>OZ002743.1:21804517-24204517 GCA_963924295.1 Dioctria rufipes | reverse complement strand
TCGGTAAAAAGACAATAAACTCAAGTGTTAATATTAATGAGTGCCTTCAAAATTTACTTCTACCTATTAATCGACAAGATTAAGTGTCTGTTATGTTCTAGCCAGATTTGGCTACCGCAGTCATTACACAAAATCAATGGAATGGTACAGAACCAATAATGTAAATATCGTACCAAGAAAAGCTAATCCAGCAAACTGCCCCGAACCACGTCCAATACACAGGTATTGGGCTTCAAAGAAAAAGTAGTTAAGTGACAGCTTCAATCTGGTGTGTCAACAATATAACAATTACCCAATTGTGCCATGCAAGAAATCATCGATTGCTCAAGCAGCATTTTCTAGACCACGGTGGAAGGAAGGGAAATGTCCCTTAAGAACGGCTTAGCAAGGTTCACAACCAACGTACAGTTCTTCGCTCACCTTTCACCGTGCACCAACATTTGACTAATAAACCTTCTAAAATAAAAAAATAAATTCTTGGAGCTTTGTTTTTTGTCAAATATATAAATACAGGGTGTTTACTCCATGGTGGTCAATAGAGCAGGAGATAATAGTACTCACCTAAACAAACAAAAAATTGTATGGCATGTTCCCCTAGCGACGTGTTTGGACATCATTTAAAAAAATATCGTCTAATTTCAGTATGACCTGAATAGATTAGAGCTAATAACTTTTTAACGGCCACAGTTAGGACATAGAGTGTAATAGGTCAAATTAAAGAGGAGAGTCTTCAGTTATCAGCTTTTATTAAAAAAGTCATGTTAACCACCTTTTTGTAAAAACAAGAGGTCAAACTAAAAACTCTGTATACAATGAGCCCTTATTTATGACCGAACGCCCAATACTTTTTAAAATACAGGGTGTTTGAGAAAAACTAACTTTTTTTCTTAATCACCCTGTAATTCCGAAACAGTTGAACCCACCCCCTACCCTGCTATACAATTTTTCGTTTGGTTAGGTGAGTACTATCACCTTCTGCTTTACTGACCACCATGAAGAAAACATCCTGTATAGGTGTGCTACCCTTTGTCCCAACCAAATTCCAATCGATTTTCGAAATTCTTTTTGCTAAATTCATTGTGATTTTTTGTGACTATTACTAGATTTGTACGGCAGCGGGTTACAGTGCGTAGTAACCCACTACCATATGTATTAATATAAAAAAAATTATTTCTCAGGGGGTGTAGAAAATTCGTACAAAAGTTAATCAAAATCAGATGATAAATTAAATGTCGAAAGGTCATTCGTATATGTATACCAATACGAAAAAATTTCTCATTTCCCGAATTTCGATTGTTCTGAGGAAGGTTGGGTAGATATTATCCGATTTACAAAACTCCTTTTGCGAATTTTTTTCTGATTTGTTGAGCATATTTTCCCTCTCCTTCCAATTAAGTTGCGAAAATTAATTTTCGACGGCCAAAATTTCTGTCTGAAAAATTCATTTCGAAATGTTTATCAATTAATCGATGTTTTTATCATTTTATGGTTACGCTTTTATCAAGAGATTATCTACACAAGCAGATCGGATTTCGTTTACCTATTTAAAAAAAAAAAATTAAATCTATAAAAATTTTGCATCCCCCCACTTTTCGCCATCTACCTAACGCTCTCTGAAAAACTCACGGAAATGGCACTTACAGAGTCGGTAATCTACATACCATTTTACCTGAAGGAATGCTTTCGTTCAAATTCTGTTGCAATTTAACCGTGACAACTCCCTATGAAAATTGCACATTTCAGCATTTTCCAAGGCCTACAAAACCCCGGGCCCCCTACATTAAGCATTATCTCTGTTTCGATTGACCATTTGAAGCTCCCACTTGCTTCACTTTTATTTCTAGTCGAGCCCTACATATTGTTACGAGCGTGGCTTTAATTCCGTATTAAAAACAGAATATTTCCCATATAACTCACAAGAGTTCTTTCATTTCACTCAACTTTTCCTTTTATAAAATTGACAAACAATCACAAATGAACTCTACTTTTAATTATCGCTAGTACTGCACTTCAAACTATTTGCCATTTGTAGGTACACATATTTGCCATTAGTGTATAAGTTAAAATTCCATTATGGAATTAGTTGTCTTTATACTCTAGATGAAATGTAAAATGTATACTAAGTTTGTCATTCCGTTTGTAACCCATTATATACGGGTAGTCATCTGTGGGGTATCATAAGAATTAGTCTTAGACCAATTCTAGCTTGTTTACTTGTTCAACTTGCATTGAAAATTTTCCACACTTCCATTAATGTCTTTCGATTTAGTATAGGATCTGTAAGTCCGTGTGATATTAATTTATTAGGTACTAAGTAGTTTCTTCTTATATCTAAAAATCTTTAAACTTGTTGTAATTTTTCTAGCTCAAAATATATGTACACATCTGATTGAAATTTACACGTTTTAGATAGATAGATTGTAAAATTACGCAAAAGTTATAATAGGTGTAAATAGTTGTAGGTAATATTACATAATGAAGTAATTCATATATCTACATATTTTTATGTAGAATTCCTAAGTAAAGCTGAACTCACTTACACCTATTTTATTTTATTTATAAAAGCATCACATGAAAGTTTCATAAAAAATTCTTGATCTTGACAAGGCATTTAAAAGTTTCCCCATTCTATTCATAGGGCAAAGTTAATATGAGACGAAAATTAATGAAAATTTGTTAGTTGATTAATGTTTACGTAAAATTCTTGCCGTGAACATAACCTGACACTAGGAATAAGCCGAAACTATTTGGAACCACTGCATTAATCAACTAACACTTTCCACACCCGCACCAGAAATGACTTTCAAGAGCAAAGCTGTTTCGATTTTACTGTACCAATAAGCAATTTTCAGAAATCATGTACAATTTTACTTACATTGGCGCAAATTTATGATTGGAATAGCAATTTTGCTACATCGACTTTAAGTTTCCAAAAATTGTTTGTATTTTTACGCCTTCCTTAGAATTGTAGGAATTAAATGTGTGAAATTACACATTTATGAAAATTACACACAAGAATTTGTATTATTAAGAATGTTTGTAAATTTGCTTTAGTAGTATGTAAAATTTTACTTCTTTGAGAATACAGATTTCCAAATTTACATATTTCGTACTTGAAAATTCACTTTAATAATTATAAAAAAAAATTGTAATTACGAGTTTTACACACAAATATGTAAAATGAAATATGCTTTGGCTCCACATATGGCATTAATAAAAAAAAAACAATTTTCGAAACAAAAAAGTGTAAAGCTAGTTAGTAATACTTAATGTATTTACAGAATTGCATGTTACATTCTTATCTTTAAATAAGTATTTTTTCCTTTTCGCATTAATATTTGATTATTTTTTATGGAATTTTATAGTGTCTTAATTTTTTTTATCAAATTATTTATTTTGCTTAGAGTGTTAATATTTTTATTCTTGTCCCTCATAATTTCCGAACAATATTTTAAATAATATCGTACCATAAATTCTAAATACATAAAAAATAGCATATTATTTGGCATTCAAATCAACAAAATTAAAATCTTCGTATTTTGCAGTCAATTGTTTTTCCACGCTATCTGTTTCCCAAATAAAGCGGCATCTTTTATATAAAAATGTTTTTACATTTCATCTGGGGTATAATTAAATAGAATGCATAGATCTTACCTACAAGGAATGGTGTATTTATTGGTATTTTTTTCTTAACTTCCTCCAAGATTGTACCCTTCTAAAAGTTAATTGTACAATTCTTTAATATGAATATTTAAAAAAAAAAATCTGGACATATTTATGTACCTCAAATTATATGGTCCCTTTCAACATTTGTAAACGAGTGATATCTATGCCAGTGAACACGATAATTGCTATAACTGGAGAACGATTTTTCACACTTCTCCCAAACACATTTAAAATTTAAAATACTTTTTTCACGATGGAAATATAAATGTTTGTTGTACCTGTATAGGTATACACTTATCACTAAACTGACAAAACTCTCATTTATTCATAAGCACACTAAATATTTATAACCGTTTCGGCTGTACGGCAGAGATGGGCATTTTTTATTCGAATAAAAATAAAAGATAAAAAACCGAATAAAATGAAAAATCGAATAAAAATTTATTTGATTACAAATATTATTCGTTATTTGGTGAATTATTCGCAAATAATTATTTGTTATTTGGTGCAAATTATTTGAGTTTCAAATAATTATTTTTTATTCGATCTTGCGTTATTTGATGAATGAATTATTTGTGATTTCTTATTACTGAGATGGTCATTATTTGAATTTCAAACAATTATTTGTCATTCAGTTATTTTACGTTTATATCCTTATGACCCTTGAGTAGACATAGATTTCATATTTAGGAATTTTGAAAAAGAAACCTCTTTAGACAAGATAAGTTTTTTTTTTTATTTTTTATTGCAATACATTTTAACTAAATTTTGATATGCACTAATAATATGCGTTTGCTTTTAATAAAATTCGCTTTTCAAAATGCTCATCAGTTAAAGAGCCACATTTACCCCCGCTTAATATTGTGGCTTGCGAAAAGAGCATTTAGCTGCCAGATCATCATAAATTTTCAAAAATTCTGATATTCTTTACTATAATATTATCTATTGTAATTTGCCAACACTGTTACCAAATAATTTTTCTGAATTCTTCATATGCGTTGTGATGTCGTGACGTCACAACTCAAGTATTATATAATTAATAGGTCTGGCTTGAAGTAAAGTTTTCACTTCAATCGTATTGTCTTAAGCACAAACTCACTTGCTTTTTATTTAATTGACTCCAAAATTATTCTGAGTAATCAAACCCAATTAATTTACTTCTAAAGCTTCACAAATACTTATTGAAAAAAAATTATTAAATTCATCTTAAACTTTAAATTAAATTAAGCAACGAGACATCTTGCGGAAAGAAATGCTCGTGCCAAGAATTAATTATTTGAAATTGGAACTAATGGACACCAGAAAACATATATCCATAATCGAATGACAAATAATGGTTTGAAATTCAAATAATGACCATCATAATAATAGGATATCACAAATAATTCATCAAATAATGAAATTATTTGATTTTCTAATAACACACGATCGAATAACAAATAATTATTTGAAACTCAAATAATTTGCACCAAATAACAAATAATTATTTGCGAATAACTTAAAATAAATTGATACTCAAATAAAAATTTATCCGAATAATTTTTTATTTGATTTTTTAAAAAAATCGTTATTTGATTGAAAATTTATTCGTATAATGCCCAGCACTGCTGTACGGTAAGACACATACTGAGGACGGAACCGTGCAAGCTGAGACAAGTTGAATTTTCCTTTTTCACAACAGTAAAATTATGACGGTGAAGTAAATTTACTGTATTCATTTGGATAAATTTAAACCAAGTTAGAAGAATTACCATATTTGTTGTAGTAATTTTTTTATTTAGACTTCAAGCGTGTAGTTATCAATTCAAAATGTAATCAAACTACAAAAAATGTAATAAAATTTACTATTCAGATTGTAACATGTTTACAAAAATTTTTTAGAATGCACACAAGGATATTTTGCATTCAAATTTTGTGATTCAGACTGAATTTCAAGGCATCTCATCACTTTTCATTTATAATGGCGCGGATTGCGTTTCTAATCATGCGGCGTATTTAATTATTTAATTTTTCAACGTCTTGGGAAATGTCCATTTAGTAAAGATCTTTATTTGGCAATCATCCTTTCTAAAAATGACTAGTCTTGGAAAACAAACTTTGAGAAACCTTTGAACAATCGTCTTTAGGCCAAAATTTCTCTTTGGGAAATAGAATTATGTAAAATGGGATACTGCCCCGTCCAACAATTGTTTGCTTGGATAATATCTGTTACCACCCTGTAAAATGTTATACAACTTTAAAGAAAACACCCTAAATATGTACGTATGTAGCCATATCTTTCATTTATCCCAAGTTAAGTGGAAATACAAAACACTTCTTGATATAAAATTTCACGTTAAAAGACAGCGAAAGTGCTTTTCAATGTATCTCCAGATAAGTAAGTATGTGCGTGTATAGATGCCTTAAAAATAAAGCATTTGTTCAGGAAAATTCACATTCCCGTTTCAAAATTCATGAGGAAGGCTCCTGCAAATTGCTATTTATCATTCTTAACTTCCTCAATTGAGATGCAACCGCCGCTCCGCTTCGTTTTAAGTTGCTTCGCTAACAAAATACCTTCCTAAGTATTTAAGTAGTACTTTGGTGCGAATAGAAGATTCGTTTTCAATTATGTCACAAAACTGACAATCTTAATTACGGGAATTTTCATAAATTTTTCTCTTCGAGCGTCTTACTCTAACTTTTTCTACCATGCAAAATTCATGGAAAATTTCTAATGTGGAGTTCTGGTAAGATACTTTCTGAAACAATTGAATTAACATTTATCGAAATTGATGTTTTGAAACTTTGTAATAACTTCTTACGCGAACAAGATTATTTATTTGTGAAATTGAAGCTCAAAATATTTATTTTTCCCGCAGACGGGAATCGAATCTACACTTGTTAGAATCGGTCAATGATGGAGAAAGAAGAACTTTAAGAACTTTTATTTTTAATGATTCTAAATCAAATTTATAAATGGAAGGAGAAAAAACAACCGCCTCGTCCGGGGTTTGAAACTGGGACCTTCCGCTGGCCGGGCGACTGCTCTTACCACTCAGCTAACGAGACAGATGATTTTCCCTCTTGCATTTATCGATTTGTTACTTTTGTCACTAGCCTACTAAGCCACGTTTTGCTTTCAGCTGGCATTAACCAGTAACGATGAAAAGCTCACAAATCCTTAAAAAAAATAAGGAAAGGACTGGGCTTTCATTTTAATCTGGAAAAATTTATTTTAATGCCATTTACATTTTTTTTTCCAGTATAGTCAGTTTTTTAAATTCCAAAAAGTTCTTGCAGCCACATGTAGTAACGTTTGTTTGATCAGTTTGCAACTACCTTTTTATGTCAGTTATTTTGGGTGGTGAGTAATATAATAGTAGAAAGTAGAACAAATGTAAAAATAAAATGAATTAATTAAAGAATTTGTCAACGCTTGTCTTTTACGGTAATGAATAATACTATGCCTTTTTTTCGTGCTGATATTAATTGTTTAGTTGCAGTTAAAACAAGTAACGAAAATATCTGCGATGCTATGTAGATGTTAATTGAAAAAAAAAATCTAAAAAATACAACAAAAAACGGAGGTATCGAATTACACTGATATCACCACATTGGTGTGGATTGTATGACTCATATAATACGGTTTTAAATAAATAATTAAAAGTGTTATTCAAGGATATATTTGGTAACAAATTAAATATTTTTACAAAAAACAACACAAAACAAAAACTTATCACATGCTTCTGTTAACTAACAGATCGCCTTATACTCTTTTCTCTACCAGTTGGCCCTCCCAATAGTAAGTTTTCTGCAATCCACCGTTCATATTTTCCAACATTAGTATAAACGGCAGGTTTTTCCGTATTACACAGTACCAGTCTTGTACCATCTGGTAATGTTCTATAATTTACAGCACTGTATGACATCACACCAATAACTTTATTATCAATTACAAAAGGAGAACCAGAATCACCAGAGCAAGGCAATGTCTTTTTATTATCTGCTAATGTGCAGAGCATTCCTTCGGTATAAACAAGACCCAGATAGTGGTTAATACAGTTCAATTCTTCCATTACTCTCATTTCACCTTTCTGAAGTATTTGTGGATACTCAAATGGACGAATTTCACCCCATCCCAACGCAAATCCTATTTTATTTTCAATTTTAGTATGACTCGTAGATAGCGTTGCTTGATTCACTCTCATATCGTAATCCAGAGAGTTTTTCAACCAAATAATAGCAATATCGTTTCGCTGGTAAATTCTTTGATCAGAAGTGCTTTCTAGATCATCGACATAACTTTTATGAATCACATAATCCTTCATGGTAGTTTTTTGCGCTTTGTTTATGTCTTTTTGAGTATGTGACATTCCCGCATAAATGTCAATTTGTGGTTCTTTCGTTGTAAATGCAAGACAATGTGCAGCAGTTAGTACAGCACCTCTTCTTATAATTGTACCACCACATAAGTATACCTCTTGTCTGATCTTATTTTCGCAATCAGGTTCAGGAAAACATTCAATTATTTCTAAACGCACCATAAAAGGAAATTCAGTTTGATCTGATAATCCTTTGCTGCCTAAATGTTTTCGGTTTGTTCTCACAGGAGAGCCGTTCATAATCGGATTAGTTGTACCAAAACTAAACTGCCCAATTACAATGCCACATAAAATTATAACGAAATACATGTTCAGAGAATGCGAATAAACTAAGTACTGAGGACAATATCGAGTGCTTCGTTTTTTAAAGTTTTTTGATATTCTTGAACAACGAAAATTGAACCATTTGTGTAAATTTATTTGTTTCCTTTTTTTTCAACAATTGTCGCTGAGGCCCTATTTATTTTTATTTGAAATTGAAACGTGACTAAACATAAAACTGAGATATTTTGAAATGCGATCGGTGAGGAGTGGGGGATCATCATGTGTGATCAATATGTAAACGAAAAAACTCCATGGATATACATACATATGTATGCTTTGATACAAGGAGAGAGAACAGCAGCAAACGCATGCGTATAAGAGAAATCATTCGTACATTACATGTCACACCACACCTCCACTTCAAAAGTGTGATAATTCTGCTGACCATAGCAATTGTCCGAGTAGAAAATAATATCCAAAGCATCCGTATCGTCTGTCTATGATTAATCACTTTCTTTAATAAATTTCAAAACGCAACTTGCAATGTCCTCAACTCCATGATTTCCTATTGAGGATACATACTCCTAGTTTTAAGTTCCGGTATTGTAAAATTGTACATATCCAAATTTGACTTATATATAATAAAAAACTGCTAACTGCACGTAGAGTCTGAAAAACATTCGGCAAATTGTAAACAGGCACTGCAAAATTTTTTCTGACTTCTCCAAAGGTCTGACAGTGCTCGTCCTCTGTATTTTCGGTTCATAATAGTAGGAATCTATCCTTGGAATGTATTCAGTATGTTTTTTTAACTCTTCACCGTCAGTTGGATAAATCTTGATTAAAAAAAAACAGTGTTTTTCCTTTTTTGCTTACATTCAACGATTCTTGTTTATGCGATCATTTATGTCCCATGCTACATTAAGAGATTACTTGGATACCGAATACGTGTACACCATTTTTTTTCAAAATAAAAACCAATCTCCACAATTCGATGAGTATTCTGAGCAGGAAGACTGTGAACCAGGATCATCGAAACGAAGAAAAATATAAATATCAAAAACGGACCTTCATTTATTTTTATCTTATCTAAAAACACACAAAAAAAATTACATGCTATTCAAGTTTTATAATCGACATTTTTTCGATATGTATCACGAAAAAGTCACGAAAAAGAAGAAAAATGTAAAAAACAAGTTTCAATCTCTGAATTTTTTACTTTCCCCTCCGATATCTCAACAACGACCAACGCTAGGCGAAAAATTCATATTACCTAAGTTGTACAGCGTAAAAGAAGCGACAAAAAAGTATATAATCGCAATTTTCGTATCATGACGGAGAGCAGAGTTATTGTAAAACAAAAACAAAATTTACCCATTTTTTCAAGATGGCGGAAAAAGCTCATTAGAATCTTGGTCGGCATTTTTCAAGTCATTATACGGAGCCTGCATACGCTCTGCATGTTTGCCAAAGAATCAGTGTTGCGTAATAACTGCAGTAAAATTACGCATATCATTACGGTTCTTCTTCACCAGAGATTCAGTCTTCACAGGACAAATCCCTGGCTAAGGCTGTCTTGAAATTGCACATGAAGTCAGTTCTCCCGATCTGCGATTTGCCAGCTTGCAGGCCAGTACATCTAGAATCCTCTTAACTGATTCTAGGGGCCAACCTACGGGTTCCGCTGCTAGACATATATTCATCGCAGAGACCTTTCTGGACAGGGCATTCGCTACATCGTTTCCAGGTATGTCACTGTGACCAGGCAGAGAATAACTCTGTGGTTAACACCCAGTCTACCGAGATATGATGGAAAAACTGGATTGGAGCATTTTTGTTTTTTTCAAAATGGCGGATCGAGCCTTTGAGATAGACGTCAGGATTTTTACTATCTTCAAAAGTATTCCAAAATAAAGGTTAATTTTTCTATTTGCATCATTTTAATTTAATTTGACTGGACTAACATTCCAAAAAGTTCTTGCAGTAACTTGTTTAATGTTTTTTTTTTTTTTTTTTTTTTATAAATAAATAGTGCTGATATTAATTGTTTATTTGAAGATAAAAAAACATGTCTGCGATGGCATGTAGATTTTAGATTTCGAAAGAAAAACTTTTTTAAAATACCAATAAAAACGGAGATATCAGATGACACTGATATCATAATCACCGCATTAGTGTGGATTTGTAAGACTAATATAATACGGTTTTGAATAAATAATTAAACGTGTTATTCAAGGATACTTGGTAGCAATTTAAATATTTATTTTCATAAAAAAAAACATGCAAAACAAACATCTCATCACATGTTCCTGTTAGTTGAAGGATTGTCTTGTACTCTTTTTCCTACCTACCACTTGGTCCTCCCAATAGTAAATTGTCCGCAATCCACCGTTGATATTTTCCAACATTAGTATAAACGGCAGGTTTTTCCGTGTCACACTTCTCCACTATTGAACCATCTAACATAGTTTGGGAAATTATTGAATTGTATGACATTACACCAACAACTTTATTATCAATCACAAAAGGAGAACCAGAATCACCAGAGCAAGGCACTGTCTTTTTATTATCTGCTAATGTGCAAAACATTCCTTCGGTATAAACAAGACCCCGATAGTAACTAATACAGTACGAATTTTTCATTAGTCTCATTTCACCTTTCTGAAGTATTTGTGGATACTCAAATGGTCGAATTTTACCCCATCCCAACGCAAATCCTATTTTATTTTCAATTTTAGTATGACTCGTAGATAGCGTTGCTTGATTCACTCTCATATCGTAAACCATTGAAGTTGTCAACCAAATGATAGCTATATCGTTTCGCTGGAAAACTCTTCCATCAGAACTCCAATCTTCATCTACATAACCTTTGTGGATCACATAGTCCCTCATGGTAATTATCTGAGCTTTATTCTTTTCTTTTTTCATATGTGATAATCCAGCAAAAATATAAGCTCTTGGTTCTTTCGTTGTTTGTGTAAGGCAGTGTGCAGCAGTCAATACAACCCCTCTTCTTATAATTGTACCACCACATAAGTATACCTTGTTTTTGCATTCGGCCTCAGTAAAACATTCAATTATTTCTAAACGCACCATAAAAGGAAACTCGGTTTGATCTGATAATCCTTTATGGCCTAAATGTTTTCGATCTGTTCTTACAGGGGAGCCATTCATAATCGGATCAGTAGAACCAAAATTAAACTGGCCAATTATAATGGCACATAAAAGTATTGCAAAACACATGTTCATAGAACTCGAATAAACTAAGTACTGAGAACAAAATCAAGTGCTGCGTTTTTTTAAACGTTTTTGGCGGAGTGCAAGCACGAGTTGAACGACGAACCTTGAGACCATTTGTGCAAATTTATTTGTTTTTGTTTTTGTTTTCAACAATTGTCGCTGAGAGCCTATTTATTTCTGAACAAAAGAAAAGTCATGAAAATGTTTACAAAAAAGATAACAATTTTAAAAAATTTATTACTAATGCACTGCAAAATCTGCAGTTATCTCAGATAGTAATGAATAAGACGTTTCGTATCAGCAGGCCAATACTCTTCAGTACGGCTAGTTTCTACCTGCCGCAGACGCCAGGTTGACCGGATTCATAATTTGAGCTGGGCAGACTCAAATCATATTTTAGCTAACAAAAAGGAGAACAAATTAGATTACAGGCTAACCGGGAAAAGCGGAAAAGGTTCTCAAGTTTATTGCAAAGGATAGAATGATCCAAATTATCGAAAGCTTGAAACATATTGAGTTTTACCATAACAATAATGTCCAAGATACCACTCGAAGTATTGTAACCTTTAAAATTTCCCATACCTTGGAGAATGCGAGTAGTTATAGGCCTAATGTAAATTACCATGCCAGATTTCAATGCAGAGTAGACGAATCTTTTAAAAACTTTTACTTAGGGTAGGGAAGGCTTTTGTTATTGGTTCCAATCAATGGCAGAATTTATTTATTTGAAAAGTTAATACGATAGTGAACAGACAAAGTTCAATAATACATTACCGTACAGATTAAGCAATGATATTAAATAAAAAAAAAAGTAAGAAGAAGAAAATATTAATAATAATATAAAAGATAAATAAAATACATAATTCACGAGGAAAAAAAATATAAAATAAAAAAGCAAAAAGTGAATAAAATAAAAATAAAGCTAACTAAAACTAACTAAAAAAGAAAAAAAGAAATGAATATGAATAAAGCTGAAATAAAATTCTCAGTAGAAGATAAAAACATCAACTTTCCTGGCTAAGATTGTTTAGTTGATGAGGGTACATTTCCTTTGACTACTTGCATTAGCTGTGTTCTTTTGGTTCCGTGCAGTATTCCGCAGAACGCATAAGATTGCGAATTGAAATGATTTGTAGAAAGCATAGAAGTAGAAAAAGTTTTGCAAGCATAGAGAAAATAATCAAGGTCCCATGTCTTTAATTCTTACAAAACACTAAACTGTCAAACTTTGTCCCGAAATTTATTAAGTAAGGTTCTATTTTGACATTTTGCAAGGATTCAACACCTTGGCACCTTGATTATTTTCTCTATACTTTCAAAACTTTTTCTACTTCTATGCTTCCTACAAATCATTTCAATTCGCAATCTCCTGTCCTCTTCAGTGCACTGCACGGAATCCATAAAAAGAACATAGCTATTATATGATGAAAGCTTGCTTTATGTTTTTTGCCACATGAGTTAAGTCGTATCCTTCATATTCACAGAACGTCGTAAATATGTAGGTATTTACTTGGAAAGTTTGCAGGACTTTTTACTTTCTAGGATGAAGATATACATACACTCCTCGGAATTTTCAGGGGCGTTTTCTGTGATTCCATCGTCCTTATATCTCCTCTACAAAAAACATTTTCAAAATGTTTCTATTAATTTATTTTTTCTTAAAAATAAAAGAATTTAAAATTACATTTCAGGGGTCATATAATAATATGCCAATACCCAAGGCTTCTCTTGTAGGTGGTGAGGGGTGTTGTTCTGAAACAAATTTTTGTTTGAATTGATTTCCGCTACCACCCTTTGAAATATTATACCTTATGAACAGGGAAACCTGTATATTTATGTGTAGGTATATCCGTATACATTTATAGTATATTATAAAGTATTCTATGAAGTATTTCCTTAGATCATATAACGAAAGGATAGGCTACCTGTATAAAATTCGTGTACGTGTGATAAGCAATTTTTTTTGTGGGCACGGGGGGGAAATGACAAGAGGGCTGGGTTTTTAGTTTTTGTCAGTTCGATATTTCTGACATTTCTCATTTGACAATTCTTAGGTCGGGTGTTGTTTTAGTGATTTGTGAGTGTAAACATTAATAAAAGTGTTTTATAATTTTGTAATAGTGAAAACCTGTAGAAATTATTTTTTCTGTGCCAGAGATTTGATATAATCGAGACTCCGGAGTCTATAATTATGGTGTTGAAGTGCGCTGTACTGTGCTGCAGAAACAAGCGGAGTTTTTGTCGTGGGAAAGGATTTTTCAAGCAAGTTTAAAAGTTTTACTAATAAATTATAGTGTTTTAAGTAAAATAAAAGTGAAATAGTTATAAAAATAAACAGCCGTGGTAAAAAAATTAACGTTTTCCAATGCCGGTTTGTTTGCTTACAATTGAATTGTCATCGGGTGTCTTGTTTGACGTCAGTCAAGCAAAGGCAACGACAAGAAATATTATCAGCAAATAAATGGGGCACTAGGAAAATTCTTAAAAATAGAAAAATTTTTATAAAGTGATATAAAATTATAAACTTAAAAATGATACGAATCGCGGTGATAGGAAATTATAAAACTTGTTCAATACTTGATAAAGTTTCAACCACTAAATTATGTACCCGCTCAGAAAATATCGTAGTTTACGACTTCCATGACTAAACAAACACATCGATGTGATTCTTCTACATGAAAAAAAAAATGCTTAAGTTTTTCTTCCTCATAGCCTATCCTTTCGTTATATGATCTAAGAGTATTTCAAATAGGCATTAACAATCAAAATTTCTCTATGGCAACACAACAAAACAGTTGTGTGATTTTGCATATACATTTATAAAGCAAAGTTTAATTTTTCTATTGGAAGTACAAGTAAGTTTCCGCCGTTTGACAACAGATGGCCTCACCAAAAGTTATGGTTGATTTTTTCAGATCTAAAACGTGATATCGTAAGGTTGAACATCTGGCAATACCATAACCTCGAAGTATTCCTGATTTTGTATCAGCATCACATAATTTTTTTCGCGCGAATGTCCAGTTTTGAGCCGAACAAGTGTTATTTGCTGGAACCTTTGATTTACTTTTTAATTTGAAGAAATCTGCAGCTGAGGTGCATCGATTACGAGCCTGCTTAATTGAGAGAAGTTATCGTGAGTGGTTTCAAAAGCTTAAGAACGGTCAGTTTGACGTCGAACACAAAGAACGTAACGGAAGGTCATAAGTGTTCGAAAACGCGGAATTGGAAGCATTATTTGAGGAAGAAACTTGCACTTACATTAGAAGTGACTCAACAAGCAATTTTACATTGTTCAAAATCGTTGGGAATGATTCAAAAGAAAGGGAATTGTGCTCCATCCGAACTGAAGCCGAGAAACGTTGAACGCTGATTTTGTACATGTGAAATTCTGCTTGCCAGGCATAAAAAAAAAGGGTTTTTTCATCGTATAGTCACTGTTGATGAAAAACGGATCCACTATGATAACCCAAAGAAGAGGAAATCATAGGCATCACGTTGCCATGCTTCAACAACGACAGCCAAGCCAAATATTCGTGGAAATAAACTCATGTTGTAAATTTGGTGGGATTATCTTGATGTCATGTATTACGAGTTGCTCAAACCGAACGAAACCATTACCATAATAATGCTCGGCCACATGTTTCGGCGCCCCGGTCGAAACCTACTTGGAAACACTCAATTGGGAAATCCTACCCCACCTGCCGTATTCACCAGACATTGCCCCTCCGATTATGACTTGTTCTGGTCAATGGCACAGGGCTTTCCGACGCGGTATCCATATGCTTTTTTTTTTGTTCAAAATTGATCAAATTAATTACGTAAACGTAAAGAGTAGTTGCATAATACTCCGTTAATTGTCATGCAATAGTTACAGTATTTGATATACGTTTAACCGTGTCGTCAACTCGGTGATTCATTTAATTAATTTTGTTGTTATTTTTGTGAAAGTTGTACAAGCCTCAAATAACAAAAAGAAAAGAAAATATTTTTGATGCCATATAAGAATTCGATCGATAATTTTATGCTAATTTTAATTAGGTCAATTTAGCGCTGAACGTTTGCTGCGCTTCTAGTATTACACATACCTACATACCTACTTCAACGTAAATTCCACTCTTAAGAATCAAGCGAAAGTGAATACTACGCGAACCAGTTTCTGCAATCCTATTACGGACTTTGTGTGGTTAATTGTGGAATCTGTTTATTTGTATTTTTCTTTTTAGCGCGGAATTGAGAGCAATAAATTTTTAGCTACGAATTCGAACGAAACTCGAAGACCTACAAAAATGTCATATGACTCCATCTGTTTTACTAATTAAAGTAGTTTTTATCTAAGAATTTTATTCCTATCCGATGCAATTACTGGTAAATGCGGTAGAAATTATACCAAAATAAAACTATTGATCAAAGTAACCAGGAAAATAAATGAGAATGGCTTCGTTGGTTGTTGGAATATGTTAATGGTATGGAATGTGGATTCAATTGTGATATTAGATCTGTTCGCGTAATCAGTTTTGGGATAATGCATTACACTGCGCTGTTTGGATCAAGAAAATTTTTAAATACCTATTAATTTTTTTTTTTATTTAAAATGTTAGTTTTTCCGTCGTGGTACAAAGAAACATTCTTTTGTGCAAGCCTTTGTCTATTTTCTAATTCCAGAATCATTAACTGAACTTGTTATGGCAGAAACACATCCAGGCCTCGAGGCTTCTCGAAGTGTTGTCAAAATTTCCAACACGGATTTTTAAATGATGCAGCACAAAACCAAGCCAGCCGCAAAGCGCACTTTGCTCAATGTTGGAAATTTTTCTCTCTCAGGCCTACTTCTGTCAACAGATGTACTAACAAAATTACAATGACAGCACCGAGCCCGGTGGTATCATTTTGTTTTCATTTCTTTGAGGCAAGCGAGCGGCGAGAAAGCCTGAGAGAGGCCAGGCCTGAGACTTGCTTGGATGTGCTTCTGCCTTAAGTTTAGTCATCAAGCTTCTTCTTCTTTTTCTTGTTTTTAACGAATCTGTTCGCATAGTTTTTCATACTTTTTACTCTCGCCTCGCACCATTCTAGCAAGTTAGTACAAAAAGAGTTTTTATCCAAATATAACGCGAGCAAACCTGTTAATATGCTTACTTTATGCTTAATGCTCTTATTAATACCTTGTTTAATATCTTAAGAGACGTATGACGTAAATGGTTGCCTTCCTTCAGAGCCTCACTCTTCCGACAGGTTTTAGTTCATTCTATGATCTCCCAACCCAATTGATGTGTCTAATTAGTAAAGCTTTTCAGCCAAGTTAATTCTGAGTTTTCTTAAATTTCTAAATTTCACTTTTGATATTTTGTATTTGATATCCATTCACGTACGGGGTGCTTCCCATAATAGATCATATTCCTTGAAATGAGTGATAACAGGGGACAGGGGATTAAGATAATTAAAAAAGTTGTATGAGTGGGGGATAAAAATATATAAATTTGTATATCGGATGTCCGTAACATCGGCTCTGAGAATAGGATTCTCGAACAATTATACTTTGACGTATACGTCAGGTAGAAACCAAGCAGTACTGATGAGTATACGGATCCTACTGATACGAAACGCCCTCTTTTGCAAAAGAAATTTCTTTTTTCTCCCCTATTCTTTTTTGTTAGGTATAAATTTAAAATATTTTTATGCTCAAAGCTTAATATCTCATAAAAATTTCTTATATAACATTGTTAAATTTTTTATTTCGAAAAAAGGTTCGGTTTATATAGGACATTTTAAAGATTTTCAATTTCGTTTACCGTTAAGAAGTTCTAGCGAAAAATATAACACCATTACTACATAACGAGCATATGTCAGAAAGTTTCTTAAATTTGTATTACAGTGCCTATAATATTTATGACAGACATGGGGTATTGATATCTAGATATTCTTAATATCCCGTTTATACACCATGTGTGTCATCAAATACTCCTAATTTACCTAGAAAACTATATCCTCTAGACATCAATATCCTCAAAAATTACTGGGTATACCCTAATCATTGGAACTTTTTACTATGCGCAACGCCATCTTGTTGTTGATAATAATATTATAATGTGTCAGCAAAAATGTATCTCTGCTTACCCAAAAATGCAAAAACATAGAAGAAGAACCAAACATTTTCCGGGAAAAGTAATAAAAAAAAAGACAAATATTAGACTCCGAAAAGTTAATAAACTGTTACACTTTTGTTAATTTCAAACAAACCGTGGACCACACTTTTCATCGTTTCACATAAAATTGTGAATTGAAACACAACATCCGTCGATACATTTTGCACCTGAACCAGGATCTTATTGTAAAATACCGCAATTTTTACTTTTTTCGTTCCAATACTTTTTGTCATATATTTGTTTAGCCTGCGTTAAAGCTAATATATTTGTCACTTCCATTTCCAAATTTCTAACGCTTAAAGATCTGTGAACTGAATTGACATATCAAGTACGGTTTGTCACATCAATCTCCTTTTATGTCTGTCAGATGTGCTTTGATATCTAGATATTCGGAATATTTAAATATGAAAATCTAGATATGGATACCTCATGTCTGTCATAAGCATAACGCGCCGATGAAACTATCTTCCTAGGAAAACTTGAGCTTAACCCTATCCGAAAACAAATAATATGACGAGAAAATTTTGCCAAAAAAAAAAAACCCCCGGTTCGATAGAAAAAGTGAAAATCAGTTAACGCGAAATCGTCGGAACCAACGGAGGGTTTTCTTGATATCCGAATTTCTAACCGTCCGTTGTTTATAAACATACGGCAAAACATTTCATTCAAAAATAATCATTTTTCTCTTTTCGTTTGTTTTTTTCGAGGCACTCAATTTCGCTGTGTTTGGGACCTGTTGATGAATCAAACCATGACTTGAAACTTGCTGCCCTAAATCAATAAGTTATGTGATGAAATAACGAATAAAAAAAAAAGTTTTCACTTTGCTGTTGTAATTGAGAATCCCAAAAACGGTAGCCATCTTGAACAAATATAAAATTTACCCGGTAATACATAAATCATAGTTATCCAGTTCTATTTCTTTTACTCCTCATACAAAATCAAAGCTTTATTATTATTACACATAGAAACCGCGTTCTGTCGAATACGACTAGCTAACATCTCCTAAGATATCCATTTTTATTTCGTCGAATAGTTCCAACGAATACCAATCCAGTCTTTCTGAGTTTATCGAGAGCATTTAGCGTGATAAAAAAGTCAGCACGCCAAGGAGATAAGGATGGGTTTAGAGGACCTGAGGGAAGTTGCGAAGGTGCTGATGTATGTCACTCTTGAACCTTCGCAGATTGTAAACCCGAGAAAAAACAGTAGGTGGTAGACTATTCCACATTCGCACAGTTCGGAATAAGAAAGCATCACGGAATTTTACTGATACGGTAGTAATTTCAAGCAAAATTCGCTCGCCCTGAATAATATCTCTAAGCTGTCCGGAATCTTTCCTGCATACAATATCCCTTCAAAAGGAAATCAATTGCTGATCGACAATAATGGTGCCTTGAGGTGTATACACAGACTACATATAATTTGACTTTGGATGGGTCTGTCTCGAATTGTTGGTGCAGCTTTATCAATTATTTGACGTGTCCTTTGGTTGCACTTGTCCTTTGGTTATCAAAACAAATAAATTGGCTGATTGCTTCAAAATGTTGCAGTGACGTTATCGCTCTAAATACTGGTATCGAAATTTTTTAGAATGCAACTCAATTGGCACAAAGTCTAACCAATTCATAAGCATGAATAATGATAATGCTAACCAAGCAAGAATACATATAGCAATGATCCGGAAGATGAAAACGAATGAAATACGAAATTAATGTATAGAAATTAAGATAGGTCTACGCAGACCTATGGTATACTTTAGAGGTATTAAAGTAGTAAACCCCGCATAAAATGAACACAAATGAATTTTCAAATTTTATTTTTTATCCACATAACGCTTTTAAACAATTTTGTTGAGGATATCATAGAAGGCCATCCCTGTACGTACATAAAATATTTCTATGGAAAATACGTTGCCAAATTAGTCAATAGGTCTGCTCCGACCTACATTATATGTGCAGACCTAAGGGTTAAATAGCATTTGATCAACTTGAAGATGTAAAGAAAGCCGCATTTCTTTCCTGTGGTCGTTAAATTTCCAATCAATCTTAACTTTCCCACGATATTTCCATAAGTTTGAAACATTGAATTTTTTGTAATTTCATTTTTGCAGACATCTATACGTAAGCAACGTCCTACGGTGAACTGTCAATATAACCACAATAAAATCCTCATGCTCCCGACTGCATCACCTTTTTTTTGCATCGCGCGGATTTGGGGGATTCCCCGAACAACTCCGATAATAATAGACAAGAACAAGGATTTTTCCGTTCATTATATAAAGAAAAGTATATTATAATCGATCCGATCATAAGCAAGGACTTTACGCACGTATTTTAACCGGGACTTTGAGATCTCATCTATTATAGACAAATTTCTATTCCAAGCGAGTTTATTATAGGTGAATTCCACTGATTTCTATCAAAAGATCCGTTACAATGTAAACATTTGACCAAATTACAATTTAAACCCATATTTACTAAGCTCAATATTTTCATAGATACGAGTATAGATAGGCCACTTTACTCTCTAATCAATTCGTAGCACTCAAAATAAATTATTGATGATGATGATGATTCAGCCAAATTGATGATACGAACGAATACGTGCCTCGTTTAATTCGTAACCTTTTGGACGTACACAAACATTATGTACATGTCTCTGGACTGACTGGATTAATCCTTTTCTCTGAACAAATTCCATTCTCTCCACTCTGTATATATAGTACCTATAGATATTTTTTGGTATATATATATATGTCCTATATTATAAATTTATTTGGATATAACACACAAAGGATATTTGCTACTATCATAGTATGAAAGATTGTGTCTTGTTTGCACTTTCGAAATAAATTGGCTTTGTGTCCGTTAACGTATACAGCTTTCCCAATCAAGACTAAAACAAATTGCCATTCCCACACCAACCATCAGTAGGATTAGGTATCCTAATCAAAATGAATAAGAACCTAAAATAAAGGATCTTTTTCGGTCACTACGATAAACGATAAAATCCTTTTAATTTATGCAGGACATGTGATTGAAAATCACAAGTAAGTTAGGTAGGTAGGCACTTCTATATACCTAAGGTGAATAAACTCAACACTTTAAAGTCAATATTTACTTTTCTCCTCCTGATGTGTGTACGTACACCTGATGTATTTGGTACATCGCGCTCTACTGTGGAAATCTGGTAAACATTGTCCACGTATCTAGCTACCTACCTACCTACATAGGTAGGTATAAGGTACGTAGGAGGCATCTCTAGTTTTGTTATTTTTTTCAATTGAATGAACCAATGTGAGGATAAAAATTTTAACTAGCGCATGACTACGATGCTGCCTCTTCTATCTTCTTTAATTCTTATTGCACTCGATGTATAGAATTGTTCGTTACCCAATGGATTGATTAAACTTCTCGGGTGGTTATTCCCACAGTCCCGGTAAAAGTCCAGTGTCGTTTATCTGCTGTGATTTATTTCATGTGTAAATGCGCGCTTAATCGTTTGCAACTGAAAAAAAAAAATAAAAAAAATAAATAAATAAAAATTCATTGAAAAATTATGGCCATCTACGCGACAGTGTTATTGTTTGTTTTTTGTGTTTTGTTTTTGTTTACAATTAACCCGTTAATGATTTAAATTTGTGAAAATTTTTATTGCCATTCATTTAATATTTAGCGTGGAAGATTATTTTAAATACGGGGGAATTTAATAAGAAACGGGACGTAATTCTTAATTCGTGTTTTTTTTGTTGCTTGTAATCAAGAATTTTTTGTTTTTTTTCGAATGACTTGATAAGTGTTTTGTAGAGTGTGTGAACACTGAAAATTATCTGAAGTGAATTTAATATTAAGAAATTTTCTGTGAAATTTTTTTAGTAAATTAATTATTTGAGTGAGTGGTTCAGTGGCCAGGAAATGTGCGTTTTTAATTAAATTTTACTATCTTAAGCTGCCAACTAATTAATTGGTTATACATATTTGAGGGAAATTAGGATTAATTCTCACCACAATTAAAATTACATACAATTCTTGCCAATTTTAATGAGGGGTCGATAGATACTAATTTTTCTTTTAACTTCAATATGAATAGAAAAAAATTACATTTCCAATATTAAGAAAAACGGCTCTATACTTTTGGAAATATTAAAATAATAGAAAAAAAAAACGTCTTATTTCCATTATGGCTATGAATAACAAAACTGTAAATAAAATTCGCTCTTTCAAAAATGAAGGGGGGGAAAAAAATAAATACAAAATTTTAAAAATTGTAATTAGTTAGGTATGTAGGGTCAGTGAGGTATAAATTGTAGACCGTTTTTGCGACAGTCTTGTTTATTTTCTTTTTTTCTTTTATGAAATTTTTAAGCCGCAACATAATTTAATTGATATCATTTTTGAGCCTGTTTATAATCCTAAATAAGTTAATAATAGATGTTTACAATTACCTGTTCAAAAATATCTCAATAATAAGTTTTTTTTTTTTTTTTTTTTTTTTGTAGACGTATTCGACAAATAAGCACACGCAAAGAGTATTTCTGACCAGGATGAATCTGGATTATACGATTTTCTATAGTTTTCCATGAAATTCAAATACAATATCCACCTTTCGAGCATCTTTACGCAATTTTTGTAGATACTCGGGCTATTTTAAAGATAATTCTGAGTGTCTTCTCATGAGAGTATAGTACCAATCTCAACTCCCGCAATGCCATCTTTAAAGGGAGTTTTAAGTCGATCCTATTTACATAGTATCCGACAAGTTTTCTCAACTCGTCTCTGTCAAAAGGATAGCCCATTTTCGCACGGGTTATAAGGCATTTAAAAATTGTATCTTTAACTGAATTTGGAATAGCCTGCGAACATCCTGCATCCATTCTTTTCAGAGATGTTTTTCGTCCATTAATTCTATTCTATATGACAGCCTTGGATATACCGTAAAATCTTCAGCTTCGCGGTAGGTTTTATTTCTGTTACGAACGGCACTTTACGACTACCGCAATAACATTACACTATACGAAGGAATCTTCTCTTTACGTATGTGGGCAACATTTTTAGTTTCACTGAAAACAGTTGAAATTTGCATTTAAGAATATAGACAGATATTAATCGGAAGCTTTCGTGGTTTGCAAGTATAATTCTTTTTTTTTTATTGTCTTCAAAAAACCAACCTTGGGAATTTGTTTCATTATATACATAATAATCAACAATAACACCTAAATATTTGATATCGTTAACCTGCTCGATTAATTCATTATCTAAGCAGAAAATGCGGACCTCACACGAAGGTTTACTATTACCCTTTTCTGTAAATCAGAGGGATAATTGTAAAACTCATTTTTTTCTCCGAAATGGAAGCAACCAATAATAAGCATAATATCAAAAATGTACTAACAAAAATGAAAACATTATTTTACCTTTAAAATTACTTAAAATCACGTTTTTTCCGAACAAAAATGTTTAATTTTCAGTAAAAAAGAGACACTTCAAGGTCCGTACACGTACTAATTTTTGGTTGGATGGTGCCATGTAACAAGTTCTGATTAACGAGACTACAGTTCATGATTCCATATGCTCAACGAAATTTTTCGACGGAAAAAACAGAGAAGTTATAGCCGTTTACAATTACCCCACTTGACCCTATTTCTGTCTAACAGGGTGTTTCATAAATAATGAATCATACTTAAGTCAATGCTAGCTTAGATCATGAACCAATCAGAACCAAGATATCAAAACTTGACCTTAGTAAAAAGAATTTCACTGTTTTTGAGTTATTTGTACAGTTTTTAGAAATTTCGGAAAATCACTTGGTTTTTATTTGCTGTGTTTATTTATTTATTTATTTTTTGAATACTCTTAAATAAGGTGTCTCAGAAAAATATTTTTTTTCTTTTTTAACTTTTAAACTATCAAAATTTCAGCAGTCATATTTGACCTTCTGTTCGTAAAAATAAAATTGATCTTCGTTGCATTGACACAATATTCATAAAAAGTTTAACGGATATTTTAGAATGGTTACCTACAACATAAAACACGAGATATTACTAGTTTCATACAAAAAGGGTGGATTCTGATGAAAGATTCCAAGCGACAGAATTTAAAGATAAATTTGCTTGTATTTTTTGTTTCTGTGTCATGTCAACTGCTATTTTTCATTTTTTTGGCGATGTTCGCTTAATATAATTATTCATGCTGCTTTGTGTTTTATGATCTTAACGACTTCATGCTCCTCTCGAGTTTTTATACATTTTAAGATAAGATAAGATAATTATTTATTAGTACCAATAATACTTTTATAAACATAGTTCCCAAGTTACATACCAATTCCTTAAACAGCTCTATCCTTTACAAATTGCACACATTTTCTCTTAAAAACCTTAAAATTATTTTCTCTTTTTATTTCTAATGGTAGATCGTTAAATTTTTTAAATCCTTTATAAATTAGTGAATTTTGAGTCCTATTTCTATTAAATAAGCCTAATCGAATATTTACATCTGCTCCTCTCAAGTTGTACGGCTGATACCATCCTAATTCTCTCCTGTAGATATATCGGTATACATCCCTTCCTAATTTTAAAAATGAAAAGAAGTACATTAAGATGTATTCTTTGGCTGCAACTGATCCATTTTAAGGTTACTAGCATCATTCTTATTGGCGTGAGTCTATTACACCTTAGTATTATGCGCATAGCTCTATTTTGAAGCTTTTGAAATCGCTCTAACTTTGTCTTTGTGCAGAGAAATAGTATTGAAGAGCAATACTCAAAATGAGGTTTTATTAAAAAATTATATATCTTAATTGCACTCAATGTCGATAAATTGCTTCGAATTCTTCTAAAATAGGCGACTTTTTTTCCAATTTTTTTACAAATATAATCAATGTGTCCATTAAAGCTTAATTTGTTGTCAATAATAATCCCCAGATACTTAATTTCACTCACGCACTCAATTTTTTCACCATCATCATTATACGTACTATTCATGGCCATAAATTTAGTTTTTTTAACATTTAATTTCAGTTTATTCTTTCTTAGCCATTCACTTAATTCATTTAAATCCATTCTTAAATCGTTACTGATTCTTTCTACATCTTTACCAGTTACAAACACCAACGCATCATCAGCAAAAAGTCTAATTTTTGAATGCCTCAACGTACTCTGAATGTCGTTTATATATACCAAGAACAATAATGTACCCAGCACTGATCCTTGTGGTACTCCCAATTTTATTTCAACTGCTTCGGAAAGCATGCCATTAACTCTTGTTCTCTGTCTTCTTCCCTCTAAATATTTCCTAAACCAACTGTACTCCTTGCCCTGTATACCATATTTTTGAAGCTTTGATAGAAGAATTTGTCTGTCTATAGTCTCGAACGCTCTTTTAAAATCTAAGAATCCTGCTAGAATAGCGTTACCTTCCTCCATTTCTTCTTTCCATTCCGTCACTACCCAATTTAATGCTGTTTCGCAATTGTGTTGCTTTCTAAACCCTGATTGTTCCTTAGCTTTGTGTGTCACCAGCAAATGCTATTAAAATTGCGAATCGGTATTCCGGTTATAATCAACGTAAATATTTGGAAATGCAACTCATTTATGACTAAGCTGGACGTAGTTAAGTCATGATCTAATAAGCTAAGCATCGTATCGAAATATGATTCACTATTTACAGGACACCCTGTATAAAATTACGTGAATTACTATGCTTAAATTTTGGAAATATTATTTTCTGATTTTTTGACCAATTAAAAAAAAAACATTGATTGTTTTCGTTATCATACGCTCGGTCAAAAAATTAAATTAAATTAAATGAAATTATAAAATTTTCGAATTTAAGGTCTTCAAGTACCCCAATTCAATTATGTATTCAACTCAATTGCTCGAACAAACTCTGTTCCTGCATTTACATATGTATGCAGACCAACAAACATTGTCTGGTCAATAGTACATACAATAGATCGTTCTTTGTGCTGAAATTGAAAAGTGGTCGAAATCAAAATTTTGTTAAATAGAACATCTTTTTGACGTCGACCTGTTGACAATGTACCACCCAAAACACGTCTTCAGATGGAAATAAGGTCGTCATATTAGTCACCAAAATAACCTTCAAAATTAAACCGAATGAGTACATTTTGGTTGCCCAGAAGACGTCATTATAACACCTGAAACACGTCTTCAGACGGAAATAAAGTCGTCATATTAGCCACCAATTATTAATACAAAATGACCTCTAGTTGGCACATCGGAAGACAAAAACACTTTACGAAAAAACTCACTTTTCCACCCTGGAACGTCGAATATTTCTAATAGAACTTAAACTAAAAGGTAGGGAAATTCTTATGTTTTTATTATTCGGAAGAAATTATTAATTTTTTACGTTGTTTATCGAGAAAAGCATTTTTCAATGTTTTCGTTGAATTTTCGTTCACAAAAACAATGAAATAAAACCATGTATCCAAAATGCATAGTTAAAAAAAAAACTGAATATTATTTCGATTAAAATCGCACAACTTCGTAAGTAGCGCATAGTACATTTTTGGAGATATGTACTTTTGACTAAAAACCATGTGCAGGAGCATCAATTCTCTATGTGTAAAACATCTCGACATGAGCTGCGTTTTGAAACCAGTTGTTTCTAGCGTAAATTTTATTCGATCACATGTACTCAATCATCACCAATTCCGATCTTTTCTCGAACAAATTAAATCCGAGAGTCTGTTGACTTTGTTGTATTATATTGCAGTTCGATGGCTTAGCTGTGGAAAAGTGTGTTATTGCAGTTCTTCAAGCTCAGAAATGAACCGCTTTTATCGGATGCTGAGTGGCTCTGGAAGTTGGTTTTTTTACTGATGTCGTAATACACCAGAATAACTTCAATTTAAAGCTCAAAGGTAAAAACAACTTAAGTTGTAATTTATTCGTGCAAATTAAAACATTCAGAGCAAAGTTAATATTGATCAAAAGTTAGATGAATGGCTGTAGTTTTACCCATTTCACGTGCTGTAAAGAATTTAATACAGAAACTGAGAAACAATTTCCCACCAGTAAAAGTAATCCCGAATTTAAAACAAGAATTTCAAAAGCGATCTTCTGATCTTGACATAAATTTAAAGGAAATTCGGCTATTTTAAAATCCATTTGACTGACAACGTTGCCGCCGTTTCAAGTCAGTTTCAAATGGAAATAATTGATCTTCAAGCTAAGAATCAAATCAAGGATAAATACAAGGAAGGAAACTTGATCGATTTTTACAAATTTTTGGACGCAAAAACGTTTCCAAATTTAAAGCCATTTGCTTGTAAATGTATTTCTACATATGTTTGGCACTACCTATATGTGTGAACAAACTTTTTGCAGGATAAAGTATCTGAAATCTAAATACAAGGTAAATTTATCGAATGATCACTTGTGATCATTGATAATAATTGGTGTTTCAGATTTTAATCTCCAGAAAAAAAACACAGTTCCATCATTCCCATTAAAAATTGCATGAAATAATTTTCTAATTATATATAATTTAGTCTTGTTTATATAGTATTGTTGTATCTGTAGTTTACTATAAAAAATAAAATTCATTACTGCTTTAATTATAACAGGATTTTTTAATTAACATATTTACTTGGCCCACGCAATTGGAATTAAATCCCAAACTTGACCTCGCAACAAAAAGTTTGCACACCCCTGATCTAGGGTATAAAAAGAAGATATTTCTAAAGTTTTCTTTGAAATCCACAAAACTTAATTAACATTGCTAATTAGTGAGGTAAACATAAATAAATAACTTCGTTACAATTACGTAAAACATTTCGTAGACAAATCCTTATCTAATAATTTACTGCTAGCGATGTAAGTTCTGATTGAACACTTGTGACGAGCATCTCGTGTTAAATCTGAATTGAAATTACTTAACAATCTCCAATGCCCTCTGACAAGTACTTTGTTTTTTTTTTTTTTTTTTTTTCTTCTTACACACGTCTACACAAAATAATATGTCTGACCTTAACGTTCTTCATATCAATTTATTATTCGATTGTCACGATATATAGCGTCAATTCACATCTGATCTGATCTCACGGTTTTGAAATGATCGAATCAATTAGACCCGTCTTATTCTAGTTAATGCAATTTTGAAGAGATAATAAATAGTTTTCATCTTAACAGATCGCAGCCGACCCGACCGCGATAGTCGCGGCAAATCCGGAAGATCAATAAAGAATCTAGATAAATGACCTAACCTTTAATTGTGGCGAGCATTATACATCATGCACAGAATAAAATAGATAATTATATTCTCAGTAGTCAGTTTAAATGCAAGTTCTCAACTCTTGTGTGTTGTTGACAATTTTCACTTTTAAACTTTTATGACTCTTTTAAGTCGCGCAGTTCAATAAGATACAAAATAAAAAACAATGTAAAACAATTAATTACAGTCGGAGAGTTGTGATTATATATTTTTAATGCACACGCTCATTTTGACGTTTAATTTCTAATCGGACAGCAATTGAGTTACATTTATTCGCTCAAAGGTCACTATCTCTCAATATACTATAGCTCTCAGCAGTACCTCTACCTACCTACAATGATTGATTCTCTATCTAAAGAATTTTATCTTATCGGTTCGCGGTGGTGCTCTATTGCTGTTAAAGCTTTTGTTTGTGTGAAATTTTAGCAACATTCAATATTTTCGCTTTCTGAAAATATCAATGAGATCAGCCCAGTGTACAATGAAATGTGAAACTTAACGATCATTAGCGACATTTCCTTTCTATAATAATTGTTAATTGGAATCGCTTATGTTACCGCGTTGCATTATAAATATTTGTTTAACGTGTATTTTCGATTTGTATATAGTATTACCTACTATTCTAGTGAAACAACTAATCTAACACATGACGATTCTCATGGAAACTATAATTTATGGATTTTATAGACCTTTGGATGAAGAGGTATATAGTATTCATCTGATGTTCGTATATACAATACATAAGTGGCAAATGATCATTTATTTAAAAATATGTAAAATTTATTAGAGAAATATTTCCTTAACGCAATGCATGAGATTACAGAGTGTACTTGAAAATAAATTCATCAGTTAACAAAATCTTTTTTTTTTTTTCGATCAAATCAATATTTTACTATCAGGATGAAATTAAGTTGTTTGATTCATTCCAATCATCACCAATCACTTGTTAGACACATCTAATTTATTGTTAAATCTAATTTAGCCTAAAGTAGATGATATCACTGAAGGAATTCGTAATTGTACAAAAATTAATTCAAATATTTTAATTTTTATTAATAGTTATTGGCCACATTTTTCAGTGATTGGCCACTAGTCGTTTTGGTGTATTAGAAAAATTTGAAATACTATATTCTACTGTTAACTTTATACCTACAACTTCAGTATCATATTAAGATACTACTCAATTGTTGCTTCGTTTTTAAGGGATAACTAAAGACATCCATGAATGCAAAGTCTCAGCTGTTGCTGCAAATATTTACTTTAGTTTATGGAACATAAGTACATTTGCAATAAAACTTAATTCGAAACATTTATATTGAGTAATAAAAGAGAGTATTTCACTTTCGAACCAATTTTATATGTCATAACATGTTTATATATTTCCCTATGGAATCACATAGAAAAAATTTAGAACTTAGGAAAGATTATCCATTCATTCTCGAATATCTAAATTGTCAAGCATTAAAAGATAAATGTTTTCTTAATCTTGTAATTTAATTTAATATTTTAAGAAAGTCACGAGCAAGATTGTTAATATTTTTGGAGGGTCGCGTGATACAGAATCTACCTCTAATCTGCGTAGTCACTACAATCATAAAAATCTTTTGTGACATCAACACAAGAAGAAGTACCTACCCATTCAAACTTGAGGTCTTCGATTAAAACTTGTAATGCTCTTGGGTGTCATTTTTTGTGTAACATCTTCTGTCGATGGGAATACCATTCCTAAATATTTTGGGCTTATGTTATCAAAAGCTTCGCATCTTCAGGTAACATAATCGTATATTTCTTCATTCTCAACCCTGAGATTTTCTACAGAGTACTAATTTAAGGAGTAACGCCACTGTAAATTTTTTTTTAAAATCGATTTTGTTTTTATTGGCTTAAAAAATAGTTTAAACCCTCTAGAATAAGAAAAAAAAAACTTGCTCCGAAACGACTACCTGAAGCCTGAAACACAATTGGAGCTTTATCGCCAGCTTTCTTCTAAAGCTGACTGAAAAAGCCGAATTGAACACAACTGACCTTTTTGACATTTGCAACTTTAACTTGTTTATCGGGAAAACTTTTATTTTTTATCTTCATTTTTTTTTATTTTTTCCAATAAAAAACTATTCTCAAAACTTTAAACGGGTTTTTCTCGAAAAACGGTTTTTCAAAATGGCACGCAGCATAACTCGAACAATTTTCATATTTTTGACTAGATGTGAACATTAACATTAGCTTGCGAATGCCGTACGGGATTTTCAATAACTTTATTTGTTGATTTTTTATTAACAAAAACCCTGCCGTTTTTTTCGTCAAAAATCAAACTTTTTTTTCAAACGCGCGCCAAATCTACAATAATTAATATTTTTAAAAATCCGTACGGCATTCTCTAGCTATAAGCCACTTGATTTATGTTTTTTCTTTTTTTTGTTTTGGTCTAGATTCAAATGTGCACCAGTGGTGCTGCGTGTTGCGGAGCCCTGCAAGCAAAACATGTCCCGGGAAGATGGCTGTGGAGCCGCCATTTTGCTTTTTTTTTTTCGCTGTCAAAAAATTTATCAATAAAGTTCAATGTATGCCCGATAGTGATAGTACCCTTAAAAGGTTTATTTCAAACACCTTTAATTTCGCGAGAAAAAATTTCGTGAAAAAACCTTTTTTTTTAGCCGTTACAGTGGCGTTACCTCTTAATTATATCTTCTCAATGCTGCAATGCGAAGCTTTCTGATTTACCTGGTAGACTAATAAGGAATATTTATTATTATAGTGTATATAGCCCAATTTATAGAAGCCTGAAAATAAAAGTCCAATTTATTCATTTATTATTCATTTCTCGCTGTTTTTTCGTGAAAATGAATTCTTTATTGTAAAAATTTAGTACAGAATATGTCATTGAAAGTATTGTCCATCACTAGCCATTACTTTCTCCCATCTTTCTGGAAGCATATGAATTGCACGTCGGAAAAACGGCACACGTTTTTTGAGACTATCCAAGAATCGACTCAATTTTTCATATCAATATTATTAATGCTCAGCCAGGCTATGAGTCATCGATCTGAACAAGTGATAATCGGAGAGAGCAATGCCTGGTAAATACGGCGGGTGGGATAGGAGTTTCCCATTTGAGAGTTTTCAACTAGGTCATGAGCGGTCTTGCAATATGTGTCCGAGCATTGTCATGCAGCAAAATCACTTTGTCGTGCCTTTTCTCGTATTGCGGCCGTTTTTCCTTAAATGTTCGGCTCAAACACATCATTAGTAGTCGGCAGCATTCACCCGTGATGGAGTCCTTGGATTTGAGTAGCTCTTAATACACTACACCCAGCTGACCCCACCAAATACAGATCATAAGCATAGAAACATGGATATTCGGCTTTTCCTTCGATATTGATGCATGGCCGCGCTTACCATACGATTTTTTACGAATCGGGTTATCGTTTCATCGCTAGTCATGATACGTTGCAAAAAGCCTTTCCTTTTCTGCCATTGGAGCAGCTGTTCGCACATGAAAAAACGCCCTTCTCTCAGCTTCATTCATACAAAACCCAATTTCCTTGCTTTTGAATAATTCCTAATGCTTTTAAACTTTTATATGATCAAGGATCCCAATGATCTTGCAAGTTCATTTTACGTCCGATATGAGTCGTCATCGAGTAATATTTCCAATTCTTCGCCTGCAAACTTTCCTCAAAATCATTATTTTTGAATATCTACATGTTGTTTCGACAGAGCATAGTCGCCGTAAGTCTCCACAAGAATTCTATGTGCTTCAGCTGCAGATTATTTTCGAAAAAAATACTGCGGTAAAATTCTTCGCAAACACTTTTTTCTTGGCACAAAATTCGACATGTTTAATACTATAAAAAATTGGCTGTTTACACTTTGGCAGAATGATATATACTGGTTATTTCGATCATAATGGCGAAACTTCACGATTAAGTTAGTTGTAGTATAGACTCATGCAAAAGGGGCTAAGATAACGTCATCTCTCGGGAAACAGCGAGAGCTTATAGTTCCCAATACTTCTGGAGGTTTGTTTAGGTTAAATAAATTATCGCCAATTTAATCACATTTGAAGTAAAAATCTTGGAAGCGATCTTGCAGTTTCCTGAAATAGGATGGCTGACAGTTATTTCAGTTAGTGCAGAAACAGCTATCACCTCTACCTTTCCTGGAAAATATATTTAAGCTAACACCTCCGTTCTTGTGATTCAACCATGTTGGTAATTTTTCCTATTCCTGAAACAGGTTTAAATTTTCTTAAATTTAATTTTATGCTTTCTAAGATTATGTTTGTCATACATTGCAGCTCTGTACATTAAAAAATAATGAAACAATTTTAGTAGTATAAGTAATACAACGAAAAGGGTTTCCTAGTATAATTACTGAACTTCAATTTGAATCACAAATAAGAGAAAATTTAAAAAAATTATAAAACTAGTAATTTTACACATGAAATAGAGCAATGAATGTAAAATTACATAAGTAAAGTAATTTATACTAAATGGAATGAATTGACAAAGGGTTTGAGAGCCCTTAAACTTACTACACTATAGAGCCCATTGTTCACCTACTAATACCTACTAATAATAGGAATAGTAGGTACAAAAAATTATTTATTTATATTCTTAATATGCTGTAAACTCAATGCTACCACACTAAGCAATTTTTTTTTTTACTTATTTTTTTGTGTTGTAATGGTAAATGTGGACATTTTTTATTTTAAATTTCTTGTAATAATTTTAGTTCTTGTTATTCATTTATGTGTTAAAATTGTGTGCTTCACTTTGTCATCAATCTGTTTCAATACTGCCGCAATCTAATTTTACTTTCTTATTCTGCTGTACCGCAATTGAAATCTCTTGTACCTACGTTTCTTTCATTTCGACACTGTGCGTTACAGAAACTGAAAGTGTTTTATTTTCGTTTCGCAATAAAGCTTCTTCAGGTGTGTTTTCGATATATCTATGAAAAAAAAACAACATTTTTCAGATACGGTAATTGAAACCTAAAGCAACCATCAATCTATGAATATCATTACAAACGCAAATACGAGTGGTCTAATATAAATTCGTGCAGTACCTTATTTGCGGACAGGTTAGAGGGTCGTGCGAAAGGAAGGGTATAAATACATTGAGATTTTACGGTGGGTTAAAACCGGTCTTAATACACGAGGAAGAGTTTCAAATTACTTATGGCAAACACTGTCCTTAAGAAAAATATCTAAATAGCATCGAAAGTTTCAACAGGATATTTCTCCATATAGAACGATCCTCGAGAAAAATTACTTTCAATTTCAACTGATGAGCATAATGTGGACTCAAGTGAAGAAAATAGGTTTGTTCGATGAAAACACCGTGTAATTTTTCCCCTACAATTTTCCCCAAATTTACCCGGGGTTTTGTGCACTCATCGAACAAGTTTTTAAAACACCGGGTAAATCTAATGAAATGACATTTCCCTGAGAGTTCTCCTGAATATAATTAATTGTAAAAAGTTATTTATAAAATGGGTGAATACAAATAAAATGTGCTCTAGCTAATTTTTTTATTTCTTTTCTTCTAATTTTTGCTTATTTCTGGTCAAGAAGTAATTTATATGTCCCAATCAACAACAAATAGCAAGTGACAGTTCTCAAGTGACAACTGTCAAACCATTACCCCGAGAAATTTTTAGTGTAAGCACGGGGTAGCCTAGGTTTTTCAAGAAACAAGATAGTCTAGCCCGGTGTAGCCCGGTGTTTACCCGGAGTTTTCATCAAACAGACCTAATAATTGACGAAGATTTTCGAGTAACACAGAAGTAGAAAGTACAGCCAGACTAACAAGAATCTTACGAAATCATCTTGGCTACACATCTAGTTTATGATGGCTACCGCATATCTTGAAAAAATATAAGAAAGGCTCAAGTGCGTTTCGCTCAATTTGTCTTGAAAAAATTCGAATATGGATACTCTTTAAACTACAAAATTTGCAGAAAAAAAGCAGCAGTCAATGTTGTGAGGCGAACAAGAAAAAATACAACCATTTAAAGTCAAACAAAAAAAAATCATTAACAAAAATCATCATCATCAACTTCGCCAATTTTTTCTTTTATTCTAATACGAGGGCACGAACGTATGTTAAACTCGCCATGTACAGAGAGGAGGGCGCATCTCAACGGTTTCAAAGTTACAGGCTGATTAAGAAAATATAGTAGTTTTCACAAAACACCATGTGTTCAGGCAGGGTGTTCGGTCACCATTAAGAACTCATTGTAGAAACTTATGCCCTTTTTAAGGAATGCTCAACCACCCTCGTACTCTATTGCACTTCAACGTCATGGCGGTCTAAAATAAAATTTCGGATTTTATTTACCTTTTGTTTACTTTGACCTCTTTTCTTAACAAAAAAAAACTGATTGACCCAAACTCTGCACTTTCCGCTTCTCTTCCCGTTCAATTTATGGCTCCACATAGAGTGAAGAATCCAGTGGTGAGCACCACCAAAAGTTTCTTCTCTGCAATTACTGTAGTCTATCTCCTGGAGTATATTGGAATGCCCAAAACCCCTCTCCATCCACCAACCCTCCGCTCTAAACCTGTCATTGTTAAATGCCGTTACACTCCTGCAATAGAGATCTAGCGGCAATAAATCAAGGATAACCTCCAGTGCCGCCGTGGAGGTTGTGCGCAGACACACAGTTAATCTCAGGCAAGCGGCCATCTGTGTTTTTGACAGCACATTCAGGTTACATTTCCTCCTCCGTGCCGTCAACCAGACCGTGAAGTTGTAGCAGAAGATAAGCTTTACTGTACCTATTGTACACAAACAACTTTTTCAGCTAAATCTGGAGCTCCTTTTTGTAGATATTTACTGCTCAAGTTACTCTAATCAAAATGTATTTTTTTATGCGTAAGTTTCATTAACACAACTGGAGTGCATTCATATTCCACTTCTGAAATTTGGTCCCAAGATTGCAGCAATACTAACTAAAATATCAAAATTGAATTGTTCTGAATTATAATTTATGAAAACTCTTTCAGTACTCATTCTGACTATGGCACAACATTGTTCATAAAGCCATCACTTTTCTTGTAAATTTAATATAAAAAAAAATCCTTTTATTTTTCAGTCAAACCAAATCCGAGCAGTATCGAGTCCATCACTCTCAGAAAATCCTTCAGAAACAGTACAACAAACTCAAAATAATGGTAATTCACCAGAAGCTGTGGTGACTTCTGAAGATCCATATACAGCTGGACAAAATTATGCAGGAGTTTTGCAAAAATTCAAAAAAACTTTTTCACAATTCAAGAATACTGGCAAACAAATTACCCAACAAACCAGTGCTTCTGAAATAGAATCCGGAAAATATCGTTTCGGTCCTCTAATCTGGCGTTCCAGCAAAGAACGTCGTAAAGCCAAATATAATCGTAGAGATAAATGCAATAGCGGTGACTCCGGTATTCAAATTGAATTAGAAAATGAGGATCTCTATACACAACAGGATGCATCCGAGAGTATTGTAAGTATATATTTTCGACCTTTTAAGAATATATCATAGAAGAATTTTTCTCTATATAAAGAATATTTTATCATTCTAACAGGAAACTTCACCATCTTTAGCCAGTATTCGTGTGAGACGTGCAAATTCAGCTAAAATTACAAATTCCATGACATCCAGTCTATCAGCAAAGGCTAAAGCTTTGAAAAAAGTCGAAAGCTATGATAACAAATTGGCAGCAACACCGCTTCCAACGAGGTCTCTAAGTCAACCGTCCGGACTTGATCGAATGGTCAGAGCAGGTAAAACAATCGCACCGAGAAGATTCCCAAAGTGCGTTGAAATTGACCTTTACATTCTCTCTCATTATTTGCAGATCTAGACGAAAGCGATACGGATAGTGTTTCTTCTCACCCAGATCTGCACGAAGGTGAGTGCATAATATAAGCTTCTTCTCACTCATGTACACACGCTCATACACAAATGGTGCACAATTAATTTATTCACTTAAGTTCAACGCAGCAGTTGCAGTTACAGCAAGCATTATTATGTTACACATGATGGTGCAGTGCATCAGTGCAACAACAACGGACAAAACTAATTGTGAAAGAAAGAAGGTCAAATTCCATTAACCTTCTACCGTGTAAAATGTGTTTGAATGGTTAATAGAGCCTGCTCGTGTGTAAAATAGTAGCGCAGTGAAATTCGGATTTAATTACTGCCGCGCTACTAACTAACTGTGAGAATTAAGAATCCGGTCGTGGTCTGTACACGGAATGCTGTGGTCTGCGACCTAATGTGTATGGCTGGTTTATAAGTGGTACTTACACTTTCAAGATTAAGCGTCAATATTTTATAAAAAAAAAAAAGAAAAAAAAAAAAAAAGCAAAACAAAAAACAACTTTCCTATTTCTAAGATTTACCTGTGTGTTATGAAAGAGCATTTGTCAATTATAGCAATTATCGATTATCAACGCAACATGAGGGTTAGGTCTTTTATTGATTTTCATTAATAATTCAGCATGAGCAGACCAAAAAATCAATTTGGAAGATTTATTCTCTTGCCGAGACGCCTCTGTAATTTAGAAAAAGTTTAACAAAATTGAATTTCGATTTAATTTTCCAGAGAAAGTTAAAGAGATGTTTTTGGTCATCCTGTCAACTTTTTAAATCAAACATTTCTGAAATAAATCATCATCACCATCATTAATTAATTTGCTTGAGAAAGTACATACGTCCGATAGTTTTTATTGTTTGATTGGTGTTTAAAACAACCCAGTCCATTTGAGTATGCTTAAAGTGCATTAACACACCAGCTATTGCTATTCTATGCCTTTAACTGATTCGGCTGTACTTGTCTTTACATTAGTCTTTTGCTAGCTTTTGCTAATTAAAAGTACTAGGGGTACCACCTAGTATTTATGTCCAGCGTTTACTGAAAACATCCAGAAACTTTGCATCCTGCTACCCCTGTTTACCGACCATTATATCGTAAGTGTAGCTTGTCTACAAATTATTTGCTCCGACCTCAATTACATTGACAGCTTCCTTTATATCAATAACCCAACCTTTTATCGAAAATAACCTCCTGAATCGTCTGAACTTGGCTTTGGAATGTTGTAGCCGTCTATATTTTCTCTTAGTAAAAATGCTGATGGGTAATGAATAGGAAGTCTGGAAAGATGTTTCATCGTAATAGGCCTATCAACAACTTTCTTCATAATTTTTAGAAAAATGTCATTCTCGTGTGAGATACCTCGAGTTGTCTCGCCACATCGCACGCTACCACAGCGTTATGAATACTCTCATAGTACAGCGTGCAATCATTTTATTTCTTAAACTCTTGATATAGCCTCGCCACGTTGTGCACGTACCCTTAGCCAGAGCGTAGTCATTCCTTAAATATAAAAGTTATATTGATTGTCCTTCAAGCAGAGGGTGTTGTGCGATCTCACCAGAAGATAATCTGCATTGCGTAGTGTGCGCAATTAATCTTCACATTCAACGCATATAAATTTATCAATTATATTCCCAAATTCTATTTTATAAACACCTCAGTTAGTTTTCCTCGGATTTGTCTACACGTTAGGTCTATGGCTGCCATTGAAGAGTTGCTATCGCCCTTCATTTTTGATACTCTGTAGTCTTAGTACGCATCAACATAAATAGCTTGCGGAAGCTTACGTTGAAGATAAAATTATCGCAATCAGATATAGACTCCAGAAATGATGTTTTCGGACATGTTTCCAGACTGTGGTTGAATCCTGATGTGATAAAGTTGATATTAAAACCAATTCCGATAAAAGTCTTCTTGATAGCGTTTACTAGAAAAATGCAAATTTCTGGATTAATGGAGCGCAATCTTTTAGGATTGGTCATATTTTTTAATCAACCGAAATATCTATGGTTAATTCTTTTCTTCAAGTTGTATTGGTATATGCATCTTGATAACAGAGCGGATAAGACCCGAAAAGAAGTTTTAGATGTATTCACAGAACATGCGAACAAGAGACCTGTAGACTATGATAGTGTTTTGCATCATTGTACAAGGAAAAATTAATTAAGGCTGGTTTGTTAATGTGGGTAAAGATCTTCAAATTAACCTAAATTGGCTATTGTACAGGAAGCTTTGGTGTGGAAGAATCATATACAAGATCTTTATGAGCCTTATTAGGTCCAAATCCTGTATCTTATATAAATTCGAAGAGATTCAGTCAATACACGACGAATTATGTTATGAGTACCCACCAATGGTTGAATTAGTTGGCTGACAATTGGTTGAATTACTTGGCTGACAATTGACAGTTGGCCGTCATAAAATGACAATTATTCCGACCAAAACAAGCACAAGAATGTAGGTATTCTTCATCAGAAGACAAAATATTTTAAATACCCTGCGCCTATTATCTCATGCTAAGCAATGAGAGATGTATGTAGATGATAAGATGAGCACGTCTATGAAGATGATCTTTGCGACGTGTAGACGAACATTCAGCTGTACATTGGGATTCAAGCAAATTATGATTTTAAACCAAAAGCCCTCCCAAAGGTTTAGTTAACCGATCGCCCCTAGGTTTGTTCATTCAGGCTGATACCAAGCAGATTTTTGTAAGCTGGCTTTTCGTGTAGACAAAGATATTGCTGAGAAGTTTCACTTTTACAATGATAGCAAAATTGGCTCTTGCTATAAATATCAAGGAAAAGCATAACGCTATCGTTTCAAACATATAAGCCGCTCGAAAATCTGGAGAAGTTAGGGGAAATATGGAAGCTTGTGTATGAATGAATTATGAGTTATTCTCAATTGGATTGGAAGATAAACATAAATAATTTCCGGATTGGTCTCTATACTTTAAGTGTATCTCATAGGATTACTCTCTACTGGAAGAGGCTGGTCAAAGTAACGTACCAAGATATGAACTTAGAATAAAATTCAGATTTCACGGGAAGATTCATAAACAGATACTGGAATTAGTTGAACAGATTCTAGATTTACAGGCGTGTAAACTGTCTATAAGTCGATGGAAGACGTTAACCACCGTTCAATTAACTCGGTAGAAGTTTTATGTATGGAGATGGAAAGCATTCAACATTTATCTATTGTATGAATATCGTGGCGGTTGAAAAGGGGTCTTTGATGCGCAGGGCTGCCAAGGTCAAAGATGTATAAGAGTGAATCAGGCATGTTTAACGACAAAAATTAGTTAAATTGAAGGAAGAATAGAAGTATCGACGATCGGTTGGGATCTCCTACTGTGGGCACTGTAGTAGGGTATAATGGCGTCTGATGATAGGCCTGAAAGTAGCGTACAAAAAAGTTATGTGCTCACATGTACGATTCCACTTCGAAATAAAATATGAGATTTTTGACTTCGTGAGTACTATAATAAGATATGAATGGCACCTAGCTCATTATACAAAGAAGTGTTCACACGAGTCGAATATAAACAAAATCTCAAACATAGTCCTAGGGAAGGGACGGAGGATGTTGAAAGTTGGCTGATTGGAGAAGTTAATGCATGTATGATGTAATTCTTATATGTTGAGTATGCATGGCATGCTGTAAGATTACTGGCTGTAATCTCTAACCTCTCCAGACTTGAACCGGGCATATCTTAATCTTCTTGTGGTCCCCGCTGATTCCAACAAGATTTTAAGCCCGATTGGAGTAACTAGTCCTGTTTCATAAAAGGATATCTGCATGAAGATAACACTGGGAGTACCCATGGCTTTATGGTCATGAACTACGCAGCTAGACCAATTGTGTAGCCGATATTGCTAGCTAGTTTTACTATTATTTTCCTATTTACCTCAACATGGAAAAGGCCCCTTGATGAGAGCATGGTAGTGGTTACGGTAGCCCATAAGCCAGCAGAGAGAGTGTGTCAGAGTCTAGCTTGCGTAGGTTCACATACTCTATATAACGGGAGAAGTATGTCGCTTGCATAAAGTGCGTACTGCAACTTAGGATTTGAAGTATGGTTACTTACGCATTGCATGCTCAGATATTTGGCTCTCGGCGTGGAGTTGTGCTAAATCATCTGGCTGCCGTGACCACAGATCGGCAGAGATTTTAGATAGGTCTCGGTTCTACCAGTAATTCAGCCAAGTATGCACTGGCCAAACTATGACTCATACGGACAGAATATATTCTGTCTCATGAGGGCGCTTAGTTTCGCATTGTAGCTAGTCCGTGCATTTAGAGTGCAATGGGATTAAGACTTAATAGTCAGGTGCTCGCGTTAAACCACTGATACCGTCTGCATGAATACCACAATCTTCTCAACAAATATACAAGTAATTCCATTCTTACATGTTATTTCTGATTAGTTTTAGAAGTGAACCTGACTGAAAACAATTTCGATGCCTGCAACTCTAATCGAGCTCATGTCGTACATAGATGTTGTGACCACAATATTTGATCTCGTGGATGTTTTAAGTCCAATAATATTCATAAAAATCGACTCACATAGATATCCAGCTTTATTCATGTTATCTATGTACCTGTGCTGTTAGTTGTAGTCTGAACTTCTGATCAAAACAAACAAACAAAATTTATATTTCTCTATATAGACGAAGAAAACAGATTATTCTTACTTTTTTTCTATTTCAGGACATCGAAGTACTTACGCAGAGGTATTATATCCATTTTCACCAGCCGGTCCACAAGAATTAGCATTAGAAAAAGGGGCCCTAATCGAAGTACTTCGAAGAGATATTGGACCATGGTGGTATGGCCGAATAAAAAATGATTCAATTATTGCCAAAGTTATTGAACCGCAACTGGGATGGTTCCCAAAAGAGTTCGTTCGTATTATACCGCCATATTTCGGTCAGAATTCCGAAAACAGTAGTCGACATTTTTCAAACGAAAATACTCTTGATTCTTGTGATAGTAGAATGAATAATACAACGACAATATTACCTAGTAGTAGTAGTAATAATAGTGTAGTAGAAGCCCCCGCCAAATTAAAACTTTCATCGCCTAGTCAACTCAACAATCCACAACATAGTGAAAGTCTTAGGAATAGTGTCATTAAGGAATTGCTCGAAACTGAAATAAACTACGTGAAACTTTTGTCTTCGATTTGTTTATGGTGGGTGTAACATCTCTTGTGAGATTACCTTTATTTAAACTAATTTTCTTTTTCTTTTAGCTACTTAAGAGAAATGCGAAAACGAGTTGATATATTCCCCCCGGATAGTTTAAACTTGATTTTCTCAAACATTGAAAGTATTTGGCGTTTTCAACAGACATTTTTAGATGGATTACGTAAAGGAATTGAAAATCATCGAATTGCTCAAGTATTTTTAGACCATGTAAGTTTGAAATGATCTCGTTGTCCATTATTTGTTTAAAATTCTTATATATCAACAGCAAGCGGGATTTTTAGTATACTCAAACTATTGTAACTCATATCCAAGAGCACTTATGGAATTAGAAACATACTCCAGTATCAAGGAAGCAAAATGCGTTCTAGAAAAGTACTCAGCTTTTCTCTCTCCGTTTGGGACAACAAATAATATAAATTTCATCTATTTTTAGTTGTCGACTTGCTGAAAATCTTCCAGAACTTCCATTATCTGCACACTTATTGGCACCCATACAAAGGATATGTAGATATCCATTACATTTAGCCGAATTAGTTAAACACACTTCCTCAAGACAGATGCTAGTATTGGGATTAGACGAAAATAATTGTTCTAGTCATGAAATTGGAGACTGTAAAGAAACTTTAGAAATTGCTTTAGCTGCCATGAAAAAGGTCACAGAAACAGTAAATGAAGGTGAATATCTACACATAAATTAAACTCTGGTAGTTTTACTAAAAACTTCTTATTTCAGGAAAACGCCATAGTGAACATTTGACACGCTTTCAAGCTAGTTTTGAAAATTTCCAAGGACCACCAATTGCATTTCATAGTACACGATTTTTTATGCAAACAGACGCTACACGAGTCTCTCCGAACTTATGGAATAATACGTACACACTGTTTCTATTCGATCATCAATTAATATACTGCAAAAAAGATATTCTGAAACGAAATCATTTCATTTACAAGGGACGAATATTTTTAGACAATTGCCGTATATTAAATCTTCCAGACGGCAAACTATTTGGAATGACACTGAAAAATGCACTTCGAATATACTGTGAATCTCGAAATAAATGGTTCGATTTTTGTTTTAGAAGTGCCAGCAGAAAATTACGATTTTTGAGTACGCTCGCTGTGGAACGGCAATTTTGTGGATCGAACTTATTCGTTTCAGAATTAGTCGGTGAAGACGATGATAATTTATCGGATAGAGAATATCATAGTGATTATGATACACCGACAAATACAATTGATAGAAGAATAAGTGCGGAAAATTTTTCTAGTATATTATATGATTCTGATAAAGTACCTGAATCGCCAGCAAAATTACAAAAATACAGTGATACATTGCCAAAAAAATCAAGGAAAACTACAAAGAACGGTAGTAATGGTAGCGGTGGAGGTAGTGGCGGTGGTGGTGGTGGTGGCGGCGGAAGCGGTGGTTATGAGTATAATACAGGATCTTTAGGACGACGAAAAATTGGCAGTTGGTTCCGAAAGGCGAAAAGTACGAATTCAACACCAACTCAAAGTCCAACACATCACTCCATGTTAGCATTCAATTCAGACAGTTCATCACAAAGCAGTCCTGCACTCGGTTATAAGCCAAGCAAAACCAAAATTAAGGATTCAACATCCTGAGAGTGCGAGACAACTTTTCTTTAAGTAACAGATTAGTTTTAGTAATGATTTCTTACTGTTTGCTTTTTACTATAATTGAAAAAAAAAATCAAACAAAAAGTCATTGACCACAACATTCGTCAATTTATATCGTGTTCAAAGAGATTGCAACAATCCCATCATAAAAGACAGAAAAAAGTGTTATTTTGTAAGGCCGCTTCCGTATAGGAGAATTTTTAAAGCTTACTACTTAAAAATATTTGCCAAAAAAAAACAAAAGAATTTATATCTTTACATATGCACGCGTGTAGCTCTTGCGTGTTTCATAATGTTGTAATACGCACAAATTTTTAAAAGACCAAAAATAGTAGTTGAAAAGAAAAATGTTATTTGCGCACACACACACACACACACACTATATCTTCAGTGACCATCAGGGCATCTACATATTGTTTTTGTACATTTCTACTGTTCTGCTGTACACACGAGGAAAGTGTTTTTTACATTGTAGAAAAAAAAAATTATATATTAAGAGAAAAGCAATAATAAGAAGAAGAAAATGAACTACATACAAAAGTTTACGTTTAGTATATTTTAGCTCTTGTTTTAATTTGTTTTTAATTTTTTTTGTAAATTTATTTTTAATTTTTTTGATTAAAAAGAGCAATAATTACTAAAGGAAGTTTCCTTTGTATATAACATAAACTGTTTTAATAGAGACACTCTGTGAATACTTGAATAGAATTACTAACTTAATTTTTTGGTTTGTAATAATGTCATCAGCGATGATTCCGTAATGTTTCAATAATTTTCCCTGTGTCATCTATATTAATTCCCTATCCAGCCTTTTGCTATATGATCTAGGATCCAACCATACTGAATCGACTAAAGAGCAATATCGACGAGTATTGCCGAAATGGATAGTGATTTTAGGTTAGGTTAGGTTAGGTAAGAGGGGTACCACTAGAAGACTAGCCTGCATTATTTAGAACACCAGGTGGGTCCATTGTGCTCCTTAATCTTATGGGATAACCATTGAAACTGCCCTAGATCCATCCTGTTTCTCCTAGGATTCTCAGGATACATCTGAACTCTTTACTTTACAGCTCCTCCAGACTTGAAAAGAAGTAGCTACATAATAGCCTACCTCTTATTCATCAGGGACACTCGCAAGCTACGTGGTAGACGGATTCGATTTCCACCGAATCCTTACAGCTCCAGCAGAAATAGTTTGCCGCTATTCCCAGTCTTCTAGCATGGTTTCCTATGGCCCAGTGACCTGTAATGACCCCTTCCTGGTATTTGCATTACTGTCTGCCATCAAGGAGTTCTCTTGTCTTTTTCCTGTCATATGTAGGCCACTATTGCTTCGCTATACGGCCCTGCTGAGTTTCGAAAAATTTATGAGTAATCAACTTCTCAGCTATTTGAATCAGCACACATACTTTATGCCTTATTTAAAGTCACTACAAATTTAAGACTCGTTTTGGACCGAAAAAAGATTTGTTACCTAGTTCTCCTTGATTTTTCTAAGGCTTTCGAAATGCTGCTAAATAAATTATATTCTAAATTTGGGATGTCATCAGCTGTTATCAGGCTCATTATAGCTTTCTTTCTGGCAGGACAAAACAAGTGAAATCTGACGGCCTATTATATAAAACTGCCAGAATTCTATGCGGTGTTCCCCAGGGTTCAATTTTACAGCCACTGTTATTTGGATTGTACATTAAAGTCTTGCCGTCTGTAGTAAGGCACTCTTATATCCACCTATATGTTGATGATTTCCTACTTTATATTAGTTCATCAAATAGATTTATCAATACATATATGTAAATAAACTAAATAGTGACTTAGCTCGCATTTATAGCTGGTCAATTGATAATTCTCTATCTCTTAATCCATCAAAATCATGCTATACTATTTTTCGCGCACGGTACTTGGCAAACTTAAGAAGACTCAGGACAACTGCGCCTCTTCTACCAACAACAACACGTATAAGGTTAATTAAGGCGCTCATTTTTCCATTTTTCCTGTATGGTCTCGTAATTTTTCCCTGCCTTGACTCTGTGTGTGCTAGTAAAATAAATGTTGCTTTTAATGACTGTGTTCGTTTTGTGAATTACTTACGTCGTCATGATCATGTATCGCCGTATATATCCGCCATTGTTGGTTGCTTCCTTAAAATGTATTTCGATATTAAATTATTGTGTTTTCTCCATAAAATAATATATTGGAATGGTCCTGAGTATCTACCGTCATCTCTCACATTCCTTCGCTCAATATACTTACACCCAAATTTAATACTGTAATTGGTGAACGCTCCTTTTTGGTTTAAGTTGTTCGACTCTGCAACTCACTTCCTACTCATATTCAAAGGTTGAATGCGCTTGGAATTTTCATGAATGGCGTGATAGAGCACTTTTGTGGTTTGAATTGATGTACTACATTTATGGATTATTAATTTTTGTTCTCTCTCTTATTTTATTTAGAGTAGTTTTTTTTTCTTTTCCTTGTTGGTTTTTACTTTTTTATTCTTATACTCTTTTCTTTTCTCTTTTTCTTATTTTTAATATGTTCCCGTTGCTTTAGGTACAAAACAAAAAAATGTCATTCTTGTTGCACCAAATCTAATTAATAAATAATAATCTCCTCTTTTAAAGTGCCGATTGGAATCCTCACATAAGCTATCGCTGCGGAGCTATCCATTTCAGAGCCTTTTTTGGCCAACTCATCAGCCATCTCGCCTTGTGGGCAGGTATCCAGCACCTTGTGCCGTATAGTCAATTCCTCAAGACTAGTCTTGCATAACTGCCCCACTTTTGATTTTACCAGCACAGCATCCAGTGGTTCAAATCTATTAGCTATATTATCACAGTCTCTGTTTTGGTTGGGAAAGTTTGGTGGTTTTCAAATAGTTCCGCGCAATATTAATTTATTCTTTGCCTTACATGAACTTATTTCAGTCTCATAAAAACGTATTTTTTAAGGATCTTATGCAGCAATAGGAGCAATAGGGCGTGTCGCGCACTACTTTGTGATGATGAAATGAAGGCGGCGTGACCACTGCATTTACGGATAGCAGTGACATGTCTATCTGATGCTTGCTTGCCTTGAACCACATTTATTTATTAATTAAAATTAAAAATGGTCATGAATTGTTGTGTGCCCCAGTGCTCTAACAAATTCGTGAAAAACAAGCGCGTCAAATATCATCTGTTTCCTAAGGACGAAAAACTTGAGCTGCTATTAACACTTTTTAAGTATTGGCACAATTGCGACTTTTTGTTTATACAAAATTCTGTTTTGTATAGGTAGAAATTGGCATAAAATTTGTTTGCAAAAAATACAGAGATAATTTTCGTATAAACTTTTGGAATTTTTCCAAAAATTCATTTTGTCGTACTGTAATAATAGACTGTACGGAATTTGATGTAGAGAAATCTGAAAATCCGGACTTTCATCAGTTTACCTTCTCTTATACAAAAATCGACCAACACTCAAGCTCTTAGTTGCAGTTGATGAGAACGGTTTGGTATTGTTTGTGTCAGATACGTTTGTTGGTTCCATCAGTGATCGTGAAATATTTGTCAAAAGCAATATTATTAAATATTTTAAGAGGGGCAATATTATTATGGCTGAGCACGATTTTAGCCTTTTAGATATACTTGAGAAGAAACTAAACATGCTTTAAACATTCCGCTTCTTCTAAGAGGAAAAAAGCAGTTATCTTTTACTTGCTTCATATTTGTTGACTATGACTATATTTTCTTCCTTAAAATATAAATATTACGGATTTTACAGCTAAAAAGAGCGGGCCGAAACCCAGTTCTCACTCGATTTGTTTAGCATTGGCCCGGTGAGATATATAAAATGAGTCAGTTCTCGTACCCTGAGATAGAATTTGAGATTTGACCAGTTGCCCGAAATGAAAGCTTCACCGAACTTGAATTCTAAATGGTTTGCAAAATATTAGACTTTGCTTGTTTACTCCAGAAATTTTGAGACAGCTATTTTTTGATCTCAGTTTGTTTGTAACAGCAGTGCCAGCTCTATCATATGAACAGAATGTACACTAGGACAGAACTCTGTAATCAGAAGACGACAGAAAAAATCGCATAATAATTTGCTTAAAGTAAGCCAACAATGATCATCTTCATATTATGTATTATTTTTTTAAAGAATTAAACTCCTAAAATTATAAATTCGAACAGAGCTTACAAATTTTACAAAAAAAAAAACTGGACCAAACAGTTTTTAAAATGTGCTCCTACCGCAATTCGCAATACTACATCAAATAAAACACAAAAATTTCTCCATCCACAAATCAGCAAATCAAAACTGCGTACCAAAAATCTTAGCACTCTCTCACTTCAGTCGGTTTCCACTGCAACTTTCTTCGCATTTCATAAAGCATTCCGTTCAAAATCTAAGTATGCTACTTCTCTGAACGAATTGTTAGAACCATTGAATAAATAACTAATAAGGAAACGGCATATCGGGTGAAAACCTAAGCCACTCGGCGAAATGTATTAGTGTGCTGTGTTTGTATTCGTTACGACATTGCACTAAAGAAATCGTGAGATTTTGAACGGGGACTTTTTATATAATCCAAATTGCTATGTAAAATAAACAAATTTTTGGCGCCCCCTTATCTTCAGATAATATTCCTTGGTGTTGCCTATGATAATTTAAGTGACTTGTTAAGCAGAATTTTCAAATAACTGACCAGCCCTCTTGTCATTTATCCCCCCGCTCCATGGTCTGACTGTCATTGAATTGCCTACTCACGTACACTGTATTCGCACGAAACCCCGCTTCCTTATTAGTTATTTATTCAATGGTTAGAACCGACAGGGGCGCCAAAGCTTCTCATAGGAAGAAAATTATTTGAATTCTGTTCAAAATAAAAGCGTGGAATATCAAATTTAGGTAACATCAACCGTTTAGAAGTTGTAGGGTGATTATGAAAAAAAGCTAGTTTTTTACAAAACACTCTGTATCTTAAAAACTACAGCGCGTACGGTCACAGTCACACAGTCTGAAGCCCTTTAACAAGAGTTATTAGCTCTAAACCTATTCTCAACGATAATTTGTTTACCTTAAGCACGTCATTTAAAAAAATATAATTTCGGTGTGACCTGAATAGGTTATGAGTCAATAACTGTTTAACGGGGCGACAGTTAACACAAAGGGTGTAATAGTCAACTTAAAAAGACGAGTCTACAGTTGATAGTTTTTACAAAAAAAAAGTTATGTTAACGACCGTTTTGCAAAAATAATAGAGGTTAAATTAAAAAAAAGTTAAGAAAATCCGAAATTTTTAGGTTAGACAACCATAATTCTTGATCGGAGAGGGGTATGTTGTTGGTTGTGCAGTCGTTGAAAAGGCCATGAAGTTCTGCATACTACTATGACCAGTTTTTAAGATGAAGGGTGTTTTGGGAAAAATTAGCTTTTGTTCTTAATCACACCGTAACTCATAAACGGTTGATATTACTGCCCCCCTCCTCTGCCATACAATTTTTGGTTCGTCTAGGTGAGTACTGTCAATAACACTACAGGAAAATTTTCTCAAGTTAAAGACAAGCATAGGTAAAATTACCTACCCGGATTCAGCAACAGCTTATTAGCCTATGACCAGTGATCAATACTTCGCATGGTTTATCCGCACAATATAATTCTCAATAAAACCAATAGGTTTACTAAGTTATAAATGCACAGCATCGACATTATGTTGATCTGCATACATAGATCTAGGCAGGTCGTTAAGGAAAAGACTAAACAGCTGAGGCCGAAAAATTGGACGGTTCTGTACCTGGCACAAGGATTTCAACAATTCCTCATGAGTCATGTCCAATTTTTACTAGTTGCATTCCATCAGAGCGAAGACATTAGTTAAGGCGATAGCGGACTTATAAATATTAAATTTTCTATAGAGCCTTCAAAGAAAAAGATTATGATTATTGACCCAATCAATAGCTTTTGAAAATTCTAAGAAAACTAGAGCCGTCACGTAACTCCTATCTTGAATAATTTTGATATCAGCCAATATTTTAGGAACTGCGATTTCACAGTTATATAAAATCCAAAAAGCAAGTTGCCAACGCATCAAAAAACCTCATGACTCTACATCATTATCAAGTATTTGTATGCACATAAACTTTTCTATAACTTTACACAGAAAATACTTTGATGGGTCTAAAATCTGAAAAAGATGCCGGGAAAAACTTTGCTAGAATTTCTAAGGCGACAGCTATTCTCCAAACCTTGGGGAAAATTGATGACATTAATATAGAGAATATATTTATCAGTAAATGGTAAGTAACAATCTAAGAAAGCGTGGTGGTCGTCAAACCATCAGAACCGAGAGCACCAGAAATAACAGTGCCGCGATTGTCCAGAAGTGATAAATCTCTCTATGTTGGTTGCATTCAGTTTCATGTTCACATAATTTCGAACCTTACTTGTGCGAGTAGTCATTAATCTCTTCTATATACGTGAAATGTGGAGAAGGAGAAACATAATGAAGACAAAACAAAGCTCCTTTTAAGTTCAGGTGTCGCACCAAAAGTAGAAGATCAACCATGTCTCAAAATATAATAGTTTTTGTGATTCATCCCTTAACCTTACACATATCGCCGCCTAAAGAAATAATCTTGTACAAGTAAGGAATTCTCCACAGGTAAAGAGATATTCGTATTTGGTTATATTGTGTTACCATTGGTATCTTTAAAGTAATGACATAGTGTCTGTGTCATGTTATTCTTATAATAATTTTTGTTGCATACGCGTCTCGTGTAGTGCAGCGAATAATTTTAGTTGCGGAAAAGAAGTAAAATGTTGTATAAAATCGTTCAAATGGAGGAAAGGTCAAGAAAGACTTAGTTTGTATAGCCACGGATACCGCAAAAAAAACTTATTACCAATATATAACGTGATTATGAAAGCAATTATAAAACTTTCTTATATACCGTCTAGTAAGGCTTACACTAAATTATATCGACCAGTGATTGAAACATTTCCATAACCAACTTATAAAACCTTTAGTAACTTACTTTCACGATAACCAGTAGTAACCTTAAAAAACTCTAATATAACTACATACGTCACCAATTGGTAATATTATAAAACTCTTATATAAACGTCCAAATTTTTATATAACCGAGTAACGTTTATATACCTCTTATAAAACAACTTATCACCTTCAGTCACCAAAAATTGGAAAAATTGTTTCTTTTGAAGGGTCTACCCAACTTGGTTCATTTTTGAGTTTTTATGAAAACGCCGAATATAAAATTTCAACTCTCTGCGTCAATGCGTTCTTAGGCAGTGAAAAACTATGTTTTCGTATGGCAACTCTACATATGTAGGAGTTACTCGAAATGTCCTATTTTCGAACGAGCATGCAAAAATCATAGTTTAATAACTTTCAATATTATGCATGGGTAAAAGCACGTTCTAAAGCAAAAAAAAATTACCAATTACATTCTTCGCATTTCGAACTACTATCCAAAATTCTGCAGGATTTTCAGTTATAGTGTTATTAGGAAATTCATTTCCCCAGTCATGATATTTTAGCTTATCCTACTGAGCCTTTAGAATATTTATATCAGCATCGCAAATCAGTGCATTCAAATTTTCTTTTAAAGCTACTCGTTTCCAAGAGGAATGTGGTGGCGCAATTGTGTGACGGAAATACGTTTGCACTGATCACGTCGCAATTACGCTTAGTGTGGTTTCCTACATTTGCGTTCATAAAAATTGCATTCACTCTATTGGCTCATCTTTCTAGGTGTTCTTTCCTATAAATTAAGTTCCAATCGTAAAAACACTCGATTACCCATGGGGAAAAATATAACTGCATACTTGAAACTAACAAAAAAACGTTACACTATGATTTTGCACCGACTGAATTGTGCTAGACTCAAAAACTGTTTGATTCCATCGCAATTGCGGCCGTAAGCCTCCTGAGCGCAATTCCGTCACGCTGTTCCTTGGAAACCATCTCTACTAGTTTCTTTATATCTGATCGCAACGCAAATGCGCTGAGGCATTTGCGGAGCCGCATTCTCTTGAAAATCATTGCTTAACATTTCAGTTTTGGGCGCATGTCATGTAATATAAAAACAAGCCCAAATGGACGGAGGCGCTTTTTATATAATTTTAACACGCCGATTAAAAAAAAAAAGATAGCCCAATCGTCGGAACACTGTATTACCAGAATAAATTAACATGCATTTTAGGTACACAAATAACAGTGTTGATTTCAAATCACAAAATCTCTTATATCACATCTCTTAAATTGGGCCTAATAAATGTAAACTGAACTTTAAAAAGTCCTTCATTATTGCTCTGTGCAAGAATACAAAAATACAAAATTAAACCTATAGCAGGGTCTCTTCTTTTCATTTTCTCTTTAATGAATGTAATCACAAGGGGAAACACGGTTCGTTCTAAACGTGGATAGATTTTTTACTGGGCAGCTTCGATTTGTGTGGCATTTACGATATATGTATAAGGGAACATCATTAGTCCATGTACTAGTACAAAGTGGAACCTATATTAGAATGTAATGCATAAATATGTGTAATGTTTTCATTTCACACACATTTTATCAGGAAGAAGGACAGATATTTTGTCGTCCTACAAAAAATAAGGAATAAAATAATTGAAATCGAAAAACAGCCCATTTTCTCTTGTGACATGTCCCCATATCCTCAATATCATCGCTGAGCTTTAGACAAAGTACGCTTTATACTACTGCAGATAATAACCAAAATTAAAATGAAAATCAATATGGTTTTAGGCATAAGAAATTATATAAGGAACATGAAATACAGTTGCAATTGCCATAAAATAACTAAATTGGAAACAAGACAACCAAATAGACTGTAGCATGCCATGAGGAGTTCAATATATTAATAATAATAATAAATAAGAATTAAAAAATGAAAACGTTTTCAATTTACCTAAAAGGAAATAGTAATATTAAGTAATTAGAATGTGTGTTCTGGACAAAAGCATAAATGTAAACAAAAATATATTTATTATTTTTCTAAACAAAAAATAAATAGAGATTTCCTTTGTGTGTGGTTATTTTTTCTAGATGAAAACTGCCTGAAAGCGCAACACATTTGAATTAACTGAAACTTAAGAAGAAAAAGAAGAAAAAAAAACCAATTTACTAAAATCAGAAAATAAAAAGGAAAAACAGTAGAATTGTGTATAGAAGCAAATAACTATGTAAAACTCATTAAGAAAACTTGTAGCCATTAAGAAAAATTAATTATATTATTTTAAGGGTTTAAACTAAGCCGTAGATGAGAAAATCAATTATACGAAATTTTTGTATTTTGAAAATGCGATCAAAATCGTTATTTATTCGTCTAGAATATTTCCTCGATATATTTTACTGTTTCAGTTTCCTTTTTATTGTTTTCTTTTTATAAATTTAATTGGGTAAAATCGGAAAAATCGTTAAAAACTGCGTTGTCTTTTTTTTTTATATAATAAATGTTTTTGTAGGGATTTTATATGTATGCATGTATGTATATGGATATCCCAAAATTACTTGATAAAATTGAGTAAAAAAAAAAATTATTAAATTTTTTAAAAGTTGTGTAAATTGTTGACACATATCCAAATTAATTTGGAGATAACTAAGAAAATTTTTTTAAAAATTTCTTCTTCACACTCTGTCTTGAATTTAAATTAAAAAAAAAAAAAGAGAAATTTGAAAAACAAAAATGATTCATTGTTTGTTATTTATTTTGTAAAGAACTTGAAAATTTACAAGCAAGGGAGAATGACTGAAATAAAATGCAAAAAATATTTGAGAAATGTTTTAATTGTTCCTATGCCCATCTTTTCTTGTCATTTTTAAGGCTGAGCGTGTTGTGCTGACTTCTTACATTTATTCCATTTTCAGGGCATGTATTGCTTTTGGATATGTCCCTAAGGTATAGAGGAAGGTGAGGGTTGCCTTCGTTCCGAAGCCTGGTAAGGCATCATATATGGACCCAAAGAATTTTCGAAGCATAAGCTGCTCCTCATTCCTTTTTAAATGTTTGGAAAGGCTCGTGGATGAATTTATTAAGGGAAGAACCCTAAACCCCTCTCCCTTAAACACCTCACAGCATGCTTACCGAAGGAGCAGATCTACTGAGACGGCTCTCCATTCAATGGTTACTGTCATCATTGAACGGGGCCTAGATCGTGGATTCTTTACCTTGGGAGCCTTTCTGGACATCGAGAGGTCTTTTAACAGTACCACCTCTGTGTGAGGCAACTTGTCCGTATGGTGTTGACCGAACTATCGTGCAATGGACCGGCCAAATGCTAAGACGACGATAGTTAACCGTGGAGTTGGGTGGCCGAACCTCTCCCAGTGTTCTGGTGGGGAGAGGCTGCACGCAGGGTGGCGTGTTATCCCCGGTACTCTGGTGTATGTTGGTTGACGGTGCTGAAAATGAAATATTCTCATGTGAATCGTATGCGGATGGTAGCATGGCTGCTGCCTGTGCCTTCATGCAACAGGACCTTAATACTGTTGAGGACTGGTGCACCCGTCATGATATGACGGTGAGCCCAACAAAGACCAGCTTGATGTTCTTCTGCTTGAGAACTATGTTCTTCCAAAGCTTGAGAACTATGTTCTTCCAAAGCTCTTTGGACCCACTCTGCAACTGTTTCCCCATGTCAAGCACCTCGGAGTCTACCTTTACTCGAAACTAACGTAGGGACTGCATGTAGAGAAAAACGTTAATGCGGCTATGAGGGTCTTCGCTCAATGCAGGAGAACCTTTGGCTGCATGAAACCGAGTGTTGTGCACTGCATGTACACCTCAATTGTAAGACGAATGCTCACAGGTGCCTTATCGCGCCTTCCCCGGTACGCTCTAAAAAATTTCACCAATGGCACTCTCACTCATGACCTGCTGAAGGTTTTGGTGAAAGGGTTTCTAGCAGATTAACACAATGGGCCGGCCTGTCCTTCGTGCTTGGGATCTCTCGTCCCCCTCCCTAAAAAAAAAATATCCCATCTTCAAGGAAACATGTCAAGGAGTAGATATTTCAGTTACAAGATGGAAGGACAATGACCCACTATCATTCTCATGAACTTATGCTGGATCACAGCCTTTGCAAGCAGATACCACTAGACAGAAAATCATTCATAACCCTGATGGGATTTTAGCATTGGCATTGGAAAAAAGTTTCATTAGCGTTGGAAATTTCAATTCTAATGAAAAAAAGAATTCATTGGCATTGATTTGCCCAATGTCAATGAAATAATAGTAATTAAATTTTGAACTCATTTACATTGATTATTGAAGTATTAAAACAAATATAATTATTGTAGTTTTTATTATTTTAATAACTCATTGTTAGCTTTAACTAACATTCATTTTCCAAAATTGCAGTCAATTAAATTTTGACGCCAGTGATACTTAACATTTCCATTGAACCTGAACACAGCAGAGCCATGGTTGAGTTGTCTCCATCTTCCATAAGACTTTTCAACTCATTTATTATATTAAGATTGTCCCTATCCCTGTTGGGCTGAGTTTGAAATTCAGTCAACTCTAAAGGAAAAAGAAATGGCGTTATCGGAAATATGAAATGGTGCATTTTCCCCCTTGTTAATCCCTAATACATTAGGGATTAACAAGGGGGAAAATGCACCATTTTCATCGCTGCCTTCTAAATTAATAAAAAATAATGTGCTAACTAAGACTCGTCTTATTCAAGCGGCATCTCGTTTGCCCTGCGGTCCATTACTGATATTGCCCACTTTCTTAAGAAAATTTTCTGAAGATATGACGCTGTCCAGTGCGATTCAGTTTATTCCCAAATCTTGAGCAATTTGGCACAATTCAGATCATCACTGTTTTAAGAGTTTTGTTTTTATAAAGAAGTTTTTATTTCATTGCCGATATTTTGAAATACTTTCAGATTTATTGCATATATGTATATTGTTCGCTTGTACGGTTTTAATATAATATCACTTTTTCTAATTTTTTATTTGAAATTGCATCTCAAAATTATTGATGAACTACTCACCGATTATTTATTCGGTTGATTTGCGGCAATTTGATTTTGAAAATGACGATTCAAGTGGCGCCAAAATATTTGTACACAGAAGAAAACTAGTACGCTATCATTATAGTTTAGCGACTCTGAATATATGAAAATGAAAGCGAAATAACGGAGTGGTCTAAAAATGATAATCTACCTAATTTCGTACCGTTTTGTATCAGTTTTGAGTTTCTGTATTAACGAATAATTGTTAAAATGTTATTAATGTTGTAAAATTCTTTATATGAAATAACCTGTTTAGAAGAAAAACAGCAAAAAATTATCCTCCTGGAAGATTATGTCATTAGATTTCAGGAAACGCGAAATCACGAAATTATAAAAACATTTACCGGTTCTGCTCAGATGATTCGCATTTGTGCAGTGCATAAAAATAAAAGTTTGTTTAAATTTGATGGCGTTTCCTAGTTTTCCATAAGCACTAAGTTTATTTTAATAAAATATTTGTATAAAATAAAATTGCTGAAATAAAAACCTTCTAAAATTAATGTAAGTTCTGCCTTTATTGCATGAACTCATAAAACTTTCCTTTTGCCTAGATTACAAATTAAGTAAAAAGCATATGGTTTCTTACAAATCTTATTCAAGTCTGATAATTTATCTATTTAAATACTAAGAAAAATTTTTAGATTTCAAATTTCATATTATATACTGGAAACATATAGAAAATTATTCAAGAAGAAAGTCATTAATAATATTAACTTTCGCTATTTCTAGATTAGATTTATAAATTAAGTTGAAAAGTCAAGAAAATACCTTTTTCTTGTCACCAAAAACAACTAATTATTAGATATTTTAAAAAATCCAACAATGCCAAAAACTTCCCTGGCTTCCAAAAAAATGCGCGCCATAATTTATATCTACAAAACTATTTTAGTGCCATCTATATGTTTAAAAATATATATACTAGAAAGTGGCGCTAAAGCGGATAACATACTTAACATACTGCAAAGCCGACCCCGACGACATATTCAAGTTTACGGTGAAATGTCAAACAAATTACAAATAAAAGGATCCACGCGCCATATTGCACTCTAATAAATTTGATAAAATACTATAAGAGAAAATAAAAAAAGGTAAAATGTTAAGATCAAGAAAGTTTAAAGTGTTGTTCTACGTCTGGCCATGTATTACAAATTACCACTAAATTCAAATAGAACAAAAATATTGACTCAACATATTTACTGACTTCCGCTTCTGAAGAACGGAACTGGAACTGTTATGGCGCTGACGGAACATATTTCTCTAAAAATATTTTGACATAACATCCTTATCCTGTTTTAACGGAATTTATAACAAGATTGCTTCTTATTGTATATCGAGTCAAAAATTTTTTTAATTAATTACTAGAAATACAACTAGAAATTAATAAATCTCACAGCTTCGCAATTAGAAAAATTACGATTTGTTTGACAGTTCATGTGTCAGTGAATGCTATCGGGATGTTGTCGCAATTTATTTTCAATGAAATAACAATAAAACTTCATAATTGCTTCCAGTGATATAAATTCGTGAGAGTTTATTTTAGGTTTGCGTATAACTGAAGAAAGGAGAATATACCAAAATGTTAACTGATAACATACAGGCGCATTCTAAACAGAATTACGAACTAATAGATGATCTTAGAGGGGAGAAAGTTATATGGGCCAAAGATACCAATTTTTCATCAACTGCACTAAGTCTAGGGATTAAGGTAAGTAAAGCTTGCAATAAAGTTATGATTTCATATTACATACTGTACATACAAACATAACCTTGGAAGCAGAATTTTACGTTTGTTTAAGACATCTTAAACTGACGGCTATTGTAGATTTATCAAATTATTTTTAGGGAGTAGAAGGAGAAAATGAGAGACCTCAAGTTGCTGTTTTAGATTTGGGAAAATTACTTTTACAATACGCCAAAGATGGGGAACTGGGAAAAGTACATGAACTCATAGCTAGGGGTGCCCCATTTACAACAGATTGGGTAAGATAACTTTGCTGGAGAATTGTTGATAGAATCTTAAAACAACAAACATTTTCACAGCTCGGAATGTCTGCTTTACATTTCGCTGCTATGAATAACAGATATGAAATATGTGAAATTCTTCTGCGTGGTGGAGTAAACAAAGATGTAAAAACTAAAGTGGATAGGACACCATTACATTTTGCCGTCTATGAAGGCCATGAAAATATTGTAAAATTACTTATCTCTAAAAACTGTGATATAAATCCTACTGATATGGTAACACAATTTTTAAGGCTTAAAGACTTGTTCTTACAGTGGTATTTTTCAGCTTAGGATGACACCGTTACATTGGGCTGTGGAAAAAGGACACAAGATTATTGCACGTCTTCTAATTAAGTATGGAGCTAATGTTACGGCAGTCTCTAAATTCAATAAAACACCTATATCACTTGCTATACAAACTAAACAGACTGATTTGTTGACTGAGCTTGAGGCAGAAAAAAACAAGAAAGAGGAGGTTATATTTAAGATTTAACTTTTTTAATTAACCATATGAAAATTATCTGCTTGCATTGTTTATTAACAATGGAAACCTCGTATGAAGGCTTTAACACGTCTCCATTACATTGTCTGTTCATTGGCATTATGTTCGTGGAGATATTCTCACCAAGAGATATTTAATGAATGATAAGATGCCACCTGATCTCCGATTTTTAATAATATGCAACAAGTTTATGGTGTTCCGTACTTGAAAGCGTAGCTTTAGCTACCACATTCCTTCTCGCATATGATATACTACAGGATGTGTATACGAAACTCCCGCGATAAAGACTCTATTCCTGTTACACTTTTATACATAAGAAGGAACAAAAATTGTCCTTACAGTCATTAGACGTTACATCTTCATGCAATAGGCACAGTGTCTGTATGTAAAGAACATTATTTATACATTCTGCCGACTATGAACGGCTCACTGTTCAAGGTTTTATTAACTCGAGCATAATCCATGTATTTGTCATACGATCTCGATGACCATGTATTATATGTTTACAACCAATTAAGAGAAAGTACGGATTATAGTAGTTGTTTGCGGGATTCTAATTTGATGTTGTGCATATTTCTTCTGAAACATTTTGTAAGTCTTGTTCAACAAGAAACTAAATCATGTCTTAATTTACTATAAATATCGTTCAGAACTGTTATTTGGCTAAATATAATATGGTCGAAGCTGTTGAGGTTAATTCGTCAACTACATGCAACAGTTTTAAATTATTATTTTAAGATGTGCTATAAATAGGATATTCTCAGATGGCTTTTTGAAAAACCTTACTTTGGCTGAAAGTGATCCCCTAACTAAATTGCAGCCACACTAGTCCCCCAGGCACATTTTTCTCGCATCTGCAATAGTTACGCATGTTGCTAACTATATTTTTTCTTGTTAGTCGTTGGTCTTTTGGGAGGTTGTAGGTGCTGTCATTGATCCTCCATTATCAACCCTTTCTATGATCATCTGGAAGCATACAACCTTCTACTGTACCATGTCCCAAATATATCGACGCCACTTCATTGTAGATATCCTTTTGATCCTTCATACGACAAGCAGGACATACTTCTATAAAATATTCTGAGCCCCCTCCCCGTATTCTTATTAAAGCTTAAGCTATCATTTATGTGTCTTATTAAACAAAATTTATATTTCAGACAGAAACAAATGAAGCTGTTAAGTCAATAGCTGAAACAAATAACTACGACAGTATAATGACAAGTTTAAGTGAAGAACTGTCTTGCATGGAGAAAATTTCATATGCACCTGATAAAACTCCACAAAAATGCCAAATGCCAATAGAAGAAGAATTGTTTACCAACAAAACAGATACGTGTCAGAGCAGTGACGATCTAATTGATGAAGATATGGATTATGTAGAGCCAATTATTCAATTAGAAAGTATAGACGATGGTAAGTTGTAATTGAACTACGTGATAAAATCGACTAAAAAATGGGTATTCTCTAGAAGAAAAACAAATGGATACTTCTACATTAGAACTTCTAAAATATCACGGAATTTCCATGTTACCTTTAGATGATCCCGAAAATAATTTAATCACTTCAGCTCTACAAAGTGGGAGAAAGTTAGTTTTATCTGAAGCTGGCAAAAGAATTTTGAATGATACTAAAATGAAACAAATGTCAGAAAAGGTAACAGACCAACAAAACGAAATAACTCCGGAGGTTGGAAAATTAATGAAAAAAAATCCAGTTATATTGCGTGCCAAAGGATTACCTTTGAAGGCAAATAAGGTGAGTTTTATTAATTTTTGTGACATGTTTACATTTAATATTTTCTTGTAGAATATTAAAATAATTTCCATGGATACCTTTAAGAAGATTTACGGTACTGATATGGTAAATAATATCAGAAAGGTTCAAGGAAATCTCAGGTGAGCAATAGATGTAGAAATAATATTTATTACACATTAATTTAAGGTAACAAATCCTGTCGTAGAGTTTCTAACAGTGCGTGCCAAATGAAGTGCGGCTACACCGCGCGATTCTTCCTCACGTGTCATCAAGAGTTCAGAGATAAAATGATTGTACGCTAATCTCTTTTTTTTTAAATATATAATATCGAAGGATTACTCATTCTCATATACTGAAAGAATTTATCACTAATCCTGATCTCATATAAATAATGAAAGAACACTTTTTTCAAAAGTGCCATATATAGTTACACTACTTATCAAACACAAGATTTCTTCTTCAAAATCTGACGATTTATACCATGAAACTGAACGCCTTGTTGTGAACACTTCACGTCGCCTCGTTTAATTGCGATAAAGCCTTGTGCGGCGTCGTCCCGCTTCGTTCTGCACGCAGATGTAGTTTATTTCTTTCATAGAATTCATCAAAATACTGATTACCAAAATTAATATAACCAAAACAAAGTTTTTTTTCACTTGATCCTGTAGTAAGTGAAAATTGGTAATAATAGTAATTAGTAAGTTTGTAAATAGAGTAGATGAGGGGAAGCATAGTTTCTCAAAGATTCTGTTGGAGTAGACATATTAAGAAAGGCTAAGAATATAGGAAAATTTGTCATCTCTTGCAATTAGAAATTTTTCAAGAGATTTTTTTTTTAGAGAGAGGAGATAAATTTATCTAAATATGGATGCAAAATAACAAGTTGCTCAAAGCAAGGCCACAGAGATCATATCTACCTACACTGAGCCGAATGCATGTAGTTGATATGTATTGCATATAAAGAAGAACGAATAGATCGTTAATACTCCTTGAAAAAAGTAAAATAAAAAAGTTGTCTAATGTAATATTGAGTATAGATAGTCAAATTTGTTAGTTTGAGTCATTTTTGTCAATTGCTGTTATTAGTATCAACAAACACTACACCCCTCTTGTAACGCTTGTCGTTTCCACGTAGCCTATACATCATTGAATTCTTTAAAATATTTTTAAAAGAACTCAAAATCGCATTCGAATTAGAAGAACAAATATTGTACTTAGAAGAACGAATATTGTACTAGACTCCCATTGGTTTCTTCGAGTCTCTATTTTCAGCATAAATTTGTAAATGGCAAAAATATCACAAAAGAAGAAAATAACTAATGCATAATAAAAAAAAAGTAGCAATAAACATCCAATCACACAATGAAATCTACCTCATAGTAAGCAGACGAGACCGAGAAACGAAAGGGACGCCAGATCAGGCAAGCACGGTGCACACAATAACAATATCTAGACTTGGTCAAGCCAAAGCCCTCGAGAATACTTCACAAGCCATGAAACAGACTCCCTCACTACCACATGAGAGCCCCAACGGAGTCCTAACATTCTAAAATATTTGCAGTGCTCTTATGTAAAGCGGACAAAAGTTTGATTCGGACTACGACCGCACATACACTATTGCAACTATTACTCAGCTGATAGTTATTGAGCGTAAAATAGTAAGCCTACGTTCTAATCGAAACTATTTCATTATTTTGTAATGGTGGCCTTTGGAAAGGTAAGGAGGCTCGTAGTGTTCGGCACGGCCACTGACTTATAACAATGGACTGAGCGTATTGCCATTTTCCTATAAGAAAGAATGGCACAAGTTTTACAGTTCTCTCTTTCGCCCTATGGCAAAGTTGGAGCTACCAACACAAAATATTGTTTACTGAACGTTTATTTATCCCATTTCATGTTTTTATGTTGGCTGCAGATGAAATCATCGCAGAAAGAATACGGTAAAGATAGTGTTTTCCATGCGCCGTCTCTCTTGCCCATACGTAGGATTCAGTTAAGAATAACTTCTGAAAATTAAAGTCGGAATTAGTTTAATTTCTTATAAGAGTGCTTATAAGCGATTAAAATATCACTTGGACACAAGAAAATAATTTTTTTTAATTTAATTCGATTTACGTGAGTAAAATTTCATCTGATTGGCTGAGTTTTACATATTTTTATGTAGTAAACGTTTTAAAGGGTGCTCTAACGGTGATATACAGAAACAATATTTTTTGTGGCACATGAAATAGCAAATGGCTCAGTCCATTGTTATAAGTCAGTGGGCACGGCACGGCACTTATGGTTTGTTCAAGCAGTTGAAGCCTTAATTTAATTACAAATTTCACCTCAGCGTCGACTTCGACTGAAAATCAGTCATAATTGTAATTCAGGCTTAAAGAAGTAACTGCTCTCATAAATGATTATTTAGTGGAGGAAGGAATTTCCTCCACTTGTACTGAGATGTGCCCACACAATATGTTGCTCCGCGTAGTTCCTTATATGATTACCGAAATTAATTTGGGTGCGTGTTCAATTAAGTCACAGTTTTTGATATAAACAGTAACTGTATCACGAATTCACAACACGTTATGATTATTAAATTATTATATTATCACCTCAAACCGCAGATAAACGTCTGTACAGCAGTCCCGCTTGCAGTAGTATTGGTATGCTGCTCATATTCTCGATCGAAACTTGGTAGCACGGAATTTTTCCTACCCCCGAATACTTCTTGTCTGTAAAATCTTCCGCGTGTGGGCTATCCCCATAAATAATTTTTATATAACCACCACGACCGTATACGACTTTTTAAAATATGTATATGATTTTCATTTAATGAAGAAGAAATTTTATCACCACAAAATTACATAAAATCTTATTTTATGAAAAATTACAGCATAGGGCTATTAACTTGCAAAAATCAAAGATCACTTTTCATAGACTTATCAGAATTTATACTAATCGATGTTAAAATCGGTATTAAATTTCATGTCCATTTCGTTGAAAGAAAGTCTATTGTTCGAAAGTAGTAAATACTCAGTACTTTAGCTACTATTACTAGTACAATTTTATGTAGATTAAGACATTGGATAAAATCAAACATATATACATATATATGTCTAAGATATTTTAGTGCATTCAATTTTAGTGGAATTTAATATTTATCCTAATAGGCTTAAACTTCTTGTAGCCACATCATTACCCCAAATCAATCCAATCATATTCTTAGAGATTATTTATTATGCACTTAATTGTTTTATATGTAACAAAAAAATCCTTAAATGGTAATCAATACTTATTCTACAGACCTCAAGATCTAAATGCAACACCAACAATAACAAAAATCACAAAAATTCATAACGGTTCTTCGATAAATGGACTCAGAACCCCAACTACCAAAGTTCAGGTAAAAAATATTAACAACAACAAAACACAAAATTTCAATTTCAATAAAATCTTATCATTTATTGTTTTCAGCCAACCTCCAAAATAATCAGTGTTCAAAAGGTCTCTAGAAAACCAATCGAAGAGGATGATCTACCTCCTAATATCGAAGTGTGTACAGATAGTGAACCAGAAGAGATTACACCTATAATGAATATTCCTAAGTCAACCTCCATAGGGAATATTAATACACCCATTAGGAATGTACTAAGCTTTTCTAGCACCAATAGGAATTTTCTTAGTAATGGTAAAAATTCCCCTTTACAATCGACTTCGGAAATTTTTTCGAAATCACCTGTAATTAGTTTACCTGAAGTTAGTCGCCAACTTTTTTTACTTAAAAAACAAATGGATGAGTTACGAACTCAATTTGAATTAGTTCAAAAACAAAATGCCGAGTATAAAGCAAGAATAGAACAGCTTGAAAGACGAGATAGAGAGAGAAATGGAATCCTGTAACTGTTTTTTTTCATACTTCCTGCTTTTGAAACGTACCTGTATAAAGTTAATTGCTACCACTTATTGCCCGTATTCGCCTCCCCCTTTTGTACATTTTGTACTCAGAGATTATAGTTTTCAGTAAGCTTAATTAAACATGAAAAGAATTATGAAATCAACATTTCTTGTTACATTATATTTTTTTATACCTCGAATTGTGTGTTAATAAATTTTCGAATTTTTACCATTTAACATTCAAGCATTGGGCTGGGTATCATATTGTATCATCAAAGTATCATAAACCACTACAATTTTAACTGAAGTGAGACAATTGACTACAATCTAGGTCGGCTTATTTCCAAGGTTAATTGAAATTTGCATCTTCATCTCAAGAGCTATTGTAGGAAATTTATTTTAAGCTTTCCACATCCAAAGGTCTACTAAACACAGATTATGTATTATTCTTAACATTGTACTATATAAACAAGCAGATTAGATTCAAAAATAAATTCGTAATACTTGTAAATTCAAAACGAAGAGACAAAATATCTACTTGACCAAACATACGCAAAATGTCTTCACAAGGCCGACACCTGTATAATACTAGGTTGCTTGTATATGGTATGATCGAAATAATATTGACAATCGGACCAAAAAAATCTAACTCATCTATTTCCTAACTGCTGCAAATACAAGACGCAACCAAGCAAAATAATTCATCCGCATCAGTCCATCTGAGTGACTCATTGACAAAAGACACATTTTATAAACAAAGTTTTTGCAAAATCGGTTGGAGCAGTAGATTTGTACTTCTATTGTGTATTTCAGATATTGTTTCGATTATTTCTAATCAAATCAAATGGTATTATTCATAAACTGTACTTCATCGAATGGGCAACCGAAACGGTTAATGCAAACAATAGAACAAGAAGGATTTACAACCAGTGGCATATTTGGGAATATCATCTAGTGGGGGCCTAGGACTTTATCGATAGACAGGTCCAATAGAGGAACAAAATCTACCTGAATTTTTGGATTTTTTGTAGATATTAAATATCAAATATTGAAATAATTATTATATATGTTAGGTGTGTTATTACTATTATAAGAAATTAATAAGGGGTGGGCGTCAACACCCCATTCTGTAAATATACGAATGCTTCCAACATGATGAACGAAAGTCGTGATTTAAAACCTATGTCGATTTTTAATGCAAACTACTGAAAAGTGTCTATTTCTACTGCAACTGATCTGAGTGTATCAGAATCGGCGTTAAAAGGGAACTTATAATTGTAATTAATGAAATTCAAGGACCAAAGAATACCCGAGAAATTAGCGAAACAGCTCAAGCCTTAATAACGAATACATTAAATGGAAATTCGGCATCGTTATAAAAGAATTAATTTTGTTAATAGGATACAGAAAGCCGACCACTTTAGGATCTAAACAACCAAGCTGAAATTAACTCCACAACTTTTCTTATTTTTAATTATAGCTTAGGCAAAAAGATAGACTATGTATATTTTAAATGTTTATTGCTAAGCCTGTTTAGATGGGTCAGTATGCTGGCTGTGCCGCGCGAAACTTATAATAGAATTATGGTTGGGGCAGAAGTAAAGTGCAACTTGAAATGCGAAGGCAGCTCAGGCAGTATTGGCGATTATGAGTCACGCGATCATTGCAATGTGTAGTTGTTACTTTCCATAATTTGTTGATGTATTTGTTCTACCGAATGAAAGGCAGCAAGAGCAGCAAGTTGACTGATGTAATCCTGAAGGGTATACTGAGGCCGCTCAATGTGCACCTTATACTGAGTACTCACGGTACAGTGAATATATGGTATCCTACGCTGAGCCATGTTCCACCATTCTGTCTGGAGAGAAATTTATGGTGTCGTCGTTTAGACCTCTAATATATAGAAAGGTAAGATAATCTCTCATATATTAATAAATTTGACAATAAGTTGCTGAAATTGTCTGTAAAATTAAAGTTTTAAACATTTTAGAAGTTTTTTTATAAGATTTTTGCCATAATTAATTTCAATAAGGGCTTTCAAGTTCAAAGGAAAATGTAAACAGAAACATAATATTTTTTATGCCATAAATGTATTAACATCATAAAGATTTAGTTGCAGTAGAATATTTAATTGATTTAATTGATATCTTTTCGTGTTTTTTTTCGATTTACTACATTTACATTAGTTTTCATTGCATAAAATAAAATTCAGTACGAATGATTCTTTCCAGAATGCTTACTTGTGGTCTAAGAAATTTCATAAACTAGTCATCATCAGGCATTTGCATATTCACACACTTTTAATTAAAATTCACAGGTATGAAAATGTTCAACATTATTTTTTTTTAAATACACATTTTATAACATTTGTCATCCAAGAACGTAGACTCCTTCCCCCATGGTTTCTGGAGTGGTTACTTTACATGGCCAATTCTCAAGGATTACGAAAGGACAAGAAATCAATAATTCCCTCTGTGTTGAATGGCACATTGATTCACTCTAGGAAGTTATGGGAATATTCCACTATCATAGGGAACCCTTCTGCCTTCCTCGAACAGCATTATGTTGAAAATAGTGCATTATTCCCATAATTTCCTAGAGTTAATCAAAGTGCCATTGAAAGAGCAGGTGTGTTGACATAAATAAGGGAGATAGATGCTTGGAGAACAGAACGAATTATTGATTTCCTATTCTTTAGTAACGCTTGAGAATTAGCCATGTAAAGTAACCAGTTCAGAAACCATGAGGGAAGGAGTCTACGTTGTTGTAAGGCGAATGTATTCAGTATAAATGTGTATTTTAAGGCAATTTGAATGTTAAACATTGTCATACCTGTGAATTTACTGAATTTTATTTTATACCAATGATAACCAATTTAAATACACTAAATCGAAAAAACACGAAAAGATTAAACATGTGCGTGAACAGAACGGCACATGTCTCACTCCTAAAAATTTACAGAAAACTAATCGAATAAATCAATGGACTTTCAAAATCGTCCCACTATGATTTTAATAGTTAGTGCTACTTTTGGTGCTCTTACCGGCATGTTAAAGAAAAAATGAAAATATTCTAGGAGAAAAAATAAAAACAAAATGGACATGTGCTTTTCTGACTGCACGCATTAAGGGACATGTGCCTTTTTGTTCGCACATTGATGTACAAGTTTCCTTTTGTTAGTGGTTTCAAGAAATCAAGAAATTTTCATGGACATATGCTGTTTTGTACGGAAATCTAGTGAATCGGAAATCTGTGACTTTACAATGATTGAAAATAGAGAAAGTTCAGTATAGGTATATCGGACAATATTCCGTCTAAAAACGACAAGCGGCCGACCTCGGACATGTGACCTTTTCTCCGCCTATTCCTCAATATTAATTAAATATTTTACTGCTACTATATCATTATGTTGTAAATACATATATAGCATACATTTTATTCTCTGTACCGAGGTGAGTACTGACGCGTCCGTCTAAAGAAACTACTGTGTTTTTTAAAAATATTTCAATAAATGGTAATTTATCTTTATAATGAACGCAGCACCATCTAGTAAATAATATCATTATTACACTTCCTTCAACATTAGACTAGAATACTGCAACAGAATTTCAACCAGCTGATATATATATCTGTCAATTTAACTTGGTATTAACGTCAAAAAGTTAACACGTGCGGTGTTCGGTGTACAATTGAAGCAATTATGGTAAATAATAAACTTTATAAATTTAGCTATGATATAAAAATATATGTTTTATATACACGACTCTAAATAATAAAACAAAATAATTGTAGAAAAAGACTAAAGTGGAGGACATACCAGGATTTCCAACTGTCGAAACCCATGGCAGCGATGATGATGATACAGAGTTTGCGAAGAAGAAAAATAAAACAAAAAAGGGAGGAGGATTTCAAGCAATGGGCTTGAGTTTTGAAATTCTTAAAGGAATCACAAAAAGAGGATACAAAATTCCCACACCTATTCAGAGAAAAGTATATATTTCCATTTCGTTTTATGTTTCTGCGATATAATATCCTTAAAAATTTTACATTTTCAGACTGTTCCATTGATTTTAGAGGGAAGAGATGTGGTAGCTATGGCTAAAACTGGTTCTGGTAAAACTGCCTGCTTTCTTATCCCATTATTCGAAAAGCTTAAGCGCAGAGAACCAACAAAAGGTGCTAGAGCGCTAATTCTTTCGCCGACAAGGGAATTAGCTGTTCAAACGTATAAATTCATCAAAGATTTGGGAAAGTTCATGGATCTAAAAACAATTCTTGTGCTTGGCGGAGATTCGATGGATTCACAGTTTTCTGCTATTCATACTTGTCCTGATGTTATAGTGGCGACTCCTGGACGGTTTCTTCACTTATGCATTGAAATGGATCTTAAATTAACTGCAATCGGTAAACCCAAAATAAAAACAATTTCGTGGAAATTTTGAATCTATTTTTTGTTTGTTTTCTTTCAGAGTATGTTGTATTCGATGAGGCCGACAGGCTATTTGAAATGGGCTTTGGAGAACAGCTTAACGAAACGCTTAATAGATTACCAAAATCAAAACAAATGGTAATGTTTAGTGCGACTCTGCCAAAATTGTTAGTTGATTTTGCTAAAGCAGGTTTAAATGATCCAGTCCTTATTCGATTAGGTACATATAAGATTGATTTTTACCCTTCATCTAATTTAATGGTGAATTCCCCTTGTTATAGATGTTGAATCCAAATTGCCTGAAGGTTTGGTCTTGAAATTTATTCATTGTCGGCCAGATGAGAGATATTCTGCGCTTATAGTACTCTTAAAATACGTGATACCCAAAGAAGCACAAACAGTTGTTTTTGTGGGTACACAGTATCATGTAGAACTGTTATCGTATGTAAGTCAGTAGCATTTTAAAGCAAATTATCATTTAATTATTTTGATTTCTTTTTATTCTCCCAAAAGATTTTAGATGATGCACACATTTCAAACACAACAGTCTATTCAAGCCTTGATCCTTCAGCTCGTAAAATTAATACAGCTAAGTTTGTTAACAAAAAAGTTTCAGTACTGATTGTTACTGACGTTGCTGCTCGGGGCATTGATATTCCCAGCTTAGATTATGTAGTAAACGTGCACTTTCCTGGAAAACCAAAACTGTTTGTACATAGAGTCGGTAAGTGAAATAAGAAAATTCTTTGTTTTTTTAAATATATATATATTTTTTTAATTTCGCCTTAATTTAGGACGTTGTGCCCGGGCTGGTCGACATGGCACAGCTTACTCAATTTTTTCAACAGACGATCAGTCACATTTATTGGATTTGCACTTGTTTTTGAATAGACCCTTTGATATAAGCGATAATTCATCAATTGGTGTAATCCCACAAGACCTGTTTGAAGAAGAACATCATTCCGTTTTGGAATTTCTCAAAAGTCAACACATTGTAAGTATAAAAAGTAAGAACATTAATATAATATTATAATGCTGTTAGAAGGAGGTGAGATGATATTTCTAAAAATAATTTGAAATATCTATGCAAAATTTTCACCATTCTTCCACGTCTTGTCATAGTCCAACTTGCATAACCATATTATCACAATCTCGAGTCCTACACGTCGGATGTCAAGTTTGGTAGGAATTGGGTATTTCTGGTATTTCTCTCAGTTCGAATACACATGAGTCTTCATATACAAATTCAACGGCTTGTGGTTTACAGTCTAGCACTTTGTTGTTTACGCTCTTTATTTTGTAGTGAATCCAGCCATGTCGGTTACGAAATTTCTGAAAATATATCATCCGTCATTCTTTATCAATAATCATCGTTTCTTATATGTCAGTAATTTTTAATAGCTTATTAGCTTTCTTAACTTTCGCACACATAGCTGCGATGTTATAAGAGACCATAAATGACGTCTACCTGAAAGCTATCCTCAATAGCAACAGGCACGCTATGTTTGAAGACAATTAAATTGGTGGAGGTAGATCTACCACTTACAAACCCGTGCTGCAAGGAGAAAATATATACCTTCTTTAATGTGGAAATAAATTTTATCTTTACTAAACTCTCAAAACATTTGGGGATTGGTAAGAGTTCAGCAATTGGTCTATAATTGCTGATTTGATTTCGGAAACCGGCTTTGAATAAAGGTTTAATAAGAGAAAATTTCCAATCATCTAAAAAATCCCCCAAACCTAGGGATAGATTAAAGATTATTGTTAGTGGAATAGCCAAAGAACTACAACAATGTTTAAGCAAGATGTTCGGAATTAAGTCCTTACCGTAAGAGGTATCACAGTCTAAAGTACTCAATGAATGTTCCACTTCATACTCGTTTATGTGAATGCTTCCCAGATCCCTAAAGATCTTAGCATTGCTAGATATTGAAAAAGATACAGTGCCAGAGTCACTGCAGTAAACTGATTCAAAATAATTGACAAATAATTCGCAACTGTCCTCAAGATTATTTGAAAGGATGCCATTGTATTCCATATTAATAGGAATACCGGACGAAGATCTCTTAGCGTTAATGTACGACCAAAATGCCTTACTATTACTCTTAATATTATTCTCAGTTGACTAGATATAGAGTCTAAAGAGGTATCTATGAAGATACTCATATTCACGCCTCAAACGTTTATAATTTGCCTCATTGCATGAACTGTTAACCTCGTCTAAAAATTTATGTGCCCTATTTTTAGCGTTTTTAGCCTTAGCAAACCTCGATTAAACCAAGGAGTGTGTAATTTCGATTACACCTTATTAATGGGTATGAACCTTTCATTGCCAGCGTGATTACTTTCCAGAAATTTACTGTAAGTATGATTGAGATTATTTGCAAGATTTAACTCTTCACACCAATTAAAGGAGTTTATGTAATCATTAAATTTAACAAAATCCCCTTTGCGAAAGTTATAAGTATAGAAGTCACTAACTAGAGAATCAGTAAACAAATATGTATCTAAGTTATTAATAAACGGCTTATGATGAAGATCGATTTTAGATAGAGGATATGAAACTTCCTTAATACAAAATTTTAAATCATAGTTAATGAAAACAAGATCTAGAAATTTACCAAATACATTACAAAAAGGATTAATTTGAATTAATTCACATCCAGTAAGACTATCCACAACTAAACACTCACAAAGTGATGATACATTTGAAGACATTAGGATCTTTTTATCTGCAGACCACATACAGTTTATACTCGGAAGATTGAAGTCTCCAAGGTAGCATAAATGCTCTTGTGTAGACAAGTCGGAGAAAATAGAAGTGAGGTTATTCACATGAGATTCAACGATACCATCATCCTGATTAAGATTAAGATACATTAACTTAAAAGCTGTTTTTACTGCTATGGATATGAACTACAACATACATCTTCCAATCATCTAGTACAACTTCCTCACTTCCAACTCCCCTTTAATTAGTTCGCTGTAAATCTTTTTGTTATAAGGTTTCTTAGTATCCTTGCATGACCTGTAATCTTTAAAAGGATGGGCAGACTGTTGCTGGCTATGTGTTTGTTATTGAACATCGTGTGCACATTTTCATTATTGCCAGTAGTAAGCTGTGGAAGATGGTGTTCAAATATGCTGCCCTATCTGAAGCTAATATGATCTTCTTAGTCACTTTTAACCCTATTAGTCCACGGGTGGAATACTCGTTGAATGTTTTCAATCGATCCTCCAGATGTGTCCTTCAATACATACAGATGATAGTTTCAAGTGACTTCGGACTCATTTTAATTCTTTGCCGATAAATTGACAATTCTGTAATGTATTACTGGGCTGAGCTCAGGGCCCCGCGAGCGATACCCCCTAGCCCCTACGATAGTAAGCAAACTGATGACCAATTTATCAACCAGTAGTAACACAACCTATTACAAATTAATTTAGCTCTTAGATTTTAGCTACTGAAAGTAGAAAATGAGGTTTATTCGAAATTCTAATGGCAACAAATTATCATACAAAGTAACACATCTAAAAAATGTCATTCTCATTGTATAGTGTTTGCAACCCCAGTATTTTTTAAATTTTCCGCATTTTTTCGTGGTTGCCAAACTCTATTTGGTTATCAGAGAAATTGGTGCATGTTAACATGATACTGCCACTCTGCCTGGCTGAGGTTATTCCTCTAAATCATTTTATTACAAAACAAGTAAACCACAACGCACGATCGGGACATTCGGGCGGGGATTCCCCTTAGCGCCACTTTACTTTATCTTTCTTGAGACTGAAATTCGGTTTACTTGCCTTGGAACTTGCAATCGGTTTGTTTCCCGTGTTGTATATGCGATTGTATTTTACATAATTATTCCTGGTGATAATCCAAAGTATCCGAAGAGGGCCCCCATATCCTAAAATGCCCTGGACCCCCACTTGGCTTTATAACTTTATCTAAATTAAAAAATATTTATGCTGATACACTGACTGAGATGGCAGTCAGAATTGAAATCAGTAACTAGTGTTTACTACCAATCTTCAAAGTAGTGATTACCTTTCCTAGTACTAAACTTTTGTCTTTAAGTGTTATTTTCCTATCATTAATAAAAATAAAATATTTTTTTTAGTCTGGTGTATATAGAACTAGTGAAAATGCCTACAAGAAATATTTAACTTCAAGGCCTGTAGCCTCAACGGATTCCAACAAGCGAGTGAAGACAATCAAATTTTTTACTTTAAAATATTTGACGGACTTTGAACAACTTGATACTTCCAATGTAGAAAGTCAAGATGACAGCGAAAAGAAAAAGAAAAAATCAAAAAAACTTGCGACTCAAAAGCTGGAGGAGGAAAGTAATTTATTAGAACAGAAACATGAAATAGTTTTGAAAATGAAAAACTACAGACCCTCTGGGGTAAGTTCATGTAATCCTACTTAAATCTGAAAATTTATAAAAAAATTCCCTATAGACAATCTTTGAACTAAATCCGCATCATAAATCAGTTTCCCTCGAAGTGATGAAAAGAAAACGAGCGGCTCATGCTGAAGTTATTGAAAAATTTCGTACTAAAATAGAAAAAATTGACAAGGAAGAAAATGAAAAACAGCTCCATCAAAACGTGAAAGTATGTTTAATGAAATTTTAATATTAACATTTTTTCTAAGTTTTTCCATTTAGTTACTTCCAGAATCCAATGATGTTGAAATTACTGATGCATTTAAAAAAGTAGTTACTTCAAAGAAAATGAAAAACATGGATGCACTTTATAAGCCTAAAAAGAAAAAGAAGCGCAATATGAAAGATAATGAGAATTTTATTCCATATCAACCAGCAGATAAGCATACAGAAGAAGGATTTGCAATTAATTCCTTCGAACGACAGGCTCGCAATGCTGAATTTAGCGTTGTTGAAAAAAATCAAGATATTAAACATAAGCCAGGAATGCATAAATGGGATAGAATTAAGAAGAAAATGGTTTGTGTACAAGATCCACGTCAAGGAAAGATACGTACTGAATCTGGGGCATGGATTCCAGCTACATACAAAACAGGACGCTATACCAGTTGGAGAGAGAAGTCTAAAATTGAAGAACAAGTTTGGCGCGAGCAGGATGATGACATCAAAGCTCCACTCTCACATGAAAAGAGATATCCAATTAGTAGATATGCTAGACATAATGCTAAGGTGGAGGCTAAAAAACATACGGGCATTGATTCTGAACTCAAAAATCCTGAACAGATTGTAAAGCAAAGGATGCGATTAGAATTTGTTAAGAAACGTGAAATAGAAAACAAAATAAAGAAAGCGGCAAGTCGTAGGAAGCACATGAAAAAAGTTAAAAAACGCCAGAAAAAGTGAGCAATAAATAGTAAATGTTAAATGTTAATTAAATTGTTTTTCAATGAGTCTTACGGGTGGTTCTTCAATACCGTTCCCAATCAATCCCTCTACGGAGAGAGCTCACTTTCTCTTGTAATTTTTTTTTTATTCAAGACTAGCTTTCCTTCCAGCTAAGTCGACTTCTCCGTATAACTTATGTTATCGCTAAAACGGAACTTGTTTGGATGCAGCTCCAAAAAATGATATCATTGCTGCTGCGGTCTGGGTTGTATTCTGAGAATGTATACTACGTTAGTGAAAAATATAAAGATCATACCCAATTAAATAAGCATAATATGTTGGTCGGTCTTGTACGAAAAGCCTATCTGCCCTTTTATTATTTTTATTTAACTATACACAAACTGCCGATATACTTTTTTTTTTAATCAAATATATAAAATTTATCGTAACGAAATATTACAAAATATGGTTTTAGTGATTCGACATGAAATCTATACCTTGAATGCCTAATCTACAATGCATGGTAAAACCACGTCGTCAAAACGACGTGGATTTTTTTGCTTGCTTCCCACTCTTGTATTTGAAAATTAATGCTTGCAAAAATGTTTCTTCTCATTCATTCATTTGACGACATGATCACGAGCTTATGTGTAGTAGTTAATCAGCAAAAACGATGTAGTAATACCTCAGGTGTATATGTAGTAATTAATCAGCAAAAACGATGTAATACCTCAGGTGTATTCAGCATATTAGAATCATGTAGGGGAATTTAGAAGAAAACAGCTGTAAACTGTAACTTGTACTTTCAGTCTTGAATTCTATATTTTATATTAGGTCTGTCTGTTTACTTTTGAGTAAAAATCTTTGTGTAAAAATCAAGTAAAAACTTTTATGTGGTAGAGGGGATAAATCAAGAAAAGTTACCAGACACTTTTCGAGTAAATTTTGTTTAGCTTGTCATGTGTCAAAAATTTGGCTGCTACCTTTCCGTCTAAAACAGAAAACAATTAATTAATTTGAAATACGTTTTAAAAAACCCACCCTCTTTAATATTTTTTTTTTTAATTTCGACTCTTTAGATTATCATTTTACATTCTTTCGATAACCCACAAACGGCTTAACCTCAAATTTAATACTTTTGACAGTCAGCTGATTGCATATCAAAGTTACACATCCTCTTGATCATGAGTAAAAATGTGCAACTTTGTGCAAGAGGGGAAACGTATAAATTTACTCGATTTTTACTAGTTAAAAGTAAACAGACGGTTTGTGAGTAAAAATGCGTAAAAGTTTTTACACCGAGTAAAAACTTTCGAGTAAACAGACAGACCTATTACTATACTATAGTATAATTATTGAGACCAAATACTTCCTTTGATATAATTCTGTAATGAAATCGAGAAAGCAATTATATTTATGATAATTAACAGGTCAACAGCTGTTTAATTTGGCAGCTTACCACCATTGAATAAATAACTAATAAGGAAGCGGGGTATCGTGCGAATACAGTGTACGTGTTTAAGCATTTCAATGACAGTGTGACCTACGGTCGGGGGGGGGGGGGGGGGGAGAAATGACAAGAGGGCCTAGTGGCTATTTTGTGTCAGTTCAACATTCTGACATTTCATATTATTTGAAAATAAGTTTCGGATTTCAATTCGCGATATTGGGAAAAATAATTAATTAAACGTGACTTTTATGAATAGTAGTGTGAAATAAGTGCGGAATATTTCTTTTGTGAACGACATTTTGTGCAATAGAGACTCCGGAGTCCTAAATTAACATAATGAAGTGCGCTGTGGTGTGCTGCAGGAACGAACAGAGTTATTGTCGTAGGAAAGCATTCTTCAAGTAAGCTTAATAGCTTTACTTATTAATTATATTGTTTTAAACAAAATGAAAGTGAAATATCTATAAAAATAAAGAGCTATGGCAAAAGATTTAACATTTTACCAATGCCGATTTATTTGTTTACAATTGAATTGTCAGTTGGTGCCTAAATTATTCCAGTCATACAAAGGCAACGCCAAGAAATATTATCTGAAAATAAGGGGGAGCTAAAAATTTGTTTATTTTACATAGGAATTTGGATTATAAAAAATGTTCCCCTTCAGAATGTCAGGCTTTCATTACTGCCATGACGAAACGAATACAAACAGAGCACACTAATACATTTCGCCGAGATGCTTACGTTTTCACCCGATATGCCGTTTCCTTATTAGTTATTTATTCAATGCTTACCACTCCTTATATATTCCGTGTATTTAAATGCATTCTTCAGCAAACGATATCGTTTTGACGACGTGGTTTTATCATGCATTGTAGATTAGGCATTAGGCATAAGCAACGTATACATATAAACAGGATGTTATCTTGTATAGTTACAACTTTTGGCAGTTCTACTTTTAAACAGGGTGCGAATGTTACAAATTTTTATAACTACCGTTATCCTACCTACATATGGTAGAATGGATTTTTTTACGTTTTTTTACTTTGTTTTTTATTTTGCTTTATAAACATATATGTACATATGTATATAGATATATTCAAATTTAAATTCAAAAACATTTTATTAATTACACCGATAACTGCGATTTTTACATAGATTTAAAAAGTCGATTGCCACAAATTGCTGCTTTTTTTCAAAAGGCAAGGGGACGGGGGATTTCAAGAACGGAGGCCAAAGCCCATTGTGCTAACATGTTAAAAACCAAATATTCCTGTCCTTTTAATGAAACGCTTTAGGCCTAGGTGAGGTAAGCTTTCAGCTCGTCCACAGATAGTAGCGCAGACTTAAGCGTATCCAGCCTGCTCCGAGAAAAGGCCGGACAAGCACACTGAAAGTGCTCGTGGTTGTCTTAGGCTCTCCTTCCAGGTAGGACAGACACTAAGGACTGTCAACAACTCCCATCCTTGTCAGATGACCTTGAAGTGAGCTGTGTGCGGTGATGATGCCAATCACAGTTCTACATTGTTTTCTTCCGAAGCCCAAGAGAAAGTCAGGAAAATTCTTACTAGACCCATCAACAAAAAGTTTGATATACCTGTAAGTACTCAGATTCGCGCATCGCTTCTTATGTTTCATGCAAATATACGCACCCTTATTATAGTTGTCGACTCACCGAAGTGGCAAGCTCCGCAGTCGCTCTCATTTCACATCACTTTTCGTATTGTCGTTGTCGAACGGTGTGACGTGACATTCTTTTTCCAAGCCTTATTATCGATGTCACTTAAATTGACAGATAGCATCAGGGTATAACTTACATTTGTAGACAAAAGTGAGGTTTGTCTTATTTCGTGGTATTGCTATTTTTGAAAGTGTTTAAAAGAAGAAAAAAAAAAATCATAAACGCGGTGTATTTCAACCCTTTAGCTATAAAAGGATGCTTCACCATAAAATCTATCATGACTTCATATTGTTTTTTTGTTATAATTTTTACATTAAAAATGCAAAAAAAAAATTATGAAAAATTATTGAATTTTATGTTTTAATGAACAACTTAAAAGGCCATCATAAAATTTATCTTTTTCCGCTTTCATTTTCCTTTTCCTTACACACATCTAACATCTGTCACTTACAAAAACCAAATGAGTGAACTTATCACTTAATTATCACTTACATCGACGTTTTGTCTACTTAATACGACAACAGTAATACATCCAAAGTCGACAACTGTCACTTTAAACGACAATCATAATACCATTTTTGTGTCGTAACGCCAATTTTCACTTATAGTGATAACGATAATAAGGGCGACGCTGAGAGACCTGATCACCGAGGCGGGCACACCTACAGAGGGCTCCGATCCAAAGAAGGGAGAACCAGAATCAGACCTGGCTAGAAAGTCTGCCCTTTCATTCCTCATGATCCCCATGCGCCCAGGAACTCCCTGAATGGATACCTTGTTGTAGATACAAAGCTTATCCATGGACGTCTTGCAGTCCCCCAGTAACTTAGTTGTTACCCGAGGGCCACTCAGAGCCATCAACGCTGCTTTACTATCCGAGAGGATAGCAATATTCTTTCTCTTGATTTCCATGTCAAGGGCTATTTTCACTGCCATTGCGATGGCGTAGACGTCAGCCTGGAAGACAATGGTGTGCCTTTCAAGTGAGCACTCCAACCCAATGTCAGGTTCAAGAAAGTAAACGCCGGCACCAGCTCCCTCTTTAGTGAGTTTTCTAGAGCAGACCGGGAAAGGTACCATAAGGCCCTTCCTTCAGTTCACGATTCCCTTTCAGGAAAACCCACATAGAAAAGTGAATCAAATTGCTTAACACATAGTAGCAGGTGGCATCCGCTGCTGCGGAGACAGCCATTTCACATTCTTGAAGATGTTTATTAAAAGTTTTCAGTTCTAAATGCTTCCAGTACAAGTAGGTATATGTAGTATACAAGTATAGCTTTTCGAACTGTATCTTCCATTTTCTTTGTTTAGCTCAGCAATTAATTGGTAGACATTTTTTACAAGCGAAAATTTTGGTGTGTTATATTGACTAAAGGACATGGTGAATTGTGTAATGCCAAATTACAAAAAAAAAATCTACACATACTCGTACATTTATATTTCTTCCATTTGTAAATCATTTCAGACAAAATATATAAATATTTATGGAAAATCAAAATTAATTCCAGTTAGAATATGCTACAGTAAGTATACTTGAAATAAATATGAAATAATAATTAATATATACTTGATATAATTTTAAGTTAATTGAAACTTACCAGATTGAATGCATTTGGTTCACTATATGCATTTCTTTCATAAATTTGACACACTCGTTTTGAATCGGCAATTAAAAGTAATTTTACTTTCCGTTTGTTGTTATCAATGTATGAATTTGTCTATAAGACGAGCATTCTAAAATCGTTAAGATGTGAAAAATCAGGCGATCCATTTCATATTATGCATTGCCAGACAGTTGCTTGGGCCATAAAACAAGAAAAATCGTATATAAGGTAAATCTATGATATTGAAAGTTGTTAAATATTTCTAATTAAAGATATTTATTCCGAAACCCTGGGAACTATCTGTGATTACTCCTCTTCTCTGTGAAATTAATTTTGTTTTGCTAAGATATTCGAAGCCTAGATTTGTGATGTATTTAATTTTCATTGCAAACCTTTTTTGGCCTCTTTTCAGCATGACTTTATGAAAGGTACACATCCAGCACTGGAATTCTCTAATGTTTGTATTTTACCAATTGAAGATGGTAAGCAAATCGAGTATTTTTACTGATCTTAAGAAGATATTCGACAGAATGAATCATGAGAACCCATCCATAAGCTCCTTGTCAATATGTTTTCCTTCTGTTCTTGTTAACTAGATTTATCTGTCAGGCAGCGTATGTTATTTCGAAGTGCGTTTTCCAATATTACTGACAATACCTCAGGTGTCCCTCAGGGAAGCCATTTAGGACCATTACTTTTCATTATTTATATAAATAATGTACTAATGTCTAACTCGAGAATTCTTTGTTATGCTGACAACACCAAAATTTTCCGTATCTAGTGAGAATGACTGTGTTCTTTTAAGCTCGAACTTAGACGCCTTCCATAAATGGTGCTCGATAAACTTCCGCTAGTGTACCACTCGCTAAGTCGTTCTCTCACCGAAGAAATCCTCTGCAATTCAATTTCATTATAGATGGTATAGTCCAGTCAGTAGGAGTTTTTGCCCTACAAAAGGTGGGGTAGTTGTGTGATTTATATATATGTTATTCAGTTCCGGGCTCTGATGAAAAATTCAAGTTTAGACCCTTGGGGGAGGGGGAGGGGTAGTACTGCGCTCGTCAAGCAGTCGTTGGAAAGGCATATAATAAGCTGTATTTTTTGAAAGACTAACAAATTTTCTTAATCACACTGTAACTCCTAAACGGTTGAGATTCCGGCCCCCCTTGCTGTACAATTTTTTGTTTGACTAGGTGACTAGTATCACCTCCTGTCCTGTGGACCACAATGGACGAAACACCCTGTATAAATGGTACTATATGTATAAATTTTTTTGGAAGAATGTTTACATTTCCGCCGCTGTAACTCGTTACACATCAGACTTACAAAAAAAATGTTTATACAAAATATTTAGGGAATTTAATCTTCTTCAAATTTATATTTTTAGATTTTTGTCGTAGAATCAGCCGTTGAGGAAATATTTTGAAAAAAACCAATTTTTGGTACCCTTCAATCCAAGATGGCGAACCGTGCGGACACCCCCCGCCCCGGGTCTAAACTTTTTTTCATCGGGGCTCGGAGCTGAATAACATATAAAAAATCACAACTACTCCACCCTTTGTAGGGCAAAGGCCTTATTTAGTCCCTATTGACTGGACTAGTAGCTCATTAATTCGGTTTGACAAAACCTTGGGGTTATGCTCAATTGTAATTTTTCATATGATGATCTTATTGACGCAAATAGAAATAAAGCTAATTCGTCTTTGGGTTTCATTGAAAGATGGTCGATGGAATGACGCATATGTAATGAAATTTGTATATTGCACATTTGTTCGACCTATTCTAGAATACGCTAGACTTGTCTGGTCTCCTTTCTTTTAGGTCGCATCGAGGGTGTCCAGCGTAGATTTCTACCATTTCCCCTTCGTGGGATACTATGGACTGATCCTCTCCGACTACCTCCATATCTTGATCGACCTAAGCTTATTTCTTTGGAGTCTCCCGAAGTCAGGCGCAACAGCTCCAGATTTGTTCTTGTTTTCCACTGTTTATATGGCCCTTAAGTTTATAATCCCCTTAATTCTTGGAGCTTTGAGTTTATCGATACCGGCGCGCTCCTTGAGGAATCATAACTTTTTCTACCACGATACAAATATTGTATGCACAAGCCTATAACATCAATGTCTCATCTTTTTAACGATCACACTAATTACATGACTTCCACTTAATTAAATCTCATTTAAAGATTCAGCTCCGTTAAGATTACTTTTCTTAATCATTGTAATCTTAGTATGTAATTCTTTTTGTAGTAATCAGTAGGTACTTGATGAATCTTAATAATAAACATGAAACCACCACAACCGATGGAGGAACAAATACAATGTACGAGGTAAATGCGACCACGACCCTACGTGGGTGAATAAGATAGATAAACTCACAATTTTTAATAAACTTCTTTGTAACCCTTTACAAATCTCTTGATTTCATAACGTATTGCCCCAGTGTTTGTAATTAAACTATGGAATCTGATATACTGTCGAGCTCTTGAAATGAGGAGGAAGACATCTATTAAGTCAATGGTTTACGCTTGAGAGAACAAAAGTTCAAGTCTGTTGGTCAGCGACGACGCTCACTCAGAAAATTGACCTCGAGCGCAGTTCACTTGTTTCTTTACCTTAAAATTATACGTATGAGGGTCTTCTGAATAAGTCAGGAAGGTTTTTGTTTTCATTTTTATTTTTACATCCACTACTGTTGCATTTGTTCTTCCTCCTCCTCCAATATCTTTACTCCATAGTTATCACACCAATTGGCGTCTTTTATTGCTTTAACAGAATTTTATAAGAATGACGCCGACAAAAAATAAACCATACTGATGGTAACTACTAATTTCATAGTCTGCCAGACAAACAGGGAACTTTATATTTAAGGGACTCATCCGTAGTCCCCCTTCTATTTTTATTGCATAATGGCAACGAAGATGCTTTCTTAAGTCTCGACTCACCCTCTTTTGAATGCTATGAGCAATGACTCAGCTGAATTCAACCAACTTAAGATTAATTGGTTTTTGTAAAGCGATGAATGAGATAAGAAAAAGAGACATTCTGATAGTTTTATGGAGATACAGTAAGTATACCATCAGAAAATCGTGTTTATTGTATGTAGTCTTTGGTTTGGAGGAAGTTCAGGCTGGAGACAAAATTGTTATCAACAACGAGATATCTTACTCTAGCGATTTTCATATAATTTCTGTTGTTCGAAAAATAGTAATCAAATAAGTCCGGGGTTTCGTATGATATCACAGGTATGACACAGTTTCTTTAAAATTATTTATTTGATAGCAACACATACAAATTTAGCACACTCGAAGTAAAAATTCCAAATGTGCTAGCTATGTCGTTGCGACAACGATTCAATTTACTTCACCCTTTTAAGTCTCGACCACTTCACGCACGCACACCGGAAATGGTTTAATCCCGCAGATGGTTGCAATCATTATCTAGCCACTATAGCAACTGCCTAAGATGATGATCTCAAAATAGACACCTACTTGGCTTAGCATCATGAAATCATCAGTGTCAATTGAGGAGGATATGTAGATGCCATGTCTTATGTACAAATTGAATCTTGGTACCTAGAGCTCACTTATGTGCTTAGTCTAAGCAAACACGTACACTATAGTATATATGACTTAAGTCATTCGGGCTACACCGTTCTCAGTTAATCATCTCATATGCGCCTTAAGCATAAAACTTAACTGTAATAAAGTAAGGCTTAAGTAAAAATCACTCTGGTGAAGTGAGAAAAAGTCAAAGCGCCCTCAAGGATGATTTATTATTTCCATATTTTAGTACGATAGTATGTTCATTATAGGTACAGTGATCGCACAGCAGATCAGGATAATTTCGAAGGTTTTCTCATGAGTAGAAGAAAAGTGCATCTTTACACTTCCGTCTTTGTGGTTCACATTCGCATGCCGGTCAAATGAGGTAATCATCAATGGAACTTAAGAATCCACATCGGTTCGACCAACCACAAAGTTGTTATGCCTTCCATGGTTCATAGTCAAGATCGTCTCTCAGATCAGCAACGTCCCCTCCTAGAGAAGAGTTCTGTATGTGATGTTGTTATTCTTATCCGAGCGTGCCCAGCACTATAATAACTAATGTGGATCATTAAAACTTCTTGTTGCCACTCGATCTACCATAACCGCCATACCAGGCAATCTTAATTCTCAGTGTAATTTTAGCGTTTTTACGAGTTTGTAATGGCTTCCACTTTAATCAAGTGCCTGAGATGCAGCAGTGGAAACTTCATTTTAATCAATAAAATTTTACATGAACTTTTTATAGGCCATTCATTTGGAAATTAATTGCTCATTGCGGCGCTATAAACAGTGAAATGGACTCGAATAGATAAAGAAGTCTCACTGTCTTACTTTAGTCGACGTGAATACTTCAGTTTGCCTTCTTGAGGGCAATAGAAAGTGTTTTTTTTGGCTGGATATAGACGCTACAGATATTTTCATTCTATTGGTATTGTCGATTAAAATGAACCTTGTTCATTCAACATACATATATATGTATGCGGAGAGCAGGATTTATTGATCGTGTACACAATATAAAGGACTTGAAAAGGAAATGGGAATTAGTACAATAAGTATTCGACTACAGGTGTCTACATATACCAAAGAAGATTTAAGTCTCCTTCTGATCGATTGTATTAACTGATCATTTCGACAACAAAAGCATTCCGTTCATGCAACCTGGCAGGCTTTTTATTTTCTTCATTTTAATCCCAGTGGAGACGAATATCCTGAAGTTAGGAGTTTTCTCTTTTCACAGGTGTAAGAAACTCTGGTCTAGCTGTTTTCTAGCAACTGGTATATTGATTCTAATTTTCATATCTTTCTAGGTATATAGAAGTACAACAGTTGGTTTATTTTTCTCCGTTTTGTGAATTGATATTCTAAAGGACAGAGTGATCAATCCATCCGATAGATGTTTGTGTCTTTTCTCTCGCTAAGTCTGGGAAAAAAGTGCAAAAAATGCATTCCAATACTTCAGCGCAGAGATGGAATCTATTAGTAGTGATCGCACTCATAAATGCAACAAAATTAGGAAAATACATAGATCTTTCCATAATCAAAACATCCAAAAAGGCACCACAAGAAATTGTTGGTTGTCACGAAAAGTTAGTTTACAAGGAGTCAGAATGATAAAAAATAGCTGAGGATGGTTCAAAGTCCTATCATTGAGGTAGTGGTAAAGATATAGAGGATTTCGCCATTTAAGGATGGTGTTTTCGCATATGAAATCGGGGTTACGCCCAAACATTTTATTTAAAATATTTTGGCTGCGGCCGACTGTCAAAGTACCAACACATAATTGACTTCGGCTTGATGACCCCAAGATCAGAAAAATGAACAAAATGATTGCAAGGAAAATCCAATCCAAGCTCAACATGGAAACTGTTAAAGTTAAATAAGCGCTACATTGGCTTTATAAACGTAATTCATATTTTGACGTCGTGTACCACTGGTGGTACATTTGTCATTTAGACTATTAGCCGTAGTGCTCCACAGGTGGTACATGGGCGCCTATAATTCAAACTGCATAAAAACTTTCACAAATTTAATGTAATTCAGAGTTTTAAGCTTGCGACTGTACAGGTGTACAGGAGGCTTCCTTTGATTTAGGGGAGGCACTGCTATTTGAGACTGTAGTTTCCTCGACATTCTTCAATAGGCCTTCGAAAATTTTTTCTTGAAAATTTATCATTGATACTTTGTTTGTTGAGTGGATATAGTTTTTAAAGATAACGCACGAATTGACGATACTAACACCAAGGAGAAGCTCAAATCCAACTTTTTTATACCACTTAATAGTCTTTCGTAATGGTGAATAATCAATTGTCATTTGGTCCGAATAGCCTTTCTTTTCCTTATTATAAGTTATAATTGCTGGAGGCTTCATTATATTTTCATCTACTCTTATTTCCGGTTGGTACTAAGCTAATAGTGTGATCTGGGTTTCTAGAAATCATAAGTACTGACCTGTTGTCAGTCCATTTTAAAACAAGTATTCCGTACCTATTTTCTTTGCCAAAAAGGATCAGTAGAACCTATTTAAGTTACATCGCAAGCCAACGTTTTCTTCGGCAAAGTTGAATTCTTGCACTAGACTTCTAGCTTCTTCCCATTCATCTGATAGAGAAGGAACAGTAATACCTACATACTCCTTTTTTGACTATCAGAACCAGCTTAACACAACCTCGCTGCATGAACACGCTTAATAAATAAACGGTCAACAATACATGCGTTTCATCACTTAGTCGGTGTTAGTATTAGTATGTTAAAATAAACATAAGCCAAACACCGGATAAAATTACATGCAATGCACAAAAAGCAATACAAAAAAGTTTAAATATTATATAAACGTTTTTTTAAAACATGCTTAGAAACGTCAAGAACAAACTGCTCAGCCATATTATTGACAGTAATACATATGCGATTAACAGGTTCAAACATGCTAAAGTTAGACCTTGAGGAGTTAACATGCAACAGAGGTAGCCTTCTCAAATTGTGCCTACTATCACAAAAAGAGATTTTGTTAAGCAACAACGGGGAATCAATATTTGCGTTTAAGAGCTAATGCACAAAAGTTACATCGGCAACTATGCGACGTTTTTTGAGCGAGTGCATATTTAAAAGCTTCAAGCGATCCTCATAGGGTGGAAGAATTAATGAATTATTCCAGGGTAGGTGCCTGAGAGCAAATCGTAGGAAGTTCCGTTGAACAGACTCGATACGGTCGATGTGTGTACCGTAAAATGGAGACCAGACATGGCCAGCGTATTCAAGAAGTGGTCTTACAAAGCAAGTGTACAAACGCAAAGTTATGGTAGGATTCGAGAACTCTCGGGACCAACGTTTTATAAAGTCCAGCATGGAAATACTCTTTGATACTGTGTAGTTTATGTGGGAGATAAAATTCAATCTATGGTCATAACACCCACACGGCGAATCGAGGAATTCGAGAACACATAATCGTAGGAAATTGGTTTCTGATTTCTGTGGAAAGTCATAACCTCACATTTGTCTATATTGAGTGTCAAGTTATTGCTTTTACACCAATCGTAAAATCTGTGAAGGTCACTCTGTAGCTGCTCACAATCATTAAAAGATTTAATCTGGGCGAAAAGTTTAATGTCGTCAGCATAAATCAAGACCTTGCAGTACTTCACAACAGAGATAATGTCATCAATAGACAGAATAAAGAATAAGGGGCCCATGTGACTCCCTTGAGGTACGCCAGACGAAGCTTTCAGGACTCTTGAGATGGAATGTCGAAACAAGATTTGATATGTTCTGTTATCTAAGTAAGACTACGTCCATTTAAGAAATGTTAGAGGAAACCCATACTTTTCCATTTTAAAGAGTATCACGGAGTGAGATAACTTGTCGAACGCTTTACTAAAGTCTGTATAAATACAGTCTGTCTGGTAAGCCTTTTGCAAATCCGCCAATGGTATCTGAGACAAATTCCAACAAGTTAGTGGTTGTAGACCTGCCCGAAATAAACCCATGTTGATTTGAAGAGAGTAAATTAATACAGAAGGTTGATAATTGAGAATAAATTATAGATTCGAATAATTTTGGCATGCAAGATAATTTTGCAGTAGGCCTATAGTTAGAAATATCATTTTTACTACCCTTTTTGTGGATAGGTATGATAAATGAAGTTTTTCATAGCTGGGGGAAACAACCACTATCGAGCGATTTTTGGAAAATAATTCTCAACGGAGCTATCAGAGAAAGGCAGCAAGACTTAAAAAAAGGTTGGAGGGATCCCTCCTGACAAATATCGTCCAATTCCGCAGCTTCACTGCTCCCTAGGTCAGTTGCGATATCGCTATTACTGTCTGTATCATCACATTGTGAGGGTATGTAAGAAGATTTCGAGCCAAAAAAGTCCAAAATTAATTCCTCTTGTAATAAAGCGTCTTCAATTTCTTCATTTTCCATTTCAATTTGTTTATAGCAAAACTAATTACCTGTGGAATTACATACAATCCTAACAGAAAAACAAAAACAAGATTGTAAGCTTTTGGTTACCAAACACAATTTGAAGTCAAGAATTGTAAAAAAATGTAAATAAATTATGTATTTGAAATCCATGCACCACACGTAGTACACGACGACCATTATACAGATCGTTTTCTATATGACGTCGTGCGCCACCCGTGGTACACTCTTTAAATGTTGTTAGAAGTATGTAAAATAAAGGGTTTTCCAATAAGAGGTGTTATTTTAATTAGCCCGCTATTTCGGTAGATGTCACTTTTGCAGCTGTCATGTTTTGACATTTGACAAGTAGAAACTACGCCATTAATAAAAATGAAACGATACACGATTCAACAACGCATTGAAATTATTAAAATTCACTATAAAAATGGTGAAAATGTGTCAGAGACGGTTCGTAAAACTCGAACATTTTTGGGTCGTCGTGAAGCACCTTGTCGGACCGCAATACAGAAATTGGTAGAAAAATTCGAGCTGTCGGGACAAGTTAGTGATGTGAAGAATAAAACCCGTGCACGTCGCTCAAGAACAGCCGAGAATATTGCTGCTGTAGCCGAAAGTGTTGAAGAAAACCCAGGTTTGTCCATTCCTCGTCGTTTCTTGGAATTAGGCATTCCACAAACGTCATTACATCGTATTTTGCATAAAGATTTGGGTCTTAAGGCTTATAAAGTTCAGTTAACACAAGAACTCAAGCCGGCCGATCATCAACAACGTCGAGTCTTTGCTGATTGGGTCCTTGAAATGCATGAAAATGATCCGGAATTCCATCGAAAACTCATCTTGAGTGATGAGGCCCATTTCCACCTCGATGGCTTCGTCAACAAGCAAAATTGTCGCATCTAGGGCTCGGAAAACCCAAGAGTTATTGTTGAAAAGCCTCTCTATCCTCAACGTGTGACTGTTTGGTGCGGTTTATGGTCCCGCGGGGTCATTGGACCTTACTTTTTCGAAAATGAGGCTGGAGCAACAGTTACGGTGAATGGATTGCGCTATCGACAGATGATTAATGATTTTTTATGGCCGGAATTGGATAGTATTGATCTGGACAACGTTTACTTTCAACAAGACGGCGCTACGTGCCATACAAGCAACGAAACCATTGATCTTTTACGGGAAAAGTTTCCGGATCGTGTTATCTCTCGAAGAGGTGATCACAATTGGCCACCGAGATCTTGTGACTTAACACCTTACGACTTCTTCCTTTGGGGCCACGTGAAAGAGAAGGTCTACGCCAACAGCCCAGCGTCGATTCAAGACCTCAAAGATGGAATTCGTGAGGCTATCGAGGACATAGGGCGGCCACTTTGCGATTTGGTTATGGAAAATTTCATGAAAAGGATATGGTCCTGTAGGCGTGGTCGTGGTGGTTATTTGGCTGATGTTAATTTCCATTATTAACGGCATACCTTCCTCTTTATAATGAAATAAAGATCCGATCATTTATCTCAAAAAATGGCATTTTTCTTTGAATATCAAAATAACACCTCTTATTGGAAAACCCTGTATTAATATTAATTTAAAAAAAAACATATCTTTGTTACTTAAAATAATAAAGAATTCACAAACAACCACGAAAACAATTAACGTCCAGAAAGAAAAGCACTTAACGCTGCCTTGTGTCTGAAAGCCGAACTCTCAATGTATCACCGATGGTACACGATTTCGCGAACGTGTTAAAAACCATGGTATTCATCCCTGTCCAGGTCCACTGAATGCTACTTTCTCTCTCAGGAGGCACCTTCACAGAATGAAATGAGACTAATTGATAATCCTAAATACAGAGAATGTGGGGAGGAGGCCGAAACGATGCCTCACTTTTCTATATCCATTGTCCAGAACTCTCCATCCACTAAACGATACAGATTTCATGGCTCGCACCGCCTCTTATGCGCTGAATAAAGCAGTTAAGGAGCGTTGGAAGCCAAAGCTAAGTTTTTATTAGAGCATTTGGCTGAGATTTATAAGGAAAGTCTTAACCCATACGAAGAGTAGATGCACATAAATAACGGGGGCATAACCTCTCATTATGTAACAGGTGTACCAGGCAAATACGTTTTATTATTATTTTTCATAAGACGCTACATGACTTTGTATAAGTAAGACTCAATGTGCTCATTTCTCATAGAACTACCCTAGATCTCCCGCTATGTTTGCGCCTGTCTATACCACCTTACCTAACTATTCTCGTCACATCTCCTAATCATATAGAAGTTTACTTAATTGCGTCGCTCAATATAATTACAAATGACTTCAAAGCGATTTGGTAAAATATGGTGGTGTCCATGATTGAGCAAGGTGCAGCGCGAGCAGCTTAGACTGAAAATATATTCTTGGTCTTTTAAATATCTGGTTGCGACAATTTCAGCTTCTTTCAATTGACTACGACTCAAATGATTCTTTGGAGTTTGGACGCATACTTAACAATTTATGTTCTTTCAACTCTGAACAGTTTATTTTCAGTTGATTTGCGCGAGCGCGCGCGGCTATCTACAAAGAACTTTTCTAAATGGGACAGAGCTCTTTACACATATGTATGTAGGTAGGTACATATCTTGAATTCCAACAAGAGTTAACCAAGTTTTTGTGGTAGATGCGATTAGCAGTCGTGACTATAAATCAAAACACGGGAGCTTTGCCTTTGAATTCCAGACTGTTGAAATTTTTCGCAATAAGGTACGGTGCATTGGTGTCATAGATATTTCTACGACGAAAATTAAAAAAGTTATTTTAAGGAAAGTTTTCAATATTATTTTCCATATTCTTTTGTACACACCACAGATGTTTTTAATTCTCTACAAATATTTAGGACAAATCAAATACATTATTTGATATGGCTATAAATTGTAGCGAGTTTTGAAACATCAATGATCTTTAGGTTCAATAATTATCTTTTAAAGATGTCTGCACTTGCGTACAAATTGCAGAGCTTTTTTTACATAAATTTTTTTTTCAAGACAATTTTGTTTTTATTTTTATTTTTTTTGCGGAATTATTTACGAATGCCTTACACAATTCCCACAAAATGCTATTTTAAGATTTTAAAATTCAGCCGATTGTAATTTTTATACCTTAAATGATAACATAGGTCACACAATTTTGTTATATTATGAGGCCAAGCTCAGGTTATACTAGGGTTGAAAATTCTGAAAAAAAAACACAATATTTTTTTCGTGCAATAAACTATTATTGGTTTTTTTCGGTTCTTTTCAAGAAAAATTTGAAAAATACAGATGGTATACTTAAGGGAAAGAAATTCGGCAAATTTGAAAAAGACCGTTTTTTTCAACGGAACATGTATTTTTCGGAAAAATTTAATTGAAAAATATAAGCATTCTTTCATTTCCACAATGTTAAATTAAAAATAATTTCTTAAAAAACAAATTAATTATCATCACAACTTTCGCTGTCACTGCGAACTATGTTTTCAACTGACGGTTTATCAGATTACAAAAATTGAAAATTTGACCTTACATAAATAAGTTTGTAAAGGCGATCAGGGGCTAGACGGTTCCTGTCTTTTGTGTGTGTTAGTCCAAATATTGACCTAGAGCTGAAAATTGGATCCGGATTTGCTAATATCCGGATATACGGATTCCCGGATCTGCGAGCTATCCGATTCCTGAGATCCGGAACCGAACTATCTAGATCCAGATCCGAACTATCCGGATCCAGGCTAAGCAAAAAAGCTTCAAAATTGTGTTGTTTCATTGAGAAAATGAGAATATCATGAAATTTATATTTTCTCAATGACATAATGCAATCTGAAGGAAATTTTGGACCTTTTTTGCTTAGTCTGGATCCGGATACTTCGGATCCGAATCCGGATAATTTGGATCCGGATCCGGATAGTTGGGATCCGAATACTAGGATCCGAATTATCCGGATACCCGGATTTGAGGAATCTCGGATATCTCGGATAATCTGGATAGTAAATTATCCGGATACTTTCAGCTCTAGACCAGTTCCGTTCGGAAGCTGCAGATGATGGAGGTAAATTCAATAATCTAAGAGCAATTGAAGACAGCGGTTTGGATGAACAAAATCCTTTCCACCAATCGCGAGGATGAATATTTGTGACTGGTTGCCATATCAAGTCATTACTCCTTGATTGATATTCTGCGAAATTAGCCAATATTTCAGAAGTACCTTTTTGCGAGGAATCAGCTACTTTGGATAAGTATTGAGCCATTTGAAGGAATTCATTATCCACTAAAGCTTCAAAATTAGGGTCAACAGAATTATGAAATCTGGGATCCAGCATGTATGTGGCTAGATGGATTGGCTGTATACAAAACTTTCGGCGGTTTTCTACAAAATTTATTTCTTTTAATCTTTAAACTCAAAACAATCTTCCGGAAATGTAACAGTTTCAATTTTATTTTTCATTGTCTTAAAAGCCACTGGAACTTCTGATAATAAAGCACTGTCGGATTCTATATTATGTATTTCTTTTGATATCGGTGATAAAATTTCTGCCACAACTTTGAAATTTGTCCAAAACAAATCAGCTAAAATATCAGTTTTTATATCGCGATCAATTTGCAAATCTTGCTCACTTGTGTTATCAGATTGAATAATGCCTTTGCCTCATGAAAATTACTCCTCAATCTGGGTAATTCCTACATTTTGAAAAGCAGATTCTTGGAAAATAATGGTCCCATTATCATTAAATTTACAGTGGCGTCGGGAATTTCGGATTACTTAAGTCATTAAAAAGTCAGTAAATATGTAGTATTTAGAGAAATATATTACATAATGCAATTGAAAAGCACTAATGTTTCTAGGGTACTAAAAATAACAAAACCTATCGAAATAGATTTGTGACAGACTTTAGTAAAAAATTCCTGTTTTTTTCGAATTTTTTTCAAACCGTTATATAACCGTTATACTCTATGATACAAAGCACAGCATTGCAGGAAGGAGATAGGGAAAGAATTAGAGGACATGAGGAATGTGGCGGAGGTGCCAATGTATGTCACTCTTAAACTTTCCCGAGGAAAAACAGAAGATGGTAGACTATTCCATATTCGCACAGTTCGGGATAAGAAAGTATCACGGAATTTTACTGTACGACCGAAAGTATTTTGAAGAGTGAGAGGATGTGCGCAGCTTACAGCGTGAAAATTACGTACAGAAATTAATCTACAAGAGATCAGACTAGAAATTTCATCGGAACAATGGCCATGCGTATAGCGATAAAGGAGCAAAAGACATTCAACATTGCGCGGCTATGTTCGAGTGAGTCGATATGACAAATATTTGCCAAATCGCCAATGAGCTTAAAGGCTTTCTTTTGAACAATATCCAATGAAGCTAAGGATGTACGGCCAGCTCCAGCCCATATGTGAGAATTGCATTCCATTCTAGATCACCTTTTCAGAAATCCAAGACATTTCGATGCTTCTTTGGCAACAGAGAAGATGTGGCCTCTCCAGCTTAATTTACTGGAAATGTTAATGACAAGAATGCTTAGTGACGGTGAATCTTAAATTAATGCTCGAGAGTAGTTAAGTGATCGTCTTATTTTAATGAGATGAGATAGCTTTGGGTCTCAGATGCATTGAATTCGCTTTATCCGAAGCCAGGATATTGTCAAGATCGTTATTCAATCATGCAATCTCGTTTAACATATGCGGCATTCCCCTTGGAGTCCGCAAGAGTGTCAAAGGAGTAAGCGAAATCAAGGCTACTGTCATCAGCGAAACTATGCATGGGATTGAAAGTAAGGAAAAGCAGATCATTAATGAGAATTAAAAAGAGAGTTGGAGAGATGACAGAGCCTTGAGGCACACCGGCATTTATGGAATGAGGTTCAAATGTAACGCCATATAATACAACACGTATTTAGCGACTAGATAGAAGGCTTTCAATCCATAATAGAAGAGGAAGGGGGAGAACAAGTGCTTTAAGTTTGGCTAAAAGAGCAGGATGCTAGACTTTAACAGAGGCCTTTGACATATCCAAAGCAACGACTTTGGATTCACAAAAATTGTGGAGACTACGGTTCCAACGTTCCGTAAGAAAACTCAGCAAGACTCCAGATGAGCGTTCAGTCCGGAAGCCATATTAGCGATCGTTGATAAGTTGATGAGTTTCTAGATACTTCATTAATTTGAAATCAATGATAGATTCAAAAACCTTTGAAAGAATCGAAATGATTGCAATTGGTCGATAATTTGAGGGATCACTACCCTCTCATTTCTTGGCAATAGGCTAAACGTGAGCTATTTTCGAAGCTGTTGGAAATATTCTTGTCGAATAAGACAAGTAGAATAGTTTGCGCAGAGGTTTAGCCAAGGATAAGGTGCAGCTTTTAATTAACAGGGGCGAAAACACATCAGGTCCCGCAGCTTTGGATACGTCAATCCATTTAAGAACCTTAAACACATCTCTCGTACGAATGTGTATCGGCTCTTGTACACATCCACACGGGGGGGTGCAAAACAAGTGTTTGTGAAGTAGGTGGAAGACGACAATTTGAAGTGAATCAGCAGCCAAAATATTAGCTGTATCCAGGGAGTCAACAACCACTTCACCATTATTAAGTAGTGAAAGTAGAGGAACTGGTGAAGCTGTTCCTGATGGTTTTGACCAGGGACCAGAAACCTTTACTACCTCTGCCGTTTACCGAGGTTCTTTGTCTAATATTCTGGTCAAAAAGAAATTTTTCTCTCTGAATAATGGATTTACAGGTGTTTCGTGCAGTCTTGTAGACTTGTTTCAGTTCTGGACATGAATATAATTAATAAGGACGAAAAGCAGACTCCTTAGCCCTTATAGCTTGGTTGCACTTATTATTAAACCACGAGCGTTCTTGCTGTAGGAATACAGAATGTATTCGCGACTTAGAATATTACTAAGAGAGTAGTGCTGGGACATCGGAACGGAACATCGATGTTCAACATCGATGTTGACATCGCCCAACAAGCATCGATGTTAATGAATTTTAAACACATCATAGAAAAAATGCTATGTTTTTCAGTTTACAATTTTTGTTGCTGTCGCCTTTATTTATAACTTAATAAAAATAACAAAAACAAAACAAAACAAGTACTTCATTCATTATCAATTCTAAAGGAAACGTTTTCTAAAAATAACGCATAAATGAATTAAATAAAAATGAAAAATCACAGGTCCGAAAACTTCTTATCTATAGACTGAAGAAACAATAACTGGCAAAGACGTTTTCCTTGCAAACTGTTTTTCTTTTGAGTTATAGTCTCGCCTAGCTTAGAGAAAAAAACGTTCGGTTGGCACAGAAGTAGCTGCAATGGACAACATTTTTGCTACAAGACGTGATAAGCCAAGATATATAAGTTGGTGACGCTGCCACCATTCCAAAGGATTTATATGAAGCGGCTTCAAAGGATCGCTTAAAAAAAAATTGTATTTCAGATTGCCTACGTTTCGAACTACCTTCCGATGCTTCTGTTGTTTTTCATTTATTAGGCGGATGTGATTAGCCCATAAATTGAAATTTGTTGGGCCTGAAAAAGAGCTTGCAGACAGACATTATCTTAACTAAAATAATAAACAACCCTATATCGCTCTCAGTGACAGCAATTTGATGTATTTTTGTTAAGGGCACTTTGTTTCCTTCCATTTAAAAGAATGAATTCTGATTGGTTCCACCGAACAATGTTTCTGCCCCCAGCCCAAATCATTCTAAGAACTAATGATAATCAATTGTAACGATGCTTTGAAAATGAAATGAACAATTAATTCACTACGTCTCTTTCCGTTTTACCACAAAAATTTTATTGAAATACGTGTTTCTTTTTTCAAATCTAGATAAATTTTTTGGTATTTGATTTGCTTTTTACAGTATATACATTTATTCCTTTCTTGGTTTCATTCCTTTGCGGAAAGACGTATGTAATTCCCTAATATCGAAAGGATAACATCGATGTACGTCGATGTTTTAGTGCGTCGACATCGATGTAAAAATATCGAACATCGAGAGCCCAAACATCGATGTTTTGAAAACATCAATAAACATCGCCCAGCACTACTCCAGAGTGCATTTATCGACATCTCCCGAAGCAAAACAGACTGACCAATCAATTTCCCTGAGGTACCGATTGAGACTTTCCCAATCAGCATTTTTATATTGAAAGAGAGGTATCTATCTAGAACAAAATTAATTGGATCCACAGGTTTTATCCATATACGTATTGCATAGAATCATGAAATATTTTAATTTTTGTATATCCGTGTGCCTGGCTGTCAATTTGTCCGACTTATATAACTTGTAAAAGTTCATCTAGCGTGCTGACTTTTTTTAAACAGTAGTTTTATGAAAAAACTAGGACTTGGTATGGTATCGGATTTCATTTAAAAAGAAACACTGATAAGACCGGCTTAATCAATTCCTAACAAAGATTAATTCAAAACAAAACAATTTGTTCAAACTTTTGATGATATAATCCTATTTATATTTATGATTACTCTCCCCCACAGCCAGAACGACATGAAGTTGTTATATAAATTTTAAATATTTATTACTTACTAAGTATTGTAAAAACAAAACAATTAAATTCGTGATTAAATCACCCTGGGAAATATACTTAATTAGTGAAAAATTAACATCATCACAATATCTATGCGGTTAAAAATTTCTACAGTTTTTAACGAGCGCGGCATATGAATCAAAAAATGCATCGATGATTAAAAGCGCTAGTCGGTCTGCGATGCCCATTACAATTTAATGAAATTATATTAAAAGAAAAAAAAAACATGGAAATTAATTCCGACTATATTTCCCCGCTGCCATAATAACATATTATAATGACGCGGCTGGACTGGGTAATTTGCAAGCACCACCAACTCCTTGAATGGTCACTCTTGTCGGTCACGAACTATAGTTTCCGCGTTTATGTTTACACATGTTGGCGCCTTGTATCGTCGCTGCTGCGCAGTGGCTTTTGATAATGTGCAACATAATCGCTTAAAGGTGTTGAACTTGCTTTTAAAAAAAAATGTTTTCTTCTTTCGTGTTTTGCACTGCAACTTCAGCACTGATCCTAACTTTTACAATAAAATGTGCTGCAAGTGTCTTCAAAGTTTCCCATTTCCTTATAAAAAAAATCATTATTATGTCGTTGCGGGCAACAAGTGCCATCTCAACTTGTATATGAACATGAGCCTTAGAACAGAGAATATTTTTGAGAGATTCCCACAAGTATAAATTTCCAGGATCACATTCCTTCCCAGTTTACGGTGGAGTTGCATGTCTCAAGAAGCTCTTCAGCTATAAGATAACATTGACAGGCGATTTACATCAGTGAGCATACTCACTAGCAAAGGGACGGGGATCATATCAGATGACATGTTTTTTTTTTTTACAACAGGCGACTGCACGTTATTTTATTGGGGAAAACAAGTTTTGTGATAAATACTATTACATGGGGTGCTCAGATTCGATAATTAGGCATATTGAAAATCATTAAATTTAAAAAATACTTATATCTGTAGATATTAGAAAACATAATAAAAATTAATTAATCTGAATCACCGAAGATTGCTATACCTATATAACTTGACACTTTACTCTTCACGATTGCACTAATTAATTTTGAAATCTACAATTGTCCTCGGTTGAGTTTATTGATTTCAATCGGATTTAATTTAGTATTAAGTGACAGGCGAAGAACAGCTTCATAAGTTGGCTTAATTCAGTAAGAATTCCCTTGATGACAATTTACAAACAAATCATTTATCTTCAATTGCAGATAGCAGCAAGATAAAGCCTTCAGCTGCACTTTACCACACTTGGAGTTTTCTAAGTGCGCTATTGTGCTAGTACATGTAGATCAATTGAAGATATTTTCATTCAAGAATCCAAAAATTAAAGAAATCCTCTAAGTAAATTATTTTACATAAAAATAAATGTGAGCAATTATAGTATCCCTAAGTTTAATTATTAAATTGTAGCTGGTATGGGAAATTAAAACAACTTTTCTTCTTTTCACCAACGTTTCCCGTTGTATTTCAATGCTTCTTCAGGGCTATAAATATACATAATAAAGAATTCATTTACAACAGTAATACATTAAAATTGTCTATCCATTACCTCAAGAAATTATATGTAAGAATTATAAAAATTATTGTTGAAATTACACATTAAAAAAAGATTAAACAAATTGTAAGGAGCATCCAAAAAATCTAAAAAATTTTTTTTTTTTTTACGGCTGTCAGATAGCATCCTATGTAGATAAAAATACAGGAAAACAGATAGTCTAGTACTGGTATAACAAAGTGGGAGTAAGACCTTTTCAAAACTATAATAACATCAATCTCTTTTTTCCTAACTCAACAGTCACAAAAAAGAGATGACAGCCCTAGCCAAGCATCATTTCGAAGAGAGAGACCATGTCTTTGATTTTGACAATACAAACATCGTGGACTATGAAAATAATTGGTACAAACGGAATATTAGTGAAATGATATACATACAACTCAATGACAACAACATTAATTTTCGGACTGATACTTTAAACCTAAATCCAGTCTATAGGACACTATTAAACTCATACAAACACACTTTAATGAGTTAGGAAAAAAGAGATTGATGTTATTATAGTTTTGAAAAGGTTTTCTCCCACTTTGTTATACCAGTACTAGACTATCTGTTTTCCTGTATTTTTATCTACATAGGATGCTATCTGACAGCCGTAAAAAAAAAAAAAAATTTTTTTAGATTTTTTGGATGCTCCTTACAATTTGTTTAATCTTTTTTTAATGTGTAATTTCAACAATAATTTTTATAATTCTTACATATAATTTCTTGAGGTAATGGATAGACAATTTTAATGTATTACTGTTGTAAATGAATTCTTTATTATGTATATTTATAGCCCTGAAGAAGCATTGAAATACAACGGGAAACGTTGGTGAAAAGAAGAAAAGTTGTTTTAATTTCCCATACCAGCTACAATTTAATAAATAAATGTGAGCTATTATTTCTAATAAATACTAAATTTTCAAATTCGTTTTTAAACATAAACATTTATTTATTTGAGTACCCGTGACAAAGGCACGCATAGCGCTTACATAGTAGATTTACATATTAGCAAAACAAATAATAAAATAATGCGAATAACATTAGTCTTAATATATAGTACAGTATAAAATATAAAATAGATTAATGTACAGCACAGTATAGTACAATATAGCACAGTCCAGTGCAAAGTGCATCCGGCAAATAGACCTGCATAGCTTAAAAAAAAAAAAATAAGACAAGATAAAGGTTCAGCACAGATAGTTGAAGCTTCTGAATGATCGATATCCGGTAACCAATTCAAGCCCGGGACCGGAGGCTGTGAGGCAACAGAAATATAAATTAAGGAAAACTGAAGACCATATTGACCCAGAAATTATTGATAGGATAGAAGGCAGAAGGCCATTAGATAGCTGCTGTCAAGAAGTCCAGAGCTTCAGACTTAAATGAATTTAGTGAGGCACTGCGTCTAGCCTCATCAGACATACGGTTACAATATACGGCTCCACTCAGGAACACAGTTTTCCCACCGAACTGCGTGCAAACTCTGGGAAGGACAATTCTGTGGTTGTTCAGGGGGCTCCAAGTGAAACGTCTAGTAATGTAGTTTGGTAGTAGACCGTGTCTGGTCTTGAATATCAGCTTTAGGGTGTTAAATTCGTACATGTTAGCAAGTGGGCAAGGAAGAAGCATCGCAAGAAACTGTGGGGGAACATGTGAACCTCGTTTGAAACCAAAGACATATCTAGCGCAGGCCTTGAACGCACGGATTAATTTAGACAGATTACCGATGGAGATAGGGAAAAGGACTACATCAGCGTAAAAGAAAAGCGGTAGAATCAGTGCCGAGAAGAACCTTGTGCGGGTGAGCAGATCAATATGCTGGGAAGCAGCATAGAGCGAACGCAAACTATAGTATACCCTAGCACAAATTTTGTTTATCTGAGGCTTCCAGGTGAGGTCTGAGTCCATGAGGAGGCCGAGATTTAAAATCGGCTTGGTTGAGAGTGTAACGGTATGGCCTAAAAGATGAATATTTGGAAGATCAAAAGATAAGTTGGTGATGTTTCTGAGACGAATTTAATATACTATGGCCTGAGTCTTGGAGGGATTGAGGGACAGACTGTTGTTAGCAGACCACTCCGCAATCCCGGCTAGAGGTGAATTAATGGTTTCCGCAGCCTCGCCAATATTTTTCCCCGTGTGCACCAGAGTATATATGGAGATCGTCAGCATATATGTGGTAACGCACTCTGTTCAGAACTGCACTGACATCATCTATGAAGAGCGAGAACAAGATTGGGGCCAGTACCGCTCCCTATGGCACTCCATCAGATAGCGATGTCATCGCAGAGTAAGCGTCATTGCACTTTACCATGAATTGCCTTTGCCTTAGATAACATTTGATCAATGCACACGCAGATGTTGAGAACGCAAAACGTGTGCGTAACTTGTCAATCAGCAGTGTGTGTGGAACTGAATCGAAAGCCTTACTGTAGTCTAGCAACACATGAATAACGCAGTTACCTTTGTCGCAGAGATCACGGATGTCTGTGGCAACCTCCAGCAGAGCGGTGCTGGTTGAATGATGTCGCCTGAATCCAGATTGTCGGTCTGACATTAGATTGTTAGTGTCAACATGTGTAGAGATTTGATCCGCTATAAGTGTCTCAAGGACTTTCGATATGGTTGGTAATATTGTAATCGGCCTCCATTCGGAGATATTAGCTGGGGAATTATTTTTGGGTATAGGAGTGATCAGACCCGCTTTCCACTGGTCTGGTAATTGCGATGAAGACAGCAGTCTATTCATCAGGTGTGTGATAATCGGCAGAATGTGTGGTAAAATAATCTTGTAAAATTTGAGAGGATCATCATTATATCCAGTTGCATTTGACTTTATTTTCCGAAATGCATTCACTATGTCAACTTCCGAGACAGTTTAGTAAAGCTGCTCGAAATGGCGAAAGTTGTGAAACTTAAGTGCTGTACTTTAGCTCCAGTAGCTTTAAGTAAATTTGAAATTGCATTGGAGATAGTGCATACATATGAGCATAGACATTTTTATACATGGTATTTTCCGGTGTGAAGTCAAAAGGGTAGAAGGGGATAGTATTTTAAAATTATATGGCAGGGTGCATCGTTTCGGAATTACAAGGTGATTAAGAAAATATGCTAGGTTTCCACAAAATACCCTGTATCTTACGTTCACCGTTAAGGTGAAGCTATACACGGCGAAGACTTTGGCCTCCAGAGACTCAGATAATATCCGTGTATATGTCGAAGATACTTTATGTAACTCAGCACTTCACGAAATGTAGGCGGATAGTGTAAAATCTCTAAAGAGACCTAGAAACTTTTAGAAGTAAGTCTCCAGGTTCGGTCTTCGGTCTCCGAAGTTTGTTAATTTGTCGTCTTCAGGTCTCCGAAGACTACAAAGAAATTAATAAAAGAATTTATAATTAATATAATGGATGTAGGTTAGAAAATTTTTTTCGTCAATAGAGCTCTGGTTATTTTTGAAAAAAAAAGTAAATAAAAAATAAAGCAGACAACATTTGTACACCAAGGATATATTTTTTTAAGCTTTTTCACTTTTCCTATAACATAAAAATATTAACAACTTTTGAGATAAATCTTTCTAACAATCTCTTGCTTGACAATTAACAAAGATCTCTGGAGATCTCTAAAGACCAAACTTGAAATTTCGTGTATACATTTCGGAAACATGTCTCTAGAGACTTTTTTATTATGGTTTCCGGAGATTTTAGTCTTTGTAAACCTGAAGACCAAAAGTCTCTCACCGTGTATTTTTACCTTTAAGATCTTAAGGCCTAAACACAATTACGATGACCGGCGACATCTATGAGCAGCAGCCACTACCAAATTCCTCTCCTGCCCTCGAGCTAGTAGATAGATTAATACATATTGTGAGTGCATTGAATATGGTATACACCACCTACCTAATTTATTTATTGTAAGAAAAATATAAAAAAAAGAGTGGTGGGTGCGTGAAGTGAGTTCAACTAGAGACATCGATGTTTTTTTTTTTTTTGTTTTTTGTTAAAAGTTAGAGGTAAATTAAAAGAAATGTTGAAAAGTACTTTTTAAAATAACAGGTTTTTCTGTTTTATCGGTTCTCCCAAATTAGCAATGGTGTAAATTATATAGAAATTCGTGCGCTCTCACGCACTCAAGCAGTCGCTCTTTAAAACAAAACTTTTTTTGTTCACAAGCCACTGCCATTCAAGCCAGTAATCAGTACGCTAACCTTAAAGAGCTAAATGTTACCACAATTCAACATTAATTAGTGTTGGCAGGCCCGCAGTTGGCGATGAAATTAGAAATTTCGCGTATCGCGGCGATGAACGACAATATAGTCATCCCTAGTCAGTAGTCGCAGTTGTATTCGATTGGGCGAAACCACGTGTTGCAGAATGGTATCAATTTTCGTGGTGGAGAGACACTCAGGGGGAGGAAAAATTCCTCCCCCGAGGGTCTCTCATCGTGTGGTTTCGCCCATTGGATAGCAAAGTGAAGGTTTGAATTTTTTGTCAGTGGTTGCTACTTGTAGTTGTCATGTATGTATGTATGTACATATTACTACTTTTCAATGAAATCTTTTATTATATCAAATCAGAAATCTGAAAATCGTCAAGCATTTCTAGATACCTACATCAATTAAAACATTAATTTGGTGCTAATTTCACATATCGCCACGCATTTCTGATCTTATCAATTAAAAGACCAAAATGTGGCGCTAACTTCATATCTTTAATCGTGAATCATTCGTAACATTTTACGTTTTTGTGTCACTTTTTAATTCTGGATTTTTTATTTCATCAACTTTTATTACATAAACCAGGTTAAAACTACGCCGCTTGGATGTGATTTCTTGAAAATACGTTGATATTGCTAATCATTCTCGCCATGGACTAGTCTAGCCCAGAGTCGTCTAAAATAAAAAAGAGGCTCAAAGTATCATTTCCGTTAAGCTAATTTTTAATATTCCTTCACTACCTCATTTATTTGCTAACATACATAGAGGAAGCTTTTTCGCAAACTAATTATAATAAAACAAAATTTAGGAATAGACTAGAAGTTCAAACCATAAAAGGAATGTTTTTATTCAAAGATATAATCAAAAATTAACCGAAATTATTTTAACTTAGAAATATCAAGTTTAATGATAAAACAAATACAAAACCGAATGAGAGAACTGATGGTGATTAATATTTTATACGGAAAATGTAAATACTTAAATCATACTATGTCTATCATAATTTTGACCTAGTTATAGATTACAAATTTTGTCCACATTACCTTTTATTTATTTTTATTTTTTTTATTATTACCTTTTATTTTCTGTTAAAGAACTTATGTGTTTATTAAGTTTTATTGTTTTTGTTAATTTTGATTGTACTTGTTAATTATATTCTCTAAAAGGATTTGAACAATAAAAATTCTTTTAATTATTGTATGGGCCTTCCCACACGAGAAGTTTTTAAGGAAAGAAGAAATTTCCCCCGCTTGTCCTTAGACGTGCCAACACAACAACATTGCTCCGCGTAGTTCCTTGTAAGATTACCGAAATTAATTGTGTAGGTGTTCAGTTAAGTCATACATATAAACAATAACTGTATCACAAATTCACAGCACGTAATGATAACTAAATTATTATATTATTACCTCAAATCGCAGATAAACAACTGTACAGTCACCGATTAGAAATTTCGCAATTTTAAAATGGCCGGAGCTAATTTGCTTGCAGTAGTTTTGGTATGCTGCCGTACTCCCAATTGAAACTTGGTAGCACGGAATTTTTAATACCCCCGAATACTTCTCACCCGTAAAGCTGCCTATAATCTCCCGCGTGTGCTCCCTGGATATTGCCTCAAAATTATTGTAAGGCAGATTTCTTTGGGAAAAAGAAAATTTTTTTACCGCAAATTTAACACTGGCTCAACTAGCCCCGAAGTCCTTTAAAATCTTTGAGGAGAGAGCTAAAGGAGACGACATCCCATAGTAAGTATATGATGGCAGCGTAGACAAAAATTTTCGCCATCTTGATTTTGGCAGGGTGTTTGATTGTTACTTTTTAGTAAACAAAGATGCGTGAAGTGTGCTTGGCGCAGAGACGTAGTTACAAAAGAGATAATTTACTTTTTATAGGAAATGGTTAATGGCTATTGGACTAAGTGATAGTAATTTAAAAATGAGTTATATACGCTTGAAGATTTAGATACAGCAAGCTGTGTTGAGGAAAACACTTTTAAAAAACTTTTGTGGTAAATCCCACTGACATGCATTATAAGTAACTTCGCAAATAATTTAAATATATCGTCAGTGAGAGCATACTTGCTGAAATCAAAACTGGTGCCCCATGAAACAGGAGATCAGTCAGCCCATTTATATACATGTCAGTGGGTGGTGCGAAAGATTGTGCGGAGTTTCTAAGAAATGTGTTTGAATTTTCGCGCCATTAATTTGTTGTGATATTTAAGGCATTAACAATTTTTAACGCCGCCTCTGACACCTCGACAAAACAAGAAGAAGAACGATAGTTGCTTTAGTTCCCTCCTCGAAGTTTAAAATAAGAATTTCTGATTTTTTACTTTTTTTCTACTTCGATTTTTTTTTTAATCAGATTAACATAACTTTTTTTTACAACAACTGTAAACTGTGAGCTCATCTCTTTAATTTGATATATGTCCTAATTGTAACCGTTAAAGAATTATTAGTTCTTAACCTATTCAGGTCAAAAATTATTTGTTCCCTTAGTAACTGAAAACACGTCATTTCAAAAAATATCTTCTAATTTCGTTATTACCTGAATAGGTTAAGAGCTAATAATTCTTTAAGAGACTACAGTTAGTGTTTCTTAGGAATGTACTTAAAAATTCAGGTGCCTACTCCGCTAAACATTTGTATAGGCGTAGAGGCATTCATAGTTACCTTAGGAATTTTCTCGAAAATTCTTACCTACATGATAATGTTCAAAGATAAGGCTGAACCATAATAGACGTATTCGTAAGTGAAGTTCCTTAAATAAGGCGTGCGCGCCCTTTACATTAAACAGACGAAGGTACCCAAAATTACGTTAATGATATTAATAAAATATTAATGAAGTATTTAAAACTCTTATTATTTTATTTTATTATAGAAAAAGAATGTGAAAAGAGATAATGTCTTCTAAGAGAAAAATTTGGGAAGGAGCTAAGAAAGTGAGATATTTCTTCTGGTAGTGCTGCCGGGTTTTCTTCAGATTATTCTTATATTTTTTATCTAATGTCCATAAAAGTCACAAATCTTCAATTAAATCAACTTCCATTTGTAAGTTTTTTTGCTTTTACCACTTTTTAAAATTCTTCTTTCTTCTTCTTCTTCGTCTATTGGTTATGTACCAGAGCTATGGGCTCGACTTGCGAGCTGGTGTTCCTTCACAATGGCTTGATCCTATGGGGTCTATTGCCAAAAAAAGTGTGCCGTGTCCGGCTAAATGTTGATTGCCATTTACAGCTAAATGTTGCTTTGTATATGTGCTTGATTTTGTTTTATAAATGTAGTTGTAATGTTATATAGTTCTGGTTGTATTTTGGGAAGTGGTAATGAGTTTTTGACTCTTTCGAGACCCTACGACCCTACGACTCTACACGCAAGTCTCAACCTACTGCATATGAGTAGAGTAAATTATTGGCAGCTGAGTTCACTGTAGTGTAGACAGCAGGCAGTTTCAGGGTTCATTGCTGTCCTGATGAGATCGACCTGTTACTGCTGATCGAAACACTTTACACACAGTACCTATACTCCCAAAAATTTCTTTATGGAATTTTTGGTCTTCGGCTTTTAGGCCAGAAACTGACAGTACCTGGTTGTATTTTGTTTTATAAATGTTGATGTATGTAATTTGTTTTTAATAATTGTGATTGTATTATGTTTTATCATTGCAATTGTTTTTTTGTTTGTTTGTGTACAGGCCGACGGAACACAAGTAAGTTTCATGAAGTTGAAACTACCGTTACTGACGCGAAGCTAAGTTCACTGTTACAGTTGATGAAATCAACTAGTGAGTAAAATTTTATTGACGAACACTGTACACGAAATACCGAACATCAAAAATATATCCGAGAGATTGCAAGTCCGATGATGCATTAAGGCATCACCAGGGAGAACGAATCTCACGGAAGACCCCTAATCTGGTCCAAGCGTCTAAGCGAGCGAATTAGGTAAAACGTCCGACCGCACTGAGGTACACAACTTGGAACTGCTTTTTAAAATTGAAAACATTAAATTTCAAGATAATACGGAATGTGACGTCTGTTTAGGGCAAATTCGTAAAGTTCTACACGTTTATTGTGGTTCAGCCTATATTCTGCAACAATACCCTTAACTTCGTAGATTCGAAATCATAAACTGAGAGTATATAAGACATGATTCAACGTTGGTTGCCATGAAGATTATATCGAACTGTAAACTAATTTCAGATTCTACTAAAGTTTACTGCTTCTACCCACATCGGATGTTTTTGCGAATCTGCTGCCATGGCTGCCAAAGTACATTCTAAGTAGTACGAGCTCTTACAAATGCCTCCCTAATACAGGGTGGGCCAAAAGTCACCATGGGGTTTAAAAATAACTAACTTTTTCGTTTGTACATTGCTCCACACCCTGTTGACCGTTTCTCTTCATTCCTTTTTTACATGATAGCCAACTGTCTGTTCTTCATAGGTAAGCATGTTTCCCCACCCCACCTTACCCCTCCTTTTTTTCATCCTACCATATGTTACCAATTTAATTTTTAAACCCCATGGTGACTTTTGGCCCACCCTGTATATGATGAAATTAATGCAATCATCACTCAAGTAGAAATAAGTCACTCAATTAGTGATTACTGACACCAGCGACAACGTACAAATAGATATGAAATCTCCCATCCCAAGTCCGGCCATACTTTTTAAAGTTTGAGCTTTTACGTTGTCGCTGCTGACACCAATGATTTGAAGCTTTTGATACTGGACCATTTATTTCATCTCTTAATTGGAATACTGTTAACTGCATCTCTATTTGCAGAGCTTGGCTTAAAAAGTGAAAACGTGACAAGGCTAATTTCAAAGATTCTAATCAATACTTTTGAAACAACACCATTGGTGGCATAATGTGGTCATCAATTAATCACTAGTTAAGGTATTTTGAAAGAATATCGTTAAAATGGACGCTAATCGGAATTTATTTCCAGTAAAAGATGAAATACCTACAGATTAGGAAAGGTAATATATAATGACGCGCAGTAGTGATACTCTACTAAGTCACTTAATAAATAGAAATTTTCTCGATGTTTTAAGAATTAATTCATAAAGTCCATCATGTGGAATACCAAAATTCAAATCCAGCAAGCCATCTAAAGCAGACTCAAGACAGATTAAAACAAAAGAGAGAACCATAATTATGATTTATTTCTATGCTTATATATACAGCTAAAATTCTACCATTGAAAGTTTGCTGTTCCCCTTTATTAACCTAAGTAGGATAATGAGTGAATTCCATCATCACACATCTCTTGCTTGGTCAGCATATGAAAATGTTATCATAAATCCTTAATGAGTAAATACTCTAAAGCATAATCTTGTCCGACTGTAACATGTTTATTTACGTATCCACTGGCAATTTCTGCTTAATCCTGCCTGAAACTTTCTAGCATTAGCACGCTTGGGTGCTTCTTAGATCCTATTATCTGGTCGACAACGTTGAACGACGGATGGGTGTTTGAGAATAAATGAATCTTAAATTATGTATTCCCATTTTATAGCTTCATCCTTGACATACTGTGGTTGGCATGCTCGTTCTTAATTTTTGTGTGTACACAGTACCTACATTATACTTAGGTATTAAAAACCTAAGGAGTGTAGTGCAAATTTGTCAGGTTTTACATGAAAAACATGCTAGCTATATAGTTAGTGTACCTCTACCAAAGGTATTGCTTTAGCAATTCATTGAATTGTTTACGCTGCTTTTTGGTACTTTTTAAGGAAAGTTCTCGTGATGGAAAGCATAAATTGACATATTAATGGTTATTTTTGACGTTGTGGAACTAAGGAGGTAAATTCAAATTATGATTACATTTATAAAATCAATATGCCAGATTAATAAAGTAGAGTAGGTACCTAACCCGGGGGTTACACCTGCAAGTACAGCTTGCATGTAAGCCTCCCTTCCTCCAACGCGATTTTAAACTTGACATCAGAAGGCAGTTCAGTTGCTATCATTGCGAAGAATTTATGTGGCATAATACAGCAAGAGAGAGAGAGAGAATGTGTAGAGCTTTCTATTAGAGGGCCATTAGCTCGTTTTAGTTGGACCGCGTTTTTATGAGGTTTTGCACATCTAGATGTAAGTTGTCTCAGGTATTGGAGTCCACCAACTCGTATATTAAATTAAAGATCAAAGGAATTAGTTTTTAAAAAAAAAGTAAAATAACAAAACTATAAAATTTATTAAAAAAAAAAAAGGATTAAACTAAGTTAGGTATAAAAAACTAAAAAGGATTTAACCAGGTCGCGCACAAAAATAGTATATTTTTTTTTAACACAAAAACATAACTTGTTAACTGTCTAACTCCTTTCCGGTCCCGTACAGTTTTTTTTCCTTTTATTTTATTTTAATTTAATTAGTTACAAGTTTTTGGAACAGTACGGTTGAATTAAATGGAATGCATTTTAATTGACATAAAATTCAGTCAAATATTATATCTATTCATTCTATTCATGTCACAAAAGATCTTATAGGTCGCGGTGACTAGATAAGAGGCGGGAGTCCTGTCTGCATCCCCCCATATAATATATACGCCTATCTTCTTCATGTTCAGATTTTGTTTGACATCAAATCTGCAAAGAAGCACATTTTCCAGTAATGTTATTGTGTTAATTAAAACAAGCTTAACTTCCGAAATAATTTTTATTTAATGCAATACTATTTTTCAACATCTTTAGTAGGGTTTTGACAGCCTGATCAAAACTTGTGCCATTTTTGAAGCAAGAACGCTCAATTTATTCTTATTATAGGTATGTCAGTGGGTCTCGAGGAGAGAGATATATAAAAGTTTTTAAATAAAATGTCAAAATTTTCGTATTTAGGCAAATTTTAATGACATTCTTTGTATATATATTTAAAAATTTATGCTGAAATATGCAATGCAAAAAAAATTTAATTTATTTTATGTGCAATCAGTGATGGCTGCTGATGGTATTACTTCCCTAAACATGAAAATTTATACCCATGTCGCAAAATTTATGTAATTTTAGAACCTTATTCTCCTAGTTCGGTTGAGATTGGCAACGTCGATAAATCTGTGGCCTGAGCCTGCACCTGCACAACGGCACTAGCTTACACAGTGTGCAAGTTTAATCCAAGCTTTAAGCAGTAAGGAAGACGACACTTATACTTTGTTTAGTTAAGCTAAAGTGAGCTCATATAAAACGTAATAACTTCTGTTCGAAACACAGTACGACGACGACAAGTAAGGTTTTGAAAAAAGAAAAGTATGCATTATGAGTTTTTACCTCACATGTCTTGATCCGTTGCCAAATGTGGCAGGTATGAACGTTAAAAGTTAAAATTTTTACAAATTTTAGTTAAAAATGTACTTTTTTATCCGTCGTCCTTAAAAGTTTCCTTAATAAGGTTATGACTTAAAAAACAACCCTTAAGATGTCTTTCAAATAAAGAAAAACCATGTCAATATCTTTAGTCCGTCAAAAGTTATATTAACATTTTTGTGGAGTCTCTAGAATACTCAATTGGAAAAAATTATCTGCCATTAATTTTTATACCTTAGATGAAATCATGGCATACTAAGTTTGTCATTCTGTTTGTAATGCATAATAGATTGGACACCCATGCATAAGATTAAAAGTTATTATGATTTTTTCATATCTGTCCGTCCGTCCTCCCGTCTGTCCGTCCTCACGATAACTCGAGAGCGCGTCCACTTAGAAGAGAGCTGAAATTTTGTACACGGGCTTTGAAAAAAAAAAGTAAAATTAAGTTCGAAAATGGGACAAATAGGGTAAGTCCTTTGCGGGTTTGCCATACAAAAATTTCGTTTTCACTATACAGGGTGTTCCAGACTAATATGACTATATTTTGTCGAATGATTCCTCTCATCCAGACAAGTAAAAACTTGTATGGCAGGAGGGGACCAAAATGTCACCCTGTCGAGTTACAGGGTGTTTAGTAAAATATGCTCTTTTTCATTAAACACACTTCATCTGAACACGTATACGGTCAGCGTCAAAATCTCGTTGTATGCAGAACTTCATAGTCTTTCCAAGGACTGCTCAACCACCCCGGTATCACTCCCCACTCTAAACCTATGAATGACGCTTCAAATTCAAAATTCGGGCTCCGTCGTACGAGAGATAAGTTCAAGGTTCGTAAGGGCATGAACCTCTCCAAAGACGCAGATCCTGGTGGTTTTTCGCCTCTGTTAATTAAAAGCTGTGTCTCATCATTGGCTAAACCTCTGGGTAAACTATTCTACTTGCCTTATTTGACAGGAAAATTTCTAACTGCTTGGAAACTAGCTAACATTCAGCCTATTTCCAAGATAGTAGTAGAGGGTAACGATCCTTTAAATTATCGACCAATTGCAATCACTTCGATTCTTTGAAAGGTTTTTGAATCTATCGTTGACTTCAAATTAACGAAGTATTTAGAAACTCATTAATTCATCAACGATCGCCAATATGGCTTTATCTGGAGACTTGCTGACTTTTCTTATGGATCGTTGAAACCGTAGTCTTCACAATTTTGGTGAGTCCAAAATCGTTGCGCTGGATATTTCAAAGGCCTTTGATAGTATCCGGCATCCAACCCTTTTGGCTAACTTTATAGCACTTGGTCTCTCCACTCCTCTTCTATTATGGACTGAAAGTTTCCTATCTAGTCGCGAAATACGTGTTGTATTAGATGGATGGCGTTACATCTGAACCTCATCCCATAAATACCGGTGTGCCTCAAGGCTCTGTCATCTCTCCAACTCTCTTTTCAATTCTCATTAATGATCTGCTTTTCTTTACTTTTAATCACATCCATAGTTTCGCTGATGACAGTACCCTTAATTTCGCTTACTCCTTTGACACTCTTGCGGACTTCAGGGGGAATGCCGCATATGTTAAACGATATTGCATGATTGAATAACGATCTTGACAATAACCTCGCTTGAGATAAAGCGAAGTTAATGCATCTGAGACCCAAAGCTATCTCATCTAATTAAAACAAGACGATCACTTAACCACTCCCGTTTCTTTTGATCGAGCATTAATTTCTAATTCACTGTAACTAAGCATTCTTGGAATTAATATCTCTAGTAAGTTAAACTAGAAAGATCACATCCTTTCTATTGCCAAAGAAGCATAGACATTTCTTGGATTTCTGAAAAAAAATGTAAGAAATATTTCAGCTCATCAAATCTAATGCTTCTCTGCAAGTCCTACATCAGACCTCGAATGGAATACAATTTCCATATATGGGCTGGGGCTGGTCACACAACCTTATCTTCATTAGATATTGCTCAGAAGGGAGCCTTAAAGCTCATTGGCGATATGGCAATAATTTGTCATATCGATTCCCTCAAGCACCGCCGCAATGTTGGATGCCTTTCGCTCCTTTATCGCTACATTCATAGTCAATGTTCTGATGAAATATCTAGTCTGATCCCTTTTAGAATGATTCCTGCACGCAATACTCACACTTCAAGCCGAACATATCTTTTCACACTTCAAATTACTTTCGGCCGTACAGTAAAATTCCGTGATACTTTCTTATTCCGAGCTGTGCGAATGTGGAACAGTCTACCATCTTCTGTCTTTTCTCCGGCATATAATCTGCGAAAGTTTAAGGGCCACATACATCGGCACCTCCGCCAGTCTCCTCATATCCCATAAGCTTCACCTACTTTTCTTCGAAATATGTTTTCGAATAAATGTCTTTTCGAAGAAAAGTTTATTTTCAAAACCATGCGCCAAAAAAAAACAAAAAGCAAAAAAAATGGGGCCAAAATTGCACTACGTTCTCGTAGTTGGCTAGCGCTAAAGGTGAAAGTGAACAATTTGTTGTCAAATAAACGAAATTTTCGAAGAAGAGTTTGTCGTTGAAATGTTTTCAAAGAAAAGTAAGGATACCATCCAATAATCGTTTCTCTATCTCCTTCCTGCTGTGCTTTGTATCATAGGGTATCCTTGAGCTTGGCTTAATAATATAAATGAAAGAAAAAAAAACTATTGAATGAATTATGACTGGCATAAATAATTTAACTCCCTTCAAATCATGTGCATGGGGGAAATATCCCTTTCATCTTCTTGAAGGATTTATGAACTTTCTTTTTATGAAAAATGGAAACAAAAATCTCTTAAATCCACATAAAATCAATCATTTGTCAGCACTTGAATTTGATAACTTAACTTCAATTCCAAAAGATTGTCTTTCATCAAAGTCAACAAATTTTCAATCCAATTTCATAACACATGTACGAGTATCTTCTGGAAATTGTTATCGCACATGTTAAATATAATCGAAATAACGAAATTGTTCTCCTTGTGATGGTTAATAAATTAGTCTCACCCAATCCTATAAGTCTGCATACAATCGCATGTTCCACCGGCTGTGCCCGCCGCGCCAGAATATAATTGGTACATAGTTAGAGGAGCAGCAATTTGAAACGACCTCGTTATTTCTTTTCTCTGTAGCTCTCTATGTGATAAAAGGAAGCATTTCAACCTACTACGACGAGATGTAGTCTTTAGAAAAGTGCTCAGAGCTGACAGCACATGCCTCCGAAATAACCAATTACCACCACTTCAGAGTTCTATGGTTCGAGTTTTGGGTTCAATAATAAAAAAAAAACAAAATAATTGAGCAATTTCGTTTGAGAGTCTCGAATTTTTTTAATTCAATCATACAAGCTACACATGCATATGATGTATGTTTGTGTGGATACACCTTCTTCCAGGAGATATTTTATTTATTTACTTTATTTATTATCTTGACAAACAAAATTTTCCACTTTTATCTGAGGAATTTATTGGTTTCAGTATCTCTACTCGATTTGAGGTAAACAAAACATTTCCGGAGATCTCGTAGAGATAACTACGATTCCTTTGCCTTAGCAGGTATATTGGAATTCTTACAAAAGGTAAGCAGAGCACAGCTAGAAAACAGGTTAAACAGATAAAAGAATTCGAATTGTTTTCAGTCTTTTTCCTGATATTTTAACAAATCATAGTAGCTCGCTTAGTGTTTCGGAACTGATAAGGCATATGATGGTGATGGTCACTACACTTAAATAGTTAAATGCGCGTCATTTGATATTCCGGAAACAGGAAAAGAGATTATTGATAAAGAGCACTTTATTGTGCATCTGAAATACTCTATACGTATAGCTCTAGTTTTATGTTTCGTCATAATTTCTTTTTCAATGGAAAAACGGAAGTTATCCGAGGCCTTAATCAGTGAGATGGGAGTAGACTGGGGACTACATGAAAATGCAAAGTCCATGCATAGTCTTTTCAAAATGTTTAAAAATATTGGTGGTGATCTATAAGAAGAAATTATTGCCATTAACTGTAGTAGATCCAAGTGTTTTATCTGTTTTGCAAGTTTTCTAGGTTAGATTTTTAGTGCAAAAACTATTTCAAGGTAAAATAGTTTATTGTTTTTAAAAATATATATTTTTTTTTAATTAATACTTGGTTGTCTAATGATATAGTGTACAAATCTATTTATTGGAAGTTTCCGCAACGAGTCCATGTCTGGTATACTGACAGATCTAGGAAAGATGAAAAAACGGGCGCAGGGGTGAGACTTTGCATCGAAATTAGTCTGGAGCTATTACACGAAACTCCAACTGCTGTAAAAGTAAGATTGTTTTGGGGAGCTATGTACATACAAAAATTTTAAAACAGATTAGTGGATCCTTTGGCGTATCACTGCCGGTATGAAGCAAGTGAAGGAATTCTTCACCGTCAGACGCCGAAATAATTGGTCTTAGGAGAATTATTAATATTAGTGGGAGATATGTTCAGAGTTCCCGCCTCTCATCTAGTCACCGCGACCTGTAAGATCTTTTATGACATTACCCCTAAATGCCCTAGGGCGCCCATTCGAACTTAACCCGGGGATTACACCTGCAAGTACAGCTTGCATGCAAGCCTCCCTTCCAACACGATTTTTAACTTGGCAGCAGAAGGCAGTTCGATTGATGTCTTATCATCTTGCATGCAAGTTCATTTAAAAAATGGCATTGAGGCGTAAAGTCATGCGTATATTGGAAAATTATAGCAATAAAGGAAGCAGCAGAATGATAAAAACCCAAGAAAAAGTTAAGAGGAAGGTGTTGGTAAATGTTGTAATGCAAACGATCCTAGAAAAACTCATTTTTCCAGAATAAATTTAACAAATTGTCTTAAGCATTTCATTTCCGCCATCTTGAAAACTGCATAATGTCAAATTACTATCACCTCAGCTGGCATGGTTTTTCATCATGCAAGTTCGCTGAAAGCTGTACTGCCAGCATGGCATGGCAATGCAGCTTGCATGCAAGCTGTACTTGCAGGTGTAACCCTCTGGTAAGGTCTTTTATAAAGCCTATAACATTCTCGGGGACAATTTTTCCGACATCCTCTGGTAGTGGAAAGGGCCTTTGCCTTATACGGCACAGAACTTCACGGTCACACAGGACATGTTCGGCTGTTTCCTCGTCTTCCATACAGAAGCGACAGGTCTCATCATCGACCTTACCCATCTTTTTAAGATGATACTTAAGTGGGCAGTGCCCAGTGCGTATGCCCGTTATGAGCCTCAACTCCTTCCTGCTGAGCATGAGGAATTATTTTGTCCTCTGTTGCGAATACTTTACAAACTTCTTCGCTTATCTCAGCCTCGGGGTATTTTCCCAGTGTGACTCTTTGATTCTGTCCTCCCAAAGCCTGATCTCAGCTAAGAGGTAACTTTTTGGGTGTCCAAAAACGGGCTCAGGGCCAATAAACAGAGATTTGGCTGCTTATTTTGCAAGGCGGTCGGCAATCTCGTTGCCCTTAATGCCCTCATGTCGTGGTACCCAAATCAGTGTCACCTTCTTTACTTCGGTCAGTTACTTTAACACAGTAAGACAGTCAGTCCCAAACAAGCTTGGACTCAAAGGTAAACGAGTTTACCGCTTTAAGTGCTGCTTGGCTGTCTGACATTATGTAGATTTTTACACCACACACATTGTTGTGAATTATTTCGCGAGCACAGAGTTCTATGGCGTGCATTTCTGACTGAAAAATTGTTGGTAAGGCCCCCAATGACTGTAAGATGGCATTTCGGCACGTATGTGCCCCCGCCTGCCCTACCTTCCATTTTGACCCATCCGTGTACCATTTAAGAGATTGTTTTTCAAAAAGTAGGTACCGAGTGTGCCATTGTTGACGGTCCCCTAAGATCACCTTAAATGGCGTTTCGACAAAACGTCTGAAATCGGGTTGGCCTTCGGATCCTCTAGGAATTCTTGGAGGACATCCAGGTAACCAACCAAATTATTTGTGTTCAGGAAATTTGCCCTTTGTAGTCTAATTGCAGTGAGGATAGCCTTCTTCCTAACATGCAAATGTAAAGGTAGTAGGTCCAACAAAGCCTCCAAGACTGTATTTGTGCAAGTACGCATGACCAGTTATTCCTAGACATACAACTCGTTGTAGTTTTTGCAAACTAGCTTGAACTGTCTTTTGTTTTGTCTTTGGCCACCAAACGAGTGAAGCGTATGTGACCATGGATCTTATAATAGACATATATGAGCATAGAGTTATTTTTAGTTTAAAACCCCAAGTTTTGCCATTGCTTGATCTAAACAGCTTTCCCATGGTTGAACTCAATGGTTCCACTATCGCTTTTGCTCAATCCGCTCGAAACTTGGGGGTAATATTTAATAGAACCCTTACGTGGAATAACCATATAGATATTGCAATTCAAAAAGTATATGGTGGCCTCCGCACACTGTGGTCATCTGCCTCATATACTCCACTCTCAACGCGCTTCTTACTAGCTCGCTCTTTACTTGCTCCTATAGTAACCTATGGGTGCGAGGTCTTCTGTCAACTTGACTCGGAGTCCTTCTATAAGCTTAATATCGCTTTTAATTCAATAATGCGATATTTTTACAATCTTCGGCGGTACGATCATGTTTCGCGATACGTCTCGTCTATTTCCTTATTCTTGGCTAAGGTCATTAAATTTCAATCTCCTAATTATTTATACGACTGCTTATAATTTGCTAGATCTACCAGGACTGTAGAGCAGGCCATACACGATCCGTTTTGACGTGGTTTTACAGTAAAACCACGCCAAAACGGAACGTGTGTGGCGAACACCACGTTTTGAGGTTCAGATTCCTACTAAAACCAGAATTCTGGTCATACCAGAAATCTTTCTCAAAACGTGGGTAAAACGTTGGCAAAGCGTTACGTGTGTGGTGCACGGAACGAAAAGTTAGCTCTAATCAAGAAAAAATCGCCATAAACTAAGAAAATAGACTATTGGTTTTCAGTCAAGCACATTGTATTTAAGTTTGAACTTCTTATACTCAGTTTTAGTAAATATGTTTTAAACTGATGTTAAGTAAAATTGGATAAATTTGATGAATTGTAGTTTCCTGTGAAAGAGCCATGCTTTCGAATTTTCAGTAAAACGTTTTAAATTTTTATGGATTTATTTGGTTCAATCAACGTCAACAACAGAAATTAATTTCTTGAATCTAGTACGCTTACTTGATTATTTTCAGCATTTAGAATTTATTTAATAAGGGCAATAATTGACTTTTAAGTAAATTTTTCTTATAATAAGAGGTTCTAGCTTAATTTTATTCAATTATTGAGGTAATCATACGGGATATTTTATCAATTGTAGATTTATCTGCCTGAATCCAGAAATTTGTTTATCGAAACAAGATACCTCAATTTCCTTAAACTAGGAAAAGAAGGTCCACATTGAGAATTTCGGGTACTGATACAGAGTAGCATTTGTAACTGTCTTCGATATAGAGCTTTCGTTTCTTCCCAATATTTGTTTAAAATGTGTTGAAATTTTATATTCTTGCCCGCTCTATCGTTAGAACAATTTAGAATTTAAATCTCAGAGGGTTAACCATCTTGTCCTTAACACTTTACTTAGGATACCAGAAATTTAATTGTATCTGCGTTGTTTGGAATTTTTCTGATCAACACCCAACAAAGAGAGATAAAAATTCATGCTATAAAAAAAGTTTTCCATATGATGATATTTACTTGCTCTTCTTAAAATAAACATAACAGAAAAGCAAGTACGAAACTCTTTTGAATGCTATCATCGTTCCTGCTCCTAATCAGAATGAGAAGCATTTTCAAACACCTAGTTTTAGGCGCTCTTGCCCAGTACATGATAATATATAACCGAACGCAGTTAATCAAATTAAATGGAAACGAAGGTGAAAATTTCTAAATTATAATCCTTTAACGATTTTGGGTTTTATTTTTAAAGAAAACTAAATATTGTTTGAAAGATCTTATATTTTCTGGTAAGTAATAAAGATTATATATTATGGATTATTTTTAAAGATTTTGAAATTTTACAGCACTTCCTACCATCAAATGAATAAAATAAAAAAAAACTTGTTTTCATCTGGAAGTTTTCTATCGCATTTCCAATAATAATACACTTAAAGTGCTTATCCTTCTTCATAATTTTTATTTCTCTTACTGGATTCAAGAAAAATTAACTGAGGCAAGTAAATTTGATATGAAGGTAGAATTGAATTGAATTAATTTTATCGTTATTTTATCGTTTTGGTACTGGTTTTCATTAGAAATTTTTAATCAGAAGTCCTTCAGTAAATCTCAGATAAAAGAAAGCATAAAAAAAAGAAATATTTGAAGAAAAAGCTATTCTATTTTTATTCACTATTCTCATTTTAATCATAATAATCAAATAAGAAACAATTTATAAACATAAGTAAATATCGAGTTTCTCCAATTGATAACATGAAGTTTAAATTGAGTATTAGTTTTCGGAAATAAGTAATTGTTTCCTTGAAATCAGAAAATCCAAACTAAGAAAATTGCTTTCTGAATAGTGGAAAAATATTTTTCTTCGTGTGATTGCCGCTAAAACGTGGTTTTGTTCATTCATAATTAAAGTTAACTTAATAATAAGTTAAAAAGCGGGGGAGATTTCCGAGTGTTTTACATTTAAAATGTACACGGTAAGAAAAGGAAGAAAGAAAAAAAATCAAACTCTCTTTAAAACTTTTATGAATAAAGATAAAAAATGTGAAAGCGCGAATAAAACTAATTTTTTTGCGCAAGTATGTTAAATTAATTACGCATAGCTGCAAACCTCAAATATTGAGCATTTTGCAAACAGAAAAGCTTTGAGGACTTCGATGAGAATAAGAAAATAACACAATTATTGTACAAATTTGCTTATGCATGTATAATTGAAATAACTTGAACTATAATTACTATAATACAAGATGACAGCAAAACGTGGTGAAGTTGTTACGTGTACGGGGCTTTTTCTTGACCACATTTTAGGTTCTTATCTCGACTAAAACATGGTTTTAAAACGACGGCAAAACGGATCGTGTATGGCGCCCATAACATTGATTATTCCTCGGTCCAATTTCTTTGAGAAATCGCATTGAACTGCTTCAAAAACCTACTGTTTGAATATATGAAATCTAACTCTACTTTATTTAATTTCTAATTTAGTATATTGTGTATTTACATCTAGCTCAATTGATTACTTCTTTATGATTGCAATTATTATTTCAGTCTTAAGTTTAGTTATAGGTTTACATACTCCTTATTACTATTAGGTACAATTATTTCATTTTTTTTGCACAGGTATTCATTATTTCAATATTTTCGAGTATCGATATGTTAAGTTTTGTTTTTCTTTTGATTTTGTATATACTTTTGAACTTGTACTAATTATAAGATCCCGCATCTTCAGTACAATGCCTTAATCAAATAAATTGAAATTCTAGTATTAAATACTTTCATACTGATCCACTGATCCTCAAATCACCTTTATTCTAAATGCAAATGGCTAAAAAGAACAGAACACGTGCGTTCCTTTCTTAATATTCTTAAATAAATATTTGTTTTTAAAAATTTTCGTAAAAATCCATGATCACATAAATTCATTGTGCCTTGTTCCAATAATTACAAAGACGACATTCCGGCACGAATAAAAATTTCCCAACTATAATCAACAACCAAAATATTTTGCAAAACATTCAATGAAATATTTTTGTGATAAGATCAACACAAAAACAACAGCTTTTAGCTTATACCACCTATATGCGATGGATGAGTGCATTCACGGAATTTTATATAGGTATATGTACATACATGTATATACATATGTACTTTTTTTTTAAATATTTACTGAATATGCGATGAGAACAATTGGAATATTGTTTATGTCAGTTTGAGTCAGACGACAACGACCTTCCATCACCTGTTAAGGTGGGTAAATAAAACCAAATTCCAGGGAAATACAATGATTCAGAAAAAAAAAAACTAATTGAAAATAAGTCGCTAATAAGAGCAAACAATTGATCTATTCGAAATCTTTTTTTTACATCTTCCAATCCAACCAAGAGTGTGCCAGATCGTACTATAAGTCGTGACTGGAAATTGTAAGATATAAGTATTCATGTATTACCCTTCCGGGAAGTATTGCGCGTTAATTGAGTCAGCTCATCATGAACATCACAACATTACCAGAGTAAATTACAACAAAAATTTTTTTGCCTAATCAAGAATTCCGCATTTTAATTACTTAATTGAATCTATCAATATAAGTTTTGGTGACTGCACTTGTGCGCGCGCAGCTTGAATGTCTGATGAAGTTGGATGGATGATAAATGGAAAGCGATCGACATGAAAACTTTCATTTTCTGACTGAATATTTGCAAGTTTTAACTGCAAAAAACATAAATACTACACCAAAAGAATAAGAAAAAATAACATGAAAAACTGAAGCAGTTGGCCATGATTCAATTGAACGTTTTTTTTTTTATATTTAGCTTAACAGCGCAGCGCTCATTTGAGAAGGAGGCTACAAAGTACATATACAAAAAAAAATTCATGGCTTAAAAGCAATTTGTCTGAACTGAATAGCGAAAGTGATACGAATGCTTATAGATTGGCTATTCTGTTTGTTGAACCATAGACTTTCGAAGTAGATCGGTAGATGCATTTCATTAAACTCATCAAAAGGTAAGTCAAAGTACATAATTTAGTCGTCCACGTCGCGTCGCGCAGTCGCATCACTTAAAGAATCTCCATATGTATGTGGTTGTTGTGGTGCAGGTACCTTATCTAATAAGTACGTGACAAAGTTTCGTGCCAAAATAATTTCTGAGATTTCCCTTTTATGTCTAGACTGTATGAAGAAAATTTACAATTTCCTTAATTCACAACTCACTGAATAACCCTTCGAAAACTACAGTTCAATGTGCGATATTTAATTTGGTTTATCTTTTTTTCTAATGATCTTAAAAAATTTGATAAATTCGTCCTGGAAGAAGTAGGACTCCTGTGTTACTTCTTTGGTATACAAAATACTTATCTTATGCCAAATGATTAATTCTTTTATTGTTTACATAATTATAATTTAGTATAAGCAAAGGCCGAAAACTCTTGAACTTTCGGTAGCTAGCGCTGGTTAAAAAAAAAACCAATTTGCAGGTTTTGCCATTGCAAAGAACGACATGTGACAATCATTGTGCATTATGCAAAAATTTCGCGTGTATATGGGCGAACGTAGCCAAATATGTCTTCAATGACCAGATTGTTTTCCTTATTTCTTTTTCCATATATTAATAAATATGCTTCAATTTATAAGACTACGTTTTATTTCACAATTAAACTGTGAATTCGACTTCGTCGGATCTGTTTTAAGTTATCTTTGAGTTCTGTGCACGTGTGCAGAACTGGGCAATACTTAAGTACTTAAAAAAGACTTAAGTATTACTTAAAGTTCAATTTCGTTACTTAAGACTTATTACTCAATACTTTTGAAAAGCCCCTACTTAGTACTTGAACATAAATACTAGCGTCTATTTACTTGTACTTAAGACTTAGTTTTGTACTTAAGTACCAAGATTTTTACTTAAGTATTTCTGAGTCTATTAAGTATCTACAAATATGTAACTCTTCGTAGGAAAGAAAACACAATTTCTAACGCAACTCCTTTTTTGTTGAGTTTTAAAGCACGCAAAGAACTGTCAAAGCATGTGCCTTAGACAAACTAATAACATACAAACAAGACTGGGCAAGTAAAACAAAAACCAGTAACGTCTCGCTCGAATATAAAATCGACGATGCTCGACTTTATGACATAATCACTGACATGTATAATATGGACTGACACACACTGCACACTACAGAAAGTGAGCTCACTTCTATATTGCTGACTCTTTCGGTATAAGCACCAAGTATCAACTTAGAGAGAACTGAAAACAAGTAAAATAGTGGATTTGTCGAAATACATGATTTTAAATTAATCATTTAGGGTTATAAGTGATAAAAACTGTTTTACCATAGACAATATATTCATTAGATACGCAGAAGAAATTCTAAATGTTTTATTAAAATCACCTTCCGAGTTGCTTGTACACTTTTTTAACTCCCGCCAATGATTTTTTTTTTAATGTTTGCACCGACGACGTACGAACTCTTTTTGACGCAAGCAATTGTGTCCACATAAAATAGAAAAATAAGCAGTCCATATTATATATGTCAGTGGACATAACCAAGGGTAAGCAAGCAATGCCTCGCTCCAATATAAAATCAACGATGCCTTGACCTGATGTAGGGAAGGCCTCAATTGCTTCTTAGAAATTTACTGGAAATTTTTTTTCTTAGAATTGTTATGTATTATTGGAGGCGATAATGGGTGTGCTTGGGCGGACCTCTAATAGTTTTTGTGAGTGTAGCAAGGAGAGGTGAAAGTTTTACTCTACCTGCAGCATCGAAAAAAACTGTAAATAGTACTCACTAGTTACTATACATATTATAGTTTACAAAAGGTATTTATTTATTAATATCTATTAACTGAACTCGACAAACTTCATTATATTACTGCCAAAGTACAATGATTCTAAAAAAGTACGTTAAAAAGTATTTCAAAAAGTACTCAGTTACAGTTACAAGTACTTTTCATACATGCTGTACTTGTACTTACGCTGAAGTACTCAGGCCTTCGATACTTATATTTGTACTTAAGTACTTTTTCTTTGGTACTTGCCCAGCTTTGCACGTGTGTTGATTTTGATTTCACTGTGTCCCTTATCGAAGTTCTATTCGCCATCTATGTATGACCGATTCCAAAAAAAAAAAAAATTTGAGTTTATGTCCCCTATGGGATAAGATAAAAATGAATAGAGTTCAACAAGTAAAAAAACAAGAATTGGTCTAATTGTAAGACCAATTCTTATGATATAATTTCGCATGGTAACCCCTCGGTGTAAGTTTGATTGTTGAAGTGGTTTTTCGGATTTATTTTTAAAACAGTTCGTTTGACAGTAAAAATAATTGTAACTAGGATTTCATATTCTGAAGAATTTCTAATCTCAGTAAAATAACATCGTCTGGGACTGATATTTCTCACACACCGTAAAAAATCATGAACTAACTTTGTGGAAAATTACTATTGTTAAAATAGTCACTACCACTTAAAATATATGTATATACACATAATCATTAAGAAATTAAATACTTTTTACGTAATCAGCAAACTTCCTATTTTTAATTGGAAAAATAAGTAAAGTAAGTAATTTTTTAGATAATTTATGTGATTTTACATTTAATTACACAACCATTTTGTATCGTACTGTCAATTTGCCCAAAATTACATACAGTACTGTGATTTTACATTTAATCATACAAAACTTTTGTATCGTACTGTAAATTTGCGTGAAATTCCATACAATACTGTAATTTGCATTGAATTTCCCATATTTAAAAAGGAAATTTCAATAAAACATAAGTAATGAATTTTGCATTTATCTCTATTTTTTCCTTCAGTACTCTGTTCATGCTCATACGTTTATCAGGATGTGTTGCTATGCTATGAATCATTGTATGGGAAATTGTATCAGAATGTGGTCGCCGATCAGTGTATAGTTTGATTTTGTGGAGTGCAGTTTGTGATGGATTAATAAACATAAAACATGTAAAAAAATGTTACTAGTTTCGATTCTAACAGTTACCTTAAAAACTTTTTAAAAATCAAAAAATATTTTTAGATACGCAGTATTTTTATAATTGAATTTCGCTAAAAAAAAAACTCAATCATGGAAATACTGCATACCTACAAATATTTTTCACTTGTTTATGTATGTAATTTATTAATTTCCGGACGAAACATTACATTGGCAATTGAAATAAATTTCATAAATTTTGGTAAATTCACATATTGTGCACTTCACATACGGAATTGAAGAAGTCATAAATAATATTAAATCACATTAAACTTATGTAACTTAGTTCCACAGCATGATGTAACTTTACATATCCCGTTTTACATCGGAAATTAAAAAATGGGTAAACAATGTAAAATAACATACAATTTATGTAACTTAGTTCCACGGCATGATGTAAATTTACATATCGCATTTTACATCGGAAATTGAAAAATGCGTAAACAATGTAAAATTACATTCAACTTATGTAACTTAGTTCGACAGCATGATGTAATTTTACATATCGGAAATTGAAAAATACATAATCGATGTAAAATTACATACAGTGCGAAATTGCTTTACATAAGGTTATGCAGTGCACATAAAGTTGTGTAAATTTCCGGTACCATTGTTGGCAATTTGTTGCCTATTATAGTAGCGGAATTTTCAATAGATATTTTTTACGGTGCAGTATACGTAAAAATCCTAAATATTTATGTGGCAACACCAAAAAACAGTTGCCTGATTTAGCCCATTTTTGAAATTCTATTTACTATTCTTATGAAAATACCGTATACCAAGTTTCAGCTCTCTACGTCGACGCGTTCTCAGGCAGTCCCCAAATATAGTGAAAAAGGAGCTTTTTGTATGCCAACCAACCCTACGAAGGAGTTACCTAATTTGTCCTCTAATTTGTCCCTTTTCCGAATTAAAATCTACTATTTTTTAAAAGTTCGTATTTCCGAATTATCTTGATGATTTGCAGAGGGAGGGACATATAGACGGGGCAAAATAACTCTCAATATTATGCGTGGGTGTCCAACCCATTTTGCTCCACTACAGTGGCGTATATAAGGCACCCGTAGACCCCGCCAGGCGGTCGCACCCGAAATTTAGGGGCTCCAAACGGGTAACCAAGATTTTCAAAGAATTCCAACATTATACCAAAAATAATATAATGTAAGGATATCGCACGACCATGCTTGGGTTGTACCAGAAAATGTATTACTGGGATTTGTTAGCAGAACCCGTACAACCCCTTCTCAGGCATTAACAACGCCACTGCACATATCGCTCTCTGTTTGCAATTTCTCTGAGGATTTAATTTTATTTTGTTTAAAATATCCTGAAATAAGAAAAAAAAAACTTTGCTTGAATTTTTTACTTTGGATGGTTTTCATGGGTGATATGTATGTGGTGAATGAAGTAAATATGCTCCCATTTCAATATAAAATTAACGATATCTCGACCTGATGTAGAGAAGCTCTACATATTTTTTTAGAAAATTATACTAGAAGTTTTTTCTTTACAATTTTTATGCATATTATTGGAGACCAACACAGAATATGAAAATAACTCCGGTCGGCCACCAAGAGCGAATAAAATTCTGTAGAAACATTTCCTGTAAATTTCTAAAAAAAAATTAATGCTAATTGCTGAGGGGGTTATACCTTGAGATTTCAAAAAAATCTGAATGTGTTTTTTTTTTGCTAGATCAATGATTTATACTTTGAAAAATATTTTAAGCGTTTAATCATTTCAAAATTCAAATTATCTCCGAAGCTGTAGCAATTAGAAGTGAGCGTGGCAGGGGGTAGTCGTTTTTTTTGCGTTTCTTCTCGAAATTACGTTTTTCCAACTAGTTGGTGTACAAGATATCTCAAGATCTGTTTAACCGATTTTGATAAAATTCAAATCACATATTCTTTTTTAATAACTATCAGATATAAGAAAAAATGTTATAATAAACTAGAAGGAGCCCTTCTGTGTTACCCGGTGATAATATAGATACTTAAATGGGTGGGGGTTGGGTTGGGGTGGATAGAGAAGCATAATATCTAAGCTATTATCTGACTCGAACGCGCGATTCCGTACTCTAGGGTTTCACTGTGTTTGTGTGTGTGTGTGTGTGTGTGTGTGTGTGTGTGTGTAAGTGTGCGTGCACACATTCATATGTGTGTTGCTCCTACGTCGATGCGTTCTCAAACAGTGCCCAAATATTTAGTAAAACTCGAAACTTTTGTATGGCGATCATACGAAAGAGTTGCCCGATTGGTCGAACATAAATTTCCTTTTTTGTTTTTTTTTAAAAAGGCCTATGTACAACATTTCAGCTCTCTACGTCAACGCGGTAGGCAGTGTCCAAATATATAGTGAAAAACTAAAGTTTTGTACGAAAGGGTTGCTCGTTTTGCTCCACTTTTGAACCTATATTTGCAATTTTTATGAAAACGCCGTGTACAAAATATGAGCTCTTCACCTCGACGCCTTCTCAGGCAGTTTCCAAGTATATTGTGAAAAACTAATGTTTTGTATGGCAACACCAAGAAGGGGTAACCCGATTTAGTACATTTTTTAGATTTCATTTACCATAGCTATGGAAACTACGTACCAAATTTTCTATATATATATATACATAGTGAAGAACGAAAGTTTTGTATGGTAACATCAAGAAGATTTAGACCATTTTTGTAATTTTATTTACTATTGTTTTAAAAACACCATGTATCAAATTTTAGTTCTCCACGTCCACCCGTTCCCAGACAGTTTCTAAATATATAGTTAAAAAAGAAATTTTTGTATGCAACCCTACGAAATAGTTGCCCGATTTAAACCTAAATTTACATTTTTTTTTTAAACGGCGTGCATACAATTTGAGATATCCACGTCGACGCGTTCTCAGACAATTTCCAAATATATAGTAAAAAAACCAAAATTTTGTATGGCAACACCAAGAAGTGATTTCCCGATTTAGTCTGTTTTTCAAATTTTATTTGCTATTGCTATGAATACACCGCGTACCAGAATTCAGCTCTCTAGGTGCACGATTTTTGCTCTCAATTATGAATTTTTTGCGATCTATTAAGTGCAGTATCGACTACATCTGAGGAGTAACAAATTGGATTTCTATTTCAAAATGTATATTAAAAACGGCCCTTAAAAATTTTCACGGATGGGCCCCTGAATTCTTATCTACGCTACTGACTTCATGCGAACATCCGCTTTTATGAGACACCCAATAACAACATCTACAGCGAGTTCCGGTCCAAGGAAAAGAGAGCCAGACCTAGAAGATTAGCCTTTACATTCCCTATGATCCCCATATGCCCACATACCTACTGAAGGGACTGAAGTCCAATCTACATCGGGAACTACCCGCTACAAGCTGCAAGCTACACGAATCTCTATTTCAGCGTATTCCTATGAACGTAGTCAGCCCATGTAACTTGAAGCTCTCAATGTAGCAGTTTCTACGGTACGCCATATATGCAAACTGAAATCTGTAGCTTGAGTTGAGCCTTACAGTTTGTAGCGTGTAGCTCTCGATGTTGATTAGCACTCATTGACTGAGTCTGTTATTCTTGGGAAGGTGTCAAGGTGTCAGATTTTCAAAAGAACAACAATCTTCATCAAAAAACTCTGCAGTTGTTGGATAATGCAGTTTGCATTATCGGTCAGTTGAAAAGATATCTTTTTTTTTAACGGGAACTACACTATTATTTTTTTTCCGCCCACCAAATAGATCAACAAATAGATCAAAATATTATCAAAATGGTGGAAACATATTATTACAAAAAGTTTCAAGTATCATTTCGTCAACTCATAAGGCTCTGAAGTAAATACTAAAATCCAGTCACCCTACAGTACGCGCAGAGCTGGGCATAACTTGAGTAAAAAAAGACTTAAGTACTACTTAAAGTACATTTTTGTTACTTAAGACTTATTACTGAATACTTTTGAAATGCCCCTACTTAGTACTTGAACACATAAGTACTTGCTTCTATTTACTTGTACTTAAGACTTAGTTTTGTACTTAAGTACCAAGATTTTTACTTAAGTATTTCTGAGTCTATTAAATATCTACAAATATCTAACTCTTCGTAGAAAAGCAAACACAATCTCTAGCGAAACTCCTTTTTTGTTGAGTTTTAAAGCACGCAAAGAACTGTCAAAGCATGTGCCGCACTCACGCGTCAAGGCAGAACCTTAGACACACAAGACTGGGCAAGTAGAACAAAAACCAGTAACGTCTCGCTGAATATAAAATCGACGATGCCTCAACTTGATGACATAACCACTGACATGTATAATATAGATTGCAAAAAGCGGGCTTACTTCTATATTGCTGACTCTTTCGGTCTAAGCACCAAGTACCAACTAAGAGAGAACTGAAAACAACAAATAACTTAGTGGATTCGACGAAATAAGTATTTTTAAATTAACGATTTAGGGTTATTACTGACAAAAACTGTTTTATCAAAACCGATGTATTGATTAGATACGCAGAAGAATTTCTAAATGTTTTATTAAAATCACCTTCCGAGATGCGTGCTCACTTTTTCAACTTCCCGCCAATGATTTTTTCAATATTGGCACCGACGTAAGAATTCTTTTTGACACAAGCAATAGTGCCCACGTGAAATAGAAACGTAAGCAGTCCATCCATATTATATACGTCAGTGGACATAAGCAAGGGTAAGCAAGCAATGCCTCGCTCCAATATAAAATCAACAATGCCTCGACCTGATGTAGGGAAGGCCTCAATTTTTTCTTAGAAATTTATTGGAAATTTTTTCCTTAGAATTGTTATGCATTATTGGAGGCGATAATGGGTGCTCTAGGGCGGACCTCTAATAGTTTTTGTGAGTGTTGCTAGAAGTGGTGAAAGTTTTACTCTACCTGCAGCGTCGAAAACCATAAAAAACTGTTAATAGTACTCACTAGTTACTATACATATTATAGTTTTCAAAAGGTATTTATTTATTAATATCTATTAACTGAACTCGATAAACTTCATTATATTACTGCCAACGTACAAAGATTATAAAAAAGTTCTTTGAAAAGTATTTAAAAAAGTACTCAGTACTTAGTTACAACTACTTTTCATACATGCGGTACTTGTACTTACACTGAAGTACTTAGACCTTCGGTACTTGTACTTGTACTTAAGTACTTTTTTTTGGTACTTGCCCAGCTCTGAGTACGCGAAGTCACGAAGATAGATATACTGCATCACCAATATCGAGAGTTGATCTACAATCTAGATCAACTTCAGGATATCTTTCAAAGAGTAAGTTGCCAGGAAAATCCAGTTCCTTCCAACTAGTGTTTAAATTATAAAGTGGAATAGTAAAAAACGGCTTCCCGTTTAAAATGGGCCAATCAGAAAACAAATTTGGAAGCGACGAGGAAGAAGAAGAAATACCACAAAAAACTGTAACCCATTCAGTTGCCTTTGACTTTAATAAACCAAGTGATTGATTGGGCTGTTAAAATTTATTTAAATTGTTCCCACAAGTATTTGTAATTTACAAGTTTTCTTGTGTCCACTAGCTTGGCGACATCCCCAAAATATGACGATTTTAATTAGTTCGGATTATCGAGTTTCTACCTAGTAATGAAATTTTACATGTGCAATTAAGAAATCGTCAGGAAAGCGAGATTGAAATTCTAAATTTGTTGCCATTAAAACAGTTAAAAAAAAATAAAAAGATCATGGTCGATCCATGTTGTCTTGAATGACTCAAAATAGAATATTTTCCATAAAAACAAATATTTTCCATATTATGTGAGAACATGTGTGGGTATAACTCCCATCCACCATATTCCATTCCCTCTGCAACTGTTAATTTGTTTATATTTATCAACGAAGATCATCAAGAATAGTCATCCAGAATTTGAACAACTCCCTCTTCCTTTGTGATTAATAGCTTGCTGCGTTTCAAAGTATTTTAACATCTGGCGTGCCGCGTCGACTCAGTCCTCCGCCAGCAAAGCAAGTACATATTGGATGCGTTTTCAGCTTATTTTTTTATCCCAAAATCTACTCGAATGCTACTCCCATGAATAAATTTATAACTAAATCGAAATTGACTTCAAGTGTAGCCCTTAAAACCTATCCGGTTTCAATGTATACACGACAGTTACAAAATAAGGGATCCCAGGGGTATTCAGCCTAACAGGCGTGTTGGCTTCATACTTTTCTATATACAAATAAGGGAGGATGCCATCATTATAAACCGAGATATCATTGTTGCGTGTGTGAATATCCGCATAGAGCCGGGAAAATTTTAGGGTGTTCCTTCTTATGTTATTGCTAGCCCTAATAATATACTTATGTTTGTATGTTTGTATGTTACTAGCACTTTGCGTAGCTCGGGTCTGACCCTGGGTTGCAGTGTGCATGATGAGAAGACACTTACTATGTATTTCGGAAATGAGGTTAATTGTGGGGTGTGCTGATGGATGTCTTGCGGTCACGGATAACATTTTTTTCATTACATACCTTCATACCTACAACATAACAAAAAATGTCATTTTTACCAGATCACACAATGAAAAATCCTTGTTCTACGCACCCAGACATGGCATGGTAGGGTAGTTTTGCGGATTGAAAAAAATTATCCTCTTGTCATCAGTTTGGTTGGTGGATGGATGAACGGACACCTACATCAGATTAGGAAAATTTCCTCGTCGTGTGTTCATTATTTCTTATGCGGGTCCCTTTTTGTTAGGCAATAAGAGACCATTTAGCAATTTAGTGACAATGTGTTTTTTTCAATAAAGGATTTTTGGTAAGGGATGTATTTATTTGATGGTCACCAGTAATTTTCTTCTTCTTCATTATTATTATTAATATAGAAAAGGCTCTGTTCCTCGGACCGGAATCCGCCGTAGGCGTTGCCACTGAGAAGCATCAGCAGAGATGGGCGAACCTGAATACTTGTAGGTGCACAAAACTGTTTCTTGATGTACCCAATAGGTATATATCTCTGATTTTCTCTCAGGTCTCGGGAGGAAACAATGCAGAAATGTGGTTGGCATCATCGCTGGTCACACCACGTATCACGCTCATCTAATAAGGATGAAAGTTGTTGACAGCCCGGAGTGTTTGTCCTGCCTGGAAGGAGAACCTGAGACAACCGAACACTTTTTGTGTGCTTGTCCGGCCGCAGGCTAGATACTCTAGGGTTTTCCCTTCTATCTGTAGATGAGCTGAAAGACCTTCATTAAGAGGTCAGGAAGGTTTTGATGAAAGGGCTTCTAGCAGGACAGCACAATGTGCTTTGATGGGATCTCCTGTCCCCGTGCCTTAAAAAAAGAAAAAGAAAAACAAAAATACAAAAGGGTGGGGCCGGGCTGGCATCTAAGCACTGCGAAGATCTATTACTTTTGTGCTATGCATTCTGTATTAAGTTCAGTCCACATTAGCCCTTTTTAGGAAGGTTGGCGTTTACGTATCGATAACCTCTTTCTTTGTATATTAATTCTAATGCACACTTCCTCTTTGAAAAACAGTTGGGTAGGATCCCAGAGCGTTGAGTAACTTATATCTCGGTCAACTCAAACATCTGTTATGTAACTATGGAGTTGAGCGAATAAACTTGGACGTGAAGTCCGGACTGCCAGAATAAGCTGACAGATTACTCCGTGATTGGCGATAGCGCAGGGCGGCACGTTAGCACCTCGACTAGTGCGGGAGAGTTATAGGGGGGGTTAACCCAAAGCTTGCCGCCGGTCACGATTCATAAACAACAACAAAATCATTGTGGCTATCAGAACACCATCGACAAAACATTCAGCCCTGAAGGGGCCCTTACATCACTTACCACTTTGGTTCATGAAGGCGCAGATCTTGAACCTTCCTGCTGCTTGCCCCATACTCCCTTCGCTAATGCGAACTTTTTCGTTAAATCAAATAGATTCTTCCATTTCTAATGTAAGTTCAATGCAAAGGAATGACTACGAGCAAAAATATAATTTCGATAAAAAACCCTACTACCTCTTGTCAAACTAAATGAGATATGGCTAGCAATATAAGTCCTCATGAGACAGTTCAGTATCATCTCAAATAATATAAACTAAAGTTGATCAATCCAGCCGTCCTGGAGCGGCAACGATTTAAAATTATCCGCTAGTACTATCTTAATATCAATGTAAAGTAGATAAAGTTATGTTGAGCTATAGTATAGTCTTTCGTAAAAATTGGAACGCAAGATCCAAAACATCCATTAGTACTGTTCTAATAAAATGAGTTCAAGTTAAATAAATTCGTGTGGATCACTCCTGTATTCGAGTGTGTAGCCCAATTCTGGATGATAGACATAATACAAAATTTTGATATAAAAGTACAATAATAGATAGACTTACATAATTCCCTGTTCATTTTCTTCCTTTGATCCCCCGAAGGAGCTCCCTGGAGGCGACAACAAGGACTAGACGAGGGTGAAATGCAACAAAGATTATCGCGATATGTTCTTAAAATATCTCGGACCTGACCGTTTTCGGTCTTCTGTTCTCTGGCTTTTGTTTAGATTTTCTTGTCGTTGTACTACACTAACAAAGTCACAGTCGTTTTAGATCCCCTCCTCACGAATACTATTTTTCTTTGTTCTACATAGTTGCCCTAACTTGTGCTAATCATTTATTGCTTCGTACACCGTGTAGCTAGATGTGCGTCAAAAACTTTTGGGTTCCTTTCATATGCTATTTTCTTTGCTTTTCTTGGACTATTTTCTTCTATTCTAGGGCGTAGTACAAAAAGTTTTGTCTTTTTTTTCGAATTAACCTAACTTCGGTTTACAAATTGAATGGATCTGATTTGGCGTTTTACGCCATCTAAAATGCACATTATCGCTGAAATCTTGTGATAAATTGGAATATATATGATTGTTGCTATTATATAATCCTCGCCTGTGGTAAGGACTAGGCGGTATGCGACAATCAATGCTGCGTAAGACTTAATACTTGTTCGCAACTAGTTCTTGTTATCTCCAGCCTACTACTGTATAAGGGTGGGAGATCTCTCGACGTGGCTTATGCCATGTGGGACTTGGAGATGTACTTGGAACGCTGAACCCCGTTGAAAGTGGTGAGGCTTACTGATAGTGCAATTATTCCTGACGACAATCTACTATCACATAAATTTTCAGCGTGAGTTGTGTTGCGGCTCATCGTACTGCATCAAGCAGATCCGCACTAAACGCCTAACATGCAAAGGATGTGGATTAATTATTTTATTAGTTATTTTTTATTTTATATACAGTGTTTCTTATCACCAATACTGTTATACTATTTAAAACACCAATGCAGTAAGAACTTTGCATTCTTATGAAAATTGAGAAACGATATTCCAAGTGCTAAGCAGAGCTGGGCAAGTACCACAGAAAATGTACTTAAGTACAAGTACAAGTGCCGGAGTCCTGAGTACTTCAGCGTAAGTACAAGTACCGCATGTGTGAAAAGTACTTGTAACTAAGTACTAAGTCTATAAAAAGTACTGAGTACTTTTTGAAGTACTTTTTAAGTACTTTTTTAGAATCATTGTACGTGGGCAGTAATATAATGAAGTTTGTCGAGTTCAGTTAATAGATATTAATAAATAAATACCTTTATAGTAACCAGTAGCTACTATTCATAGTTTTTTATAGTTTTCGGCGCTGCAGGTAGAGTAAAACATTCACCTCCCATTGCTACAGTCATAAAAACTATTAGAGGTCCGACCAAGCACACCCATTATCACCTCCAATAATGCATAACAATTCTAAGAAAAAAATTTCCAGTAAATTTCTAAGAAAAAATTGAGGCGTTCCCTACATCAGGTCGAGGCATCGTTGATTTTATATTGGAGCGAGGCATTGCTTGCTTACCCTAGGTTATGTCCACTGACGTATATAAGATGTTCTGCTTACTTTTCCATTTTACGTGGGAACAATTGCTTGTGTCAAAAAGAGTTCGTACGTCAATGCCAACATTAAAAAAAATCATTGGCGGGAAATTGAAAAAGTGTACAAGCAGCTCGGAAGGTGATTTTAATAAAACATTTAGAATTTCTTCTGCGTATCTAATGAATTTATTGTCTTTGGCAAAACAGTTTTTATCAGTAATAACACTTAAGTAAAAATCTTAGTACTTAAGTACAAAACTAAGTCTTACACGGGGGGTTACACCTGCAAGTACAGCTTGCATGCAAGCCTCCCTTCTAACACGATTTTTAACTTGACAGCGGAAGGCAGTTCGGTTGATGTCTTATCCCGGTATAAGTTTATGAATTTCTCTCAAGCATTTCGTTTCCGCCATTTTGAAAACTGTATAAATGTAAAATTACTATCTCCCAGCTGCTATGATTTTTCATCATGCAAGTTCGCTGAAAGTTGCATGGCAGTTCGATTACACGTGCAAGAAGGATGGTAGTGCAAGTTGCATCAAGCTGTACTTGCAGGTGTAACCCCCGGGTTAAGTACAAGTAAATAGACGCTAGTACTTATGTTCAAGTACTAAGTACGGGCATTTCAAAATTATTGAGTAATAAGTCTTAAGTAACAAAAATGTACTTTAAGTAGTACTTAAGTCTTTTTTTACTTAAGTATTGCTCAGCTCTGGTGCTAAGTGACAGATACAACTTTGGAGAATTAATTTATGTGTGACTTAAATTTTGATAAAGGACCTATCTAATTTAAAAAAATGGCTTTCAAGTTATTCGAAGGAAAAATTAAAGGAAAGGACATTTCATATCGCATTAAATTTATATGTGCGTAGTAGGTATAACTAAAAATTATGAATTAGGAAATAAGTTATAAGGAAATAAAATTTTGATGTCGATTTTCTCGAAGCGAACAGTTAGAACCGGGGAGTTCTAAGGTCGCGGCTAAGAATTTGCTTGAATTTCCTTTACATTTTAACTTATTATTTTAAGTATCCATAGTTACTTTTCTAGCACCGCTTTATTTAACGTACAAGAAAAGATGTCAACTCTTGTGCACAATAAATATATTATTATTGCATAAGTATATGTTCCGAGGATTTTCATAACAATTTCTCACACAGATGTCATTTATACAATTATTGAAGAAAAAATTTCTTCAGAAGATCTTTAAAAAAAAAACAATTTTAAAATGCTGTGCTCATGCGTGTTCAAAATATACGTGCAACATACGTATACTTTTCCAGTTGAAATGGACGCGTATCCTTGATTACATGAATTTCCCATCGATCGCACATTATAATAAATAAATAAATACTTCATGGTTACATAAATAAATCCAAATTTATTCGTAAATAAATTAACCTTTTTATAAAATATTAAATAACATATTCTGGTAATACTATCATAAAATACCTTCCATCAGGCACTTTCAATATTCGAAAATCTCTCATCTCTTCTCTCACACTTGTGTTTTGGTGTCACTTCTTTCTGTCAGCTGTATACAAAATAGGAACAATTTTGAACAACAGCACGGGGAATGGAACATAATCACGATTTACGTACGGCTCCTATAGTAAACTACACACAATCCACTGAAGACAAGAGTTGGCTATACACTTTCCTCATAACTTGTACTCGTACTCGTCTCGTATCGTAGTAATGGCTGACAGAACAGAAGTGAAGTGAAGTGATTTGATTGTTGTATCGTCGCCGTTGTTCTTGTTCTTCAAATCAATTTAGTTTTTCCAGTGCCAACAAAAGCAAGACTTGTTCATCGCTGGCGATATTGAATTAAATTCGTTTTTAATTAAACGCTTAAAATTCGGGGGTGATAGAAATTCAGTAAAATGAAGTATCAATACGGAGCATAATTGTACTTTGCAAGCGTTGGAAACTGCGGAGGCTGCTGCAGTTTATATTTTGTTACGTGGTGGTGTCGTCTCGTCTCGGATCTTGTGTCTTGTCTTGAGTGCAAAGTTGTTATTTCCTTAAGGAATTTTTCTTGTTTTTAGGGCTTGCTTTCACTTTGCGTATGTTTTGATTATATTTAGTGATTGCTGCCAACCAATTTTGTAATAATCTACTTTTTTATATCAAATATTTTGTGTGCTTTGTTCTGTGCGCGTATTTGAAGTGAAAAAAAAAAAATAAAGAAAAAGGTTCCGTTTTGGTTACCTTAAGTGCGGGGAGAAAATTGATCCCGTGATCTTAGAAAAGTCTGTTCAAGAGTTCGAAATGCAAAGAAAATCATCAAAAATCTCGACATTTTCTGTGACAGGAATTTAATTTGAAATTCGAATTGAAACAATTTTATAAATATTGGATTAAAGTTTATTGCTGCTGTTTTTGGATATTAACTAAAGCAATAAAAGAAACTAAATAGAAAACATCGGGGACGGATTTGTTTTTTTATTAGTGCTGGCGAGCTCTTTCTTTAAATTTGGATCCATCCATACACGGCAATTAAATAACTGGTTGCGTTGCGGCGTGTCTGCCACAAATTATTAGGTAAGTGGTCGTCGTTTTGTGTTTTTGTTTTTAATTATTTCATGGTTCGATTGGTTCCGTAACTTTCTTCTTCTCAAAGCAAGCAAAAAAAAAGGTGAGGCTGCTGCTGATGAAGGTTTTTGCCATTTTTTTATGTCAAAATCGAAGATTCTTCAACTCACCACCAACACAAATGCAAAAGTAGAGCGAGATGCGTGCGTTTATGCAGAAAATCCTGGTAGTTTATGCGTGTGTTTGTGATGCTCTTCTTCCTCGTTTGCCCTACCCTTCCTTGCTGTTGCAATTCTCTCGGTTTGAGGAATGGCACACCCAAAAAGTCGCGAAAATCCCTCGCAAACTTTTTTTCTTCTCTGTATACAAAATATTAATTATTCTCGCTCTGATTAATAATTTTAAGTACAATGTTCGTTAAATAAAATTATAATAGCTTTGGTGGCCTAAATTGAAGGGGAGGAAAAAAATCTTAATAAAATGAGATTCTTCTAAGATTTTCGTTGACAAGCCAACATTGCAAAAATTGAATGCCAAATTGGTGACGTCATGACCAAATTCCATTCACCTTCGCAAATTGAAACATTTCTCTCGACAATGTTTTCATCCCTAGTATTTTTCTGCTTTCTTGATTTTTTGTTTTTTTTTTCAAATGGTGTTAAGAGTCAAATTTAATATTGAAATAACTTGCCCAAATTAATTAAATCTTAGTAAAATTGAATTTTTATTAGTGTAATTTAATAATACGAGTCCATGACGTCATGAACTTTGCGTGACTTGAAATGAGAGATAAAATGCTCTTTCTTTAGTTTTTGTTTTCCTTGCATTTATTTCTCTCTCGCTCTAATATAAAAGACCTTGTTTTGTTTGTGAATTTGTGATGTTTGATATTTTGAATGCAGCTGCGGTGCGGCGATTCTCTGTTATTTTCGAAATTATAGTGCTGCCAGAGATGAACAACAAGTACAGAAGGGTAAACAATTTTTTTTTTATTGGGTATTGTGCAAAAAGTAATTATATTGTTGCTGCCTTGCCTGAATTGAATGATTTATTTAATTATTTTTGTTTTGTTTTGTTGAAGAATAGAACCGGAAACTTCCTCGGATTTACTAACCTTGAACTGGTAGGAAAGGAAACAAATGTTTTACGTTTCCTTAAATACTGTAATTAAGACTTCTGCTTTTCTTTTAAAAAAAAAAGTTTACTGAGCAACAATATTTTATAAACTATTGTTATATATATATATGTAGAGGCGTACATAATATATGCCGGTAGGGTTGTGTAGGTGTATGTTAAAGGGGTTCTTTACAATGTTAAAGAAAAGTGATATTTTTGGATGTTTTCAATTATTTTGAAGGCTATTACAAAGTGTTCACAAAGTTTGTAAAATAAATCTAAAAACGTTGATATCACTACATATGTGTACAGTAATACAATGGAGACTTCAACTTTCTATGGTTGTTTGGATGCACGCAAACATAGTAAGTTCGTAAGATTATCACCTACTAGGTAGGTCGACCCAATAATTTGGAGGTCAGCTTAGTAATGGATATGATAAAAATAAGCTTAGCCGTCCCTCAAAACTCTATAGGAACACAATAAAATAATTGATTCGAGGAACGAATACGGTTTCTGCCTAAGCTTTGAATTTGATTTTAAGAAAGCCTAAATTGTCGTTATTTTGTTTAGAGAAGTGTTATAGAAACGATGAAGGACTTCGATCGTATTCAAAAACGGTTGTTAGATGGAATATGGTGTATATATGAAGGATATCAAGATACCAAGTAATAATGAACTGGAAAGAAGAGTTAGCTGATAATAATAGGGTCATGGTAGTTATCCTGAATCTTATAAGAGCATTTGAAACCATTGTTAGAAGCATATTAATACCGAAGTTGAAACATTATGGCATTCGAAATACAGAATTGAAAAATGTGTTACCCGATAGTATATAAATATCGTTGGGTGTTCCACAAGGATTCATTCTCGGACCTATTCTATTTATTACATACTACTTAGGCAATGTGTTAAGAAATTCAAAAATGGTTCTTTTTGCTGATGATGCAATGTGACAGAGAAAGATGCAAAACAATGTCAGGGCAAGATTTAGAAAGACTAGAAGATTGGTTTAAAGTAGAGCTGAAAGTATCCGGATAATTTGCTATCCGGATTATCCGGAATAATTGTAATCTGAATCCGAATCCAGACTAAACAAAAAAGTTTCGAAATTTCATCAGATTGGATTGTTTCATTGGAAAAAGGGGAAATTTTTATTTTCCCAATGAAGCAATGCAATTTGAATAAAATTTTAAACCTCTTAGTCTGGATCCGGATAATTCGGATCTGGATTTCAGGAATCGGATAGTTTGCAGATATCCGAATATTAGAAAATCCGGATCTAATAAACCAACTGAACTAAGTGTATGCCATTTAAATATAACTTTGACCTGAATTTAACAATGGATAATGAACAAATTGAACAAGTTGATGAAATTAAGTATCTAGGCATTATTGTTGATAAGGAACTGAAATTTAAAAGAAGCAAAAAAGATTTCAAAGAAAACCGAATATTTTGAAATAATAAGAAATAGATCAGATCTACTAAGTGCTATTAATGTGTATTACGTACTAAAGGAAAGAAAAAAAAAATAAGAGCTAGAATTTTATTGTAAAATTGTATTGTTTTTTGTAATGATTAGCAAAAACGCTAAATAAATCCATTTATACTTATTTTTCACTTTTGATCTTAAACCCGGTTATACCTATCATAGATGGCACAAGAACTAGATGTCGCATGCAGTACCAAAAAAGTGTATACAATTTATATGCGGAATGGACTACAACATTTGAAATAATATTCTAATAAACAAAGCCACTTTTACAACAATAATTTACATTTGCTCTCTTACGTAAGATATAATATTCTTTTTGAAATTTCTAAAATTTATTTCATACTTTAGTCTAGTCGGCTGCTCATTAAACATACGTAAACCTCTAAACATTATGCTGTTCTGAATTTTTGAACTCCGAAAAGATGGCAGTCTGAAGTCTTTTGCAGATCTCAGTTCATACTGCTGGCTATCACGCACGTAATTTACTCGTCCAGTTAAATACTCTGGTAGCATGTTGTGTCTTATTTTGAATATTAATACAAAAACGTTCGCAGTTATTCTTTGCCTTACACCTTGCCATTTCAGTGCCTCCAACATTAATGTGGGTCCCACACTAGCGGTATATACATTGATCGCCGTATAAGTTGATAGGTTACCTCTAATTCTTCTTAGGAAGTCAAATTTTTTCGCTATTTTTTTAGTGATATATTCAATATGCTTCCAAATTTGTATATCCTTATCAATAAGAATCCCAAGATATTTTATTTCTTTGACAGCTTCTATTACTGCTCCGTCAATCATTAGGTACAAATTACCTTAACCGTTAATTAATAATGAACTTAGTTTTTGACAGATTTAACTTCAATTTATTTGCCTTAAGCTATTCACTAAGTTCGCTGAGGTCCTCTTGCAACAATCTCTTCGCCTCCATAATAACTTGTCCTGCAATATATATTAGTGTGTCGTCTGCAAAGAGTGCCACCTTTGAATATTTTACTACTCTACTAATGTCGTTAATATACAACGAAAACATGAGTGTCCCCAGTACTGAACCCTGCGGCACCCCGATATCAACCGATACCTCTGTCGATGTTGCTTGTCCCACTTTCGTTTATTGTGTTCTCCTAGTCAGAAATTCTGTAAACCAGTTCAATTCTTTACCTCTTATTCCATATTTATAGATTTTTTGCAGTAAAAGCTGATGATCAACAGTTTCGAACGATCTCCTAAAATCCAGGAACACGCAAGTGATTTTTTTCTTAACGCTATCTGTTCTTTCCAATCTACCATCACCATATTAAGCGCCGTTTCACAGGAATGCCTCTGTCTGAAGCCCAACTGATTAGAGATTATAAGTGCATTTTCCTCTAAATATTTTATAAGCTGCTTAAATAGTATCCTTTCCAATACTTTTTCATATGTCGGCAACGCATTCACTGGTCGATAATCCTCACAATTAGCTGACTTTTTTATTTTAGCTATTGCCGTTACTATTGATGCCTTCCATGAATCAGGGAAACTTCCTTCCAACAGGGATGCATACATCGAGTGATTCATATTTTTTCATATCGGCACGTTCTAAAACATGTTATGGTCCATTCCAGAATGTACTACCCATTTCACAATCTGTATACTCTGCTCTAGTATACCATGCGACATCTAGTTCTTGTGTCATCTATGGTTATATTTAATGATAGTCAGGATGCAAATAATGCACTGAGGGAATTGCTGTTAGGTAGGTATGATTGGTTTGCGTGTGTAATCTACCCATTCCTACTATAGTAGAACAAGTAACTAGGGATGAAAATTTATGTTTTCAATTTATCTTTTAGACTTTTTATCTGTTAGCGTTATAGGTTAAAACAATAACTCTGCCGCAAGTCCTCTTCTTGAACTTTTCAACTCCGCATACATATTTCTGTAACGGACCCACTTTCATTACCCATTGTGACGCACTATCAAAGAAGCGCATTTGGCTATTTTGTCCAATTGATTTATTTCGAATATGTCACAAGACGTACCAAGAGTTATACATAGAGAGTCAATATGAAATAAATTTATAAAGAATTTTGAAATTGATCGAGATTGTTGGCAAGTCTGCAGCTCGAGAATTGAGCGACAAAAACTCTTTAAAAAAAAGGGAAATTTCTTAAAAAATGAGGGCTTAGTTTGGATTTTTTCTTTGGCGTCTACTGTAGGAAGGAACCAAGTCGTACTGAAGAGTATACGGCTCTTGATGATACGAAACGTACTATTTTTGTAAAAAGATTTTTCTTTTTTAAAGAGTTTTTGAAAGGTACCATGTCGTGAATCTGCATGAAATTCTTCTGTCTACTGTTCTGTGTAGAACAACGAATTTCTGTTTTCAGGATTTTGTCATTTACCTACACTATGGTTTGATTTAAAATAAGTAGGCCAATAAAGATTCACTAAGCACCACCACCTGACCGTCCGTTTCAAATATTCTAGGAGTTAAACTGGGTTGTCTGAGAAACCTAGAATATCCATCTCCGCCTATCCTATTGCCAGTACGTGAAAAACGAAGAAATAGTAGTAGTACGTGAACAACGGAAAGCCCTACTGCTCTCGCCAGTACGTGAAAAACGGCCAACTAGTGGTAGTACGTGAGCAACGGAAGCCACTAGTTAGTATTAGTACGTGTACAACGGAAACCTATCCCATCGTGTACCTCTCAGTTAGTTTTAGTCATTCTACTACTTACTCGAAATATTTTACAATTATATGGCGAGCTTGTCTGGAAACTAGGGGATGAAATGGATCTAATCGCGTATCGTTAGCATTTAGGCTAAAGAAAGGAAATTCTCTAGTCTGCACTTAAATTTGATGCAGACTGTAGTATGAAAACTGTCTTTTAGTCATGGATTCTCAGTTAATGTTCCTAACAAAGTAAACGATTCGCATGGTTTAAATTGATCAAACTCTAGAGATTTTTACTGATGCCTCCCTCGGAAATTAAGAGGGGTGGTGCTGATGTTTTCTTTCTTTAGGCTTGCATTAAGATGGCGTAATCACATAACTCTCTATACCAGTTTAAAGTTTGCGTTATTAAAATGGAATCAAAACTAACTCTTAATATGATTTCACTCATTATAGTCATTTGAAAACTTCTCGGAATGACATTTTATGATGTAGCAGAATGTGATTGCAGTCTGGTCTTGGTTGAACGTGGGTCTACTATTTTATTCCAGGGAGCAGCAAAGGACAATCAGCAGTAATCTGATGAAGTGCATATTCTGGACATCGAAGGAATTATCTTGAGATGCATAAAACAATCACAGGAGCATATAGTACGCGGGTCGGGTCTTATTGATTAAGTAGACGAAAAACATTTATCGAAGAAAAAAGAATATATATATTATATCAGCAGTATCATCTCATAAGAGCGATGGCAAAAAAAAAAAAAAAAAAAAAAGCGTTTCCGACTTGAAGTTCTTTTGGCTCAAACCAAGAACTTGGAAAGCAATTGTGGCCAACAATTTTGAAGAGACCTTCCTCCGGAAAACTATAATAAGAATGGGGCGTAGTACTGTTGGAAAAGTGTTGGAGTGCCAAATGAATCAAGGATTAAAAATTTGTTTGGAGCTGAGAGATGGAAATAGTGGGAAATAGTGCAGAGCTGTGGCAGACGTCATTGTTTGTTACAGGAAGCTATTCTCTAATTAATAATGTATTTTGATTTGATAATCTGTCTTTCCTCACTGGAAATATTGATTGAAACTACTGAACACTTCTCGCATATTCGGTACAAGTTAGACATTTTCCTACCTTGTCTCACTAGAATGTACTGCGCTTCCACAAAAGGACAGGGAGATTCAAGTGAGTATTCCGCCGCCTTGTCTTCCGTTCTTGGGATTTTGATAAATAAAGAAATTATCCTCTTAAATAAGCCATTGATTTTGGCGTTGGCATCCTTGGTGAAAATTTGGGACTATTCAATTCAGTTAAAGGGTTTCCAAAATATTTAAAAGATCTTCTAGCTAAATGCGCTGATATGCTCTTCCATATTTGTCCATTTGATCTTGTATTCCTGCAATCTACCCTAAGAATAAAAATTTTTACGAACCTTTCAAATGATTCATGACTAGACATCGGATTATATGCACTATCAAAATGCTAAAATATGCATGCAAATATGCACAAAAAAAAGCCAAAATATGCACAAAATTTGCACTATCAAAAAAGAAAAAACTTTGTTAGAGATCATTTTTTTTTTTGAATATTTAAATCAATATGCAACTTAAATCTAGAAAATAATTTAAACCAATAAATAATAATATTCAAAATCAACAAAACACACAAGAATTTTTATGGCAGTATATTACAATATACTTCTCTCTAAATTTTCAATTTGAAATTTGTGACGTTTGTCACTTAATATTAATTTGAACGCCGAAAATGATCGTTCTACTAAGTCTACCGATGTAATAGGGCAAAATTTAAAATTTTGCGCCATGTCCACAGAAATCATCTCAGGTAAACTTTGACCTGCTCTATTAATGTAAGCATTTATTTGTTTAATTGCTTCAAAACCCGGATTTTTGGCAAGAACAGTGTCTAACTTATTTTGGAGTTTTAATGAAAATGTGTTCGAAAATGCGCGGATTAGATCTACCATTTTTTCTATTATTGCAATTGAATTACAAAGAGGAAGATTTTTGGTATCTAGCTTTTCAATTACGTCGGGTATTTCACTGAAGTGCGTTTTAATGACTGCTATATTTTTCCTTATTAAAGTGTCTTCAAATGCTTGCTGACATAATGCAATCGCCAATGCATCGGAACTGTTAAATTGACCGACTACTCGGCATAGAACAGTGCTGCGTTCAACCAGGTATCCCAACGCGTTATTACAGGTACCGGAGGTAGTGCCAAATTCGGAAGTTGTTCTTTATAAGTCTGTATAGGCGGAGGTGATTTTAAAACACTTCTTTTGTTGACGAAATCAAGTCATTGATATTTATGAAGTCTTTCCTGATTTCTTCTGCAAATCGCTGGAGAAAGAAACACACATATATTATCGTCCATACAAGAATCGGGAAAGAATGATTTTATGGAATCATTTACGAATCGGGCAATAGCTGAATGGTTTGTTTTCTCTGGGATCTTACGGGCAATAAAGTGTGGGGTAGAAGGTTCGGTTGTTAATTTTCGAATTATCAAATTGGCTATATATCGTCCACATGAATTTGTAGTTTCATCAGCTGATTGCCACACCAAATTGATTAAAATATCAGCCCGAATTTCTGCTAAAACGTCTTCATAAATAGCTGATCGTTAATTCTTTTGGGATTAATTGATTGAGGCAATACTTGTTCAAGAATTTTCTGAATACATCGTTATTGAGTTGATGAAATGGAATATTGCAATCGACAAATAAATCACACAAATCTTTACAAAATTCAATCTTCTGTGACGACGGCGAAGTAGAAGAGGTGATTTTCGTCAGGAGTTGTTGACGACTGGTCGAGGACTCCTGTATGAGAAAAATTGAATTGATAAAAATTCTTCTCACTTTAATTGATCAAAATTCTTACTTATATGAGAAGCAGTATTTACGTGTTGGTCAATCTGATACTTCTTCGAAGACGTAATATTTTTGCTACAAACTTTACAGTATATTACTGCACCATCAGTTGTAAATTGGCCTGGGTGACCTTTAATCCAACTTTCCATTAATGTCTGACCATTCTTTTTATTGGGTGGCATTTTCGTGAACGAGTACGGGATAGTAAGCGCACAGAACACACAACAGTGAGTACTACAAAAACACGATAAGGAACTTTTTAATACAAGCGATAATGAACGCACAGAACACACTAGTAAACGCAACAATAAACACGACTAGGTAGTCTTAACCTTATAGACGATGTCGACAAAGCACGGTCGATTACACGTTACGCTGATGGAGCTCCCACTGCAACTACACTACCGAACACAAACTTCATCTAACATCTTTCTCACCTACTATCTAACGCATTTGAAATTGATAAACGCAACTTTTTATGCCGAATTGTGCACTATAAACGAGAAAGTACAATAATATGCAATAACGTTGCAAAAATGCAATCATATGCAATTGCATAAGCAAACATGCGAATGCATATAATCCGATGTCTATTCATGACATTAAACGAAAGTCCAAGCTCGCATTTCTGGGCTTACTTTCCTATCTTTAAATGCAGGAGGTTTTCCTGAAGTAGTTTGTTGGCTCACCATTACTCAATAATAATAATAATAATTTTCTGGTGCAGAATACTCGTGATTTTTTTTCCTTTGTTACTTCGGCGCCAGCAGTAGGTAACCTACATATTCTGTTAGAGGAAGGAATCACAAAGAAATGGAGACAGGACTTGATCCCAGAGTTTTTGTGGTTTTTGCTAACAACAATCGATAGATAATACTGTCCGTTCCGTTGTTTGTATTAACTGTTTATCGCAAATAATTCAGGAAGAATCTACTTGACATCACTATGCCTCTGGATAGCTTCCAATCGACATTCATAGAAGAATGAATTCGAGTTATATAAGCGATGAGCATAAATCATGTAAAAATTAAAATAAATTAAAATTATTTTACTCTCGTTTCTGTACTCTGAACACACACACACACACTCACTTTTTAGAGTCTCGTTCCATGAATTTTGATTGAATTTTTCATTCATAACCAGTTGCTGCATTTCTTTTCCCATTCATTGTGACCAATCATCATCGCAATCATACCCCGATCTTATAGCCGAATATTTTATTACGAATTATAGGGTTCATTTAATCATTTCCTTAACGCAAGCTCGTATTATGAATTTTTAAGCAGACCGAATCTATTTCCGTATCACATGTATACACCAAATCTGGAGAAAGGTGATTGAATCCCACCTTAATTGCCACCGGATGATATTTTATGTAAGAGCGGAACCATTTAATTTTCAATTTTTTACTTCATTTCAGCCCGCAACTTGGTTTTTTTTTTCTTCTTCTTTATAGGTTTGCTATCGCAGAGCGAACATCTTCTGTGACGACAATATTGTCGATTTTTTTTTGTTGTTTTTTTTTTTTTTTTTTTGTTTTTACTTTCTTAACTTGAACTGAGATTGAATTTCCCATAGGAAAACAACAACCTTCTATACCTCTGCCTGCCTACATACATATTACTACCAAGTACCTGTACTGTATGCTCTGTGGAAAAAAAAAATCTTGAGTTCATGTGAAATTCAAACCATCTCATGTCTAAGCAAGCCCCATAGCTAGCAAGCAAGTAGCTAATCAAAAACGACTGTGAAGAAAAAGTTTAAAATTGAAGACAACCTCTTAAAAGCGAATTTCTCAAGTGAAAGCATGTTGAGTTAGTTGTTGTGGAGTAGATGTAGAATTCTTGCGATCATGTTGAATAAATCATTTGGTCGCCACACTTTGAACAAACAGGGAGAGAAATTGCAGAGTGGATTGGATTGGATTTAATAAAAACAACTATATAAGCAGAGCAGCCACACGCTAAACAAACAAGCAAGCAAGCAAGTGAGCTAGCAGTAGCAGCAGCAGCAGCAGCATTGACGTCATCGTTTATGATAAGCGGAAGATATCATTTTAATTTTCATGTAGAAGGTGGTGGTGATGGTGGGACCTCAACCTTTCACAGTTTAAACTTAAAGTGATTTCGTTTTCGACAGTAGCACGCGATTTTCTATTTGCTATTCTGCTTGATGTTTCTATCTATCTATCTGTAGACAGGCAGATGGACAGATAGTCTTTCCGCTTGGTTTTTTTTTTTCTAGATATCGTTTATCGCCGCCGGGTTTTTGCACACGATAAGATGCTCTTGGCCATGTGTTTTCCTTCCGATTTGACGGTTTTCGTGATAGAGCAACTGGAATGAAGTAAATCGAGGTTAGACTAGGCTAGGTTATAAGATATATGATTTCTTTTATTGCTCTTACCGATACAACGATCGATTAAAGATAAAGGAATTAAGTGAGTCTTCTTGATATTTGCCTTAGTAGTAGACAGCCTCGTTTAGAATTTTAAATGTCAATCAGTAGCTAGCGGTGGTTAAGCACATTACATTTCACATTAGATTTGTTGAGATGTTCCTACTAAGGAAGATATCTTTGACATTTGAAAATGTTTAATTAAATAACATTTTTGCGGCGGCTAGTCTTTATAGGCTATCTTCATGTATAGGTAATAGTAACTGTATATAGGTACGAACGAAGTTCCATTCTGGATCTCATTCCTTGGTAGACGTATCATAATGAGCTCATCAATTAGTTCCTCATGAGCAATCAGATGAACGTACTGCTGTGAAATTTATTCGGTTTTGAATAAAAACCGGGAAAAAAATCATTTATTTACTTATTCACAGATAGTGTGCATGAAATATTGCATCTCTTTCACTTAGTTAGAAATGTATACTTTGCTTCTCTTTTGAGTATTTTACAATATTAGATGAGCACTTCGATGAGTACATAATGAGTGTCACAATGAACTTATTAATGAGCATGTCAATTAGTGTCACGATAAGCTTATTAATAAGTGTCACTATGAGCTTATTAATGAGCATAGCAATGAGTGTTATGATGTAGGAGATTTTTTTTGGTTAAATAAAAAGAACTAGAACTTCTTGTGCCAAACAATTTATTCACGTATATACTACACAGAGGCCTCTTTCAGACTAATTTCGATCAGTTCACATTCTAGCGTTCGAATTCCTAACGGGAATAATTGATAAGAGATAATGATGACTATTGACTATCGGATTGTGTGTATGCATTGAGTGCATTTGTTTAGCAATGCAACTAATATATATACATACATGCAATGTGACTACATTATATTATTACATTTGATGATATCACAAATACGACTACAATGATGAGCTTATTAATTAGCATGTCAATGAGGGTTATGATGAGTTCATAAATGAGAATCTGGTTTTACGATTAGTTTCATATATTTTTCTGAATTCGACGCTGAGGCGTAAGGATATGAATATAACGTCTTGTTCAGCATATGAGCGACAGTATTTCCGCGGAAAAACAAATCAAAAAATTAATTTAAAAATTTAACTAAATAAATCACTGTAGGAAGGCCGGAATGAAAAATAAAAACTCAACTTCGATCTCAACGGTACGACACTTTATTACAGACTGCGACTGTTCTTTTTTGAAATGCAACAAGATTACATTGTCAATATTTGCAAGTGAATTCCGTTAGGCGGATAGAATACAATACAAATGCGACTGTATTTTATGAGAGCACAATTAGTGCTTGTACATATAATTATCTCCTACATCACAAAAATCAAAATTCAAATTTTTCTAGTAGAAATGTCATCTGACACGGTGATGACAAGAATAAATATTTTTTTTTTATTGCAGGTTTAGTAGGTATATATGGAGCAGTTTCATTATATCCAATGAGCCCTTCGATGAGATTTAATGAATGCTCATCAGGAGGCTCATTGGGACTTAATTTTCTATATGTTTCTTCATGAATTGCAAACACCTTGAAGGTTTTCAGTCAAATTAGTATTGGTTTACATAATAACTGCCCCTTGCGGGGCAAGAGACAAGATAAAGCTGTGAGCAATTTCTACCAGGATTGTTTAATATGGAGATCATTTATGGTGGCTTCCTTAAAGCTACAATTCACTATTATTTCTGCTAGTGTCTTTTTTTCTTTCTGCTTCACCATATGATTTTGTATGATTTAGATCGGAACTATCAAAGAAGTTGTCGTTTATTTGTCATAAATACCCAAAATTAATTGTGTCCTAAAAAAAAATTGCATGCGAAACTAAGTTAACTCGCTGAAACTCATCCAGAACTTGAATAATATAATAATATTACCTTGGAGTTTCTCGTTAAACTATCATGTTTTTTTTTAAAGGAATCGACAGAAATTTTTGAATTTCACGGAAAATAAAGGACAAATTATGATCGAACTAAATCAGAAGAGGATGTCATTTCTTTTAATTCAATTTTTTTTCACTTTCGTTGTTTCTTTGTTATCCATTCCTGTTAAGGTTGTTCTTTAATTTGTCATCCATCTCTTCTCACATTATACTAGTACTCTTTTCCTAAATGAATGGCGTATAAATGCACATATTTAAAAAAATGTGCCCTTGTTTCTATAGCATCAATTTTCCTCGACATATTGCTAGGAGTTGTACAGATGAGATTTCAGATTGTTTTGTTGACTTTTCAGTGTCCTGAGTTCAGATTTCTCAGTGGTTATGCATCCAGTCTATATAATGTATAAAGAAAATATGTACTTGCTACAAAACAACTCAGTGAAATGTGAGGTTTTGACAAATTTCTTTGAGGACCTGAATTTACCTAGCTCTCTCACGTAGGAAAAGTACCCCTACAACTGAGGAAAACAAAGCTTTGTTTTATTTCTTCAACTTCCCTTGGGACTATAGGACCTGCGCATAGCCTCTCCTATTCAAGGCTCTAATGGTATACCATAAGTATACTTATTCACTTACGGTCCGCCTGCCGGATGATTTCCACCATACACTTACAGGGCATCTGCATATCCAGGCCTGCAGTCCAACGAAGCTGATAAGTAACTGACGTCGCCAGCCATCGTTGGAAATATTGTAAATTGTAAATATTTTAGCCGTGCTTCTGCTTCTTTACCTTTTCACGAGCCTCATATTCGAATATTTCTCGGGTTTCAGATGCCGGATTTTTAAGTTTAATAAAAACAATATAATAACAAAAAGCACAACTTCTTCTTCCTTTAAACTTTATATGAGTTTTTCTGGGAACAACATTTTTCAGCGCGCGGCGCGGATGAATCGATTCACATGAATCTTTGCGCAATTGAAAGGAAATCCAATTTCCGGGGCCATCAGGAAGCGATTTATGTCAAAAATTGATTTAGAAATAGTTTTTTTGTCCGTTGAATAAAAAAATTGGTCAAAAAAATGTTTTTATTTTTTTTTCCAAACGGCTAGCATTTTGTTATTCAGAGGTTTTTTTGAAAACGAAAACCGGTAAGGCCACCCAAATTTTATCTAGTTTAATCATTTCCAACCCTATCTATTTCGGATGAACTGGCAGAGCTGTGGAGCGCCCAGCGCAAACCTATAAACACGCCGGTCACGGTTTTGTTTGATGGGAGCTGGAGCCACCATATTGAATTTTCTTTTTATAAATAAAATTGGAGTTCCATTGATAGAAGAATAAAATACGATAAAACCCGTTTCCAAAAGTATTTATTGTATGTAGAAAAAAAAAACCCCAAAATTCATGCATTTTTATGTCTCTCGACGATAACCTTCCCTTGAGCTTCCTGCACACCCATATCTCTCAGAATATTGCAATGATGATACATCATGATCATGAATTGTAGGTGAACTTGAGCATTTCAAGCCACCACCGGTAAATCATTTATATAAATATAAATTGAAAAGCAGTGGTTCCAATACAGAGCCTAGTGGAGCCCCGTACACTACAGGCAAAAGAGGGGATACATAATTTCCATTATTTTTGAGTTGATGACATTTTTCAACTAGAGATGAAAAGCTGACAAAAATTCGAAAAAGCGGTATTATGATGAATATACATTCCACTCCATGGATTTGTTTTTTTTATCCAACATTAATTGGATTAACTTGTTATGAGTAAAAAAAAAATCCCACACATTAAATAACAAGGTGCATTATGTTTTCCTTACTTCATCAACAACGATCATTCCTCAGGTCTGTTGCCCTCTCCCCAAACAACAAAAATTATTCGTACTTTTGCTGCCGCCTCATGTACAGTACAAATGTCTGTCTATTCAAGTACTCAAGTACTCATTTCCTTCTCAGTCAAATATTTCCAATTAAGACCGCAAACAAAAAAGTTTCTTTTAAAAACTTTCCCATGCTCGTTATAAGTGGGATCCACTGTGTGTTATTATTCTCACTTTGTAACAAATTGCGTTGATGACGAAAATTCACAAAGAAACCATTAAATTGATGTTTTCCCAGATCGCATTCCTGCACAAAGCGTCTCTACTTAATTTGTACACATATTTGTGAATTCAATTCACATAAATTCATAAATTCTGTTTCCATATAGAAGCACTCCTCACTCTGGCAGGGGAGAGTACGGGCAGCACTGTGTGTGCCCTCTTCAATTGGCTATCATCATTCGAATAGAACTATAGTTGAAGAATGTGATCTTCTGATATTACTTCAGTAGCATTCCAATGCCTGAAAAGTATATTAGAAGCCGCCCAATGTTCACTTACAGTCTAATACACACAAACACACACGTATCTATAAATATAAATTATAAAAGGCCTACCATACCATACTTAAGGCTTCTTAAGACTGTCTGTCTTGACGAATGAATGACGGCTTTCAGAAATTTCTGTTGCTTGCATTCTATAGCGATGCTTCCTTATAATCATCAGCATGCAAAAGATCGTTTGTTTATTAAATTTGAATTGTTTATGTTTTGTTTTTGCGGCTTTGCTGATGCACACGCAAACTTATCATTATTCGCTAATGAATTTTATTTACGTTTCGTCGGGCATTTAATTTCAAAGAAAGAAAAGATCAAAAAGGAAGAAAGAGAAAATCTTTTACAATCTATTTGCGGCGACAAAAATTAAAAATCATTCCTTGTCGATAAGATAAGAATGCAGTGAAAAATATTTATAGAGGTCACAACCAAGGAGCCAGGCTTGGGCACGAGCATCTTATAAACATCCCCTTATAAAGCGGATTTACTGTGTTATCAGAGCTTGTAATTTATAACTCTGAGTTTTATGTCATATGACAATTTATAGCTCGTCGTGCAGTTCTTTTCGTCATCCCAAAACGAAACAGCCGCCAGACTAAATAATGTTAGTGCTTGATTAGGTGGTTTTACATCCAAAAAAAATTGTGATTATACTATATGATAATTGCTTTATAGCTGAATACATACACAAGACATTAACCCTTGCACCCGAACTTTTTTTTTAATATATGTAGGTAATCAGCTACCCGACCCCGACAGTAGTATTATTAGAAGATAATAAGAGGGGATCAAAGCTTGAAAAATAGGGCTCTAGGGGGACCTGTATCGATTGGATTCATATTTCAAAAATTCATTGATATTTTTAATTTCGATCAGACGAGAGGCGGGGTCAAGGGTTTTTCAAGTATAACTCAGCCTTTTGATCACGGAGCGTAGGAGTGTGGGTACTCAAATTTCTTCTCGGTATTTAGGCTATTCGATTCTGGACTTTATTTTTCAAAATGTACTAGATCAAACTTTGACTCCTGCCGGGACGCAGTATATTTCAATTTTTTTTTTTTTAAGTAAAAGCGTTCATTATTTTCGGAGATTTTTCAATCCCCATACTAATTTTTTTTAGTACTTCCCTTTTTCAATTCGAACTGAGGTACTAGATTTTTCGCATCTTAGATCGGCTCTAACTCGATAGGCTTATGTCCGATCGGAAAATCGCTTCAACTATTCCTCGCAGCTAATTATCAGTTATAGTTCGTGGGAAAAAAATATTTTTACCGAAGGTACTTTTAGAGTAACTTTTAGGAACCCGGGGGATGGCTCTAATACGGCATGTTGCATATCAAATTATCTCGCTGAGTACTATCCACTGATATATACTCTCCTTTCCTGTTTCAAAAAACTTTCTTGAGATGTTTGTGTGCGCGCAATATAAGGCCATAATTAGTGATGGCGTCTCTCAACCGCCGTTCGAGTTGAAGTAAAGAATAGGATGGCGCTTGAGAGGCGCCGTTTGGGTGCAAAGGGTAAGAATTAATAATTTTGCTTTAGATATAAAGAATAAATATTACAAAAAATTAAAAATACTTATAAATAAAAATTAGCTCCAATTTAGATTGTTATTAATTTTGCAGTTCTTACGAAGAATGTTGATGTTATTCTGGATTCCATTATCATCTGGAAATTTGATTTGATTTTGGATAATATATTGAATTTGTATATTTGGTGCATTTAAAAAAAAATACCTAAATTTTAAAGTGGCTAATTTCACAGTCGCCAAGGATGAAATTTGTAGAAAATAAGTAAAAAAGCTAGAATTGGTAAGACCAATTCTTATGATACCTCAGATGAATTCCCGTATGTGATTTCGTATGGCCTATTGCTACCACCTGAAAATTTTGCCTTGGGAGGAATTTACTTTAGAAAACGAAAACAAATAAAAACTTTTATATGAAACATTTTTTGTATTTTTTATAAACTTTTATTTTTTTTTTTATTTTTTTTTAACATTTGAGATATTTTTTTATCAATATTTTGTTGTTCCCCGTTTATTTTTAAGAACTTCCTCTATTCTTCGGGCATACTGTCAATGCACGCTTTAATGTAGGATGCAGGATTTTATATCTGGGTCACTTTACCAGACATTTTTAATATTTTCAATGGTTGCTGCCTACTTACTTTTAACTTTGGATTTCAAGCCTTTCTATACGTTTTCTATAGCGTTGAGATCCGATGAGTTTCTTGGCCATGGAAGGACTGAGGAATGTTGATCTTCAGGCAGGAATATATTGGCCCCGTTTCATGGTGCCTTCTACAATGTAGAGTGGTCCTGGCCGCTTATTGAAGCCCATACCATTACAGAAAATGGATTTTTTGTCGTTCTTAATAAGCAGCGTTCGTTATACCTCTCTCCTGGTCTCTTCCGAACGAACAAAGATGTTTCGGACATCGCTTTAATAACGCACTCATCAGAGAAACAAACTTGTTAAAATTACGAAGAATATCTAACTAATAATCACGTTAGCTCCTTTATTTGGGTAGTGAATTTGTTTTTGTGATTTAACTTTAGTCAGTCACCAAGTGTGAAACTTTGATGCTGTCTCGCTCATATAAATTTAGCTTTTTGCATCCTCCTTGTTAAAAGCTGTTTTTTAAATGGTCGCCTGCACGGCAAGTTTTCAGCTAAAAGTCTGCGTTGAATGGTCCTCTCAGATATACCAGTACCACTCTCCAATAAAGCGCTTCGAATTGCTCTTTTTGTAATAAAAGGATTCTGTTCTACTAGCGAAACAATTTTTATGTCAGGCCGTGGAGTTGTTTTGCAAATTCCTTTGCGATTTTCGTTAAGTAAAGTTTCCATGTTTTCCTTTACAGCCTTGGAGAGTTTAAGGACTTTAAGGTGGCTTACAGTTTCTAATTATGCGATCTCCCTCGCTGAATGTTTTCCGCCTCGCAGTACACATCTTTTCTTTCTGTGTCCTAGACATATCTGATTTTGAACGCATTTCTATAAATATCATAAAAGTATGGAGAAATTAATACTATGAGAGCCAAAGTTAATATAAAACATCTATAAAAGTAGGTACTTACGCACACGTAATTTGAATTAAAAGTATTGAAACAAAGAATTTAAGTGCATGCCTAGATGATTAAACAATTAATTCCAAACACAAATTATTTTTAGAAAATATTTAAATTTTTCACTGATGATTCGCACAAGGAAATAACTGAAATGATACCTTCAACATAATAACTTTCCCTTTTATAGCCGATAGAGTGATTTTACGACAATAAGCTTATATAATTAGACAAGAGAGATGTATACAAACCATTTTAAATGGAAATTATGAATAACCAATCCATTTCCCAGGCAGACAGGTAGTAATTAGTGTGAAATTTTCAGGTGGTGGCAATATAGGAACTGTCCAGAGGCTGTATTTCATAGAATTTCATATTCTATAGAACTTTTTAGTTGTCTAGGACTGATAGTTTTCACAGTATACGTGAAAAAATTCAATTTTTATATGGCAGCACCAATCCGATTTAGTCCATTTTCATCTGCTATTGCTATGAAAACACCTTGTAAAAAATTTCAGCTCTCTATGACGACGCGTTTTCAACCAGTGCCCTAAATATGTAGTGAAAAACGAAATTTTTGTATGGCAACCCTACGAAAGAGCTACCCGATTGATCCCATTTTCGAACTTAATTTTACTTTTAATTTTATGCGTGGGTGTCCAACCCAACCCTCTACCAACATTATTTCTATGCGTCACTTAGTATACCCTATAGCCTATAGATTTCGGGTGTATTTGCGAAGCGCACAAGCCATAAAAAAACACTTCTCCTAGCGCACAAGCAAGAGTTTGCGAAGCGCACACCTATTGTTAAGGGATTACGCATTGTTTTGGAAACGGGCGGCTATGGTTAAGGTCAACGCATTGTTATAGCAGGTATCTTTACCTGATCTATGAATTTTGCCTGATCTATGTAAGTTAAGTTAAGTTTTTAAACCACTAATATCAATAGGAGGAGTACGCTCTGTACCAAGGCACAGGCAGGCAGGCACACACACACACACACACACAGAGGCAGGCTGGCAGGGGCACACACACGCGCGCGGATCGAAGCGGAGCGCGCGTGTGTGTGCCCCTGCCAGCCTGCCTCTGTGTGTGTGTGTGTGTGTGTGCCTGCCTGCATGTGTGTGTGTGTGTGTATGTGCCTGCCTGGGTGTGTATTTCTTTGCGCTTGGCAAATATACCCTACGGGGGTATATTACTTAGGGCAGTAAAGATATGTGCTAGAACAATGCGTAATCCCTTAACAATAGGTGTGCGCTTCGCAAAGTATTTTTGACTAGATTAATTTTGGGTTGTGCGCTTCGCACATATACCCTAGATTTCATCTAGGGTATAAAAAATGCAAGGTTAGTTTATAACTTACAAATATAAGGAATTATGTTATTCATCAAAGTATGCACCCGTATTGTCTGTTCACTTTTGCCATTTAAGCGGCAGGTTGCTCACGCCGGTGTGGTATAAAAACTTGGCGGACGAGAGTGAATGAATTTCTGGAAGACCACTTTTACAGCATTGTCGGAATTAAATTGTTTTCGTATTAAAAAATTGTACAAATTGCGGAAGAAGTGGTAGTCAGTGGCAGCTAGGTCTGGTGTGTATGGAGGATGATGAAGAAGCTCCAACTCCCAATTCCTGTAGTTTTGCCACAGTCATTTGTGCGCAATGTGTGATCTACCGTTATCACGCAATAAGATAGGAGTCGATCTGTTGACCAAATTTTTCACTTTACGTATTTAAGATAAATGAGTTTGGCTAACATCAAATTTCAACGATAATTCATAGGCACTCTGAGGTGGGTCAGACTCAACGGTGACCTTTAGTTCGTCATAATTGTCCGTGACTAATTTGTGAGGTCAAAGTTCCCTGTACGAAATACGGCGAACCAATTTGATACTATCTGTTGCGTAGTAACACTAGAGCCAAATACACTATTAATGTTTCGCGCGATCTGTGATGCCGTAGTTCCATGTACGAACTCATAATATTGCCAATTTCCGACCGTTCCATTTGCAACAAAATTAATTTTTAATAAAAAAGCGGTCAGTGAGTGATACTTGGCAACCGATGAGAAGGTAGGTACATTATCGTGCAACAATCGTCAATTGCCTGGATCTCGATATTCAAGGCGAATATCACGAATACGGCCTATCAAAAGCTCCAAAATAATGTTGACCAATAACTGTTGTACTACCACTTGAAACAAATTCTCTATCCCCTTGGAATCGTGAATGAGAATTATTTTGATTTTTGACTTCTCCAAACGAGGTTTTCTTTATGTATGGTGGTGAACTTCATTCAGCACTTTCACACTTGGTTTCTCTGGGTGGGTTTGTATTGAAAACAATATGTCCCATCACCAGTTACTATCATTTTTAAAAAGTTTTTTTCTTTTCGTGTTTCTCTAAAAGCATGTATCTACCGAAGGATGCGCGCGAGCAGCACTCTACTTCACTTCGCATTCAACCCGCGAGCTCGAAAGCTTGGGAATAATTTTGCGTCCCAACCCTGAGTATAAAAGAGAAAAAAAAGCATTTTGGTGGATACAGCACGAATGGTTCTGCTGCATGCATTCTGCTCCCTTGTACACAATTGTACAATCCACAAAACAGTCGTCGTTTATACACTCGATCTCGATCTCATACCTACTCATCAAGTTCCTTGACTACATGAGTTAGAAACTAATAGTAAATTCTTTTCTGCGACCAGTATAAACACTGAAATTTTCGTGCAGTATTCTACCATCGCACCACACCAGTACCAATTTTTTTTCGGGTTTGAGTTTGACACTCGGCTGACGTTATATTTTATTTATTGTTTTGATTTGGTTCTTTCTAACCTCACCACACCAGAATACACACCGGAATTCCCAATTCAAAGTTTGACAGCTTCGAAATTGGAAGAGTGGGAGCCATTGAATAAATAACTAACAGGAAGCGGCATATCAAGCGAAAACTTACGCCAATCGCTGACAGAAATTATAATGCGCAATAATTTTAGAAAACACTTAAAATTGAATGAAAAACAACGCTATTTCAAATTTCTAATGTTTATTAATAATAATAAACTTGAGAAACTCGCTGAACTCTCTTAACTCTGAAATGTTTACTTTCAAATTAAGCTCAATCCGAGTGTCAGCGAGTGGCTTATTTACGTACACTGTATTCACTTAGAATATGAAAAACAAGTGGGATACATGAATTCTACGCGCATCCAGCAGCTGGTGACTTTTTCATGTCTAGTCAAGTAGATTTCGGGTAGCATCTGACATCTTACCTTGCGCGCCGCTGAAAAGCAAAATGCTTGGTGGATACACTTCAAATTCGTATGGAATGAGAAACGTTAGCAAGGTGCAGAAACGCACTGCTTCTTTTGATATAGACACTTATTTATCTGCTAGCTATCACGCGGGTTGCGCACGAGAAACTTTTCAGTGGATGCATGCTTCAATGATTGTCTCTACAATTCTCAATTCTGTGTAATTTTTAATTATCCGTTCATCGACGTGAAACAAATGACCGATTGTATACAAACTAATGCGTCATATCTTGTCTCCTAATGAACGAAATGCCATGCAATTTTTTACAGATAACTAAGGAAAGTTTACACTTCATAAATCAATAAATCTCACCAACAGATTGCGCCACTATTGTCAATAAAATAGTTGGATTTCAGTTATTTTTGGAATGAAGGATGTAATCTAGAGAAATTCACATTAAATTGTCTTTATTAATCTCATATGAAAAATAAAATGAAAAACATTAATTTTTTAGGTAAATTAATTTACAATAGTATAAAAAAAAAAGTTCATAATTCCACAGTGCTGACATCTTAAAAAAAAAAAAAAAAATTAACCTAACAGAACACTGAAATTGAATTTGGCTTAAGTTTCATTTAACCCACGAACTGAGTTTAATTAATTTTGAGCTTAATTTCGACACCTGGACCGAAATCAGACAATTCGTTCCCGTTGTGGTATATATGCATTCGTAATTTTGTTCGTATCTACTCTACAGAATTTTGTTTGCAAAGATGTATTTTGTTACAAAGTAAACAATGGCTGTCTGGAACTCTGTCCGAAATTTTTGATCGCAATATGATTCAACGCAAAACTGCGTTGTTTCACTGAAATATGAAATTTTTGTAATTTATCTACATAAAATATTTCGCTTTAATTTTCCTAGAAATCATCTTAATTTCTGCGTGTTAAATGATTACAGCGCATGCACAAAGTCGATTTTTTTTTACCATTTTCATATTAACTCCTAGATAAGGAAAAGAAATATATTATGGGCCTTGTGAATGCAGTCTGTGTGTGGACAATAAACTAACATTATTGTTCTTAAAACATTTTAATTGTAAATTTTTACAGCCATTTCCGTTGCAGAGTGTCCCGTATGTGGTCTTGCAGTCGAAGGCTATGGATAGATCATGCTTAGACAAGCAAAAAATTGTAGGGGTGGTGGAAAATCCAAACGGTTTCTCAGATAACGGGACTTAAAGATATTTGGGTATGTTTTTATAGATCACTCTGTAACTTCTGAACGTTACACCCTATGATGATGATTTATTAGATTGAGAAAATCGTTGAACCTTTCCAATGGTCTATGGCTCAACAAAGTTAATATTTCGGAACTTTTATCACGTCATCATCAATACCAAATTTTCATACTGGACTTAAGACGCCCAAAAGCCTCCATTTAAAATGACTTATCATACTTTGTACCCAAAATGGAGCCCTTTTTGCGTTTTTTGTACTTTACGTCGACACTTTCTTAGGCAATGTCCAAATATACAGACTGTTTCCATCTAGGTGGTCCACCATAGAGCAGGAGGTTATAGTATTCACCTAGATGAACAAAAGATTGTATGACAGTGGGAGTAAGGGGGGGGGGGGGGGTCCGCATCAACCGTTTGGGAGTTACAGGGTGAGTAAAAAAAGGTAGTTTTTCAGGGCGTACGGCCACAGTTAGGATAATTGTATGCAGAACTTCATGGCCTTTCAAACGACTACTCAACCAGCTCCGCACCCCGCTCCTCTCAGGACTTATTGGGGTCTAAATTTAAAAATGTCTAATGTTCTTACCTTTTCTTTTACTTTGACCTCTACAGTTAGGACAAAGAGTGTAATAGGTCAAATTAAAGAGAAGAGGCTACAGTCAGTTTACAGTTTTTATAATAAAATGTCATGTTAATGGACTTTTTGTAAAAACTCTCTACCAACATTATTTCCATGCGTTACAAACTGTATGGCAAACAGAGAATACCTACCCTATAGATTTCATCTAGGGTATAACAAGTTTTTTAAGCCATCTTACCGGGGTATGCTTAAGAAAAAATGCAAACAATTTTATCACATTCTGATGTCAAAACAAAACAAAAAATATCGCACAAAATTCAGTTAATCACTTGTAAACCAAATCCATGCGTCGGTATTTTTTGCTATTTGAGCGCCATCTATTATGAAAATCGTTACAGACTTATCAAACAGTCTCTGTCCAAGTTCATACATTTATTTGCTGTTTCTATTTAGCCTGTTTAGATGGGTCAGTATGCTGCAAGAAACTTGTTGGTAGGAGAATAGTTGGGGTAGGAATGAAGTGCAGCTTAAAATTTACAGCCAGCACATGCAGATCTTAAAGCAGCACGGATTTTTAATAGCTATTTTGAGTCACGCGATCATTCCAGTTTTAAGCATTACAGTATGTAGTTGTGGCATAATTTGTCGATGTATTTGCTCCATCGATTGTAATGTAATACCCTAGAGACCCATAACAACTTAACTTTTAACTAAATGGAGTCAATTTGAAAGTCCATAAAAACCCATTTGCAACATTTCCCTTTATTTTAAAATGGACCAGATTTTACTCCATTTAGTGAAATTGATTTAAAAGTGCCACCTACCGTCAAATTGGAAAGTTTTTCCAATAAAGTTAGCAATGACAGCCATCATCTGATCATGAATAAAATTTCTTTGCAGCTTTCTTCTTGTTTTTTATCTCTTTTAACAACAAAAATTGTCTTCTACAAAATGTTTTGAAACTACAGAAAATACTAGCAAATTTTCTTGATAGCATTTAATTAAATTCTTGAATTCTCTCATGATATTTACTCACATTGAGGAACTGTCAATGACATTCCAAATGAATTAATTTTCGTGCACAGTCTGTCACCTCTTCATTTCCTTATGAAATGACTGAATTTCAAATTAAGTCATTATGGTCACAGTCTGTCTAGTAGGGTATAAGACATCAAGGCATTAAGTTGATAGATGTAATAATCATGAAGGGCATTTTAAGGTACCTCAAAGCTCACTTCATACTGACCCGTCTAAACAGAGTCATTTTGATTGTCATTTTTACACCCTGTGTTCACCTGCATATACAATTTCATTATGATATTGATCTACTATAAGAAAACTACAAAGCACTTGAGACCATTCTATCTATACCAACGGCAACGTGGTATAGAATTTCAAAACTTCTCTATCAAACTATACTATCGGTCCGCTGTCTTAAATAAAAGGGACTCTTGACTGATGGTATAATTGGGTTACTACTTGAATTTCCAGGAAAATGTTTGCTAGAAAGACTTGAGATGCAATTATAAGACACTCACCAACTACTACTACCTACCAGTAATTTCTCCTGAGTGTGTAGGTCTCGTTAAATTGTGTTTTCCGAAGTTCTATTGAGATGCAACTTGCAATGGCTTTACGCTAGATTCTATAGATCCTTTCCTCTCCGTTATACATTAATTTGACAAAGTTTTCTCGTCGTCCTGTTCATCCTGTATAGCTTTGTTTTTGTACTTCTTCTAGTCAATTGGGTGGAATATTTCCTCTTTCTTCGAATAAATTGAGTCAACACAAGTTGAGTAATTTATTTGTAGCCTAGATTTTTTTGTGGTGAGTTGTGATGGCGTAATGCAATGTCTTTTTTTCTTTCTTGTACTTTGTCAATCTCTGTATAATATGCAGATTTTATCTTTTTATGTGGTATTTTTCCATTTTGATGTTTGCCTTCTTGTGTATAGCATCCGCGATTATGAATTAAAAACAAAAAAAAAAAACACGAGTCATAAATATTCCGTATTTCTTGAAATATTTGACTTAAATTTCTTCTGAATTTTATCTGTACTTTTTACCTTACTCTCTCTCCGTGTGTTATATAAATATGATGCTGATGAAAAAAAAGAAAAAATATCTTTTCCACGGAAATTCAAACCTTCATTTTGCAAATTTACTTACTTCGTCACGTTCAAGTAACGCGCGCGCGCGCGCACTTAGCTAGAAATATTTTTTTTGTCTAAGAACTTCCTCGACAGACAGAAAAAAGCTTTCATTTCTCTTGCAGCCATATTTGTTTGATTTGATACCAGGTTATCACGTACACTGCACTGTAGTCATGTGAGGAATGAAGATAGCTTTCTACATAATATCAGAATGTAATAAATTCGTGTTAACAATATTATTATCTCGATTTTTATTTTTTTTTCTTTATCTCTCTCTATATAGAAATGTTAATTGCAATCACGACGAAACTATACAGAGAGGAAGTTTTTAGTTATGCAAAACATAATACGTGAGTGAACTGCGAAAATTTGATTGAAAACATTAATTTTATCTTTTATTGTCTTATCATCGGATGTGGGGGAGGGGTAGACTCATTTATAGAATTGGAGTGAAAAATTTATTTACATTGACATGAGCTAAATTTGGGATGTATAAATTTTTTTTTTTTTTTTAGGTTATGTGTTTGTAAATTACCTACAATTTATTAATTCATGGTTCTCTTCTAATAGGTACGTACGTTAGGGCGGAAACTGTCGATCATCGTCTCGGGATATTGGTTGGCGCGATAGCCTTTAATTTGACTAGAGGGTCCCGGTCACTCAGGTATTGTGATTATTAAGTAGACTTTTTTTGTTTATGTTATCTACTGCCTGTCAGTTCTGCATTTTTATTATATTCAAAAAAACATTAAGAAGCATGTGTAGAACGTGAATTTCTTATACAAATTAATTGGGTCAAATTTTGTTCGTTGGACCTTAAAATTGGAAATTTTAACGATTTTTGTAAAATAATGAAAGTTGATATACCACCGTACATATATATTTGAATACAAGAAGATATTGAGATATAAGAACAAGTAGGGTAGGGCGGAGCTTGAAGTACCATTTTTTGAATTGTCATCAATATATCATAAACTTTTAGGTCAAATTATATGATAATTTAAACATACAATTTTTAGGGTTTCATGTATACCAATACAAAAAAAAAATATGTAAAACAATTAATTATCCCTCTTGCGGCGTAATAAGTTCCACCTGTATCACTTACTATGTATAATCTCAAGATTTTATGTGTAAAAAAGATTGAAAAAGTGGAATCTAGTTCGTTGTTATCGATATTTATTCATAACTTTAAAAATAATTATAAATATTCAACATAAACGAGCATTCTAATTTAATATGTGATAGTCTGAGCCTAGCCTTATTTTAGTTGCATCACCTTAAAATGTTATTTTTGTATTTACTGTTTTATCTGCCTTATACCTGAAATTTGCCACCGCGGCACTTTTTACCCCGAACGGTACGAGAATATTTTTTTAGATGGAACATAATGACAACAACAACACCACCTCTGAACAATATTCGCGGTGTGCGGAGGCACTCTATCCTGTTGAAAGCAGTGATAATCACCTTCAAATAACTTTTTACAGCTTGGAAGGACAACTTGTTTCTGGTAATATTCAGCGTTGACTTTAAAACCTTTTTTAATAAAAACAAGGGGAAGTTTGCCTCTTCTAAAAAAAAACAAAACCGCCCCAAACCATGACAGTCATGACTGAAGATGAATTTTGATATCAGGGCACATAAAGTTCATTTTCGGAAATAGTCTCCATTCTGACTGCCCACACACGATCATTTTGCGGATTGTGTGATTACTCGAAAATGAATAGTTTTTTTTTTATCGGAAAACACGAACTCATCACCACCCACCACCGTGCCAAGCAAGTATAGTTTCAACTCTAACAGCTCTTTTTTCCTTGGATAAGGCTGAAAGAAACTCCATGAATTTTTTTTTAACTATTAATTGTGCTTAATATTTTGAGATTCCCAATTTCGCAGTTATTTTTCTCACCGAACGATGTTTTTTCTACGAATCTGCTCTTTTAAGATCTTAATGCGTTGCCTTATTTTTCCTTATAACGTTTGATTGTTTTTTTTTTTTTATATATGAAGTCCCGCATTCTTTCGTAGGTCCAGAAAAATTTCACAAGGTTTCATTCCTTTAATTATCATCCTTAAAGTGTTTAGAACACGTGGGTAAAAGGATATTTTCATATCTAAAGTACATATTTTAGAATTCACAGCCTGTTGAGAGCAGAACTGCCCATCAGCTGAAAAACAGGTACCTGAGGCGCTCGGAGTGGGTTTTCTGGGGAGACCTTTTCTCGCTACCTGGGGCACCCTTGTACATTTCGGGAAACTATTAACCCTCAGGCTCAGCACAATCAGTTCTTGGAGGAAGAAGAACAGCCTCTGTATTGTGCTGGAATAGCTGAAGTAAGCTGTCAAAGATTTTTTTAACGTTAAACTTTATATGATTTTTTCTGGAAACAACATTTGTAGCGCGCGGGGAGCTCTATAGCTTCAACGGCTGAACCGATTCACAAGAATCTCTGTGCAATTGAAAGAAAATTCAATTTGCGGCGTCATCACAGGAAGCGATTTTTGTCAAAAATTGATTTAGAAATAGTTTTTTCGTCCGTTGAAGCAAAACAAAAAAAAACAGAGCAAATAAATGGGTTTCTTTTTCAAACGGCTGGCATTTTGCTATTCAGTGGTTTTTTTGGAAACGAAAACCGGTAACAGCTACATGCTATTAAATTTTGTGTAAAGTTAAGAAAATCAGGCTCTGAGACCGTCACAATGCACAACAGCAAATTTTACTTGAAAGTCCTTGAGAGGCTCCGAAACCGGGTGCTTCGCGTCAGGATGGATATCAGTGGGAATTGGAGACTCCATCACGACAACACGCCGTCTCACAAGCGGACTTCTTTTTATTTCCTCGAATAAGGAGAAGTTTAAAGGACGGTAGGTAGATGCCCTGAAAGCCGCTGCGACGACACGTCTGAAGTAGGTTCTGCTGCTAGCTTCAGTGTAGCATACTGCTGCATGCAGTATGATACGACCATAACACGGCAGGGTTGTCTAGTCCACCTGTCGCACTGAGTGGATCCTGATCCGGTGGAGTCAACGTTAAGTTCCTAAAAACTATCTGGGGTCTTGCAGTACTATAATTCGAACTTAAATCTATGAGACCATGCCTCAACCCTACACTATTCTTTAATTCTAAGCAGAAATCTTTGTTCTTATCGTGACATGCTTAAATTCGTCATATCTACTGAGGGCTTAAAATCCAATAGACCTGCACTCCTCGTGAATTGGCAGGGTATTATCACGATGAAAATAGTGGATATCCTCCACAGTTCTTATGTGAATTTCGCGATAAAATTGTAGGTACCTATGTATGTATAAATTTCGCTACATGATGCCAGGAATCCTACTTTCAAATACGCAAATGTACATATATAAACTTACTATTTTGCGATATAGATTCCTAGTTATTTGCTTGCTCCAGCGTGTTATGTTGGAATCTAACCTCTAAATTGTTTCACCATATTCTAGAACTTGCTTTAGAATTTTTTAACAAAACTCTTCTGCATATACGTTTGCAATTATATTACTATTTTCACTGAATCCGTTGAAGAGGGCCCACCTGTGATTCCAATTACAGGTATCCGCCACAGGAATTCCTGCCGATTGCCGAATTGCCGGAATCTACTACCCGCTACCAGATCAGTTTTTCAAATCTGCCTGCTCTTTGTTCTGTCGTCCTATACTTTTCTGGGTAGATATCTACCATGCACGCCAACTTCCAAGTTCTGCAGCTATAGAGGATGTTGATTTTATTCCCTTTTATCTGAGGAATCCTCAATTATTAATTTTTAGCACGTGAAATGATTTCGTTCTTACCTTTTATATTTCCTACTCCTTTCCTTTTTTGAATTTTCGTCCTTTTTTCTGAGCTTTTCGTCACTTTTTGCAATCAAGAACTTGTCTTACTTTTCGTTCTGCGTATCTTTTTCCTCCAAAAGAACTCTTCTTTTTCCCTGTCACTTTCTTTCTTTCAAGTTCGGTCCCAGCCAGGTCAGAGTCGCGTAGTCATGCCACTCGTGAAGCACATTCACCGTGTGGCATACTGCTGCTAGCTTCAGTATAGCATACTGCTGCATGCAGTATGATACGACCATAACAGTTCCCCTCAACGTGTTCCAGGAAGCCTATCGGAACTGACAGAATCGATGGAAAATATGTATTGACGCCCTAGGGTGCTATTTTGAAGAATACTAAATATTTGTACTTTTATTTTCAATTAATTATTCGTTAGACCCAGTTTAGACAGGTCAGTATGCCGGCTCTGCCGCACGAAATCTGTCCTGCCCCCAACCCTCATCTTACCGGCAAGTTATCCTGAAGTAGAGTCTGCATACTGACCCGTCTACCCATACGGATTTATTCAACTTATTTTCTCTATATACCCTGCATAGGTACATACATACATAACGGGTTTTCCAATAAGAGGTGTTATTTTAATTAGCCCGCTATTTCGGTAGGTGTCACTTTTGGAGCTGTCATTTTTTTTACATTTGACAAGTAGAAACTACGCCATTAATAAAAATGGAACGATACACGATTCAACAACGCATTGAAATTATTAAAATTCACTATAAAAATGGTGAAAATGTGGCAGAGACGGTTCGTAAAACTCGAACATTTTTGGGTCGTCGTGAAGCACCTTGTCGGACCGCAATACAGAAATTGGTAGAAAAATTCGAGCTGTCGGGACAAGTTAGTGATGTGAAGAATAAAACCCGTGCACGTCGCTCAAGAACAGCCGAGAATATTGCTGCTGTAGCCGAAAGTGTTGAAGAAAACCCAGGTTTGTCCATTCCTCGTCGTTCTTTGGAATTAGGCATGCCACAAACATCATTACACCGTATTTTGCATAAAGATTTGGGTCTTAAGGCTTATAAAGTTCAGTTAACACAAGAACTCAAGCCGGCCGATCATCAACAACGTCGAGTCTTTGCTGATTGGGTCCTTGAAATGCATGAAAATGATCCGGAATTCCATCGAAAACTCATCTTGAGTGATGAGGCCCATTTCCACCTCGATGGCTTCGTCAACAAGCAAATTGTCGCATCTGGCGCTCGGAAAACCCAAGAGTTATTGTTGAAAAGCCTCTCTATCCTCAACGTGTGACTGTTTGGTGCGGTTTATGGTCCCGCGGGGTCAGTGGACCTTACTTTTTCGAAAATGAGGCTGGAGCAACAGTTACGGTGATTGGATTGCGATATCGACAGATGATTAATGATTTTTTATGGCCGGAATTGGATGGTATTGATCTGGACAACGTTTACTTTCAACAAGACGGCGCTACGTGCCATACAAGCAACGAAACCATTGAAAAGTTTCCGGACCGTGTTATCTCTCGAAGAGGTGATCACAATTGGCCACCGAGATCTTGTGACTTAACACCTTGCGACTTCTTCCTTTGGGGCCACGTGAAAGAGAAGGTCTACGCCAACAGCCCAGCGCCGATTCAAGACCTCAAAGATGGAATTCGTGAGGCTATCGAGGACATAGGGCAGCCACTTTGCGATTTGGTTATGGAAAATTTCATGAAAAGGATATGGTCCTGTAGGCGTGATCGTGGTGGTCATTTGGCTGATGTTATCCTCCATTATTAACGGCATACCTTCCTCTTTATAATGAAATAAAGATCCGATCATTTATCTCAAAAAATGGCATTTTTCTTTGAATATTAAAATAACACCTCTTATTGGAGAACCCTTTACGTAGCTTATTCCCTATAGATGAACGACTGAACGTTACTTCATAAAAAATAATCTAAAAATATTAAATCGCATAATTTTGTGTGTAACAAACGTGTCCGGAAAACCTGCCGACTCTAAAGGATTTATACAAAGACATCTGCCGACAAATGTCGTCTCCCTGCCATAGGTGATGTAAAGCTTTTGTTAAGGAGTGATTTCGAGGGAAAGGTAAATGGCATATTTGACGAGACGTCGGAATGATTTGATTTAAGGTAGAAAGCAGTGGCACTGCGTGCCATAATTATCTTAGGTACCTAGTTTAAGGACATTTATTGAGTGAAAACAGGGATGCTGGCCGAATGCGATGTGGGTACGGTTGGATGAGGTAAAGGTAACAATTTGGTAGAAATATAAAAAAACAAATGAGTATTCCATTGATTCCATTGAGTTGACGCGTTTAAATCTATACTTGAGTGGCAAGTAGATGTGTTTATTTCGTTAGATATAAAATCATTAAATTTTTCTAATAATAAATCTATTATTGCGGTCGCTGTGTATAGCAAGTGGCAATTTCTTGTTGCAATAATATGCCAGTAAGGTTCATACCTTCCACTTGAAGTAAAAAACAAAAGCATCAAATATTATCAATATCCGGTATCTTTCGTCGTTCACCAACCGTAACCGTAATTTTGTGTCTCTCTCTTTTAATTTAAAGATGCGACATCTGATGTATTGAAAGACACTCCAAAAGTTTTTTTTTCTTCAAGCAGGTACAAAAGACCTTATATTCGTCTCGTAGCGATTTACCATTGTTATATGGTGTTTGGGCTTATCATAACATAATTTTTAATGTCTACAAGATCAACGATTACAACAATTACAATGTTGTCTCATTGAATATAACATCGAACATCGAAAAGATTGTCATTCAATTGTGGTATATTAATCTTCTGCAAACTGCGGTCTATTTAATAAAAGAAAAACCACCGTTACCTAGATTATTTTAACATTCTTTTAGAACAATAATTTTCACTTTGAAACCTATAAACTAATATCTGAATGTAGGTCATTTGCTTACAGAAGAAAGTCGATTTGTATTTGTTTGTTTCTTCTTTGTTGTTGTTTATTCTTAGAAATTACTCAACCTCTCTATCACCTTATCACCACCATGGCTAATTTCTATCATCACTAACAGAGAAAAGCTTTTCTTTCTTCAATCATATTTACCTTTGTAAATGGAAGCATAAAAATTGAAAATCGAAACAAACGAAGTCTTGACCCATCATCAGCGTTGGCGAAGCATGCAAACCTACGCATTTCTATAGCGATAAATGATGAATCAACAGAATGAAAATTGTAATTCAACTCGATCCCCATCCCGATGAATCATCTCGACTCCGATAGCCGTGTTCGTTCTTTAATTCAATTCCAATTTTGTAACTATGACGTCTTCTTGATGGTGGTACAACGACTTTAAATTTATCTCTTCTTCGAAACTTTGATTCTCGGATTCTATGTTTAGTTCATTGATCATTACCGGAATAAAATAAAGAAAAAAAAAACAATTTAAATAAAGACAAAAGAGAACAAGTTTATGATATGATGTAAGATTGAAACCCGTTACCTTTTTGATATTGAAATGACGTAGCCTTTATTCATTTTCAAGTATGTAGGTATTGCACACACTTTTTATTATGATCATTGCTGTATTTGACCTAGCCCAAGAACACAAACTTCCTTCACCGGACCGGAAAATTTTTCAAAAATGATTGGTACTCTGCTAATTAAGATTTGTTTACCTATACTTGAAAGAGTTGAGTAATTGTAATTATGTAGGTAGAGTGTTATTGTCGAAACGAGTTTCATCAAGGCGAAAATTCCTAAGGAAACACTTGACACTTGACTGATCTTTGCTCTACTCTGCAGTGCAAAACATTCAAAATAATGACCTTGTCGAAATTAAACGAAGATACAAAAATTGTACGTATCTACCTTGAATGCGTAGTAGAGTTCGAGTTTGTGGTAATCATATCAATTGTGAAATTGAATGAAATTGAATGATTTTTCTAAATTTGTTTTTGTTTTCTTTTCTTTTTCTCTTTGGGGTTAATTAATGTTGGTGGGACATTTTGGAGGTTAAATATTTGACCGTGAGAAAGAGGTTTTGGTTCAGCAGTTGACAAGTTAATAATAAAAACTACACGCCCACAATCAGTTGTGAGGGTAATTTAAATTGTTTCTTTTTTGGATTTATAAACAAATATTTTGTTTAAGTGCGCGTTTATTTATGTATGTTAAAAATTCGTCTATGGCCAGGATATTTTTGGTCAGGTTGAGTTGGATTATGCTCTGTCCATTGATGGGAAACAACAATTCCACCCTATGATATTCGAGTGGTGTGGAGCTGTTTCTGGATTATTAAAGTGGTTAGCTTTTTCGACCCAACATATCAGAATAAAAAGCTAACAATCTTCTCTTGTGCTCTGTGCCATGAAATGATACAACGGAATCGAACTGAAGACTTAAGCCTATACTCTGGAATAGAAAATTGAATGAAGTCCTCAGAAATGGACCGATATAATACTTTGGTTATGGGACTACTGACAATAAGGGAATACGGTGTAGAAGATCATGCAAATTCTAATAACAGGGCAGAAAAACCAGACGACAGAGTTGGTATAATGCTTATGAAAGTAGCCAAGTGCGCGTTTCATCAACTGACCAATAGTTTTGGAGTGGATTTTTAAAAAGAGTCTGCGTATCAGATTTAGAAATTTGATAATAGTTAAATTATGTGAATTTTTCATTAAACTTCGCGGGTACATACTATGATATCATAAAACAATTTTTTGTGTGGATTGGTAGTAGTGTCTATGGCAGTTTTATGTCAACATATTCAATTGCTGCCGAGCTAGCTACACATGTTTTTGTAAACATACAAAAGTGAGTTTTTCGATTTTTACCATGTCTGATTTTGTTAAGCAAAGAATTTGCATTAAATTTTGTCTGCGGAATGAGCATTCTGCCACGAAAATATTGACTATATTGCAGAAGGTGATGATGTTATGTCACAAAAAAAAAATGTTTATAAGTGGTACAATAACTTCAAAGAAGGCCGAGAACGAGTTCAAGTTGAACAATGCCCCGGACGACCATCAATATCTTCCGATGAAAGCCATATCAATGAAATCAAAGATTTGGTGCTCGAAAATCGTCGATTGACAATTAGAGATCTTGCTGATGTTGTAGTAATTTTATTTGGATTAATAGAAGCCATTTTTGTGCCTCAGACGCGTCAAATCTCGATTGATTAAAAAAAAAACATCTTACGGTCCTACACTACACAAAAACTCGACCCATATTGTTCCACAAACCGTATTCACCTGATTTAGCACCGTGCAACTTCTGGCAGTTCAAAAAACTCAAAAGACCACTCTGCGGATATCGTTTCAACTCGATTGAGGAGATAAAAGCCAAATCAAAGCCATTACGGAAAAAGACTTCTTTGACTGTTTCGAGGATTGGAAAAACATTGGCATAAGTGCATGCATACCTACATCCAGATGGGGAGCATTTTAGAGGCGATGAAATTGATTTAGAATTATAAATAAAGATTTTTCATTTTATAAACAAATTCATTTTATTTTTTCACAGTTGTATATACATTCTGTCAAGAAAGTACCGGGAATTGGTCAATGAAACACATAATATGTATACTTCATCCAAATTTATTGTATCGCCTTCAATGTAGGACCCTTCTGAAATAATGCACTTACGCTAACGAATAACCTAATCACCAAAACATTTTTTAAACGCATTCTCTGGAATCGACTTCAGTACTTGCAGCGAATTCTATTTTATGTCATCTATCGACTGAAAACGGATACCTCGAAGTGGAAATTTGAGTTGTGGAAAAAGAAAAAAAAATCGGCCGGAGCCATATCGGGGGAATACGGTGGCTGTTCAATAAGATTCGTTGAGTTTTTGGCCAGAAATACGTTCACAATGATGAGTTTTTGTAGAAAATTAAGGTTTTTCGGCACTATTCGAGTGGCAAAGCGTTAAACTCCCAAACAATCGTTAAAATGGTATGAATTGATTCGTGAGACACAGAAACTTAAGCGGCTATCTCTCTCAAATTTAAACGACAATTTTCAGTCACCATTTCATTTACTTTAGCGATGCAGTTGAAGACGTTGATGGCTGACCAGAGCGGGGAAAATCTTGTGCCACATCTTGATCGCTTTCAAATGCACTGTACCAATCATACGCACGTGTTTTTGATAAAGTCAATTCACTGTAAGCCTTCTGTAGCATTTTCAGCACTTTGACACAAGAAACTCTATTTGCAATACAAAAATTAAGACAGATTCCTTGTTCGATATTATCCATTGTAAAAATCGCAAAACACACTTGAAAAAAGCTCACTGTATACAAACTATAAATGACAATTGACGCTCAAACTTAGCGTGAGTATAGAGTGCTAACTTAGCGACAAAAATAAATTTTGACTGTCCCTTTAACCGGGCTTTTTAAATCATTGATTCCCGGCCCGATACTTTCTTGACAGAATGTAATACTTATATAATTTTTTTCTCGACACCGTGTATGGATGTTTTACGAGTATGTTTCATTCTATTGCCAATACCTTCATCCATAAGGTCGTCTTTCGTCAACAAGTAAGTACCAAAGAGGAGCGAAGCCAAAAAATTTTAATTTTCTTACCTGTTATTTCAATTTGAGATTAAGTTTCGAAATAACTATAGGTATCATAGAGTTTGTTCAGAGCAACACGCGCTATTGTCACTAGTCGCTTTTTACGTTCACAGCAGCTAAAAAGTAACTTTTTCCTCGCGCTTTTGGCAGAAAAATGTATTCAGAGCGGACGCTATAGTCACTATTGAAGTCACTTTTCTTGATAGCACTCGGGACTGCTATCAAAATAGTCACTTTCGTGTTTGAATGTGTGAATTGTCAAAGAGTATGTAAAATTGAAAGTAAATAAGTGAATAAAACTAAAATAGATGTAAAGAAGAAAATTATTTTATTGCTGTTTATAGTTTTAATTTATTGAAGTCCCAATTTTCCAATTTACGAGCAAACAAAAATGACTTTCTGACTGTCACATACATATGAATATTTTCTTTCAAAGCTGTTTTTTCGCTTTTTCTCGTTCAGAGCAACCAAGTGTTGTTTTTTACCCTATCGTCAAATTCACAGAGTCACTTCAAAACGCTTTCTAAGTCATTATAGCGTGTTACTCTGAACATACTCATAATTTTCATAGAGAATAAAGTCTTGGCTTTGATTTCATGCACATCACATGTTTTACCTAACTGTTACATAATTTGAAGTAAACGACTTCTTATTACCCAAACTCATACATTTTTGAGCAGCCGTTATATATAGGGGCAGGTTTAATTGATAAAACTGTTTTCGGAATGTAATTTCTTCCAAGTAGGTTTGGATAGCAATTGTCTTTTAATGACATCATCAAACGTCCCACGCCGAGGAAAAAAGTTTTAGTATTATATGTATATTAAAAATTAAACAAAAAGCTTCAAACCGTTAAGATCCCCCCTTTACTCTCCAGCCATCCATACAATTTTCTAATCGTAAGCATGACTTACCCTATAGTTACCGAGTGTAAAGTCTCAGACGAGACACCCTATATATAAGGGTTGCTGCTTAAGTTTTGGACTTAGGATATTCACTGCAAGGTGTCCGCCTTGGACATTTTATTTTCTGATTTTCTTAAATTTCGACAACTTTGACAGATCAACGATTTGTGCCATATGGATAATGCACAATTTGATTGAGGACCAAAAGAAGACTCAAGTCAGGAACAAAATAAAAAAAACAAAAACAAAAAAATTATGAAGAAAAAGGTCTGGATCAAACCAGTTTTCGACATTGTGACAGGTGACGAAATTTGGATTTACTGCTTGTGATATAGAAAGCAAAATACAATCACAGAAGCATTGGTAAGGAAATGGTTGTCTCAATTTTCGGACGTAGAGGTTATGTTGCCATATTGGAAGATCGTTGTATACAGTTAATGCTGAATTATAACAACACCAATAATATTTGTCAGATGTTCTTAAAAAAGTTTATGAAATACAGCCAAGAGGGCGAGTTCCTCTATATCATGATATCACTCTGACCGGTACAAGATTTAGATTTAGAAAAATAGGTTTGGTACGCAGGTTGGACAATAAGTTTTGAAATGTGGCAATACTAATGCCATTTGTTCGATTTGACAGTTCCATCGTAAAATTTTGACATTTTGTAGCAGAACGTTTTGTTAAATGATCGCTATTTGTTGACTTTTTGTTGACATGAAAATTTCATCACGGCCAAAAAATGAAATTAAATCATGAACATTTTCGTGCAATGATTTATTTATGATTTTCGGAGTGGCCTAACTTTTCAACAGTGTGCTGATAAAATTCAGTCTGTGTTTGATGATGAAGACTTACATAAAACCACAGTGTGTCGCTGGTTTAATAATGAATTCAACCGTGGCCGTACTTCGCTGGCGGATGAAGTTCGTGAAGGTCGTCCGAAATTAGTTGTTGTGCCAGGAAGCAAAAAAAGGCTCGTGTCGATTGATGCAAAGAAATGCTAAAAATATACGATCGCGATGCATCAAAATACGTGTATAACATCTGAACACACAGGTGCCGAATCGTGGGTATATTCGTATCAGTCCGAAAGTAAACAGCAGTTAATCGTTGGGTCTTTGGATTTGGCTCATCAATCTAACGAAAGTTGTTCGCACACGAAGCAAATGGAAGCTCATTTCTCCAGTTTAAGTGGACATATCGCTACCGTTGCTTTGAAGAATCGTAGAACGATCAATTCTGAGTAGTAAACCACCATTTTTTTGCCAGAAGTCTTTGGTGAAATACGAATAAAAAACCCAAGATGACAAATCTGTCTTCATCATGACAATGCGAGGTATTACACATGGGCTCAAACAACAGCATATTTGAGTATACTCAAAACGTCGAATTAATGGGTGATCCGCCGTACAGTCCTGATTTGGCACCTAATGATTTCTTTTTATTCCCATTCGTAAAGAACAAACCAGGTGGACAATGATTTTCGATGCCAGAAAAAGCTGTTTGAAATTTCAAAAACCATGTTTCTGAGGTACCTCAATCGGAGTCGAAGAAATACTTTGAAAATTGGTTTAAGCGTGTACAAAAGTATGTAGATCATCTTGGCGGAAAAGGGTTAATAAATGTCGTTTACAAACTTCAACTATTGTTATTATTATTCTATTGCAAAACTTATGGTACCCGGATTTTTGCTTTGTGAGCTTCTGAGCCTATTTATAGACGCTTGTGTCCGTAATCTCTTTTTGAATCGTTAGCGAGGATCTGTAAATTATGGTGTCAGCTTATCAACACATCAATCCTCACGAAGAGTTGTACTCTACAATTCTAATATGCTTAGGAATTTAATATGTTTCGCACAGTGTTGGGCAAAATGTAATCTGATTAATGATTAACAATTACAATTAACCATGTAATCTGTAATCAGATTACTAATGTAATCCATTTCCATAATTACATAATGTAATCGATTAACGTGTAATGTGATTGCAAATTAATCTGATTACACATTAATCGATTACAAGTTAATCCCACTACATGTTAATCTAATTAATGTGATTACATTTAAGACATTTAAGATATTTAAGATATTTGTATTCTAATTCTTCATAAAACTCCCTAAAACTAATTTCGTACGAGAACAATACTATTTTCTTTCAATTCATTTCATTATATTATTAATTACTTTTTTAAGTAATCTAAAAAGTAATCTGTTACAATGTAATTAGATTACAAAATAATCTAATTATATTGTAACAGATTACACATTTGATAGATTACATATTCTCTCATAAGTAAACTGATTGATATGTAATTGAATACAATTTAATTAGATTACTTTGTAATTTGACTAAACTGTAATGGAATTATTAATTAAATTACACTGCAATCAGATTACGCCCAACACTGGTTTCGCATCATCTGCTTATATATCAACACTACCAAATCACCTTCAAAAATTATTGGAAGGACATTTTCCTTCCTTGTCTCCAGACATTCTCCTTCCTATATGGTGACAGCGTATATAAACTATTCTCAGATATTCCGTCTTTTGGGACAGGATAGTTTGAATAGACCACGACTCCCCATAACTAAGAATAAGCAGTGTTGCAACATCCGCCAAAAAGCTGCGATAACCATTTTAAAGCTGTTCGGTGACCAAAATATTTGGTTAGGAAGCTCTAAACTTTGACTAAACAATATTTATTCGTCTGCTATAAAACTTGTTAGTCTCAATCACATCCCATATATTAAATAATCATTTAACTAAAGGTTGTCATGCAATAAAAAATAAAATAAAAAAAAAAAATCTTCTGAGTCACGCCTATGTCGAATCCCTAAATAAATTTTTTGTCTATTAAGCAATGGCGCGGAGAGTAAACAGGCAGCAAATGCTTATTTATATCACGAAAAGTAAGTACCCGCAGTAAGCTATAGAATCTGCCGTATAGTAACAAGGCGCAAGCATGTCGACATTCCTTTATGTCTGTTGCATGTTTTTAGCTAATTTTGATGGAAACTATCATGGCAACGCAAGCGTTTCCTTTTATAGCTATTTTGATGAAAGGAAGCATTCCAGATTTCCACTTTTCTTGTTGATACGTACCACACCCTATAATATATGTATGTAGTATGTATAATATAGGAAATGGCAACTGAATGGATAGCTCAAGCTACATATATACATACTTACTTACCTATAACATCGCAGAGATAAACACATTTTCCCTCGACTTTATGTTTTATTTTAATTTCATCTCAGATTTATGTACTGAGTTATGTGCGGCGTACATATCATCGGGGAACGCAGCATATAAACTGAGCTGCCTTTCATCAGTGAGAAAAACAATTTCATGCTCCCGCCCATCACGTGTTTTCACTAAGCCTTACATTAATAACGAACGTTTTGAAGTTGACTTTGAAATTAAATAAATTGAGGGAAGAATTTAATTGCATTCATCTTTTCAGAAGCAAAAAAGTACAGTGCCATTACGTAATTTATCTATCTCTCTTCTAATGCGACCAAACAAACTTTGGAGGAGGATATTGTGCAGCTTTTGCAGGTTTAGAAATAATCAGGGATTCCCTTGTACAGTTAAAAGTTAAACGAAAAAAATTAAATAAATAAAAAATACAAAAATCACGTTCAGTTCAGATAGACTGAAAATTTTCGCAACCTTATTTAGTCGCTATTCAGTCTGAAAGCCTCACACAAAAGCACTCAGATAAACCTAATAAATTGGCGTTGTGTAAACAAGAGTGCTCCGGTCACTATTCCTCCGAGTGAATGCACATCTAGAGATAGAGACTCGATGGAATTGAAATCAATTTATTTTCTCCTGCTTGAAGTCAATGTTTGTAGGATGATTGCCAAATTTATTATATACTTACAAAAACAAATAATAAAATATAGTGCATAGTGCGTTTGATAAATGATAAGTCTACACAACAAATGAAACCTTACCTAACACGCTAAATATATAGGAGAAATCAGTCACGATAATTGTGCCATATTACCTGAATTTAAAAAAAATGCCCCACAATCCTGCAGACCCCCACCAGTGTTATTTGAAGGTCGTGGAAAATACCGTGCGCCACAATTCACTTGAGAAAGACATGCAAAGGGGGGCTGTGTTTTTTTGATTAAAATCATTTTACCAGATAAGTCAAACCTGCCTACCTAGGCTACCTAACTCTTGATTATCAAAGGGTACCTACATACCTATAGAAAGTGACTCCGGCTCATTGTCACAACAGAGGGATTTAATTACAGGTTGTCATGCACAAAACAAGTGTACACGTACTATGTACTTGGAAATTTTGAAATCCGCTATGCAGTGTGCAATCGTATAACTGCGATTCTCGCGGCTTGACACAAATAGTGGTGACAGAGAAGCATGCAAGTAATCAACGATGGCAGATTGTGTATGATGATGATTATGATGCAACACCACCAAGCGACTGACTTCTTCTTCTTTCAATCTTCAACACAATTCTGGTGGATTCTGGTTACCTTCATTTAATCATGTGAAAATTCCACTTCTGTTTTGGAGGTTTCAAGGTTTACACACTTTTTTATGTATGAACGTATGTACATATGTATGTAGATATCTGACTCTTATCAAGTCACTTGTAAAGTGAGGTTAACGTACGGTTGCTGTCAATTTACCTACCTACCTACCTACCTTACTAGTACATGCAAAATTGATGTGCAATTTCATTTGCATGGTTTTAAGGCGCACAATTTACAATATGTGGTATGACATCAGAATTGTTGTGAATTAAATGTGCAGACAATGCGATTTCATCGGATAACATCAGAAAATGTCGTTTTAAAGTTGTTGTCTTTTTCTCTGCCACTTAACAACAAGTCATAAAAATGTATTGGGCCACATTGACAAGATTATATCTGACCTCTTATAACCGCAATGTTGACGTGACATGCCTCAAGGCTCTACTTTTTATCCTATTAGTTTTTAAATATTTTTACAGTAGGTAGGTAGGTACCCACTCTTCATATTGTCGACAATTATCTGATTTTTTTGCGAAATATTTCTGAAACGTTATAAAAATAAATTGAAAATTGATAAAATTGTCTCTTGAGGTAAGGCAAATTGGAGAAAATTCAAAGTTTTTTTTCTAAAACACAATTGTCTCTGGTGTGAGTCTTGTGCTTATTTAAAAGAATCAGATTTGTATGAAGGGTGTCCCAGTCTAATATGACTATATTTTGCCAAATGATTCCTCTTGTCCAGAAAAGTAAAAAATTGTACGGCAGAAGGGAGGGGGGGGGGGGGCTGTCACCCTGCCGAGTTGCAAGGTGATACTGAAATATGGTCCTTTTTTATTAAACACCCTATATCTTGAAAAGTACAAGGTATACGGTCTATTTTAAGACGGCAATGTATGTATGTAGAACCTTAACGTCTCTCCTATGAATGTTAAACCACCCCAGCACCCCTCCCTAGTCCAGAGTTATTTTATTATTGTTTATTTATTGTCTGGGGCACCCTGATAAAAACTGTAACATTTTCTGCCATAAATTTTTAATTTAACAATATTTTTTCTTAATTCTTTTTAAATTTAAGTAAACTTAGTTATGAAAATATTGAAGTTAAACAGTGTTGGGCAAAATGCAATCTGATTGATGATTAATGATTACGATTACAATCTGTAATCATGATTACAGATTGATAATATTAATCAGAAAAGTAATCATTTATGGCGATTAATGATTGATTAATCGTAACCGTAATCACGATTACATGAATTACATTTTTTGATTACAAATTTGCAAAAGGTTTAAAATTGTAGTTGAAAAGAAAACAAACATTGTTGTATTTCTATCCCGAAGTCGGTAGTGAATAACTCGTTTTGCCTTATTCTACAACACCTGCATTTTGCCCTTGAATTTATTCGAACTACATAGCATATAACAATGTGGAGCAATATGAAAAGTGTAGCAAAATCAAAGCATTAAAAGGCATTATTTCATTTTCCATGCTCAACGACTTTCTTATACGCCCCAGAAATCTAATGTTTTCGCTATTTTTTTCACATATAATCGAAATCATCGAAATTAAGCTGATGATCAGATATTTGTGAGTCTCTATCAACAGAAGCACTGACATTCTTTACACTGACTTCAATTAATACATAATTCAACAGTGCCTTGGAGTTTTCTACAATAAAAATTTTTACAATCCCAGATTGTTTGTTTTCTTAGAACTAAATTTTAAAATCTTTGAAAAGTTTCATTTGTAATCAAAAAAAATGTAATCATGTAATCATGATTACGGTTACATTTTCCTAAGATTACTCAATGTAATCATGATTAATGATTGATGGGTAATGATGATTGATGTGTAATCATGATTGATTTAATCATGATTATTAATCTGATTACAAATGTAGTTGATTACACCCAACACTGAAGTTAAAGACGTTTTAGGAAATTAAATTCTTTTGTTTTTTATAAATTTTTCAAAACGAAAATTTCGACCCGGAACTTAGATTTTTTGACTTCACTTTTGTAAGGAAAAGTGGCATGCGGGCATACTTTTTCTACCATAATGTAATGTTTTTTCGATTATCTTTCTATCGACCATAACTTAAGCGGGTTCTCAAAATGCGATTTTCGAAGGTCCGTCCGTCCGCACGATAGGTCGAGATCGCGTGCACTTAGAGTGCTGAAATTTTGCACCCGGGCTTTTTTTTTTAAAAACAGTAAATCTAATTTCGGAAATGGGACAAATCGGGCAACTCTTTCGTGGGGTTGCCATACAAAAATTTCATTTTTAACGGTATATTTGGGCACTGTCCAAGAACGTGTCAACGTAGAGAGCTGAAATTTTGTACGTGGTGTTTTCATAAATAAAATTTCAAAGATGTACTAAATCGGGCAACCCCTTCTTGGCGTTGCCATACAAAACATTGGTTTTCGATTATATATTTGGACACTGCCTGAGAACGCGTCGACTTGGAGAGCTCAAATCTTGTAAACAGTGTTTTCATAAGAATCGCAAATACGAGTTCAAAAATGAACTAAATCAGGCAACCCGTTCTTGGTGTTGCCATACAGAACTGTTTAACTTTTATGTTCATCTAGGGTACAATATTATTGGTCTTAAGACCAATTGTAACTTGTTCTCTTGTTTTTTTTGTTTGTTTTTGCTTAAATCATTTTGTTACAGTGTAAAAAAGGTCTTTGTAATTTGTAAAAATGCTTCACCTTCGAAAATCGCATTTTAAGAACAGTTTATACACTATATTATCGCCTTAAGTTGTGGTCGTTTTAGAAAGATAATCGACAAAAGGTTACATTATGGTAGAAAAAGTCAAAAAATCTGAGTTCTGGGTCCAAATTTTCGTTTTGAAAAATTTATAAAAAACAAAAGAATTTAATTTCCTAAAACATCTTTAACTTCAATATTTTCAAAACTAAGTTTATTTAATTTAAAAAAAAAGATTAAGAAAAAATATTGTTAAATTAAAAAGTTATGACAGAAAATGTTGAAACAGGTTTTTCTGAAAGACCAAAACAGTAAAAAAAAACACTATTTTCGATTTGAGCGACCTCTAACAAATTCTTAATGAACATTTAGACATTTTAACACTTATTTTTTGGGCCACCCTGATGTACAGGATGTTCCAGTTTGGGTATGCAATACTGAAACCCCCAAAAGCTGCGGTGTTTTGCAAACGAAAATGTTATATTTTGTTCGAATTCATGTTATTTTCAAAAATAAGCAGGGGATTTTAGATTTTTTCGTAAATATGGTAGGTACTTGCTTACTGAATCGCTATTTTGGTATTGTTTTATTCGTATTAACTACTGGCTTTCATTTATAATAACTTGCTTTCAAAAAAGTTTATTGATAACTAAAAAATGTTTTCGAAAAATTATTTTCTTTGAGGGACAAAACTCTTCTAAAGTAGCCATGTTAGCAAAGTGTTCCGCAATAACAGAAAATATCCCTAATCAGTTGCCTTTCAGATAAATTCAATATTATTACCCCAGCTCAAGTACCTACCTGCTCCCTAAGAAGTTGCCTTTCAACATACCTGGCCCATTCTTGAGCGAAATTATTTAGAAATTCAAAATTATTTATAATAGTGGGAAAACTTAACACTTTCGCCAGAAAATCGAGTGAAACCTACTTCATAATTTTATGATTTACGTTTTAGACTGTTAATAACATATTTTGCACAATTTAAGTTGTTGTTATTAAAAAAAAAAAAAAAACAATGTGAAACGTGTGAGTGTCCAATAACTCCTAGAAACGTGAAATGTAGAAAAGGAAAAATCGTAATGAAGACAAAACAAAACTTCTTTTATGTAAGTGCATTTCTTTCTTTTGTAATACAATTATGCTCTTACTCCCTCACATACCTACGATACTTGTTAAGGCTATCATACTTTAATTTTTCGTAAATAATACGTCATATGATATTCTTCCGTGTTTTAACTCAATTTACTTCAATGCAATACTCGTTTTTGTCAATAGTTGTTTTAGATTAAACAAGTATTATATAGATTACATAAATATAGTAGTTTTACAACAGTAAACTTTTTTTTCTGGCCTTGTATTTGAATTGCCATAATTTTTATTTCACTTCACAAAATTTCCTTTTTTTTACTCGTAATTACAAAAAATTGTTAATCACTCGTACCATGTTATATCTACGCCTCCATACCTACCAAATTGTGACAAGGTCGTCAGATAATATGATTTTCTCAATACAAATAAACAAAGTCGTTATGTCTACGATTTTAAGACGTAAAAAGCCTTAATTATAATTGATACCTCCTCGATGGCTATTGATTACATAACTCTGAGCAAAGGAAATTATTTTCTTTTTTCTAATTCCAAAGTAAACTTGCGAAACGGTCTCAAATTTCTATCTAGAATGTCCCCCTGGGTAATTTGAACCGTGTGCAATCGCATTCCTCCTCCTCAGGTAAGATAAAAGTCATAACAAACGCGCGTACAACATTTCTTGCTTTCTTTCTTTCTCTTATCTTGGCATTATGTATTACAATTTTCATAAGATAACAAATTCTTAGGTAACAACATCAAACGCAGACTTTGTTCACAAAATATTTGCACAACTATAGATAATCGCACAGTGTAAACTCTTGACGGGGTGGGTGGGGTTTTTATTAATACAATGAGTAAACTTATGCAAGAAAAATATAGTGAAATTTATTGTAAATGCAAATAATAGTCAAAGTCAACTCCTTCCAAGGAAACCTGAGAGAACAGTCTTTTTTTTTTAATATTTGTACTAAATATAATGCTGTATACCTTGTGGAGAAAATTTCTATTTTCTATTGTTATTTTTCTTTTCTTTCAAGTATTTTTATTTTTTTCTATCTCCTTCCAAATTCCAAAAATAACTTGCTTTGCTTGCTTTCCTATTCATGTCATGCAAATGGTCTATTCTGAGTTTGATCTGTGGAGGCTCAATGGCTTCAAATGACTGGAGTAGATTCCATATAATATGTGTGTATGGAAGCATGTACATAGTTGAGAGCTTTACATTGTTCAATATTCTTCCAATTTCTTTATTTCATGGTTATAGAAAATATTTCCATAATCTCATGCCATGGATAGCACGAATGGAATTTTGATGGCACTTTTTTTTTCCATGGATTCATATTCTATCTAACTATTTCTTCTGTTTTGAAGCGAGCGATATTTATCATCAGGTTAATAACATCAAAAGAATTTGATGAAAGTAAGTCAAAGATGTTTGTTTTTTTTTTCTTAAATTTTAGGTTAACATTTAAATTTTTTAAGATTTTTAATAAAAGAAGTTAAAAACTTTTTTTTTTATGTTGAAGGGAAAATCATAATAAAATGTTTTTTTTTCGGAATTTTGAATTGATTTATTTTTTAAACAATAATTTTGATGTGGTAACATAAAAAAAATTTGTTAAGTTTGAGACTGTATGTTTGCAGTGACATCTGGGGATTGAAAACGTAAATAACTTTTAATTCTAACGCATTAAAAGTTATTTACGTTTTCAATCCCCAGATGTCACTGCAAACATACAGTCTCAAACTAACTGAATGGATAAAAATAAATATTACTATAGTAGTGTTATCAAGGAATGGAGGGGGGGGGGTTAAGGTTTCAAAATAACCATTGTTAGCAGGGAAGGGAATAAAAAAAAATTACTCATTAGGTGCCACGTAATTTTGATTCTTTTACTAGGTCTTCTGGATTTGTAAAAAAAAAAAAAAGTAATAAAGTTATCCTGGAGATTTTATACGACTTATAGCCAGTTTCACAGTCGAGTTTTTTTTTCAAATCTTCAAAGTTGTATCTCGCCTTAAATGTACGCGAATTGATGCGTTTTATCAGTTCATAAGAAAGAAAAAACAGCATTCTGGAGATTCCCCTTCCCTTTTAGATTCCCCGAATGTCTAACTTCGATAACCTTATTCTTGACAAAGTTCTGATATCGAACTTTTATAACAGCAAATTATGCACACAATGTAAGATTTCTTTATTAACGATATGATGTAAAGATGATGTAAGTTATGTAGGTAGGTACATAACTTAAAATTGTACAAAGATGTTTTCAGCTTCGGAATACTGACTTTCAGTACTTCATGTGATTACATACCTACACATAGTATGCTTCCACCCAACAGCCCAGTAACTGTATGTATTATAGTTTGACATCTAAGATAAACATCAACATCATAAACATGTACGTAAATAAATATGTCAAATCACATCGTCATAAAAAATCAGTCAACACAAATATCTTCATCAATAATTTTACAAATTCTTCCTCCAAACCCTTTTGCAGGGATAGTAAGCAGCAAAATTTTGCTATACACGAAAGTTTTTCTTCATATGGGAGTTATTTCTTACATAATTTTCACAAAAGCCATGATCGGTTATGTAAATGTAATCAGATTAAGAATTATAATGCTTCAATAGATTTTCTCTACCCCTTAAAAAGAAGAAAATCTCCTTCAAAATAACATAAAAAAAAAGCAGTTTTAGGAAAATGAGACATTTGACCAGAAACTATCAAATGACTTCATCTTTTTTCTTATAAATCCAAGTGTATGTGGGCAACAACATAACAAAACAAAAACCAAACCAAGGCAAACCATAAACCCTAATAAAAATCCCCCCTCCCCTCTTCTTCCCGATTTGCAAGTGTAATTCACCGGTAAAAACAAAACCGATAGCCATAGAAATTATAGTCTCAGCCGCCCCTAAACTGCTGCTGATCGCTGCTTTGAGTCCAAGGTTAATGCCGCACACCGAAATTTGCATAGCGCGCTAACCTAAGTGGCGAATTCATTAGTGTAGCTTGGCTTGCCTTAAGGTAAACGGCAAAAAATTATAAGCAGCCCGCGAAGCCTCTAACATGCAAATTGGTTACTTCTTCAGCCCACCACAAAGTTTAGTTTAGTTTTTTTTTTTTTTTTTCTTAAGGTGAGAGGAAGTAGTACCTACACATGTACATGAAAACCCCGCGCTGTTTTCGTTCCAAAGGCTTCTTTCGTTTTTTTTTCTTCTCCATCACAGCCAGCCGCAATGACTTATATTTTGCCATTAAGAAGGTGTGGGTCGAATTTATTTACAAAAGAAGGCAGCACTGCGGCGGGAAAAGGAAAATGGCTGGAGGAAATGAATGAAATTCGTAAAGACCGATGGCATTTATGGCATAAATCACTTGCGCGACTTTATTTTAACCATATTTTTTTTGACAAGTAAGAAATCGGATTTGATTGATTCCCCAAACCCTAGACCAAATATGTTTTATTAGAAATTCTTCCCGATGTTTGTGGTTATGGTAATTGCGAAAAAGATGCAAAAAATTTAGCTGCTTTTTGTGTGGGATTTAGCGATGTTATCTTATTTACACGGTTTTTTGAAATTTAGTGCCAAAACAAAATCTGCCTTTTTATTGGTATTTTGCTTGCTTGCTTGATTTATTATGAAATCATTTTCCCTGGCGTCCGTCGGTCGCTTTATGTCCTAAAACAAAACTAAAAAAAAAAGTTTTTGTGGAGTTTTACTAAATGTCGTTGTTGCTTTCACAATTGTAAATTTCTAAGATGCTTGAGATTACAACATCCATCTCCCGGCGCTATTTCATCAGACTAAACATCCGTTGAGCGTATAGCTGACCCCGATTTTAAGTCAAGATATTAAATTCTGCGATAATATTGTGCCCTTCTTAGTGGAAAATAATTATTGCGTGCATGTGTATCTACCTAAATTTACTTTTGCTGTTATTACATGAATTGAACTTAATTTATGTAGGTACATAATTCCTGAAGTTGATTTTTGTCTTTTGAACAGTGCGCGAAATAAAATTGGAGCTTGGAACACCTGAATGATTTGCTGAAGTTTAAACTTTTATTAAAGTTCGTCAATTAAAAGTTTATAGAAAATGTTTCACGTTATGAAGGCACGTGTCCAGAGATGTAATGATGCCCGGAAGAAGTTATACTGGTGTATATTAGTTGATGTTCCGCTCAGCGAGTTTCATGACCTTTTTAACTAAGTATATCAAAGCAAAACTTTTTCAGGAAATATTGAACCATAGTAAAACACCATTTTGAAAATATTTTTTTTTTTTTTAAGCTAAGTTTAAATATAAAAGTTATTTATTTATTCATTTCCTGGAATACCTATAACTTCAACTTCCTTTTAAAACTTCTAATAAACTTGACAAAACTTTTTCACTCGTAGAAGGCTAAAAAATTTTCTTTTTCATGAATTGAATAAACTATTTCTGGGATTCATTTATTGTTCGATGGAGTGCAAAAGCCTAATACCGGGTGTCCCGTAAGCGGTGTAACATCTGAAGGGAGGAGAGGGCATCCTAACGGCTTCCGAGATAACGGGACTTAAAGATATTTGGATATGCTTTTATAGATCACCCTGTAACTACTGAACGTTACACCTTATGATCATTATTTGATAGATAATCGTTGGACCTTTCTAACGATTTATACATTTGTCTCGTACTCCTCCCGTTTTGTAGTTATGACGCAGCAAAATCAAAATTTCGGAGCTTTACCTCGATTTTTTTTATTTAACTACTATTTTATCAAAAAATTCCCGTCATCAACATCAATTTTTCATACTGGATTTAAGAAGCCCAAAAGCTTAGCTTTAAAATGACCTATCACACTCTGTACCAAAAATATAACCCTTTCTGCATTTTTTGCACTTTTTCTTAACCATATGCAGCGAAAATGGCTCAAAAATGTCATTTCCAAAATATAATTGCCTACTTTCTGGCACTTATTGAACTTTTTTTCAGCCATTTTCGCTATGTATGCTTAAGAAAAGTGCAAAAAACGCAGAAAGGGATATATTTTTGGTACAGAGTGTAATAGCTCATTTTAAAGTTAAGCTTTTGGCCTTCTTAAATACCACATGAAAAATTGGCATTGATGAATTGTGTTTTGATACAAATAGTAGTTAAATAAAAAAAAAAAAGTAAAAATTCAGAAATTTTAACTTTGTTGAGCCAAACTCAAAACGGAGAGGAAGAAAAAAATTTTTAAGCCATTGGAAAGGTCCTATGATTATCTACTTATCAAAGTTTAAATCATCATCATTGTGTGTAATGTTCTGAAGTTACAGGGTAAACTATAAATTCAGTTAGGATTCACCCCCCACCCCCGCCCCCTACAATGTTTTGCTAGTCTAAGCATGTCCGTAGCCTTCGAATATTACACCACTTACGGGACACCTTGTATATTATATGTACATATAGGGTCGTTTCCCCAATGGTCGACCAACCACTTAACGAAAAATTGTAGTTTATATTAATATAAATTATTTCCCATTAAAGTAATTTTAAATTAGTTATCAAAACTAGAAAGCTTACTGTTTGGTGTTTGGGATATAATACAGTTTTTCTATAAAAATAAATTGGACTAGTATAATTTTGAAAAACAAACCTAACAAATCCACTTTTGCCGGTAGTCGACCAGGCTCATACTATGTACGTCCAGGAGCTCTCCACTGGTCGACCATTAAACTTTAGGCTGAATTAGTTGAATTACTGAACAAACCTAAAGCATATAAATGACGATAAATTGAGGCTACAAATAAAATTTTTTTTAGAAGTAACAATTTGTATACCTGCTTAAATTTCAATGTTAACTTGAAATTGAGAACAACTCAACCGCACTCCTGTGGCAAATTTACCGCCTGCTCTGCTCTATTCGGCCGCGAGGAACGAACTAACTAACTAACAAAGATAACCTAATAAGAAGATAATAGGACACAACCAAACAAAATTGGAAATTTTTCGTGTTCTTTAGACCGAAGCAGGTAATGTCATATACTTTCGTCTTTTGCATCAATGGGGGAGAAGAGCTTGGCTGTATGTTATTGTAGTACGATTGAGACAACGAGTTAAAAACTCGAGAGAACGAAGGATTACCCGAACGACAAAGTCTTCTTAAACATCTCCAAAATCCTATCAAACTATTCATAATAATGTACTTCGGGTCACACTACTTAAATTTTTTAAGAATAAGATAAATTTCGCTTTGGCCGAGGTACTGAAAGGAGATATAAAATTTCTGTCAAATAAAATTTTCATTTTTCCCGAAAAAGAGAATGCAGCATGAGTTTCTCCGTAAATGGCACAAGAATTAGATGTCGCATGGCATACTAGAGCAGAGTATACAGATTGTGAAATGGGTAGAGCATTCTGGAATGGACCATATCATGTTTTAGAGCATGCCGAAAGGCAATGTTTTTATAATAGCAGTTTTGTATATATTTGCTCGACTTCCCCAACACTTCAGATACGAAAAAATATGAATTACTCGATGTATACATCATTTCAAATGTTGTGATCCATTCCGCAATGGACCACCCAGCCATATAAATTTCATATACTTTTTTGGTACTGCATGCGACATCTAGTTTTTCTGCCACCTATGGTTTCTCCCACTTAATCTCTTCAGAGAAAAACGAATGTAAACACAAGCACGTATTGCTCAAATAGCACAGAAATTACACTCACAAACATTGCTTATGTTATAAAAAACATTGGATATTTCTTGCAATATTTGAGCAAAAACTTCTTTTTTCACAAAAGCACTGGAAAATTTTATGAGAGTAAAACCTGAAAAGTCCGCCGCTTCTCATGTATTTACGAAAATAAATCATTTGCCATTCTGTTTCGTTGCATGCAATTTGCGCTTTCACATTTTTTATCTTTATTCATAAAAGTTTTAAAGAGAGTTTGATTTTTTTCTTCTTCTTTCTACCTTCCCTTGCCGTGTGCATTTTAAATGTAAAACAATCGGAAAACTCTTCTATGTTCTAACTTGTCATTTGCTAATTAACTTACGTACCTTCTTTGGGTTTCTCTGTTCATACCTGTTATTGGTTTTCTTTCTTAAGTCTAGAATTGCTAATCCTGCATCTGTATTTTGATGCCTGCATTACACATACGTAAAATATAGTAGCCTAATTACCTAAATGCTTAAGTGGAGCCGGCATTTATTATTATTATTTCTAGCTAATGGCCTGCGAAACCCTAGTTTTCTTAACTTACATACATAGCTACATACATCTGTGCTAATCCTGTCGGTCTATTGCCCGTACGGTTGAGAAGGTCATATAACCTTTTATTATTATCATTGCCTTTAATTATGTGCCTTTCTTAGGAAGCGTCTCCAGATGGGATTTGTTGACGACAATTCTTACAAATTATATACATAGTATTTCGAAATAAATAAAACTGAATTAAGTATTTCCCATTGTCGACCACTTGATAGACTACTGAAAATAGAACGTATTTTATAATTTCTTTTTAGAAAATGGCACTTCATGCATTTCATCCTCAAATTTGATTACTTTAATATTAAATTAAAAAAAAAAAAATATTTTCCCTTGCTCTTCCATATTTTAGTTTCCCTTCTTCGGCCACACAATTAAAAATATTAATAAAATAAGTAAAAAACGAGTTTTCAATCAAAACTGAGGCAAAGTCGCATGAAAAAGTAGAAAATAAACTTTTCTTCACACACAGAGGTGGACTCAGATTTTTTGATTGGGACATTTCTCTTGAATATTCTTTCTCTTCATGAATCAAATCTGATTGATCATACTGAAATATATCGGTGTTTGTCAGCGAATAAAATCTGAGTCCACCTCTGTGTGTGAAGATAAAATCTGAGTCCACCTCTGTGTGTGAAGAAAAGTTTATTTTCTACTTTTTCATGCGACTTGGCTTCAGTTTTGTTTGAAAACTCGTTTTTTACTTATTTTATTTTCTGCCTTTTTCACGTTAACTAAATTGGAAAATTCTGCATTTCTCCTGAAACAGATTTATCACTAATCATATCGATGAAAATTTTTCCGATGATTTTCCCGCTTTTCCATGGAGTTTTCCATAAAAGCAACTTTATGCAACTCATTTCGCTCTACAACTTTGTCTTAGGTTGCAAAACGCTCAAATGCTTCCTTGGTTGGAAAAACTCCGGAAAAGCGTTTTACATGAATTTTCCTCCATTTTTCTGCAAGTTTTCACCATTGTCGGAGAGAAAGTAATGATGTCAGTTGATAGGGAACTTGATCCTGCATAATTTAGAAAACTTTTTTACCGGAAAATTTTTCGGAAAAATCGGAAAACTCTGCATTTTTCCTGAAACGGATTTATCACTAATCAAATTTGTACCAAATTTTCAAATGATTTTTCCCGATTTTCCGGGTTTTCCATGGAAATTTCCGTTTCAAATTTTGACAGATTGTCACGCGACATGAACCTGTGTACCAAATTTCAGCTCGCTGTGATGACGAAAAGTGGGTCTACGAGAGTGTCGAAAATAATAAAGAAATATATAAATAGACAAATTCGTGTACGAGTTAAAGGGAATGGCTGGCCTCAAAACATAAATAAAAATTCAGTATTTATCAGTACAACAATGTTTTATAGTATTATTACCTACAAATATTTATTTCCAAAAGAACGCGTGACACATTCATCGCAAATATCCCGCAGAGTGATTCGAACTGGACGTTTATATTACAACAGTATAGTTGAGAGTGAAACTTTGTAGTGACTCAGTTAGAAATTCATAGAGCCAAAAATTACACTTTTGGTTCAAAGAAGTGTGCTAAAGCGAAGTTACTGTCCCTTAGAAAAAATAAGTAACAAGTAAGCTCGATTTCAGTCTCTCACCTCTTCTTGACATATCCACCAGTTTACTTGCGCCAGTACGAAAACGAATTCCACTCACTTCAACTTTTTAGCGAAGTGGAACCTGGGAAATAATCAAATTGAGTACATTTTCTGCAACTGGTGCATTTATTAATTTAAGTAGTCTTTAATAATATCAGCTGGTGTGGACCTTGTAAAATGTCAACACATTTGTGTTTGCGCTTTTATACGAACGGAGTGCTTTTTATTTTTCAGTAAGGAATTTCGTAAATTTTAAAGATAATTACGTAAGCAAAAATATTATTCCTTATAGCAATCAATATGCCAGTAATGTACTCGCACTTTTTTTTTTCTTAGAATTTTTCCTCCGAAATTGCCCTTAATTATGTACATTGCTGCACAATTAATGACCTTTTCAATATGTAATTTTTCACTTGAAACCATTTTCTCTCAAAAATAAATATCTTCACAGTAGACCACCAAAGTGAATAAAAATTGTGCATTTGTTTCCTATTTCAAATGAGAAGCATAGAAGGTGCGCACATACAGAACTCTGATATTTTTTTCACGTTTCCACTGAGCTTATCTGCGTCCAAGCAGATTGTGAGCACAATTTGACTCCATAGCTCCCATACTGAGAAGTAACATGTTCGGTGCATACACTTCAAATGGATGCCCATTAATCTGCAGGCGAACTAGCAAGATGCAAAGCGTTGTTTCTTTTGGCGTTGACGCTTGGGCTGCATTCACACCGGACGTCTTAATCATATTTTAATGATTTAATAGAAATTGATGTGGCGTTCTGATTGAATCAAGACTGAAGGATGATTAAAACGTTCCGTGTGAATGCATCCTTAGGCTGAATTCAATCCTTAATCATATGATTCAGTCTTGATTCGACCAAAGCGCCACATTATATTTCTACGCTATCCCATCCCTATTTGTATTCACACCGCTAATACAAAAGGATTTAATCAGTCGTTCTGAAAAAACATTAAAGCATGATTAAAGCGTCCTTATTTTCCACTTTGCACACAAGTTGCGTGCCAGAAACTTTCCGGGTGATATACGTCTTTAAATCTTCCGAAAATCTAAACATAAGTAACAGATAAAACATAGCTATAAGTTAGCTATAAATCCTTTAGCGTACTTTTTGTTCTCTTGATATACTACTGACGAATTGCGTGAGCTCTTTCGTAGGTCTTATATACATGTACTATATACGTATGTATCACTAGTTTCCATATTTATTTAGGTAAGATCAAGTATAGATAAAATAGTAAAATGTATTTTTTACTTTCTTAATCTTCTGCTATTCTTCTAAACCCTTTTAAGAGGATTAGTGTTTTAGAATCTTTGACATTAACTGCAGGAGAACGAATTGTAAGCAATTTCTGTACTAGAATACGTCCATTGTTGCATATATATATACAGAGTGTCCCGTATGTGGTCTTGCACCCAAAATGTATAGCAGATGAGGGGGGAAGAATCCTAATCGTTCTGAGATAGCGGGACTTAAACGATAATGATAGATAGATCACCCTGTAACATCTGAACGCTACACTCTGAGATGATGAATTAAAATTTGTTAAATAGATAATCGAAAAAGTTCAGTAACTGCCAGAAAGTAGGCAAATATCTTTTAGGATTGAGCATTTTAAACCATTTACGCTTAAGAAAAGGTGCAAAAAACGCAAAAAGGGTAACATTTTGGCTACAGAGTGTAATGGGTCATTTTAAAGAGGAGCTTTTGGGCTTCTTAAAGCCAATATGAAAAATTGGTGTTGATGACGTGTTTTTTTTTTTTTTTGATAAAAATAGTAGTTTAATAAAAAAACCGAGCTAAAATTTTAACGTTTTGAGCCATAACGTCAAAACGGAGAAGATGAAGGGAAAAATTTATATACCATTGGAAGGTCCAAGCATGACCGATCCATAGCCTTCGGATTCAAGACCAACTACAGGACACCCTGTATAATATGGCTGACCCTGTTTAGACGGATCAATATGCTGCCTCTACCTCACGAAAACTTGTAGGTAAGATGATGTTTGGAGGCAGGAATGAAGCATCACCCTACCTACAGATTTCGTGCGGCACATGCAGCATTCTGACCTGTTTGAACTGGGTCATTGTTTTCCGAATATTTTACCATAAAATGATATCCTCATATCAATGAAAAATTAAGATTCAGATTCATTGCCAGTGCATTTTATATCTCTCCATCCATCCATTTCCACAAACAACATTTCACTCATATTATACATAATTATGAACAAAAATCAAGATGATTTCTATATTCTATTTACAGACGTAGGTATGTACATAGGTATTTCATAGTATTGTCATTCCTCACATTATTCGTGCGGTAGAAATTTCTATTTCTGTTTATCTTTGCTAAAATTAATTCCGACAAAAAGTCACGTGTATGCTGTAAGATGGATCATTGGCTTAATTACAAGGTTAATGCAATTCAAGCGTAATGCCATTGTACAAAATTGTTAGTCATTAGTGTAATAATAAATTATCATGTTTCAACAAGAAGAGAAAGATTTACAACAATCCGCAAAATTCTATCTGAAAATTGAAAGACTTCACACCGTGAGTGATTGTAAAATTTTGTATGCCCTTGATTATATTATTATTTTTATCTCTCATGTTTGTTACCTAAATTAGACGCCTACTCAAAATAATACTCGCCTACTACTATTACTACTACTCATACTTCTAATTTTACTATATAAAAACACATTCCATGCGTAACAATAAAAAATTTATTACGATCCGCCATTTAACCATGCGAGTAGCGACGAGTACTATTTTTATGCAACTTAGCTGAAGCAATTCGAAAATAATTCAAATACTTCATATGAATTTCCCTTGCTGCAACGCGCCATATCGCTGCGTTCGTCGTCGTAATTATTTATGCTGGTGCTCTTCTTCCGCAATAATTCGGGATAAAAAAAAAAAAAAAAGAAAAAAAAAGTAGCAATTACTCCCGGAATAGTTATTTACTTGAGATCCATGATGAATTGCTTTCACTATTGGAATGTAGATGCCCCGTCGTGCCGGCTAAAGTGTTTTGTGTTTGTTTAAGTTTAACATGTGTGCAGGGCGGACATAAATTGGGATTTCCTGTATTTTATGGATGTGCTACTGCATGTTTTTGAAGGATCTAAGTATAATTTTTATATAACTTGGGCCTATGCCTGTCATGTGGATAAAATATTAAATTAAGTTGTGCTACTGATGAATCATCGCTAGGGCTTTGTTTAGTATGTTTGAAGAATTTTAAATTGAATTTTTTTTTTAATGTATCTATTCCCCACATTTAAGGTGACCGCAGAATGAATAGGTACATATGTAGTCAAGCAATATATGCTGCTATCACGTATAAGCTGATTACAACGATCGATGAACAATAAGTACGTAAACACATATATATGTTTATGTAAATATACCAGGCAGAAGGTTAAAGGTAACATTACAGGTAGAAAAGAATCTTGGTTATAATTTTACCTTCTCAAAAGGTTCTTAATAGGATTTTAAGATTAAAATCTTCCGCACCTAAGCGTATAGTTAACCATCCAGTTGGCTGAGAATATTCACATAGGTAGATACTACGTATGTACTACGAAAGTATTGCGTGACACAACCTGTAGAAAGTTCTTTGACATCTATTGTTTCTTTGCGGACACAATATACGTGTTAAGTGTCTCCTTAGGGGGAAGACAGAAAGTATTTTTAAAATTTACGTAGATATGCATTGCGTTTTAGATAGAATTATTTATATAAAGTGCTTATCGCTACAAAAATTATTTATTTGCGTATTACGATTTTTGTTTTTTGTTTGTTTTTGTACTAAAAAATTATTACATTGACTGAGTAGCTTTATTAACTGCTCAATAGATATCAGCATAGGTGGGTTATGTTAGGTTAGGTAAGAGGAGGGTCGCTAGACGACTAGCCTGCACCACTTAGACCCATACCTCATGGGATAACCTTTCACGCCCCAGAACCGTCCTGCTGATATATCTAAGACTCTTTACCTCGATCCATCCTGCTTTTCTAAAAAAAAAACTCAGGATATATCTGAACTCCTTACTTTGCAGCTCCCCCAGACTTGACAAGAAGTCTACCCCAATAGCCTACCTCTTTTATTCACCAAAGGGTGTCACTCGCAAAGTACGCGTTGGACGGATTCGATTTCCTCCGAGTTCTTCTTACAGCTCCTGCAGCAAGAGTTAGCAGCTAAGCCCTGTCTTCTATGTGACATGGTCCCCTATAGCTCAGTGACCCGTAATGATAGTCGCCCCCGATGATTTCCTCTTTTAAAGCTCCGATTGGAATCTTCACATAAGCTACCGCTGCGGAGCTATCCATTTCAGAACCCTTTTTGGCCATCTCGTTGCCTAAGATATCCTTATGGCCAGGTACCCAGCATAGCTTCACCTTGTGTCTTATAGTCAATTCCTAAAGGCTGGTCTTATATAGCTGCACCAATTTTGATTTTACCAACACAACATCCAGCGCCTTGATGGCTGCCTGGCTATCTGTATTTATGCAGATGTGCCGTGAAGGCTTTCTGCACACACGGTTAAAAATTTGGGAGTAAATACTAATATTTTTAAGATTGTATATAAGTCCACTCCAAAAATATATTAAAAACTAATAATATGACTGTATTAAAATGTCGTCTTAATCTTAAGAAAGCTTAAAATGAAATTCAACCTTTATTACTGTACCTGCAATAAAAGCAAATTAGAATTTAATTTATATTGATTAAAATTTATTATCAAAGAGAATTTAAATTTAATATATTGTGAATTAGAATCAAGTTGAGAATATATTAAATTTGAATAAAAAATGTATTAAAATTTCAATTCGTGCGTGGATTAGCTTTTAATACTTTCATAAAAAGCTCTACAAAGCTTAAATATCGGAGTTCCAAACAGAATTGGAATATCTTAAAAATGGTTCATAAGTTGGAACCGAAATTATTTAACAAGATTCTAAAATAAAACAAAACTTTTTTTTTATATATTTTTATTATATATTAAGAAGTGAAACAAACTTAAAAATGGCTTCACATTCAACAGTAATCAACGATAATACATATAAATAATTCATATTCATTGTACATTGTGCATACGTAAATTATTCAAAATAACTTTATTCTTAATTTATATTATGAGGTACTAAAATATAAGATTTCTCTTCAATAAAATAATTTTCGTAAGTTTTCTTTACTTTCAAAAGTTCATATGGTACTAATAGGTGTTGTTGTGTTTCACTTATTTGATAACAATTAAGAATATGATTAAAATTATTTGTAAGATATTGTTTTACTATAAAAGATATTTGTCTTCCGTCATAAATAATGTCGGTTATTTGTGAAAATATAGGAATATTATTTTCAAAGTTGGTACAAAGAAATAAACCACACCTATAGTGATACCCTGGGGATACTTCTAGCCAAAGAGTTTTATATATATCTACTTCAGAATTGAAATTAATTCCAGCTAATCCAATCTCATATGTATTTATAATGTACTCCTTCCTAATGATTTTAAGCTTACCAAAATTAAAATTTTTTTTGAATTCAAAGTGTTTTAAAGTATGTGCCATCATTTGTTGATGTCTACTAATAAAGGTTTTACAAATATTGATGAAATTATTTGTTGAGGAAATTAGTTTTGAAAAATACTTATGTTTTGATTCATACCTCATCGCCCATGTATGAATTAGTGGTCCGTTTTTCTTTATTAATCTGGGATAATGCGTAAGAATGTGATGTTTGGGTGTTAATGGTTGCTTAATAACTGTGACAATGATATTTAGATGGGATACAATCAAAGTTTCTAATTTATTTATATCCTCTAAAGCAATTTTCGGTGAAAGAATAATTGTGATTATTTGTAAGAGGGTAATAATAGCTTCCCAAAAATGTGGAACTTTATTGTGTAGATCAAAAAATATAAATGGTAAATGCAAAAACAGGCACAAATTTTGCGATGCGGTCAATCCCACGTTATTTCCGCTTTTTTTTATTACTATACTAGGCGGAAGATTTTTTCTGTGCAAGTACCCATAATGAAAAGAAATAATGCGATCGTTTATTTCAGACAATGTAATAATATGCTCATCCGTCAAAATTTTAAAGAACCCCTTCAATATAAAAGGAATGGTGGCCTCTAACATATCGTGCATAACATCAACATTGGCATTATCGATAATATTGTAGTATTTTAAGTTGTTTAATATGCAGTAGTTCTTTATGCCTTTTGATTTGTTGAAATCCGAAAAATTTGCGTTATAATCATTATCAAACATTTTAATATAATCTTTAAAATTTCTTAACAAGTTTTCATCTTCTTTCGTTGCCCTCTGAGTGTCATGTCTATGCATGGAACAAAATCGACAGAAATAGTTAGCATGGAAAGATTCAACAAAACCTAAGGCTGTGTTTGCTCCTAAATTATCATGACACATAGCTACGAGTGTACCTTTCAAGTTTTGATCTCTTACGTTAATTCCAGTTTCTTCCAGATACTTAATATCTTGAACGATAGGATTTAAAATTGTGTTGAAGCAAATATTATCATTTTTCAAATCATTTACAAAGAATAGACCCAGTAGATGTATATTTTGTAATAAAGAATTATATTGATAAGGTATATTTCTAATAGTGAAATACAATGCTCCTATTTTATGTAGTCCAGTTTTACTTCCCAACGGATTAATAACTTCAAAGTCATCATAGAAAATTTGAATTTGAATAGCATCTACAGAATTAATAAACAAATTGCTAGTTTTGAAATTGGAGCCGCAACAAAAATGTTCGTACATTTTCTCATTACAAATATGATTTTTTTAAAAAAAAACATCTAGAAAAGAATGATTTTTAAATAATGCGGAAACTGTGCTATTTTTTTATGCATTCTATAACGAAGGAATTTTCGAAACCGTTATTTTGATCTAAAATGTAATTCACTAGTTGAGCATTTAAGTCTTTATACATATCGGTTACCATAACTAACACTTTCGATGTATTGCTTTGGGCTAATCCCATACTCATCAGATCATTTGAAAAAGTGGAAGTTACATCTTCTATGGACTTGACATTAAAATTATCTCTACTTTTATGCGATTCACTTCTATTAAAAATATCATGGTTATTGCAAATGTCATTGCCTAAAATAAATGAGCTATTATGATTTTCTTGTAACAATTCGGCATGCTCAATAGAATTCAGTTCAAATGTAGATATACATTTTTTAGCACGCCGCCTTAACCCACTGAATGTAGAGAATTCACGGAAACAATTTTTACTTGAAATACATTTTAGAATACTGTTATTATCATTTAAGAAATGATTATATCGCAGGTGGCTGATTGTAAATGAAACACTTTCAAAATCTTTACCACAGACAAAACAAGTGAACATTATTTTTGGTAGAATTTGTTTTGAAATTTGGAATTAATTTCAATAAGTCTAGTAGATGCTTGGTTAGAATTTATGTTATATATTAACTTAGAAAAAAAATTCCAAAATATTTGCAAATCTGGATCAAATTGAACATTAAATACATAAAACGTTTTAAAAAGAAAATCAAAAGCTTGTAGAAATGAATAATGAGATGGCGTACATAATAACTTGTTATCAATACATACTGGGATACTGCTAACTTATTTGGGCCAACTGCAATTAGAAACGGTTGCTGATTGTTTAACTTGTACTGTGATCTTGGAGTATTTGACTGTAAAACATTTTGTTGCATTAAATTGAGCTAATAATATTTTACAAAATTACATTTTCAAATCTCAGAAGTTTGTTAACGCTAGCTTTGAAGTTCGATCTCCTAACTTGTTTCGATTTAGATCCGCTTGCAGTTGGTGGCAAAAGTTTTAATAGATATAAAAAGCAACGGATTTCGTTGTTCCATCCTATAATTATCTTAATTAGGAACCATGAAATTTTTAAAGTTAACCTACCATCATATTCCTCTTTTATTTCACCAATCGTTTCTTTTAATATATCCTCCACAATCGCAGAGTATTTGTTCCAGTTTTCCAACAAAAAATTTGATTCCTTCTGGTACTGAAGCGAAAATTCAAATAGCACCTACAAAAAAGAGACTGTATTCAAAAGTCATGATATAATACTTAACTTACCAAGTTAGGATTATAAAAGAAAAATGGATATTTTTCGTAGATATTTACAGGTCGTAATAAAGATTGTCTCCTTACGGTAAAAGTCTTTTCGAGTCTAGCTCTTATGGCTTCTTCCTGCTCTATTGCAGCACAACTCTTAAAAAATTGTTCATCATCAGCACTTAGTAGCGGCGATGGATCAGATATTAAATCTTCTGAAGTAATAGTTGAATTTGTTTTCCGCCTTTTTGCTCGTATTGTACTGTCGTCATTCAATCTTAATAATTTATTGCTGATATTTTTTAGAGCGAAAGCCAAATATCCACTATTATTCGATGGGTTATAGAAGAGATCCTAAAAGAAAATTGGCAAATTTTGTCATTTTGTAAATATATTTACATATTTTTTCTTGCTCAACTTACAATTCCTTCAACCGTGCTGGGATGCACTTTAAACGTAGGAAATAAAGAAACTATTGCCTTAGCTGCAGCGATTTTTTCTTCTCTTTTCGGATAATTGCCGCACAGACTACGGAGGAAAGTTGTGGATGTCCTAATAAGTGCTCTTCTAGAGCTATCCCTCAGTGTTCCCTTTTCTTCGTACTCCTTCAGTATATCTATCTCACAATTGCTTTTTATATAAGAATTTAAACTCTTAAATGTAAACAAAATAATTAGCTGGTAACAGTAATACAGACATTAAGGTCTTACGTGGCTATTAATTTGAAGCTCAACGCCAATGGCGGCATTGCATCTTGAAACTGGTTGTGCACTGAAAATTTCACCTGGAATGAATGTCAAATTCCAAATCAACTTGATTAAATTCTAATACACATATATTGGGTGAGAATTAATATAGATTTAATTTCAATCTATTAGGATTAAACTTTAATTGCAATTAGAGTAAATTTCAATCTATTAGGATTAAACTTTAATTGCAATTAGAGTAAATTTTAATCCCAATTAGATTGAATTTGGTTCCAATTAGATTACATTTTAATATATAATTAAACCAGAATTAATATAACCTAAAAATACAAATGTAAAAAAAATTGAATAATTTTCAGCGCCTTACCTTCAGATTTAAGTTCCAAAGAAAAGCATGCAAATTTCTCGAGAACTTAGAACAAGCGTCAATAATTATAATTTGAGATTTACACAACGTAATTACTTACTAGATAAAAATATATCTTCACTTGTTAATAATAAACTGTCCTCCGTATCAACAAACTTTTTAATTTCAACATATTTTGTTGAATTACCGTACTTCACTCTTATTAATTTTCCTTCTAAACTGAACATTTTAATAATTTACTGGTACCCGCACGATGAATGGTAGTTTTAAAACGAATAACATATCTTGCATTCAATCCGTCTCGTGAATGCAGCTAAAATAATATTATGATACAGTTAATACACCACACTAGTAAGCTTGAATTTTTTTACTTTGAAAAGTATGTAGGTATATGTATAATAAACTGTATTAATTTTTAATATTTCAGCCTTGAAATGGAATCTTTTAATAATTTTAAGTTTAATTTTACTCTCAGATAATTACGTTCTCGTTTTAATAAAATGCTAGGGTTAGGATTTAATCAAAAATATATTAGAAAATACAGTAATATTTGCAAAAGCTTGACTTTTAATAATGTTTTTATTAAAAATTGTCTGTAATATTATCTCAGTATTGAAATTTACTCCAAAATTTCTAACCGTGATAGATACCAATATTGCCGCCTGTTAAATCGCTGCAAGCTTTGCCTGAAAAACAATGCATTTGTCCGGTAGTCTATAAGACTCGTGCCACTGGAGATCTCTGAAGTACACTCCAGCGACTCCATCATCAAAAGTCAAGATGGGTGCTTGGTAGTCTGTTTCTTCCCTGCAATCACTGCAATAGAGGTCCAGCGGCAATAAGTGAAGCATGACCTCCATTGCCGCCGTAGGCGTGGTGCGCAGACACTCAGTTATTCCCATACAGGCGGCTGTCTGGATTTTTGACAGCACATCCAGGTTAGGTTTCCTCGTCAGTGCCATCCACCAGGGGCCGGATTCTGTAATTCGGAGAGTTTGGGAAGTATCGCAATATTGAAGGACGGCTAACTCTGTGTGGGAGGGTTGTAGAGCATTTGGGTTTTTTCCTTCGAATTTAGGTTCTAGAGTACAAAAAATATAGATGAACAATTTTTGGGGTAAGGGCTTTTGGAGATGGGGGGTCATACCAGCGCTCATTGGGGGTTGTCCAAAATACGTCATGTTTGGTATCAAATTAAAGAGGGAGAAGTGGGGGTTTTTTTTTGATCATTTTAACTTCATAACTGATTTTTTACCGCCGAAATATGGTTTTTTTGCACTTATGTCATATACACCCCAGTTCCTATATTTTGCATATATTTCTTCCGTTCTTTGTTTCACATCCATTAATACTCTTTTGTGAACATTTTTCTCATGGAAAGTACATTTCCACGATTTACCAGTTCTTCATAATGATGAGTTGAAAATATACCCATTTTTGTAGCAAAAAACGGCTATTTTTTCACCTTAAGAAAGACTGATTCACTTCTTTTGCAGTTATCTTCAAAGCTATTTACCGAACTTAAAAACTATTTACATATCTTATTAGGGGACAAAATGTAGATGCAATTTCATCCTACATACAAGCTTTAACGTGCATATTTAAAATTTTTATGGCATCTCTTCTGATGTAGTGGAAAACGGCCAAATTGAAGATTTTCGCGTGAATTACAATTTTTAGCGGGTACCTTGAACCACCAAAATCCTTATTTCTCTGTAAGTATTGCAAGGATTTCCATAATTTGTTTTTGAAAACATAGCCAGGATATAGAGTGAATCCATAATTCAATTTGAAAGACCTACGTACACACAATAAAAGCAGACAATACGGTCAGTTGAGAAATATTTTTCTTACTTCTCCACAACTAACACGGCCGAGAGTTTTGCCGAGTGGAATAGAGAATTTTGTAAATCTCAATACAAATTCTCCGAGTTACAGAATTCCGAGTGGCAAAAGAACTCTCATCTCCACAACTCAATCCGGCCCCAGACCGTCGAGCCGTAGCAGAGGATGGGTCAGCATAGAAAAAAAATTTATAAAATTTGAAGTTATTTAAAATTATGCGAAGTTGGAAGGTTACCCTAAATTATATAAAAAAAAAATTATAGAATGTTAAATAAAATAGAGAAGACGGTATCCACAACAACACACCCGTATATATATTAACTTTAATAACCTTTTCTCTATATGTATGTACATATGAGCTGTAGCTGGATTGATCGTGGCATTTCGTAGGGCAACTCGACAATTTTGATCATAACAATTGTAGACGTGTGAAAGGGTGTTCATTGTAGTGATGGCAGAGATTTACGAGGTTTTCCAACAGTTTAATATGAAATCGTTCCAACATCAATTATTTTATCATTTTCCGCGTACTGAAGAATAATACCAAGCCATCCCAGAAAATTGTGGCTAACCTTTCTGACCGATGATGGTAGAATTTTTAATTTTCGCTTTCGCTCCATAACAAACCAAAAGCTTACTGGGATTGAGCTTGAAAATTTCCAGTTCGAAATAGTTGAAAAATATCAATTGTGAACAAACGTGGCAGCCATCATGCCGAAATCTTTCTCATTTCCAAATGGTTATGAAGAATATGAAAACCACCATCGCCTATAAGATGTTTACTATCTTAGCTATCTCGCGTTGTTTCACTCGGCAGTCCTCCACAATATCACAGAGGCAGAAAGCTGCCAGCCGCATGTTGCAGGTATGATATTTATAAGAAATGGCTGAGATACATGTAACAACAAACAACTCCTACATATTTACGCTTGCCTGTCAAAGATAAAAAAATATATGGAATGAAAATTGGGATCTATGTGTTATTTTTGAAATAAATATTAGGACGAAAAATAGTTAAGAAAACAAATGTAAAATATATGACGACCATCAATCGCAAGTCTAAGACCGCCCACACATTGGTGAGCGATGAGCTACTGTGAGCGTTGAGCAGTGCGCGATATGCGGCAAACCTTTCACATTGATCCGCTTTATATATTAGTTGCATCGTAACTTTTAGTGAATAATGGTATCAAGGCTTAAATGGTATTACTCGATAAGTTACGGTTAAAGAGATTGATTTTAGCAAGAAAACGGAAAAGACTAGCAATTTTTAAAATAAATAAAAACCGGTTGGAGTCGTGAATTTAACAAATTATATGAAGATCTTCCTCCCTTCAAGAATTTCGAATATACCCCCTTTTCATCGGCATTTTTCTAATTTTTAAGGCTTCTGCTTTAACAACTATAGGCACCCCAAAATAACATTTTCAAAAAACAACAACAAAAAAGCTATTATGAATGAACTTTATTTTATCATGAAGTTTGGTAAACAAAATGTATTTATTTTCTTTTATTTTCTTATTTGGTCATAAATATTTTTATTTTAAATCCGTTGCATTAGAGTATAGGTGTCTCCCCAGCAGTCTCTCGCTGAACCCGCAAAATGCAAAAAGTTATCTAAATGAGAAATGAAAAAGGAACTCTATATTATTTGTTAAATATCTAACATTACCTGACGCGAGAAATTACTTAGAATTGACTCTTCCCTGCACACATACAAATCCTTGCAAAATGTCGATTCCGGAAACTTCACTATTTGGAAGACTCTTTATAGACTCCAATGTACTTTTCAACTCTTGGTTTTTGACTTGCTGGGAAAAGTTGATACATAAAATTGAACATAAAATTCAATTTATATGTGCACATGCACAGCAACACAGATTCATGTTTTTTTTTCATGTTGGTATTTGTTTTTTTCTTTCTTCAATTTTGATATTTTTTGGAGCCGCAATAAAGATAATATTATCAATCCTAACCAACTTTGATCTTCCTTCTACACCCAAGAGTATTTTATGTAGTAAACTCATATCTGCGCGAACATCCCACTGCTGCCACCAATCCTGTTCGCAAAATTTTTAACTTTTTAAATTAGCAGATTCATCATGAGTTTGATGCAATTTTTAGACCAAAAAAAAAAAAGATAAATATTCAAATTCATTGTGATGGATTACAATTTATTCATTGTAGAAAATATTACCAAAAAGAAAAACTTTATCCTCACTGACATACTTTCCAAAGCGCTTTAGTTCATTAAAATCAATTGTTGGAATAGCTACATATGTATATGGACATACCAATATTTTCAATTACTTCCAACATAAAAATAAAATATCTTGAAATTAATTTTATATTAGAACGGTGACAAAAAAAAAAGTAATCAAAAAAAAGTTTTTCTTATTTTTTCGGGTTATTTTTTTATTAAAATCGTCATTTTTACTAAAACCGAAGGAAATAATTGTGCACAGTTGAAAAAAAAAACGTAAATTCAATACGTAGATAGAGAAGAAAGAAATTAAACTAAATTTTACTAATTTGTATGTCCTTCATTGTTAATAATATCGTGACATAAGCGTTGTGGCATCAAATTTATAAGTGTCTGCAAGGCAGAGATATCAATTCTTTCCTATTCTTTCTGAATAGCTCTTTTCAGATCCTGCAAAATATTAAATTGCCACCAATTTTTATAAACCTTTTGGGAAAGTATGCTTCATAGATTTGATGAGGTGTAAATCTTGGCTAACAGTAGGCCACTACAATAACCAGTATATTTCTAGACTCAAAGAAGTCCTTAATGTACCGTGCAGTAGGTATTAGCGTATTTTCTTGCTAGTAAGTTCAGATTTCACCTTAGGTATCCAATAAGTCCACATACAGTTATGCGTCCATCTTGTGAGAAATGTAGCAGGTTGACGTCTTTCCCCGATACAGGAATGCAGTCCATGTCATAAGTAATTATCCTTGAAAATTGCAAGAATAGCGTGATTGACGTGTCTTCCTTAAATCTCGCCAATACTTTTGGCAGCTATCAGGGACAGCCAAACAAAATTTCTTTTCATAATTGAAGATAATAAATTGCCACACTTTTTTGAAAAATTTGTACCCAAAAAATTTAATCGCGCTTTCTTATGCCGTGGTAAAAGTCTAAGTTTAGCCAACCGACTTTGGTACTTGAGGTTATTATCTTCATGATTGAACTCTTCTTTTTGTTCAGATGTTAAGAGATAGTTCACGATTGATTTCGGCAAGACTCATGTCGCTTAATTACTCTTTCAAGACGCTTAATTACTCTTTCAAACCTTTCATAGACTTTCGGCTTAGCTTCTGGCCTCCTGATCGTAGCATAAAGTTCGGGATTTTCTTTTAGGAAATTCGAGATATTAATCCTATATCTAGTTAATTTATCAGTTATTTTACTAACTACTACTGTTCATTTTCTGACAGTATCGTACCTCGAGGCATTTTGATCTAAGTAATTGAGTTTATGATTAATATATTAAATCATTAAATTATTTTTATGAAAACAATGTTTTAGTCATCCTTTATGAGCTTTTAAATGCTTTATTGCTGAGACTGTTGACAATTTTTCATTAACGTTAAACTAAACCCATGTTAACCTTATCTGCGATTTATTTTATTAAAAATTACATTTTTTTACAAAAAAAAATAAACAAATAATGCTTATGCGTCTTATAATTCGTTGACCACCTACTACTGTAGTCCATTCTTCTTCCCACAGTCTTAATACAAACAACAAAACGCGCACTCCTTTTCAGAACAAAAATTTTGTAAAAATCCTCATTAATTACCGGAGGACAGTGACATTTGATAATTAGATTTAGATCTTAAAGTGTAATAAAATGTCAGCTTGTTTCAGAAATTCGCAAAATTACATTTTTCGTTCATTTTTTTTTTTCGCTCACCGCCAGACTATATACTAATAAATTTACTGGGTTTAGATTCTAACACAAAGAAACTATTTGATTTTATTGTTCAAAGAACATTATGGAGAAACGCAGCAACTAGACCTACTTATTCAATTAAACTGAAGAGTAACAAGACAGCTCAGCAATTTGCGTCTATTTACAAAATAATAATAGCCATTGTCTCCCATTGAATACAAAATTGCTTGCTTGCATTCAATCAGTCTGACTATACTAGTTTGCCGGTCATATACTCATTCGTCGACTCCCAAAACTCTAAACTGGAGTTGATCTAAAACATTTTTATTCCAATATAGAAATATGCCGCACAATTGTTGCAAGTTCAATGAACCAATGACCAAAGTTCGTTCAGTGCAAGCAAAACAGTCAACATCGAATGTGGAATATTCACCACCGCGCACCCGTTCACCCGGTACGGTGCCCTGCCTGAAGCGAACCGCAATGAACGTGCGCTCCAAGGAAAAACACTACCAGCACTCAGCCAGCATAGACCCCCAGAATAAAGTTCTCCATCCACTTTTACTTAAGTACTCGCATGGCGAGTTTTCCAAACTAAAACTACTACTAGTTGCCGACGCCGCCATGGGCCTGCTGAAACTGAAATAAAAGAAAAACATTTTCCTCGCCGCTCTATAAAATAATTTATTTATGCAGCTAGTTTTGTGCCCTTTTACTGCTGCTGCTATTTCTACTGGCGAAACTTTTCCTCCATTTATGTAGCGCTCGCATCGCATTCTTCCACTTGAAGTAGTATTCAAAAAGAGAAAAGTGGATAGAGGGCCGGTCGTCGTGCTTTCTGCTTTGTTGTTATAATTTCATATATTTTTTGTTGTTGTTTGGTTTGTTTTCTTGTTTCACCTTCAAAGCAAACAATATACCGCTCAACAACAACAACAATGATTCTATATGGTGGAACCAATTGAAGTGTGTGTCAGTCCTTTATAATTAGTACCTATGTAGAAGCGCAATGTATAAACAGTGAAGCGTGCTGGATGAAGATCTTTCGGTTGCGATGTAGCCAGAAAGTCGCGAATATTATTTGTCCTCTCGTGTAAATTAGTCACGCAACTGTTCCAATTTTTACACGAACAACGCAACAAACATGTGTTTTTTTTTTTTTTTAATGTCACTCCACCTCATTTAAGATTGAGAGACCGATTCCAAAACGCACATGGATACTAAACATCATGAAGTCAAGTTAGCCGGCCTATAAAGAGGCAAGATATCAGATGAAACCGTGTCACCTGGGTAGATTTGTACATATATTTAACATTTACATACATATATGTACGTATGTGACAGCTCTTGCTGTTTTCGATTTTCACATTAGAAAATTAGATAATTTCCGTGAAAAACTCACAACTTTTTATGTGCGGCGGCAATAAAAACTGTGACGCGTGTATGTATAGTTGGTGTCAACTTTGATGACGTTCTTATAATTACTTTTCTCAACCTACTTGTAAAGATTTCATTAATCTTGAATTGGACCGCTTATTAATCGCATGATAATTTTTTTTTTATTTTATTTTTATTTTTTTTATTCAGAAATTTATTTTTAGAAATCTGTCTTATAGGGGCGGCGAAGTAAAGTGTGTCTGATGAACGACAGCAACTTTACAAATAATTTTACATTCCCTCATCGCGTGATAAATTACTTTCAATATCAATAAATTGAAGATGTCAAATGGCTTAGAAAGAAAGACTTGCGACATCTGTAGCTAACGTGTGACATCCGATGAAGGCTGTTGGAAAAACTGGAATTTTTTTTTTTTTTTTTTCATAGCTAATTTCATGAATTCATCAAAATTGTCATTGCGATTATCATTTAAGGCGTCATGAATATTGTATTCATAAATGGACTTTCACTGCACAGAGGTAGTTTACAGTTGCCTAGGTTTATTCTTGAAATTCGACTGTCGACATGTTGCTTCAAATAATGTAATTAAGTTAGGCTCTATTATGTTTGTGCGTCATTATTTTTCTGACCCTCGCATACATAAGAAGTGTGATCAAAAAGTACAAAGTTTATAATCAAATTTGAATTAATCTCTGTCATTGTACTCTCCTTGGCTAGCGATGCATTTATTCCAACGTTGATTCTATGATTGGAAGGATTTCTGAAAGGCTTTCTTCGTAAGTGCCTACACAACTGGTCTTTCGTGGCCCTCTAAATATCAAAAATGGCGTCAAAACGTTTTCCTTTTAGTGCAATGTTTATTTATGGGAAGAGCCAGAAGTCGCATGGTGTTAAATCCGGAGAGAGTACGGTGAATGTAGACAGACAGGATTTTTTTTTTTTTTTTTTTTTTTGCGTAAAACTCACGGATCAGAAGCAAGGTGTGGTATGGGATGTTGTCGTGATGAAAGAGGAAGCCATTGAATCACGAATCCATGCGAAATGTTCAGTTCGTCCCTAAGCTCTCGTGTTCAAACGCATCCGTTTTGCCACTTTTAGTACGTTTTCGTGTGTTTTTGACGACGGTCATACCACATGTAGACAGTTCTCAGAGTCACCACATTATCGCCATACACTGATTTTAACAATTTATGAGTTTCCTTGGCACTTTTTTGCATCTTAAAACAAAACTTAATATTAACACGATCTTAGAAGCCCATGATGTGTGATAGACACGGTAAACATGACCTCACTCTTCCTACTCTGGAAGCCGACTGACAAGTCACAACTTGTTCAAACTTAACACTGATTTTCTCAAAGGATCAGGCTGTCAGATGGATATCTACAAATAGATCAGTAGTTATAGAAATTCATTCACCGTATTTTTTTATCACACCTTTAGTACTTCTGCGTGATGACAATTCAAATCTCTAGCAGCCCCAGCTTCGCCAAAACAGTGTGCTGGAAGAATGACTGGTCGGTCTAACTACCACTTTCCTCAGTCATCATATTTCATTAATCGATTGAATAAGGGACATGTATGATGGTGGTCGATCCATCTCAATATTCCAGTACGAATAGGATAGAATACGCCCTCGTTACAATTTTCTTTTCTCTTTGTAAAAAACTCAAATCAAATCTCCTTAGGTGTTTTGTCTTCATCCCTTTAATTTTAACTGACGATCCTAGCAAACCGGTGACAGTGAAACTTTATATGTGCTGCTTCGGTAACCTACGTTAATTAAGTTGGTTGCTGCCAAACTTTGTAAAATTAGTAAATGCTGATGTCTGATGATTATAAGAAAATCTCTGATCAGCCTGATATGTTGTGTGGTCATTCTCCTATGTTAAGAAACATATAGGCCGCCTATTTTTTCCTTTTGAGGTTTCTAATGAAGAGAGAAAGACAATTACGGAATAATAAAGCCTTACGAAGAAGAAGATTGTGCAATTATCCCACAAATTTGGTGGATTCATAATTATGGAATTAAAATGTAGCATTACAATTTAGTTACCATTGTCTTGTCTCATGACTACCCATGTACATTCAAGTGTACATCTCTCACCAACTATACCTATACACGCAGGCAAAAATTGTTTACCGTAATGTACTGTGACCCATATGACTAAAATCATAGATGGCACAAGAACTAGATGTCACATAGCATACTAGAGCAGAATATACAGACTGTGAAATGGGTAGTGCATTCTGGAATGGACCATAATATGTTTTAAAGCGTCCCAAAAGCAAATGTTTTTATAATAGCAGTTTTGTATACATTTGATCGACTTGCTCAACACTTCACATACGAAAAAATATAAATCACTCGATGTATACAACATTTCAAATGTTGTGGTCCATTCCGGAATAGACTACCCAGCCATATAAATTTTGTATACTTTTTTAGTACTGCATGCGACATCTACTTCTTTTGCAATCTATGCTAAATTCCATGACTCAACAAATTTTTCCAGCCGCACGTGTAGATGGAGTGAAGGGGTTAATAACAAACTTTAGGGCTTGTTCACGATCGCGATTTATCGCCTGCGACAGAGCTCTGATTGGCTGCAGCAATGTTGTTGTCGCTAAACATGCTTACTCTTTCTATAAAAATATAAATTTATGTAAATTTCACACTTATATCTCCTTGTCACTACAAAACTAAACAAATTAAGTTGTAGCCGCTGTCAACCTTGTGAACGTATTGCGCAATAAACATCAGTCGCAAATAGAGATAGATCTATAGGAAGAGCAGGACGTCACTAAAAAATCGCACGGTATCGTATCGCGCTCGTGAATGAAAAGGGATTTATTGTTTTCACTTCTAATATGCTTATAACACATCAAACGTAAAAAAATGTTAACGGTACTTCAACATACAACAGTGCTGTCATTATAAAGAAATGATTACATAATATCACTAACGCCACCTCTTATCAAATGCCGGAAATTAATTCAATTACCCATATAATATGTGCGACATTGCATTATGGTTGTGGAAATTAATGATATTTTTGTATGTCCGTCTGTTTGGTCGGCGAAATACATATCTTCGTATATCTCACAATCTTTTTAAGATTATCATTCGAAAAAAATCCCTGACGGAGATTATGCTGACAAAGCCACATCACCTGCATACACTTCTTAAGTCATGCTGTTTTTTCTCTGTTGTCTTATGTCTTTTACGTAAGACGATTAAATCCACACAGCTACTTACCTACTGAGTTAGATGAATATGGCTTTGCTTACCTAATTACTGTGTATTTGTTGCTAAATAAACCCTGCAGTATTTGTTTAATTGGCAATTTCCAAGAGATACAATATTTTCATTATAAACAAACAAAGTTTTGTTCTTTATCAATTATTTTATAATATTTTCTCGCTTGACTTCCCCTTCCTGCGAGTTTTCTATTGTGTTTTTGTTTTTTTTTTTTATATTAATTTTTTTTACCAGTTTGCATACGACGTCTGTGTGCTTGAGATTTTTATGTTGAATAATGGACAAGCAGTGATGCAAAACGTTCCATACAATTTGTTGAACACGATGAGTACTCGCCGAGATGTTTACGATTCTAAATTTCATAATAATTCATGAAAATGTATTTTCTGACAGAGACTAAGTGTTTTTGTAGAATCACTAAATCTTTTGCTTGCCTCATTACCATAGACAAATGCTAAGAATAGGTAGGTAGGTATTATATACGGTATATACGGAAGGTTCAGGTAAACATAATCAGTCAAAGGAACGGGCGGAAGTAGCAAGTGCCCCATTGAACTCGACGTATATTTTCTGCATTCTAATGCAGGATCTCCGTATGAATAGGGATTCCCACGCAAATACATATTACGATATTATTCAGCATACATTTAATTCTACCACTACTGTCAGAAATATTCAAATCGTATTATTCTTTCTTTTCACGAAAAGCCATGAAAAGTTAAAAAAAAAAATAAAAAAAAGTAAATAAATATTAAAAGTCAGCCAACCATATGACAACAGGGGAAATCTTAAGAAGACTCCAGTTTCATTTTCATTTTTCCCTTGACTATAATGACAACAAAGAGGAAATTTCTAAAGAAGATGTGAATTTTTTCTTCTTCCTTTATTTTTTTATTTTTTTTTGCCCGGCAGACATGTATGTTACCTTCTTGTCTCGTCGTCGTCGTCGTCGATGACGACTTCACTACTTCACTTCGAAATGAATTAAATAGGCTGACTGGGATGATGGGAGGACATGCTTAGTTCAGGGTTCTTAGAGTGTTATTTCTTTTTAATGAAACTATTACTGAACTTGGTACGATGACAGACAGACAGACAGACAGATAATCTTCTCTCTACGATTGAGGAACAAAGAAAATGGATATGAATTCATCTCAAAAATTATAATGTAGAAATGCAATGCGGGGGTTTAGTAGGACGGACGTAAAATTTTTCATTTTATATGACTCACGTTCATCATAAAAGAGAAATGCTTAAAATCGTGCTCAGAAAGTCCTAAAAAAGGATTAAAATTCTTTCAAAATGTTTTCCTGTCTGCGTTTCTCTTAACTGGTGTGTCCAGTGTCAAAAATTGACACAGACGTTATAAATCTGTTTAATTTGAAATAGTTTATTTTTTTTTTGTACAACAAAAGGAAAAAAAAACGGAACTCTTATAAGATCGCATCCGTTTGTCTGTCTGTCTGTTTGTCATATATGTACGTTTTTCTCGAAAACGACATGACGTAAGAATTTGAAATTTAGCAGAATGTTAGGTCTTTGTGACGCGCACTTAATTCGACAGTCAATGGTTATTTTTTATTTATTTTTTTTTTAATTGAAGTTGAGTTTGGACCTCCGAAAAAATTCTTTTTGTGTTGTGCGGGGTATAGTTTGAAAGAACTACTATTCTAGAATTACAAGAAAAGAGAATTAAAAAAAAAACAACAATTTTGGTGATTTGGTTATAAATATATAGCCCAAAATGTCCGAAACCTTGCGATCTTCTAGGTTTCTAAAGCTAAAGTTTTGATATTATCAGAATTAGTATAGACAATGAGTCATAGATAACAGGAAAACTGCAGCTTTTCTCATCAGTCTCACAGTTTCTGGAAAAATTATTTTTTGTGTTAGTTTATAAGACAGCTTTTACTAATGAGACTAACTCATAAAAAAATTTGGATTAGACTTAAATGTATAATAATAATTTCGGTCGATTGACTGTTCGTTGATGAAGTTCTTGTAGGGAACCTTGATTGCGCCAGCCCGAGTCACTCTTAACCTTTTTTTTATTACTACTATTATTGTTTAAAGTAAACGTTGTCCAGATCAATACCATCCAATTCCAGCCATAAAAAATCATTAATCATCTGTCGATAGCGCAATCCATTCACCGTAACTGTTGCTCCAGCCACATTTTCGAAAAAGTAAGGTCCAATGACCCCGCGGGACCATAAACCGCACCAAACAGTCACACGTTGAGGATAGAGAGGCTTTTCAACAATAACTCTTGGGTTTTCCGAGCCCCAGATGCGACAATTTTGCTTGTTGACGAAGCCATCGAGGTGGAAATGGGCCTCATCACTCAAGATGAGTTTTCGATGGAATTCCGGATCATTTTCATGCATTTCAAGGACCCAATCAGCAAAGACTCAACGTTGTTGATGATCGACCGGCTTGAGTTCTTGTGTTAACTGAACTTTATAAGCCTGAAGACCCAAATCTTTATGCAAAATACGGTGTAATGACGTTTGTGGAATGCCTAATTCCAAAGAACGACGAGGAATGGACAAACCTGGGTTTTCTTCAACACTTTCGACTAAATCAACAATATTCTCGGCTGTTCTTGAGCGACGTGCACGGGTTTTATTCTTCACATCACTAACTTGTCCCGACAGCTCGAATTTTTCTACCAATTTCTGTATTGCGGTCCGACAAGGTGCTTCACGACGACCCAAAAATGTTCGAGTTTTACGAACCGTCTCTGCCACATTTTCACCATTTTTATAGTGAATTTTAATAATTTCAATGCGTTGTTGAATCGTGTATTGTTCCATTTTTATTAATGGCGTAGTTTCTACTTGTCAAATGTCAAAAAATGACAGCGGGCTAATTAAAATAACACCTCTTATTGGAAAACGCTGTATTTGCGGGATTACATTACTTACATACTGTTCGGAAGATGTGTACAAAAAAATATATTTATAAGAGTGCGTTAAGATGTGTGATGTGAATTTGGATACATTTCACATTAACAGCCAGTGATTTTCATATTTTTATACGATACAACCTACTACGGTATTATTATTATACAAGGTGGGCCATCTGTTAGTCCTTTTTCATTTGTAAATAGAACACACATTTCGGGATAAAAAGTCGAAAAATTTTATTGATAACGAAAATTGTTGCTGACTTTTTCCAATAAAAGCAGATCAATGACCTCAATTTCAGCTCGAATGTTAGTTTTAAGTTGTTGAATTATTTGTGAATGATTAGCATACACCTTACCTTTCAAATAACCCCACAAAAAATAATCAAGTGGTGTTAAATCTGGGCTTCTTGGTGGCCAAGGAATTTCAGAATTTCCTAAAATTAAGCGATCGGCAAATTTTGTTGACAATACTCGTAAATGGAGTTTTGCACGACTTGTGTGACATTTTTCTCCGTCTGGTTGAAACCAAAGGTCGTTGACATCCAATTCATTCAATTTGGACCACATACAATCAGTTAACATGTTGCGATAACGTTCCCTATTCACTGTAAGGGCATTTTCCTGTTCCTGTTCTTTTTCAAAGAAAAACGGCGCAATAATGCCACCAGCCCATTAACCACACCAAACAAACAGTGACTTTTGGAGGATGAAGTTCCTCTAAATTCGACAATTTTGTTAATTAACGTACCCATCCAGATGAAAATGTGCTTCATCACTAAAAAATAATTTTGATGAAAAACCTTCATTTCGTTCAAGCATCCAATTAACAAAACGACGACGTTTTAAATGGTCTGGTGGCTTCAATTGTTAAGTTAATTGAATTTTGTATGGATGCAAATGAAGATCAACATGCAAAATTCGCCGTAATGTGGTTCGTGAAACGATTAGTTCCTGTGAACGATACCTGATTTCTGTGCTTGGTTCATTACGAACACTTTCCTAAAAGATCTTTTGTGTGCTTTACCCCTACCGTGTCAGGTCGACCTTTTTAAGAAAGCTATTACCTACTTGCGGTCATTTTTTCGGACGTCTAAAGGGGTCTTTGGCGAGTAAGTCTACGTATTCGGAAAGTATTTGCTCTGCAAATTGTCTTTATTCGGTATAGAATCGACAGTTATCGTCTGTGGCTTGCCCTTTTCTTATGCTTGCTTTTAAGTGGGCAATGGCTAGTCATTAGGCCACTGAATAGCATAATCTACGCGTTAATGAAATTCTTCGCATGCCATTGTAGCTGGTGAGCCTTTTCTGTCTTGGACGTTATTTCTCGTGTTAGGTGACTTTTTGCCGCAGAAGGGTTAAGGTCCGATAAATGTTGCTCGTTTTCTAGCCAAAGTGTTGGAATGTAGGAATTTACTGCTCCATCTGTGCTCCACTCCGGAGCGGAACAGTTAAAAAAAAGAAGATTACTCCACCAAATAGCTTCGGAGCTGAACGGCAAATAGATAAACGTCCCGCTTCGGAGTAGAGATGAAACTTAGATCCGGATTTGCTAATATCCGAAAATCCGTATACCCGGATCTACGAACTCCGAGTTCTAATAACTTGGATCGGATCTGGCTCACTCACACTTCATGCAATAACTCTCCGTCTCACTCAAACTAAAATATCAAAGTTACGGTCTTACGGCAAGCTTTGGGTACACTAGAATCATTTTTAGTAGATAAAAAGATATTTTTCGAAACTGGGTTTCTTGAAGAAACTAATTTTTTTTCCGTAATCTAAGAAATATTGTAAAAAGTGCTATACCATTTTAGAGTCCTTATTAAATGCGTCAACTTTTAAAGTTACTTGCCAAACTAGCGTAGTACATTTTTTTTCAGTACAGTCAGTTAAAGTTCAACGAATTATTAATTTTATATTGTTGGTTCGGCAAAATGTGACATTTTCTTCCAAGTTGGAGCAGTTGGCTTAGAATTTAAAGCAACAGGCTATATAAGCACTATTCGGGATTACATAAGAAAAATAAAATTGAAAAAAAGTAAAGATTTGTAGCAACAGGAGCTAAAAAACGATCACGGGGTGTACATTTTCTCGAAAACAAAAGAAATGTCTATAATTTGAAAATGCATGACTTAGATTTTTTTTTAAATTTTTCTGGTAACTGCTACGATTTGGTCTATCACCCGGTTCCGGCTTGACGTCGAATTACGGGACACCCTGTATAATATTCGAAATCGAGAATTGATTATATTCGGATATCCGGGAATATTGGGTACCCGGGCTCCCGAGTAAACTTGGAATCGAGAATCTTGGAAGCGAGTACCTGGATACCCTTTTTTTCTTCGCCTGCGAGATTTTATCCAATACGTGGACGAGCTTTGTGATACAGTGAAACCCCCAGAATACGTATTAAAACAAGTCATGCAGTAATGTTTCAATAACATAGTTATCTATTTAAAAATCATAATGAGTAGGCAAATTTATGAAGGAATCAACACGGCAAGAAGTGGATTTTGTGCTGTCATTATTCCTCTTACCACTGAGCTAACGAGACAGATGATTTTCCCTCTTGCACTTATCAATTTGTTACTAGCCTACTAAGCCACGTTAAGAGCAGTCTCCCCGGCAAGCGGAAGGTCTCGATTTCAAACCCGGACGAGGCGGTTGTTTTTTCTTCTTGTATTTATGAATTTGATTTAGAATCGTTAAAAATAAAAGTTCTTAAAAATTCTTCTTTATCCATCTTAGTTTTGACTCCATGACATGCTTAAAATAAAATTTTATTTTCTTGCAATTAGCACCCACCAAAGCCAAACCAATGTAATCTCAGTCGACTATGGTAGATGTGCAAATTGTACGTACTTCATGGCTTGTATACACTTCTGGCGGTTAGAGATGCGACCGTCGTCTAAAGGCTCAATATTCAACAAGAAATATTTATCACATATTCATATCCCGATTTCCAATGAAGCAAAGTATCTAAAGAGCTTGTGTTTATACTTTTTTTTTTTTTTTTTTTTTTTATATTATTAAGCCAAGCTCAGGGGATACCCTATGATGCAAAGCACAGCATGGCAGGAAGGAGATAGGGAAAGGATTAGGGGATATGAGGAGAGTGGCGGAGGTGCCGATGTATGTCGCCCTTAAACTTCCGCAGATTGTACGCCGGAGGAAAAACAGAAGATGGTAAGCTGTTCCACATTCGCACTGTTCGGGATAAAAAAGCATCACGGAATTTTACTGTACGGCCGAAACTAATTTGAAGGGTTAAAGGATGTGCGCGGTTTGCAGCGCGAGTATTGCGTGCAGGAATCATTCTACAAGGGATTAGACTAGATATTTCATCAGAACATTGACCATGCATATAGCGATAAAGGAGCGAAAGGCATCCAACATTGCGGCGGTGCTCGAGTGAGTCGATATGACAAGTTATTGCCAAATCGCCAATGAGCTTGAAGGCTCTCTTTTGGACAATATCCAATGAAGCTAAGGCTGTGCGACCAGCCCCGGCCCATATATGGGAGTTGTACTCCATTCTAGGTCTAATGTAGGACTTGCCTCTGAAATAAAGCTTCTTGGCATAGACAAACCAACCATTAATTTTTATTTTCTTAGAAATTCACTTTTGAAACAAATATTGCTATAAATGTTGTATGCACCATTGCATTGCCGACAACGCAATATTCCAAAACAATTGGAATGTTTCTTTAGAATTTATGCTTAATTTGAGATATAATATTTCATTCTATGTTAAAACACACTGAAAAACATGAAATGAGAATTATTATTATCACAAATCTCAACTTAAAATTGCAATATTGGTGAAATGTTTTGGAATCTGTATGATTGGGATTATTGGGATTGTGTGAAGTTGACTTATTTTCTCTTATATCTTAAGTAAAATCGTGAATTAGATTATTCTTGTTAGCAGCCCACATAGGTTAAATAGGGATTTTATAAACAAAATAATTGTCTTTCTCTCAATTATTGTAGTTTATCATTAGTTTATCAAACATATTTTAAGCGATAAAGCTTGTTAGGCAACTAAGAGTTGTTTTGATTTCGCAGTGATCCTATTTTATTATTGGATTGGAAAACATTGAAGAACCATTTTAGTCATATAATTTCAGTATTATCATCTGTTGTTTTTATGTGAAGAGAATACGAGTTTTTGATTGATGAATTTCATTTGGTAAAGAGCGAACATTTGTATGAATCAAAATTTATTACGATTTCGAGCAGGCGTTTTAGGGTAAGTGCTAGAAAGTTTTTACTAGACATGCACAAATTTCACGGTGATTTTGTTTTTTGTTTGTTCCTGTGGCTTTTTGCAAACTAATTAATGATTTATAGTCAAATTGTTTGTCGATTCTCAAATCCTTCTGATTCATGATGAATAAATCATTCTACTGTAACTCCATTTGGCAAGTGTCGGATAAGGTGCTGGAATTGATATATATAACCTGAGCACAAACCAAGTGTGAACTAATACAGCTCTGCCAGCGACTCGCATAATGGGGATATTTTGAACTGGAACTGCGGCTCAACAACAAAAGAGACAAAAGATAGTTTTTGGTTATATAGGTATTAATTCTATACTAAATAAATATATACCTACAGACGTGTGCAAAAAAAATGGGTGTGTATAATGCAAATATGATTTGAGAAAAATTTCCCAATAGAGCACTAATAGCCAAGGAAGAAATAAATGCAAAAATATAAGCGAAATGTAGTAATTGGGGTGTATATGCATGAAACTGAGTTTTTCGGCGGCAAAAACGTCCCGAGAATGTTTTCTGAATCAGGAAAACAGTATTGTGATATGCAACAGGCGGTATTGGAACCGCACTTCCCTTCCCGCCGGCGGTTTAATCCTCCACATATTTTTGTTTAAAGACTTTTTACATCTATGCTAAATATAGTTATAAGACCATTGGGCTTAATTATGTAGAGCAAATAAATAAATAATAATAAAAGTATGCAGAGAAAACTTTTCTTCTAATGAGCTGAGGCGAACAGTGAAACCCGTTTTTCGTTCGGACACAACCCTACTGAGTTAAATCGTCCTATTATTATTATTCGAACTGAGGTACTAGCAGTTCGAATAAAAAAGTGAGTATGGGGATGGCTATAAATAGCTATTTAATGCTACTACGATAGGAGTGTGGGTACTCAAACTTCTTCTCAGGACCTAAAGGCAGAAACACATCCAAGCAATCCTCAGACCTGGCCTCTTTCAGGCTTCCTCACCACAGCTCGCATCAAACCTTGCCTCAGAAAATTGAAAACAAAATGATACCACCGGGCTCGGTGCTGTCATTGTAATTTTGATAGTACATCTTTTGACAGAAGTAGGCCTGAGAGAGAAAAATTTCCAACATTGAGCAAGGCGCGCTTTGCGGCTAGGCCTTAAGGCTAGCTGTTGGCTTGGTTTTGTGTTGCATCATTTAAAAACCCGTGTTGGAAATTTTGACAACTCCTCGAGGCCTGGATGTGTTTCTGCCATAAGGAATTCAATTCTGTACTAGTTTTACCAAAATGTACTAGATCAAACTTTGACACCAACCCCAGCTTTCCCCCGCTGAATTGAAATAAACATTGTTAATAAAATATGTTCGGGAGTATCATAGTGCATCGTTTAAGACATCTCTCATGTCTGGAGGTATCGAGCCTAAAATGAAATGCAATGAAATGACAGTTTATTATAATATGTAACTCTGCTTCTGAATAACAAATGCTGCATTAATAGCATTGTATAGTTAGTGTTAAATTTTCATGTATGTTTTATAGGTAGGGTCACATACCTTGTTTTTTTTGTTTTTTTTTTTGCACACGTCTGTATATTATAAATTGAAAACTTCCCTTATCTCCGCCCAGTTAGCTCACTCTCACCTATATTATGCAATGTTCTTTCTTATTTACTCCTACTTGGGACACGGTAAACCTAGCTGCTAAACCAGGACACCTTGTACAACGCTTTACCGTGTTTCAAATATATACATGCAGTATTCCAAACATATTCAAAAAAATATCGCAGAAATCTAGTCTCAGTACCCTTATAGGATAAACTGACATGGAATAATCGAAATGTCCTGTATTTTTTAAAAAGACGTAAGCAGAATAATTTTGAAGCACTGTTTTGCTCTATAACAGTCTAAAATTGCATTGAATGAATTTCTGTAATACTTAAAAATACTCAAATTTCATTTACCTGCATATCGATTTATACCGGCTGGCTATGTGAGAGTTACTCACACGTTTGTACCTTTCAGGTATATTTTATATTTAGGTTCGAGACTTTTTATTTCAGGGGTTGTATTTCATATTGCGGCTATTTTTTTCGAGCAAATGTCAAAAATACTTCCATGATATATGCATTATTTTACAATGTCAAATAATGACCATCAACATCCACGCCATCTATTGAGTAACTCTACATGTAACAAATTTTTATTTTTACATTAAAAAATATAATCTCGTTTGAATTATCTGATTAATACGAAATATCATTAAGTTTATATAAATTTCCTACATTTGAAGAATCATAAGTAGTAAATCAACCCTTCAAACTACCAAAATTTCGTCTCTATATAAATTATGTTCTCTAACTATTTTAGTTCACTAAATTAATTTTCCCTTTATTTTTTACTTCCAGATTTTACATACATGCCTGAAACGATAAAATAATCACAGCATTAACGTCATTCAACGTCATCACAATAGGTTACCGGACCGCGTCCTTCAGTATGATACTAAATAACTTTAAGACTAAAATGAAATATAGTAGATAAAAATTAAACTAAAACTATACTCCTTCCTTCTATATATATATATACATATATGTATATCTACCATGAATCCTTCTCTCATCGTTCTATTATTATACTACGAAATTTTACGAAGATATTCAACTTGATAAATTTCAGCCATGAATTCTGTATTTTCGGCATTTAAAACGAATAAAAACGACAAACAAAAGTCGCTTTTAGGTGGCAAAAAATTCTGTAATACGACTGAGAACAGCTATGAGAATCTAAGGCATATTCGGGAGATAGGTTCTGGCTCAAAAATGATGACATCACTTGTGAACGATGATGTAGAAGAAGAACTCCTGAATCTTCGCAACAGACCAATTATAAAGCCGGCAATGCTAAATGAAAATGACTGCTTTACAACAACGACTGATGTAGTTGATCATGCAACAATAACAACAACATGTAACGTAGATAGTAATGTAGTAGAAGTTAATAATCAGACAGAGATCGATCGTAATATAAAATCGTCAGAACACAGTAGTTATTCGAGTAGTAGTAACAATAAGAATTGTGATAAATCTTTAAGTCCTAAAACATCATCATCAACACCACCAGCAGCAGTAGTAGCAGCAGCAACGACAAAAACAGCAACAACAAATGGTCCTATCGTATGTTGTAATTTAAGCGACAGCAATATTCCTTCTCCCAGTAGTCCTGAAATAAGCCGATGTAGTAGCAGTTGTAGTAATAATAGCAGTACTAGCTGTGATGTAACAACAATTGCCGCCCCTTCGATTAACAATAACAACAACAATACTGCGATAGGAAGTAATACTAGTTCTAGCAGCAGCAGCAGCAGTAGTAGTAGTAGCAGTAGTAACAGTACAAGTAGTAGTCAGACAGATACTGTTGGATCGACGACAGCTGCAAGATTAACTGCATCAATTCTAAGTAATGGCCATACCCAACCAATTATCATGTCCAAAGTCAGAGGTAACACAATCAATAGCACAAGTAGTAATCCACAGTTGCCGACATCGTCCAATTCGGCTACAACTACGCCGAAGAGTGCGCGATATAGTAAGCCTCGTCTTAGTATAAGCGGATTTAATAACAGTTCCATGCCATCTGTACACGGACGTTCGGGAGCAACAACGAATTCCAATGGTGCTCAACCGAAGACCAGATTATCGACACATCAAAGGAATTTAAGTCTTGATTTCAGGTAAGTTGCGTTAATTCGCAAGTTGTATTATTTAAGAAAAAAAAAAATCACAAATTTAAAGAGTGGGCAGGAGATTTTTTCAATAACAAAAAAAAAAAAAAAAAAAAAAAAAAAGAAATCTGCCAATGTTCATAGAGTGAAATCATATTGGAATCAGTTTATGATGAAAACCTAAATGAATTTTAGCTTAACATTGTTGGTGTTTGGTGGTGCAGCCAAAATGTAAAATCATCAAGTGAAATTCATACTTTCTTTTTCCAAATTTTAAATAAATATTATTAGCAAAAAAACAATCACGCAATCAGCCCAATCGTCGCGGATACCTAAAATGCAGGGTGTCTGCTTTAACTGGAAACATTTTTGAAAACGTCGATAAGGGTTTGGGGATATGGGATATGGGATATGGGTCTGCCCCGCAATGATTCTCCAGTACATATCTACTGTCCATCACAGATAGGTACACGTTTAAGTCATTCTTTGCCATATGTAAAACAAAGTAGGACAATTCTCTAAATTTAAGACACGTTTTTTCTTAAAAATAAATGTTATTTTGTCTGATATTAAGGGAAATGAATTTAATTTCCCCAAATCCATGCAACATTCAATGGATGTAGGTATTTGGCACCAGAAAACTTACTAGGGGGTACCCGAAAGAAATCGAACTGATTTTATTTTTATTTTTTTAACAAGAAAACCTTTAATCCCCGCTAGTACTAATACACTTGTCTAATCCTTTATTCCACTTTTCAAAATATTTTTTAAATTCGTTTTCTGGGATACCCGACAGCGCCTCTGTAGTTTTTTTCTTCATCTCCGCAACGTCGGCAAAACGCTTTCCTTTCATGTGTCTTTTCATTCCGGGAAATACAAAAAAAAAAACTCGCAAGGGGCAAGCTCGGGCGAATAGGAGATGGGGCACAGGTGTCATACCATTTTTGGTCAAAAATTGGGGCACAGGGGTCTTGCCATTTTTGGTCAAAAATTGGGGCACAGACAGGAACAGGAGCATTATGGTGGTGAAAAAAGCAGTCGCCTGACTGCTACAAATCAAGCCTTTTCCGCCGCAAAGTGTTACGCAATCTCTTCAAAACTTCCAAGTAGAAAACCTGATTAATTGTCTTACCTTGTAGAAAAAACTCTGAATGGAGGACTCCGCTCACATCGAAAAAACTAAATCAGTATTTTCTTGAAGTTTGATTTCACTTGAGTTTTTTTGGGGCGAGGTGAACTTGAAGTCTTTCACTGGCTTGATTATTGCTTCGTTTCAGCGTTCGAACCATAGCACCTTGATTCATTACATATAATTATCTTGGAAAAAAAAATGTCGATCATTTCGGAACCCTTCTTTCAAAGCAAAGCAAGCTTCCACACGACCTTGTTTTTGTTCAGCAGTGAGCAGTCACAAGCCAAATCTTCCATTAAAATTCCCTGAACTAAACTCCAAGTCAGTCCAGACAGCTCCTAAACTTCTTCAATGGTCTGACGTCGTTCTTTCAAAATGATTTCATGAATTTTTTCCACATTTTCATCAGTTCGGACCGTGGAAAGACGACCAGAGCATTTTTTGTCATCAATTGACATTTCACCTCTTTTGAATCGGGAAAATCACATGAACACTTGGTGTTTTCGCAATAACATCATCCTTGTGGGCCGTTTTTAACATCTCAAGAGTTTCTGCGATAGTTTTTTCGAACGAGAAGAAAAATTTACTGTAATGCGCTATTCACAAAAATCAGCCCTTGCAAAAAACGACGAGCACACAAAACAACGGTCACTAAAAAATCAACATAAGCCGAACAGAACTTTCTGTTGAGACTATGCTTGGCTAGCTGACTGGAAATGGTGGCTCTATACACTCCTAGCGATAGAACGCGGTAAATACTACAAAAACTCCATCCACCACAACATCAGTTCGGTTTCTTTTGGGTACTCGCTCGTAGTACGTAAAATTCCCAAAAAGTTAAGCTTCCTCGGATAAAAGGAAGAAAACGTCCAATAAATTAGGTATTATTCTACATTTGGAAATTACCTACATTTTAGGGATAAAAACCTATTCCTTTTTTTCCAAGGTGGAACTTTCCCTAATCTTATCAAAAAATACCTAAGCTTAATGGCACAAATTGTTGCCACTCATTTTAGAGAATTTTTTTTTTATTGAGTACAGGCAGTCATCGCTTTTAAGGCAGGCTACGTTCCAGGAATAATTGACGTAAAACGGAACGACGTAAAGCGAATCACTTTTTTTTTATACATTTCTATACAAAATCATCTATAGTACGGTTTTTAAGTATGAAAAAAGCAACCCTAAAAACACAAAATAACAGTGACACAATCATTACAATTAGGGTATTTAAATAGAAAAAGTCCCACAACTGTTTCTGTTTCCCATTTTATTTTTAATTTTCATGTGCCGTCCAGAACATTTGCATATAGCTGAGGTTAATGTTATTATTTACATCGGAAATTCGTTTAAAATTAGAGACATTTCTCTCGAATATTAACAAAATGTTTAAAAGTTGGTCAAAATGCTGCTTGACGTAAAACGAAACGACGTAAAGCGAGCACTGCCTGTATATAGAGAAAACCCACATATCGGCTTTTTGCTGACTAGAACTATAGCCGAGCCTTGTTTCTGAGTTTTTTTCTTGCCAACAAAGCTCTAATTCACCGGTATCCACAACAGACTAAACCGATTGCATCTATCCAGTTCGTCAAACATTTAAATTCCCATACGAGCAGGGGATAGTTGTGAAATTCCAGACCTATCTGTCCTCCACCACTACATTAAGTATTTGGAATGATGAAAGTATCGTCGGCATTTGGCTTGATGCCACATTACCAGTTTAGACATTTCCAAGCTTGCACAGATGCTTCCCACATAAATCCTGTTCTTAGTACTGACTGCTACAATGTCTATCTCCAGGTGCACAAATGTGGGGCTCGGCGGAGCTTTCACAGACGCTATCCGTGCTATGCTTATTACACCAGTGATGCTCAGACAGACCATTGTCTGCGTATGTTGCTCAATTTGGTTTCTACTATTTAAGTTTTACCCTATGCCACCATAATGTCTCTACATATTAACATGGGTCTTATGGTAGGCGTGTAAATCCAATACATGGTCCATTTCGTTCCGCATCCTCTGTCATAGGCGTAGTATAATCCTCAGACTTTCAACTATCTTAAGATAAATCTTCCTCTGCTTTGATGGTAGCCAATTCTATGGATTCTAGGTGTTATTAAACAAACTATTGATGTCCACGAAAGCGCATAGGGTTGTATATTCTTAAACTAAAACCTGTTCTAATGGCTCTAACTGAACCCCTTCCCTTACAGTGTAAACATTTTTTGATTAACTCTTCTGTTACTTAAAAAAAATACATGGGCATCTATTATTACTCACTTAGAAGCCGTATATCGAAATTTTTTCTTGATGCCAAGGAAGCTTTACATGATGGAATCTGATTGAAAGCAATTTTCTTTCACTCTGATTGCAGTTCATATGGAACAGCTTTTTGTTCTTCGAATAAATTAAATTCCATAGCAACAAGAAATGTTTTCAAATCTTCTGCGCATATCCAATGTACACTATATAAATTTTCATTTTAAAAGTACTCGAAAAAGAACATTTTGGCTCAAACGGTACCTACTTTCTTTTGGAACGGTACCTACTTTCTTTTGTACAAAATTTTAGTACAATTTTATGAACGAATTGAACACATTTAATACCCTGCACGCACAGTTATTAAATTCCGTATAAGCATGCAAGATTATGAATTCGAATCAAGCCCATGTAATCCCATGTATCGTGTAGTCAAACGATGTCTTGGGCAGCTAAGCTCCAATATGTGTGTTAAAGATGAACGTTCTCTTAACCTCCTATCCGCCGTGGCAAACTTCGGATGGAACAGTCGTCTTAACTTAATATCTGTGCCGTATCTAGAGCGATATGGCCTTAACATAGCAGAAACAACACAACTTAATCATAAGTAACCCTTAAAGATATCGCTATAATTATACGACGAACAGTACAGGGTACAAGCTTATTGGAGAGTATTCAGCCAATTTTGGAGTTTCATTCAACAAACATTGCTGCAACTACAGCGAGGCCACAGAAAAAAAGTATTCTTATCGCCAGACCTGGGGCACTTCATATCGACATCCTTAAACAAATTTCCAGAAATAAGGTAAGGGAGATATTCTAATCCATTAACTCTAACATGTTCTTGCAATCATAACGTTTAATCCCACGAGCTGTGATATTAAGGAAGAACTTTTAAAATGTTAATTTGGGTCCTACCATATTATGCTTGACCCCGCCAAACAATCAGTCTTTGCTTCTTTCATAAAAGTCATCTTTTCGCCTACTATGAATCTGCATGAGCCTAAAGTTCAATGTTGTTTTTTTTAAATTTTTGTCAGTGCGGAAACGCAACGGGAACCACTGTTTTTAGTGCCATTTTGAAAACAGTGTAATATCAAATTTGAATAATTTTTTTAATTGCCATCCTTCGAGGCAGGATGCTTTAAGCCCTCCATATTTTCTGATCGAAATTCACAGATTTGTTTTCTTTTAAAATCCGTAAATATTCCGTCAGAAGACGTATTCTAATTTGCAGAACTTCATTTATATTAATTTTCTAACAACATTCATTTTCTCAGGTTCTAATGAACTTTGTTCAAACAATGCCCCTTAAGGGCTTCGAACTGCTGCGATTGATTCTTGTAGGCTAATTAGCTTATTTTTAAAACAGTCAATTTCTGAAGAAATTGTAAATCAATATTCCGCCGACAAGGAAAGGTCATCAAATGATAAATAGCACCATTAACAGGTTCAGGTCAATATTTTCTTAACCTGATCATCATAAGGTCAATGGAAGCGTTTTTTTTTTTTTTTCACTTAAAATTTGCCTGAGTTCGTCGGCAATCCTTTTGCAAAAGTCGCTGAACTCTCTCAGTGTGTGTGACTTATTAAATCGTAAAACTAAAATTTATATGCCTTCTCTACTCATTCCCGAGTTAATTAACTAAATGAAAAAATTATCCCTGGGTTTTTTTTGTTTTTTTTTGTTTCGACAATAAACTCCCATAAAATCCTCCCAAGCCGGATAATAACTTCCATGAATTAATCAGAGGCCGTTTACGCTAAAAATTTTCATCAGAAAAAAAAGTGATTCTCGGACCAAGGGAAAATCGATATCGAATTTTCGATGGAACCCTGAACAATTACTGTTCGATGCGAAGTTTTCGGTTTTTACGTCTCATTGAAATCACAATATTTATAGAAGGGTCGGGAAAAATAAGCGGGGGTTCTTGGGAATGGAAAAAAACCAAGGCAATTATGTTTTTGTCATGTCACCGTGTCCTGTGGAAAAGTTTTAACCCCGGAAACAAATCAAAATGCTTTTACGTGATAATATTGACAGAATACTGCAATGAAACGGTGGCGCAGAAAACATTGACGTACATAAAAAGGTGTTTAGAAGGAGTCATGACTGCACAATTAAAGTAATCCTTTCCCACACTTATCGGTTAAAGTTAGTCCTTCTGTGACCACACACAACTTATGTATACATACATACGGAGTCTATTTTTGTATTGAATCGATAACGCGATGCTGCACTAATTTTACTATTTTCATGTCTTATATGGTAATCTGTTACTGCGGTGTTAATGGATGGCCATGTGAGTTTCTACGCTTTATTTGAGTTGAAGAACATTATTAAGGCGACACTGTTTGAAGGATAAAAATGCTGATCATCAAAATATTTTCCCTTGAGTTATTTTTGTAAAAGAGGGCAATTGCTTGAAAAGAGGATTTTGTTATTTTCAGGTGGGGGAGGGAAAATTGATGCGTCATTTCTGTTGCTCTTTCGGTTGAAGGGTCCAGCAATGTTGGTGTAGATTTTATAAATTACAAGAAAAAAACTCGGTTTAAAATCAATTTCTACACCCAAAATAATTTTAAAAGCCTCAAAATATTTGGTAAATTCAGGTAACAGTCTGTTTTTTCGGCTGTTAGAACAAAAAACAAAAAAAAAATCGGAAATACTCACATTCTTCATATTTTAAGAAGTCAACTATTTTACCGAAGCTGTTTTCTATATGAAAATATTACCATACCGAAATAATAAAACGAAAAAACAATTCCCATTTCCGTTTTAGCTATCTATTACATATCTACATCTACATTTGTTCAGACAGCCAAACTGCGCTCTTCCTGGCTCACCCTTCAAATCAAGAACTTGAGTCGAAACTAGTCTGGAGTTGCCAGTCGAAACTCCAGCTGCTGTCTAGGGAGAACAAAGTAATGTTGCTTCGGGTTCCTGGACACAAAGAAATGGGCGATAATAAAAAATCGGACTAACTGGTTAAAACCCGGGATTGAAATTCCGTATATTGGTCCCTACCCAACTTAGGATGGAACTGTATAAATGTGAAAACAAACAACTTAATCTCTACTGGCGTAGTGCACCCGGGCAGGCAAAGGAATTTTTGACTCCCTCCTTTCCAGACCGGTCAACTAATTGATCTTAGCAGACATTCTCTCAGGCTGCTTATTAATGCAGTCACTGAACATGACATTTTTTAAAGAAAATAGTCAAATCCGACAGCGAACTGTGTCGACTGTGCGAAGAGGAAGATGAAACCTCGAACCATATATGTAAATGTTCAGCAGTTATAGCTCTAAGGTTACAAGGCATTGGAGAAAGATGTATTTCTCAAAATAAGGTTTATAATCTAATCCCAAAGGCAATAATCATAAAATGACTAGATTTTGCTTAACCACTTTAGAGAAGGACACAATAGATCAACTCTGGTCACCGTGTCCCCATGGTCCTAGTCGCCTAGTTGCCCCTGCTCTTAACTTCACGTACCCTAAGCTTCATTAAAATCTTAAATCTTCCTGAATATTAGAAATTCTTAGTAATAGGGTCTTACAATCCTCCAGATGAGTTTTAGCCTTCGACTATTATAAATTTGAGCTAATGTGGAACGTCGCATTCCTTATGAATTTTTCTAATGCTAGGACTTCTAATAATGGACAATGGACATCTTTACAAGAGTGATAAAATGTTTTAGAGTTCTTAGCTTTCTTGTGATCCATCTGAAGATAACAATTACATCATATAGATGACCTCATCAACATACAATTCGACATGAAAATAACTTAAATCGAGTCAATAATTTAGATGGAAAACAATAAAGGGCCCAAGATAGATCCTTGCTGTACTCCTGATAATACATACGTACCTATCGCTCCTTAAGAGACATTAATGGTATCGCTGTGGGTTATAAATGCATATAATACCTATAGAAGAAATAATTTGTTGCATAGCATCTCGAAATCAATACTCTCAAAAACTTAGCCAAATCTAGTAGCATCAATATTGAGCAAATTCGATATGATCTATATTTTTAGTTGATTATACTTTGTCCAACGGTTTTCCAACTTCTTCAAACCTTCCAAAATATATGATTTTGGTATATCAGCGATAACTCCTAATGGATTTTTTTTTCCACCAAGTAATGTCTTCTTATGTTTGAAAAGAGAAAGAAGTCATACAAGTGGCTCAATCTGGAGAAAACTTTTGTCCACAATTTTGATCATAGCAATTTCAGACATACATACATATAATCTTGTGCGCATCTATCTTGGCGATAGCTTTATCATGACCTAATGTTTATGCATGATATGATAAAGATGGTAAAGATGATCTGTGATGTTAACCATCTTAGTTATCTTCGTGTATCTTCACTCGACGGGCGTTTAACATAATATCATCATGGATTTTATTGACTATCTATCTCTTCAGTTCTAACCTCATTCAGACGTTCCCGATCGCTCAGAATCATTCGCACTGGTACGACGGAGCAGAATCCTCCCATAATACTTTTTAATTTTTTTTTTATGATTTCTTTTCACGCAAAAATGTATACCTAAAATAAGATGAAAAATGTCGAAAGTAAAATTACTCTTGCGATATGAGCACCATCTATTATTAAACAGCCTCCGTATGTGTGCAAGTGACTTTTGCGTATAGTATTTCTTTTATCTCTTGTTTCTTTAGACTCGACGCATCCTGTTGACGTAAAACATAAGTTTTCGTATACTAGCCCTTACTTTTGTTGAATATTTTATTTTTCACAATTCTTGATTAAAACTGATTTTACATTTGATTTGAATAGCTTTAAATTAATTCTAACAGAGACCGTTCTGCATCTTTAAAACGGTGTTCAGTCTAGGTCTTCATATTTACCTCCCATCGACAGTGACCATCTTACAACAATTTTTAAAATTTTATTTTTATATTTAATCTCTCTCTTCGTCCAGTTACAAACACATTTTCTTCGTATTGCTTACATTAATCTTTAGATCAGCTTATGCCCTGTTCTCAAGTAGATTCTGTAGCCTTCGATCTAAATCTACAGTCCAGCTATAATAGGTACTGACATCTATTGTATCGTTCCTTCTCCTTGGACATTTAATATACAAAAATAGGGTTGACAAAATTGATATTTCCGCATCACCTTTAGTAGATAACCAGTGACGACAAAGAGAGTTGATAAGAGCTCTCCAATTATGCAAAAAAGTCTCTCCCTTTTTAAATCCGCATAGGGAAGATAATTATTATCTCAATCTTGAAGTTTGCAGAAAATAAATTTGAAACTTCTATGTCTTTATTTCAATACGTAAAACCGTTATTCTGTAATTTCTTATATGGTAGGTTACTATCGGATAATTACTCACGATTTAAACCTGTTCCAACAAGCATCGCTTACCATGTGGTGGTACATTTTCGAATTCCCATCTATGAACAGAATGGATCTATTATTGTTCTGTATAATTCTTTTTGTGTACCCAAAATAGAATAGGCCCCCCTGGGAAACAATTTTAAGTGAAACCAGAAGGCGATAAAAATCATAAACACGTTGAAGGAGATCTTTTCTGGAACTAGAACTAAGAGGTCACTAGTTATTAATGGGGATATGCCCAATGATAAATGCCATTGACGCGTCGATCATTAATTAAGACTCCTACATGGAATGATGGAGAGACAGAAGAAAAAAAAAAGAAACAAATTTCTTGTTAGGAGGAAGCTTAGCTGTATTTTGACTGAATGAAATTTTTTTCAAATGTGTTAATTCGCTAATTATAGCAAATTTAATTGTTGTATAATGGATAACAGAGTGCATCACAATTCTATTAGTCTGTCTGGAATTGAGATCTACTGTCGCCGCCAACTAATGATCGTGGCATTTGACCTGATAATAGGATGATCACTGTAATAATCTTGTTGTAATATGTGTGATATTATACTCGATCGTTTCTTTACCTATCCTTATTTTCGCAAACCGTAAAGATAACAATGGGTTTTGGTCTCTGGTCAAAACTGTTAAGAAATATTTTTATCAGTACTTCGAAATCGAATCAATATTACATAATTATCTGTAGTCGTTAGATCTCTGGATAATATCTAAGATTTGCTACAATTCTGTTTTGCACCCAGTTTACAGTCATTCGTACCTCATACATATCCGAATGTACGGCCAACGCACATTCGTACGAGGGATGCTTTCAAGGTCCTTTATTGACTTGTTGTTTGGTTTCTCGCGATTTTTTATTTTTTTTTTGCTAAATCTCTGCCCAAATTGTATATTTCATTTATCTTATACCCGACATTGATCAACTAGTTGCTTCAAAAGAATTAATTTTTCACAATGAGATAGGTAATGCTGTCATCATTACGTTCGGTCAAAATAGTAGCGATACCACATATTTTTTATTCTTATAACTATCCTTGTATAAAACTTCAATAATTCCTTCTAACTCACCGCACAGTATGTATCAACGATCGGCGTAAACCGTGTAGTCTCCGTAATGTTCGTTTGGCAAACTTTGTTGTCCATTTATCACAACCCTCTTGTTTTATTTGTGTTCAATATTTTATATCTGGACTATCAATCAAAGTAATTCTTAGAAAGCCTTTCCAAGAATAGAAATTGGCGAATTTCTTAAGTTGAACAAGAATCAAAAACACACTACCAGATGAACAAGCATCTGAACAGAATTTAGCTGAATTTTGTCCATAACGAATATGCACCATAGTTACAAGCTGTTTACAACTAGATATATGAGTCTGGACGAGTAAATGAGACCATCACTGAGGAAATCATTGAAAAGTCCATGACATTGTGATGGAAGACTCAAATGCATAAGGTATTGGTCGAAATTATGGATGCTATAGAGGTATCTCAATAAGAACGAGTGACAAAAACTTGACCAAGAAAAGTCAGTTTGCGCGATGGGTGCTGCAACAGTCAATCAATAACGAATATGACAGAGCATTTCCCAGTAGTGTTTACAGATGTTTTAACGTAATATCTGCATGGTTTCTCTTGTGCAGCTTTGTGACTGTACACTTAACTTGAATCTATCATTACAAACCAAAGATGAAAGAGTAATTGAAGTAATGGACGTACTAAGTTTAGTGAAAGTACGTGTGGAAAAATATGAAGATTGTGTTTCTACGGCCGTGAAAATTATGGTGACAGTTTTTTAGCAATCACGGGAGCCTATATGCAGCGTTCTTGGATCGTTTGAAAATCCATTTTATTGGAGAAACAACCAAGATTGAATACAAAAACGTTATGTTCCACCAAAACAATTCAATGCGCCATAAATCGGCAGTTGAAATATCAATATTGAACTGGGTTTCAAAGGAGGCTAAGCTGAAAAAATTGTTTTTGTTCTTGTTGAAATATTATGTTTTACTTACTCTGATATTCTATGCAAATAGAAAGCATATGGAAAACTCAGAATTTTTGACCAATATTTCCTTAATCCGTCAAAAGTAGTGTCTAGCTTATAATCTAAAAAAAAAAAATACTGGAGTTCACTCAAAAGGGCGAAAGTGCAATAGGCAAACAATTGGTGCTGTAAACGGGACCGTTACCGATCATTACAAAACTACAGCCTACAATTGGAAATATTTGATACTTCGTTCCTCGAGTGGAGAAGAATTGTATGTATTTATAATTTCCATAGCAATTACTTATGTTTTCGTCGTTCTAGAATAGAAGAATATCTCTGTCTCTATATCTTCCAGTATTCAGCTTTTCTCTGTAAGCTTTTTGTTCTTTCGTGTGTTTCAAAATAGGCAAAATAATTATAACAAAATTTTGACTATTAACTCTCCTGGATTGTTCACATCACCGAATGTTAATTCTAATGCGAGTTTATTATCCTTAATACAAAGCACATGAGATGAAATAACAAACGGATCGAATTGAAGAACCACTTGGCGTGAAGGATGTTGTGGTCCTTTGGATCTTAGAGTACCAAGCATTCTTTCACCAAAATACGACAGAAATCAGTAGAGAAAATAAGAATAATATATGTATACTGAGACAAAATATTAAAGGATTATTCTCAAGCGAAAGTCATCAGATGTCAGATTGGCATTAGTAAATCATTCATAAATGCCCCAAACCAAAATCCTCAAGAATACTTCACAAGCCATGAAACAGACTCCCTTACTACCACATGAAAGCCCCAACGGAGTCCTAACTTACTAAAATATTAGCAGTGTTCTTATGAAAGATTGACAAAAGTTTGATTCGAATAGCTCTTGCGTCTAAAACTACTATTCATACAGAAAAATGATCTTCTGATAATCTTAGGCTTGTTTTCTTATCTTCCGATCTAAAATAAAATTTTTATACCTTTTCTAACAAAATTTATCTGAACCAAATGACTACGATTCCTCAAACAAAAACTCTCAGCTGAGTAATCATTGTAATGCCGCTGTGCCGTCATGGCATGCCATGCGGTAATGATTTGATATCGAATGTAGCTGCCTACAGATTCGGACCCCGGTTGCACATATACACTTGCAAATATTACTCAGCTGAGAGTTAGTGAGCGTAAAATGGTAAGGTTACTTTGTAATCAAAACTATTATATTATTTTGTTAAGTAAGGTATACAGGAAGTGTAGCCTTTGGTAAGGTAAGGAACCAAGCTTTAAATTACTAGAAGACTATTTTCCTGTATGGATAGTAGTTTAAGCTCCATAGCATATATAAATTCAATGTGTGGCAGTTTCCCATAAGTATCAATATACTATAGAACGTTTTAGAGAAAGCACACATATAGCTTTCTGTTTCATGACTTTGGAAGTATTCTCGAGGGTTTTGTCCAAACTGAACCTGATGAATTATAGGAACAAATACATTACATACTACCCTGGAACCTAAAAAAAACAACCCGCAAGAGTTTCAGATCATTAGGTGCAGGAACTTTACCAACTCTGTACGGACTGACTTCCCATGTGACCCTCATCTCCAATAAACTAAGTATCTATTATGAAAAGGTTTAAAAGTTCAACGTCAGGTCTACCATATACAAGGTGGATTGTAACTACTGAAAGTACAAGTGACGGAAGCTGATAGAAGACATTGAGCTAATTGTGTGGGGGAATATGATTTCGGGTGCTTTTCTCGTAACGCCTTGTAACGTTATTACTATACACTCTATAAAGATAGAAGTCCAAAATGATAGCAAAATGATCAAATCAGCAGTACCAGATCTAGGAAATTTTTGAGAGGGGGGGAGGGGGGCGTCAAAGACGTTAGCTGCTGCCGATTATTAAATAAAAATTATTTGATATTCAAACAAAAATTAAGATCTGCTATAGATCTTAATTATCATTTGAATCTCAAACTGTTTTGAAATAAAAGGAAATTAAAAAATCGTATCGTTACAAATACAGTTTATTTTATTAACACAAAGAATACAAATTAAATAAAATAAGTAAAAAACGAGTTTTCAAACAAAACTGAGGCCAAGTCGCATGAAAAAGTAGAAAATAAACTTTTCTTCACACACAGAAGTGGACTCAGATTTTATTCGCTAACAATCACCGATATATTTCAGTAAGATCAATCAGAGGTAATAAGTGATTTGATTCATGAAGAGAAAGAATATTCAAGAGAAATGTCAGAGGTGGACTCAGATTTTTTGATTGGGACATTTCTCTTGAATATTCTTTCTCTTCATGAATCAAATCACTTATTACCTCTGATTGATCTTACTGAAATATATCGGTGATTGTCAGCGAATAAAATCTGAGTCCACCTCTGTGTGTGAAGAAAAGTTTATTTTCTACTTTTTCATGCGACTTGGCCTCAGTTTTGTTTGAAAACTCGTTTTTTACTTATTTTATTTTCTGCCTTTTTCACGTTAACTAAATTGGAAAATTCTGCATTTCTCCTGAAACAGATTTATCACTAATCATATCGATGAAAATTTTTCCGATGATTTTCCCGCTTTTCCATGGAGTTTTCCACAAAAGCAACTTTATGCAACTCATTTCGCTCTACAACTTTGTCTTAGGTTGCAAAACGCTCAAATGCTTCCTTGGTTGGAAAAACTCCGGAAAAGCGTTTTACATGAACTTTCCTCGATTTTTTCTGCAAGTTTTCACCATTGTCGGAGAGAAAGTAATGATGCAAGTTGATAGCAAACTTGATCCTGCATAATTTAGAAAACTTTTTTACCGGAAAATTTTCCGGAAAGTCGGAAAATTTTTCGGAAAAATCGGAAAACTCTGCATTTTTCCTGAAACGGATTTATCACTAATCAAATTTGTACCAAATTTTCAAATGATTTTTCCCGATTTTCCGGGTTTTCCATAGAAATTTCCGGTTCAAATATTAACGCTTTCAATAAAACTAGGTAGGAATTCTGGTGTACTGCCATTCAGTTTGAAAGGATTTAGCCGATTTTTTAGCCGGCTAAAATGGCTAAACTTAGCTGGCATAAAAATATTTTTCTGGCAACTCTGCGCTTGTGCCTACTGTGTACATTCGAGATAGATTTAGTGGTTGATGGGAAATATAGGGTTGCCAGCCACCTTAGTACATTTGTACAATTTTTGAATTCATTTCATATTTCATATATGATACAAAGGTAAAATTTGAGAATTTAGCGGAATTTTGGTTTAAGTATAGCGTAAAGAGGCTTACAAACTTAAATTCAATAATAGACAGTAAATTTAGCTGTATGAGCATAAGCACATTTAAAATATGATATTAGCAAAGGGGCAGCTTTTGGATTCAGGAAAAAAAACTGAAAAATTTTCCAATTCTTGTACTATATATAGATTTTTTCTCATTTAGATATGAGTTCAGAAGTCCGTCGAATTGCCGCCTCCGTAAAACTAGCGCCCGGGGCAAGTGCCCTGTCAATCGGAGATCTCTACCGCTATTGTGTCGGGGGTTACAGGACAACAACGTGAAAAAAATTTGATTAATTTATTCTAATTTTTTAAAATTTTATTAATTCTCCCGACAAAATGCACAATATACAATTTTTACCATGACGCAAGATCTCAGTTCTCGGTGTTTGAATTTTCAGTTATGGACCACCCTGCGGATAGCTACTCTTATCGCGATTATTAAAAGCTGCGATGAGAATTTTTTATCTGTTGTGTGGTAGTAGTAGTAGTATCCTCCTATCCCGCATATGGGACTTACAAAATATTTGCATGTTGATATTCGATTCTAATTCTAGTGTAGTATTTTGGATGCTTTAAAAATTTCTACACCATAAAAAACGCTTGTAAACATTTTGGTTAAGAAGTCTCATAATACCATCTGAAAGTCATAAATCCATGAAAATTAAATTTATTGTGACTTTCATTAATTCTGTTGGCACTGTTCGAATCAGTTTTAGTTCTTCTTTGTTTTCCCCTAAAAGCTTCTCTGAAATACTTAAAATTCCATAGACAAGATGTTTTCAACTATATTTATCTTAGACTGGTAAAATTCTGGATTTATAACCTTCACGTAAATTTCTTATTTCTGTTATAAAATTAAATTCTACATTTTACAGACATTGTTTTTTTTTTTTTTTTTTATAACTGACTCATCTCTCTGTAAAATGTTTTCTCGTGCAGCATCCTACTTAATTACGTAAAAATTTTCATTATGCGTGGGAAATTATATTTATTCTTCAGAAGATGATGATGATGATGCTCATGGGGCAAAGTGTATAGATCTTCCAGATGTCTTGCAATGAAAACATATTTTAGCATGATATTTCTAAACATTATTTCTCCATAGAATATTTCTTTCAAAACTACAACGATGAAATTAATGTTGTTTTTCCTTTGTCGTTTTGTAATCTGCTTCCATGACAAATGAATGGATTTATTTTGATAGGACGAGGACAGAGATAAAAATTGTCGTTTTGTTTTTTTCCTTTGTAGTTTAGTTTGTGCGATGTGAAAGGTACATTTATTGGGACATATATTTTGTGAATTATAACCATATTAACACAAGATTTATTATGTTTTTGTTACCGTTTTTTCTTTCTTTCTTCTTCTAATTTATATGAATGAACGAACGTGTGTGTGCGTGTGTATCTATAGTTTTTATTGAAATAAATATATACACAAAATAGTTGAGGAATTTTTTTCGTACATGACTGAGATGGATGGATTCCATACGCAAAACAGTATTACGAGCGATTAAACAATTAAAGCCACAAAAATATTCAAGTCACTAAAGAATAACGCTGCTGACTAAAACTGTCTCTAACCATTGCTTTATTACAATTGCGGTCTCTATCAGGTTATTGTGGTGTCTGTGTAACCAATTACTATAAAGTTTTCTCTGCTTTTTGGCTCGATTAGTACATGAATGGATTGAAAAGAGGTTGAGAAAACCTAAGGATTCTCTCTAGAGCTTAGGTCACAGCAAGGCCCACTATTCACCCCCCCTTCCCCCATTATGAACTGTTACTAATAAACCCCAACCGAATGCTCTCACTAAACTCTCTCCCTACCCGCTTCATGCAGTTCATCTAGGTGGGTGTGGGCCATGAAATCTGTAACCTCTGCCAGAGAGAGCCAGATGACAGAAAAAGTCTGTCACCAATCCGGATTCCTCTCCATTTCTTCTATGTACTGGGTTATCACCCATTCTGTTCAGATAACCCCTGAGAAATGAGTATCAAGTAGTGTTCTCAGGATTGGCTTGTAAAGTCCCAGTAGAGTTTTCTTTAAATTTGGGTAGGTTTACCCCATAGTTCCTTTGTAATTCTACCCGACCGGTTATATGTATATACAGTCGTATTGGCAGTCATATAACCCAGCCCGAAATATTAGAAAATAGATGTTTTGGTGCAAGCCCGATTATGGAGAAGGAAGCTCCCGAGACTGCACCAAGACGAGCGAGCTCGTCCGCCTTTTCATTTTAGCTTGTGTCGCTGTGATTTGGTATTGGTATCCATAGAACGGGTATCTCATTACACCGAGAAAGAGAATTCAGGGTGGTTTTACACTCTAGTTTGGATGTTGTAAAAGGCCTTGACAAGGTTTGGGCAGCCGATGTTCAAGGTGTATGACCAATTCTACGTGCTCCGGTATTTTCCTTTGATTTGAAGTCGTCTGTGTACTAGAGTGAGTCAATGGTTGAAGCACAGAGTGTGAATCCCATTCTGCACTAAATGGGATTTTCGCTTTAAAGTTGCCTTTCAGCATGCGGTAAGAGACTACTACTTCAAATTTGAAGGAACTTCCTCAAATACAATGCTGAATTAGGAGCGATGTTTTAGGCCCTGTTAGAAAGTACATTAAAAGAAAACAGATATTTAAGTTTTGCGGTTAGGCTATTTCCTGCAAGATGTCACTTTCAGATGTAAGCAGTTATATGTATGCTTTGACAGATAAAATACACACTGTGAAAATTTCAACTGTCTTACGGTTCATGAGATACAACCTGGTGACGGACAGCGAAAGCTTAGTAATAGGGTTCCCGTTGTTACCCTTTGGGTACGGAACCCTAAAAATGGTTCTCATTATTTTTGTTGATGCGACCAAAACAAGTTATTTCGTTTAAAAATGTAATTAACGTGTGAAAATTCTCGAACCTTATTTTTTTAATTAAAAAAAAAAAATAACTAAAATGGTTATTTGACTATAAAATACAATCCTTGGCCACTATAGAACAACAGTTCTTTAATGAATTTTCCAATATGGGAGCATAGATCATGTTGCTTGAGGAAAACTGGTGCACCTACAGGTGCATCAAGCCATCTCTGGCTGGACATATCCATGACCCGAATAAAGACTATCTTGCCTGAACATTTGATGGTCTGCAAGATTTCTGCTTGGCAGGTAACGCACAATTTAACTGAGGCCTAAAAGAAAGTGCGAATTGAGCGAAGTAAAAAACAAAATCACAAGAAATTCAACCCTTACTGAGAAAAAACAGTGATCGATATTGTGATAGGTGATAAAACTTGGATTTACTGCTATGAGCCCAAAAGCAAGCGATAATCATAGAAATGGATTTTGGACCAAAAAAGTCGACAGAGGCAGAGAGACTGGGCCTTGAATTGTTCTAGAGGCCTTAAAAATTTTTAAAAATCCTGTAATATTTCTCCACCCTCCTATGGAGTATGTATTGTGGTGCTGCTGGCAGATATGATGCATGAGGAAAAACGCAGGACTGTGTACTGTGTAGGGGTGGAATTCGAGCCCACGAACCCTGGAAAGGTAACCAGCGTAAAAAAGATTGCTAATCAGTAATTATTTAGTGTAGTAGTGATGGATATAACTGACCTTAGTTTCCGCTTTCCTATACTGTAGTCCATGCTAGTTGATGCGCTAAAAATGGATGATTTTTGTGTAAAGTATTATAATTTATCTGTTTTCTACCAATTCCAGCATGATTACTGAATGTGTATTAATGCAGCCCAAATTTACGACTATTAATGAAATGTCTGGGAACACAACGAAAAGACAAATTTTCTCAAAAGACGAAGCCCTAACTAATATTTTTGGCTATATTTTACTTCTATACTTCAATGTAAACATTTTTTTGTTTATCTTTAGAGAGAAAGAGAATGGATTATCGATGAATAAGTTAACACCAGAAAAACGATTTGAGCGAAGAAAAAAAATCGAATCAAAAACTAAATACTGCAAATGCAAATCTCTTTCTATTTATATATGCAATGCAGGTGGCTCCATTTAGATATATCCAAGAAAATGTTAGCAGTTGATAGCAGATTTCCACATCATTATAGAAGCGGTAGAATTTCAACTAACACTGTATAGTTAAACAGGTGCTAAATATTGAATTACCTAACACCCATAGCTCAGGTATTAATTTTGTGATTTATTGCAAACTCGAACAAGAGGAACCTAAGAAGTCGTTTTTTGTCACTGCAACACAGATCTAATCAGGGAATCAAGTCAAGATATTGATTTCTGCAATTCTGTATAGGTATAGGTACCTGGTCTGGTCTGGTACCTACCACCTTGCAAAAACTAAACTACATACCACCTACTTACGACTGGCATAAGATTAGATTATTACCGACTACATTTTTAAAGTTTTCTAGAACATTAAAATCAAGATAAAAAGAAAAAAATAAATCTAAAACTTGCATTTTTCGAGAGTGAGCAAGTTCCTGGAACAATCACCTACAAATTTTGTGAACAGAAGAGAACATTAGCGAAGGAAGGTATACCAGAAAAACCTGTTGAAGAAAAAATCGATTAAATCAACCTCAGAGGTTTTTTTTTTTGTGTAGAATAGCATGATTTGGTTTGGCTTGAAAGTAATGGGAATAGAATAGGAACATTATATGCTTGCTCGCAAGTTGACTAGCATAGGTCTATACGGTTTCACCTTTCTTTCCCCCCAAGTTAAAAGTATGCAATTCATGCAATATATGACCTTCAAACAAACGCGATTATGCAAAACCAATGCTAAATTCGAGTTGATGTGTTTACTTGCATTTTATAGGTATTTCCCTGTGGGAATTTTAGTACAACTTCATTTGTATAAGGGGAATGTAAGTGAAAGGAAAGAGAATGAATGGGATGAATATGGAATTTTACGGCCTTACTTTGTGGCATATCAAAAAATAACATTTCAATCCTTGTCCGGTTTATGTAAATGATTAAATATTGTTTTTAGTACTTTTTGCAACCAAATTTCGCTTGTATGCCTATCTTTTTAAACCCTAGATATAAGTAACAAATGTAATGCTTATGACAGACATGAGGTATCGATATCTAGATATTCGGAATACTGCGTTTATACACCATTTGTGTCAGCAAATACTCGCAATATACGAGGGTAGGCTGAAAAGTAATGCACACATGCTTGTAGAACGCGAACGAAATGAGCTACAGAAGCGCCGCCAGTGGCATTCATAAGTAACATTCCTCTTTTACATACATGTGCAGTTTGAAGTCCTTGCGTCAATTCAGTGTATTTTGAGCAGCGTAAATATGGAGACGTGTTCTAGTGCTATGTCAACGAGAGTTAAACAGCGTGCCGTTATCGAATTTTTAACTGCTGAAAAAGTGACTCCTACTGAAATTCATCGTCGTTTAAAGGGTGTTTATGGTGACGAAGCTGTTGACAGATCTACTGTCAATCGATGGGCAATCAAATTTCGTGGTTGCGAGGCTGGAAAAGCCATAATTGTTGATGAAACACGCAGCGGACGCCCGATCACTGCCACAGACGATAAGCATCGGCAACTCGTCGATGATGTGATTCAAAATGACCGGCGAATCACTCAACAGCGTATCGCAAACCATATTGGAATATCCAAGGAACGTGTTGGCGTCATTATTCAACAATTGGGATATCATAAAATCTGTGCAAGATGGGTACCACGACGTTTAACAGACGAGAACAAACAGCGTCGAATGGAATGTTGCCAGCAACTTTTACAGCGCTACCGTGACGAAGGAGACGACTTCCTTTTGAATATCGTGACGGGGGACGAGTCATGGGTGCATCATTACGACCCGGAAGAGAAAAGACAAAGCGCTGAATATCGACATTTGTCTTCTCCTCAGACGAAAAAATTCAAAACACAACCATCCGCAAAAAAATTCTTTTGACTGTGTTTTGGGATGGTCATCGAGTTTATGTGACCGATTATCTGGAACGAGGCACAACGGTAAATTCTTCTCGGTACATACAGACTCTAAAACACCGCCGACGTCGAGTTTGTCGTGTTAGAGGCATCCTGGAACCAATAATCTTGCAACATGACAACGCTCGTCCACACACCTCGCACGCAACTGAAGAGGCAATGAGAAATCTGAAGTTTGAACTGATTCCACACCCTCCTTATTCCCCCGATCTTGCGCCTTGCGATTATTTTTTTCCTCTACTCAAGAGAGACATCAAGGGTAATCATTACACCTCGGACGATGAGGTTAAAGTAACTATCAAGTCCTGGATTCGAGAAAAGTCTGAAGAATTTTTCAGTGACGGAATGAAAAAACTTGTTACACGTTGGGAGAAATGTGTTAGTCTTAACGGTGACTATGTTGAAAAATAAATAAATGATTTTCAAGCTTAAGAATTGTACTTTAATTAACTTTTTACCCGATCTCGCTATTTCTTTTCGTTCGCGTTCTACAAGCATGTGTGCATTACTTTTCAGCCTACCCTTACTTATCCAGGAAACTAAAGGGAATAAACTAGATATCTAGATATCAATATCGTCAAAAATTACTGGATATACCCTGATCATTGGCACTTTTTATTTTGCGCAACGCCATCTTGTTGTTGATAATAATAAGATAATGTTGTCTAATTAAACAAAAATGTGTCTGTGCTTACCCAAAAATTTGAAAAAAAAGAAGAAGAATCGAACATTTTCCGGAAAAAGTAATAAATAAAAAGACAAATATTAAACTCCTCAAAGTTAATAAACTAATCCGTTACACTTTTGTTATTTTTAAACAAACCATGGACTACATTTTTCTTCGTTTCACATAAAATTGTGAATTCAGACACCACATCCGCCAATAAATTTTGCACCTCAACCAGGATCTTATTGCAAAATAACGCAATTTTTACTTTTTTCGTTTCAATACTTTTTGTCGTATATTTACAATTAATTGTTGCCGTTTAGCCTGCGTTAAAGCTAATATACTTGTCACTTCCATTTCCGAATTTGCTACGCTTAAAGATCTGTGAATATATACAGAAAACCAATGGGAATAGACTAGATATCTAGATATCAATGTCCTCAAAAATGACTGGATATAGCCTGATCACTTCTTACGTTGCACAGCGCCATCTAGTTGTTAGTTATAATATGATAATGTGTCCAATTAGACCCTGTTTATACGGGTCAGTATGCTGCATCTGCCTCACGAAGGCTTGTTGGTAAGAAAATGGTTGGGACCAGAAATGATACAGATTTCGTGCGGTACAGGCAGCATACTGAGCTGTCTAAACTGGGTCTTAAGCAAAAATATGTCTGTGCTTTCTCAAGAAAGAGAAGGAGAACCAAAAATTTTTTGTCAACAATGAAATATCAAAGTACGGCTTGTCAGATCAATTCCCCCTTTTATGTCTTGTCAGATCTGGATATAAATCTGTAGATATCGGTACCCCATGTGTGTCATAGTCATTAAGCCAGGGTAGCAGGGTAAACACTGACTGTAAATACTTCTACACGTATAGGCATCCCAGTGTCGTAACTGTTGCTGACTTCATGCAGCAACTTCTGCAGTTTGGTTAAATGTCAAAGGCTCTAGTTCCTAGAAGGGATTTAGCGATTTGCTCTTGTAAAAAGTGTAGGTGAGAAATTTGTCTTCGTGTTGTTATTAAAAGGGAATCTAGTTTGAAGCATATGAACAAACGTTGTGCTATCAAATTCGTGAAAAGTCATAAAACAGCCTGTACCTTCTCCGAGGATTAGTAAGGCGATATCTAACAAATCGTAACAATATTAAATGAATCTGCATGTTATGAGAAAAATACTCAGTCCACATCGGAGAGTAATAAAGGCTTAGAAAAGGAGTTTCAAATGAAGAACATCGAATACGGTCATGGCAAGATAGGAGTGATGAAAAAATCAAAAGTAGAAAATGCAATTGGATTCAATATCGCACGGAAAGGCCCAGAATAAAACCAGGAAAGAGACCCAGAATCACTTCATTGAGAGTTATTTTGACAGGAGTTGCATTAATTGTGGGTGGGAGATTATATAATCTTTCAAGGAACTATCAAATAAAAAAGTTGCACTGATCTAATCTATCTATGAAATGTTCAAAGGTTAGGGAGGAACGGCTCCTCTTGAAAAACTTGCTTTAATTCCTGTACGCCACCCTCCTATGAAAGATTATAACATATGATCGGGACACTCTGTATGCAATATCTAGGTTATCCCATGATTAGAGATGAATTTAGGAATAGCTGATGAGGGATGTAGAAAAGAAGCTACCATGTTAGAGAGTGATTAAGAAACTAATCGATTTTATAAAATAGATCCCTGTACGACTATCACTAGTATGCTGCCTTACTGCATACTTACCTATCTAAAAACAAAAGAATACCTTTCTGTTAATTCCTCTCTGTATTAAACTCGAAATTCCCAAATTTTAACTCGGATTTCTCATGCTTATTTCGAAAAACATGGCATCAATGTCAGTTTTTATACCCTAGATGAAATCATAGGGGTATACTAAGTTTGTCATTCCGTTTGTAACACCTCGAAATAATGATGGTAGAGCAAAATGGATTGGACACCCATTCATAATATTAAAAGTTATTTCGATTTTTGCATGTCCGTCCGTCCGTCTGTGCGCACGATAACTCGCGAACGCGTATACTTAAAGAGCTGAAATTTTGTACACGGACTTTAAAAAAAAAAGTAAAATTAAGTTCGAAAATGAGACAAATCGGGCAACTCCTTCGTGGGGTTGCCATATAAAAATTTCGTTTTCCGCTATATATTTGGACACTGCCTGAGAACGCATCGATGTAGAGAGCTGAAATTTCGTACATGATGTTTTTACTACATTAGCAAATAAAATGCCAAAAATGGACTAAATCGGGCAACTCCTTCTTGGTGTTGCCATATAAAAATTTTGGTTTTTTACGTATACTTTGAAAACGATCAGTCCAAGACATTTTTATTGTACTAAAAACTTCTGCAGAATACGAAATCCTATAAAATTGGTTATTACCATTTTTTCTGTGCGACAAACTGTTCTAGAAATACATATATGCGAAAAACGACTTCAAAATTAATACTTGAATAGATCGGTGACCATACGAAATTTAATACGGGCATTCATCTAGGGTATCATAAGAATTGGTCTTAGACCAATTCTAGCTTTTTTACTTGTTCATATCAGATTTAAGATACCCAAAGGCTTCAGTGCAAAAACTATGTACGTAATCTGTCCTGTAAATACGCAAACTGAGCTGCTATGGTGGCTTTGAGATTATGATTGGCCCTGGATAATTGGTAATATCTGTTGGCGGAGGACCCACTCACTGAAGCTGCAATGACCGTTAGACCGTCGAGGAAAGTGTACACAAAAATTTAGTTTTTTTTTTTTTTTGTGGTGCCTTTCAGCTAGTCAATATCAAATTTTTAGTGAAACTTTGGAAATTCAGGAAATGTAGAGAGCTCTTTATGGAGAGAACGCATTGAAGAAAGCAACTCTTTTTCAAATGGATCAAGCGTTTTAGTGAAGGACATGAAGACTGCAAGAGTGAAGTCTCTTATGCTTTCCGATAGCCGATTCACTGTCCGGATGATCGCTGAAGAGCTGAATTGGTGAAAACACGCCATTCTTAACAGAACATTTGAGGTTGTGTGCAAAAATCGTCCCAAAGTTGCTGACACCTGATCAAAAACTCCGTTCAATCTTCCGGTGTCCTTGAAAATGTCATTACTGGGAACGAATCATGGTTCTTCAAGTACGACAATGATAAAAAAGCGAAAATGTCATGCGCGGGGCGGCACTTGCACGATGTAAAAACGATTAAACTTGAAACGACAAGGCAGCTGAAATGCCTGACTTCTGAAGACTTCCAGGGATGTGTTGAACAATGGAAACGGAAATGGAACAAGTGCATTGCTAAAAATAGGGAATATTTTGAGGGAGATAAGATTGAATGATTGATGTATCCTAAATTTTGTAAAAGAAACTTTTTATGACCTCAGTTCTCGTAGTTATATTCATATCGAGCAAAAATAGTATGAAAACGTTATTCGCTGAAGAAAATTGGCCCTTACACATCTATTGGCATTTTTAGTTTGATTTCGATTGAATGAAAACAGTGAACATGTGCCAAAGAATCAAATTCTGGTAAAGTTATTGTCAGTGTTTTTTTTCTTCTTTGCATTCGATGTGAATAACTTTTAATCAATTACCTTGAATAAGGAAAAATGATCAAAGGAGAATACTATACTAATTCATTGGAACGCCTTAGGAATGAAACCAAAATGACAACATTTAGGTGAACGAAACAAAATTTTACATGAAAACAATGTAATCGTAATTTCAAAACCAAAATAAATAAATTAAAGTTAGAATTCCTTCCAAATCCACTTTTATTAGCCACCTTTGGTCCATTGCGATTTTTTTTTCAAGCATGAAAAATGTATTGAAGGAACAGTATGGACATGGATGTTTTGAAGGGTCGGAAAAATCAATCTTCTTTAAAATTGTTGTAATACTAGCAGTCGAATGTCGTTAACTGTAGAACTAAGTAAGTTTCCCCGTAAAAAGAGATAATTTAAAGGTTAAAAATAAGTTAAATTTTACATATAGCTTATTATTATCAACCAATCCCTGTATAACACGAGGGTTAAAAAATCATAATTCTAGAATTAACATGTGATAAGTTTGTAACGAAATCATGTTTTTTTTTTGCCACATAGTTAAAGCAAAGATAACAAGTTTTTATTGATCTGCTAAAGCTGCCTTCATGAAAGACGTCAAATAATCAGAAAATAATAAATACCCAAAATCAAATATCTCATGACGCGTCTTGCACCATTCTAAAATCTCCATAATTTTTTTTTTTTATAAATAGTGTGCCAATCACTGACATATACAGAGTGTTTCCCCTTAGGAGGTCAATAGAGCAGGAGAGGATAGTACTCACCTAGTCAAACAAAAAATTGTATGGCTGGTAGGGGGGGGGGGGGCAATATCAACCGTTTAGGAGTTACAAGGTGATTAAGAAAAAAAGCTAGTTTTTCACAAAACACCCTATATTTTAAAAAGTACTGACCCCACAGTACGGTCACAGTTAAACGCTCTTTGTATGCAGAACTTCGTGACTTTTCCAACGACTGCTCAACCTCCTCTAAGGAGTTACGGAGGTTTAAACAAAATATTTCGGATTTTATGTTAATGACCGTTTTGCAAAAAAAAAAATAGAGGTCAAAATAAAAAAAAAGTAGGAAAATCCGAAATTTTTAGTTCAGGCAACCATAATTCTTAATAGCAGTGGGGTACGGGGCTAGTTGAACAGTCGCTGGAAAGACTACGAAGCTTTGCATTCAACGAGCACTTTAATGTGACCGTACGTCCAATAGTTTTTAAAATACAGGTTTTTTTTCTTAATCACCCTGTAACTGCTAAACGGTTGATATTGCCACCCCCGCCATACAATTGTTTGTTTTCTTAGGTGAGTATTATCACCTCCTACTCTACTAACCTCCTAAGGGGAAATACCCTGTATAAATGGACTGCTCGTTAAACCAAAGCAAATTGCACCACTTTCATATTCCTGTCTCTTTCCGTGAGAGCATACTTTCCCACTGAACTATAAAGATTGGGAACGAGAAATTGCTTGAGATTCAACAGTATTTCAAACGAAAACAGCCTTGTAAAAAACATTTCCTACTACGACTCATAATTAAAATTTAACAAATCAAATAGTCCCAAATACTTTTATGGTAAGTTCAGTAAAACCCACTGACATTCATATAAGTAAATTCCCAGTTTACAACAGTTGGTAGCATTGACAGTGAGAGCATATTTTCTGAAATCAAAACTGGTGCCATATGAAACAGGATATCAGTCAGTCCATTTATATATATGTCAGTGGTGCCAATGTAGCACAGTTAAATTTTTTTTCACTCACCACCACTGACATATATAACATGGCCTGCCCTGATTTTCTATTTCATATTAGTCAACTTTTTTTTTGGCAATTATCTTAATTTCAAGTTTTACTTTCGCTTTAATATTCATATCAAAAGTTCAACAAATTACAGATGAATTCGAAATTATTTCTATTCTTGGAACATAAATATCCTAAAAGTAGTTTGGAGGACAGAGAAAAGATTACAAATATTGTATTGCTATCTATTTCTGCAAAACCACTTAACTGAAACTGGACTATGTTGAATTTTGTATAGAACTTATTATTTGAATTCAGCGGAATAAAGTAGTTAAACCAAAAAGAGACAACTATAGAAAAGTGAAAAGTGAAATAATATAAGCAAGTCAGCACAGCAGGCCATTTTAAATATTTTAGTGCTCACCACAGCAGGACAAAGTTAACTGTTGTAATTTTGAATAGAGTAAAACGTAAAACAAAAAAAAAAAAAAAAAAAAAAAAAATCTGGGACACCCCTATTCATTTTTGAAAAAGTGTTGTATGTTTTCGATGAGCCAACTATTCAAGAGTATTTAGAAAAAAAAAAAAAACAAAAGGCAAACAAAGATAATTTGTATATAAATGGCAGCAAAAAAAATTAATACAAGGTAAGGATTTTTTGAAAAAACTCCAAATAACTCAAAAACAGTGAGATGTGTTTTAAAATAATGTCAAGTCTTGATATTCTGGTATATCATGACCAAGTTATTATCATTGCCTTAAGTATGATTCACTATTTACGGAACACCCTGTCTATATTACTATACTTTCTTACTAAAAAAAAGGAACTATTGCTACTATTCATATGTCAAGCCATGTAACCTTGATTGTTCATCTGTTTCTGATATAAAACTAACCGACCCTGACTTTCACAAGCTCTGAATATATACTTTCTCCTCAATTTCCTGTCAAAGCCATCCATCAAAGGTTATTTCCTGATGTTATAATGACTTTATACAGACAGATGCATACATACATCATAAAAAAACAATATGCACACCAATAACTCTTCTCCTTTTCTTAACATTTTTGATAAATTTTTTTGCCTTTTAATCTTAGAGATTGAGTTGTTTGCCAATCCATTTATACATCCATAACGAATCAATACAATTTCATTGAAATTCTATAAACTCTACTCGTCATTTTATGCATGTTGAAGAAGAAGAAGAAGAAACTGAATTAATTGAAATCGATTTTGTATAATTACTAGAGCGTAGACAAAGACTTAATAATACATATATTTACACCACACCACAGTGTATAGTGTAGTGTAGTGTGCTCAACCAATCTAGCCGAGATTACTTAATTATTATTGAAAAGAAAAACAAGAAAAGTTCGTCCAACCAAATGCATAAATTAACTTTGCTCCACTTTTGAAAGTGAAAAATACCACAGCTCCCCAAGATAAATGCTTCACACGTATACACTTATACATATTTATATATACACATATGTACACATATGTCTATAAGCTATAAAAAACACCAAGGCTGTGAAAGAGAGGCGGAAAAAAAGTGCAATCTGAGGCATTACAGTAGCACTAGTAGTAGCAGCAGCAGCTACATAGGCTAGAAAAAATCATTTCAGTTCTATTAGGTATAGGTGCTGGGTCGTCGATTGGTTGATAGTATTAACCCAGATTAAATACTAGCTAGCTAGCTAGCTATAAACTCCCGAGCTGATTCCTCTTGAACTGTTAAACAACAGGCCTCCCTCCATTCATCTTAGTTTTTCTATATTGTATCTTGTAATGAGATAATTACAGCGCATTTATGGAGAAGTAATTGTATTTTTTTTTTCTTTTATTTTTGTAAATTTGCGATAAGCTATTAGTAAAACCTGACAGCAATTCTGTTCGTATATTTACTTTGAAAATGACGAGAAGTGATATCATTTAATTTTTGTACAGCAATTTGCGAACAAGAAAAAAAAATCGCCTGGGTGCGTTAATTTGTTAATTTAGTTCAACTATTGAGAGTATGTCACGACGACGACGACGACGACGAAACGAAGGTAACTATAAAATTGGCACATACTGAAATGAGTAAAACTGAGGAACACAATTTACAAATTCACGCTAAATTTACGTACCTACCTACGTACATAAATACATCTTGCATGCATTACAAGTGTGATCAAATTAATAAAAATTTAAAATTTTCGGTAAATTTTCTATGTCAAGATAAAATATTGTGTTAAAACAAAATCTATGTTTTTTTTTTTATGATGTTGCCAAAGCTTGGGATAGCTGTAGTACAGCCTTGGCAGAAAAGGAAGAAGGACTAGGGAATTGAGGAATATTGGGTTGAGTCAATATTTGGTAGCTGAGAGAGAAAACAGACGATGGCAAACTGTTCCACATTCGTACTGTCCTGCTTATGAAGGATTCGCGGAATTTCACGGTACAGCCAAATCTGACTTCAAGGACGTGAGGGTGAGCTCGGGTTACAGTTCGTGTGGTGCGCATAAGAAGAATTCTACAAAGTATCAGGCTAGAGATTTCGTCAGAGCAATATCCATAGAAATAGTAGCGATAAAAAATGAGATTGACATCCGACATTACGTCGGTGCTGCTATAGAGATTTAATATTTGCTATTGATATGTTATCGCTAATAAGTTGGAAGACATTTTTTGTCTAACGCGGACAATACAGTGCGTCTACATAGCCCCTGCCCAAATATGGGAATTATATTCTAATCTTGGCCTGATATGGGACTTGTAGATTTATCTGATGGAGTAAAATATTTCTTTTCATCTTTCCAAGAAGACTGTTGGATATTTCAATGACTAAAATATTAAGAGATGGCAAGTTCACGATATCTTCTCCATCGACGGAAATGGGTTGAGCGTGTGTTGGGATACATTTGAGTGATAACAGACAACATTTCGTTTTGGAAGCATATTTATTTACTTAGTGAAATTTTTCTGCCACATTTTCCACATTTTAACGGTAAATTCAAAGATCCCGTTTTTGTTTTGCCGCTCGACCATTTTCCCCCCATTTTAAGAGCAGCAATACTTTCTGAATTTTGGATAGATATGGTGAGAAAAGGAATTTTCAAAATAACATTATATCTGAGAAGTAGCTGCACCAATTCATATAATTGACGATCATATTAAATGGGAACTCTCTGTAAATAGTCCAGTCAAATAAGCCGAAAAAATGCTAAAGATCGCATTTAATTTGTTTCAGGCTGCAATTTTGAGGGTTGGTGTAGGGTGGTCCTGGGAGTATTGTGTCAAAAATGCAGCCTCGCAGGGCCAAAAAAAAGGGGTGAAAGACAATAAAAACACCCCCGAACACGTGACAATCTATTTGCCGTGCGTGCGGTTTGGAAGAGGTCAAATTTTTGAAAAAATTAAAAATGCTATATTATTCAGAATATGATTCTAAATAAAAAAGTCTATGGTGGCCAACCCCTATCTCGTAAGGGCGCGACAGGAAAACCGAAAGAAGCGTGAATTTTTCATGGATGGAATGGAAAAACGGGGGGAGTTAAGAAAGTTATCGGATTATATGTTGAGCAATATTTGCGCTCATGTTTTGGAACATTTTTGAATTTTTCTTAGAATTTTGGCTGGTTGTGCAAAGCAAGCCGAGATATGATGATTTTTGCTTTGAATGTTTTCTTTTTAGTTCAATATGGCTGCAGTTTTGCGCATTCGATGGTTTTTAGGGTTTTAGATGACTGCCATTGCGTAGGCGTGGGAAGAAAATAATCTTATGTGATGGTATGATTGTATGATTGTTGTTTGTTTTTAATTGTTGTAAAGGGTAGGATATGGGATTGCAGGCTACACAGGAAGAATGGGATATAATAAATTAATGGTATAGACTAGATGGGTGGGATCTGGGTTGGTTAGATGGTTAAAAATAGAAGCGTTACCTTATTTAAAAATTTATTACTGACAAATCATAGTTACATATATCAAATTCGCACGTGCTTTCTTTTTTAAAATTTAATTAAAAAAAGGTTTACTAATTTCCAATATGATATAGTGCAATAATTGTCTCTTGCAATTTTCAAATCAAAAAATCAAATCAAATTAAAAAGGATTTATTTCATGTACAAGCCATTTTTTAGCTGTACAACGTTGGGCAATAACAATAAAGTCATTAGATTCATTATCTTGACTGGTTGGAAACCAGACCAGACACTTAATTATAAGTAATCATAAGAGTAATATTAGAATACATATAGGTAGTAAAGAGCAAATAAGATAACAGTAAGAGCAATCTTAGACTATGCAACTAATCACTAATCAAAGATATAAAGTGAAATGAGATAAAAAGGATAAAGTTATAATTTCACTACTACTAATAATAACACTACCGTGGTTCATATATTACTGAGAACAGCAAATTACCAGAAGTAAACATGTAAGGAGTAAAATTATGTTTATAATTACTGGGTGACATTTGAAAACTTAAAGGCACACAATACGATAGAGCAACATAAAGAATTATAACTACATAAATAATTGTAACTATATTAATAATACCAACTTCGTGATAAAGATATCAATTGCTTAATCTAGGTTAACATAAATGAGTTTCATAACTATAGAAATTATGTTTCTTAGAATAACCAATTAATTGTTTTCAACTATATTATCATATGTGTATCCATTAGAACTATTAGTATGAAAAAATAAATTTTCCATTTTGATTATCTTTAACATTACCTTTTTTAAAGATATCAATATGATATTTACTATTTAATGTTATATTATTTTTATAATGAAATGGTCAATTACTAAAGACCCGCATGGTGGAATTGCTCTTACTATTATCTTATTTTCTAATTTTTCTGATTTGTTAATCTATAATTATGATCTTTGGTCTCTTATTTCCCAACGTTGTACGTATAGCTATAGCTAAAAAATGGCTTTTACTACATGAAATAAATTCTTTTTGAATTGATTTGATTTTTTGATTTGAAAATTGCAAGAGACAATTATTGCACTATATCATATTGGGAATTAGTAAACCTTTTTTTAATTAAATTTTAAAAAAGAAAGCACGTGCGAATTTGATATATGTAACTATGATTTGTCAGTAATAAATTTTTAAATAAGGTAACGCTTCTATTTTTAACCATCTAACCAACCCAGATCCCACCCATCTAGTCTATACCATTAATTTATTATATCCCATTCTTCCTGTGTAGCCTGCAATCCCATATCCTACCCTTTACAACAATTAAAAACAAACAACAATCATACAATCATACCATCACATAAGATTATTTTCTTCCCACGCCTACGCAATCGCAGTCATCTAAAACCCTAAAAACCATCGAATGCGCAAAACTGCAGCCATATTGAACTAAAAAGAAAACATTCAAAGCAAAAATCATCATATCTCGGCTTGCTTTGCACAACCAGCCAAAATTCTAAGAAAAATTCAAAAATGTTCCAAAACATGAGCGCAAATATTGCTCAACATATAATCCGATAACTTTCTTAACTCCCCCCGTTTTTCCATTCCATCCATGAAAAATTCACGCTTCTTTTGGTTGCTAGCTCTTGATCGAAAATGTTGCAGAATTGAAGTAATCGGACACATGTTAGTGTATCTAGCGATGTGTCCACCCTTAGCTTCTTTCGGTTTTCCTGTCGCGCCCTTACGAGATAGGGGTTGGCCACCATAGACTTTTTTATTTAGAATCATATTCTGAATAATATAGCATTTTTAATTTTTTCAAAAATTTGACCTCTTCCAAACCGCACGCACGGCAAATAGATTGTCACGTGTTCGGGGGTGTTTTTATTGTCTTTCACCCCTTTTTTTGGCCCTGCGAGGCTGCATTTTTGACACAATACTCCCAGGACCACCCTACACCAACCCTCAAAATTGCAGCCTGAAACAAATTAAATGCGATCTTTAGCATTTTTTCGGCTTATTTGACTGGACTAAAAGTATGAATAAAAAGAATTAATGTGCTTCCTGAGACAACTTACTTGTAGATATGAAAACCTCAAAAAGAAGCGGCCCAAAAGCTAAGCTTTAAAATTAGATAATTACCCCCAGCTCTATACATTCTCTCGCTTTCTCTCTCTCTATCTCTCACCCCACCCCTCTTTCTCTTCCCCCTCTCTCTCTCCCCCTCTCTCTCTCTCTCTCCCCCCTCTCTCTCTCTCTCCCCCCTCTCTCTCTCGCTGTCTCTCTTAATGAGAGAGCCGTCGGTGAAGATTTTTTGAGCGGACCGGGAAGGCTCGATAAGGCACTTCCCTCAGCTCCCTTCCAGGAAAGCTCACAGAGAATCGACACCCAAACCGAAGCTCAGGTACCGTCGCATCACGTGGATACTGGCCAGACGGTTTCTCAAGTCCAGCCCGTATGCCAGAGAGCAAATGAGAAGAGCCAGTCCAGCCGTCCTCCCAATAACGTCCCCATGAGCGCAACCTGGACACACCTCTTTTGTCATCTGCCTGAATGACTAGTAGGACCACAAGAGCAGCAGTAGCCGTAGATCGCATGGAGCCCGTAATATCCCAGCAGGCAAGCCTTTGCAGGCCCGCCAGCTTCCGAATCGCAGTCCCCACAATCTTCCTTGACCACCATACACAGGAGGCATATGCAAGTATGGATCTAACGATCGAGGTGTACATTCAGTGCACAAACCTCTCATCACATCACCAGGTAAACTAAATTGGGGAAAGCTGATTGCACCTGTGAAAATGTGTGCACTTATAATTACACAAGCCATTAAATGCATAGTTCTTATGCACTGAAAATGGAAGTCAGCCAAGAAGAACGTCTCAAATTAATTCTTTCCAATCATCTGGAAAATTCGAATATGTCTCAAAAGGCTTAGCTTAACGAAAAAGATGAAAATCCCGAGGACGGCCATCCAAAATGTTCTCAGTAAATTTCGAGAATATTGTAATATCCGGAGAAATTCCGGGTGAAAACGGATATGATCAGGTTCGGTAGACCCAAAATTGGCCAAAGAAGTGGTAGACAACTTTAATCGAAAAATCACAACATGCGTTGGGTGATATGGCTGATAAGGCTGGAACGTCATTTGTTTCGCCCCATCCAATTAAAAGAAAAGAAAGCCTTCGAAGTTGCCATGTTCAGAAACCATCGAACAGAACACCAGGAAAGAACAAAGTTACCGTAGCCGATTTTAGTATGAAAATTTCCTAACAAAATTCTTGTATTACGTATGATGAAACTTGGGTGAAAGCAGAAACTAGTTGAGCTTCTTCCAAGTCAAGTCTTTTTGTGGCAAAAAAGAGCAGTGTGTACCAAATTTCCCGGTAAATGCTTAATTTGACATGGAATAAGTACGTATGGCCAGAAATCATCACTTTTCGTGACAACAGTCAGAATCAACACGGGGATGTGTATGTTAAGGAATGTTTACAGAAGCACCTTCTTCCTTCTTTAGAAAGCATGATGCATCAAATTTCTTTTAGTCGGATATAACAACTTGCAACTACTGCAAAAAAGCGAGAGATTTCTACGATGCCCAATGAATTGATTTCAGTGGAAAAAATTGTAAAAAACTATCGAGAAATATATTTTTTTTTATTTCAAGTTATCACGGTCTGCACAAGAGACGCACTTTTTATAGCTGATTTATAAAATTTCTTCCTGCAGGTAGATTATCTCAGTGACGAGTTTCATTAAGAATACCCTTCCACAACCATCGTTGGTGAAAACATCGATATTATACGTAATCTAATAACCAATGATAATCGTGTAACTTACCGTGATATTATGGCATTTTTGGGCATAGAGTTTGTTATTTTACTTGATCTCTTCGGTGTGAAAAGGTTTTGTTGTCGATGGTTGCTGAAGAATTTGATGGCAGCAGAATAAAAACAGTCTCAGGCTCGTGTGAATTGGAATAAATAAATAAAAATAAAATTCTCAAAAAATTCAAGCTAAGTCGATCAAATTTTGTGGTTTAACAAAAAAAAAGTCTCAATGAAAGCAAAACCAACTAAAGTATGACAATCACAGTGCGTTGATAAGAAAACTATCGCTTCTTGTGTGTGTGTGTGTGTTTTTTTTTTTTTTTTTTTATTTGCTTTCATAAGCAACACTCCATGCTTGAAGATCGTCATACGATCACTTCTGTTTGACACAGTAAGCTAATTTGTTTGCCAACTGTGTTGGAAAAAATTTGGAAAAACACGACCTCGGTAATGGATCATTCTGCACTATGTATACGGTACAATTCCCATATAACATATGATGAGTTTTTAGCTGGTTCAAATGCAGAATTAATGTCTCATCCGTCGTAAAACCCAGAGTTTGCACCATATACGGTGGTTACAGTCTATATGAACAGGTCATTGCTGAGGTGCATTCAGACCAGTGAGGTCAGTGCTTCCAGGACGATGTTTTGATAAAAAAAAAATCCCACAATTTGATATGTTTTATTACCTATTCTGAAAACTTTTAAAGCCACCTTCGTATCAATTTAAGAAAAATATAGAAATCAGCTCAAATCATGTCGTCGTCAACTTGTTTCGATAAGCGATATTTACTCTTCTTTAAAATAATATTCAATAAAATCTCGTCTAAAACTTTTTATATGTGCTTTGTTGTGTCACTCAAAACTATCAATTTGGATTTCATTCATTTCCATTCTATTTCTAATAGCTTCAATAAAATATATATATATATATAAAAAACAGAGATAATAATTGCGCAGCCCTAAACCAATTTCGTCAGAGGCATGCATGCGAAGACGTGATATGAAATCCAAACAAAAGTAATAATTGATTCCATTGAAACAGCATGAAATCAAATATTTCACACCCACCAGCAAGAAGAGTGATTGCGTTCATAAAGCTCTCACTCAACAAGAAGTGTTATAACGGGCGGTGTATGAATAAAGAGTAAACCTTGTTTTTACGTGTGTCTTGTTAAAGTCTGTCTAATTAAAGCCAGACACCTTTCCACCATAACACTTTGGACCTAATATCACGATCTAGTGTCTACAAACGGCGCCAATATGGATTATATATAGTGAGTTCTGTTCGTATACAATAGTTTTCATGCATATTTGAATCATTTCGTTTTAATACATTTTGGCTTAATGCCCAATCCAAAGTTCTCTGATAAGTGTCTCGTTTTCGGGCTTATCCCCGCGCCCACCATTTAACAAGTGGCGTTTTTCTCTTCGATTGTTTTTTTTGCTGTACTACACTCAACAGATTAAACGGCTCCAACTAGTTTTTGTTGGTTTTGTTTTTATGTTGCATTCTCTAACATCCATTGGCAATATTCATTAAAAATTTTCTAAGAAGTGTTGGTTTACCAGTCAAGTCGTTTTTTAAACGTTTTTGTGCCAAAGAATATAAACCCGCCATAATAAATAAATTTAATTTATAGCGAGAAAAAAAAAAACACAAAGCTTTAGATAACCAGAAAGTGCTGATGTAAGATCAGCAACTTAAAAATTCGCGCTCGGACGACTGCTCCCACGTTCTTTATGAACTTGAATCGAGCTTCATCACTGGAATCAATGATGATGATATAACAAAAGCTCAATTCATTTGAGGACAGATGTACCTAGCTAACTATCTACGATTCGAAAATGTGTCCGAATCATTTCGCAGATGTGAAATTAGCTAACGTTAGGTTTTATCTTTTTACTCTTGGTGCAACATTTTACAGCTTCCTGTCGTGCTATAAATTAACTTTTTTCTCCATGTGATTGGAGTGATGTCAACAAGGTTTTCAAATTTTTTTCTTTTTTCTTAATAAATTTTTATAGAAATACCAATGTTTTCGGGGGGTTCATTGTCGGCTGACCAAAATATAAAATTAATTCAAAATTATTTAAATCCTCACTTCTATTTTATCCTAAGTTATTTAATACAACAAGAGGAATTCGGCCATTTTATATCGTTATTGTCATAGAAGGTATATACCTGACATATTCGGAGGACGGTCAAACACAGTCCTACGAGATGTTATTCGACAAAAACGACTGAGAAAAGGATGAGCCTAATAACAACACCCACAACACAATCTCTCAAAGAGTCTACTTCTAAGGGAAGGAAAACGCAGATAGAAAACAAAAATAAAACTAAAATGGGTTTTAGACTTATAATCATGCTCAGGGAATAAATAATTTACGTCATTCCCGAGAGTAGTACCATCGATTTCATCCAAGTGTGTAGGATCAGACGATGGTTGACAACCATTTATTTCTGAATTCTAATAATTATTGGAGCGTTGTCGTGATGAAAGAGGAATCCATTGAACCATTTTTCTGACTTTGCAGTGTAGGAATTTACTATGAAATTACAAAATCACGTCCGATCTCTAGTAGCACTTTATTTAGAAGAAATTAACAAGAGGTCATTCATTAGCACTGAGGACAGAATCGTTCGATCGTTATCAGTGATCACGCACACATAAAGAGACAAAATCTCAGCTCACAATAATTATAGCAGATTGGCTGACAAGAGCCGGACGATTTGTTCCTTCACAACAATATTACCTACGAGTATACACTATTGAATACAATAGAGTTCATTTACATAGTATATACCTAGGCCTAAAAGTATACATACAACGAAAGTGATCAAGAGTGATCGCGCATTTAAACAAATATGAGTCTGAGTACCATCGATTTATATTAATTTACAATCTGATAAAATTGCATCGACTACAGCAAGGACTCCTGCGAGATGTTTAGTTCTTCCCTAAGATAAACTTGAAAATCTTGACTACACTTTCCTATTTAAAATCTATTCTGCAACAGTGTCTTTAGAACCTCTACATTGAGCTTTTCCGCTTTTAACGAGTGGTTGTACACATTGCATATAAAGAATAGTAATAACACCTTTATTAACACGTACACTCCCAACGGAGGGCAGAATGGTAAATGTAAAGACCCCTTTTATAAGGATCTAGAAGAAGTGTCCGTGCTAAGTGGACACCAGCCTACGATAGTACCTCAGGCTTTATGAGATCATCAAAGAAACCATTATTCGGCACATGTCAGACATAAGGAGAACTGAAGTAAAATGTTAAAACTATGGAAACCTTCCAGGGCAGAAGTATATTAAAGATCGCCCCGACAGCATTATAGTTTATCAAAGATCTCAAGTTTAAATGAGCGCCTAATGGTGACACTGACTAGATGATAGGCGAATTCGATCTACTTCCATTCAAAAAATATTGTAGTCAAATTTAACCAGAGTCCACACGATTTCATAGTAGTAGTATAGTTAGCATATACTCGAAATTTTTAAGCCTTACTTTAGCAAACGTGAAAAAAATTGACTGAGGGCTCAGCAATTTTTTTCAAAGTTCCAATTGCTAGCCTCTCCGGTTCGGAACTAGAATTTCCTCGTTTTTCAATCTAGTTCCGAGCCGCCAAACATTTCACAAAACCACGAAAAACTATGGACTGAAAATTATTATTTTTTCAATTGTAAACGTAATTTTAACTAACTAACTTTACCTAACCTTGCACACTATACATTAAAAAGCAAAAAATGTCTTATGAGAGTATCTGAATAGAAAACGTTTCACCGCACAACTGAGAAGAATTTGTTCTGCAGACGAACAAGAACAAAACAAAGAGAAAATTTTCCCGAAACTCTTATTTACTGGAGATAAATGTACTGGGGGCTCGTAGTTGGGTATTTTAATCTGCCCTCCAAATGTAGAGGATAGTTGGGAATAACTCACGGATGACTAAGAAGTTCCGGATCAAAATATTACACAAATAATCAGGTTACGTTAGGATGCCCGGCAGTTTGAGTATCTTAATAGAAAATTTCGATGACCGTTAAAAGATTTATAGCAAATTTTGAACGCATGCCGCCATCAAATAAAAATTCAGATGCGTCTGTTTATAATAATGGGGGATTATGTACAGAATAGATCGAATCTATCGAGCATGTTATCGGAAATGCCCAAAACTTGCACGCCAAAGACCACAATGTCTGGGTCTGGGATTCAGAGGATTCATAGCCCCATCAGGTATTCAAAAAATACGATCCGAAAGTGGTAAAAACTTGTCTAAAAAGGATCAACATACAAATACTGGACCTAATGAGGTAAGTGTACACCATAAAACCTTTTAAGTTGCAGTTCTTAGAGGCAACACTGTGACCACAAAATTTTGTGCTCGATATAAACGGTCGTCTTGGCATTACGAATCTTTAATTTGACGAAACTGCGAACTTACTCAAGGTTATCAAATGATATGACGACTTGTAGATTAATATCAAGAGGAAACCCCCCTCCAAGATAGAGCCAAACAATCACCAATTACCCAATAGCTTTGATATCTTATAACCTGTTATAACTGCGGACTTTTATCGTGTGTGAAACGCCACTGTTTGAACAGATTAAGAGAGCCATCTGAATTTTGAACCTAAAATTATCTTAAAACAAATTTCTAGAAATCCCATAATAAGCCTGCTTCTGCTGTATTCATATGTATGACTTATACTTTTCATTCTATTCATTCCCAGAGACCATTTTGATTCATTAAAGCGAACTAAAATTTATTTGTCATGGAATATTTTTAAGAAAACTAAATAAAAACATTGATATGAATGGAGAAATCATTGCACCTCTCTTAGATAAGATAATAGTATCTAGTTAGCTTACATACACGACATGATCTGTCAGCGCAAAGAGAGATACCTTTAAGGCATTGTGTTCCAATTGCACGATTTAGTTTTATTTTTTCCGTCTTCAAATAAATTTTTAAAGAGTTCAGATCATATGTGGAGGTTACATTTAATAATAAGTGATGATCGTTGTTGATTATGTTGCCCCATAAATAAGTAAGTTAAATTTCTAACAAAAAAAAAACAAAACTCACTCAGTCACTTAATTTACGTGAAACTTCGTAGTGCACATGAAAAATTCTTCATTCGACAATAACTGGAGAAAAAAAAATTTTTTTATACAAATCCTCATGTCAAATCTCTTGTCATAAAAATTTATATAGGGACAAGCTTGCAAGACTTATATTTGTTTTGTTTACATTTTCAGATCGATGGGAATACTGTTACCTCCCGTTTCGCAAGTAACCAATACACGAATAAATTTAACACAGCATCACAGGAATCGTAGTCTTGATAGTGCACTTCAACGTATTCCGGAGGTAAGTTGAATTTTTGTTTTATTTTATTTTATTTTATTTTTTTCTCGAAAATTTCGTTCACAAATAAATGATTTTTCAATTTTCCAGGTAGAAGTTTCATCACCAAATGCTGAAACAGAAAACACATTTTGCACAAATTCAATTCTTGGCTCTACCATGTGCTCTAAAATTGTCTCATCGTCAACGACGAATACTCAAAATACTCCAAAAACGTCAAACACAAGCCCAAATATAATTGGTAAAATGATAATGTTACAATTGATATTAATTTTGAGTATAAAATTATAACATTTGATTGTTTATTTAGATTCCTGCACAAGACCAAAATCAGGTGGTTCAAATACAGAAAATTCAACATCCGTTGCCAAAACATCTGATAATAAAAAACGAGAAGATTTGACAAGCCTTGGCTCTGATGATTCTGGTGAGTGCAGTGTAATAATCTTGTGGAGCTGTTGATTATTATTATTATATATGTCCGCAAATGACAATTAACATTTTCTCTACCATTAATAATAATTAACCCCCGATAACATTTATATGGTATTTGACAAGTTCTCTTGTGCAGTTGAGATCTAAAAAGTCTAGCAGTATTGGATAAAAATTAGTACGTCGTTGCAAAAGCAAATCTTATTTCTACAACTTTCAAAAAGAAATCGGGTCTACTTTTGCATTGTCCTTATCTTAAAAATACTTAACTTGTCTTTGAATTCGATAACTACATAGTGGCAATGCTGTATTCATCGTCAGAATGTTGGTAATAAACCAACTAAGCTAATAATCCTGCTAGGGCCATATTTATTATATGCTTTAGCGATGGACTCTGGTTCTGACGTTTTTAGTAGTAGTAGTAGTAGTGGTAGTCTCTTTATCGAGTACTTGATAAATCTCTGCGCCTGTCTTAGCCCTGGAATGTTTAACTAGTATGACGAATTTGTTCTGAACTCCCAAAGGCTGACATTTATGACTGCAAACTGATTTAAATTTACATTCATCCTTTGCAAGGCAATCCAAAATCTCATTCCTTTTAACGTCTTCATTTCTAGGCACCCTGATCCAATTACCCTTGGCAGTTTCACCTATGTAATTCCAGGTAGTGAGACAGGCCTATATCAGCTTATGAGTTTTAGTAGCACCTGACTACCATTATTACGCATGTTTTGATTCCAATAATATCTTTTTGGATAATTTCATCTACACCGCGTTCTGTGCTTACAGATAACGACCTCGTGCCATAACGAGTTAAAAACTAATGCCTTTTGATAATTCAACCATTGTACCTTCCGAGAAGATAGGGTTGTAAGCTGATCTTTGCTTTTTGATTAGAACTATCAGCAGGATTTACCAGGATTGGATCGAATAACTTACTCTGACACTAGTTGCGGACAATATTCAGGTCACTTTGCATTAGATTGGGCAATTTTTCTATAGGGCTTTCGCCTTATTTTATTATCGGTCGTCCAAATATGCCTGAGTATCTTAACCGAAAATGATTACCTGTTTTAGGAGGTCATCGACAACGTCCATTACAGAAGAGATAAAGAGTCTCTATCTGGGCGCTTCTTGTGGGGCCTATTCTATTACATTTTATATGTAGTATTTGCCCCCTCTATAGATTCAAAAGAGGAGGAGTCAAACTTTTCCTCCATATATAAGAAGGCTCTTTGGGTTTTTCCTCCAAGTTCTTTCCCGGTCCGACGCCAGATTGACGAGCGCTTGTGCTATGTGAATATGATGATGCCTGTATAACTTCTAATGTGATTAACTAACATTTTCTCCATTGTTTTTGTTGAAGAAGTAGGCAGGTTGATTAGACGGAAAGATCGGGGTTGGTAGTGTTCACCCACCTCCCTTGGGTATAAATACTACTTACACATTTCTCCACATCTCTGTCATATGACCTAGAGTGTAGCTTACTCCCTGGTTTTGATTATAGTCTGCAGTAATTCTTCTAGCCTTTATTGTAGTAGTGGTGCGATTATGCTACCAATTCTAAGTAATTTAATTTGATGATGGCCCATTTAACCTTCCTCATAGTGAAGACTCTGCTAGAGAGATTTTTCACCCTCTTTGAACTCGCATTATCCCCTTAAATTTATCAAGACAATTTGACTCTCATATGAGCAGTTGATCAAGCCTTACAGTGAAGCGGAGTCAGTTCTAGATCTCCGCGACTCTCTTTGGACCTATCATCGTGATCCTCCTACTCCATTTAAGAAAACCAGCAATGAGTTAAGGACCTCTTATGCAACATTTGTCGCTTAAGAAGAATCTTTTTAGGTGACATTCACTTAACAACCTATGAAAGTGTCCAACAAAAAACTGCGAATTCGTACCTAACAGCTCGTCTAACCACAATACAAAAGTTCCAGTTTAAAAAGCTTAACTTACTTCATGGTATGAGTTAGTTACAGAGTGCAAATGTTTCTGAAGAAGATTATCGAACGATTAGTGATTTTCAATTTGCCTGGGCTAACCGACAGTGGCTTCGAACTGAAAGCTCAAACCCAATATGTGCGTTTTATACTAGACTCCAATTCTATTTTACTTACAACGCCAATTATGTCACTTAAGACTCTTTTTCTTAGATATCTATTTCAAATTGTAAATTGTGTGCAAAAGTTTTGGCTTGTGCTATACCTAGATTTCATTAAATTTAATGCTAGACTCATTTCCTATTTGCCCTGAAGCCCGTTAGTCCTCGCCAAACCAATTGTTGTACATTAATTTGTTCTTCGCTGAAACTATATTCTCTGTTAAGCAACCTCAGACAGATCACACTGGATACTACTCTTCCGGGCATTGTATATGAATCAGACCGCGGCAATTTAATGCAAGATTTCGACAATAAGTTTTACTCGAATTTTAGGGACGTATACGTGCTGCGTATCAATACGTTACAACCAGCATTCAGATTGTAATTTTTAATGCACTCACTACAGATATGAATCCCTATGAATCCTTAAAAATATTGTTAAGATGTTACCAAAATTTATTATCAACAATAAATTTCTCTTTAGGCATAATTTGTGGCTCAGAATCGGATCAAGTGTCACTTAATCGAATTCGTCAATCACACGAAAGTCTAGATTCTGGAGAAATGGATCCAGAAGAGGAGTGCATTGAAATTCTTGAAACAACATCCATGGACGAAGAATACAGAATGTTGCAATCAGATTTATGTTTCTATCAAACACCTGAAAAGGATCTTCGTGCTCTAAAAAATAGGCGGAAACCTTTCGATCACATAGAGATTGATGAAGACACTGGCTCCGATAATGCTGATGATCGTTCCCGATATTGTGATCATAACATGTCTCAAGTCGCTTTTGTCATGGAAAATAATCGAATTTGTGTGCCAATTGAAATTGATGATACTCATGTGAAAAGCTCAACAAACTCAGAGATTTCCGATGTTACACCAACACCAACTGAAGAAAGTAAAACGATCACGGCAACCTCAAGTAGTACCAAGAAGGAAACAAATAAGAATGATACAGAAACGAAGCCGGAACATATCAAAAATGAAATCTTATTTAAGAATATTTTCGGTGCAACGAAGAATGCAATATTTCGTACGGCGCAAAGTATAATTGAAAATCATGAGAAAAAGAATGCGGCCAAAAACAAAATTGATACCGATTCGGATGTGAAGTCTCCAACGGAAATCTCAAAGAAAAAGGAGTTTTTCGTATTGAAATCAAGCTCGAGTAAAAATAAAGCAATAACACCCACAACACCAGATACTCTCATGCCTGATGTTGATGCTTTTAAGGCTCTTGCGAAATCATCATCTGGAAATTCCTTGAATAAATTAAAAGTTCCAGGAGTAGTTAAATGTTTCATCAAAGAAAAGGAGCAACCCACACAAACTAAGACTGAAAAGGGGCCAAGTGGCTTGTTAAGATTTTTCGAGTCACCTGTATTCAATATTCATTTTGCTGTCCATTATTTGTTTTATTCAAAGGAACCCGGGGTACTTAGCTTTATTGGGAATAAAATTTTCAGCTTCCCTGATCAGGAAGTCGATCTCTATATACCGCAATTGATTGTCATGTACATTCAAATGGATGAGCTAGCAGAAGTTTTAGATCCATATTTAACGTACAGATGTCGAAAGTCTGTAGATTTTGCTCTTAAATGCTTATGGTTGTTAGAGGCATACAATTACCAACTTGATACCCTAAGTCCTACGTCAAATCCCAACAAGAAGACACATCTTTCACTTATGAAAGAATTGTACTCAAAAAAGGAAAGAAAACAAATGAAAACTAATGAAACTGAAGTTTTGTCACCAATCAAAAAAACTCATCACAGATCTCAGTCTGATGCCACTGTATTGCTAAGTGAATCTCGAAGATTTCCCTCGTCGGGAGCTTTAAGTCTGTCTGCTAAAATGTACCCTCCAACACCAGCAAAACTGTGTCTGGGAGATTTAACTTCAGGGAAGGCTTTTGACAATGGCTGCACCTGTTTTGAATCTGTTCGGGGAACAGTAAATGACCTACTTGGACATAAGACTGTTTGCTGCTGTGGCGTGAGTTTTATATATAAATATATTTGTATTGGACTTTAATTGATTTTTCTTTACCATTTCAGGCACCGAAAATGGCACCGCAAAAGGAATTCATGAAAGCCCTAATTAATATTGGGAAAAATTTGACATCATTGCAGACAAAGGCGGAAAAGACCAGTGCACTACGGATGTTTTTAAATTTAATCAATAAAAATCTACCCGCACGCGTTTGGCTTCCACTACACTCAGACATTCCACACCATATAGTTAGAATAACAGAGGAGAAGACTGCTGTTCTTAATTCAAAGGACAAAACACCTTACATTATTTATGTTGAAGTTGTCGAGGTTAATGACATCTATTCGTCACCCGTTATTCTTAAGATGATGCCATCTCTGCGGCATACAAAGAGCGAAGAGCACTTGGAAACTAAGGATAACTGTTCGTCAGCGAAGCTTTCAACGTCCAAAGATAGCTCAAGTGATTTGAAATGTATGAAAAATTCAGAAAGTTCGTCAATTTCTGAGAATGGCAATAGAAATGACCAAAATGAATTTCACTTCACTGAAGATGATGTTTGGTCGCAGGAAGATGATGAAATCACAGCCCAATATTTGAACCTACATAGAATGTGTGAACGTGATGCCATTTCTCAGATGTCATTGGATTCTTGTGACTCAAGAGACCAAGGTGAGTCTCTTTTTTTTTAACTGTTTTTGCAGTTTAGAAAAATAAGATTTTGGATCTATTCACAGGAATTCCAACATTATTTAATATCGGTGACGTTCGTACTCGTCATTGCAAGAATTTAAATTGCGAGAACACGAAACCGTTCAGCAATGATCCGGAAGATCCTTCTGCAGCTGCTTTAAAGGTTATAATCAGCATAGGATAACTCTGTACTGTCTTCCATTACAATGTCTTTTTTTTTTTTTTTTTTGTAATAAATACAGGAACCTTGGCATGAGAAGGAAAATCAAATTCGAGAATCATCGCCATATGGTCATCTATCGAATTGGCGATTACTGTCAGCAATAGTGAAATGTGGTGATGACTTAAGACAAGAATTGATGGCAACACAATTATTACAAGTAAGAGATGAAAACATGAGGAGAAAAGCTTATAAAATCCAATTTGACGTGATGTTTTTTAAATAAATTTTCCAGATGTTCAAAATTATTTGGGAGGAGGAGAATGTAGACCTGTGGGTGAGGCCATATAAAATCGTTTGTCTATCAAACGATAGCGGTCTAATTGAACCTATTCTTAATACGGTATCATTGCATCAAATCAAAAAGAATTCAAATAAAAGTCTTCGGGATTATTTCATCGATGAATACGGTGATGCTGAAGGAGTCAAATTTCAGAGTGCCCAAAAGAATTTCGTACAAAGTTGTGCCGCATATTGCCTTATTTCGTACTTGTTACAGGTTAAAGATAGGTAAGAGTTAGTTTCTTTTGGTGTTACTAGTTAATATCTGTTGTCAATTTGTAGGCATAATGGCAATATTCTTTTACATTCGGATGGTCATTTGATTCACATTGATTTCGGGTTCATTTTAAGTATATCACCAAAAAATTTGGGTAAGTATTGATAATGTAGCCAGCAACAAAAGTTAATAGCTGCACAAGGTCTGCTATTTCCAGAAAATGTAGTTACGCTTGGTGTGGATGGGACATTCACACTGCACGTATTGAACGCTCGTAACCTCGTCGTCCATACAGCTTCTGCAGAAATCTTTGTATGGAGATTACATGCTTTCACATGTTTGCCAAAACGGCACTATCCCGTATAACTGCAGTAAGATTCCGCATATCATTACGGTTCCTCCTTATCGGAGTTTCTCTCTTCCTACGACATAATCTTGAGCCGAAGCAGTCTTAAAATCGCACATATGGGTAATTCTCCCCATCTGCAATTAGCCAGATTAGTTTGCAGGCCTATAAATTAAATTCTTCCTGGCCAGAGCATTAGCTGCCTCATTCCCTGGTACATCGCTGTGGTCTGGCACCCAGAAGAAAATAACTCTTTGGTTGGTACCAAGTTTTCTTAGCTCACTGCGACAACGTTGGACTAGGCGCGATTAAAAATGTTCGAATCCAAATCCTTGATTGCAGTTTGGCATCAATGCAAATCCTGATAATGGGGTTACTAGGTAATCTTACTGCATTATTTATAGCTAGAATCTCAGCTTGCGATACACTAAAGCAGTCTCCCACATCCATTTGTGAACCATCTGTAAAGACACATATATCAGAGCCATTTGTCAAGAGAAATCTTTCTCAAAATCAAGCCGTGGGACAGTGTAAACCGTGGCCCTCGTATACAGTCCTCGAGACAGGTTTTAAATATTCTGCTGTGACCAAAGTTACCCGGAAGACAGACTTTCTTAGTCGTTTAATACTCTTTGCAGCAATAGATTTTCACTACATGTCAAGGGGCAGGAGCCGGAGCATAATCTCCATTGCTGGTGTTGGTGTTATTCGAAGAACACTTGTAATACCCAGACAGGCAGCTCTCTATATTTTAGTAAGACTGTTCAAGTGTGCCGCTTCTTCTAGTGCGCTCCAACCAAGATTCCATACGTGAGAACAGGTCTTACAATAGCGGTGTACATCCAGTGCACGATGCGAGGGAGTATAAAAAAATTTTTTTGTAGGCATAAAACGCAATGACCACCTTTTTGACGCACTTATTCACATTTATCCCCCAGTTTAATTTGGCGTCTAATATCACTCCTAGGCATTTGGCTTCAGTTTTCAATTCGAGAGTAATGTTACCCAGTTTTGGGGGAATAAAAGCTGGAAAATTACTTTTCCGTTTTCAGTCTTAGTAGGGTTAGGCCCCAAACCGCAACCTATAACCCTGTTAAGAGGCTTTCGCAATACTCTTTCCGTTATTTCACTGATTATAGATAAGAACTTTCCCGAGACAAGGATGACTAAATCATCAGCATATGTTACCGCTTTTATTCCATCCCTTTGTAGAGAAATAAAAATAATCACCAAAGTCGAAGTGAAAGTATCCCACCTTGGGGAGTATGTTTTTAAACACCCGCTGACTATACTGTTATCAAGCTCTGCGTTTATTAGGCGGTTATTGAGTCAATCGTTCGACCGGGGTATCCTGAATGGCATGTTTTTATATTGTTGAAGGAGCCTTCGAAATCAAGGAATGCATCATCACCATAGTGTATTCCTTGTTTTAGATTGATTTTTTCAGTGGTTTCTACTACGATATGTTGTGTAGTTCAACAAATTTACCTTTAAAATAACGAAAGTCTTCAAATGAAACGACGTAAGTTTAAATCTAACTCCTCTACCGCTATTTTATTAACCTCGTCTCCTTCGTATCCAGGAACCCAAAGCAACGTTATTTTTACAACAGCTGGAGTTTCATTGAGAAACTCCAGACTAGTTTCGACTCAAAATCTTGAGGTGACAGAGCCAGGAACGCAGCTTTAGCTGTCGAAAAAATGTAAATGTTGGAGCTATTGCAGCCCGCTGAGCTCCAACCTGATTAGCTTAAACTTCCGTTTGAAAGATGGAAGGTAAATCACCAAGCGAAATGGAAAGTTCCATTTCTGGACCCTGCCTGCACCCACCACATTACACTGCGCCTTACAGATTTTTTTGTTTAACTTTCACCAACTTATTTTTAACTTTTCCTTTTACTTTTTAGGATTTGAACAGTCACCTTTTAAATTAACTCCAGAATTTGTTGATGTTATGGGAGGTACTTCATCTGAATTATGGACAGAATTCAATCATTTGCTACTTAAGGGCTTAATGGCAGCACGAAAACATATGGATCGAATTATTAATTTAGTTGAAATCATGCGCAGCAGTAAGTCATTTTTTCTAGACTAATAAGTATTATCTCTTTTGAACTAATTATTTCTATTCTACTCAACTTTCAGATGCTCAATTACCGTGCTTCAAAAATGGATGCTCTGGTACCGTCCAAAATCTACGTAAACGTTTTCACATGAATCTAACTGAACAAGAATTAGAACGCAAAGTGGAACAACTGGTCCAGGACTCTCTTAAGAGTCTCTCAACGAAACTTTACGATGGCTATCAATATTTCACGAATGGAATTTTGTGAGAAAGGTTTTATATGAAAATCTAAAAACAGAAATGAGGTAAAACGTAAAGAAAACATGTACCCAAGTATCGTAGATATTATATTTAAAGAGAAAAATATACAAAAACAAAACAAAAAATAACAAAAAACAAAAAAATGTATAATATGCTCTATACAGTGTGTTAGTTCTCTCTGTGTGAAAAGAGGCAAGCAATATTGGGTTTAGAGAGTCAAATGCGCGCGCTATAGAAATGACGATAATTTCTTTTCGTCGATTTATAGTAGTAAAACCTTGTAAAAAAAAAAAGTAAATAAAATTTATACAAATATTGCAAAGAAAAAAAAACTCCATTGTAATCAGATCCACACCACGTCGTAATCGTAATTGTACTGTGTATATGCTGCTGCGAATTCCATTTAGGAATTAAAAAAAAAAAAAAAAGAATTAAAATAATTTTTCAAAGAAAATTTTCTAATGTTATATTCTCAAGTATTTAAGGTAAAATTTTTAATAAAATCGTTCTCGTCTTGAAACTTCCAAAAAGAATTAAGTGTGCTAGGAGAAGAGCTTTTGTTGCGACATTTCTAGAAAATTTAATTATAATTAAATATTTAAGAAATTTTTCTATTGCAAACAACGCTAATTCTGCAGAAGGTGAGATGAGTAGGGATTAATGCGCTCTTATTGGACTGAGATCTTGTGTTAATCGTTAGCTGGATGTATTATTTTCATACTCACTAGAATATTTTATTTGTAGTTTAGTTTTTAACTTTTGTGTATTTATTAATCGATTCCGGTTAAGAATTTATTCTATTTTAAAGAATTTGGTTTTTTTTTTGTATTTTTTATTTTTTATTTTTTTTGTTACCATAAATAAGCAAGCTGTGTGTAAACATCGGTCTGGTGCGATATTTGAGTGAGTTATGGTGATCTTTCCTCTGACATACATACATTTATATTAGGTGGAGGAAAACATGCGTCTGCCGACGAGTTTCGATTGAAAAATAAAAAAAATGCTGGAAATGGACAATGCGACTCACTCTATTGCGTGCGAGATAAAGCCATATCAATGCTGTCATTTGGAAAATTTCAAGAGTAGTATCATTTGCTGCCAAAACGGAAAACCGGAGTTCACGATTAACGAAATTAAAACATATTGTCCCCAGTCATGGCTTTATATTTATCACAAATTCAATTAATTATGATAAAGTTGCCTGGGGCCGGATTCTGTAATACAGAGAATTGAAGAATTTGGGAAATGAGAGTTGTTTTAACATTTAATGCTCCACTTGGAATCCTGTAACTCGGCGAATTTGTTTTGAAAATTCCTGAATGCTCTATTCCACTTGTTAATTCTCCGATGTTTTGCAAGTAGTAAAGTGGAAAAGACATAGAAGAGAGAGATAGTGAGTATTGTATTCTTTGTACCGAGCTTTTCTATACATTACACGACATATCGTCCAAAAATGGAGGAACGTGGTTCGTACAGAGAATGCCTTTTATTCTCTATACCGTGTGTCTGTTATTGTTGTGTTTTGTGAAAGTACCTAGGTACCTGGGAATTTTCAAATTAATTTACGAATGAACCACATATCCTGGCTATTTTGAAAAAAAAAAAAAAAAAAACAAATTATGAATATCCATGTAATACGTTCTTACATAGATATATGAATTTTGGTGTCTACTAAAAATTTTAAATCACGAAAATTGGTCAATTTCCCCGCCCAACTTCCCTCTTCTCATATTTGCCTCGAGCGCTAATTTTTTCTAATACCACATACATTTCTCTCCTCATCTCCATTCTCCAATTATTTCAGAAAAAACTAAAAACTAAATTTACCCCTACCCTGTTAAGAAAAATTTAAATTTGTCGGCGTTGAGAGGTCATAGACGCATGTACCTTGAATATAACAAAAGAAACCCACCCTCTACACTAAAAACTGATACACTTTATCGTCGCACTTTTTCAAACTTCTCAAATTATTAATTTCCCTAATTCTCCAAATATATTAGTTAATTGCGAATTAGGCAGTTTTAATCGGAGAAAATGAAAATTCTCCGTGTTACAGAATCCGGCCCCTGATTTCCGAAAATGTTCCCTTTCTCAACGAGTTAGTGTTTCGTAAAGTTATATTGAGAGGAATCATAAAAAACTGTCTAGAGTGTACCGCGATCAGAAAACTCGCAACAGACTCCAAAATGGCGGCTATTGTAGCGCTGTCTATTACAAATACAGAGTGTCGATAAATTTACGACATTATTTTATTGGAATGCTTCCCACCTTGAAAAGCTATGATGGCTCCGGGTAGTTTATATATTCTATAAAACATTTCTTTGGTTTCTTCTTCCTTCGCACTTTTTATCCGCGAAGAGTTACCTCTACAACATACTGTGATAAAGTGCTCTGAGGACTACGTCTCTCAGACGCCAAAACGGCGGTTGTGGCAGCTCTGACTATTCACATACACCGAAGCATCAACAAAGTTATGAAAAAATGGCAAAGTAAGTAGTAATATAAACACTAATTATTTTCAAAAATATTTATCTGTTAATTACGGGAGTTCGATTAATTATGCGAGCTCTTTCATTGAACTTAATATCTCTAATCGCCAGCCAACGCATAGAAATAAGCGATTTCAAAATTGCAATTTGTCGATTTGGGGGGTGTCGACAGATGCATCGACTTTTACAATCGATACCCTGGTCCATTGGAGCAACGAAGTCAATACTTGACATCCATTTATAAGATCCACTACGTTAAACTTGAAGACTAATAGCCACTCCAGTTAACTATTGTAGCTTACAAGCAATTTAAAATCAAAAACATGACTTTGGATAAATCTGTTATGGAATTATGAAGAAAGAGTGATTGGTTAGGACGTTAAGTCCAAACTGCCAGCATGAGCTGACAGATCACTCGATGACAGCGATATCACAGGGCGGCACGCTAGCACCTCGGCTAAGGGTGGCGGAGAGTGTGGGGGAGTTCTCAAAATACCTGCCGCTTGTCATCATCCATAAACAAAAAATTTTCGTGCCTTCTTTCAAAACGAGCCAGCACACACTCGGTCCTGAAGGGACCCTTACGTCAATTACCCATATACTGGTGGAAGGCGTAGGTGTTATACCTCCCTTTGCCTTGCCCCATCCTCCCTTTGACTTAGGGGGGCACTATTTCCAAGTCCCTTGGCTGACCTGTAAAGGGATGAGAGCGGACTAGGCGGACCTAGCTGACCTTCATGTTAGCGGAGAGGGCTCCGGGATGTGAAAGGAGAAATGAAATGTACTCAGCAATTCATTATTACGTTATAATCATTTACTTTTATACACATTGTTAGATTAGAAAAGTATGCGATCTAGCCAGTGTGTTTTGGTATGAGCTACTTGCTAGTGAATAAAATATTTAAAAACTACTAAACTCCACTTCATGAAATACGTAATCCTAATTGTACAGAAGTTTGTATCTATTCTAAGTTTGGTTCTAGTACGTGAACATCAACTCAAATCATAATCCTTAATTGTGAATATTATATTATTATTATTAATTTGTTGCAAGTTTTAAAAAAAAAATTCACCTGAAATCATTGTAGGCTGGCTACCACTGTAGTAAGGCTTAAGAAGCGTGTCAATTTAATATCCGAGCCTAAAAGACTAATATTTTGATCCGTTACATATTCGTTTTAATTGGGAAAGTCAAGTTCCACGTTCCTATCAATTCTGTAACCGAAGCGACACGAGATGGACGGATTTATCAGGAACGTATTTCGCAGAGTATCGATGTATTAATTAATCTGCATCGTAAGATTGTCGATTTTATAAACTTACGGTTTGGATATCTAGGATGTTTTTAACACGAATCCTTTGCGAACATAACATTTTAACTACATGTCTTCCGAAAAATGATGTTAGATTAAAACCTTGTGCAACGCCAAATAGAGAAATAACGTGGGAAAATTTAACAAAATCAACGATACGAATTACTTTTCCCTATGTTCAACCTGCATTGTCAAAGTTTCGTACGTACCGAGCCAGGAAATTGCTATCGTATCAAATTGGAATTTTCTTCATATGGTTTTTTTTTTTTTTTTTTTTTTTTTGTTATATTTTATTTATTTTTTCTTTTCTTTTAAACGAAATTTCATCTATAAGGAAGAATAGGATCCCCATCTGAAACTCATGAGTCCGACGATGGTCCTAACTAGTTCATACTCACATTTTGCGCTTAGTTAAACAGGTAAAACATGCTGAACCGACTAATGCGCATAGGTTGAAAACCTAAATTAACATTTTTTTAAAAAACACATGCAGAATCTGCGTTCCTACTCCTACTTCAGTGGTAAAATCTAATGAGGAATAACTTTATGAAACTTGTGCCTTGTCACTGACATTTAAAGTAAATTATCGAATCCAATATGACAATCTTGCAACAATTCGGAGTATTTTCTAATAGTTCAATTCTAAGAAAAAATAAAAATTATTAAGTTCCAGGAACATTACAGTACACATCTTATTAGAATACCTGTCAGTTCTATTATGTAATTTCCCTAATACTAACTGGCATTAATCGCTTTCAACTAAATCACATTCTTCAAGATTATAGCTTCCAAAAATATATGATAATGTCTAGTACTCACTTAAAAGGGTTATTATAAAGTAATTTATAGATGGACGACAGGTCTTGCTCCCCACAGAAATAAAAGGATGAGGTGTACTTTACCCCTTTTCGCTGCCTGTGTGCTATAGCAATATGACGCCGTGTAGCACTTATACCAATCTTCAGATTCTTCAGGCTTAAGAGCCATATGTCACGGGTGCCTTCCCGTCCGTCCAGTTCTTGTACTTTGGAAATAGCCTCAATGCCACCTTTTCCGGAAAAAGAATCTCCTAGGAGAACTGACAGAAATGCTGCCGCACTATTTTCTTTTGCCGCAATGTGTGCGCAAATCAACCAGCCAGAATATTTTTTTATTTGTTCTTTGCTCTTTTCTTTAAACTTGTGATTTTATCACAAGAGAATTTCAATTTTAACTTTATTTTCCGATGGAATTGCTGCTTTTCTTTACTTAGAAATTTCAGTCACGACAGTACGAAAAAAAAATCACCATGTGTTTACTTCTATTCTCGATCTTTCTTACCCGTCCAAAAACTTGCCAACAATTCTGACAGGAAGCAAGCTCTTTTCATTCCCTTGTCAAAAAAATGAAAAGTGAAAGGAAACGCTCTTCTTGTTGATTTGGGTGCGCTCGTTTGTCGGTTTCCTATCATGCCGGCGTACATGCTGCAGTACTCTTAATGTAGCATATTGCGATATGCCATACGCTACGACCATAACAAATCCTAAGTTTGTCGAGAGAATTCACCAGAGTCTTTATTTAAAAAAAAATTAAAAAAAAATACATTTCTATTTCGGCTTAATGATGCAATTATACGGTGGGGAATAATTTAGTTTTTCCAAAGACAACAATCAACTTGGATTCAAATTCACATTCAGCCTGGATCTCATCGATGACACATTTCTATAGAATTTAATCTCGGGGTGCAATCTCATTCGCCTCCAAAAAAAGGTTTTCGAAATGCTTATTTAAATCTATTTAGGTGCACTTTTATTTAAAGGCAACATTCAGCATTGTTATGGCTAAAAAAATTTCAATCAGTTTTGTGGATAGTTAAAATCTCTCATACATAAGATTATAATACTGGAAAAGCAAGCAAGCCACAGCTGTCACGCAAAGGTAATGCATTCGGTCAAAAGGAAACAACGGGAATGAACGAGCGCCCGTGGCGGTTCCTAGAATTCCTGTCTATGTGTAACTTTGTGCTTTTTGCGCCGCGATGTGTCAGTTAAAGGTTTATCTAACTGTGATCTAGCGGGAGTCGCAACACATTTCCTAAACTGCATTGTAAGAAAATTTCCGTGGTGTTCCAATCGCTTTGCAAAGGTTCGTTGTAGGATGCCGTGTACACTAATACCCTAGACACAACACAGCACGATCTAATGAATCATTAGTACTAATTAGTCACTAAAATGGTGTGTGTCACATAGTATTCATAATTATGTCTTGAAAATCAGATCATAATGGTGTTTTTTTTTTCCTTCATTAGAGCTCTAATGGAGAAAAATTTGCTAGAACAGAATGTATTTTAGCATACAATATAAATCTGACGCTCCGCTGTGCATCTGCCCATTTGAAAAATAAGAAGAAAATACAAAGCAAAAAGTATATTATCAAAATACTTTTTAATATAATGTTTTTTGATTTCCAAATCGTTAAATTGAAAAATAAAATAAAAAGATCGGCCAAGTGCAAGTCGGACTCGCACACGAAGGGTTCCGTACCATCGTACAAAACTTAACACTGTGTACTTTTTATTTATTTTTTCAAATGAGTGTAGGAGTTATTTGAAAAAATAATGCTGTCATTTGTAAAAAAAAAAATAATGCTGTCATTTGGAAAATAATGCCTGCTTATGATAATAAAAATGAATGAGAATAAAATGAGGAAAAATACGCGGAAAAATCACGTTTCTTGTATGGGGGACCTTGAATTTTATTTTATTTTTATTATTTGTTGTTATATCGGCAATAGAAATACACTCTCTGTGAAAATTTCAACTGTCGGTTCATGAGATACAGCCCGGTGACAGACAGACAGATGGATATCGGAGGCTTCGTAATAGGGTTTCCGTTTTTATCTTTCGGGTACGGAGAAGGAATCCTAATAAAAGCTAAATTTATAACGTCGATTCGATCCATTTCGCTTTTTCACTGTCATAAGTATGTAAGCCAAAACCTTAGAATATATAGCAAACTATATATTCTAAGACCAAAACCAGTTAATAGTACAACTTAATTAAGGCTTGAACACAATTGCGACGACAAACGACATTCTGTCAAACTTCTAAAACCACAACATCTAATGCTAATGCACCAAATTGTGACGAGCGACGGTGAGCGATCGTCGGGATTGATCAGTTTCTAAGGATAGCGACATACGATTAGGTTTTTACCGTTCCAAATGAATCCCAAGTGATTGATTAACTTGGCAGCGACATAGATACGATCAGGTTAAAATCGGATCGGTTTCAAAACTTGAAAGCAACCGTGGCTGGCCACGGTTTGATGACGGCTGATACATGCGGTTTGCTGCCGAATGAAATTCTAAACTCATTGAGTGCAATGTGACGCGAAATACGTTTTTGTTTTTCCCGGAAGGTTTGTTGCAATTTAGTGCAGTGCAGTAGCAAAGTTAACTTAATGACAAGTTAGGACACAGAAGATTTTTCCGATTGTTTTACATTTAAAATCCACACGGCGCAAGAAAAGGAAGAAAGAAAGAAAAAAAAATTAAACTCTCTTTAAAACTTTTATGAATAAAGATAAAAAATGTGAAAGCGCAAATTTGAACAAATTTTTTCTTTAACTAAATCAAGTAATATATCAAAAGAGCGAGAAGACATTCTATAAAAACTAAAAAACTTTTCTTCATCATTCCTTAAACTTGCATAAATGCAATGAAATTGTACTCGCGATGGTCTCATTTAATTTAACCGATGCACTGAAAATCTACGTTGCTACCCCTAAACTGAACTGACTTCACTGACTTGCATCCACAAAATAATCGAGAATAACCGTCTCGTATGTCGTGTACTCACAACGACGGTAAAAACCGTAGACGGGAAAAACCTAATCGTATGTCGATCGCTGCCCTAATTTTGCCGTCGTCGCTGCAGTACTACCAACAAAATTAATCGAATGAAATTGTTTTGGTATTCAGTTTTGTCTTTTTGAGGTGGTAGCACACCGCGGTAAATTTCAAATAATGAGCTTTGAGGAAAAATTTATTGAGGAAGTACGAAATCATAGAACAATTTATGATTTGCCAGACAGGCAAGACAAGTGTACAAAAAAGACGTGGTTTGGATGAATATTTCAAAGCGTTTAATTTAGTTAATTTCTGCATTTCAGTTTTTTTACCACACTTTGGTCAATTGCATTTCTTTTAATATAATATAAAATATTCTTATTAAAAATCTTCTTTTAAAACGCTCGAAACATTTAATAAATGAAATTTCAGTATCTTCTTCTTTCACAATCGTCGCTTACCACCTGTCGTTAATTGCAATTTTTCCAGTGCCTGCTTCGCAGCGAATTTTCCGCTGTCGTCTGTCGGCCTGTCGTCGCAATTGTGTTTAAGCCTTTAAAGAAATGGCTGTGTGTCTGCAGTTGCCTAATGAATCAGTATGGCCTAATGAGTCGTTAGTTAATTATTCATTAGGAGCGCTCTGTATCTAGCTAAGGCATAAAGCACCAGCACATCGAAAACCGAAAAGCTCTACACCGAAAATTCGCTTTTGCTTACACATTGGTTTTGAAGCAAGCTCTAAAAAAATCTCGTGATATTTTCCCATTTTCTCGCAAACCACTACTGAAAAGAAGTTCTAAAAAACACAGTGAGAACGACACAATGTTGGCGACAATGTTGAATTTAAAACAGTGAACGCGACGCGACAAGTGTGTTTCGACATCGGGGACTGTTTTATTTATTGTAAAAGAAATGGCAGGAAGGAAAAAATTAAGAAAAATCGTTAATATAGCTTATGCGGCTTACTTAAAATTACAAAACCTAAAAAAAAAGAAGAAGATGATGAGATTGCTATACATGGGATGACGCTTATCACACAGCATAACTTTTTCCCTCATTTTCTCTATTAATTCCTCCTCAAAATCCTTAATTTCTCAACCTAATTAAAGAAATTAATTTTATACAAGTTTTTAATAACTAGTTTATTTACTATTATCTTTTAATTTACTATGTTTCATGAAAATAACCAAACACACATAACATTAATGTCAATTATTCACTGAAATTCAAAAGTCTATAGTATACTTTCTTCGTTGAATAAATAACTAGTAAGGAAACGGCATATCGGAAGAAAACCTAAGTCATTTTGAAGGAGGCCATTTTTTATAATCGAAATTGCTATGTAAAATAAACAAATTTTTAGCGCCCCCTTATTTTCAGATAATATTTCTTGGTGTTACCTTTGATAATTTAATGCACTTGTCACAGAGAAATATCAGAAATCAAGCAGAATTGTCATTTCCACCCCCCGATCATATGACTTTCCCTATCAGTAAGTTTTTTAAATCGTGTACAATGGCAAATTCTTCATAGTTGCGGAATCCAGCGCTGATCTCCTGCTTCATGTAACACATTAGAATATATAGCAAACAGGACAGGAATGGCTAAATTGTGTACAATTCGTGTACATGAACGTAATTTTTCAAGAGCAGAGCATCATAGATAGGAGTAAGTGAGATACCGAGTGAGCTCTATTGTCAACACTGGAGATTGATTGTCAAATGTGCTTTTGATGATGAAATCTATAGGATATACCAAGTTTGTCATTCCGTTTGTAACGCACAGAAATAATGATGGTATAGCAAAATGGATTGGACACCCACGCATAATATTAAAAGTTATTTTGATTTTTGCATGTCCGTCCGTCTGTCCGTGCGCACGATAACTCGAGAACGCGTTCACTTAGAAAGCTGAAATTTTGTACACGGACTTTTAAAAAAAGTAAAATTAAGTTCGAAAATAAGACAAATCGGACAACTCCTTCGTGGGGTTGCCATACAAAAATTTAGGTTTTTTACATATACTGCACTCACATACATATAAAGAATGGACAAAAATGGCACAAACATTGAACAGGCTGTGAAAACCGTTTATTTCGTACAATTGCACACCGATTTATAATTAGTTATTATTTGTCGATTGGTAACACTAAAGGTGTTGTAAAATAGTATTGCATTAAATGAAAATTGTTTATGAAGTTAAACTCGTTTTAATTAACACAAAACTTAATTTTTAATATTACTGAAAAATGTGTTCCTCTGCAGATTTGATGTCAAATATGCTTGAGCAACGTATATAAATAATATATTTGTCTGCATTTTTATGTCAATTCCGATGCATTCCAATCAATACAGGCGTACTGTTTCCAAAATTGGTTACAGTTTAGTATACATTTTGAGCTTGAAAAAGTCAAATAGATTTTAGCCAAAATTTGTGCCATTTTTCACTATAGGAATTAAATAGGATGGCTCAATCCATTCTTATTATATGTCAGTGATATACTGTAAAAACTGCCTGAGAACGCGTCGACATAAAAAGTTGAGATTTTGTACATGATGTTTTTATAGTAATAATAACAAATAAAATTTCAAAAATGGAATAAGTCGAGCAACCTCTTCTTGGTGTTGCCATATAAAAATTCAGGTTTTTTACATATACTGTGAAAACGATCAGTCCTAGTGATTTTTATTGAACTGTTCTAGAAATATATGCGAAAAATCACTTAAAAAATCATAGATCGGTGACCATACGAAATTTTATATGGGCATTCATCTAGGATATCATCAGATTTGGTCTTAGATCAATTCTAGCTTTTTTACTTGTTTTGTGAACAGGTTTACTCAATTTAAAATTCTTTTGCGAAATTTAACAAAAGTACGGAATCAATTCTTTTCAAAACTATTTATCTTTGAAGTTTATTTAGTGCAAAGTTTTATAGTGCCACTAGTGCCTGTTAAAACCTTCATATCAATTAAAAAAATAGAAACGAAGTGTTCGGTCAATGCTTGCAAATATAAATTGGATTATAAACTAGGGAAATCGTGTTTCAGGCAAGTGCGCTATGTAAATTATCTTTTTTGTTAATAGAAGCAAAGATTTATATAAATTAAATATGTGAATTATTTCAGAATAAAGTAGAAAAAGAACATTTTTACCGCAGATGCTCCGCACAAAAACTTTGTGTACTTTTTAAAATTGACAAGTTGCTTGGAATAGGGACGGCGTGTAAATATGCATTTAAAACATCGACTACCAAGTCAATCAATTCATTAGGCAAAATCTGGCTTATCACCATTCCTGTTTGCTATATATTCTAAGTGTGGCACCAGTTTTAATTTAAGAAAGTATGCTCTCACTGTCAATGCTACCAACTGTCGTAAACTGGCGTTATATTTAAATTATTTGGGAATTTACTTATTTGAATGCCAGTGGGCCTTACACCGAATTTACCACAAAAGTATTCGGGACTATTTGTATTTTTTTTCACAAGGATGTTTTGGTAGGAAAGTTTTGATTACCAAGCTGCCATTTCCGGAAATACCGCTGCAATTTCTCATTCCCAATCGTTACAGTTTAGTGGGAAAATATGCTCTCACGAAGAGAGATAGCAATATGAAAGTTGTGCCATTTGCTTTCATGCATTTTGGGTTCACGATCAGTCCATTTATATACATGTCAGTGGATACAACATAAAAGTTGTGTTTTTCTTAAATATCTTAGATAAATATACAATATTCTTAGTAAAATTTTTAGTTTATTCAATTTCCCTTGATTTTATTAATCATTGGAACAAAAATCTTGTTTTAAAGGGGAATAAATTGAGTTTTTCTTGTTTTTGATGTGCTTATCTCTTTATACTGACCCATCTAAGCAAGATTATAGTTTGATCGTAGTCGAAAGAATACTACCTTTGCTCCAAATTATTGTTGATAAAAATATCTCCGTCATCAATTAGAGGGTTTTACTAATTCGCCCCCTTTAAAAAAATAATTGCAACACACATTTATTAAGCTCTAGAGAGAATACCATAACTGCTTTACTGCGATTACAATGAGAAACCACCACCACAACCAAAAAATCATTAATTCCATTTACCTTTTGCAGAATTCTTATTAATAATATAAAATTAAAAAATCTAAAACAAAATTTTCCTTAAATAAAAATTTAAAAAAAAAAATTGAAATATTTTTTCTGTGAAAAAATTTTAAATCTTTAATTCTAATGATAAAATCTAGCTATAAATAATAAGTAGACAAAAAAAAAAAAACTAGATAAAACTGCTGGAAAATAAGTAATTTACAACTAATGCAGAATAATGTAATTATTAAAGAATAAACAAATAAATAAATATTTAAAAAAGAAATGTTAACAAAGATTAAATAAAATAAACACAAAAAAAAAGTAAAAAAATTGTGCAGAAGAAAATCAAAAACTCAGTCTACTACAAGATTTAGGTTTACGCCGAGAGGAAGGAGGAGGACGGCTAGTTCAATGTCGTCATCATTTTATACTTACTGTTTAAAATACATGCATACATACATAAATATACCTATGTACGAGTCTACTACTAAGTTTAAATCAAACAATTTAGGTATTTCTAAAGGATATGTTATTTATATTGCAAAATGTATTTTTAACGGAGTTTCTTTGCGAAGAAGAAATTGATTTTAAGCCTTTGATAGGGAAATTTCTGTTTTTATGGATAACTAAAATAAATAACTGCTATAAATATAATTATTGTGTGTGTCTCTAAGAAACCATAATTATTATGATTATTATTATTATTATTATTGATACTTTTAAATATATAAAATAAATTGATTTATACATGTATATTTTTCTACTTATTGATCGCGCAAGGATAAGTTATACGACTGAAGAAAGAAAACGCTTCATGATAGTTCTTTTTTCTTATTTAATATCTTTTTTCTACTTTTTGCTTTATCTCTAAAATGTTTTGTTTGTTTAAAAATTTATATTAGCAATAAAAACAACATCGAATAATAGCATTACCGTCGTTTCGTATAATTCTTTTGTTTTATTATTATTTTCATTTCTTGTTTATTTTTGCTTTTTTTTTTGTTTTAGATTACATACGTCTTGATTGGAAGAAAAAGTGAGTGGAGGTGGCTACAACCAAAATCACTAGTTGTACTTGTAACAGTAGAAAATTTTAAACGAGAGATTCAAACAGTGTTCCCCGATTATTTCTTGTTCTGCAACATTTTCTTGGTTCACGCAACTCGGCGTTTTTTATAGCTTTCACTAGAAAACTGTCCAAAATATCCTCGACACCAACTTTTGTGTCGTTTTTACTTTTTCTTAAGGCAAAATGAAAATAAAACATACTTAAAAAAAACTAATTAATTAATAATATTTAATTAGACGAAAAATGTTGTCGAATGAAACTAAATTCCGTCAACCAATGTCTCGAAGCTTCTGTTAAAGGGCTTCAAAATGATAAACCACATGGAACTAAAAGATACAATGGTAGGGAATGTTCTTCCATGTGTAGTACGCCATTAGAAACACCTGAAATACAAGCTAAATAAGATACTTGAGAATTTAACTAAAACACTCCTCCAAAACAACAGCATAGCCAATAAGAAACAAATGCCCCAACAAATGTAAAGCTTATTTCGAGTGAGCTCCAAGAACGAAATGAAATATAAAAGGAAAAATTAAGGCTATTACGAGAAGAGAGAAAAGCTCCGATATTGAAAAACAAAAATAGAATTGAGCTTGTGCGATATAACTTCTTTAAAAAGAAACCTGACACAATCCAGAAAAATTGAAAAAATTCAGAAACGATAAAATACATAAATGTCAAAATCCGGTAATTGTAATAATAAATTATATTCTACAAATATATAAATTATTTAAAATTCACATGAGTGAGAGAAATTTGCATGGCATTACTAAATTCTGCATATTACAGGAACGAATAGATAGCTATGTTTCGCAATTCTCAATTTTTATGCTTGAGTTGAGTAGGTGATAAAGAATTAATAAAGTACAGTGAATTGTTTTATTTGTTTAAAAGAATGTAAGCTTTTGTATATTTGCATATAAAACCTAAAATATTAGTCCAACTCCAATATTTGCTTGATTGATGGTACATTTTAAATTATCCCTAGTATATTTAATCCGCTGTTTACAGTCCACATGATGGTCGGGACTTCAAAAAATATCCAAACGGTACCTCTCATGTATTGTTTAATTTCAAAGTTGAGTACAAAATGTTACGAACAGATGTTATTTGAGCTATTTAGATTTGCCTGTAATAATGAAATAACATGAAGAATTCAAATTAAGAGGAAATATAGGAAAAATATTCGAGCGCGCGCGGATATCTTTTCCGGATTTCCTCTGAACTTTGTCGCTTCTAGATTTTGTCACTTCTGGATTTTGTCTCTTCCGGATTTTGTCACTTCTTAATTTTATCTTTTCTGGATTTTTTATTCCTGTATTTCGTCACTCTGAATTTCGTACCTAACCCCTTTTAAAGCCTTAAAAAATTTTCACTTCTTCTACTCTGTTAGTTCTCCTTTTCAATTATAAAAATGTATTTCCACATTTTGACAAAGTTTTTAATGATTTATTGAATTGCATAAAACTTGTTTTTAATGCAGTAGCTCCATTTATTTGCTCTAACTCTTTACCAGCGGGTTAAGCTGATAACGACATCGACTTATGTGAATGTGAGCCCAATATTGTGAACTTCTGGCAGCGGACGGCGATGTCGACTTGCAGATTGTAAGCCAGAGGCAAAACAGAAAATGGTAGACTATTCCACATTCGCACAAATAAAGCAGCGCAAGGCATAAAATATTGCGGCGGTGCTCGAGTGAATCGATTTTACAAGTTATTGCCAATAAGCTTGAAGGCTCTCTTTTGGACAATATCCAATGAAGCTAAGGCTGTGCTTTGCTTTTGAGGGAGGAAGTTTTAGAGCTGCCAATTACCGGTTGGGCTAAGTCACTTCTTTTTGCTCGTTTTTAGTTTTCCTTGTTGTACACTTTTGTCTTTTATTATTATTTATATTGTTCAGTTATTTTGTTTGTTTTACCTTTATAACCTCATTAAAGCTTCTTGTGGAGAAGAGTATACTAATGGATTCCTTGGAATGTCCTAATCACACTCCCCTTACCAGGCCAGTAGCTAGAACCAATTAAAGGTGGGACTTCAAAAATTTGAAGTTGGGCGCAAATTTTTGGTGCATTTGGGATACGTCTGTTCACGTGAAGGGACATCTTTTTGAAAAAGTAAGCTGCTAGAACCCTCAATTTATTACAATTTGCTATACGTGAACTAAAACAGGTATTTACAATAAAAAGAAATAAATGGACCAAACAAGAAATACAACATGGTAAAAATATTCAATATAATTGCAGTCTGTTCTTTTCCATTCAAATGCAAGAAACACCAAACCTGCCATGCCACTATCTCGTGAACCATTGACATTCTTTGAGGCTTATTGATACCAATAAGGTTGAAACAGAATACACTATATTGCGCGGCGCGACATTGAGCGGTGAAATTGTTCTGCCGCGCTGTGACACAGATTGCAATAAGAGCGCAGCAGGGTAGATACAGCGCTCTTTTATTGGTACTACATATTTTCATGAGAAATTGCCTAACCCAAATATAATTTTTTTGTTAGTACCACTGAAAGTGAGCAGCAAATTTAGGATTAGAAATGACTATGACTATCCCTCCGCTTGGAAAATCGCTACAGTTGTGCCGGTGGCTATGATCAGCGCAACTGAGGTTCCCGGTAATTTTCGACCGATTAGCCTGTTGGATTTCTTGCTAAGGTTCTGGAAAAATTGATGGTACAGCAAATAATTGATCATTTGGAATACTTTAAATTATTAAGTCCTTTCCAGTCCGGTTTTCGTAAGTCTCGTAGTTGCGAGACAGCCCTTCTTAATGTTACGAATGATATACGTAGCTCGCTTGACATGGACCATCTGTGTTCTTTCCCTGCTTGATTTCTCTAAAGCATTTGACATTATCAATCAATCCAGTCTGCTTGAAAGGTTGACCTCAAACTTCCTTTTTCATCCCTCTGCTGTGTCCTTAATTCAAACGATTGCAGCGGGTTAAGGTAAAGGATTGGGTGTCCGGTGTTTTGCCTCTAAATTGTTGTGTCCCTCAAGGCTCTATTCTCGGCCCTTTGCTCTTCAGCCTGTATATAAATGACCTCTCCAATGCTGTTGTAGACTGTAAAATTCACTTGTATGCCGATGATGTGCAGGTGTATCTCAGTCGACCAATAGGACTGGTGAAGGATTGCATTGATAGGCTAAATTCCGACTTGCGCAGTATTGCACACTGGGCTGATAACAATCTTTTATTGCTTAATGCTGGAAAGTCACAGTGCATTACCTTCTATCGCAGAGCAGCTGAGGTATCTGATCTTCCACCTGTACTTTAAATAACACAGTTCTACAATTTTCGAGTCGTGTAAAAAATCTTGGAATCTTCCTCAATTCCAGAATGCAATGCTGTGATCATGTCAATAATATGACTGGTAGGATTTATGGTGGGCTTCGTGGGCTGTAGTTGCCTTCGGGAACCTTGTCTACGAACACACGTTCGATGCTAATCAAATCTTTGATTCTCTCGTACTTTTCCTATGGCAGTCTCCTTTTCCCTCACTTGTGTTCATCCTGTTCCACTAAGCTAAATGTGGCGTTCAACGACTGCACAAGATTCGTATCCGCTTAAGGAGATTCGATCATATTTCGCATCATTGTAATCATCTACTTGGTTGCTCTTTAAATCTATATCTTTTACGTAGGCTTCTGGCATCTCTTCATAAGCTCATCTACTCTAAAGAGTGTTTAATAATTTGGCATTTTTAAACTCCTCAAGGCGTTTCGACTTGCTGATACCAAATTATCAATATTCAGTAATGGAAAGTTCTTACTTTGTTCATGCTGTTCGAGCTTGGAATAACTTACCATCCGAAATTCAGCGTACGAGCTCGACTGGAGCGTTTATGGAGCGAATAACGCGCTGTAGCACCGTCGTGAGATAAACTTTTGGGTGTGTTTTAAGTGGTCTTGGCTCTGTGTTTTCTAGTTGTTTGCTAGTTATTAGTTGTTATATATTTGTATTTGTAATCTGATGTTTTGAGTAATATCTTAGTATTTTATTTTACGTTGCTAGTAGCATATTTTTTCGAATTTATATTTAAATTTTTGAATTTCTAATTTATTCAAACTTTGTTTTTTATATTTTAATTTCATTTCTCGTACTTTTATATTATATATATTTATATTTACTTGTTTTTATTTATTCTTTTTGCAGCTTTGTTTTTGTACTAAAAAAACAAATTTGTATTCTTATAGTACTTTACCACGAATAAACTTATTCTATTTTATGCGACAAAAATTTTCGCCGCGCTGTCGTGCCGCGTTCAATGCGTGATGCATAATAGCGAACACATGTTCTCTAACATTTTGCCGCGTTGTAGCGCCGCGCACTAAAGTAATCTGTTTCAGCCTTTACTGTCGAAAATGTAGATTCGCACGAAACAGTACTATATCCGATTGTTGCAACTGATGCAAACAGTTCATACGTATCTCTGAAGCATTCCCTTTGTCGGTATAAAGCTTTTAATATTTTGTCACTCTGATCTCCTTGACCATTCAACTCATTCAAGCACCTTTTCACAATAGTAGCCTCTTCTTTGGAAGGAATTTTAATACCTGAAAAATAATTGTAATTACGGATTTGTTTTTTTCCTTAATTTACTCACAATATTTATATATTTAAATGTTAAACAGACTTAAACTTTGTCAAATTTATCAAGACACAAAATTTAATCTAGCAGATCCTCATTGTCTTCAAATTTTCTGTTCATCTCAGCCGTTATTATGTCTACAGCTTCATAATATTCCGCTTTAAATAGCAAAGTTTAAATTATGCCTGCAGTGTTTTGACGAAAAAGTGATGGACCATACAGCATTTAATCCTCCAGATGTTTTGCCTTTACTTGTCTCTTCTATTCTGGGAACTATTTTGAAATTCTTTTCTATAATATGGTATTCTCGGCTTCTTCCAAGATTGTCTCATACAACACATTTTATTATCGATATGGCATCCTTCAATCCCGTGCTTCGACCTGTAAAGCAGCATCAGCCGGTTACAGAACACATAATATTTTTTTCTACTATCTTTGCCAGTCAAATTTCCTTGTTTAATGTCAATACTTTTTGCAATATCATCACCATTAAATTTCCCATTTTTTATTTTATCTGGAGTCTTCAAAATCAGAGAAAAATATTCATACACTATACCCTTGTAACAGCCAAATGTTCTGGCCAAAGCTGTTCAAGTAGTCGGCCAATAGGCTGAAGTACAATAGAAGTATACGTAAGTACATTTACTTACGTAAAGCAAGCGCACCTTTTAATTTAACAGGCGTACACAAATTAACTTTAACTTTCGGTAAGTTTAAATATCCAATTTTCCATAAGTATAGTGAGCTAAGAATCGCTCATTCCGTAAGAACGCGATGTGTCCAAACAATTAAATTATTACTAAATGATTAAAAGTGCAATGTAAAGATTAAAATCGAATAAAAATGGTATTGCGAATTAATAGAAAGCACAAATCTTCAATTAAATCAATTTCCATTTGTTAATTTTTTCACTTTTACGACTTTTTAAAATTGAAAACATTAAATATCGATAATAACTCTTACGGAATGTGATATATATTTAGGCTAAAAATATCAATTTTTCGTAAGTAAACCTCTCGTTTAATTTCGTAAAGTTATTTACTTCTATTATAGTTCAGCCTAGTGCTTTACGCGACCCCTCTTGCAAGATGCTCATTTCTGCTTTGGAAATTAAACTTTTGCACGTTTCATATAACATAAAAATATTAACAACTTTTGAACGGGAGTTGATATTGAGATAGTTCTGAAGTTTTATCCTGCGATATCGTTGAAAGGACTCATGAGCGCTTTAGAAATTACATTCCCTTTGAAAAACGAAGAATGTGTAAATTTTGGGGCGTAGTAGTACTTTAGAATGGGGGGGGGGGGGTTAGAGCAAAAGCGTGGTCAGCACAAAGAAATCCATCCTACATATTTACCAAACATAGGATAAATCATTATTAAAATTCCCGTGTTGCACCCCACTGAATTCAAAACCCAGCAGAGAATATTTTAACAGATATTTCAATACTTACTTACTGGATAAAATGTTTTTGATGCTTCAACAATTCTTGGAACCGCACTATTTGTTATTAAAAATTATTGAATATTTAAAATTTTTCAGTATCATAACTTCGTCCGGCAAGGGATTATTCGTTTTTGTACTCAGGAAAATTATCTGTTTTTAAGACTTGCATAAGTGGTTATAGGTACTAAGTGTTTCAATTTTGAAAAAAACTTGGTTTCACATACTAATACTGTGAAAAATCATAAGAATAGGTGTGCCTACATGGAAAAGTTCTTAGCGGGGGAACAAAATTTCCTTTTTTTCAATATTTTTCATAAAAATAAATGAAAATTTTACTCTTTGTTAAAGACTTGGTACTTTAGGCATGTCTATGTAGGTATATAATGTTTTCTAGTGGTAATTCTTAGTCTGGAGAAGGTCTTGTTTTGTTAAATTGCGTCATCTATGGTGCTTGGAGCAGAGATTTAATACCTAAAAAGTTTTAATTTGATAGCGTCCTAGTTAGCTTTCCTAAGTTTAACAATAGATTGTACAAGAACTACATATGGCATGCTATTCCAGATCAGAGAATACAGATTTTGAAATGGATGGTGCATTCCGGAATGGACGACAACATGACTTAGAGCGTGTCGCAATATAAATTTTGTATATTCTGCTATGGTATTGCCTGCGACTTCTAGTTCTTTTGCCATCTATGGCTAAACAGTCACCAATATTAAAACGGATGTATTTGTAATCCGAACATAATGACTCGCTTGACAATATCCACTCGTTTGACACCTCCCTTCTAAGAACATTGTCGAAGGTAGGCCAGTATGCAGTCTCACTTTCATTATTATTATTATCATAAATCCATAAAAAGGTACAACAAGAGATACACATCTTATACTCGTATACCAGTAGAAATAGTTTCAAGAAAAATTACATTCTGGAAAGTTCAAAGAAATAAGACTAAAAATTAATATAAATATAATATGAAGAAGCAAAAAGAGTATACGCTAAGTCAACATCCAGAAGATTACTTATCGCTAATTACAGAAAATATGAAATTAAAATCTACTTAAGCATAACTTCATGTGAACTCAATCGCAGAAAAAAAGAAAATAGGAATTAAACAACATAAGATATAAGATGCCTCTTAAACGCATTAAGAGTACCTGAGCGTTCCACAATTGAAACGCCTGGGCAAAGTAAGAACCTTCCAAGATAGATGTACGATATCGCTGAATCAAAAGGTTGCAACCCCTCCGCGAGTGTAGAAAATCATTATACTCTGCTAGATAACTAGGTGTATCATTGTGAATAATTTTAAACAAAAAAATTAAATTAATTCGTTTGACATGAGCTTCGAGAGAGCAGCCTACAGAATTTTTTCTAAAGGGGCTAATGTGATCATATCTACGTAGGCCATAAATGAATCTAATACAGTCATTAAATGCCACATCTAGCTTTCTCTGGTAGACAGGCTCCACACGACTGAAGACTAGGCGTCCACTAGAGAAAGACTGTAGGAGACTTTTTATCAACTTTAGGCACATATTAACACTTAAAATACTGGCAAAAACGCACAAAATATATGGTGAAGGATTACCGCCCATTCTACGAACTCTCTGCCCTTACTTGTCAGTGGGGGCTGTATAGTAAACCGGCGGGAAATACGCTGAACAGACTTCTATTCTTGCAAGAGCAAGATCATTCAAATCATGCTCTGTAGAAAGTTTACAGTTAATCTTTTACGCGCAGTTTGCTCTTTGCTATCATAAATGATCTAAAATCCAGCTTACCATAGACATTATATAAGGCTTCCAGATGAGGTACAACTCCCTACTACGATGGCCAGCAGTCCATATAAGTCAGTTGAAGTTGCCCACTATGTTACTGCGAGTAATCCTTGTTTAAGGATACCATGATTGCGCCTATCCATTTTGGGTCCTTATTGTGGCTCATCAATCCCAATGAATAAGCTGAAATCACCTGGTTTTGCAAATCATGGATCATGGATTCTGGTCCTTCCTCTACTTATTGTAAACCCATAATGGCGCTCTGCATAGATTAAGGAGGTCCTTTTCTTCAATTGATAGTTATTTTTATTTTTCAGACGTCAGAGATCATCAAGCTCTCCATATAAAAACTGCTGTACGATAACTAGGAAAAATCTTGTTGGCTTTTGTAGTATATAATATTTGTCATCATAATAATCTATGTCCCCTTTAATCCCCTTACGGAGGGCGGAAGCTTTGGACTACTCTCTAGCGAGCTCTGTTCTATGCGACAGATTTCATCCAAGAACATTGGAGTTGAATAGCAATAATTTTGTCCTAATTGAGATTTATCATAATATTGTGAGAAAATAAAAACCACAGGTACACTATGTATGAATTATCACAAGATCAAACAACATTTTAAACATTAATTCAAACGGACATTTTTATTCCATAGAAATAGCTTACACACAATACAATAAATTAAAGAGTAGAAAAAGAACATCCTCCTCACATACTAAGATTAAATAATATCCAATTGGCATACTACACAAAATTTATGATAATTTCCGCAACTTGTATTTCGATTTTTTTATTAAATAATTGCGATTACTCGAACAGTAATGAAAACGGCAAATGAAGAAATGCAACCTTTTTTCAATAACTCAAGATATTTTTATACCCTAGATGAAATCATAGGGGTATACTAAGTTTGTCATTCCGTTTGTAACACCTCGAAATAATGATGGTAGAGCAAAATGGATTGGACACCCATTCATAATTTTAAAAGTTATTTCGATTTTTGCATGTCCGTCCGTCCGTCCGTCCGTCCGTCTGTGCGCACGATAACTTGAGAACGCGTACACTTAAAGAGCTGAAATTTTGTACACAGACTTTAAAAAAAAAAAGTAAAATTAAGTTCGAAAATGAGCCAAATCGGGCAACTACTTCGTGGGGTTGCCATATAAAAATTTCGTTTTCCGCTATATATTTGGATACTGCCTGAGAACGCATCGACGTAGAGAGCTGAAATTTCGCACATGATGTTTTTACTACATTAGAAAATAAAATGTCAAAAATCAACTAAATCGGGCAACTCTTTCTTGGTGTTGCCATATAAAAATTTCGGTTTTTTACGTATACTTTGAAAACGATCAGTCCAAGACATTTTTATGGTACTAAAAACTTCTGCAGAATACGAAATCCTATAAAATTGGTTATAATCATTTTGTCTGTGCGACAAACCGTTCTAGAAATATATGCGAAAAACAACTTCAAAATCAATACCTTAAAAAGATCGGTGACCATACGGAATTTAATACGGGCATTCATCTAGGGTATCCTAAGAATTGGTCTTAGACCAATTCTAGCTTTTTTACTTGTTATATTTAAATTGGAACAGAATGAAAAAGAATAAATACAAGAGAAGGTCTAGGAATTGTTTTTGCGAGTGTCATGCCACAAACATGTTGAGCTATTTTATCAGAGAGCTGGAGAAATATTCATCATGGTAAATGTCATATTCAGAAGCTAGAAATAATCGCCAGTTATCTCTCAGTCATCAAAAATTCAGTTCAGTAAAACAAGTTCACAAAAACAAAAAACGGGACTGGACACTACATCTCCAGAAAACGCACATTACAAAATTAGATAAATCTCTTGAAATACACGTAAAATATAATGTTGAAATGGGTTTTGTTTAAATTCTGGACAATTGTTGCAGCAAATTGCACGGCCAAATTGCTTCAATACGCTCTTTAATTAGTTGAAACGGGAAAGAAATCCAATTAAGTACTGTTTGAGCTATAATTCCCATGGGTTCGGGATACTGATGTGTTAGCAACGCTAACAAGGCAGTAAACGAACAAAGCCCAGCGGTGAATAAAATGAAAAAGGGAAGCTCCTTTTTTGGATACACTGAAACTTCATGAAAAGACGGTAAAAGTTCTCTGTCAGCACATTCTGTGCAAGTTGGATATGGATAAAATAAATGACCGCGCTCTAATGGATAAGGGAGCATACGGAATGTGCCCTCCCACGTACAATGCAGCAAATTCAGTGCGCCTTCAACATTTTTCCAATGGGCTAAATGGAAAAACGAATATGCCAGGGCTTCTGAATCGCCACGTTTTAAAATATGTTCTGGAGGAAGTATAAGCGGCTTGGTTTCAAGGAGGTACTTAGGAACGTGCGGATTAAATTCTACAGCTCGATGTATTGCCTCAACAGCACTCATTTCCGCCGGACTTAAGCCCCTCTTTGATGCAATATCTGGGGAAAACTTGTCAGCCACTGCCCTGGCTTTAAGTAAAGCAGCCGTATAGCAAATAGTTGCAGATTTTGGAAGTGAAATATCATCGTACTTGGCTAAAACAGCCTGACAATCAGCATAAGCCTGCATTTCTAAAAGAACCTCTATTAAATTCTCATGAATATTTAGTACATTCATTATAGATGGGATCTCTTTTGTTAAGTCACGAAACATTTTCGCAGCTTCTTTTAGTTTACCCAACTTTCTTGCGCACATCGCAAGACGTCGCTTGATATAAATTAAAACGTTCGTATCGCGCCTATGCATACCCTCTGCTATCGGTCCTTGATGTTGAGTGCTCTGTGATTTTCGATAATTCGTTTCGGCAACTTTAAGTGCAGTTTTTAAAATCTTTTCCGCTTCTAATATTGTTGTAGCTTCTTCTTCTGCTAACAATATGTATGCAGGCGCGCATTCTATATTAATTTCAAGAGCATTATGAGCTGCTTTTATTCGGACCACCGGATTTCTTTCTCTCCACGCTGTTTGCATTATTTCATATTCAGCTTTCCCTGCATCAGCTAAAAACGGGAAATTTTTATTGAAAGTACTTTTCATTTGGAAAACAACCTTCACAGGTGAAGAACGTCTGGTGGTCTTGTGCACTCAAATTCATATCATAATAAGTCAGAGGCTCTTTATTTGTAGCCCAGTAAAATCTTTGATATTCTGCACCGCGAAACAGATTGAGTGGATTCCTCCAAACTTTGCATTCAGGTATTTGTTGTCCCCCACTGTTCCCATTTGTGTCGCTTTGACTGTCACTTCCGTTTATCCAAGGACTGATATGATTAATGGAAACTTGTTCTGAAAGAGTTCTTTGAATGAAATAAAAATTCCCTTAAAGGAACATAAGCAAATGTTACCTATAAATGACGTCCCATACTTTCTAAAGTACCACCATTCAAATATGAGAATGAGGCCCGATATTAAGCTGGAAGTGCCGGTGAGCGCAACATAAAATTTTGGAGTCAGGGTACTTAAAAACATTGAAGAGTCCCACATGTCCACAAATTAGTTCACATTTGCATTCAGAAACTTTGAGAAAATATATTTTGGATTGAATTTTACAGATCTCTTCTGAAATAGGCAAATCTCCACCAAACAGCGAATCCTCTACTTGTTACAATACGAACCAAACTACATTGATTTGACATTTGTAGTTACTGAAGCTGATCACAATTCCTGCCTGTTGAAAAACAGTTCAAAGAAAAATTGAGTGAAAGTACAGTTTCAACAAAAATATGTTTTAGCATAAAGATTGAAAACAGATTGCAATTACGGTGCAGCAAAGTTGTAGCAAAATTGATTTGGTGCAAAACATAGCCATAGGCCACACAGGGGAGGATATATCCACTTTTTACGGGTGAAAAGTACTCGGGGGTAGGAAAAAGTCCGTGCTACCAAGTTTCAATCGGGAGTACCAGCAACATACCAGTACTACAGAAAGCTGGTCATTTTGAAATTGCGAAATTTCTGAAATTTCTTATCGGACGACTGTACAAATGTTTATTTGTTTATTTATTCAATAATCATTACGTGTTGTGAATTTGTGATACAGTAATTGTTTATATCAAAAACTATGACTTAATTGAGCACACACACAATTAATTTCGGTAATCATATAAGGAACTACGCGAAGCAATATTATTGTTATGGCACGTCTAAGCCAAGGGAAAGAAATTCCTTCCTTCCCTAAGAAGTTCTTGTCTGGGTTGGGGCATAGGACGGAGCCATACAGTGCAGTATAATTCACTGCTCGTAAATGAGAAACCCTCGGGGGGAAGAAAAATCTCTCACTGTGTGTCTCTCATCGACGAACAGTGAAGTATACTGCATCGTGTGGTTTCACACAAATTGCATAAGGATGTAGCGATTTTCTTTATAATTGAATGACATTAATTACAATAATTAGGAATAAAAAAATCTACCATATATTGTAATACATATTTCGCCGCAAAAAATAATATAAATGCATGTTTTTTATTTCTCAGATTACTTACAACAATAGAAAAAATTAAGGAGGTATCTTAGTATGGTAGCACTGTGTTATGCAGCCAAATTAGAATAAAAAAAACCGTGCAGCAAAAAAACACGCTGCATCGTTTTGGTTTCAATGCAGTAAATTCGTGCTGCCTAACATGGGGAGTCGGTAAAACTTACTGTCAATATTGACTTCAATTGTCACTTTTACTGACTATAAACATGTTGTGGTCGATCAACTACTAGTAGTTCATCTTAAAAATGTCGTTACGGTGCAGATATTGCAGTGTAGGTTTATTGTTAATTAAAATTTTGGAAAATATTGAAAAGAATCCAACGAAAACGGAAATATTGGACAAATCCTTTTGTTTTCTTTTCTCAGTCATTTCCCACTCAAAAGAGAGTCATTCAGAAATATAAACACAAGTTCACACTAATAACTTAGGTACCTTTTAGTTTCAGTTTTATGTCATTTTAAAATTTTCAATCTGATTCCCGCTTTAATGCTGATATATATGACTGAAACTCATTAAGCTGGTTTAGACCACAGACTTCAATAATATAGACTACTGGCTGCATAAGGATATAATAATCGCAGACTTCAATAATATAGACTGCTAGTTACAAGCCTTTTCTATACAAAATTATTGAAGCCAGCATATGCCCCCATCAGAGAGGGGCAAAATATCACAAATTTTCTGTCATGTTGCGGGATATTACATAAATAGGGCTACCATGATTAGCTAAGATGAAGGGAAATTTTCAGTTTTATTTTTAAAGTTAATTCTGTACATAGTTCTCAATTAAGTTGTTGTTAAATATTCAGAAAACATTTTAAGTATTTACGTTTTTTCAGTTTCAAATTTATTTATTAAACTTTCTGGATAAGCAAAAAAAAAACATTTTTCTGAGTGACGATATTATCAATCTTGATCTATTATTAGAGTCAGAAAAACGAAGGTAAGCAGAGGTATTGTAAGATTCTTCATTTTTTTTAGGAGCGGCGGTTTTCGCATTATAAAAAATGAATGAGTAATAGAATAGGTAAGTAAAGAAGCCAAATTGTTAATACCCTGTCTGAATACAAAACAATTTCCCTTCTGGAAATATTTTTCTTTGTGGCAGCACAAATCGCCCGCGACAGAAACATATTTTATGGCTTAAACACAATTGCGACGACAGAGCGACAGACGATAACGATAATTTAACACAATTGCAACGACAGGCGATGAGCGACGATTGTGAAAGAAGAAGAAATTGGAATTTCATTTATTAAATGTTTCGAGCGTTTTAAAAGGAGATTTTTATCAAGAATATTTTATATTATATTGAAAGAAATGCAATGAACCAAACTGTGGAAAAAAATTGAAAATGCGGAAATTAAGTAAATTAAACTCTTTGAAATATCCGTCCACTTGTCTTGCCTGTCTTGTAAACTATAACTTATGGATTTCGCATCTCCTCGATCAATTTTTCCTGCTCATTATTTTAAAATTACCGCGGCGTGCTACCACCTAAAAAAGACAAAAGTGAATGCCACAACCATTTCATTCGATTAATTTTGTTGGTAGGACTGCAGCGACGACGGCAAAATTAGAAACTGATCAATCCCGACGATAATTTCGTCTATCGCTCTACGTCGTGTGTGCTCGTGTATTCGCTGTGCTTTTAGAAGTTTGACAGCGATATATCGTCTTCGTTTGTCGTCGCAATTGTGTTTAAGGCCTGAAACACAATTGGAGCTTTTCAGCCAGCTTTCTGCTAAAGCTGACTGAAAAAGCCGAATTGAACACAACTGGCGTTTTTGACATTTACAACTTTAACTTGTTTATGTTGAGAATATTTATTAAGGAACGACAGTTTATTCTTCCGATTTTCCAAAATTACGATAAATTCATGCTTTTTTGGATTATTTTCGAGATGTACCAATTATATGTAAAAATAATACCGAGTTTTTTTTATGTCCCACAGAAAATGCTTATCTTTTACTAACTCTATAAGCTTTCTTCCATTTTAACATTTTTGGTAGCTGTTCACTTCTTAAATGTGCCAACAGAAGCCAATCTCATCTATTCGACATTCACATAGTTGGCAACATTAAAAATTCCCTCAAGTTGGCAGTCATTGGGCTTGAAATTTGCAATTTGATCAAATCTCAAGCCAGCTTGAAGCTGGCAAAAAAGTTAAAGCTCCAATTGTGTTCTTCTACATTGATTTACATTGTCAACAAATCTCAAGCTGGCTGAAAAGCTCCAATTGTGTTTCAGGCCTAAAGCCCAATTCAGAATCGGCGCAGCATGCATCAACGCAGCAAGGTTTGATATCATGGGATCATATGGCGCATTTCGCAATCGGCGCAGCATGCATCATGATGCAAGAGTTTAGAAAATTTTAAAATTTGATGCATGCTGCAACAGTTCTGCCAACATACTCAGGTATCTCATATTTCCTCCGGATCTACTTTTTTAAAGAAAAACGACTAAATTAAAATTATGCACAATATAAAAACTCGGTTTTAAGGTGTTATGTTTGTAAATAATTGTGAATTATAAAAAAAAGTTAGCATTACAAAGTTTCCTACCCTGATTGCGGCGCCGATTGTGAATTGGCCGTCAAAATCTTTGCAGCATGCTGCTCCGATTCTGAATTGGGCTTAAGGCTTTATGCTGACTTCATTTTTTATACAGAGTAAAGCGGAAAACACAATGCAACGGCCATCAGCGTTTATCAGCTCAAATTTCATTCTATTCTATTATCAGATAAAGGAATAAATTGAAATTTGAGCTGATGAACTCTGATGACCGTAATATTGTGTTTCTAGCTTAACACGGTATGATTGCCGGGCTGTCAAGTGCGTGTGACGTCATACGAATCGACTCTTAAAACGGAAAAAATAAAGTTCTAATATCTATCCGTGCGTTCAGGTGCACGCAAAATGTCACATAATGTCACATTTTTACACATTATGTCGTTCAGGCGACCGAAGCGTTGTCATTTCCCCAGCACTTCGGCACAGATTAGATCTAATCTGTGACATCAGTGTGGCTTGACGTTTAGCGTAGTTTTATTCTTAAAGAACTTTCAAAAATGACATTTCGAATCGAAGTGCACACCAACCGTTCAGGTGCTATCCCTACATTTTCAATGATGTGAACCTGAACGCTCGGTATGTAAATTTATTCCACTGGATCCATTAAAAAAGGCTGCAATAAATATAATATGAGTTTCTTACCATATACCTTGAATTTGTTAGTTTAAAGCTCATTTCAGGGAAATTAGTTCGGATCTAAACAAAGTGCTATGAAAATTTTATCGATAAAAAATGCAAAATAAGACTGAAATACCTATTATTTGCACTCCTAATTGATTATTTAAGATCTTTTTATTATTTCTATAGTGAAATTAGTTAGTGGTAATCGTAATTTTCTCAAATAGAAGGCAAATTTGCAATACATCATAACGAAGTGTAAAAAGTGGGCTTAGTGTCAAATTAAAATGTGAAATACAATTCTAATAATCTTCCTTCAATTTATCTTTCTGTTTAGAAAGTAAAATGGTACTTATTTAATTATTTTAAATGGATCCAGTTGAATAAATTTACATAAATATGATTTATATTATTTAAGAAACGCGTCATGCGAATCGATTAACACCGAAAATGGCGAATCTATGGGGCCGGGCCGGATAGTCATACTTGTAGTATGTATACCGTGGCTTTTTACGAGCTGTCATCTGATCTCTATAAGCTTTTCATAGGGGGTTTCCCAATTTTTATTCTTAGAAATCACATCACATCACATCCACTTCGTCTCTGCATATAAAGAAAAGCTCTACGTTTGCCAGCCAATATTTCATTCAATCAACCATCAATGTCATTTTATTATTGCCGTTTGACATTCCAGAACTATCTGACTACTCTACTATAATTTGGTGCATAAATTAATTTGCTTTGTGTTTGGTGTTTCCTGTCTTTTTTTCTGAAATGGGTAGTAGAACAGCAAGAGAAATACAACAAGAGTTTGCGCAAGATTTAGCAGCAAATAGATCAATTATATGGGATTTGTAAGTATAAATAATAAAAGCCTCTACAGGGATGAACTGCATTATTGCTGGCCAAGCTGGGTGAACATGCAGCGCCGCAGTGATCATTATAAATTATATTCTTGATAAAATTAAATTTTCATAGTTTTTATACATATATGTAGGTACTTACTGTTAGTGCAAAATTTCAAAGATATAATTCACCTTAATTCTCAATGAATACCCAGTGTCTATTTAATAACAATTGAATTTAATGTAGGTAATGTAAACTATGCAGTTTAACTTATATAATAATTATGTAGCATAGACGTCTGAATTTATTGGAGGTCAATAAAAGTAACAGGAGCTAAAATTTAATTTTAAGTTTCGTACATAATCACCACGCCACAATCGTGACTATTGTCGATAGCTGTGATAAGATAAAAGTAGTTAAACATTACATTACAGAATCTAGAATACCTCAATTCGAGCTCTTGTGAGCACTGATTGGGTTCAAATATAGCCCTAATACACTACCGTGAATTCAAACTATTTAAGGAATATTTCCCGATAGATCTTGAATCTTAATTTCAATGGTCTTAAGTTCAATAATTTATTGTAATTTCTCATATTATATTCCATCTACAATTAAGGCAGTAGTCTAATCTGGAGCGAGATTTTTGGGTTGGAATAAATTTTAAACAGTTGAAGTTGTCGATCAAATTTTACATATGTATTTGTTGTTCCTTTGAGAATGTATCTACATTAAAAAAGAATATTTTCATGTGTAGTTTTTTATATCTTTACAACATGGTCTGCCGAAAACCGCCTCAATCGGCGCCCACTCTGGGTGGTGTATGCATCTGAAAAACATATATATATATATATATTCTCAGTTTGTATGAGTGTTCTGAGCACTGGTACTTGAAAAAATTGTATTACAAAATGGCGACCTGTTAAACTTTGATTAACGATATTTCATTCATTTCGGGTATTCGACGAGTTATGTAATGTGGGCAAAATTATTGTACGACTCAATTCTGCTATCAGTCCTCAGAAAGCTACCGAAGGTATGTGCAAAATTTGAGCTCGATCGGTCAATTAGTTATCGAGATATCATGGGCGCCGATTTGAAAAACAGTTCTGAGATAAACGCGTTCAAGGTTTTGATACCGTTCATTTTACAGAATTATTTTCGTGTCTGCTCTGTTCGAAGGTTGGGACGTAACTGAATGTAGCACAGTTCAAATACGTTAAAACGAAATGGAGAAGTATTCGAAGTAATTCTGAGAACCGGATTATCGTTATACTGTTTGGGGCCCTAGGGTCCGACCTTTCTCGGAACGAACGCGCAACTGCTTCCTGTTAATTGTTGAAATATCAACAAACAGTTTTCACGAGCATATTAAGGAAGGTCTAAGGAATAAAAAAATAAAAAAAAAAAGCTTTTTCCAAATTTCTAGACCAGACTACTGCCTTAAGTGAAATAGATTAAAATTTAGCTTTATCAATTCCTTATCTTTCACAAATCAAACATTTTCAGATATACTGCCGAGGAAAAAAATGGTTTGTTGGAAAGGTTGAAAGCTTTGATGCCCGACAATGTTATCAACGAAGATTACGTACTTGCTACAGTTTTGTCGGAACTACCAGAGAGTGAGAAAAATCAAATGTTAGAAAAAGAATATGAAAAGGTTGCGAAAGAGAATGCTAAAATTGTAAGTATAAATGTATTAAGCTCAACTGTAATACTAGGGATATACCCACTGTCTTGTAATAATGGACTGAGCGATTTGCTATTTCATGTGGCACAAAAAATACTGTGTTTCTGTATATCAGATTTTGAGCACCCTTTAAAACGTTATAAAAACTCTTATCTATTACCATAGATGGCACAAGAACTAGATGTCGTATGGCATACTGGAGCAGAGTATACAAATTGTGAATTGGGTAGTGCATTCTGGAATAGACCCTAACTTGCCTTAGAGCACGCCGAAAGCAATGTTTTTATATTAGCAGTTTTGTACACATTTGATAGATTTCCTCAACACTTCACATATGAAAAAATATTAATCACTCGACGTATACATCATTTCAAATGTTGTGGTCCATTCCTGAGTGTACCATCCAGCCATATAAATTTTGTGTACTTTTTTGCTACTGCATACGGCATCTAGTTCTTGTGCCACCTATGCTATCATACAGCACGCGTAAATTGCTGAACTTGTACCTAGACATGCCATCACAATAATTTTATTCCGCAGTAGTTCCTTACATGAATACCGAGGTTAATTGTGTGGTTGTTCACACAAGTTACAGTTTTTAAATAATAAATCACAAATTCACAGCACCTAATGAGAATTTAATTATTATATTATCACCTCAAATCGCAGGTAGAGAATTGTACACCCGTCCGATAAGAAATTTCACAATTTCAAAATGGCTGAAGCGATTTTCTTACAGTAATATTGGTATGCTGCTCGTGCTGCAGTTCGAAACTTTACATTTCGGAATTTTTCCTCCCCCCTATTGCCTCTCATCAGTAAAACGTGCACCTTGTACGCCTAGGCACAGGTTCGTAATTATATTTTTTTGTTACGTTGCGAGTTATTATATTTTATACGTCGCAATCCATCAAAATTCTTACGCCCGTTTTTTAAATAATTTTACAAATATACAAGAATTGCTCATATAATAGATTTCATATATTCATGCTACACTTCGTGGATGAGGAACATTCGGGGGCGGGAAAATTCCGTGCTACACTTTTCAAAGTTGCTACACGCGCAGCATAGCAATACTACAGCCATTTTATATCAATAATTGTTACTTGATAAAAGGAGCACACAATTAACCTCGTTAATCATGTAAGGAACTACAGCGTAGCATGATTATTGTGATGACACGTCTAGGTACAAGTGTAGCTTCGTGCTGCAACGTGTTGGTTGATCTTATGGATTGCATTTATGAGAAACTTTTTTAAATTATTTTAAATTTCTTTTAATGACTTCATTGATCATAATTGACATTCAACTACAATAAACTTTTCATTGCACTCTTCTCTGCTTATTTTGCCAAATTTCATGCATTTTAGAAGCATTTAGCAGGCACACGTTTTGTAACTATCCTATTCCCCCGATGGCAATTTCATGGCTGGCAACTAAGTGCAATCAACATTATTTTACATTGGCGTGTTCATATATTTTCCTACTTCGGTTTTGTCATTTTAAAAGTTCTGAGTTAGGCTTTTGATATTGACATTTTCAACATTTTATGTTTCATCTTTTCATGTAAAACAGCTTAAAAAAACGATTGCTCGGCAGAGGAAGTAAATAGGCAAGTCTGAAAAAGTTTTTAATAATTTTATGCTATCGGATCCAATTAAAATATTTAAATAAGTCCAATTTAAATCGTAATAAAATTGGGCTTATTTATTAAAGTGTCGCCTTACAAGTGACAACTGATATTCGGTCATCGCCTTAGAATATAGAGAGAACAGGAAGTGTTGATACGTATAAAATTCGTGTACATGAGCTGGCTTTTCTTTCGGGTCCTTGAAGTTGGGAAATTGGGGAAATGCATGTTCAGCTGCCAACTGCCTAAATTTGAAACAGCTGAGAAAGTCCTGATGTTTGGCGTAGTGACTGCGATTAAGAGCATTTTCGGTGGGAGCAAGCGCAATATTTTCAACCATATACCTTGTTGTCCCGCTCTCTGTGTTGATTCTACTACACGCTTATACTGAGCTCACACAGTGGCAACAGATTCTAACCCAACCAGAATTTTACTACGCTAAATTTAGCTTATCACAGGTCCATAGAGCGGGTGGTGATAGTACACACCTAGGCAAACAAAAAATTGTATGACAGGGAGGGGGAGGGCATATCAACCGTTCGAGGTGGTTAAGAAATTATGCTAGGTTTTCACAAAACACCCTCCATCTTAAAAAGTACAGGGTATACGGCCACCGTCTAAGGCTGATTGTATATAGAACTTCATGGCCTTTCCAACGACTGCTCACCAGCCCCTTACTCCTCTCCAATTAGGAGTAGTTGAGGTATAAACTAAAAATTTCAGATTTTCTTTTTTAAAGATCATTAACATCTCTTTTTTTTTATAAAAGCTGTAAACTGTAGACTCTTTAATTTGATCTACTACACCTTATGTAGCCGTTAAAGAGTTATTAGCTCTTAACCAATTCTCAAACCTGTTTTCAAAGATAATTTTTTTCGTTAGTGACTGAGAACACGTAAATAAAAAAAAATTTTGTCTAATTTCGATATGACCTGGTTATGAGCTAATAACTGTTTAACGGCGACAGTTAGCACATAGGGTGTAGAAGGTCTAAAGAAGAGAGTCTACAGTTTACAGTTTTTATAAAAAAAGCTATGTTTTTCCAAAAAATAGAGGTCAAATTAAAAAAAAGGTAAGAAAATAGTAATTTTTAGTTTACGGGACTGGTTGTGCAGTCGTTGGAGAGGCCATGATGTTCTATATACAATCAGCCTAAAACGGAGACCGTACGCCCTGTACTTTTTACGATACAGGGTGTTTTGTGAAAACCTAGCATAATTTCTTAATCAGCCTGTAACTCAGAAACTGTTGATATGCCCCCCTTGCCGTACAATTTTTTGTTTGCCTCCCGCTCTACGGACCACCATGGAGGAAACACCCTGTATATCAATCGTGACTTTAACATTCATATTTATGCAAATGTCGTTCAAATTTATCTTAGTCTCCCCATAGGTCTGATGGAATAGACTTTACGTATAGCTGCCTTATTTTCACGAAGTTGTATTCCAGCTGCACTAGAAAATTAAATGTCGCATTCAATAGCTACATTTTTTTATACTGAGGATTATTGGAAATTTCAAATTGATTTGGTCTATTATGGTCGTAGCATACTGCAGGCAGCAGTATGTTACATGGCAGCTAGCAGCAGCACGCATAGTACGCCACACTAGTGGCTTGACTACGTGATCCTAACTTCCATATTAGAGAAACCCAGTTGTGAGGAAGAATAAAGATAAGTTTTTTCTGAAAGGACGAGGTGTGTTGAGGAAGAAAAAAAGGGTCGCGAGATAGAGAGTTGAAGAAGAAGAAAGAAAAAATCAAAGAGTTATGGCAACATCCAGAAAGGAAGAGCGTGTTGTTTAAGGAGGATACCGAGAAAAGTCACGGCATATGCACCAAATCAGAATTTTTACAAGAAAAGCACAACTAACCTGAACAAGTTCAGAAATCCTCCTGCATTTGTTGCAAGAGATTCACAATAGTTCCAGTGAGGTCGCTCCATACAGTGACGTCACTTTAGACAAGTAGCCTGCAAGTTCCAGCGAAGTCAACTGCGACGAGTAACCTAAAAAAAATAGGAAAAAAAACTGTATTTATCGCAATAATGGTCCAGCTGGGTCAACTGAGGCAAAGCAAAAAGTTGTCGCAATTTATTGAAGTTAACTAACTATCATTAGGATTCATAGTGTAGTAGGAGTCAGACCTCAGGTCCTTTTTTAATTTAGTTTTTACTTGGCCCACCCAGTGGGAGTGTAAATTTAAAAATCTTTTGATGTATAGTGGCACGGTGGAACACTGAAGGAGGCGCCTCTACGATGGACCACACTCCACGATTTTTTGATTAAACTTGAAATGGATATAAAAATTTCTATGGAATACCACATGAAAAATATCTATATATATAGTTTATTATGGTCTTTTTAGATTAAACATATGATATTGATATTAAAATTTCTATATATATATATTAGCTTCTTTGGATTAAAACGTGTTATACTGGTATTAGAGTTGAGATTCTTAAAATCATATGTACAAGAGCGTGTGGAGCATAGGCGTGTTGCTTACGTATATGTCGTTAGTAGAGGATATTACCTATTAGTTAGCGTTGAGATCATTAACTTATAAGCATACTAGCTGGTAGTGCCGACTTGCCGGTATATGTATGCATATACCCAATGCACTGTTAGAGTTTATTATTTCTGTATGTTGTGTTACACGCTGCAGACATACTCTTGATTGCTATCTTTCCATCCAATTACACATTCAAGGAGAGAATGTTTAGATATTGGATTTAGTTCGATTAAGTACACTTAGTCGAACTCATTTGGAGTTATTACTGCTAGGTAACAAGGCATTCCGAAGGACAGCAATCAAAGTACCTTGGAAGTATATCCTAACCTTTTAGTTATCGATCAATACAAATGTTAAATGGCCATTAAAGGAAGTTTTTGTACGTAATGACTCGGTGAAGTTTTTTTTTTCTTCTTTCACTCTCCTGGAGTCTTCTCTTGTCAATGGTTGATTAGGCCCGCTACTCCGCTCTTTTCAGATCATCATAGGGACATTGGAATTTATGTCCACAATGTCGATTGGGTGGATAGCGCAGCGGCCTCGAAGGCAGAATATCTGCGCCTTTATTAAGGATTAGGGTAAGTCGTGCGAAGGTCCCTTCAGGGCCGGATGTGTGCTTCGTTTTGAGTGAATGGCACGGATTTTTTTCTTGTATATGGCGGGGGCAGCGGCAGGTCTTCGTGCAACCCCCTCACACTCTCCGCCAATAGCCGAGGCGAGCTAGCGTGCCGTCCTGCACTTAACGCTGTCCACCGAGTGATCTGTCAGCTAATGCTGGCAGTTAGGACACCACGTCCAATCCAATCTAGTCACTCCATAGTTCCATAACAGGCCATGATTTTTCAAATGGGCCAAATTATCAAATTGCTATGATTTAAATTTTCACAAAATATCAAAATAGATCTAAAAAAATATTTGGTTCAAATTTTGAAGTTTTTATTCTACAAATATATATATATATCTCAAGTGGAGAGTTTTAAACCTCTATATCTAGCCGGCCTCATAACTCCTCCATATGGCGGAAGTTTTTAATATCTAGATTGCAAACATCAGCCTTTGAAGGGTTTTACATTGTTCATGCAGTTCGTTCTTAGAACGGGTTGCCTTGTAACATTCAGCAGGCAAATTCATTTGGAACATTCAGACGGCTTCTTATTCGTAGGTGTTGTGTGCTGTGTGCCGTGCTCGTAGAGAGCAAACAGTTTTTATCGTAAAGAAATAAATCCATTTTATCTAATTTTTATTTATTCGAACTTTTATTTATTTTTTCGTTACAAATTTCACTTTTTTTTAAAATCTTTTATTCAATCTATATTTCACTTTTTTCAATTTGTATTTCAATTTTTCTATCTTTTAGTTATATATTTTAATACAATTTCTTCTATTCGATCTCTATTCCACCTTTTCTTAAAATCTTTTATTTAATCTATATTTCACTTTTTCTATCTTTTGTTATATTCCGTTTTTAAAATCTTTTACTCAGTTTGTCTTCCGATCACCACTTCGCGGATTTGAAAAAACGACTCTCCGAGGTTTGGGCAAATGCACCCAGGTACCCACGATATCTTCAAAAAGCTTTTTTGTTATTTTATTGTTTTCTCACGACGTTGAAAAAACGTACGCGAGAAAATGCAAAAGTTCTTTGATGCGAGCTGTATGCGTCAATGTAAAACTGTAATCCGATATGCACTTGTGCGCCCGTCTTGAAATATTAATTTTAAGAGGGCGCGAATAATTTTGATAATTGTATGTATGTATGTACATACAATTAGATTGGATTAAGTAGGTAATGTACGTATGTGCATAGTACGTACATACGGAAAAAAAGTAAAAAGACACTGTATGTAGGTAAGTGTGCATATCGTGTGAGTGAAATGTGTGTCTGATAACAAAATGCAATTTATGCTAAATTGCATTTTGTCATACTATGGGAATGCATTTTAAATTTTAAACGAAACTTTGAATGCATGAATTTAAATTAATTTTCAGGGTCAACTTTGCAATGCATCGATATATTGCATAGGGCAATATATTGGTGTATGGACCCTTATTGGTTGTGATTTAGGCACCTGAGTCACAACATAGGGTAGCGTTCTTTTTGTCTGCGACACACATGCATTTATTGTCATCGATTGTTTTTCTTTTTTTCTCTTCACGTTTTCATTTCATTCAAATTTTGATTTTAATTTTGTTTTTGATTTGGATTTGCCCGTCTATACAACACGCTAATATAAAATATTGTCAATCAAAATTATTATCTGCATAGAGTAGTAATTAATTCCCATTCAATAAATTATTAATAACATGTAATCGCTGTTATTTCAGGATGCATGCAGAACTCAATTACTGAATGCAAGTTGGGCACAAAGTAAAAGACATTGCAGAATTGTAATATTTCGAATTTTTATAATATTTCTTTTACAGGAAAATATTGTAACGGTGATCTTTTGACATCGACAGTATTCGTGCTTGTCACTGAAATGGATAATGATGAAGTTTTAAATGAAATTTTATCTTTAAACGCAACAAAATTCACTTGTCATCCAGTATTTAGGGTGCGAAAATGCCACAGTAAGTCAAATAGATATCTACAGATCAATGAGTTTTCGCAAAATTTATGCATACTTAGACCAAAATGAGAGTGATAATTGCTGTATGGTTTTTGTTGACGAAACTGCAAGAGTTTACCAGGACTGGAATGATTATCAAGACAATAACATTCTTCCTGAGGGAGTCATGATAGCTCCTTCCCAAGGTGTTTATTGCTTTGATGAAAATGATCAAGTATGTGTACATATTACATTCTTCAGTTAAATATTTCTTAAAACTTCCTTACACAAAGGTAAAACTAACTATTAGAAAAACACCAAATTCTACTAGCGAAGCAAGAACTCTAAGAACTATTGATACTGGTGCAGGATTTCTGGGCTTGGGTGCATCATTAGTTCCATTATCAGCGTTTTTATTGCCGGTGGCAGCACCTCTCATTGGTGTTTCTGCAGGTGTGGCAGTAGCAACTGGAATATGGAGTGCAGGACGATCTACAGCACAGCTTGTCGATAGAGGCAGCCATGAACAGTCAATTAATCTGACTGATCGCCAAGCCAGATCTTCATGGCTTGGGATCCTTGGAGGAGTTCTTGGACTTGGTGCAAGTGGAGCGACATACAGACTTGCAAATCAAGCAGCAGCAGGAAATAATATTTCAAATGTATGACTTTACGCATTTTTTATGTATTAATTTGTTTGTTTGTTTTTGCATGTTTCAAGTATTTTATTTATATTCAACTTATGTCGTATTCCTTTCAAATAGTAGGTCCATTCGTTTGCTTTGGTGCAAGTGTAATTCTACACCAATACCAAAAATCACTTGTTTTTCAGTGCTATCCTAGCAAACGAATAAAGTGGTGGTAAAAAGTGTAGATAAATATTTTAGTTCGAAGAGTCGTCCACCCGAGGTCAACTAATGACATTGTAATCATTTTTTATACTTGATTAAATTTATCAAAATATAATTTAATTCTTTGAGTACACTTATTTAGTTGTTTTAGCACAAATCAATTTAATTATTTAAATTACTGAACGCACTTGTTTTTACTCAAACCAATTTAATTATCTTGATTACTGAGCGCACTTGTTTTTTACTCCAATCAATTTATTAATTTCAGTTATTACACTGTCGCTTAAGAAATAATCCAGAAATTACCTTATAGTTAAGCAAATGACAATAGTCAAATCATCTTTTCTACACTGCTTATACCCATAATTTCGATAGTGCAGAAAAATTACACTCAGTGTACACTACACCACATTTTGACAAGCAAATGAATGGCTTGGTGTAATTCAATCTAGTGTACACCTTACAAACGAATGGTTTGGTGTAGTTCTGGACTACACCAAGTTCGCAAATGAATGGACCTAGCTCTATACCAGTGGGGTGTAGCTCTGTGGGCTTTTGTTGTTGCATTACAAAAATAACACATAAAGCTCCACTGCACCAATATAGAGCTCGTTGATAGGAAGAGCTCTATATCGATGCAGTGCAGTCTTACGGGTTGTTGTTTTTATAATACAACAACATGAGCATATAACTACATACACTCAACTGGTGTATAACTTTCAAATGAATACTACATGAGTCGTACGTTAGGCACTATACACTAATTTTGAACATTTCCCCTATTATAATTACGTCAAACAAGAGTTTAGATGTATCTAAAATGAGTGGGACCTTATGCTAGTGATTTTCGAAATATTTAGTGACAATTAATATTATTTTTTTCTTGACATAATTGCACTGCACCCTCTATCTATCCCTTTGTCTCACGAAGGATTCAGAGTGAGTTGAAGAAGATAATGAAGACTTGAATTGGAAACTTAATATTTTTTTCAGCTAGCAAAGTTTGCTGTTAATGGATTGAATGTTGCTGCACTTGTTACTAATGGCCTTGGAGTTGGAAACGGAATTGTAGAACTGATTCTAGTAAAAATTTATAAATCTATGTCATAACTTAATATCGATTAATATTTTAGAAAACATCTGTTGATGGTGAAGAAATCTCAGCTATTGATCTTGTACAGCTAGCTGCATCGTTAGCTCTCTTCACACACTCAGCTTATAATTTCCAATACGCTTCAAGTATAGTTAATAATACAAGAGATGGAACAATTCAGGATTTTCGAAGTGGGTTAAGTAAAAGACAAAGGTGAGTGGAGCAATTCGGTATGAAAGTAACAATAAAGGAATAAAATTATATTGGGTTTTTCTCTTTTAATAAATCCAGAAAAATCTTTGACAAAATGTATAAAGAAACAGTTCGTATAAAAGGAGATTTTCAAGGGAAGATAGATGTGGTACGAGCACTAGGTAAAATTCCAGACAACAAATATTTCAATGATATACACAAAATATACAAGGACCTGAACAAGAATAATGTAAAACCATCCTTTGGACCAGATGGAAAAGTACTCTTGAATAATGATATCTCAGTAGATTCTTTAACTTTACGGAACAATGTCCAACACAAAATTGGAGATAATCTATTAAATAACGTTGGACCTACACCATCAGCATCGAATAATGTCGGAAGTACATCATCTTCTGTTTTAAACAATATCTGTTTTAATCCAGGTACAGCGTTCAATATTATCGAAATGATAACTAAAAGTTTTTTGAATACTCGCATTACAAACATTTCGGATCTGCAAAACTGCATATTTAATTTGTGTGAAAGAATTCGCGAAGAAGGTGTCCGTCGACTTATTAAAATTGGTGAAGATTTTGTAATAAGTTATGGCCTTGAAATTGAAAGAAGACTGGGACGCTTTTTACCTTTTGAGCTAATACTATGGAGAGCATATACCATTGCCGTCGATATGTGCCGTGAAGTAGAGATTTCTGCTGAATTTTTAAATACAAGGGCTGCTGATATTATTGAGAGTTTAAGAAATTTTTATCAAAATTTAATAAGTAGAAGCGAAATGGGAACACTCATTAAGTGCAGTAAATGCTGTGGATCCTATTCCATTGTTGAATTAAGTTAATAAGTCAATGATATTAAATTGTGCCTTGCAAATTTATAAATAGCTATTTTTGTTAAAATTTTTAATAAAGCACCTAACGAAATATTTGTGATTTTATACCAACTACAACAGGAAATTGAATATGAATTAATTAGAGTTACTTCAAAGTTAGTGCAGTGAATGGGAAGCGTTCGTGCTTTTTCAAAATACCTAAAGGGGTCTGCACACGCAACTCGATTTTGAATAATCATCGCTGTGATAGAAATTAAATTATTTTAATTGGGTAATTAAGCAATTTTCTTTACTAAAGTCTCGCTCTTCTTTGACATACGAATAATTCTGGCAACAAATGGTTTAAATATGCCAAACGAAATGTAATCTGTATAGCGCATATCGTTTTGGTATCATTTGCTTTGCAAATTGTTTTTCGACATTTCTTCAGTGGAGGTGGTATTAAGTCTTCTTTCTGAATTACAAAAAAATGTCAGCGATAAGCCGTCTGTACTAATATTCAATCAATTGATTTATGTGCTGATAAGTATTCCATCCATTCATCTTGTATAACAAACGTTCACCAAGGACAGTTACACAATTTTTCCCCACAAAGGCAAAGGAATCGTAGCTCCCATTTAGCAGCCCGCACTTATGCATTTGTTTGAGCGCAAAATTTTCGCAATTTCTCTCGTTCCAACGTAGAAGGGTGTAAAATACGAGCAAATATTTGTGCGGTTGCTTAGGTTATATAATTTTACAACATTAACCTCATACAAAGATGTTGAAACATACGTTGCATTCGTCCACCGTTAAGTCAAAATTCCTTTTTCGAATGAGCAAATAACCTAACGTTTCACAAATATCACAACGCCTATTGAGCAAGCGCTTACGAATTTTCAAATTTTTCTGTAAACATGCGTTCATCTAGTTGTTGTATATACTAACTCTTACTGTTTGGCACCCAAAAAAATTCGTTCCAGAGATTTATCACAGAAACCATTCATCTGATATGTACATATTACGTAAACTTTTCTGTAGAAATAGTCTTTAATTTATATTCCCAAATTCTTTATCAACCCACGCCGTATTCAATTGAAGATGAATTAAAATGTACGTTTTCATGGAAATGCGCAGAGATTGCTTTAACGTAAGTCTGCTATCTCGTGCAGTTTGGCATTTGACATTTCCAATATGTTGTTGTTTCCATTTTTTTGTTACGTTTGTGAATTACATCCGTTTTTACATCGTCCCAGTTTTTTTTGTCTTTTGTGGTGAGATTCCACTTACCCGATCAATACTTTTGACGGGATCCCTGATGTTCCATCTATTTACTGTCTTGTCGTAGGGGGTGAACATACTCCTACAGTACGCTCTGCTTGTCGTAGAAGGCGACTAAAAGGGCTTGTCTCTGAACCTATACCGACATATTCGGGGCGAGATTCAGAGACGCCTGTATGATTTAGAAGCACCATGCAGTTAACACAGAATACTACTGCTAAAAACCTTCTCACTGTCCAGTGAACGCATGATTTAGCAGGATCATGTAGTAGGGTTGGTGGCGGATAATTCCAAATCTCTTTTGGAACAACGACCGCACCCACAACCTCTCAAAGAGGCTACTGCTAAACCCTTCTCACTGGAGCTATACTGGGTTATCCAGGGCGAGGTCCAGTGAACGCTATGCATAGTTCCAATGCGACTCCGGATACCTGGCGACCTCCGGTTTTAACTAGCCTTTTCGCAGTAATGCAGGTCCGGTTCGGGAGCAGAAGTACTTAATCTGTGGTCCTGGACAAGTGCCTATACTACCTCTACGAGGTGGCCAACCTAGCTTCGGCTGGGCTAAAAGTATAGGTGCCTGGTATGAGACTAAGTAGATCGGGAAGAAGTTAAGGGTCGCAAGACACCAAACTGGATTCTCGTTTTACTGAAGCATTCATTCATTCCTTCTGCTTAGCGGCATTAAATTGGACTCCAAGCCAAGGTTAGCATATGCCGAGAGCTGCGTGGCTAAGTCGGACCTTAGTCGCAAGTATGCAAACTCCGGATACCAGGTGATCTCCGGTTTTAACTGGCCTTCCTGTAGCACGCGGGACTCTGCTGCAGGTGACTGTTATTCCCTAGCTACTCGTGGGAACAAAATGCAAATTTTCTTTTTTTATGACGGTGGCACCCCTCTAAAAATGCCAAACGACGTTAAGAGGAGAATTTTCGGGTTACTCTCTACAAATCCCTTTTTGCGGGACCTCACCTGCGAAGGTACCGAGAGTAACCCCGGACCCGTAGCAAAACGGAAGTGTCCGCCAACTGAAGCGAAACAACAAAAACAATATATTCAAACGTAAAGATGGGATTTGTACAGAAATGTAAGAACGAAAAACTGCGCGAGAAAATACAGTTTGACGTTACGGAAGTTTTTGCACTTTCCGTGGAAATGTCCATTTATATTCATTACAAATTGAATAAGGCATGGAAAGACGGGGACTTTGGGGAAATTAAATTTTTAAACTATTATTACGACCTGATGAAGGGCAGCAAGGCCAAATATGCCACTGACCCGGCGTACAAAAGTTTCCGGGGCAAATACATTAAAGAAGGGTTGTACGATATGTCTCACAGAGCGAATCATTTTAGGTTTGACACCAGGCAATACGAGACGGTGTTCAACAACATTTGGATGCATGCGTACGTAAGAATAAAAAAATTCTTCTATCGTTTCTCAAGAGATAAACGAGAAATTTATGCAACGTTAAGTTATTTGTTCACACGCGAAAGTATATCTGTACCGAAGGCGGAACTTTCGCAGCAAATGACAGAACATCTTGGTTATGTTGATGATGATGTAAAGTTTTACAACATTAAGCAACAACCACACAATTATTTGCAGATATTTTATAAGCTGCAACGGTACAACGAGACAAATAACTTGAAAAATTTTGCTCTCATTCCAATGTACAAGCATGGGCTGCACCATGTGCGCTACGAATCATATGCGCTCTGGCAACGTCTATGCGGACTAAGATTGTATAAGGGTCTTTTTAAAAACTTTGTTCGTGAATAAGAATGGGCGAAATACTGTAAACTACGGACATCGGTAGGGCATAAAAAATTCGATTGGTCTATTTGCACAGATGGTATAGCGATGACCTTTTCAATGAAGAAGGAAGTGGCATCACTACCACCCATAAAACGCCGGAAAACAAATAATTGTAAAGTTGAAGACGAAAAAAACGATGCGCGATATCCGGGCTAAATTTCAATCCGGCTATTATTAGCAACTTGTTGGATTAGATCCTGGTTGTCGGCTGATCGCTGGCGGTGTACGAGCCATTGAATAAATAACTAATAAGGAAGCGGGGTTTCGTGCGAATACAGTGTACGTGAGTAGGCAATTCAATGACAGTCAAACCCACGGAGGCGGGGGAGAAATTTGGATTATAAAAAATGTCCCCCTTCAAAATTTCACGGTTTCACTACTGCCATGACGAAACGAATACAATCACAGCACACTAATACATTTCACCGAGTGGCTTAGGTTTTCACCCGATATGCCGTTTCCTTATTAGTTATTGATTCAATGGTACGAGCACCGAATGAATTCGAACCTGCAACTCCAATAAAAATCAAGAGTTGGACATTCCACTACAACACGTCTATGTATGCACGCAAGATTTCGTTGGCGAAGTACACGAAACCGCTTCCTACAAATGCAGTAATGAGCACACAATCCCCCATGCAACAAGAATATTTGGCGTATACCAAAGATCGCCTGCAATGATTTTCGAGACGTCAAGAGGTGTATGGGCAGCGCAAAGTTGCTCGTTTGCGCTTCAAGCAATATATTTGCATAGAACGAGAAGTGCATCGCTTGGCGAAAGAAATCACGACCAACACTCGTGAAACTCTAGCGTGCATTGGTTCGACCAAAATTGTCGCAAATTCGCCAATACGGGGCTACGTTCGGACGCCACACACGAAATTGCTGCGCTTAAAGCACATTGTTCTGTCCTCAAAGTGGATGAGTTTCGCACAACGAAGTTGTGCAGCATTTGCTTTGAGCCGGCGAAGCCGTATCGGTCTCCACACAGGTACCAGTTCTGTAAAAACTGTCGTATCACGTGGAACCGGGACGTGAACGCCGGCAAAAATATTTTGCAAATTCGCCTGGCCCAACTGCAGGTCACCTTCAATCGAAGTACCCCCCTTCCCTGACGAAAGGAATAGCACGCTAAGGTTTCGGCTACAACAAGCCGAAGCCTACTGCGTCGCCATGACTCCACTCGAGGAATTTAAGGAATGTAGCCCAACTGCCTTTAAATTACACTACTTAGATGTATATCACTTCAAGGCTTACGTGTTAATTAATAAACTTCATCATATGTATGTTGTATGTTTCGAGAGTATGGTCCAGCGTTACACCGATCCTGGTTTAGCGGCCAGTCCCAGCCGTACCCCCCCCCCCCTCAACTACTCTAAACACATAAGGACAAAGGTATTTGGAATAATCTGGGCGTTTAACCGCAACAGCAGCTCATATCTAAGGCTACTACATCAAAAGACAACACACGAAAATAAAATAAAAATAATAAAATAATTTTGATAAGAATATTTGGAAAGGAAGAATTTTAATTCATATTTTTTTAAGCTGATTGGATGCCTTCTTAGGGCTACGTTGGAGGCTCTTTGTTTTTTCTCCTTTAATAAATTGCACTTGACTTAGCTTTGCTCCAAGTCACACAACACACTTACATACCACCGCATGGGATTTAAAATAAAAAATATAAAAAACAGAAAAATATTTATGAAAATTTGAGATAAACACCAACTATGAGAAAGTATAAGTCGCTCGAAATCAAAACATGCGGAGAGTGGAGTATAAATATACTGTGCCGAAACACAGTGCGAGCGTGAGCACAACTGGCTTTTGACAACTCCTGCAGAATAAATGAGAAGTTGGGGTAGCTCTAGTTTCTACTTCAGCGCAACTTTGACATTTGCTAACAGGACTTTCATTGTTTACAGCCAGCAGCTGATTTGATTTTAGTGAATTCGGAAGTGTCTTCTCAAGAAAATTTTATTAGTTTGAAGCGAGATGTGGAGTTAATTTATAACTATAAATGCCGGGATTATAGAAATCTAGGAAAAAAGGATGAAAGTCAGGAAATAAAAGTTGTCAAAGCTCACTGTGTTAAACTAAAGTACACTTCGGTGAAGTCGTGTACGCTCGCACTGTGCTTCGGCTCAAACTGGGTGAATATGTAGTGTGGTTGTACGTCGGCATGCATATTTATAAATGCTTGTAGCTCGCACTGTTAAACCACGATCACAACAATTTTCATAACAATTTCTTCACAAGAATTTTCGGTAATTTTTTCGCGGGGCAGATGTAAAAATTTCTAAATTCACCATAACCTAATAAAACTTAAACAAAAATTGGAAATTTTATGACACGATCACCTAAATTTATAGAAGAACAAGTAAAAAAGCTAGAATTGGTCTAAGACCAATTCTTATGATACCCTAGATGAATGCCCGTATTAAATTTCGTATGGTCACCGATCTATTCAAGTATTGATTTTGAAGTTGTTTTCGCATATATTTCTAGAACAGTTTGTCGCACAGAAAAAATGGTAATAACCAATTTTATAGGATTTCGTATTCTGCAGAAGTTCTTAGTACAATAAAAATGTCTTGGATTGATCGTTTTCAAAGTATACGTAAAAAACCGAAATTTTTATATGGCAACACCAAGAAGGAGTTGCCCGATTTAGTCTATTTTCGAACTTAATTTTACTTTTTTTTTTTAAAGTCCGTGTACAAAATTTCAGCTCTTTAAGTATACGCGTTCTAGAGTTATCGTGCGCACAGACGGACAGACGGACATTCAAAAATCGAAATAACTTTTAATATTATGAATGGGTGTCCAATCCATTTTGCTCTACCATCATTATTTCGAGGTCTTACAAACGGAATGACAAACTTAGTATACCCCTATGATTTCATCTAGGGTATAATAATTAAAAACTGTAATTTTTTGAACACGTACACAATTACACGAGTTTAAATTAATATAAATTCGATATTAATACAAAAATTAATTATTCTTTCGATCCATACTGGAAACTTTTCTTTTCTTAGATTATATAAATGACATAGTGACGGTTATGAAGCACTTTAAAATTATACTGTTTGCGGATAATACATTGGTATAATCATATGTATAGTTAAGAAACTGAATGCGGGAATTAAACTATTAGAGGAGGATCTATCCGCCTTTTACACGTGGTTAAAAATGAATGAACTTAAACTTAATCTGAAGAAGTCAAAATGTATGGCAATTTATGATAAGTGTTGTGGTAAAATTAGAATGGGTAGTGATGAAATCGAGCAAGCCAATGAAATTAAATATTTAGGAATGTCTTGGATAATAAATTAAATTTTAAATTATGTATTGAATTTATCAAAAAGAACTTAGATATATTACTATCGTGATGTATTATTATGATTACTCATGGGCTATTGTAAAGCTAAAATGGAGCTAATAAAGAAGTACATATTATCATTATTATTATCTGCCCCCACCACAAAATCAAACACATTTTATGAAAAATGACTTTCCTTTATTTTTAAAAATAAATACAACATTCAAAGTCAGAACATTTCTAAATGAAAAATATGACAAAAAAAGTAAAATTCAGCATTTTTATACACGTGCTTTTACTGGCTCTTTCGTTTATTTTGCCTGTCTCGCTCCTCCTAAAAAAGTAATGACAAAAATAATCAGAAAATTTAATAAAACAAGATCATTTTGGAGAAAAAAAAGAATTTTGAATGATTTTATTATCACAGCATGTTTAAGGGCTTTAATTTTAAAATTTCGATGATACTATTCTTTATGAAAGTCTTCATTTTAAAACGAATCTTGAAGATTTATATATTCTTTACACAGTCATATAACTCTTTTGTCTATCGGGATGTTTAATTTCATAAGGAAACATGCTCTTTAAAGTAATTTATAAGAACTTACCTTTTGAGTCAAAATGATCAGAAGTCGTCGGAATATGCTGATCAAGTCGAAGAACAAGTCAAGTGAGTGTTGAACGCAATCTTTATTTCCCATTCGACATTTTTCTATTATGGATTGAGTGTCGTATAAGATGAAAGCAGACATTAATCCTAATCCAATGTATAGTTGACTCTGAAAAAATAAATAAAAAAACATTAGCGTGCATTTCCTTTGTCTTTGTTTTTTATTTACTTGTGAAACAAAATGAGATCGAACAAACAGGTTAAGTAGGCTCATTAGAATCATGGTATTAATAATGCTGACTAAAAGACCGCCAAGGAACAGGAATTTTCCTTGCTCAGCCAGCAGAGCCGAAAGAGTTAGAGATACAAAGACAATACAAGTTCCAGTAAGTGCTGTAACAACGATTTGTGGATTCACAAAAATAACGAACTGCAAAAGTGGTCCAAGTGTTTGCCCTTTAAATAAAACGAAAATATATATATACATAATTTTTGTTATTAATATTATTCACATGAATTACCTGAACAGAATCCGAATCCTAAAAGCATTGCAAAACGAGAATAGAAATTCTTGCCATCATCTTTAATGAAGTGAAGAGCGATTACCAATGCAAATGATCCGATGGCAACAAGTAATCCTGCTTCAAGTATTCCTGATATGTGAAGAGATGCTCCTACTGTAGCACATACTGTTGTCGCTGCCAAACATGTGTAAACTTTAGCCAAATGGTAACGAACTTCTGGCTCGCTGTAATAATAAAAATAGAAATCGATATTATTTATAAAATTTCGGGCAATAGTTTTTTTATTCATTATAAAATTATACATTTGAGCATGGCTAAATGAAGCTATCAATTTTAACAATGAAAAACAGTAATTGTCTTAGAGTGACAAAAATAATAGATATTTTCTGTTACGATACAAAAATACAAACCGCAGAATATAATCTAAATCGAACTGTCTTAATCAATTCATTGTGCGAGCTCTACTTTCGAATCTCGATTGTTCAATTTTAAATTTTTTAAATACATAAATGAAAAGAACCAATAATACATAGCATCATAACTATACGTCATTGGGGCGAAAAACCAGTACTTCTGAAAGAAGCACGTTTATATCCTGAAAAATAAGCAAGGGCGCAATTAAGTAACCCCAGATCTTCTATAGCTATCACTTGGAAACTCTATAGAATATTATTTAATGAGCTCCAGCAGAATTGCAACAAGGGCTGATTTGTTCTAATTTGAAGTTCAGAGTGGTTAGAAGTAATATGAAGTTTTGGTTAATAAAAGTGAGAATAAAAGGAAGAATATTGGCTTAGTTAATCAATTTCATAAAATTTAATGCCTCAATTAATTACAAACAAGCGCCTTACAACCCACGCTGCCCAGGAAGCAGTCTTGAAAACCTCTTCGAGATTAAGGAAGAAGCACTGCGATGATCCATCATTGTTCATTAAAGATTCGGAAGACACCTTAAAAAAAAAAACTTCTTCGTCCATTTAGCATATCTCCTAGAGGGCTTCTTAAGAACAGCAGTAAAGCTTTTGCCTCTGCGGACATGCCAATGTAATAAAGCAACGAACTGGGATGGAGAGCACTTCAGGAAGTTTCTTATTTTGATGTTAATTATAGAAATTTTGAGTTGAAAATATTTCCACTTCAATGGAAACAGATTTTCAACGATGCTGTATATAGTTTTGAAAAAGAAATGATGGTTTTTTAGTTAATTATTAAATTATGTCCGCTGTGATTAAGTTGTCACTGTCGAGCAAGAATGTTTAGTATATTCGCATTACAGGAGCAAAGGAAATTAAATATCTTGGACTTATACTTGACGAAAAGCTAAACTGTTGCATTTATATTGTATATGCTCCAAAATAAATATGATAATCTTATTGCTGGGACCTATCAGAAGATTGAATATACCTTAAGGAGTCAAAAATAATATAACAAGGATGTCGCATTACCATGCTTGGGTTGTACCAGAAAATTTCTTCTTAAGATTTGTAAGCAGAACCCGTGCGACTTCTTCTCAAGCATTAACAACGCCTCTGTATACATCGTTCCCTATTTAGAATTTTTATGCATTATTGAGGCTGACAACAGAATATATGAGTATTGTATCTGAAAATAACTCCAATCCACCAAAGTGAATAAAAATTTTGCCGAAATATTTTCTGTAATTTCTAAAAGGAAATGAATGCTTATTGCTTATTTACGCGTCTACGCTCATAAAAATTGTTAGCGGCATAAGCAAGTTGTTAGCCTGCAATAATGGATAAAAATTCTAAGCACAAAATTTCAGTAAACTTCTAAGATAAAATTGAAGCCCTCTCTACCCACCAGTTGCCACAGCATAGGTGATCATGGGATTGAATACTGATTTGCAAATCCAAATAATTATATTTGGCTTGAGTCCCCATATTGTGCCAATCAGTTTTCTACAGTTCCACAACGTTTGTGTACTTTTCTGGATTGTCTTATGGTCGAGGCATCGTTTATTTTATATTGGAGCGGGACATTACTATGCTGGCTAACAATTTGGTTACGTTGCCAAGTCGAGGCATCGTCGATTTTTGTTACATGTCCAGTCTTTGTATGTGATTAGTTTGCCTATGAAATAGATCTATAAGTGAACTCGTAACCAATAACCACCGCACCACCCATCTACATTCTAGCTTCATTGCATGGCTCTTGCATACATCTACACTCCGCTGAATGTAATATTAAGAAAAACAAACAAATCATCGTGGAAACTGATGAACAACTAATCAAAACTAACCTGAAGATTACCACGGCTGCTGAACTCTTTATACACACAACACAAAGACGAAGAAATGAAATAAGAAAAGTAACAGCAAAAACGGAGATTACGCACAGGATTATTAGCAACTTCCAGTGACGTATACAATGAACTTCCAACTGAGATGAAAAATTACCATAGCCTACGCATCTTTACAAAAGAAAAGTAAGTAAAAAAAAAATAAAATATATTATTAAAAAAAAAATCATATTTGTAATATTCCGTGTAAAGTAGAGAAAGTTTTTCGTTAACTGTATGAATTTGGCTCTTTTTGTAAATTACAATAGAATTAATAGTAGTAGCAGTGGTAGTTGTTGTAATGATACAGTGGAAGGAGATTGTAATCGTATAAATTTCTAAATTACTAAGTAGCTTGTATACCACAGCTGCAACTCTATAAACCTTGTAACATTTATTTATTTATTTATTCATTCCGTCTACCGATTCACAAATCTTACAGACCAAAACAGTAAAAAAAAAGAAAAAAAAATATTAGTTATTATAAGTAGGCATGCACTAAGCCTATGAAATATACCTGCGTAATAAGAAAGAAGATAAAGCATTATGCAACTAACAAAAACACAATATATATTCACATATTAAGGAATTAAATAATATAAGCAAGCATATAAAAAAGATAAATAATAGGGATGAGAAGAGGATGAATAAAAACTATCACAATAAATGCCTTAACTAAAACCATATAGAGACAATAATATAAAGACAATTATAGGTATAGTTGATTAACATATTACATACAAAATAATAAAACTAATAAATTTGGAACTAAAAATAAATATAATAAATACAGAAAATAACAAAATGCAGCAACTATAACAGTAAAAACGATAACATTAATCATAATAAAATTCAAGTAATGATAAAATAAAAAAAAGAGCAATTAAGAGAAAGAAGAAATAAAGTTACTGACCGATTTCTTAATAGAACACATCTACTTTCATTGAAGTCAATCATGCTGCTACAAAGATTAAACTGTCGAACAGAACGAGGAATTGGACCATTAAGGCAGTAATTTGACTTATGAAGCGATTCAAACAAGATGGAGAAGAACCTCAAATTTCTAGCGGGAGTGTAAAAATAAATATGCTCGAGCAAGGAATGAGAGACAATTCTATAATCCAGCAAATCCTTTATAAACAGGACATTACGAATCTTTTGTCTTGTAGATAGCTTTTGTAAGTCAATCAATTGACATCTTGCATAGTACGGGGCAGATCAGCACTCCAGTTAAGCTTCCTCAAACCAACTGATGATATTCAAATTAGTAATTTTTAGTAAATCGTTTTATGTTGAATGTACTATTACAAATATCTTTTATAACTATGCACATACGTTTGCTGATCAAGGTAAGTAAGATTACGGTATTAGATTATAATGAACGCTATATTCTGCATATTTAGGTATTTAAGTTGATCTCTCAACCTCTTCCTAATACCAGCACTAGCTGCCTGGAAGAGGGAGTGGAAAAATAGAAAGTATAAATTGATAATTAAAAGATAAATAAATAAAATACATATAACTACAATGCGTAGATAAATCGTGTAAAATTTGAACTGAGCAATGTACCTACTACATATTAAATACACGTTTCTTCACATTCTAAATTTTTAATTGCATTTATCTGTTTGAGAAAAAAATTTCTATAATAAGACTATATTTAGGTGTTAAGAAAGTTTACACTCTAGTAATATTCTCTCCATTAACATTCCTAATTCCCAAAAATGTTACGTAGTGTCATGGAATATTTGGTAATTTCTAGGAAATTGCGAAATTATGTTTCGGGTGGATGTGTCTTGTACAATACTGTTTATGGCCGAAATCGAAATGAAAGTGTTTGCAGCCCGGTGAATAGGTACTTTATAGTTTACCAACCCAACAGTATCACCACATAACACTTTTGAACAACTGACAAATTTGCATATTACATATCAATGAAGAATTTGAGTTTTTTTATTCTTAAATCGAGGAAAGGATTGCTTTTAATTCTTCAGCTTCAACTTTACATTGGAACAGCAACGGACAATTTAAGATGGGCGAAGTTTGTTGTTGCTGTTAGTAATGTACATATAGGAAGCAGGATTGTTCAAATTCGTTCGCCGTTAAATTTTTTTAAACATCCTGATTTTATGTATGTAAGTAACCCTTATTAACGCCAATAAATAACACAATATAAGCTAGTAACATTGCATTATTTTGATTGGAATAGCAATTCTCAATACTTCTAGAAATAATTAAGTAGGTAATTTGTAATACATATTTATGTATATATAATCAATACAATGTATTTATTGCATATGTAATTAAAAAATCATTTTAACACCAAAATAAACATAAATACTAAGAAAAAGACTAGACATAAGGTATCAATATCACAGAAAGTTTCATCAAAATTTATTTAATAACATAATTCAGATGACCTTTAAACTCGTTCTTTTTTAAAACACCTCATGAAATTTTCATGATGTGAAGTGGCGTGGCCACTAACTAGGGTAATACGCCACTTGATTTTGCATTTCGATTAGTCACAAAGATTAAATATTTTCAGTTTTATCTAATTTAAAGCAAACGAAGTTATTTTCCATAATACTATAAACTTATGAAAAATGTCCAAATGAGAAAGTCGTGGTTTTCATCTTTTATTTGTACAGTTGGAAAAGCAAATACTCACTTGGACAAATTTAATTAATCCCATTGGAGAACATTGATACATCAACCCCAGTTCATATAATTTTTAAGCAATTTTAAAATTAAGCAGAAACCATATTTTAAAGTGGAAAAAACTTACAATTTTTGGTTTATATAGCTCGCAAACTGTGTAAATGACGAAGCCATTTTCACTTGGAATTTTCTGATGAAAAATCCAACTATTTAGAAATAAGTATAATGACGTTTTTGCTACTGTTAAATTTTACAATTTCCCACAATGCACAGATTGTTTAGATTAAAATTTACTTTGGAAAATCAAATTTTCTAAGTTCACTCCAGTATCTTGTCACTTTTCTTTCTAGAATGATTATAACCAGGTGAACAGGGTGGTGAGCTTATTTATATAAAATGAGAACACGTCAGACTCCTCCGAGTTCGGCTATTGTCCGCATGACGGCGGCCGCAACGGAGCTATTTTTTTCTCGGCTTTTCTCCGCATAACGGAAGCCAGAAGATTATTGGCGAAATTGTCCGAACGAGGGCGCCAGGCTATTTTGTTCACTGGGTTTTTGTAAAATCTAAGTTAGGTTTGGAGTTCTGGTAGAAACGCGTTTCGGCAGCCGCCCTACGGGGCGTAGAAAAAGCTTACTTTTTTGTCCCACACCCATGCGGAGAAAAGCGCAAACAAAAGAATGCAGCCTATATCTGAAGAATAGAATACTTTTGAACACTAGATTTCTGATTTTTGTTATATATCAATTTATTTAACGAATAGCGAATATATTTGGTTAATTATTTGATAATATTTTAATAATATTTCTTCGTTAAAATTTTTTTGTGAAGTGTGGAGTGGAAGAAGGTTTTTTTCATTCTGATAGTTTTCTTCTATTCGAGAGTTTTCTTGAGTTTGCCGTTTGTTAATTTTGTTTTGTGTTTGGTTTTTCCCCTAGTTCAATTCATTTTTTGTACTACTTAAAGCTAGGAGAAATTTTCATTCCATCGCTTCCCAGCAAACACAACTTTCCGAACTTCAGACAAATCTGAAAGTTATCGGAAAACTGAACAAAAGTTCGCTTCCGATGGTTCATTACGAATTCTTGAAGATGTCGGAAGTGCGAATATTCATTAACAAATTCTTACGAATTCGGGAAGATGTCGAAAGTGCGAATATTCAATTTCAATTTCTTACTTACCAACTTTCGTTACGAATTCGGGAAGATGTCGTAAGTGCGAATATTCACGGAATTGAAGCACACAACATTAAGAATTATATAATTATTATTATCACATTGATAAACGAAAACGCTTAACCGACAAACTCATTTTGATACCCTGCAACATGGATTATTTTCAATTAAACTTATATTAAAACATCGGAACAATAAAGAATAAGAAAAGAAAAAGATTAGACAATGGGAAATATTCGGTGTTGCAGGGTAGGAAAGTTCTTCGGTTCACCGTTTTCGTTGTTGTCTATCAATGTGACTCAGAAATAAGCCCCCACCACGCCACCACTGGCAGAGTCTTGTAAGCTTTTGTAGGGTTCGAAATTATTCAGATTTTTCTTACCGAAGTCATAACTAATTTCCCTTACGAAGTCGTGTCCGAAGTATGAGTAATTACTTCATACTTCGGTTTGAATTAAAAACATTAGTTAAATGGATATTTGAATTATAGACAACATGTTAGAATATTATCGGGGAAGGCTAAACAAATAATTAAAACAAGTAAAAAAGCTAGACTTGGTCTAAGACTAGTTCTTATGATACCCTAGATGAATGCCCGTATGAAATTTCGTATTGTCACCCTTATGTGCAAGTTTGATTTTTGAAGCAGTTTTTCGCATATATTTCTAGAACGGTTTGTCGGACAGAAAAAATTATTATAACCAATTTTATAGGATTTCGTATTCTGAAAAAGTTTTTAGTACAATAAAAATGTCTTGGACCTGACCGTTTTCACAGTATACGTAAAAAACCTAAATTTTTATATGGCAACACCAAGAAGGAGGTTCCCCATTTAGTCCATTTTTTAAAATTTTATTTGCTAGTACAATGAAAACACCACGTACCAAATTTCAGCTCTCTATATTGATGCGTTCTCAGGCAGTGTCCAAATATATAGTGAAAAACGAAAGTTTTATATGGCAACCCCACGAAAGAGTTGCCCGATTTGTCTCATTTTCGAACTTAATTTTACTTTTTTTTTTAAAGTCCGTGTACAAAATTTTAGCTCTCTAAGTATACGCGTTCTCGAGTTATCGTGCGCACAGACAGACAGACGGACGGACGGACGGACATGCAAAAATCAAAATAATTTTTAATGTTATGCGTGGGTGTCCAATTCATTTTGCTCTACCATCATTATTTCGAGGTGTTACAAACGGAATGACAAACTTAGTATACCCCTATAGATTTCATCTAGGGTATAAAACGCAATGTTAACTCATATTTGGATAAATTTAGTGAAATTCCATAAAGGCAAAACATATAATTATTTTTTGATTAAAATTAATTATTTTGCACTGTCAAATTTTCTCTTAATTCCTTCTTGTACTGAGTTTTCAGCCACAAATACAATTCTTTGCAATTGCTTTCAACACAAATAGCATTTGACTATGCCAAATTTGGATTATCATATCATACTTCCTGTTCTTTAAGTAAAAAGCCTACATATGTATGTCAGTGGAATTTGTCGTGGGGATTTTCGTTTGTAACTTTTTTTTTCGTGATACACTTGAACCGAAATTAATTGTATATCTACAAACAAGCCATTATGAAGATAGCGTCAGTAGCAGCAAATAGATATTATTTTTGGTCTAGGAATTTAATTGAAACAAGTAAAAAAGCTAGAATTGGTCTAAGATTCTTAGGATACCCTAGCCTAGATGAATGCCCGTATTAAATTTCGTACTGTCACCGATCTATTCAAGTATTGATTTTGAAGTTGTTTTTCGCATATATTTCTAGAACGGTTTGTCGGACAGAAAAAATTATTATAACCAATTTTATAGGATTTCGTATTCTGCAGAAGTTTTTAGTACAATAAAAATGTCTTGGACTGATCGTTTTCAAAGTATACGTAAAAAACCAAAATTTTTATATGGCAACACCAAGAAGAAGTTGCCCGATTTAGTCAATTTTTGACGTTTTATTTGCTAATGCAGTAAAAACATCATGTACGAAATTTCAGCTCTCTACGTCGACGCGTTCTCAGGCAGTGTTCAAATATATAGCGGAAAACGAAATTTTTATATGGCAACCCCACGAAGGAGTTGCCCGATTTGGCTCATTTTCGAACTTAATTTCACTTTTTTTTTTAAAGTCTGTGTACAAAATTTCAGCTCTCTAAGTATACGCGTTCTCGAGTTATCGTGCGCACAGACGGACAGACGGACGAACGGACGGACGGACGGACATGCAAAAATCGAAATAACTTTTAATATTATGAATGGGTGTCCAATCCATTTTGCTCTACCATCATTATTTCGAGGTGTTACAAACGGAATGACCAACAGTGTACCCCTATGATTTCATCTAGGGTATAATAAAAAAGACTAGTGTGTTTCTTGCAGTAATAGACTTAGTTCATGATATTTTCTATTTGATTTGAATTACTTTCTTCTTAGTACCTATCAGATAATTGTTGAGAAGGGCCTGATGACTGGCTGCATGTGGGAGGAATCTGCGATAAAAATTTATCATGCCTAGAAAACGACGTAGGTCTTTCACGGTTTTAGACTTTTTAAAATTTGTAAAGACTGCCACGCGTTCAGGTGAAGACTTAATCCCTTCGGATGTAACCAGGTGACCTAAGAATTTGACTTGGGATTGTAGGAACGTACACTTGTCGACATTTATTTCTGTGCATCTCAATTTAAAAAATTTGTGTTACTCAATTAAAAAACATGAGAACCCGTACGGTAAAAGAGTGACAACAAAGAGCATGTATCGTTTTTCCACTCTGCTAATCGAACAAATTTTTCAAAACGTTCAGAGCACTCTAGAAAAAAGATACAAATTCAGTTCGTTTTATTTTTATATATTATTCTTAAATATATATAAATAATAATAATAAAGTTATAAAAATAAATAAGGGGTTTAAGCAAAGGAAAGAACTATGGAATTTAAAAAAGTATTCGTATTTTCAATAGGATTGTTTTGCGCTCTACATATTTTGGTATTACTGTCGGATTGCGCTAAATGCTGAAAAGTCTGCATACGATTTGTTTGAGCGCTCTTTGTTATTATTTATATTTTTTTATATAGAATCTTGTATTAATAATTGATATTTCACAAATCACAAGTGTTGCCAATATAAAATAAAACGAACAGAACGCTCAGAGCACTCTGGATTTGAATCTTTTTCCAGAGTGCTCTGAACGTTCTAAAAAATCTGTTCAATCTACACAGCGGGAAAAGATACATGCCCATATTCAGAGCGCTCAGGCTCAGAGTACTTGAAATTAAATAAAATTACAAGAAATCGGTGCTCAGAGTGCTATGAGCAGAATAAAGATATGCACCCAAAGTGAACTCTATGTATTTCTAGATCAATGATCATTGATATGTACACGATACAAAGAAGACAAGCTATTCTCATTAAATTTTGACATATAGCAGCTAATGTGCTGTGGCGTCACTTATACCTCTAATATTAAGAAAATCTTGATAAATTAATAAATTTGATAACATGTTACTGATATTATTTGTAAAATTAGAATTTTGAATATTTTAGACACAGTTCACATTAGAGTACTTTAAATAGAATTAATGAAACAGAAAATTTGTATTTCATGTTGAGCTGTCCTGTGGCTGAATTCTGCAACTATGGCCGGTTTCACAGTCCAGGCTTACGCCAGAGCTTAGCTAAGCCACTGGTGTGGCTTAAGCCCAGAACTTAAGCCTACTCGGTTTCACAGCACTCGGTAAGCTGAGGTTTAGTTAAGCCGCAGATAAAAAATTTTAAATTGTCAGCACTGCCGTAATTGTGAATTTTTGTAAAGGAATATAGAAGAATTTTTTATTTACCAGTTTGTTGTGGTTTTTATCTGGAAGAAAAACCATTGTTGCAGAATGTTTCGACAACGTAAACCATCATAGCTGAATGTGTCTACAGTCGGAACCGAGAATAAAAATCAACGTCATCCCATTTCTCGAAATATTGCGGGCGCCTTTTTATAATTTTTTCACGGGTCACACTTTGCGAAATTATATTATACATTTCCTCGTCGCTTATATTCCCTGCATCAGATAAATAACTCATTTTTGTCTTAAACTGTTTGGTTTTCTCCTAAAATGTCTGCTGACATTAGCTGCCAGACAGTACTCAAAACTGCTAACTAGATAGCTATTGGAAAATTTCAATTTAGTTTTAAAATATAACTTTTGAAATATTCACGTTCGTTTAATAACAGAATTTATAATATTGAGGCAAAATATATATTTAGCAATAATTTCCTATGTGTTTCACCGCAACATCTCAGGTTTAAGACTTCGAGATGACGGGCTTAAGTTAAGCTTGCCTTATGTCAGTGATATCACTTAAGCCTTGACTACGAAACCGAAATATTTATTAAGTCTTGGCTTAAGCCATCGCTGTGGATTAAGCATTGACTGTGAATATGTATGTACATACACCACCTTGTTCCGATTCCGCAAAAATGGAAATAAGTTTTGCTGTAAAAATTGTGTATACATTCTAATTAATATTTTTTCACGGCCATTTTGGTCGTGAATTTTGAAGAAGTAGCAAGCAAGCGGTATTTTCAAAATTATTTGTTATGTTATTTACATACTTTACCATTCTCTAAGCCGTAGTCGCCTTAATACTAGTGAATTCATGTAACTCAGTTCTTATAACTAAACTTAACTTCTTCAAAAATACTATTTTCTTACTCAAACAACATTCAGCACTTAAGTGTACACAGTTACTTACGAAATCGCTTGAAATTCAAAAGTGTAGGTAGATACACGTAAGTTTTTCAAATCGTGTACACTTGAAAATTCTTCGCAGCTGCGGAATCCAGCCCCTGCTCTGAACTTTTTTCGAGTTCATTAAACAGACCTATAGCCGTGCACCATTTTGGCTGAACTTTAGAATTGAGTTATACTGTACAGCTAAGCATATAGAAGTCATCACGAAGAAAAATGCATTGATATAAAACCTTGTATGCCTTATTACAAAGTTGAAAGAAAACCCAGATTATTAAAGAAATATGTGGACGATCTATTTTCAATTATACCACACGACAACATTAACAATTTTCTCAATGAATTAAACAATTTTCACCCCAAACTACAGTTCACAGTAGAAATGGAAGTAAATGGTTGCTTACCTTTCCTAGACGTCAAAATTATAAGAAAAAACAAAGAGCTCATCACAGATTGGTATCAAAAACCCACATCATCGGGTAGGTTATTACATTTTAAATCCAATCATCCATATTACCAAAAACTTAACACTGCTAGAAATTTCATAGGTAGAGTATTAAACATAAGTCATCCAGAGTTCCACTACAAAAATATCCCTAGTATACATGCAATTCTTTCGCAAAATGGATTCCCAAAAAAGATAATTAATTCCCTGGTGTTCCAGCACATACATAAACCACGGCAATCAAACTCTAATTGCCAAACCAATTCCTCAAATAATATCCCTCCCAAAATTTACAGATCAGCAACCTATATCCCGGTCCTTTCAGAAAAACTTAATAAAATAGTTCAATCCAGTAATCCACATACAAGAATAGCGCTAAGATCCTTAAAATCAGTAAGAAACTGCTTTAGCAAAATAAAAGATAAAATTCCAAAGGAATTGGTTTCCAATGTGGTATATAAAATTCCCTGTGGGGACAGTACATGCAGCATGTCCTATGTTGGAACAACAGGGCAGTATCTTAAAAACAGAATAATGAACCACAAATCGGATATAAAGTCAAAAAACAAAGGGAAAACGGCTTTGTCAAACCACTGTTTATCCAATGATCATCAGCCAGATTATACTAATGTTAAAATTTTATGCACTGAGCATAACTACAGAAAACGCCTTACTCTTGAGGCCTTGCACATTCAAAGCACAAAAAATACAATGAACAGACGAACAGACACAGACAGCATACACACCATTTACTGCAGTCTCTTAGAGAATCCCATAAACTCTTAAATAGATAGAAAAATTAAAAGGAAACTGGCCGTTATGAATCTCTTTCGATCAGATGTTTACCCACTAGTTGAATTTTAAAACTTGACCAGGGCAATTCACTAAGCCCCATTTTTCTTGTTAATTTATTATTAGTGTTATGTTTTGTGATTTATATTTATCTTTGTGTTAAAAACATTAATGTTTCAACAGATGTAAGCTAAAACAGCCCGTAAGTAAACAATAGACGCAGCATTTACATTATAATAGCAAAGTTAATATACATAGGTACTTGTATAGATTTATGACGGTGCTTCTGAGGACGGCAACGATATTTGCCGAAACGTTAGGCCAATAAAAGGACTACACATGATTAATTAGTTTTTTATTAATCGTTGACTGCTACACCCGAGAAACTAAAAAACATCAGTTTATATAAAACACAACAGTCGAGTATCACAAGAATCTTTATTACATATCTTTGGAATTTTACGACTTATGAAATAAAAAACCTTTCAATTTATCACGAACAAACCATTATTTATTGGTTTAATTGGCATTTTGCCACCTAATACACGAGTAACTTTAACAAAAGCGTCGACTTTTCTGGAAGAACTTAGTACGGCGTACATTTGCTCGTGATGAAAAAACTAATTACGAAAATGACGCTACTACTACTAATAAATATATTTTATACCCTAGATGAAATCTAAAGGGTATACTAATTTTGTCACTCCGTTTATAACACCTCGAAATAATGATGGTAGAGCGAAATAGATTGGACACCCGCACGCACAATATTAATTATTTTGATTTTTGCATGTCCGTCCGTGCGCACGATAACTCGAGAACGCGTTCACTTAGAAAGCTGAAATTTTGTACTCAGACTTTAAAAAAAAAAGTAAAATTAAGTTCGAAAATGAGACAAATCGGGCAACTCCTTCGTTGGGTTGCAGTACAAAAACTTCTTTTTCCACTATATATTTGGACACTGCCTGAGAACGCGTCAACTTTGAGAGCTAAAATTTTGTACACGGCGTTTTCATAAAAATGGTAAGTATAATTTCAAAAATGGGGGCTAAATCGGGCTCCCTCTTCTTGGTATTGCTGTATAAAAATTCAGGTTTTTTACGTTTGCTGTGAAAATGAGCAGTACTAGACGTTTTTATTATAGGTATTCAAAAGTTCTTCAGAAATGAAATTGGTTATAATCATTTTTACTGTCTGACGGACCGTTCTAGGGGTATCGTAAGAATTGGTCTTAGACCAATTTTAGCTTTTTTATTTGTTGCATCAAATATAAAAATATCAATTTCTTCGCTTAAAGTAATTCCGAGTAGAAGACTACTATAAGGAGAAACACGATGGAATCGTTTTAATCAAAAAATAAAACGAGTGCTATCTTTGAAAGCTACTTAAACTCTCCGAGCACATTCGCTATCTAATTAATGTCTACACCAGTTTCAACCTATCTGAAGTGTGTAAATTACCAACTGATTGCCATAGACTCATTATACTTGAATAAACCTAGCCAAGCATGATTCTAATATTATCACAACATTTCATGTCGAAGCTCAGAGCAATTTCCAACTTAGTAACTTTACTTTGTACTATTATGGGACTATGTTGAGTGATTGATGATTGGACGTTAAGTCCCGACTGCCAGCATGAGCTGACAGATCACTCGGCGGACAGCGTTGACTGCAGAGCGGCACGCTAGCTCGCCTCGGCTATTGGCGGAGAGTGTGAGGAGATTCCACGAAAAACCTGCCGCTGCTGCCTGCCATATACAAAAAAAATCTCGTGCCTTAAACCAAAAACGCCGGCACACATTCAGTCCTGAAGGGACCTTTACATCACCTACCTACATCTACATTGAAGGCGCAGATGGTTTGCCTTCCTGCATGCCCCCCCAACCATCCAACTGACTCTGAGCGCAGATATTTTCAGAGTCCCTTCTGTGTCAGCATAAATACTTCAGGCCCGGAGTATGATAGTCCGTGAGAGAAGTAAAAAACTCTGACGGTGAGAAAAAGACAAGGTCAGTTGAACGATACTACCTCTACCAGCACAAGTAAGGCCTATTGCTTCAAAATAATCGTTGAAAAGTCCATAGTCCGCGCAATGTCAGAATTTATATGAAGCATTGATAGCCCATTTTTTACAAGGAAGAGGCAGGAACAAAGTTTCAGGATTCCAATGCTGGGTGGAAATAATCTTATTCATTTCATTTATTCAGTCTACCGATTTGAACAATCTTACAGACAGGAAATATTACATGTTTTTACATATAAGCTATGTATACACATTAGGCAAGCATTAGAAATAATCATAGATCATAGAATTATTAACATAATCATAGACATCATTATAATGAATCAAATTATAGAAATTCTTTACATTAATTAATAGCAATTTTTCCTTAGAAATATAACACAGACATATGTCAATTACAAAGTTATATCGAATATATCCTTAAGCAAATACAATTAAATGTCGATTGAAGAATTAATTAATAGCAAAGGTTAAGGAATAATGCAGAAAATTGAAGGAAACTAGGTGGAAGGAGAAGCACAGGACCAAGTCGAGGTGGGAATCGAACCCACGACCCCAGGGATGGTAGCCAGCGCGCTTACCAACTGAGCTACCGAGGCCGCACATTTTAAAAGTGGTGATAATCAGGGGCGCCTATCAAAATACAAGCCTTCGGTGTATAAATAGAAAAACCTGCCATATTGTGAGGCAATTGTGGCGAACTTATGACAGGAAGAGGACAAGAGAACTCCTTAATTGCAATAGAACAAATTCCAGGCATCTGGTAGGGGTCACTACGGGTCCCTTGGCCATAGGAGGTCATGCTAGAGGACTCAGAATAGCGGGGAACGATTTCTGCAGGAGCTGTAAGGATTCGGTGGAAATCGAATCCCTCCAACACGTACTTTGCAAGTACACCGCTCTGATAAATAAAACAGGTAGGCTATTGGGTAGCTATTTCTTTTCAAGTCAGGGGGGGCTGCAAAGTAAAGAGTTCAGATGTATCTTTAGATTCCTAAGGGAAAGTGGATGGATCTAGGATGGTTTTATAAGTTATCCCATGAGGTCAAGGGGCACAACGGACCCCCTGGAGGTCTAAGTGAAGCAGGTTAGGCACTTCTAGCCGCACGTCTTTAACCTAACCGAACCAAACCTAGTCCATTTAATGCTAAAGCTCCTTTCTGTAGAAGTAAATAAATACAGGTTTATGATATTATAAAAGTAAGAATAACTAATACTTACTGCTGAACACCTACGCATAATATTGCATGTCCATTTTTGCGCACGATAACTCAAGAACGCGTACACCTAGAGAGGCTTAAAAAAAAGGTAAAATTGAGTTCGAAAATGAGACAAATCGGGCAACTCCTTCGTGGGGTTGCCATACAAAAATTTCGTTTTTCACTATATATTTGGACGCAGCCTGAGAACGCGTTAACGTAGAGAATTGAAATTTTGTACCCGGTGTTTTCAGAAAAATAGTAAGTATAATTTTAAAAAGGGGGCTAAATCGGGCAACCCTTCTTGGTATTGCCATATAAAAATTTAGGTTTTTACGTATACTGTGAAAATGTCCTAGACGTTTTTATTGTACTCAAAAGTTTTTCAGAATATGAAATCCTATGAAATTAGCTATAATCACTTTTACTGTCCGACGAACCGTTCTAGGGGTATAGTAAGAATTAGTCTTAGACCAATTTTAGCTTTTCTACTTGTTGTTATTTAAAAAATATCAAACAGCAGAATTAAAATTCTTCGCTAACCAGTACAATCATTGAAAGCTACTTAAACTCTTCGAGCACATTCACTATCTAATTAATGTCTGGTGTAATTCGAATGTGTAAAATACACGCCAATAGCCATAGACTCATTATAGCTGAATAAACCTTGCCAAGCATGATTCTAATATTATCACAACATTTCATGTCAGAGTTCAGAATAATTTCCAACTTAGTAAGTTTATTTTGTATAGGCAATGTAAAACCATTCAAATTTATAGTGGGTATGTCAATATCATTCAGAAGTCTGGTATAGAAACAAATATATATATTTTTTTTTTTTTTTATATTATTAAGCCAATCTCAGGGGATACCCTATGATGCAAAGCACAGCGTGGCAGGAAGGAGATAGGGAAAGGATTAAGGGATATGAGGAGAGTGGCGGAGGTGCCGATGTATGTCGCCCTTAAACTTTTGCAGGTTGTATGCCGGAGGAAAGACAGAAGATGGTGGACTGTTCCACATTCGCACAGTTCGGGATAAGAAAGCATCACGGAATTTAAGTGTACGGCCGAAGGTAATTTGAAGGGTAAAAGGATAAGCGCGGGATGCAGCGCGGGTATTGCGTGCAGGAACTATTCTACAAGGGATCAGACTAGATATTTCATCAGAACATTGGCCATGCATATAGCGATAAAGGAGCGAAAGGCATCCAACATTGCGACGGTGCTCGAGCGAGTCGATATGACGAGTAATTGCCACATCGCCAATGAGCTTGCAGGCTCTATTTTGGACAATATCCAATGAAGCTAAGGCTGTGCGACCAGCCCCGGCCCAGATATAGGAATTGTATTCCATTCTGGGTCTGATGTAGGAAATGTAGAGGAGCGCTATATTTGATGGGCTGAAATATTTCTTACACCTTTTCAAAAAACCAAGACATTTGGATGCTTCTTTGGCAACCGAGAAGATGTGATCTGTCCAGCTTAACTTACTGGAAATATTAATGCCAAGAATTCTTAGTGACGGTGATTCAGAAATTAATGCACCATCAAACGAAACGGGAGTGGTTAAGTGATGGTCTTGTTTTAATGAGATGAGACAGCTTTGGGTCTTAGATGCATTGAATTCGACGCGATTCACTTTGCCCCAAGCGAGAATATTGTCAAGATCGTTATTCAATGATCTAATCATGCAGTCTCGTTTAACACATGCGGCGTTCCCTCTGGAATCCGCAAGGGTGTCAAAGGAGTATGCGAAATCAAGGGTACTGTCATCAGCAAAGCTATGGATAGGATTGAAAGTAAGGGAAAGCAGATCATTAATGAAGATTAGAAATAGAGTCGGAGAAATAACAGAGCCCTGGGGGACACCGGCATTAATAGGATGAGGATCAGATATAACGCCATCTAATACAACTCGTATTTGGCGACTAGATAAAAAACTTTCAATCCATAATAGAAGAGGAGGGGAAAGACCAAGTGCTTTGAGTTTGGCTAAAAGGGCTGAATGCCAGACTCTATCAAAGGCCTTTGAAATATCTAGAGCAACGATTTTGGACTCACCAAAATTGTGAAGACTACGATTCCAACGTTCCGTAAGAAAAGTCAGCAAGTCTCCAGATGAGCGTCCGTGCCGGAAGCCGTATTGGCGATCGTTGATTAGCTGATTGGTTTCCAGATACTTCATTAATTTGGAGTTAATGATAGATTCAAAAACCTTTGAAAGAATCGAAGTGATTGCAATTGGTCGATAATTTGAGGGATCGCTACCCTCTCCTTTCTTGGGAATAGGCTGAACGTGAGCTAGTTTCCAAGCAGTTGGAAATTTTCCTGTCGAGTAGGACAGGTAGAATAGTTTGCGCAGAGGTTTAGCCAAGGATGAGGCACAGCTTTTAATTAATAGGGGCGAGAAACCATCAGGGCCTGCGGCTTTAGAGACGTTGATTCCTTTAAGGACCTTGAACACATCCCTCGAACGGATGTGTATTGGCTCTTGTACACATCCGCACGGGGGATGCACGACAGGTGCCTGTGAAGTGGGTGGAAGAAAAGAATACTGCGACTTTGCAGGGTTAAGTAGTAACCTATTAGTATAGACCATTCATTTACACACACAAGATCCCAATCAATACGCATGATGCAGTTCTCAATTAGGCCAATAGCAATAGGCCTACTTAAATAAAGCTATACGTCAGCTTAATACAGGTGAATTTTTGCATCTTCAACAATATCAGCATGGTCATAAATGAACAAACTTAATATTAAGGGACCATGTACAGAGCCTTGATGTACACAAGATGGCATGAACTTTAAAGTCGAAAAATGATTACCCACCTTAACTTGCTAATGGCGATCACAGAGGAATTTCTTTGTTAAATATTGGTTGTTGCATCTGTATTCAGATGCAAGTTTAGAATGGAGAAGAAGAAGGCACGATGGATAATTGTACTGAAATTATTATCATTCATGGTTTTTCATATATCGGTTGATACCTACCATTACTATTTCATTTTCACAGACGGAAACCTAACTACTGCCATGAAGTTACCATCTTGTGATTGTGTAGAGAAAGGTGTAGAGGCTCGGTCTTTAGTTGTTTAGTAGGCGGTGGGTCTATCTGTTTGGTTTCCGTCTCTGGTATGAATTTGTTTGACAATGCAACAATTTCCCTTCTTTGTCGAATGCGCCTGTCATTCCATTCTCCGAATCTTGTCTTTATACAAAAACAAAAATCAAACAGTCGCTAACATTGGAATCAGCTCCGCCTCGTATCATTATTTCACGGTATAAAATATTAAAGTTGCTAACGAACGAACAGCTCAACCCCAACTACTTGCGACATTTTATCCCAACTGCAAGATTTGCCAACCCAGAGATACTGAATTGATACCAAAGCAACTGTTGAACTTTTCGTCATATACAGGGTGTTCCCACCACGGTAATCCATAGGGCAAGAGGTGATAGTACTCACTTAAAAAACAAAAAAATAAATGGCAACGGGGGGGGGGGGTATATCAACACTTTCGGAGGTACAGAGCGATTAAGAAAATATGCTAGTTTTCCACAAAACATGTATCTTAAAAAGTACAGGGTGTAGGGTTACCGTTAAGAGTTCAATGCATGCAGAACTTCATGGCCTTTCCAACGAATACCTAACCAGTACCCCATACTCCTCTCCTCTTCGGAGTTGTGTTGGTCTAAAATAAAAATTTCAGAATTTCTTCCCTTTTCTTTGCTTTAGTCTAGCTTTTTTTTACAAAAAACTCATTCACCACCGAGGATGCAAACAAGCTACTATCTTTATCCCCCTCAACATACAAACAGATCACGGCTACATTCCTGGAGCATACACAAACACCTATCCCTTCACCAAAGACTATACAACATGATACGACGACACTCCCTATCTCTGCCAAAGAGATGCTTTAAAAGTTCATAGAATCTCCCCTGCACTTACTCTTCTTCGTTGCCACCGATATTTTCCTCTATCAATATCACCCAATTTTACACCCTCCCATATGGTCAAACTCACAAAACAGGTCGAGATCCATTGTGGAGATTGTAAAATCCTACAATGGAATATCTGTGGCTTCTTTAATAACTTGAGAAGCCTTTAGCTACTCATCTCCGAATTTTCACCCTCCATCCTTGCTATTCATGAAGCTTACCGCCCATTCATCCTCGAAACTACACCCCGTACCTCTAGAATACCTCAACCAGCCGTCGAGGAGGCGTAGCGGCTCTGGTCAGAAATGACATTCCCTCCAACTTGATACGGATCAACACTCCACTCTCCGCAGTTGCGGTTAAGGTCTATATGCAAACACAAATTAATGTCGTGTCCGTCTATGTGGGGGCTGAGGACGTGGTGGACAGCAGGCTGCTAAGTTACCTCGTAGAACATCTGCATTAAAATAAAGTTACGCTTTTTCATCTCCAATGCGAAAACAGTACTGCTATATGGTTGCGAGTAGTGGAAGATTACCCAACCTTTGTTAATAGATGTCTTCGCCGAATTTGAACAATACTCTTCAGAGATCGAGTGCCCAGCAAGAACTTTATGGGCGCTCAAGTCTAGATAGGATCGGGGGAGAAATATAAGAAATGAAATTGCATTGGCCACATGCTACACTGTGTGACAATAATAACGCAATCAAAGTAAGCAATCGACTAGAACCCACCGTATAGACAGAACAACAATCACATGGAGAGGAACTATTCTCATAGAAGCAGCATCAACATCAATCAGAAGATCATGGAGTGAAATAAAAGCTGTCGACTAAACAGAGTCTAATGGAAAGCAACCGTAAAGTAATGGCCATCGCGACCATAGACAAGGGCATCCAAGCCAAAAACCAAGTCATTGGCATAGTTTGTAAAGGATTTAGATATAAACGGCCAGAAATGTTATGTGTACCTTTATTTTGTAAATAAGAACGAGTCTAGCGTGGTTTCAATACTTTACGTATCTGCTCATTTACCACAATATGGTTTTATGAAAAAACATTAAAAACTTTTTTTAATACAACAAATAAAATTTAATCCTACGTAAATTCATTATAATAAAAATATTTGTACTTACCGGCTTAAAAAAATTAACCGATTAGAATTCAACAAAATGATTTTTTTTCTATCTTTTAAGATTTATTGTAATTTAAAAATTCGTTTAAAAAGGAATCAATAAAAGAAAAACACAAAATAAAAAGATTTGATTTTACAGTGAGCGAAATACGTGCAAATTTGGAAAGAAAAAATAATAAAAAATTGCTTAACAATTTAAAAATGAGTGAATGAAAACAAAGAAGCTGAAAACTTATGCATAATCACAGCCTTATACTCAAATTTAAAAACAAAAAAATCAATGATAGTTTTACAATAAATTGATCTTTGTGGAATTGGCATCTCAGTTTTTTTTTTTAGTTAACCTATAGTTTAAAAGCTAAGGGCACAAATTACAGAGTTATATATAGTATATATATATAGATGGAAGAACTCAAAAAAATTCTATTTTAAATTGATTAAATGTTTGAAAAAAATATAAAAAAAATTTTCACCATGTAAAATGAAGGTTCTTCCAATCTGTATGATATTCTGTAGTTTCTGTAGTAGGAGTGACTTTTGTCTAAGTAATAGGAAGACAAATTTTACTTAATTTTTGTTGGAAAAGTCTTATATTCTTTAACAATTTAAAAATTAAAACTTATAGGAATTATTTGAATCTGTAAGGTTAATAATGAATTGAACAATATCTGGCTATTATTTTTGCTGGAACAGATTGAACAAAAAAAAAATTTAAATTAATAAACTACATTATATTTGAATATTTTTGTCTTCTGAAAACTTGTTGATTTCTGTACCAAATTTACATACAATATAAGCGATGATATATGTATAAAAACAACATAATTATAAAATAAAATAAAAAATTTACATTGTTTTAATCTATATTTTTGAAATTCACAAAGGGGAAAAACTTACTGAATTCAAACTTTAATTTTACAAAGCACTTTTTTCAGTTTTGCGCACCTACCACCTACATAGCTGACAAACAATTTTTAACATTTCCACACTTCGGAATACGCGTGGCGACTGACAGAATATAGAGAAAACAAGAAGTGCGGTAACCCAAATTTACCGTAGTTAATATCTGTGTTAGAAGCATTACATGTCACTGTATTTGCCGATAAAAACTCGATAAAGCATGGTTTTAACAAGAGAAGTTACTGTTCCAAGTAATCTTGTTTTCAGCCCCTCACCACCTCATCATATACCCGCAGGTTTACTTGCGCCAGTATGAAAACGAGCTCCACGCAATTCAACTTTTTAGCAAGTGGAATCTGAAAAATAATCAAATTGAGTATATTTTCTGCAATTGGTACACGCTTTAATCTATGTAGTCCTATATAATATCATCGGGGCCCCATACCACAAAACTAAAAGTATACAAATCGAACAACACTTGTACTAATATTCTTCATCTATTAGTACTTGTAGTAACTCGTACCTCATCTTCTTGTAGGAAATTTCAATTTTCCCTAGACTTGTAGATTCAATATACAAATCTAAGATATTTTCTGTACAAATCGTTATGTATATTTTAAACTAGTTATGTATCAAAGCTTAAATTTTTTCATATTGTACAATGAAAATTTATTATATTTATTAGAACCGAAAAAAAAAACATTTCAAGTTTTAATTTAACAGATCTAATTTTGGAAGTAGCGTATGTAAAACCTTAGGAATCCAAGGAACAGAAGCATAAAGTATACGTTGAATTAACAGAAAATCGAGAATTTTATGCATTTCAGAGCAAATTTTCATTAAATCTACTTGAACCCCATAATAACGGATTTGGTATGAGGTAAAAGTTAACAATTAAAGAACGGACTTAAAATATGTAATCTTAAAGTGATTCTTATTTCTTGCGTAGAGTTAATTTGTTACCAGTTACAATGTTTTGTATCCTAATTTAAATATTAAAACTAAATTTAAATTGTTAATACAATATATGTGTGGAAATAAATGTTCAATCGCAAAAAAAAAAATAACTCTTACTCTGACTTGTAACAAAATCTACTAGTCTTAAAGCATAGGTAGAAAAATCACAAGCCATGATAGATTTTCAAGGGCTCTGGAGTAGAGCTTGTGAAATATGAACAGTTTATTTTGGTTTCAAGTGAAAAATTAAATATTAACAGGTAAAAAAGCTAGAATTGTTCTAAGACCAATTTCTTATGATACCCTAGAGGGCCTAGAATCTAGATGAATGCTCGTATGAAATTTCGTATGGTTACCCATTTGAGCAATTTTGATTTTTGCAGTGGTTTTTCGCATATCTAGAATGGTTCTTCGGACAGAAAAAAATTATTATGACCATTTTTATAGAATTTCATATTCTGAAAAAGTTTTTAGTACAATAAAAATGTCTAGGACTGATCGTTTTCACAGTATCCGTAAAAAACTTAATTTTTATATGGCAACACCAAGGGGTTGACCGATTTAATCTATTTTTGAAATATTTATTTGCTATTACTATGAAAACACCTTATACCAAATTTCAGCTCTCTATGTCGACGCGTTCTCTGGCAGTGTCCTAATATATAGTGGAAAACGAAATTTTTGTATGGCAACCCCACAAAGAAGTTGCCCGATTTGTGTCAGTACTTAATTTTTTTTTTTTTTAGTGCCGGACGGACGGAGGGACATGCAAAAATCAAAATAACTTTTAATATTATGCGTGGGTGTCCAATCTATTTTGCTCTACCATCATTATTTCTGTGCGTTACAAACGGATTGACAAACTTAGTATACCCTATAGATTTCATCTAGGGTATAAAAAGGTCATAAATTGTGCAGCAATTTCGGAGGAGACAATTCAAGAAAAAAGAAAGAATGAGTACATTCCTGGCAGTTTTGTTTGCCTTTTAAATTTACGAAATTTCTTACCCAAAAATAAAAAGCACTCCCCCCTTTGTATAAAAACCAAAACACAAAAGTGTTGACATTTTAGTTCGAGCTGATATTATTAAATAAAACTTAAATAAAAACATACACCAACTTGACTATTTCTGAGGTTCCACTTTGCTAGAAAAAAGTTGAAGTGCGTGGAACTCGGTTTCGTACTGGCGCGTTCTGGGTTGAAAAGGAGGTTATTTAGGACAGTAACTTCGCTTGTGAAAACGATGCTTAATAAAAAATTTACCAGAAAAATATAATTAATTTCAATTATGCCTTGATTTTAATTAATAGCAAAACAATGATTATTTGTATTGCCGTTGTGGAATTTAATTGTTTTCTTTTTTTTTCAATCACGAGTTGTAATTTTTTGTTTGTGTGTTTAGACCCGCCGTTAATATTCTAACAAGCTTGTTTTTAATTGAAACAAATCATTCATCGTCCGTACTTAAATATTTTTCCTGCATCCAAGCACCTCGTGAAAATTCACACATCATGTACACCAAAGTTTATACGTATTAGGTTCTCTCTACTTCCTGTTTTTCCTATATGCAAAGATCACAGCGGGGGAAGAAGGCAGAGATATTAAAAAAAAAATTATGCCTTCTTACAAGTAGAAGAAAACAGAAATATAATGTGACGTTGAATTCTTAAAAAAAAAAATTCTTACAATCATTGCAATCGAATTAAAGGAACCAAACAGTGCTAGATAAAGCAAACAAATGTCTGGCCTCCAAACTTTACATTAGCCAGATTATAATTTTAACAATTTTTTTTAAGTGCTTATGATCAATTATACCAATATGTTTTGAAATAATTCACAATTACATGAACTTTTTATTACAATATACAGTTTGCCACAGAAGTCATCGTACAATACTTGTTTAGAGTCTTTCTTGAACTAAATAAACTATTTATAAAGTTTAATTCTAATTTTTTACTAATTCTAATTCATACTAAGATTATTTTACTACTAATGTACTTCTGCACAGAAGTATAATAAGTTTGTTTTAGTTTATAAGAAACAGAGAAAATTGTATTGTACGACGACTTTTGTTACCGACTGGTTTCTGTGTGTTAATGAACCACCTCGAAAACAAGCGTCCCCCCTTTTCATTCGAAACATTTTTTATAAAAATTAAAGCTTAGTATAAAACTATCAATCAGTTAATTAATTTTCAATAAATGCAAATTTTATTGTTTAACTCGACCGTTTATGATATGTATTTAGTCCAGGCTAACTGATTTTTAGCTTAGAATGAATTGATGTTAAATTACTGAGAAAATTCTTACTTCATTAAATTTTATAACGTTTCGTCAATATTAATTTGATTATTTAGATATTTTGGCTTCTTCAAAATTAGACACTACCAAGTATTAATCGTAAAAATTAAATTTATAAGTAACATCGAAGTGGTTTTATTTAATTTATTCTGAACGAAACAGCATCGTAACAAATGATCGAAGGCCAGAACTAATGCTAAATATACCGTTTGTGTTTCACTTATAGCAAAAATTAAAGAAAGTAAACTTAACTCAGAGCATGGGTGTCGATTTCAACACATGGCTCGGCCAGTATATTACTAATTTATTAAAAAGGTGACATCCCTCCTTGCTATTTGTATATATCATTAATATACAGAAATTTTGTCCAGAGTATTACAGTTCTATTAAAACTTTCAAGCTCTTTCATTTTTTTAAATCGTATATCAGTTCTTTTGGAGAAATAATAGAAATCAGTAATAGTTGATACTTTTACATACGATTGGGCTTAGTCGGATTATAACTTTTTCCTAGTGTGTTTGTTTGGTCGAGAATATTCTTAAAGCTATCTCTGCATGAAGCATCCTTTTGCCTGTTTAAAAAAAAAAAAAAACTATTTATCCGTTTTTCTCGAATGTGTCATGTCCTACTATGTACATATAATTTACACATAAGCAAAACCCTTTAAGCGTTTTTGATCTCCATTGCCTCTGTCGCTAATGGCATCAATCTAAGTAATTTATGTGTATCACGGGTACAGGTGAAACTTCCATTGAAAAGCTAAGGATGTGAATTGAAAGTGCTAAAGCGCTTATGGCCAAAAAGTAGTATAGTTAGTATTCGAAAACTATATTTTCCGTTTTTATAAACGTAATTATAGCAATGAATTTTGCTTTATCGTCGCATTTGCAATCTTTACTGTTAAATTAAAGATCACGTTTGAATATGTAACACCCATTTGGAAATTAGTTAGAAGCCTTGTGAGTTGAAAATTTATGTAATATTAATACACTGACGGTTTAAAATTAATTTTTTTGATTATTTATTTAACTGAACTCAAATTAATTGGAAACATAGGTTTTATCGCGAAGAACTTGCGTTTTTACAGCTTCCGTCGCTAGTGTTTAGGTTTCTACTCATCCTTTTTTTACCAGAAAAAAAGTTTAGTTAAATGTCACTAGGACACTAAAGTACTGTTTTTGCTAATGTCAAATGGCGTTCCTTTTTGAGAAGTTTCTCAAAATACAGTACTCGATAACGTGAACATCTGATCAAGCGAGTTCACATTATCGAATATAAGAGGTACAATATAAATGTTTATATAAACATTTAAATGCTTATTTTAAGTTTATTTAACCAATATGAGCATATGTGGCTGCGTACTTATTTACGCGTACATACTAAATTTTTCTTGTTCACGTTACCGGGCAATAAATGCACACTTTTTTTTTATATATTATTAAGCCAAGCTCAAGGCAAACCCTATGATGCAAAGCACAGCTTGTCAGGAAGGGGATAGGAGGGATAGAAATTAGGGAACGTGAGGAGTGGCTGAGGTGCTGATGTATGTCACATTAAGCTTTCGCAGATTGTATGCCGGGGGAAAGATAAAAGATGCTAGACTGCTTCACATTCACAGAGCACGCGATAGAAAAGCATCACGGAATTTTACTGTACGACCGAATGTAACTTGAAGGGTGAAAGAATGTGTTCGGCTTGAAGCGCGAGTATTGCGTGGAGGAATCATTCTAAAAAGGATCAGACTAGAAATTTCATCAGAACATTGACCATGCATGTAGCGATTAAGTAGCGAAAGACATCCAACATTGCGGCGGTGCTCGAGTGAGTCGATATAACAGTTATGGCCAAATTACCAATGAGCAAATATGGGAATTATATTCCATTCTAGATCTGATGTAAGACTTGTAGAGGAGGGCTAGATTCGATGGGCTGAAATATTTCTTACACCTTGTTCTCGTTATCGGTTTTATCCTGTATATGAAAGACCCCAAAACGGTACATTGGTTTATCAGGTAGAAATTATTATATAAAAAAAAAGGAAAGGCAAAAGGATATAATCGCCCTTATTTTGTATTCCGTTCGAAAATATAGATTGGAGTTTGAGTTCCGTTTATTTTTATTCGGATGTCCACTATTCAATATTTTCAATCAGAATTCATTTCAAAAGGAACGTTAAATAAGGGTGATCAATGTCCAATTGTTGTTTGAAATTTAAGGAAGATTGATGACAACTCAAGAATTGAAATTTGTCGGTTTTTTCTCGATACCGTTCTTAGGCCTATATTTTAAGACTCAATGAGATCGCTTGGATGAATGGATTGAGAGAGAGGTTGGGGCCCAGAAGGGTCCCTGGAACGTAGGGTAGAGCAAGGTCCATTGTTCACCCTGTAAGCCAAGGAATCTGTACCGCTTTCCTGAGAGAACCGGACAGTGAGAGAAAGTAAGTCACCATTTGGGATTCCTCTCCGCAACGTATGTATGTAGGATCATCAACAAGTTTCAAACTGTAAAGGTGACCCCTGGGAAGAGAGTGCCGATGAGAATTGACACTAGAGCTCAGGGTTGGGTTGTTTAGTCCTAAGATCTTATTCGTTAGGTTTACCCAAAGCTCATCTAGCAATGTGTTGGGGAATATTCCACCGATGCTGCACTAAGCCGAGAAGTTCGTCCGCCCATTCCTTTTCGTTGATATTACAGTGCCCTGGCACCCACAGAAGGAGTATCCTATTATTCCGAGAGAGAGAGAGAAAGAGTTCAGAGTTGTTTTACACTCCAATACTAGTTTACTCATCCCCCACATCCCTTAGGAGCCATAAAGTCTGTTTTCTTGTACTGAATTTGAACGTCAATATTTTCCTGAAACTCTTCTCAGCAAATTGCTCTACCGTTTTCCTTATTAGCCTGCATTCATGCTTTCTTCTGTTTTTTCGGAACAACTCATTTATATTATATCTTTTTTAATGTTAAGTTCAAATGAAAATTATTCGATACATTTCTTGGAATATTATTTTTATATCAGATGAATTATATCACCTACCTAGAATATTTTGTAAGGCTCTTCTTTCTGCACGAAAAATTTCCGTGACTAATTTCAAAGCCCGCAGTATTTTCTCTTTAAGTAAAATCTTATTTTCACCGGTATTAGGTTACGGGCCTAGAGGCAAGGGGATTGTAACATGTGATTCGACGGATATCTTAGTCAGATCCAAATTAACACAGTGATGCATTACTCATGCACCCACACCCACCCTACACAAATTTATTTCGGGCTGGGTAAAAGTCGAAGGGTGAACGAATCCCACCCGTAAAATATTCTAACAATGGCTCGTGAGCATCTGTAAAACAGATCCACGGCTGTATTTAGAACATCCATGTTACAAAAGGATTGGGATCAATTGGTTTTAGGACAAAATGACATACAGTTTTTGGTATTAGTCTGGCATACCATGCAATTTCTTGATATAACCTTATGGTGAAAGTAGCCTTGAAAAAAATATTTATTATTTAGGGATCTCAGTTCTTCTGGAATATATTTTTTTTTTTTCACTGATAACTTCATAAGCAAGAAGCAAAATTATCTAAATGGAGATGCATTATAGATAAAAAAGCGTAGCCCGTTAATACTGTCATTTACAAAATTATATATTGAAAAAAAATATTGAGTAATGATTCGGGTGTAATTAATTTAGACCACGGCTCCTAAATATGTACGCCCTTTATTATATTTTTAGCTACGACAATATTATATCAAACGAAAGATAAACGTGATAGCTGTAAGCAAAGCTCAAAATTGTTAGCAAAAACCAAATACAAACGCAAAACACGCCCGCATGTACACAATAAAAGAAACCATTTAGTTTTATGCTTAACCCCAACCCTGGATTGCTAACCAGTTTTAATATTCACTTATTGGTTGGTAACATTGATTAAATATTACTCACACACGGAAAAAAATATAAACAAGAGTTTAAATAATTTAGCGCAATACAATAAAACAAAAATGAAAAAACAGAATTCCCACAAGAATAATTTAAGATTTACATAAATAAATTTTAATTAATAAGGTAAGGATAATTAGACATGAAAGTAATCACATTTAATACATTTTTTCCACACGAATTGATTATATACCACAACTTCAGTCTTATAGTGGGTTCTCGGGCACATGAAGACATGGGGAATGACAGGGCTGATTTACTCTCTAGCTCTCATTACCTTGAACTAACAATGACGTTTCATGCAATGCACTTGCGAAGTGGAGACGCTGCGGTCACATGTCGTGAAGAGCAGGGCAGTCTTCAAGTAGAAAGTGAGTAAAATTTACTCATGATTAACGTTCCAGGGTTAAAGCTCATACAAGCATACCAGGCGTGAAATATTAATAATGTAACCACATTTTAACATTTTAAATTAAATTCTTACGAAAATCAGTCATGACATTTTTTTCAAAATGCATCTGTAGCGAAGTTCCGTAGCTTTGAAATGAGTATTTTACTTAAAAGATGAAACAAATAGGAATCGGAATCTTAAATAAAATCTCTAAATATGTCACCAGCATTTCACTGAAATGTGGGAAGGAGAAAGAAATATATCTTCTTCCGAGAGTAAGTATCGCCTCAGTATATTAATTAATTTTATTGATATTAATATGAAAATTTTCGCAAAATATTAGAATTTTTGTTATGAATATATTTTACGTTATAAAATGAGAAAATACTAAAGTGGATGTCACAACATCTGGCGACTAGTGAGGGTCTAATACACCATGCTATGGCAATAATATAAAGCGGGTAACCTGCTCTGGTAAATTAATGTTTAATCAGATGAATCGACAGCGTAACTCACTAATTATAACCATTTTTTCAACCCCAATTTAACTTATAATCTCAACTGATCCGGATACGTAAAATAAACACAGCTAATATCAATACATTCGAAAATACGATCTTCAAGACCAAAAACTAAAAGATTGAATCTGCATTTATCCATTACGTGAAAATCTAAATGCAAACTTAAAAAGAAACTTACTTTGTTTCATGTTTTACAAGGCGCAAGTTTCCAACCTCACGTTTTTCAAATTTGGAACATTACGCCATTTAAATATTTTCTATGATTTACATTACAAAATTACTTTAAACGTGATTTAATGATTTTCTTGTTTCCTAATAAAAAATAAATTAATGTTAAAAACCGAAAGTAAAGATTTAGTCATATCGCTTACATTTTTAGGGAACTGTATTGTTTGTGTTATTTGCTATGTATAATTATGTATAATAATATTTTGTAATTTTGAAGCTGAGAACAGCCATAATTCCACATAGGAAAATATTAATAATGCATATTTCTTGTATAACAAGATGAATGTATTCTAAAAACAGGAAAAATACGTTGTTTAAAACAACAACACACACAATGAATAAAATTTGTTTAAATAATTTACCTTAGTTATATAAAAATGTTTTATCGTAATAATATATAAAAGAAAAACAAACAAACAGAAATAAATCACAGCCCTTAGTTCTACGACTAGATAGATATCGTTTCATGTATAAAAATACTTTTTCTAGTAAACACTTTATACAAATAAAAAAAATCCGTTAGGATAAAATTCATTTTGATTTACGATGATTAGTACTTTTGCCTTTACATTGAGAGTATTTACAATAAAAATAACGGAAAATCAAGAAAAAATACAAATAACAAGTTACAGTTTTTTGTTTACATATATATTTTAATTTCTTTTTTGAATATTTGATACATTCTTCTTCATTTGTTGCCTCCAACACGTCTGGTATCTAGCTGGCTGGCTGATGCAGGGATAGTCTGTTTTATTAATGTTGCTTCAGCTCCTTATTGAAATCACAAATCTCGATAAGCTTTTGTTGTTAAATCTGTAGTTTTGCAGTGCAGAATTGAACACGATACGGATCGACGGAAACTATGTGACAAAACTCACGAAATCTGTTAAGTTTCAATTTTTTTTTTTTTATGCAGATACTTTTCCGAAAATAGGCTCTAAAATTTGAAGAATAATACTTTACCCATTTTTACTGGGTAAGTTATGCGCATCTATCTCTCCAATCGCGATACAATTAAACAGTAAAAACTGATAACAATTATACCATTATTCGCTAAAATGTCTCTTGTTTTGTTTGAATTGTTCCAACTTAAAATTACTCACTTAACGAGTTTATGTTCTCAAATTAAGATTAGTTCATAAAAATAAAATTAAGAAAGGGAAGTTTGAAAAATTCTTGAAACGTTTACGAATGCGTTTACTAATGGCGTGAGCGATGTTCTTCACGTCGATCACGTTCGCGTTCGCGATCACGATCTCGATCACGATCAGATGAACGGTATCTTTCGTCATAATATCCCCGTTTTGAAGGTTCACTTGCTGGTTCGGCGACAGCTTCTGGTGATTTTCTTGGACGACCAGACCGACTGCTGTTATATGAATAGATATTGTTATTTCTTATCTTATTTTAACTACTAAAAGTTTTTAAATTAATTCTTAATTAAATTTTATCTTTAAGCTTACAGGAATGATAGTAAAATTGTTATAATATTTCAAAAAAATTATGATAAAATAAATAAAACTGACCTCTCTTCCCTGTAGTGATCATTAGTTGCACCACGGTCACGTTCTCTACTCCTTGATCTGTCTCTAGCACTTTCGCGATAACTGTCAGAGGAATAATATCGCCTGATATCAAAACAAATACTCGATAGATAAAAGCGCATACGCTCTCATATACTCATTCACACCAATTACTTTACTTACCCTTCTCGATCTCGTTCCCTCTCTCTAGATCTTTCCCTGTAACGAGATGTAGATCTTTCTCTACGTGGTCTGGAACGATGTGAACGATCCCTTGACCGTGAGCGTTCCCTTCTACTATAACTTTTGGCTTCAATTCCGTGCAAAGTATCTTGCAAGGAGCTTATAAGAATTTTGCAACGTTCATCATGCGCAACTTTTGACTGTTTAATAAGGGAAATTGCCGTTACAAGAGTTTCTATAGCGCTTGAATATTCTCCTGCTGCTGCATCCGACACGGCCCTAGTAAAATTGTGTTCAAAGTTAAGAAATGTTATCAATTTTTTTTACAGGATAATTAAAAAAAAAAAATATTATACCTTGCTATCGCGGAACTACTGACTGTTCGATTGCGACCCATAATTTCTTCAAATTCCACTTCACTGAGCTGTGGTGCAATTGGCTGTTCTGGGAATGGTCCTGGAGGTTTTGATGGAGGTCCAGGCCAAGGACCTCGTGGAGCTCCTTGTTGATTGAAATGTGGTGGAGGTCCATGCTGTGACATATTCATTCCTTGCTGAGGTCCAGGTGGTCCATGCGGTGGCCCGATTGGAGGTCCGCCACCATGCTGAGGTGGTCCTCCACCTTGATTAAAGAAGGCAGGATTAACGTGTGGGGCAGGTCCTTGGGGACCATGTGGTGGTCCACCTGGTCCTCCCATCTGGGGCGGTGGTGGACCCCTAGGTGGTCCTTGCATATGTGGTGGACCCTGCGGTCCCGGGGGACCTTGAGGGAAACCACTACCATGCATTGGCGGTCTACTCCAATCAGGTCTGGGTCCTCTAGGTGGCATTCCTCCTGGCCCTGGTGGACCCTGGAACTGTGAAAATAATTAAATTTTTAATATATGATTTCAAAATAATAAAAGATTGCTATATAAAAATATCCTTTTCGACATTTTCTTTTCAAATTATAATTTTATGACACAAAATTTAAGTGTCCCATATCACTTCTTAGGTGATACTATGCGAAAAAGATTTTAAATGATTTTATTTGCAAATTCCGAAATGTTCACATACATTTATATCGTTTTCCATCATCTTTTCAGGTTTACAAAGATAATTCTTATCAGTGAAGAAAGACGGATTTTTTTAATAGCTTAACTATTTTGTATCACATCAATCATCAAATTATTACTCATCATTTTGCATAGTTCTTTCCAATACATTATGGCACAATTATGTTCTATAAATAAATACATAATATATATGCTATAAATAAAAGTTTATTTACTTGGGATAAATATGATTGAGAACTTCCTGGAAACTTTTTTAAATTTGTATCTCAATTTAAATTATTTGATATTTATAGACGTTTGGACAATAGGTAGTGAAATGTTAGTAAACAGCTTCTAACATAAATATAAGATTTGCAAATCTACAGATCCAAGAAGTCCTAAAACTAACTGGCCTTACTTAGTCACCATTACTAAAGATATGTAAATAGTTTCTGCTAATATTGAGTCCACACTTTCTTCTTTTTTATAATATACATTATTACTTAACAACTTTATAATCATTTTACTATTTACTAATCGTTTTGTTGTCAGTTATCTTGCCCAAAATTTGGATTAATATTCTATATAATTAGATTTTAGGCTAAAAATTTGTAGAAGAACTCTGGTCTTTATGAAATTGCAATTAGGAAACAACTTTTTCGCATTTGGAGCAATAGCTTTGTATAATCGCGACCACTATCACAATGTATTTCGTTGGAAAGTTTTTTTAATCGATTATATCTGCCAGCAGCATCTTGCCTTCGTTTAGCATCGGTTTATTGTTAGTTTATAGATTTGTATTTACTGCTACTGATTTATATTATTATTCTCCTACATACGCTTATTTATTATAATAATGCTAGAAAAAAATTACCTAGCCGGCTTTATTTGATGCATATCGCAGGAAATAATTTTGCACGTTAAATTTACGCATTATTGAAAGGATGTATGTATATAACGAATAAGGAATTACAAAAATAGTTTATATACTGGAAATTTTAACCTGGTTATTTAGAAGGAAATGATCAATTAGGTGTTTTTCTTTATACTGTGCTACGTTTTAGTATGAACTAAATGTAGTAGAAGTGATAGAAAAAATTATAGCTGTTAGACAAATATTTACCTCTTTGCATTCGCTGGCGATTCAAACATGAATGTATAAGTAATAAATATACAAGTTCTGTACACAAAGACTGTGATCTTTTCGGCTGTTAAAGTCCGGTGATTATTACGTATTGAGCTAAGAGGTTAGCATGGTTATGAAGATAAAAAATTAATCAGGACGGGGTGAAGACAGGTGAAGTTTTGATTCAATGTTTTCACACGAAAATATCAGTGGCACTATTATTGCTGACGTTAAAAGATATATAGAACTGAAATTTAATAAGTCCCGTACGATAATTAGTAGTAGGTAGCGTTCAAAGGTACCAATAAAATCTAAACATCTAGAAGTCTTTGTGTGCAGCAAGTTAACTTGGAATGCTTAGCGCAAATGTTCTTTGGAAGGATACAGCGCCGCTATGATCCTGAGAATTCTAGGCGAAATAATCTAATGGTTATATATGACGAATTGTATGATTGAATATACCCTAATTGCATGGTGGTCAAAGGTCAAGTAAAGAACAGCACAAGCTTGGTTTAAAAATTGTAATTGCAGCATGTTTGGTGGATCTGTCTTAACGTTTTGTGGAAACAATGAAATTGTTCTATGCTTCCCTTTTGTATTCTTTTAGTGTTTCATGACATAAATTAAATTAAGTTGGAACATTGAATTTTACGTTAGGACGCCAAAGAATATTCACCTGACAGATACAGAAACTGGTCAGTGATGTGGTGGTTTACGGACCACAATAATAAAAAGGTTGCGGATCACCTTTCAAAGAACGATACAGAGTCGTCTCCTTTCGTTGGTCTAATACCACTCTGTTCGACTTACTATACAATCTATCTTAAACTGCTTCAGACTTGAAATAATATTTTTAAAACCTCATATTGTGGCAATTTTTCAAGCAAATCACAGAGGCAAACATTAGCTACTCAACACGCAATAAACCGTTAAAGAGAATTTCCCACAGCAAAGACGGATTGGGGATAATAGCCGAAAATGTGAGCACTTACTTTGCTATTGTCAGGTAATTTGTCGTTAATTACTGCAGCATTTAGGAATGAATAGTTCTCAGCTTCGCTATGAATCTAAAATTGAACTGGAATGTGCTACCATAAGGTCTTAAACATTATTCAAAAATATGTTTTGACTTTTTTTTGCCAGTGAAATGATATTATGTTCCCAGTTTGCAATGAAATTTGCGAGTAGTGATTAACTATTATTATTTCCATCTTCAAATTATGACTAGATTCTGGCGCAGTGTCGTTTGCCTTATTAAACTTTTCAGGGTATTTAAGGTGCATTACTTGTTTATTTACATGATAACCTAGTCAAAATTTTAAAATTATATGATCGTAAATCGTGAATTATCAGAAAAACTGAATAAATCGAGTATCAAAATCACTCGGAAAGCATCAAAATCAACAGCAATCGACAAAAGAGTGCGCACTACTACATTTCCGTTCAGAAAGATAATTTAAATGTCCACATGTATAATTTCAGAAGCTTCAAATAAACCAAGATTACAATAGACTCACAAGGATCCTGAATGAATTTCGTCTTAATAATATTTAGTCGTGAAGGAAAATGGAATTAACTAGAATTTTAATGGGGCTATCGATATTAATCATTTTCATGATTTGAAGAACCAAGAACAGTTTTTGTATCATCATCGCATGCCGCTTGGTTATCCGAAGGAGATACAATTGAATAACCTTGTCCAATTAATTTGACACGGTGTTGCCAATCAACATAATTTACAGGCGTACCTATTAGGATAGTAACAAATTAAATTTTACGATTCTTTTATCTTTTCCTTAGCTGACGCTATATCTGTAGCTGACTATAATCGTTGGAGGAATGCTAAGAATCCTTTTATATGAATTTTGTTAAGATATCCGACTTCATATTCTATACAAAAATCAGAAAAATAAAATATTGGTTGAGTAATCAAATGTTGGAAAATGCTAGAATTGTTAGCAAATATTTTTTTTTAAAGGAACTATATACTATCTATTTCAGCAGTAAACACCAAGACACGGAAGTTAAGGTATCGAAACATCTGCCCCGAAATAACTTGCTTAATTTTTATGGCATAAATAAAAAAATTCATGTAAAATTCAAACCACAAAGGCAACCACGTTTAGGTTTTTCCCATCTAGGCGTGATTACCACCCGACATACGATACGGTTATTTTGATTTTTTTGTGAATACAAGTCAGTTCAGTAATTTTAATAGGTGTTAGTGATATTGAACTTGTAATTATTTTACTTTTGATTGAAGATGATGAAGAATGCAAAAAAAAAACAATTTGCAACGTAGATTTTCAATTTTTTCTTTTCGTTCGTTGCTTCTGTACTACTGCACTGCACACAATGAGTTTTGCTTGCATTCGACAGCAAACCGTATGAATCAGTCGTCGTCACCGTGGCCAACCACGGTTGCTTTCAAGTTCTGAAACCAGTCCGGTTTTAACCTGATCGTATTTCGCTCGAAAGTTAATCACTTGGGATTTATTTAGCACAAAAAGCCTAATCATATGTCGCTGCATTGCATTGCATTTTTGCATGCTACAAAACACACAAAGCAGTAAATTTTAATCAGTCAAAAATGTCGCACCAATTTTTCTAGTCTTTGAGTATTTTAATATTTGCAAACAGTTTTCTATACAAATGAAGCAGCAAAAGCAAAAATCTTCAAAACATTTAATTATTATTAATCCAAGAATTTGTTTTTTTTTTACAATCTTCGACGTTGTCGAGTTTAATAATAATTGCAAGTCTTTCTTGACTGAGTCTAGTATTTTTCATTATTTCTTAAAAAAAAAAATTAAAAGGTGAAGTAGTTTATAATAATATATTTTGTTTACATTTTTCAGTGTATTTTTTGTTTTTATATTATTCAAAAAATATGTATGCAGCTTCAAATTTATATGCACATGGAATACTACTTCTTAAATTTTTAACTATTTCACAGCTCATTGCAGATTATTTATGATTATGGTAATGCAATAATATGTACCTGAAGCTTTTTTACAAATCTTACTTACTGTCCTTAGTGTTTTGTGTCCTTAACCTGATCACCTAAATAAAATTTCCAAGAATATATGCTAAAGGAAAAGTAGCCAAGCTAAGCTAATAACGTATTTTATTATTCATCTACATGAATATGTAGTCGGATAATAATCGGCATAGAATTTTAGAGTGATCATTTTAGCTTCATATTATTTAATTGCATTATTACCCAAACTTGCTACAAATTCTTTTAGTGAAAGCCCTAATAAAACTATTTTAATCTTAATATATTTACAAAGCTAAATACTCTAAATATGATTAGGCCAGAGAAAATGTATAAGATTAATGACTTTACCATTTGTGGTCTGTGCTGAAGTGGGCCAGGTGGACCATTTGGTGGACCTGGTCGTGGTGGACCGCTCGGTCTTGGGGGGCCATTCCATTGGCCTTGGTTCTGATAACGTGGTGGGCCCTGCGGTGGTTGTTGTGGTCCCATTGGTCCTCCACCTCCTTGATGCATTGGTGGCTAAAGAATCGGTAACGATATCGAACAAAATTTTTAAAAAAATGCTAATATTACTTAAATAAATAATACACCGTTTATATTTATTTATAGAAATTCTATACTAAGTAAGTAAATAACTAAGTGATCTTAAATAAAATATATATAGTATAAAAAAAAATTTTCTTACGGCCGTCAACAAATATCCATAAATATGTATATTAGGTCTGTATGCTTACTCTAAAGTTTTACCTAGGCTTCAAAGTTTTTACACAGACTCGAAAGTTTTTTACTAATGTGTATGTTAACTTCGTGGACTAGGAAAATTTGACAGTTTAATGGATTTTCAAGTTGTCTGTTAACTTTTTTCATTATCCCCTCTAGCGAAAAAAAGCTTTTACTTGAATTTTACTCAGGCATTTTTACACAAAAGTAAACATACAGACCTAGTAGGTATCTATGCAAAGGAAATTGTACATTACAGGCAGAGAATATATGTATAAGTCACCAAATTTGTACATATTATATAATAATACAAGTATTTATAGATGTACATTAAAAAAACAATAGCAACAACAAATTCCTATCATCACTTTTATAATCGACAGTATTTGGCAATGTAAGGATTTGGACACCACAGTACAATAAATGTGAAGATAATATATATGCACTAATTCCATAATAAACAAATCTACAAATTTACGATATCAAACAAAATCTTTTCGCTGTATTTTTAGTTGCAGTATATTTTTGTGGATATGGAAAATGTAATTTGTTTTAAAATTAAATTTAAATTACATTCATTTATGTATACATATCTGAATAATAGATGTTTCTTATGGTTAAGAACTCGAGCTCAGTTCACATTTTCAAGGTATGATCAATTATTAACAAAATTACCTCCTAGTCCTCTTATACAATCATGTTACATGAACGATAGAATAGCAATCAATAAGCAATCAAAGTTAAAATAATTCCAACTCAAACTACTATGTAATTGAATAAATTTCAATGTGTATACCATTATTTCTAATATAATCATTTTTGTATTTATTATCATAATGCACTTAGTGTTTTTACATTTTTATTTAAGCAAACTTTTTATAGTGCTAGAAATTTTCAGTCAAAATTGATTTGAATTGGAATATATTTTACTACTCGAATTGGTATATGGTTTATAAAGGCTCATTATGTATAAAAAGGCCAACATAAGTAAAAATTACAAAGAAAAAATTGTGAACGATTTAATATTCGACTTCTCAATTCAGGGCAAGTTGAGAAATTTTTAACTAGCTAGCTGATTCTTGATTCTATGAACACAAAAAGTATGGTTGGTTGTTAATTGCACTGCGTTAATTAATATCAATAAAAACTTTATAAGATAATATTATAAAAATATAATGTTATGGTTATAATGTTAAGTAAAACAAAAACACTCGTCTCTAATAAGTTTAGTTTTAGTAAAACGACTATATGTACATATATAAAGAACGAATGAAGTATACACAGTGGAAGGTTAAATATTGTAGAAGGCAGATCAAATATGTACTATTTAATTAAAGTACCGAAAAACGCTCAGTACCATCTGCTAATAGAAAGAATTTGAGAATTTTTACTACAAATTCTTAAAAGCCTAACCAATGTTTCCATGTTAAGCTTCAATCTAAATAAAGCGGTATTTCACTGCAATCAACAATCCATAAATCTATTACAAATTCAACGAAAGAATGTAATGGATATTTTACAATCCAACTTATACTGCATAAGGCTGGAGTCTATTTAAAATGTTTGCTAAGTCTTGTAATATACAGATAAAAACATAAATTGGGTGTTATATGTCTGCTTCATGTTTTATTTGAACATATCGAGGTTAATTTTGAGTGATCTTAGTGATAGAAAGGTAATCTGTTTTATACTTCAGTTTATTTGCGAACAGCAGAGAATGAACAATGTTAAAATATGTATAGATAAAAACATATAACTAAAAGATCTTACAGCATGACGGATGACTTTTTGTAATAGGGTATAGTTCCTATTGCAAAAAGTCATCCGGTATTGCTTAAGTGGGTAGTGTTTTAAAATTACACCAGCCCTTAAAAATCTATGTATTTTGATGTAACTTGGTCAAGGAACAGTGTGTGCGGCTGATAATTACAATTAGTTCCAAACAGTTCCCAAAGTCTGGCTTGTTATAGCAGTAGGTTTCAAGCGTTTATATAATCATAGTATGTGAAGTGAAGATTGATTAAAAATTGTATTAGGTTTTCGCTCATACTTTCATTCATCGAAAATTAAAAATAAATGCGTTGATTTAATGGCTTTCTGAATAATCGATTCCGACTTTATATTGTATTCAGAGTAATCTGGAGAAACCTTGGCACTACTTTCGGGCAAAAAAGGCTTAAAAGCAAGCTGCGTGTGAGTGCTCTATATTATTTGCAAGGGTTCTCTCTCATTTTCTAACCCCTTAGAATCCATCGTGAAAGCTTAGGCAAGTTGCAAAATGAATTGCACATTGTTTAACTTGAGATTGAAGTGGTTCTGTGTGGAAGAAATTTTTTTTCACAACTGAGTTGAGAGAAATAGTACGTAAAGAAATTGTAAAATTAATCAAAATATTTTTCAGAAATAATTTCCTTTTCTTTTATTTCCCCAGCACATTGAAGGTTATGTATAAGTACAGTTTCTCATATATTTCCTCCTAAATATGATTTTAAGATAAATTAAGCACAAACAAAAGTTGTTTACTATCTAACAAATTATTTCTAGCGACACTACTGTGTGAGTCGTATAAAATCTATATAAAAAATGATAATTTCAAAATACCATTCTTTGACAAGTTACTAATCAGGAACTTTTGAAGCTAATTGCCCTTTCTTGATTTGACATAATTGCCCACATTAAAATACAAGTTACTTTTATAAGGTTTATAAAACAGAGACCAAAAATTTATAAAGTCTAAGAAAAATATTTATTGTTGAATATTTTTCATTGTCTTTTTTTTAAACTCGACTTTTATCTTATTTCTCAATCGGACACTTATAAAGTAAACAGAAGTCACAGAGTTTTATTCGACCCATCGATCAGAGGTATCATTATCATAATGACTATTCTCTGATCGCCTACTACGGAAGTTCAAGTCAAAAAATCAAATTTTTACGTTTTTGCATTTTTATTTTCCAGTATCATAATATATAGATATCTTCAAATTGAAAAGAGAAAGTACTTTAACTATTATTTGGACTACGAAAAATAAAAATCATTTTAAGACATATTTTAATTTTATTTAAGTCTCACAACATGTGCGTGTACAGGCGTGTGGTAGAATCAACATACGAGAGCGGGGCAACAAGATATATGGTTGAAAATATTGCGCTTGCTTCCACCAAAAATGCTCTACTCACTGCAACTACGCCAAGGTACCCGGGAGTCTCCCATCTGTTTCAAATGCAGGTAGATGAATATGCATTTCTCCAATATCCCTTAATCAAGGACCCCAAAGAAAAGCCACGTTCATGTTCACGACTTTTATAGTTATCAACACTTCCTGTTCTCTTTATATTCTAACGGCTTGACTACTGACTATCATTAGGCCATCCTACACGAGTATTCTTGATGCAATATGCATACCGGTTTTCTAGGGAAGATGTGAGAAGAAACAAAGAGATATCTCTTTGCTTCTTCTCACCTCTTCCCGAAGTCAAGAGGATAGTCCAGCGGATAGAACTACGCTACGGAAGTGACAGTGAACCCGTTCAATTACTCTTATTTCCATTGAAATAAAAGTCGTAGAGCTTATATTTACTAATTCAAAAAACAAATAATTGTAAATACTCCTTTTTCTCAAAACCGAAATTTATACAATTAGTAACCTGTTTGTTTTCAAAATTAGACCTAAAATTCATAAAAATAGTATTTACTTCAGCGATAAAAACGAAGAAAATCTGTTATCTTTAATTTCCCCTCGTTTCCACCAATTTGTTGAATGGCACGTGAAACACACATACGAAATTTCAATTTAATTTAGTCACTTTATTTGACAGATTTTGTCATGAAAAGTAATATTGGTCTAAGACCAATTCTTATCATACCCTAGATGAATGTCCGTATGAAATTTCGTATGGGCACCCATTTGAGTAATTTTGATTTTTGCAGTGGTTTTTGGCATATATTTCTAGAACGGTTCGTCGGACAGAAAAAATGATTATTACCAATTTTATAGAATTTCATATTCTTAAGAAGTTTTTAGTACAATAGAAATGTTTAGGACTGATCGTTTACACACTATCCGTAAAAAGCCAAAAATGTTATATGGCAATACCAAGAAGATGCCCGATTTAGTCAATTTTTGAAATTTTATTTGCTAGTACAATGAGAACACTATGTACCAAATTTCAGCTCTCTACGTCGACGCGTTCTCATGCAGTGTCCAAATATATAGTGGAAAACGAAATTTTTGTGACAGCCCCACGAACGAGTTGACAGATTTGTCTCATTTTCGAACTTAATTTTACTTTTTTTTTAAAGTCCATGTACAAAATTTCAGCTCTCTTAGTATAAGCGTTCTCGAATTATCGTGCGCGCAGACGGTCGGAACACCCCGTTGTTGCGTTGTGATGAATTGCAAGCTGTTTTCTACCAATCATAGTTCTAGCGCAGATTGCAATCTAAGGTAATATGTCACTGCCGAGTGTGGTTTCTTGAACATATCAAGAAGAAATGGCTTAAAAACCTCATTCCATTGCATCATATTCAAACAATCAGAAGATACCAGCGGCTGTCAAATGAGGAGGCCATGCGCTTCTATGAGACCGTTTCTTAAACACTCCAGTTTATGCCCCTCCCCTTATAATTCTACCGACTTATTAATCGGAAAGTATACAGTTCCATAGTGTCCTAGTGTCCAAGGAACAAAGAAGCACTGGAGTAATGAGAGACACTAATACAAGGTAACAAAAATAACAAGATATGAAATTCAGGGAATCACACTTCCTCTAAGCTTTCACAGCAGAGTTGAATTAGTCAACTCTATTAATATCTTATCTAATGCAATGAGCACATATTTAGATAATATAATTTATCTAAGTATTATAATAATAATAAAAACCGAAATAATGTACTTAAGTAGTGGTCGTACGATTAAAAACAAAAACTAAATGAAGAACTAATTAACATTTGCCTGTTCTCAGAGTGAGCCTACACGGATATCTTCATGCATGGAAAATTAATGAATTTATGTTTTCCGACATCAGTCAGACAAACTAATAAACATTTTTTAACATTTAAAAATATTCTAAAAATTATCTGACTAAATTGTGATAGGTATAATAGGTCTGTATGTTTACTCGAAAGTTTTTTACCCATAATGTGTATGTTAACTTCTTGGGCTAGAAAATTTTTACAGTTGAATGGATTTCCAAATCGTCTGTTAACTTTTTTCATTATCATCTAGTATTATCCCCTCTACCGAAGAAAAATATTACTTGAATTTTAATTAGGCATTTGAACACAAAAGTAAACATACAGACTTATAGTCTGTGAGTTGTTTATATTTTATTTGGTTCGCTTATTCTGATAATTCTAGGTTTTATTTTCTACGACTAATTGTTCAAATCAAAATATGCATTCTCACTTATAACCTATATATTAAAATACGACACGATAAATATTTTTGAACGAAATCCCGTTCAGTACGATCATCTAGTCTTCTAAAAAGTCCTGATTACTCTGACACTCATATTATTTGCTTAAGTAATATACAATTAGCCTAACAGTCGTTGCTTGTCATAAATAGTAATAGTTGTGTTCTTTTGGTTCCATGCAGTGCACTGCAGAACAAGGAGATTGCAAATTGAATTAATGTGTAGGGTGCATAGATAGAAGTAGAAAAAGTTTTAAAAGTGTAGAGAAAATAATCGAGGTGCCATGAATATAATTCTTACAAAACGCTAAACCGTAATATAACAAGCTCTATTTTGATATTTTACAAGGATCAAGTTATAGTAATTTATTTTCTCTATACTTGACAAACTTTTTCTACCTCCCTACAATTTGTAATGAAAAGAACACAGCTTATATCTACTCGCTACTCTGAACAGACGTCAGCAACAATTTTACCCCGAAATATATTAGGTCTACCGACTTTTCCTTTAAACTAAATCGAAATTTAGCATAAATCTTTCTAACTTTTCTTTCAAAAAAAAAAATAATAATTTGTTCTTATGATTCTAATAAGCACAGCCGTGAAGCATTATTTTATACCTAATCTATCATCAAAATTTTATATTGTAGATTACCTGCATTCGAGGCATTCCTTGATTAGGTCCTGGCGGTCCTTGCATATTTTGAGGCATGTGTTGTGGTCGAAATTGACCAGGCGGCATATTTGGATTCATCATGCGCGGCTGATGTCCTGGTGGTGGACCACCCGGATGTTGTTGCATACCAGACATATTTGGAATGGGTCCCCTGGGTCCATTTTGTTGCGGTGGAATAGGCCTTGTTTTTTGTTGACTTTCAAATTGATTGAGAGCCTGTTTAGTTGGCAACGTAACTACGGGTGATTGTCCGTGTAATTCTTTTTTTGGTAGCCGATCCATAACCAATCTCATACTTGACTCAGAACCAAGTGATACCACACAAAATCCTTTCGATTGCCCGTTAGATCGATTTTCAAAAAATTTCACTTCTTGAAAATCGGGCACACCAATATCATGCACTGCATTCGTTATGTCTTGATCGGTGGTCCACTAAAATTTGATTGTTGCTTCAAGTTGAAAAAAATTAAATAAAACTATTATTGTTTACCCATGTCAAATTTCCGACATATAACTGATGACGCCTGCCTATATGATTTGGAGCCAAATTATTACCAACATGATGGTATCCTCCATTTGATTCAGAATTTTCACCCCGTTCATTTTGGGATGATGCCGTCCCCGAATTATCCTGGGAACGTGTTACAGATTCGCTTGGAGCGGAAGCAATAACATCATCATACAAATCTCCCTCACTTCCAAATTCATCCTAATAAATATTAGCAATTAGAAATTGTAAAATATTATACTATAAACGAGTTGAAATTTGTACCTTCACTTGCGCAAAGTCCTGTTCCAAATCGTCTGCATAAATATCAATATCCACGCCGTCGGCCATTTTCATTTAGAAATTTTCTCAATAGAACCGGCGTTTTACGATGATTATCCAATTTAAACACAGAACATTACTATTTCTTAATCTTTAATGTTTATCAATGATTATTCTTAATAATAAAATAAGTTTTAAAATACTCTCAATGACCTATGGGCATTAAAATTGTTATTTCTTTATATTAAACGAGTTTACCCTACGAAACTTGGAATTTGCAAGCAAATCGAAGCAATCGAACTGTATCTATACGGAACGGATGGATTTAAATTAATGTCGATTTCGATGGGACTTTGGTGCAACACCAGTATTGCACTTTTTCCAGCAGTGCAACACTCAAAATGTTCGATGGGACAATTTTTATAGCAGAAGTGCAACACAAGCTTTGCACTCACTTCCCCTACTTTGCACCGGATATTTTCTCGGTGTTACAAATACATATTGAGGTCGAATTGTCATCTGCTCTGTCAAAGTGTACTGTCGCGATTATTTGTGAAATTTTGGAGTTAAATGAATTAAACATTTTTATTTGGGTAATTGGCTTTAAGTTATGAAAATATTTGTTTCTATATATCAATAAACAACATTTATTACGTTTGACAGTTCCGTGTATATAATTCGTGTGCCCACAAATACAAGGAATATGACAGAAATATGTTCGATGGACTTTAGTTCTCGCAGTTCTCCGCTGCCAGAAAAAGTGCAAAACTGAAATGGTCCCATCGAAATCGACATAAATGACATTAGGTCACATTCGTCACGTCGAGTTAAGGCCGAAACACTGAGTGCGAGCTCTGCCGACGTTTGAATCCCGAAACACAGTGCGAGCATTAGCGCACTATTCCTGTAGCCATAGCTCACACAAGGAATGATATTGGCACTTTTTCCGGGTGAGAAGTATTCGGGGGGAGGAAAAATGCTGCGCCAAGTTTCGATCGGGTCGGGAGTACGGGCAATACCAATACTACAGCAAGCCGGCCATTTTTAAATTGCGAATTTCTCATCGGACGGCTGTACAGATGTTTATTTGTGATTTGAGGTGATAATTACGTGTGAATTTGTGATACAGTAATTGTTTATATCAAAAGCTATGACTTAATTGAACACGCTCACAATTAATTTCGGTAATCATATGAGGAACTACGCGAAGGAGCATTATTGTTGGAAAATTCCTTCCTTCCCTAAAAAGTTCTCGTCTAGGTTGGCCCCATGATACAAAGGTTAACAAGGTATGGCCGGAAAATCTGTCAATTGATTACTTACCTCCTTTGGCGACAAATGTCAGAAATTTGTTCGTCTCAATTTCAATCGTCCTTTCACAGTGAAAAAAATTTTCATTTTTAAATTTCTTTGCTTTCCCACTAGCACATAATTACTTTTCCCGAAGTGATTTAAACGAAGAAACCCTTATTTTGTTAAATATTTTAATATATTCAAAACGTATTTCAGTCAATAAAATACGAAAAACTAAAAACAAAATCGCTGTAAATGACAATAGGCACCCCATGACGTAACAACACATATGGCTGGATTACACTACAACGCCGACGCCGGCGTGGTCGTCGTCGTCAAACGCCGAACAAAACGCCGGGCAAGTTACATTAACACTGGGCGGCAGCGCCATATTTTAATTTCTCTGACATTTTACAGTTGAGTTATTTGCTTGTAATGTCTGCCGGTTTGCAATAAAATTTTAAATAATAATAAAAAATAATTTTCTTTCCCTTCAAGTCCACATTTTTTTAATATAATATCATTTATTTTCAGAAATTTAAATATCCTTTCATTTTGTAATGTTTTTTCATAATAGATTTACATCTGGCATATTGGTAGCAATGGAGCGCCAGTGTTAAATTTAGGATTAGAGATGTGTCGACGACCACGCCGACGACGACGCCGGCGTGGGTAATGTAATGCATTTCATACATGCAGTACTGTCTCTAAATATTTTTGACATAAAACGACGACCACGCCGACGTCGGCGTTGTTAATGTAATCCGGCCAATACTTGTTTTCTTTGTATCATATGGGTAATATGCGTTGGCCCCAAGGTGTAGAGATACAAGGTATTCCCATTACGAACCACGTTCCGCCATTTTTGTCCGAATGTATAGGAAATTGCGGTACAGAGAACACAATATTTTCTCTCATCTCTCTGTCTTTTCAATAGAAATGTATATACGTTATAGGACGAAACACGTCACAGTTCTAGTACAAAATTTTTAATGAGAATTCTTTTCTTCTATATACCTTGGGATGGCCCTATATATCTTGACGGAATCCATCATCTGGTATAAAATCTATCCATATTATCTGAACGCACACTACAACTTATACAAGGATTTGTAATAGATCAAAAAAACATGTGGGGTAGGTAGGATTTCATGTGACGTTTCTTTCGGTTCAGGTCTTTCCTTCATCGTAGAGGAGTCGAGTTGGACGTATGTATATTTTTATTTGTTATATTTTTCTAATAAAATGATACTAATTGGTAAAATAAGATTTACAATAGTTTCAATATTAATTGAAGTATATATATTTTCAAAAGTTTTGTTAAGAAATTTGAAGATTCCAATAATAAACACTGATTTTACAAATCTAACCTAATTTTTTGCAGTTGTGTTCAATTGAAAGTTAAAATGGTAAACGGACGAATCCCGTCTGTCTTTTCGAAGACTTATGTTACCCCAAGGCGTCCATATGAGAAAGCACGTCTTGATCAGGAGTTAAAGATTATTGGTGAATATGGTCTTCGTAATAAGCGTGAGGTTTGGCGAGTAAAATATGCTTTGGCTAAAATTCGTAAAGCAGCCCGCGAGTTGTTGACTCTTGAAGAAAAAGATGAGAAAAGGCTTTTCCAAGGTAAACATTATTCATATTTATAGGAATAATTGCATCCTATGATGATTATTATAATATTATTTCTGACACTTCTTGGCAGAATCTTCCTTGTTGAAATTTACACTCTGAGTTGACGCCTGAAATCAATTCTATTTTCAAAAGATTCAGTTTGTTTGAAATTGGTCTTTTTTTTCAATTTTTTTAGGTAATGCGCTTTTACGTCGTCTAGTTCGTATTGGTGTGTTGGACGAATCTCGCATGAAACTTGATTACGTTTTGGGATTGAAAATTGAAGATTTCTTGGAAAGACGGCTACAAACTCAGGTCTTTAAATTGGGTCTTGCCAAGTCTATCCATCATGCTCGTGTTCTGATTAGACAGAGACATATTCGGTAAATATCCCATGGGAAAATAATCTATTGTGGCAGAATTTTGTTTGGTTTGAATAGATTTTCAATAGTCTATTGTTAAACAAGAATTCAGTAGGACCACTTGGGAGTCGATTCATTTTGGTCGACTCTTAACGTCTTATATAAATTTGTAATTTTATTGTCGTAAGTAGCGGATATAAATTCCCTTTTCCTATTCTGCATGAAATGTGACTTAAATTTTTATACTATTTGTTTGTTTTATAATCTACAGGGTGCGCAAGCAAGTGGTGAACATTCCTTCATTCGTTGTCCGACTTGATTCGCAAAAGCATATTGACTTCTCTCTGAAGTCTCCATTCGGTGGTGGTCGCCCTGGACGTGTGAAGAGGAAGAACATGAAGAAACAACAAGGAGGTGGAGGTGCTGTCGAAGAAGAAGAGGATTAAGCCTTGTCCTAGTGTTTTTATGTTCATAACATAAATAAAACGTTTATAAGATAAAAAATATATACAGAATTTTTATTGGCCAATAAGCTCAACTTGATGTATTTGAGATATCAAAATTCTTGTAATGCTAGAGTAGGTTTTTGAACTCTGAAAAGAATCTGCTCTCGTTACCTTAACCAAAATAAAAAAAGTATATTTTAGTAGTTAAATTTAATTTGGCAGATGATTCATCAAACGATATTAACGTCAGTGTCCATCCGACTTGGAATTTGTACTTTTAATTGGCGAGACGGAAGAACATTCACAAGGGCACCTTCTATATAATTTACGAAAATATCTTCCAGTATCATTAACCGGAGTTTTCAGAAATCTTTTTCACTTCTGGAGGATCCAATGTGTATTAACAGAGACCGTATTATTTTTGGCAGTCGGCTAAAACAATCCAAACAAGACTTAATGCTATACTTGATACATATTTGCAAATAGTAATCGCTTATTCTCATAAGAGCTTCAATATATATACCTATATATATATATATTAAAGTTACCAAGTTTCATAATAGTCTCGAAGACTTTTACCATAGACAAACTAATAACATCCAAAGACCGGAAACTTAGAACAAAAATATGCAACGCTTTTCTAGAATATAAAATTAACGATGCCTCGACTTGGCACTTGATCAAGTGTCCAAAGGGTAAGTCAGCAATGTCTCGACCCATTCAAAATCACCATTGCCACAACCCGTTGAAGGGAAGGTCACAATTTTTTCTTAGAAAAATACTGAATACTGCTTGGAATTTTTATGCATTGGCCGAGAGCAGTGCCTCATTCCAATATAAAACGAACAATGTCTCGACCTGATGTAGGGAAGACTATACCTTATAATAATTCCCGCATTATGCTTTTCAACATTCACGTACTCACGTGGGGTTAATTTTACCTGAAACATTTTTGTATTTTATTAGTATGCATGTTGTATATAAAATTATATCAAATAATGAAAGTATTGTACCTGAAAATAACAAGTATGGATCGAGGCATTGCCGACTTATCCTTTGGGCACGTGATATAGTGCCTAGTCGAGGCATCGTTCGTTTTATATTCTAGAAAAGCGTTGCATATTTTTGTTCTACGTTTCCAGTTTGTTAGCTCAGTCTCAGTGCTAAGAGTTATCACAGACTTCAATTTTTTAGTCTCAAGATAACTGTCTTAGATTTCAGTCAGAGTTATAATTGATCTATCACAGATCTTGGTATTTGATTTTGGATTTCAGGAATCTGATAGTCCGCGGATCCGATGATCAGCTTATTAGCAAAATCAAATACCAAGATCTGTGATAGATCCATTATGAGACTAAAATAAATAAACGTCTTCTATAACTATTATAGCTGGCTGTAAAATATTAAAGTCCCGACCAGATTGTTACCGAAAAATTGAAAAGTCTTATTAGACTTTTATCATGTGACTTAAATAAGTAAAAGTCTTCAGTAACAGTTATAATGACTGTCTAAAAAAATAAGTTTAATAAATAACTATTATCTTATGATCTAAAATTTTTAGTGTTTTATAACAGTTACGTAGAACTAAAAAAAAGTTAAATTTTAACTATTATTTCAAGATCTTTTCAAAAAGTCTAATTACAGTTACGGTCCATATATATTAAATAGGCATTGAAATGTGATTTTTATTTTTAATTGAATACCACGGATCCTATAAAATTTCTTCCTCCCATCTAATTTTTTTTTTTCGTTTTCAATAGCTTCATTGACATCAAATGTGCAGTATGTTTCGCAATGTGTAAGTACATTATGAAAGAGATACTTACTCGCCGTTATACAGTTCGTTAAAATAAGTTTTAAATGTCCATTTGACCATATATACATAAAGTAACCTGGGGTCCCGAACCGCTATTGTAAGAGTTCCCATATTTGATGTTTCAAATGTTATCTTCATCAATCATGCCTATAAAAGGTTAATTCAACAGTGGTGGTTGTATCTTAGAGGGAGGCAGGGCTTAGCGCCACTAGAAAAATAAATATTTGGAGCTAAACTCGATGCAGCCCCTAATGATCCTCATTGCCTTGTTTTGTAATACACATAAATAGAATTGATTGGCAATACTCGAAATGCGGCATAATCGCACTATTCAACATGTTTAGCTATTTTTACATACATGAGCATTGAAGTTGTTTTTCATCAATAATAACACCTAGGTATTTCATCTCATTCACTTACTCATTATCCATAAACACAATACCTTGTTAACATGACTAGACTGGATTATCGAACTCTGGAGTAAGAATGGAATATTGTGAACACTTGGATCTATGCGAATTAGAACTTCTAATCCAGTCTACTCCGCTTCATGTGAACAAGGTAATTGACTCTTTCATCCGAATTTAGAAGATTACATTTAGTTTTGGTTACATTCAGCTTAAGTTTATTCAGTGTTAACCACACATTCAGTCTTCATTCAACTTTACAACACATTCATTTAAGCAGCTCTTTCCCGATATAAAAAATAATAGGTCTGTCTGTTTACTTTTGAGTAAAAATCTTTGTGTAAAAATCAAGTAAAAACTTTTATGTGGTAGAGGGGATAAATCAAGAAAAGTTACCAGACACTTTTCGAGTAAATTTTGTTTAGCTTGTCATGTGTCAAAAATTTGGCTGCTACCTTTCCGTCTCAAACAGAAAACAATTAATTAATTTGAAATACGTTTTAAAAAACCCATCCTCTTTAATATTTTTTTTTTAATTTCGACTCTTTAGATTATCATTTTACATTCTTTCGATAACCCAACAAACGGCTTAACCTCAAATTTAATACTTTTGACAGTCAGCTGATTGCATATCAAAGTTACACATCCTCTTGATCATGAGTAAAAATGTGCAACTTTGTGCAAGAGGGGAAACGTAAAAATTTACTCGATTTTTACTAGTTAAAAGTAAACAGACGGTTTGTGAGTAAAAATGCGTAAAAGTTTTTACACCGAGTAAAAACTTTCGAGTAAACAGACAGACCTAATGTATTGTCTGCAATTTTTATTTTGGAATTCCTTAGCACGCACACAATATCATTTATATACATATACTATAAAAAGAAAGAGTTGCTAGCACTGATCCTTGGCTGTACTCTCAGCTGATTTACATTATTATTATGGTATGGAAAACAAAGATTTTGCTTTAGCGAACAAATTAGTCTCCCAAACATTGAATAGTTACTGTAAAAACACGGTGTTAACGCATTCCTGAAAAAGAAAGATATATCTTCTTGTTCAGTTTTTTTCATTTCTTTGCTCATCAACTTAATTTAGTTCTTAAAAATGCTGTGATAACCCAATAGATTTGACTTTTATTTTTTCGCTTTTTACCTTGGCCTTAGACAAACTTAATATACTAGATATCGTCACTGCGCCAAATGCTACCACTTAAAATCAAAATCACGCGTTTAAACTAAAGCTCTACACGTTCAAAATAAAGCTCTTCATGTAAGTGAAGAGAAAACGTGATCGTTTCTCTTTGAATCCCACTTTTCATAAGCAAAGTAGATGTTCATGTTCGTATGAGTAGGTCTGGACCTGCCCTGCCCCCCGCATACTTTTAGAACAGAGAATATTTTCGTCCTCTAGCAAACCGATTAAATGCGAGCATGCAAGACATGCTTAAAAGCTTTCTCTCTTAACAAAGGAATCGTTGTTTCTGCTTTATAGGCACACTTTCTGCTATTCGACTAGACATCTAGTATATTAAATTTGTTTAATCCTTGGCATTATTAACTCTTTATAAGTCAACGCATTGGCGAAGAGCAGAAGATGATGTTGAGCAGCCCAAAGGCATTAACTCTTCAACTTGGAACGGCTACTAAGCCCTTACTCCAGGGAGGTAAAGGGAAGGAGCTAAACAGCAAAACTTTCCAATTAATAGACAAACGTATCTCATGAATGAACGAATGACTGAATGGATCTTTTATTGATTTACCTTAGTCTAATCAATACATATTTCTATATTTACCTTACATTGCCTATATAATTTATTTATTTCAATAAAAGTGCAATATGCTTGATCTTGGATTCTTACTAGAGCTGAAAATTGGATCTGGGCTTCCTAATATCCGGATAGCCGGATCTGCAAACTATCCGATTCCTTAAATCCGGATCCAGACTAACCAAAAGAGGTCCAGGATTTCATCCAAATTGCATTGGTTCATTGGGAAAATATAAATTTCCATTTTCCCAATGAAACAATCCAATCTGCAGGAAATTGGAAATTAGGAACCTTTTTTGCCTAGTTCAGATCCGGGTTTGAGGAATTGGATCCTAATTATTCGGGATAATTTCAGCTCTAGTTCTTACCCCATCAGAAATGCTCCACCCATATTGGAGCTTTGTTATATCTAAACTCAGCATGGCTTTTGTTTTCTTATCTATTCTTCATTGTGTCTTATAACGTAAGCATCCTTTCAGGGAGGCCGATCACAAAAACTTGGTTAGTGCTCTGAAAACCATACGCCTTGGGTAGAGTGTAAAATCGCATTATTTTTGTTACAAAGTAGATTAGCACCATCAACGCTCACATTTCCACAAGCCATATCTGCACTTTAATTAGATCGAAGAGCAGAGCATGCAGAGCAGGGTATTTCACTAATTGTAAGTCAAATTACGAGTAGAGCAGAAAGTTCATAAAATACATTTTTTTGTGATCATGTTTCTGTATTACACCAATAGAAAAATTGATTTTTTTTTACTGTAAAAGTACGAAAAGTTGTTTAGCAACTCCTACCATGACCATGAGCCAAACATATATCATTACAACAAATCTCGCCACCGTCGGACATGAAATTTTTCATAGGTAGTGACTCGTCTTAAACAAACCTAATATAACAAACTCAACCGCAATTACAACTGAATATGTATACAGAAATTGTTGAAAGTATAAAACGCCATTTATTTTATTATATGAATATATGTCAATACTATTGCTTCTATAAAATCTTGTTTCTAAAGTTACCATCTTAAAATGAGACACATAAGTACTGGCTAGTATTCTTGCTAGCGAAACAGAGCATCATATGAATGCTAAGCATTCCTTGCAATCAAAAATCTTTATGGTGTTCGTGCACTTCAGTAATCATTCTTAGAAATAATAATAAAACAAAAAACAAAAACAAAAGATTCAATTTCACCAAATAATTAGTAGTGCTAATAAAAAACGGAAGGTATTAAAAATATGAAATAAAATCTCTTTACTTAAAGAAGGTTAAGAGCAATTCTCCTTGTTTTCCTGCAATAGATAATTAATAAGTTAAAGAAAGTTAAAAAAAAGGCAATATGCCCCCAAGTCAAATCGAGTATACAAAAATCATATATATACGAAAAAAATATATATATGTATATACAATTTTTTCTATCGAATATTATTTCAGTATTCGCATTTGTCTATGATTTTTGTGTCCAATTAATAGATCTACTCGACCTACAGGCTATTTTGATTCTAGTTTTATACCTTACTGAAGAGCAAAGCTGGCGAGTTCTTTCTGGAGGAAACTATATTTTCAGATTTTAGGCTTTGTGGAATTTTAAAACTATTCTGCGGTTGAAGTTGTTTGATATTTTCATCCTTATCCATTTTAATTGGTGTCGAATTGATCAATATGGAATTATCCGAAAGATCATTCACGGTACTTTCACTATCCTGTGGAAAGTAAAGTCAAGAGCTTTTTAGTGTAGTAAAGTTATACAAAATATTTGGTGCGCAATCTTACTTCTATTATTGTTGTAGATGCTGATGTATCCAAATCTGACCATTCATTTTCATGTCTAAAACGTTTTATTATCAAATTATGCGGAGATGTAGCTGCTAATATACGTGGATAAGAAAATTCCTTCTTAGAAGGTGTTTGTCCTGGAAAATAATAATCATTTCTGCATGTATTAAGAATAAAAAAAAAATCCTTACCCGTAGGACTATACGTTTTTAATTCAGTATTGTGGAAGTTCTCCATATACAGATTGCAGTCGCTCATATGTCTTTTATTATTGATTGAATAATCTTTAACGGAAGTTTGTAAAGAGGTTGTCAATGCCATGTTTTGCGTATTGAATTGATTCATTTGAATACATCCCTCACTAATTAATTCCTTTGCTTGTTCGCATTCTATGTTCATTTCTTTAATAGTTTTCTATAAAAATATTTAAGGATTCCTTCCAAGAAAAAATAAAAACAATTTCGCTAGATTACCTCTTTCATTGATTTAACGTCCTGTCTGTATATTGCCCCCGTGGCACGAGCATTTTCTCCATATTTTTCTACACTCTCTAAAAGAGCTTTTACTTTTTCCTTATTTTTAACTTTACCCTCTAAAATGATCGTCTGAGTTTTATTTATATTTTCAAGACCATCGGTTGTCATGCTGTTTGTCTCTTGTCTGAAGGTGGTCAGTATATTTGTTTGTTCTTTGAATTCATTTTCAACATTAGCAATAAATTTATCAACAGATTGAATCTCAATGTCAACATCCGCAGTGAAGGGCTCTCTTATTGATTGAAATTCGGAAATTTCTTTTATATTTTCTGTTTCTAAGGTCTCTTGATTTTGAAGATGTTCCATTTTTTGCATAAAATTTGTGTGAAATTGTGCAAGCTCTTGTAACATTTGTTTCCTTTCCATCCCGATTGTTTCCATACTTTTGATATTTGACATTAGATTTGTTTGTTTCTCTTCTAGCTTATCATTAACATATTTAGCAATTGCCAACAGCCTTTCTTGGGTTTGAGATAAATATTCTGTATGCGTGTTGCTATTTATAGCTGTTACTTGAATTATTCTTGAAAACGTATCCTCTAACAAAGAATTTTGGTTCTGAACAAGATTTTTAATATCGGTTAATTGTTTTTCTATAGTTGATCTCCTTTCATCTTCTTTTTTCTCCAGTTCGTCTATAATTGAACTGAATGCAGTCTTGTGGATCACGTAAGAATCATCCAATTCAGTTGAATACTTTTCGATGCAGCTGCTAAAATCTTCAGCTGATGAGTTGTGATTTTTTGAAATGTGCTTTATTTTTTCTACTGTTGTAGTTGCAAATTCTTTATGTAACTTAATACTATTTGCTGTGAAAGTTAGTTAAAGTTTCAAAAGTGAGATGCTAATAATTGTGTTTTTTTTTTAACTTACATATTTCTTCTTTCATAATTTCAGCATGAGAGTTGTGCTCTTTAGAAAAGCTTTCTAAATTTTGATTCATCTTTTCAAAAGTGTTACGCATGTTCCCGGATAATTGTTGGAAGGCCGTTTGATTTTTAACTTCAATGTCTTTGCGACGTTCCAGGGAGTTCTAAAAAAAAAGCAGATACATATAATGTTGAATTTTTTTCTAAATGTGTACATCATAATTGGTTGACGAATTTCTCTCTTCCTACATGTATTTAGGAATAACCTTAAAGCTTAAATTAACTATGCAGCAGTATCTGGACGAAAAGTTGTCGGTTGCTAAGTGTTCGATAAATATGTTTTGGGCTAGTTTTATTGGGAATAATGCAGCTTCTCTTTCTGCGAAGGTTTATTTGTTTAATGCTGCTGTTAGGTTTGTCATGTTTTATGGGGCAGAAATTGGCGGATGTAAACAATATGACCACGTTGAAAAGCTACAGCGTTATTTTTTGGCTTACCAAAAACTACTCCAAATTTATATGCTAAATTTGGAAACGTGGATAAATAAACTCTATATTAAGAAACACTTAGGCATAAGTTCAATTATATTTTGAAAGTATTACAAATGCCTGAGAACAGACTACCCAAAATCATAAGTAAGATTATAGATGGTTTGAGAGATGACAAGAGCTTGCGATGAGCAATCATAATGTAAATCAGCAACATATAAGCAGTAAGATATTGCAAGAGAGTAGAGGTCACAATTTGGTGTAAAGAAACTTAAAAAAAGTGAAACATGGTATTCGATACGAACTTTATAATAGTATAAACTACGACTACCCAATACAGATGATTAGAAGTTATTTTAAATGTAGAGGAGGCTTAATCTGATTGAATGTCAATATGAAGATCTGATTCACTCTCTAAGAATATGTCCAATATTGTCAGAGTTTAGGCGTCGTTGTTTTCACAAGAGTACACACTATCAACGGAAGACCTTATTAGAATTTTAAACGGAGATACCTCGCAAGGATTGTATTGTTATATGAAATCAGTACTTAAGTAGCGATTTTTTCTATTTGGCGAGTATAATAACTAAAGAGGGTAGCTTTATCCATTCATCTTATTTTTGCTTTTGTTTCTGATAACATTTTGTGGCCAATCCAGTCAGACGATATTAATTTATTTGTTTTGTTTTTAGATTTGGTTAAAGCAGATTGTAGCCATTGAACTGATATTAATTATTTTTAATTTCTTTATTTTTTGATTATTATAATTCTAAACCTTATAAATGACAAGCTGATTCCTCAGTCGACAGTTACGGTCAATTGGACCAGTTAAGAGGTTAAAATCAGTAGTTCTACTGTACTTCAGAATCTCCTCTTCCTTATTAATAGACGGAATCGACTTAAGACGTTTGGCATGCCTGTTCAGGATACTCCTCCAGTGTACATGCTGTGATTCTCTGACACAATCCACACAACTCCTCTGAGGGGATCGGAGGTCTAGCCCGGGTGTCCACGGACCTAGATCAGGTTAATCCGATTGAATTTACTCAGCTTATCAAGGGCGCTTTAATATTCCCACAAGAGTTTTGATTTCACCATGGAAGATGAAATAGCTAAGTGCTCGCTAAGCAGTTCAGCTTTCGGCGAATTTGGATGACAAAGTCATAAAAATCAAATAGTCAGAGCCGAACTAGGAGGATGGTGTATATGCTAATCGTCTCCACAGGTATTTATCATGTACTCTGGTTGACCGCTGCGACTATGGTAGGAAGGTAACTATGAGTTAAAAGTTCAGAAATAAACACTGACAGTGCACGTTTGCCAGGCGACTTCTCTTCGATTGGCAAATATTTTTAATTTGTTTTGCTCGGTTTACTGGGAAGGTTCCATTTGAACCATAGTATATTGAGTAAAATAACGATTTGCAATCAGAAAAGTGCTAGGTTCAGTGGCAAATCAACCCAATAATTTGGGTTGTTTGCTTTAAAAAGTCATTTTTGTAGATTCAAAGGGGCTGGTTTGGAGTCATTTGTCCTGACCAGTTTGAGCACCCAGTTCGGACGTGGTGATAGTAATTTGAAATTATATAGTTTTCAAGATAGCGGAATGGAAATACTCGACAGCGGAGCTTTTTAAATTAATACATTTATACCGGGAAAATGAGTGTTTCTGGTATCATTTGCATTACATCCAATTACCCGCGTATCTGCCTCTTGTTCTACTTCCTTTATTGCTGTAATTGCCGACATATGTACATAAAACTTTACGTCTCAATGCCATTTTTCTAAATGAACTTGATGCAAGCTGACAAGACATCAAGCGAACTGTCTTTCGCTGTAAATTTTAGAAATGCGTTAAAAGGGAGGCTTGCATGCAAACTGTACTTCCTCGTGTAGTTGCCAGAAGAGGTTTTTTCCTGCGCCGGTGGTGTAATGGATAAGACCTTTGTTCATAGTTCTAGAACCAAATTAGTGTCTAGAAATTTTGTAGAGGGCGTTTCATAAAAATTGTAGTTTTAAAAATTTATTAAATCGGGCAACCCCTTCTCAGTCCTAGACGTTTTTATTGTACTAAAAAATTGTTCAGAATATAAAAATTCTATGAAACTGCTAATAATCATATTATTTCTAGAATGTTTCATCGGACAGTAAGATGAAACATTCTAGAAATAATTGCGAAAAATCTTTTTAACAATCAAACTTGCACAGAGTAGACATTAATTTATGGTATTGTAACAATTGCTCTTAGACCAAACTTTTCCTTTGTTTTTAGGGTTCTGTATGTTAGAAAGAAGAAATAAAACCCTTATAAGATTGATCTTGCGTCCGTCCGTCTGATCATGTGCCTTATATGACTTCAAAGTGTGGGAAGAACTCGATTCGAGATCAAATTGTGGTATAAGTCAATATAGCACATAATTCAACGAATTCTAACATAAAATAATCGTTAACATTCATTGGAATTTTGTTTCATTTTTCATGTTTACTTTTACAGTTGGATATGTTTGCTAAGCTTTTGCAAAGTAAGCATTTTCAATGGAATGAAAAGAATTTTTATTCTCTACTTACATGTAATTGAAAGGTATCAGTTGTGGCAATCTCAGCAACTTCCATTAACTTTGTAGCCTGTGAAGTCAACACTTTTTCAGTTTTAACATGAGTGTCAAGTAAAACTTTTTTCTCTTTATAACGTTTTTTTGTGGTATGCAATACCTGTAAAAATATATATATACACAATTCTATAGTATAATTAAAAAAAAAAAAAAAAAAAACATTTATTCCTCCAAACCTTTTTAGTTAGATCCAATTCTGAACGGGTGTCTAGAAGAAATTTATCTTTTTTCTGAAGCTCCTCAGATTTTTCAACTAAATGCAAGCTAACTTCATTGAAAATCCTCTCCTTACTAGCCAAATCATCTTTAAGTGCTTTAATAAGTAAAATTTTTTCTGTAAGCTCTTTATTTTGGCTATCTAACTTATATTGCAAATCATTATAAGTTTCTTCGGCCAAATAAATTCCATTCTTATCTCTTGCGGCCATCAGATCACGCTTAAGCTTATCAATCTCTTCTGTATATTCCTTAAGAACAGTCTTTTTAGTTAATTTCTGATTAAGTTCCGGTTTATTTTGAATATTCTTAGCTCGGTGGGCATATTCAAGTGTGCTCAAAGTTTCTTCAAGATCTTTATGACCTGGAGAAATGGTAGCTATAATTGAAGTTTTAGTCCTCCCGCCCAACGATTCTTGGAGCAGACGTGTCAACTTCGATTCACGATATGGAATATGTGGGGTTCGTTCAACAAGGGCAGTAATTACACGTCCCAATGTAAGTAAGGATTGATTTATATTAACTGTTTCGCGAGATCGAATACCTTTTTCATTTCCAGCCTTAGAAATATTTTCACTACCAGCCAAATCGACTAGATTTAGTTTACCAATTTTCAGCATTTCCTCTCCATCAATTCCATTTTCTTTGATGTGAACTAGTATAGAGAATACTGTGTGGGATCTAGATGATTGTGCATTCATTAATGTAGTTGCAGTCTTACGTCTTTCTTTGCCCTTTTCTAGCAATTTGTATACGTCATCCTTACTGTGAACTGGAATTTCTTCAAGACCTTGTATTATTACTGATCCTTTCTTGTTAGCATCGTCAAAAATACGAATTTTAGTGCCATCGTCTGATGAGAGTAAGTCACAGAGCTCTTCATTATAAAGTTCTAGATACGAAATCCTCATTGAAAATTCAAGCTCCATCATACGTAATTCATCGAAAAGGTGACTTAAAGCTCTTGGAATAATTCCAATCATTGAATGCTGAAATTGTGATTTATGTTAATTTGATCAATTTTCTAAAACATTATTTCACTTACATCGTCCCAAGACGACTTGAGCTCAGGACATTCAGTACCAATCATCGTGTGTGTTTTTCCTGTTCCCGTTTGACCATAGGCAAAAACTGTGCAATTGTATCCAGCCAAAACTTCTTCAATCAGGGGTGCTACAACCGCATGATACACTTCAGTTTGATTAGAATCGGGACCAAAAGTTTTATCAAATGTGAATTTTTTTGTCATCTTTGAGTCCGGCGGATGGCGCACAATAATTTCTTTTGGATGTGCAACTTCAACGACTTCATGTGAACGAATACCTTTTTCTCTTGCATTGATGGGTCTAATGAGAAATGGTTTTGGTATATGTGGCACATTCAATTTAGATAATAATTTAAAAATATTATTTACCGTAGACGAACATAAACTTGTATGTTTTGATTAGATTTCTGGCGAGTTGTATTACCACCGCCCGATGAATTCATATTTCGCCCTTTCAAAACAAAAGTAGTACGATATAAATTATGTATCAATAGGAAACAACACCAAAAAGCTTCTGCTACAATATCACAACACTAATAAACACCTTCACTATAATTATTTTCGGCGCTAACAGGACAAAAAACATAAAATTATTTTGCGGTAATCACCCAAGCCGTCCCAGCCGTCAAGATTCAAATTTGAGCAGCTGGGTGCGTTATGAATGCATGACAGAAGCTTATACAGAACGAAGAATAAGCTGGAATCTGAATGCAACCCCGACACTAGCGCTTCGATACTAAGTACGCTGCTGGCGCCATCTAAGTTCAGCGGAGTTTCCTAAGTGCAGTGGCGCCCTCATTCGGAATTCGGACCAATTCCGGAAGTCCTCACCTGTACCGCTTTTAGAAACTATTGGCGCTAGTGTCGTTTGGTTTGACATTATACTATTGCAGTTTTCCACCTTCCCCCTACCGCCTTAAAGTTAAAGCTCACAAATACGAAATTTTGGAATTGCAATATTTAACAAACAGTTTTTTATACTTAATTTAATTTAAAATAACCGCGGTTCTAAAATTATTAACAAAATTTAAGAACACGTTGGAGGAACAGTATGAGAACTGACAAAACTTTATATAGTGGTGATAGAGGAGGCATTTTGCGCATGACATTTTTCTTTTCTCCCCTTTGATAAGGAAAACATTTTTCCGCGAAAGGAAAGCCTAAAAACGTAAACGTGAAAATGCCACGCATGTGAAAATATTTTAAGTTGGTGGAAATTGGGAATGGGAATCATTGAATCCAGTTGTCAGTTGGCCGCGAACTGGATGGGGTTGCGTACGAGTCTGCTACTATAGGGTTGGTTTTCCACCGGTATGAAAGGGGGTACCCTGATGAATGCATGAGCGTTCCATTGATTTTATCGCAAAAAATCTGTAGAGTGAAGAAATTTTAGTGGAAATGGTGGCCAGAAATATTCAAACAGTTTTGTCGTGTATCTAATTTGTGTAAATATCCGTACATATATGATATAGGTTCCTAAATTACAAAACAACTTCTTTTCCATTTTTAATTTTTTTTTTATATTGTTGAGAATTGAGAATAAGTGGTGAATATAAAATCATTCAAAGTGCACTAGCGTAAAAAAAAGAGCATAGGATAATTCAGAACGTGCTTGGAAGGGAAAGGTAAACACACTTTGGAGGAGACGCTCATGCCATCTTATAGTGCCCGAGATCAATAACCCTAAGGAGTAAGGACATTAAGTTTACAGACGAAACTATATAGTATGTGTATAGTGCATGGGAAAGTACATGGAATGAGTGGAATTAAACTTCACAAATGTCTGCGCTCAGCTGTTATTTCATACGAATGAATCTGGGTGACGGCATTTTAGGCGCCGGAAACTTACGGCTGGTCGTGAGGAAATAATGACTTGAGGTATTTTTGTTATGCTTTTATTATACTTACATCAAAATGTTAAAATTAAGTAGTAGGTACCTACTTATGTATGTATATGGAACAGTTTTATTTTTTGTTTTCCATAACTAAAAACAAAATTATAGAACTTGGTATTTATTGAATTTATTTATATAGAAGTGTTTTTTTTTTCGCACAAAATTGGCAATTGTGGACAGGGCTGGCCTTAGTTATTTTTGCGCCCTATTCAACCGACAAAAATTAGGCTTCATTTTTTAATTACAAAATATGAAATTTTGGGACATTTCTATATCATTCTAAATAAATAAAGATTTTACCAATACGATAAAATAAATTTTACGATATCCACTATAGGTACATAATACTTTTCATAGTCTTGCCGGTTGGACTATTTAAATAATAAACAAAATAAATTTATAGCAATTCAAAGAAAAATGAAAAATACTGAATATGACATAATAGTTTATAGTTATGTCAAATTCAGTATAAACTACTGTGGTCGAGTTATTCGGGTGGATTCATTATTTTTTTTTTAATTAAACTTCTCTTACCGTTACATTTGCGAATTTGTTTTAAAGTGTCTAATAATTGAAAAAAATTGTCAGCTCTACAAATGAGATTTGTATCATCGTTGACCAAGGTAATTGTTAATTAATTTCACTTTAGGAAAAATACTCTCTTCAAAAATGCCACAGCTTCAAGGAATAGAAACCTTTTGGGGAAGGGAAAATAGAAAATATGTATTTAAAAATACTCTGTCCAGCAAATGCATGCATATGTAGATCACTCGACGTACCAAAAGTTAAAACGCTTTTATTGCCATATTTTATTAGGTCTTGTCATTGGTTGTAAAGTACACATATATATATATACTTTATAATCAATGGCCTTGTGTAGTTTTCCCTTATTTAGATTCTTCTTGCGCTAGGAAATTGGAGGTCGCTTTTAATGATTGTACGAGATTTGTTTTGGGCTGAAACGATTTAATCCCACCTCTCCGTTTCTGTTGCATATATTTACTTGGATGTTCTTTAAATAATTTTATTTTTTTGAAAGAAAGCAGTTAGTTTTCTTCATAGAATTATATATCAAAACCGTGTACTGCGTTCACCTAGCAATTTTAATATTTTAACTCTGCGGCACAGATATTCTATATATAATAAAGCTCTTACTTTGTTCGAGTAATTCGTTTATCGAATTCACTTTTTGCATTTATTATAAAGTATTCTTTATAATCAATGCTTTATGCCAAATTTCAAAAATCCAACGCGTTGGAGGCTTTGAGGAGACTTTTATGCCAATGCTCAGCCATAAATAACAAAATTTATTTATCTTTGCACTTATTCAAAACACTTTATTATTACTGTCAGAGATCTTAACTTTTTTTCTTTAATAAATACAATTATGTTCAATTAACTGCTATTCTTGATTATATTCTGAGTTCTGCTATTATTTTTGTTTACTTTTTATTTTATTATTCCTTTTTTGTAATCTTTTAACTTTTAGTTTTTCTCTAAGTTTATTCATTAGCTTTTAATTCAATATATTTATATATTTAGCAATAGTAGGTGCAGGTAAAAGATTTTTAGTCAGGAAATAAAGATTTGAATTGAATTGAATTGAAAAATGCATAAACCAAATCTCACCACTTGTATGTATTATAGTCTTCCCTTTCCGTGTCAGCATTATTCATGTTAAAACAACCTGAAGTTTAATTATTTATAATTTCGTTAAAATAACAATTTGAAGTCATTAATTATTCCACCCTGAAAAGGATTTGGTAAAAGTAAAAATTTCATTACGTATTGTCATTTTCCTATAGGAAAGAATGGCGAAAGTTTTATAGTTTCCTCTTTCGCCATATGGCAGAGCTGGAATTAGCAAACCAACGTCATTTGATATTTTTATGTTGACTGCAAATGAAATCACCGCACCGCAGGAAGAATAAGGTAAAGATAGTGTTTACCATGCTCCGTCTCTCTTGCCCATACGCAGGATTCAGGTAAAAATAACCTTTTGAAAATTTAAGTCGGAATGACTTTCATTTCTTATAAGAGTGCGAAAAATATTTTATTGAAAAACCCTGGCTAAGGCCATAAGCGATTAAATTATCACTTGAACACAATAAAGATATTTTTTTAATTTAATTCGATTGTCGAGTGTAAAATTTAATCTTATTGGTTTTACATGTTTTGTAAGTAAAACGTTTCAAGGGGTGCTCAAACCCTGATATACAAAAACACAATATTTGTGCCATATGAAATAGCAAATCGCTCAGTCCATTGTTATAAGTCAGTGGTTATAGATTGTATATCTAAATATTATCGGAGCTATCTTTTATTGAAATAAAATGAAACAACAAGTCTCGCTCGGAATAATCTTCACTTAGTATTGTAAATTTGAAATAGAAAATCGGATAGTCCATTATGTTAGTGACTTTGTCCCAGAAATAATTGCAGTAATTGTCTTATGGGATTCTACTCACGTTGTCTACTTTCGGACTAGTTCGATTACGATATAAGAAAGATTTATCATTCTCTTTTTTTTTTTTAGGTTATGAATTTGGGTTTAATTTACAAGCATTTTTTATTTACAAGTAACAGGCAATCAAGCAAAGTAAATGCCTAAGTCAAGTTCTTTGGACGCTAAAGTCGCTAATCATTGGACTCGGGACCATATCAGATCTTTCTAAATAATTGTTTTTCGTGATCAGGTATATGTCAGCGCTGGAGGGGTTTTCCTTTCAATTTTAATTCATAAGAAATTTTAAGCTCGGTGTACTCTTTTTAAAAGTATACCGCGTTCATAGGTATCTAATCTACGTACCTTGTTAATGATTAGTTAAAGGCTACCTGTAACTTGCTCTAGGTGTACCTTACAACAAGAGTCGTTGAAAATTCGAAAATCATATTTTAACATAATTGCAATCACATACCGTTCATTATAAATCGGTGATCTTACTTAAAAATTATTATTATTGTGATTGGATGGTTAAAAGATATCATTTTTAATTTAATAAAACAAGTCCTGACTTCAAAGGTATATAAACAGGGTGTTTCATAATTGGTTCACATTACTCAAGAGTTTGATAGCTGAGGTAGAGACAAGCAAAAAATTATAAGGTTAAAGGCGGAACGGTGGTAAGACGCATGGTTTTGGCGGTAGGAGGGGGTTAATATTTTTAGTACTTTCATACACTTTGCACCATATACACCTTATCAAGGTGGGATTCATGTCAGATGATAGCAAACCATCTCATCTTTCCAATCCATGCCCAATCAGCTCTCATGTCACCTTCCGTCGGAGGTTGTAGGACATCACAGTCAAAAAATTAGAAAAAACAAAACCAATTTTTTTCAAATTTTAACGACTTTCCAAAATGCATGATAACTATACAGCTTTTAACAAGATTTAGAGACCCAAGAATGTTATCTTTAATTTAATTACCTAAATGCAACCGTTTTTGAGATTTTCCCCGTTTCTATGATTCATAATTTCATTAATTTTGCTACTGGTGATGGTAATCGCGCCTACTATTATGCAAGTCCCACGTAAAAGATTTCCTTGTAAACTTGTCAAAAATTGCATGGAAAACGCACGGAATTTGATGAAAATTGATTAATGGAATATAGTTTTAGAGTTTGCATGGAAAAGCTAGAATTGAATTTCTTATGATATCCTAGCTAGATCAATGCGCAAGTTTGATTGTTAACTCTGCATTATTACCCGGGTTGGAAAACGACCTCAAAAATAATTCATTTTTGTTTTCTCTAAAATATATATTGAAAATTCTCATCCCCATTGTTTTAAAAGCGTACTAAGGATAGCTGAAATTCATTCTGTGCCAATATAAAATATGAAGGCTCTGGGGTCGTTTACGACCCCAGGATAGGAATAGCGCAGTTGGAAAATTCCAGAAATTTTTTCAGGGTAAATTGACAAAACCCAAAATGTCAGGTGAGTGTACTGTGGCTATAGGAATAAACTCGTTTATATCTTTACGTCTTTCAAACACTCACGGAAGACAATATTTAGAGGAACGTTTTGAACGCAGCTCTTTTCCTACTTGACTTAAGGACAGGATTGCCGGAATAATTGAAAAGGGAAGACTTGTTGAAGAGGTGCAAGTTTCTCATGGAAAGAGAGGTGCTCTTCCTGTGCACGATCAAAAGATACATCTGCTCAATACATTAGAAAAAATTGTGCTTTAACTGTCTTCATAAATACAATTAAATGCATGAATAGATGGCAATATGTATAATAATACTATTTCTAAATTGTTAAAACTTTCATAATTAACAAAACTTTTGAATTTCCTGGTTAAATCGGGTAATTTTACAGTGGGGTTTTTCTCGACAGGGCTGAAATTGTGCGTAGTAATAAAGGGTTAAAGTTTCTTCTTGCATCTTTTTCTAGAACGATTTGTCTGATTGTAAAAATGATTTTAACCAATTTCGTAGGATTTTATATTCTGAAGAATTTTGTAGTACAATAAAAACGTCTAGGACTGATTATTTGCGGAGTATACGAACGTGAATATAACTTTTTTTTTTTTTAAATGGCCTGTGCAAAATTTTAGCTCTCTAAATGAACACATTCTCGAGTTATCGTGAAGACGGACAGACAAATGGACATGAAAAAATCAAAATAACTGGGTGGGTGTCCATTTTGCTTTACTATCATTATTTCTATGCGTTACTAACGTATAATGATGAATTTAATGCAGCCTATAAGATTTCATCTAGGGTAGTTTCCGATTTCCCCAAAATCCAATCGTTGGGCATGCTGCTGATGACTCCTGCTAGAGGCCGAACTTATGGAAACACGACCATTGGAAGTGTTTGACAGTCTGCTGTTAAAACTAGTAGGACGGTAAGCGTGTCCTTTTCATTTCCAGGCTTAAATTGGTAAACATTTTTCCACCCCTTCGGTGCAATAACTAAACTGAAATTAGTCTCGTCTCCATTAAAAATTAGCGCCGCTTCTTCTAAAATATCAGAGGCATTTATAGATGTCAAATATTTCTTCATTTCTGAAAACCACTCTCCGTAATTATGGCTCTCCCCTTTGACACGGTATCTAGATCTCGCAGGCTAAGCTCTGGATGATGTTTTAAAAATGCGTAACACCATTTCTTTCCTGGTCTTCCATCCTTGAAAGGTGTAGATCTTTGACCTTGCAATATTATTCTTTGCACCGTATTGAGGAGATCATCAGGTTTCTGAGGAAATCCGCATTTAGCTAATGCCATCAACCACTGCACTAACTTCGTTTCTTCTTCCTCAGGAGAAAGAACTGTATTTGGGCCCATTCTTCTAGGACCTTCTTTGATATGTCCGTGGATTCCATCCTGCAAAGTGCCCCGGGGAACATTGAATTCTTTACTAGCCTGCATGATGATATTATGGATAACCCGTCTTTTGGAATTCATTGTCCAATATACCTAAATAGAAAATATATATAACACGATTAATTCCTTGCGATGTATGCTTGCAATGAACTAGCCTAGATTCGAAATAAGGAACGATCCCTGCAAACATAATGAAGCAAAAGAGATGCACAAGCAAATTGCAAAAGCGAGATCACATTTCGAAACAAATTTCGATAGCAAATCGTTTTCAGTACTGAAAACGATGAAAACAGAGCGCTGTAACGGCATTTTCGTGATAAAATTCCAACAACCATAACACATTCATAAGCATGAATGCATCATTTATGCCTTATAGGAGAATACTCGAAACTGTGAGCAAAGAATATGTTAAGTGTACTCTGCGGCTTGAAGCAAGGATTCTCGAATTGAAGATAATTCGAGGAAAGGACCCTTCGATAAATTATTTGCAGGGATTAGTGTCCTATTTCGAGTAGCACCACCAAGGACTTCATTGTCAAAAGGGTGCTGACTACTGGATTAAACTAATTTTGAATGAGATTCAGTCTCCAGCATGCTGTGCTGGAGATAGACAACTCAATGAAATATCGTTTCCTTAACACAACACATTTAAAATTAAATGTATTTTTGTAGGTACATTTTCCAAATGTATTAAAAACTCGTAAATAAACACTATTTGTATAATAGAATACTTTTTTCATTAACTTACAACTTATTTCACAAGAAAATAAACAAAATTTCCAACCTTTTCCACTATTTATTTTTTAACAAAACCTGTTCATTACCATCGTCAATAGGATCCCTAAGGATACTGACGATAATAATACAACTACGAAGGATAAGTGCAATAAAATTTTTTAAATTTCTTGAGAACAGGTTTGAAGGCATGCGTAATTAATTGTTCGCAGGAAAATTTCTGAGATCATATTCTTATTTAAGGCATTTTTGTGTAAAAAGTACTGAGCACTGGGAACTGCTGACTTTAGGCGCTATTACCCTATAACAATTGTGTCTTTGTCGTCGACATTACCAGCAAGACAACGCATTTTTATACACTACATAGATGATGAAAGTATAGGGTATACATATATTAAGTTTGTCATTCCGTTTGTAATACCAGAAATAATGATGGTAGAGATAAATGGATTAGCACCCACGAATAATATTAAAAGTTATTTTGATTTTTGCACATCCGTCCGTTCGTCTGTTCTCACGATAACTCGAGAACGCATTGTACTTAGAAAGCTGAAAGCTGAAATTTTGCAGAATGCTTTTAAAAAAAAAAAGTAAAATTAAATTTGAAAGATCGGGTAACTACGTCGTGAGGTTGACATACAAAAATTTCGTTTTTCATTATATGTATTTTTGGACACTACTGTGAACGCGTACAAAGCTGAAGTTTTGTACACGGTGTAAAAACTTCTTGGCGTTGCCATATAAAAATTTAGGTTTTTTACGTATATTGTGAAAGCGATCAGTCCTAGACTTTTTTTTTATTGTAAAGTACTTCAGAATATGAAATCCGATGAAATTGGTTAGGTATAATCATTTTTTCTGTCCGACGAATCGTTCTACAAATACATGCGAAAGACCATTTCAAAGATTAGACATTCACAGATGCCATACGAAATTACATACATAGTGTATCATAAGAACTCGTCTTAGGTCAATTTTAACTTTTTTTATGTGCTGTTGATTACTACATTTAATCACTAGCTCAAATTTCAAATTCTTTTCAATTTGAATGCAGAATTTTTTATTACGCTTTCGTACATTTATATATCACAATAGCATTGCTCTCTACCAACCTACAGCTTTGAGCTGTCAGGAAATGTATATTTTTTACTAATAGGTAAGAACGAAGTTAAGAAACATAATTATGCATAACAATTATTACATAAAAAAAAGCACTGTTTCCCTAGCATGAAATAAACCACAACTAGAATTGTCAGCGGTTTATGATTAATCGGGAATTTCAATATTGCCCAAAAACTCTTTGAATGAAATCGAATTTGCCAATTTCGCTCAATAATGAGAAAATCTTGGGCGTAAAAAAACACTACTCTTTGGTCAGACTCGAACCTAGGACTGCAAACCTTCTCCATCGCTTGCTATTTGTACTACTAATCTTATTGTACGTGCATGCCAAAAACTGCCTTTTTATTAAAGATCGGTTTTGCGACGTAAATTTGCAAGCTTTTAGGCTGGATATTTTAGAAATAGCAATTTGGAAAATCTTTAGGTAAAGTTCTTTGATTCTTGAGATTGTGAACGTTGATTGAAATGCAGGAGCAATTTAAGTAATAATTGAAATTTGCATACAGCAAATGAAACAATACTTAGGCTAATGCGGATATCTTTTAGAAAGGAGTCCTTAATGCTGCAAGGTGGGTAAGTGAGTGAAGTTGTAGTGACGCGGTGAACATGGGGCAAAGACAAGTGGAGTTCTTTTAACTCAAGGAAAGAAATGCAAGATCGCGATTCGAAGGGGAGTATGGAGGTGTATAATGTTTTGCAGGTGGTGTGGGTTTCAATCTGTCCCTGTCGCCACTGATATCCGACATATTTAATCTTGAGTGACACGTGTCGCTTCACCGCCATTTTTATTAGTTCACTCGTCTGAGTCATATTTGAGACCAGTTGTATCTTTTGCTGTTCGTTTATAATTCTTGCATGCAGAATTCAAAAAAAATTAACTCATTTTCCTCAATCAGGTCCATCTCAATTGTTCCATTCGATAGAAAAGTTTAAATTTATTGCCGTTAAAAATTAAATCATTTTTGTTTGCATTATAAATTCCGTATTGTGTGCTCTTGTGAATGAACCCAATGAACTAATTATTGTTGAGGTTAGCAATTTGGATAAATGCAAGAATATCCTCATCCTCTGACGACGACATTTTGTTTGATCAATTTATGTGGTAAACAAATGGTGCAATAGCATTACCATACTAAGTACTTTAGTGCGCGCCCTGATAGAAATTCTGATATCATTATTTTGAATGTGTGGGGAACGTATAACTCCTTACTGCCCCACCTCAGCCTCAGGTCCGTAGCTAGAACCAAATTAAAGGTAGGGCATTAGAAATTTGAAGTAGGGCGCAAATTTTCGGTGCATTTGAGATACATTTGTTCAAGTGAAGGGACATTTTTTTTGAAAAATTAGTCTCTAGACCCCTCATTTTATTGCATATTTTTATACGTGAACTAAAACAGGTACCTACAATAAGAACAAATAAATGGACCAAACAAAAAACACAACATGGTAAAAATATTCAATATAATTGCCGTCTTCGATTTACCATATTGTGGAATTTTCTTAGCACTTCATCAATATCTTTTTTGTCTGTTCTTTTCCGTTCAAATGCAAAAAATACCAAACCTGCCATTATCTCATGAACAATTGACATTTTTTGAGGCTTATTGATAGCAATTAGTGTCGAAAAGGTAGATTCGCACGCAGCAGTACTACATCCGATTTTTGCGACTGATGCAAATAGTTCATACGTGTCTCTGAAGGATTCCCTTTTGTCTGTATAGAAATTGTAATATGCTTTCAGTCTGATCTCCTCGACCATTCAACTCATTCAAGTACCTTTTTCACAATAATAATCTCCTCTTTGGAAGGAATTTTAATACCTGAAAAATAATTCCAATTACAGATTTGTTTTTTTCTCATTAATTTCCACACAACAATTATATGTATATTTAAATGTTGAACAGACTTAAACTTTGTCGAATTTATCAAGACACAAAATTGAATCTAGTATGTAGATCATCATTGTCTGCAAATATTCTTTTCATCTCAGCTGTTATTATGTCTACAGTTTCATAATATTCCGCATTAAATGGCGGAATTTAAACTATGCCTGCTGTGTTTTGACGAGAAGGTGATGCAGCACTAATCCTCCAGATGTCTTTTGCCTTTACTTGTCTCTTCTCTTCTGGAAACTATTTTGAGATTCTTTTCTACAATATGGTATTCTTAGCTTCTTCCAAAATTGCCTCATACATCTCTTCTGACCTCAATTTCTTCCTAAACACATCTTATTATCGATATGGCATCCTTCAATCCCGTGCTTCGACCCTGTAAAGCCACATCAGCCGGTTGCAGAACACATAATATACTTTTTGCTACTATCTTTGCCAATCGAACTTCCATGTTTAACATAAAACCTTTGATGTCAACACTTTTTGCAATGTCATCACCACTGAATTTTCCATTTTTCATTTTATCTGGAGTCTTCAAAATCAGAGAATAGTTTTCATATACGACTCTTGTAACAGTCAAATGTCCTGACGAAAGCTGTTCAAGTAGTCGACCAATCGTCTGACCTTCATACATGGCAGAAAGAGGTTGGAGGTAAGCAATGCAAACAGAGCCGATTAGTAGCTGACTGGTCAATCTTGCCGATCATACAGATTCGCCGCGATGACTTTTATGACGGCGTCGCAGAATATCGAATAAGTTGGCAATTTTTAAGGTAGGGCATTGCCACTCTATGCCCTCCCCTAGCTACGGCCTTGCTCAGCTTTCGATGTTCTCTAAGTCGACTGTATGCAACCTACAGTTGGGGTAAAACAAAAGCCTTAGATTAATGAAACTTGAATATTTATTGTCCTGTAAAATTCTTTCTCTGCCAATATAAATTTCCTTTTTCTTGTACAGATTCTCTAAGTACAGCTGATATATTAAGATCTAACAAAAACAACTTAATGTAAAAAGGTGACTGACATTAAGTGATGATTTTTACAATCTCAATTTTCATATTTTTGTTTAACGCTAAGCCTACGGCTTTTACAATTCGCAAATCACCGAACACTTCATCGATTTTTAAAATACAACTTACAAATGTTCTGAGAGCTTGCCAAATATCAACCGTGCATATGTACTGCTCTTATGCTCTTATTTACTGCCACATGTGTATATAATTCACGTAGTCCATTAAAGTACATCAGATCACTAATCCACGAACTTCGTTTATAATGTTTTGTTTGCCTAAAAAATACCTACATATCTTTGCTTAGTAAATTTATTGTAACAAATCATCCATAGATATTTCAAAATCGTTTACATTTTGATAGAAAACTTTTTATTTTATTCCTAGAATATATTTGAAAAATGTTGTTGAATAGATTCAATTAATATAATTCAAAGTAATTAACATTCTAAATAAAATTTGCTGGAAATATTTAAGTAAGTAATGCAATTCAAACCTATCAATTTTAATCTAATCTAGCTATTGAGTTTCATTATTAAGATAACTGTTCTCAACATTTTGTAATTTTGTCCGATTTGTGACATGTGATTTTAATATTTTGGTTATCAATGAGATGCTCATTAGGAATAGGTGCATATTTATGTAGATACCTATACCTATGTATTCCAATTTATACGTACTTTATGAAAATGATATTTATATGTTCGTGGAAAGAAAGAATAAATGAGACTCGGAAGTCAAGGCTATTACTGCTGTCCAAATTAAAGTAATTCGGATAAGAGCGAGTCGGTGGTTCGCGCATCAGGGTTCCATACCTACCAGAACTTTATCAACGAGCAGCCGATTAATCGAGTTTAAGTATATTTAAATCTAATTCAGATTTGCTAATGATAAGTGAATAATGTTGAAACAGACGGACGCAAGAGTTATTTTATAAGAGTTGGTCTTATTAATAAGAGTTGTACCTATATAAGTTAATACAAAAAAAAAAGTTTTTCCAGCCATTATTAGCCTGACGAAAAAAAGCTGCAGTTTTCCTGTTATCTATGACTCAATGTCTACTAACCTTGACAATATTAAAATTTAGCTTTAGAAACTCAAACGATCAGTGGCTGAGAGGGCTGTTTTTGGGCTATATATTTATAACCAAGTCACTAAAAATATTGACTTTTTTCTAATCTTAGAAAATAGCCATTTCAAACGAAATTTCTTTTTGCGAGAGCTCAACAGCCCCCATTAGAAATTTAAAAAATGTTTCATAATCTTTACCTCTCGAAATATGTGCGCATCACAAAGACCTACCATTCTGCCAAATTTCAAATTCCTACGTCACGTGTCGTTCTCGAGAAAATCGTCTGTGACAGACAGAAAGAATTAAGGCACGAGCGATCTACATACAATGGATCCGTTTTTCTTTTTTAATTTGTTTTACGGGACTCTAAAAACAAGTAAAAAAGCTAGAATTTGTATAAAACCAATTCTTATGACATCCTAGATGAATGCCCGTATGTAATATCAGCTGTGTTCTTTTGTGTACTTTGTTCTAGAGCTTCCATATACTGGAGAGAACAAATTGTTCTGTCAATTGAAGTGAACTATTTGTATTGTTCGCTTCATTTATAAATCTTCTATAAAAATGTATGAGGCGTTCTTTTGTGTACCTTTTGTTCTGCCCTGTTCTGCGGACACAAAAGAACACAGCTATCGTATCTGTGCAATTCTGTTTCTTAAAGTGGTTTTTTAGATATATTTCTAGAACGATTCGTTGAACAGTAAAAATGATTATAACCAATTTCATAGAATTTCATATTCTGAAGAACTTCTCAGTATAATAAAAATGTTTACGACTAATCGTTTGCTTTCAGGAGTTATGGTGGTGCAAACTAAAAATTTCGGACTTCATATTTTTTTCTTGACTTTGATCTCTTGTTATTTTTACAAAAAAAAAAAAAAAATGTAAACTGTGCAATCTCCTCTTTAATTTGACCTATTACACCCTATGTGCTATCTGTAGCCGTTAAAGAGTTATCAGCTCTTAGCCTATTCTCAAAGCTTTTTTCTATCTACTCTCAAAGATAATTTGTTCCCCTAGTAACTGAAAGCACGTCATAAAAAAATATCGTCTAATTTAGATATGACCTGAATACTTTTGCTGCGTTCCTTTTCTCGTTCAGAATGAATTTTTTCAATCCATGTCGTTCTTTTTCTCGGGCCGAACGATTTAGTTTCAATCTGTCATCGCTTTTTTCGGAATCCGAATCGTTCTGAATGCACCTGAGTTTTTCCCGGATTCAAGCAGAACGATTTAATTTGTATTCGTGAATGTGTTATTTATAATTTGGACGAAGTGGTATTAATTGAGTTTAAGTTGCTTTTATCAAATGGAAGAAATGTCAAACACCTGAAATGGTTCTGTTTCGTTCCTTTTCTATGAGCACAGAATTAAATTATGACATCGTTCTATCGATTCATACAGATTCATTCAGAACGAGAAAAGGAACGCAGCATTCATGAGCTAATAATTGTTTGACGGCTACAGTTAGCGCGTAGGGTGTAATAAATTAAATTAAAGAAGGGACTCAACAGTTTACAATTTTTATAAAAATAAGTTGTGTTAACAATCGTTTTGTAAAAAGACAAGAGGTCAAACTTAAAAAAAAAAAAATATCGCAAATTCCAAGTTTTTAGTTTAGACCACAATAATTCCTGTGAGGAGAGGAGTATGAAGCTGGTTGAGCAGTCGTTAGAAAGGCCATGCAGTTCTGCACATAATGAGCTCTTGACAGTAACCGTACACCCTGTACCTTTTTGTGAAAACCTAACATATTTTTTTAATTACCCTGTAACCCCGAAACGGTTGATATGCCCCCCCCCCTCTGCCGAACAAATTTTTTGTTTGGCTAGGTGAGTAATATCACCTGACCTCCCGCTCTGTGGACCATCAGGGAGGCAGTACCCTATATATGAAATATATAGTGAAAAACTAAATTTTTGAATGGCAGCCTTACAAAGGAGTTATCCGATTTTTCGCATTTTCGAATTTAAATTTACTTTTTTTTACAAAAGGCCATTTGCAAAATTTCAACTGTCTAAATAAACGCTCTCTCGAGTTATCGAGAGGACGGACAGACGGACAGACAAGTGGACAGATGGACATGCAAGAATCAAAATATGTCAAAAACAAGAGATATATTTAATAACTGGCTCCTGATCCTTAATTTTTTGAATATGTTTAAATCAGGTAACTCCTTTATGGAAATCCCAACCAACATTTTTAAATTTCTTGTCTGCTCGTCGTTTTCAATGTTGGAATTGAAAATCTGTGAAATTTCCAATGATGATTTATCGCGCCTTGTGGCAACCGATGGTATTTTAACATCATTTATACGAGAAGAACTTCAAAATGGATGCTTTTATAACTGTGTGCATTATTTCATTTAGATTATCAACAGAAAACATAGATAAAACAGCAGCAAGTTGTCTTTATCTTTAAGTTTTCAAACTTGAAAGCTCTCCCTGTCTTTCTATTTGTATAACATCTAGGTAGGTAGGTATAGATGTGTAATTTAAATTCAATAACAACGCGTTCAGAAGCTATGTCTATGCGCCACCTTAAATCCCATTAGAGGCATTTTGTTGGCCTTCCGCATCCCCATACATTCTCCCCTTGCTTCGCTACTGAAGTTCAATGGAATACACAAGGGCTTCTACACACGGGATATTACGTAATCTCTCGTAACAGCAGCAAACTTTGCAAGCCAAATATTGTGCAAGCATTCTCTGGTGTATTGTGTATATCTGTCCTTTGTGGGGTTATAGTTAGTAACCATAGCGACATCAGTGTGTCACCGCAAAGTGAGGGGTGTCCCGACGTGCCCGTCCTTTAAATATTTTGTTTTTTTTTGTTTATCAAGATGCCTTGAAACTGTCCCTGCATAACCCATAGAAGGTTGGACTGCCGCCTTGCGTCGCTGTATACATGTTTTGAAAGTTTGTATAGGAATAGGCAAATAAGTAGGTATGTAGATGTATAGGTATTCGTCCTTCTGGATGCGATACTACGGTTATAACAAAAGGGCAATTGAAATTGGCTTTGAGTACCTACATTTATCGAGGGACAGGTGTTTATCGGTGGTGTTGTGATGATTTAACGTTATACGATAGGCGATAGCTATCCTCAAAATATTATTCCTAGTATAGCTGACCTCGTGCTAATTAATTTTGTTGCAAGAACATTGATTTATGCAAATTGTTTCCTTCCTTTTTGTACGATAATTTGAAAATGATTTTAGATTAGAGAGCTGAAATGTTGCTTAGAATTGTTTTATACATTTTTTTCCATAGATTAAGGTTTGGAAATTTTGTTAAATAGGTTATAACCTTCATATAGGGTTGCCATACAAGAAAATGTAAATTTTTTGCGCCTATTGAGAAAACGGTTAGTTAGAGACAGACATTTTTTAATGTTTTGCAAGTTTCTTCGGAATGAAAAATCTATAAAATTGTTTATGATTATTTGTCCGTATTGTGAGAAACAACAAGAATTTCTTCTAGAATGGTGTCTAGAATGATGATTCTCCATTGGGTAGTAGAAAATTTAACACGCCGAGGGGTTCTTGTTGGTGAGGTAGCTGTATTAGAGCTGGTATTGGAGGGCAAGAAGCCGATTAAAACTGGCAAAGATTACAAATCAATAACTTTTAAGAATCATTTAAATGATAAAAGTGGCTATTCACAATAAAAGCAGAGAAAATGTTTTCTTTTCTAATTTCTCTTCAAACTTCTCTACAATAAAACTAGATTTTTATACGACCAAAAAATATGTAATCATTTAAAGGTTGAATGCTGAGTTCAAATTTGCGACCAACATGCTATCTTTGGGATATTGATGTCTCTACTAAACACGACATCTTTTACATAAACAAGAAGGTCATTCAACAAAACGTAAGCACGCAATCTGCATCAAATATAAGAATTCTCAAGGAAAATTCTCAAGTAAATTTTACGCTATTTTTGGGGTAATGGTGGCCAGAACACCAAAAGCTAATGCATAAAAATTTCAAAATCTTCTACGGAGTTTTCGGGGTATTGTTGAATGGTAGAATAACCGGTGATATTTTTATAATAAACTTGTAGTGGATATTATCTAGAACGTATACTGTAACAAAAAGCGCCTTAAGAATATTATAAGGTGTAACCGAAAGCTAGTCGAATGATTTAGGAGTTGGTGGATTATGAGAATTAGAAAGCTTCTCATAGTTATCAGCTACATTTGGTGTATTATTACAGATAAAAGATATCTTTAGCTCGTGTTGATCTTTATAGATGTGATTGCATTTCGATATACCTATACCAATATCCTTGATAATTCTCCAAAGTTCACTCATTTCAAAGTTTGACAGTAAGTTTAGCGTTATAGATCCGCTCCCGTTGAAGGTCGTGTTTCCTAATTAACTATGCTAGTTTCGTATGGAATATTCTAGAAGTTATAGACGTTAAAAAGTGCTTCGATCGTACGCATAATCACGATGAGATATTAATCAACTTAAGAAAATCCTAGAGTCTGTTTGTCTCTTTATCTGTAACGCGTGCGAGTCGAGTATTAATTTTTTTTTTTATAAACGTATTAGAGAATCCCATTTGAAGAACGGGCAAGTTTATCTATAGCTTCCAAATGCCAGGGACAGACACGATATCAGATATTTGGCGGGTTTTTAATGCAAAATGATTACGAAATTAGAAATTTATTAAATATTCCAAGTGGTGTTATTGTTTGTCTGGACATGCCATAGGAGAAAATTTGTTCCCAGTTGAATGTACCAGCATGAGATGATAAACAATATTCAGGTTTACTGCTTTGCAATCGAATGTAAATAAATAGTTTTCAAGTTATGTCTTGTGTTGAAGATGTTGAAGGCAATGAATTACTCTTTTTTTTTTGCTCTTTAGTCTCACAAACACCCTTGTCGTTTAATTCAGGTGAATATTCGTATTTTGCTTTGCTTCACTAAAGCCTCCTTTGTTGGCCTTATAAACTTTTGGGTTATACTAAGGTGAATGAAAAATAACTTGACCACTTTGCCTCTATGAACTGCTGCTCTTTATTGAAAGAAACTCTTTTACAGACTGTGAAACTATTATAGATATCCTAAGCAAACTCGAGCCGGTTAATCGATAACTGTGCATCTAGCAACATAAGAATTCTATCACAAATTGTTGGGCTTGCTTGGTGTACATATATATGTATATATAGGAGATATATTGAATGTTTCGTAGAGGTCTCATCAGTTTGTTGTGGGTGTTAATCATAAAAGCATATTCATTCCATTATAAGAATCTCTACAAATTTTGGTAGGAACTTGTATCTGATTGTGAAAATAAAAGGCTTAATAAGGGCTACTTATTAGCGAAAGTGACGGTCAAGCTATCTTAAAAAAATCATAGCGCCTGTTTACAGGGTTTGTAGGGGTTTTTTAAAAGTCGATGAATAAATTTGAAATCCTAAAAGGCTAGAAACACCTTCAAACATTGATTATGTGTAAATAAATGTGCCCAGAATCATTGACGTGTTGGAAAGAAGATGTGCATGCAGCTATACTTGTCTTTCGATCGTTCTTTCCTTTATACTGTAAAATATTTATATAATTCGTTGAATATTATTAAATATTACACAAACGTATAAATATAAGCTTAGAATAATATATTTCAATCAAATTATTTTTTTTTTCAGATTTTCTCAATTAACTTGCTTGAAAACATGGCAACGTCGTATGACCAAGAGAACTGTAAAAAGTGTGTGTATAAGTGTGCTACTCTGATAAACGTTTAATATTTTAATTTGTGATTGATTGAAAAATAAATCTTCACGTAATGATTGAATTGCGGACTCTTAAGTGGAAAAGTTGAAGAATATGTGGGTGGGATTTGATCGATGCAGTTCACGTGTCGAAATTCAAAGCCAGGAAGAAACTTTGGCTGATATTGAAGTTGAACGGATTTCAACTATAGCTGGGTCATTACGTTCGATTGCCAGCATTTCACAGGTAAATTTTTATATTGACTAGAAGTAGGCGTGTACATTTGCATGGCTATTTTTATTTCCTGTTTCTTGTTTTTTGAAAATTCAGTATTATTGATTTAATATTAATCATTTTGGGCGGAACTACTATAGTTGATTGTTAAAAAATATGCAACTTCTCTTCATATAATTTATGAAAATAAAATATTCGCCTAAATGTATGCTATTTACTATTTTCAGTGTGGAAATGAACAGGTTTATGACACCGATCATACCGATCTCAATTCGGATTTTGATGAAGCTGAGCAGAGAAGGGAACTCTTGAAAGATGTAAGGGAATTTTACGTTAGTTATGTTATGACGAATATTAATTTGAGAAAATTATTTTTTTTCATGCAGAAATGGAAACAATTATTTGATATGGTGAGTAATGTTAATGGCATTTATGAATTCATTAAAAAAAAATTAAAAAAAATTTATGTGCATCGGCCGGGAATCGAACCCGGGCCGCCCGCGTGGCAGGCGAGCATTCTACCACTGAACCACCGATGCTTGTGTATGTTGTTTTAACAGACCCATTGAAGTACTTAGATATAGAAATGTATCTAATTAGAAATAATGTATCTCTTAAATTTTAATAAGATATAATACTGTTTATATTTGAGGATGTTGTAAACCTTGTTGTGAAAACGATTTTCATAAATTTTCATTTCTAGAGAGAAGAGAAAAACAATTATCATTATTTTGATTTAAAAGGCCGTGAATTGGATTAGTAATTAATTAATTTGCATTTATACCTACCTAATGTGACCGCAAATTAGAATGAAATGCTGTAGGTAGGTAGGTATATTGGTCCGAATTCTATACTTAACACATTTTATGAATAAAGGATCAAAAACGTCCCGACCTTTATTTATGCTCAAGGGGTTGAAACAGACCCATTTCGAAATTCGCGTAATAAGTCAATCAATAAAGACAATCAATTCACATTAATTCTAAAAGATTTTAAACTTTGATGGAATGTTGGGTGAGGTAAAATTCTAATAAATTTAATTTTGCAACCATTCCCGTAATTCTGAAAATTTCACAAACAAGAAAAGTTTTTATAACTTTTATAAAAAAAATTCAAAGTCCTGCAAAAGCTATGAAAGCCGCCTATAATATAATGCTCATTAAAAATTTGTACAGCATGGGTAATCGGATTTGAACTTTGGTTGTGGGCCGCCATAGCGCATAAGAAACTGATTAAAATATTTTCAGCAAATTCAAAGGAAAGAAATTGAATTCTTATCTCCCCTTATAAGAATTTGTAGCGCCCACGTAACAGGCAGGGAGCAATTTTTTTAATTGATTTTTTATTTTTTTTTAATTGCAAAAGCTTGCGTAGGTAACTAATAGAGGATTGCAAAGTTATGTTGAATTCTTTTCAACAAAATCGAACAGTCACTGAACTGAATCAAAATCTGTCAGATCTACACCGAATTTAGCCCTGTCTCGAACGGGGACAAGCTGAAAAGAATGTAAGAAAGTAGAATATCCGAAAATGTTCGTCCCTTATGATTTTAATAAAAAAATAAACCACTTTAATAAAATAATTGTATTTTCACAAGATGTTCACACATCCATATCCATACAGGAAAATAGTCTTCTAGTAATTTACAGCTTGATTCCCCCAAAGGCTACACTTCCTACATACCATACTTAACAAATTAATAAAATAGTTTTGATTACAAAGTAACCTTACCATTTAACGCAGAATACCTCTCAGCTGAGTGATAATTGCATGTTTGTTTGTGCAGCCGAAGTCGGAATCTGTAGGCAGCTGCATTGGATATCATCAGCCCGCGGCATCCCATGACGGCACAGTGACATTGCAATGAGTACTCAGCTGAGAACTTTTGTTTGAGAAATCGTAGTCATTTCCAAATTTCGTACATAGGCTTTACACGTTTACTCTGATGAGGAATATTGGCGTAACCCAGGTTTTTGTTTTGGGGGGAGACAGGTTCCCCAACTCTCGTACGTTGGCTTTAACAAACATTTTGCTGGCGAAGTATGTATATCAGCCCATTGGTATTGACGGAAATTTTTTATCCATTGCTAATAAACCTAGAGCCAATGAAATTGGATAGATTAAAGAAACATAAAGTTTTTGAGAGTCTATAAGTTACAGAACTAAAAACAAAACACAATCTATGTTCTAAAACATAATTTCCGCTAAAGTAATTCTGAACACAAAAATTTCATGAAATAATTTGCATCTTACAAGTCGCAGACATCGCGTTCAGGGCCGCATTTATACTTTTGGAGGCCTTAGGCGAAAAATCTATATGAGGCCAAAAAAAAGTCTACTTCAGTTCATATAGGTACATAGTTTTTTAGTTTATTGGAAAGTCGACATTTCCATAATAACCATTTTAATAACATAAAAAAGAACACATAACATTGGTATTTAAAAAGAGTATAAAAACAAATCAGTTAGATTTTAAATAAAAAATAAAATAATAATTAAACATTTTTTTCTGGCTTTTGTTTTAGCAAATAAGTCTATAATGTCATTATAATTAATCAAGTCCATTACATCTCATTCAATGCATAATAGCGAAGATCACTTGTTTTATTTTGATGTAAGTTACTTCGTAAATAATTTTTTATTCGTTTCAATACCGAAAATAATCGTTCAGCACTTGCATTAGAGATGAGCATCTACGTTCGGAAAAGTAGACGTAACCAATCGTTTATAAATTTATACATATTCTTAATACATTACATTACTTTTTTCTGAGTCAATATCATTACCATAAGTTTGTAAAATTTTCTTAATACTAGCCTTGCGTACTTATCATGATTCATATGTTAAAAAAAAAAAAAAACAAAACGTACGCCAGGCTGTATGTCTGAATAGTTTTTCGCCCTTTCATTTATTTCAAAAAATTAACTTATCGCGAGTGGCTCGTATAAGAGTTATGACCTAACCTTATTTGTGTATCTTTGCGTGATGTTCATATATCTCACTATGGTAATAAAGGAGAAAATACAGGCCCAATAAGGGGGCAACAAATGTCGATTACGTACGGTCATGCGATAGAACCTTAGAAATAAAAATAGAAAAATAAGAAATAGCGATGAGTTAAAACAAATTCACTATTCTACCGTTTGGGAGATAAGGGTGATTAAGATTTCCAACGACTGTACAACCAGCCCCGCACTCTTCTCCTCCCAGGAGTTCTGATGGTCTAAAAAAGTAAAAATTTCGGATTTTTGTACAATATTTTTGACTTTGACTTTTTGTTTTTTTACAAAAAGGCAGTTAATATAACTTTTTTTATAATGACTGTAAACTGTATACTCTCCTTTTTAAGTTAACCTATTACAACCTATGTGCTATTTCTAGTCGTTGAAAAGTTATTAGCTCATAACCAATTCTACTCTACAAGTCCTATATCAGACTTAGAATGGAATATAATTCCCAAATCTGGTCCGGGTCTTCATTGGATATTGTCCAAAAGAAAATCTTCAAGTTCATTGGCGATTTGGCATTCACTTGTCATATCGACTCACTCGAGTACCATCGCAATGTTGGATGCTTTTCGCTCCTTTATCACTATATTTGTGTTAAAAAAATTATTTTTTATGATTTATCTGTAGAAAAATTGTTTACAAACATTTCAGTGAGGTCGAAATTTGTGAAGTTAGTTTTTTCTTTAATATAGGAGTACGATTGAAGTAGATTAGAATTATTAATCACATCATAAATTAAGTGGTTCTTTATTCATTTTTGTTTTAAAAAAGAATAAAATCAGACCCTGAGCTGTTATAGGGCAGTGTTAATAAATTTAAAACCAAAGAAGAATAATCCAAGGTCGAATTGGCCTAAACATATAATCCCCCTACTTAAAAAATGATTCATATTTAGAATTTGAAAAAAAACTCTATAAATACGAGTATTATTTGGGCAGAGCATCTGAGTTCACTGTAGTGTACACAGTAGGAAGTTCAGGATTTCATTGCTGTCCTGATGAGATCGCTCTGTGCTTCTGATCGAAACACTCAGTTATACTGCCAAAATTTCTTCATGAAAACTCAATCTCATTTCTTATTTTTTTTGTATATAAATGTACCCAGAAATGTAAGGAATTTTCAAATCGTTATCTGCGGGTTCAGTCAGCATAAATAAAGATATTACTGCTACAGTCCTAAGAATTAAAATAAATAAAGAATATTGGAAATATTTTGGCTACGTATTCAAAAATTCTCTAGTGTTGTCAAAATATTAGGTGGTATCTCTGTAGCCAAACATTTCCCAAAGTAGGCACTTGGTACGATTGTAGCTAAAGTGGCAACACTGATTGGGGACTCCACTAACTATCCAACTATAATTCTGCCTACACAATTCTGATCGAACAAAAGTAGAGCTCCAATTATTAAACACTTGATTAGTTTTCTTAATGTAGAGAAACCAACCCACTTGAGCTCAAGTCCTATCTATGTAGTAACTGTCACTTGTAACGAATTCTACAAGATTTTTTCTACCATTATTAAATAAATAAAATACAGATTTTAATATTTTTATTGATTTTATGTAAAAATCAATTTGAAGTATGAACCTTAAAAATATTTTGAAGAACATTCGAAGAGCCTTAATCATCGTTATGTAGTTTCAAATTTAATAAAAAGATACAAATCAATACTTATTGGGTTGTTCAAGTAAATATTTAAAATTTGTGTTCAGTCAAATACGAAGAACGCGAGGATAAATTTAAGTTTGCATAAAGCGCCGCCATCTAAGTGTAGTTAAATAACTCAAAGGCCTGAAAAGTTGAGAAGAGGCAATTTGAAATTGATATGTGTGAAGGAGAAGAAAGTCCTCTTTTGTCGATTAACTTTTCTGATTAGTTTAGCGAATGAACTCGACTTAATTGGCGATTCAGAAATTTACATTATTTCTTTATTTTTTATTGATTTATATTTCATAATTTTTCTAATAAGAAATTCTATATATTTCTAGTTTGATCCTGAAGGATTTGGTGAAATTCCTGTCGAAGAATTTTTAATTGCTCTAAAATCATCTGAACTTCAAGCCCAAGTGCCTATAAATAAACGTGAACTACTTTATGACAGAGCTATGAAAGCGAAACTACCTCGAGGACCTGGATCTGTTTCCTTTCAAGATTTCGTTAATGTGGTAAGTGCGCAAATGTTATCTATCTATATAGTTATAATAACATATCAATCATGAGGTCGGATTCGATTGATGTATGAGTATAATACATACCTATATACCTTTTCCCATCGATCATGGATAGGTATCAGGAGGATAGTTTGCTTGTCCTTAATGTGTTTTTAAGTTGTGTCGGAAACTTCTTAAGATTGACTCCGATTAACATTTTGACGATTTTAGGTTTTGAGATGTTTACTTTTCATCAAAACTTTAATAATACATAGGTAATCCCTGGAAAATGATTTTCCTATAATTAATTTTTTGCTGATTTATCAATGTTGGAAACATCTGCAACTGAAGCTCTCATTTGAAATTGTTCCGTTTTTAACTGACCCAAGGTAGACAATAAACAGAGGCATATACGAGTACATGTATAGTTCCCATATAAAACCAACAATTTGTCACTCACTTACTTTACTTAGGTATGTCAAATGAACACAAGGGACACATTTTGAACCCGATTCTTTACGTTTGAGTGGAGGATTTGTCAGCAAATACCGTTGTGTCCTTTGGATTATATCCATGAAGTGAATTTGGCTCGAGGGATATGTCTTATGCTACCCAAGGGTAGGGAATGTAACTGAAGTGAATATACCGCAGTACGAATTATGTATGCATGTAGGTACTACATAAAAATTAGAAAATGCGGGTTAAATCTGCTGTGCCACGTACCTACTATTGTATGCGATTTATTTGGTTTTAAACATTATTATTATCAGAACAGAATGTCAACATTAAAATGCCAGCCACATCATAGAGCAGAACGGGATCATAAAAGGTTTTAAATGCTTACAATTAGTACAAAGGAATAAGGCGATTTATGTTTTGGGTACTCGCGTCTGTTAATCGAATTCAACTTTACAAAAGAAATTTTGAAATAATTTTAAGGTGTTATCGACGCTTTCTTTTTGAATCAATAATATCTCACTGTGTTAAAAATTTGCTGTATATTTTGTAGATTGATTTCTTGAATTACTACACCTAAAACTCTTTAATGAAAATTAGTTTCAATTCAAAATTCTAATTGTAGGTACATAGCAAATCATTTCAAGGATACTGCCACAATCTTTGTGTGCTTGAAACTAGATTTTCCGAATGAATTAAGTAGAGTTCGCTTGTTATGTGTAACCGAAAACTTATACCAAATATATTAAATTATAGACGAATTCTAACTGGGGTGTAAGTGTCAAAGAAAGAGACATGAGCTACCCACACTCGGGATAGAGAGACCAGAATGGCCACCTGTATATGGAATTCGGGTATTTTTATAGTCTAGATCAGGGGTAGTAAATCTTTTTATACCTACCGACCATCAATTCAGCAGTATGTAATTTAACTTATCGCAACTATATAAATTACTTGTAATTTTTGAGTGGAGCTTGCTATATAGGCCCAAAATACTTTCACGGCTTCGGGCCACAAGCCAGTTGACGCTTGTGGTCGACTGTTGAAGCCAAGTAAGTTATATTCACTGCCATTGGCCACAAGAAGCCATGCGCATAAATATATGCATTTTCACGTCGATAATAAATTTTTCATATATTTTATTTTTTTGCAGAATTTTTACAACCCAGTATGAAATGGTTCTCACAGGTGAACAACTTTCTGACTGATAAACAAAATTCCGATTAATTACAAATCTCCCGCCATATTGAATAACCTACCATTCTTATACTTCAATGTTGTTAGTACTGGGGCGCGGCCATGAGTCACAAAATTTGAGATTTGATCAAACTTGCCCACGGTCATAGTTTGGCTTGTGGCCTGTGGCCGCGAATGTAACTTTGTCAATACATTTACATTGCTTCAGACGCGTGCATCCATCCAGTGGCCTGTGGCTTGTGGTCGTGAATGTATTTTGGGCCTTAGTTTGGAAAATTTTTAATTTTAATGCTTGCTGCTGTATTTAAATCAGGCGCATATTCGATGCAACACAGCACAGCGCAGGCTAACAAAGCACAGCCTAGCACATAACAGCCTAGGAATTGGGCAAGAGAGCACAAGCAGATGCCTATTTTTGTCCTGCGTCGATTGTGGTTGAGACACAGTTGTTTTCGAATAGTCATTGTCAACTTTTGCAACACATAATACGAATTTTGACGGTTGTTAATTGGGTTGCTGGCTTGAATATTCCAGACAGGGACCAGGTTGACTACCCCTGCTGTTTTAGATGATGAAATCATAGGGTATAATAAGTTTCCCATTCCTTTTCTATCTCATACAAACAATGCTGATAGAACGAAATGGATTGGACACTAACGCATAATATTAAAAGATATTTTGATTTTTGCATCTTCGTCTGTCCGTCCGGGCATTTACTTAGAGAGCTGAAATTTTTCACATAGGATTTAAAAAGAAAAAATTGTAGATTTAAGTTCAAAAATGGTACAAATCGGGTAACTCCTTCATAGAGTTGCCATACAAAAATTTCGTTATTTCTACCTATTTGGACACTGCCTGAGAACGCCTCAACGTAAAGAGCTAAAATTTTGTACACAGTGTTTTCATATAAATATTCAATATAATTTCAAAAATGGGCTAAAACGGGCAACTCCTTGGGGGTGTTGCCGTATACAAATTTAGGATTTTCACGTATATTGTGAAAATGATCAATTCTAGATGTTTTTATTGTACTGAAAAGTTCTTCAGAATATTAAATCCTATGAAATTGGTTATAATCGTTTTTACTGTCCAACAAACCATTCTAGAAATAGATGTGAAGTATCGCTTCAATAATCAAACTTATGCACAGAGGCGTGACCAATAAAATTACATACGGGCATTCATCTAGTAGGGTATCGTAAAAATTGATCTTACAATTAAACCAATTCTAGCTATTTCCTTATTTTCTGTGTGCCATTTTTACTAGATATGCTTAAGAAAATAATCAAAAAATGAAGAAAAAGTTTAATACTGAAGGTGTGTTTCTTGAAAATATAATAATTCATTTATTTAAGATTCCGAAATTTGGAATTTGTTAATGCCTACGATCAAAGCAAAGGGAAGGAGTGCAGGGATCTATATGATCCCAACAAATATCTATTTAATAAATAAATTCATGTATTCTTATCACCATATATGTACATATGTAGGATGTATGGCTTAAAGTCAGGGCCGTTGGCAGCAATTTTTATTATATAAAAATATATTAAAATAAATAAAAAATCCATTAAATTAATCTACTGATTATAAAAATGTTGGTTTCACATAAGAATAATAAAAAAGTAAAAGAAAAGTAAACACATTCACAATTCGATTTCCTTAAAAAATTAAGCGAAGCGGATTTTTATTAAATTCTGTAAGAATCTCCTCTGCTATCAATTTAATTCTCTATGGGCATTTAAGGAAGCCAAATTCTTAAGTCAATTTTCGGCCAATGAATTACGAATTACGAATATATTTCTTTCTTAAGTCATCTTAATGTACATACTACTACTAAACAACCCATCCTCATCTTTGCACTTAAGAACTCCTTTTTTGAAGATATTGAGTTTCAAATTAATTTGCTAAAATCTCGACATGGACCATAAGGCCACTATTTTCTTTAACTTCAATAGAATTAATCATTATTTTATAAAAAATGAAACATATTATTTACTTATTAAAATCCACGCAATTTGTGTTGTTTTTACAATATTTTAAAAGAAACCTAAGGCCCGATGGCACGCATCAGGAATCTAAGGCAGAAAATGGACGTAATATGGACGTGCAGTGCCGCAAACTAGCCGGAGGTATATGGGTCATACCATATCAAGTAGGCGAGATGTGTGATATGACCATCACCATTTTTTTTTTTTTAATTCTTACATACTTGGACGATTTGTGAAAACAAAAATACATGTTAAAACTTTTCCCTATACGTTGTCTATTTTGCAAGTTATAGCATTTTAAAATTTCGAAAAATGTTGTTCTGGTCTTCTTTAAAAACTCATACAAACTTTGCTATTCATGAAAGTATGGCTCATTGTTGGGATTTCAAGCTATCTCAAAAATATATGCGAAAAAGGATATCAAGGATAAAGCAGGATTTACAATATGATGACATGCATTTTTTACAGAAATTGTGAGGAGATAAATTGTTGAAATTTAAATGCTGCCGAAGTAATCATTGCAATACCTCACACGTACGCTCTCCCCTCTAGTTTTTATGGTAAAAATAGCAAGCTGTCAAACTGTCAAATTGTCAAGTTTTTAATCGGATCATGGAAAGAAGTATAATTTTACAAATTCTAAAATATTGGATGAAAGCACGAAGGAGTTCGAAGCAATAACGATAACGAAATTTTTATTTATTATTTATTTTGTAGTAAACAAAAAATTCAGTAACTAATCTAGTAATATGTAAATGTCAATCTACTTCGATCCACTTCACTGCTCGCATGAAAATAACTCCACTCCACTACCGAATTAACGCCGGTGAAGATAATTTCAGTCCGGTTCGTGTTCACATGGCGGATTATCTCAATCCAAATCCACTCCAGTCCAATTTTTCTTGTATAAAATCTGAAATCGCCAAACAGCAGAGTTGACATTGACACTGGAGATGAAATTTGCAATCTATTTACCAACCCTACCCAAAGGCAGAATTTTTCTAGCAAATTATAAAAAGGATATTTATCTGATTATCTGAAAATGCTATATTTTTCAGGATTTCCTTGTCCTAAGCTGGCAAAGAACTTATTGATGGCGGAATTGCATCGCCAACTTTGTGGAACTCTCTTCCCAATGCTATTAGAAATATATTCAAGCAGCAGGTTTTTATTTCCCTTGATTAATTTGTCAATTTCGATTTGGTATTAATTAAATATCCATTGTCAATCTATGTACTATTATCCTACCATCAATATCATTCTCAGCAGTAACCGGAGTTGAGCAAGCAGTCGCAATGGAATATTCTGCTTCCAAATCATCCCGAATCAGCTCCGAAAAGGACCACTGCAGTGAATCTGTGGACGTACTGCTCCCCGCTTATGGACGCAAAACTACCTCAGAAATTTCAAAAATTGGGAAATTATTATATTAATAATTTTATACATTTTAGTACTATTTAATCCATATATATTAGGAGATCCTGATAACTTTATCCCAGCTAATCTTCTTGTTACCCCAGTTCATATTCAACCTGAAAGATATTTCCTTTTTGCCTATGCAATTTTACGATCAATTCCCAATAAATTAGGAGGAGTAATTGCCTTAATTATATCGATTGCAATTTTAATAATTTTACCATTTTATCACTTAAGAAAATTTCAAGGATTACAGTTTTACCCTATCAATCAATTTATATTTTGATTAATAGTAATTAGAGTTATTTTATTAACATGAATTGGAGCCCGACCAGTAGAAGATCCTTATATTATTATTGGCCAACTATTAACTATTATTTATTTTTTATACTATTTAATTAATCCTTTTTCATGGTACAAATCGCAAAATGTCACATTGTCAAGTTGTAAATTGTAAATTTTTAATCGTTTATAATAATAATTGTTGTTAAAAAATGGACGAAAAACTATGTCTGAAATAACTTCAAACTTTTCTATAAACAAATATGTAAAAGCTTTCGATTTCGCAATATTTAATTACAAATTAAAAACTTACTTTTATTTTCTTCCATCTTTGACAGATGATTTAATAAATATTTTCTATAAAATTATAGTAACACCAACAATATAGCAGCACGAGTAGTCGAAATTAACAAATTAGGGTTGCCAATAAAAATGTTTTAGTTTCAGTAACTATTAAAACTTTCTATGCTTGAGGTCTTTTTATGGTTCCGGACATGCACACATTGACAAATCAAGGTCTGGGAAAAATGCAGAACGCGTTTGCTTCCCTCGTCACTCATAAATAAATAAATAAATTTCCATATACAATATACTATCTCCCTCACAATTTCTGTAAAAAATCCATGCCATAATAATGTAAATCCTGCTTAAGGAATCTATCCGTTATCCTTGAATATCCTGGAAAACGTACTTTTATTTTTATTTTTTTGTATTTTCTACCTTATCTTATCCACTAAAACATATCAACTTGAGATCTTAACGGGCTCAGGGAGTCAAAAATTATTAAAGCTTCACCAATCATACATTTGCTCATAATAAATTTTAACTTTCTTGAAAATTTCATGAAAGGTGGTAGTAAGTAATTATCTGTGAAAGTTGGGCGCGTTAAAAGAAACTGAGCCTCTGGGGCGAACAGGTCCGGATTTGTCCCCTCTGTGCGCCCTGATCTTTATATTATTTATTTTTTTGGATATGTCTATTTTGGGGCTTGTTATCGTTAAAACTTTAATAGGTATCCCATATTCGTATACCTTCTCCTCTATAAGAGGTAAGACTCGACTTTTATCTTATTCCTCAATCATAACAATTACGCTAAGAATTTAAGATTTGCTGCGAAACAATTTGATTTAAGAATTTCATAAAACTAATATTTTATAGGAATTCTATAATTTTCATAATAGTCAAACATTGGGCAATTACATACATTATCATTATCATCAATTAAATTGACAGTAAATAGGTAATCATAGCACAATATTATTTGAAAAGAATTCATCTGGGTCACGCTCAAATAACTGGCACCAAACAAGCATGAACAGGTAAAAATAATTCACCCACGGAGGTAAAACTTTGTGGCAAAATAGAATTACTTGCTCAACGACATTTTGATTTATTGGGGCAAAAACTTTTTTTTATCTGATAAACTAAGGCGACCTACAAATGCGGATGAGTTCAAAGGACACTTCTTCAGATACCGGCTGCTGTCAGGCTTAGTTTAGTAAATGTCTTGTCATCTACCTTGCCCTTAGTAATGTTATACCAATTGAGACACCCGGCGGTAGGTGGGAAGGAGTGAATTATTTTGTTTAAAAAACTTTGTCGCATTCTTTGATTTTAGGTCCGTTAAGGTTGTCAGTAGTGGCAAAAGAAAGAATTCATCGAGACTTTTTTCTATTTTTCCATTTTTTAAAAAATTAGGCAACTAACTATATCGGTGGTCTCTAAATACATTGCTTGTGTCAGTCTACCCAAAATATATCACCTGAGGAGACACAGGGTCAAGATTAAATGAAAATGTCATCGATGCCTTTCAATCAGGGAAGAAGTCCCTTTTCGTGCTACCTCTGCGGATGATGGCCTTTCTCTAATCGGTCTACCAGAGGTGTTGCATGTTTGCCGGTGCCGCCTGCTGATTTTGAAAAATGTCATTATCAGCAAGCAGAAACTACCACCTAAGGACGATGATGTTTTTGCTTGAATTCTCGATTTATTTATATTTGTTTGCAGTCATTATAAAACAGGTCAACACTGCTCTAGTGTCGTTTGTGATTTTCCGCCAATTTTTAGATTTTTGTTCTGTTAAGCTGGTTGGAATAGCACAGATGCCTTTGGCGGAGTAAATATCTGTCCAATTAGGAGGTCTTTCCGTCGGCAGACTAAATCGAAAGTACCTATACACAAAAGGTTTACTCAATGCTCAGTGGGTGGCTAGACATGATAAGGAAGAGTCGATTTAGATTCTTTTATAGTCGAATCCGGAAATTTGGGAATTTCGATGGTGGGTGATATGTTAAAATTTGGAAGAAATTTATTAGAATGGCCCCTGCTATTGTAAGATTTATATAAATTCAGGATAGATATAAAAGGATATTTCTATTCTATAATTTAAGATTTCAGTCCTTTATATAGGGTGTTCCGTAAGTGGTGTGATACCCGAAGGCGAGCGTAAAATTTTATGGTGGGGGGACCATTGGAAACGTCCAACGATTATCTATCTACTAAAGTTTAAATCATCATATTAGCGTGTAATGTTCAGTAACAGGGTGATCTATAATACCCATACAATTTTTCGCTCATTTAAATATGACCTATCCATAGCCTTCGAGTATCACACCACTTATGGGACACCCTGTAGAATGTAAAGATAATGCTATGTAGTAGAACCATACTACAAGCGATCAAGTTTTCTTTTCTCAGTTTTTACAACGAAAATAAACTTTTCAAGTTAAAAAAGAATAAGTGAGTTCAGTGCACTTAGGTTTAATAGTTTAAGTTCAAATACCACAAAATTTCCTGCTGCAATATGTACAGATAGATGCACATTGAATGTGTTCAAGTTTTCTGCTATAATTGCTTCGATGGTATGTCATTCGTTTAAAGGAATAAATGTTCTAAGCTAGAAAAAAAGCTGGTGTTATATAAGTATAAGAGATTCGAGTGTTTTATTTTCTAAATTTAGTGTAAATATATCCAAAAATAAACCTATAGCACTCTATATAATTGTTAATATTTGCAGTGGAAATTTTGTTGAACATTTTTCCTTACGTATAATTATTTGCAACTCTTTTATCAAATGCAATAAATATTATAAATTGGCGTAGTCTTTGTATTCAGTCCCGTTGTGTCTTCAAAAATGATTTTTCTAACACAAACAAGCAAAATTATTAGGCTGATATGAGTGGCAAAAGAAAGAGTTCGACAATTAATATCTATCTTGGAAGGTATTCTTCTACTTTGGGATGTTTTAAAAGACAAAGATATCAAAAATTGTACGGAGATTTCTTCTGCTATTAAAGAAATTGCTCAACAATTAATCAAGGAATACATTTATAAAGTGTGAACAATTCGAAATTTTTTTTGCAATTTTAGCTTGCAAACAGTACACTAAAGGCCTTAGTATGGATCCCTGGGGTACGTCGCAACTATGCAACTTAGCTCTAGAATTGTTATTCTTGATTCGAGCAATTTGAATACGTCCTTGCAGCTTAATGATTTATGATGTTAAAAGCTTTGTTAAAATCGAGCAAGACAAGTATTGTAAGACAGTCCTCATTCAGAGATTTCTGTATATCAGAAACTACCTTCAATAGTGTAGTCACAGAGCTATGAGAATGACGGAATCCTGATTAAAAAGTTGATAAAAAAGAATTTCTATTTATATAATTCATAATTTGCAAATACATCAGTCTTTCAAAGGTTTTTCCCAGAAAGCAAAGCATACTAGTTGGATGAAAATCTCCCATATGTAAGGTGGAAGACTTCTTTGGAATAAGAACGCTAGCGCGCAGGAAACTGTGACGATGTCAGACAGTGATTAAATATATGCGTATGAGCTCGTAACATTTCCTTAGCAATTAATTTAAGGAATCTAGGTGATAACTTGTCCGATTGAATGCTGATAACACTTCAATTTCATCAACCTAGCGAAAAGCAAAATTATCAACAGAGAGAAGTCTTCTATCACGGGACTGACGCTAGATGCCTGAGATGAAGACGCTACGCTTGATGCAAACAATTTATTGAGCTCATCAATATGATAATAATATAATAATATCTGACGATTTCTGACCGAATACACCCAACTTGCGAAAATTCCCCCATAAGGTTTTAGGAGAAAAAATGGTATTTAGTTTATCTCTGAAATAGGTTTTCTTTGTGCATAGAATTAAAGTTCTATTCTAACTCTCTAACTCTCAAAGGAGTTGCGGACATTTTAGTACCTAGAGAGCATCACAGCACAACGCGTGTGTATATATCGGCCAAAAAGAAAATCTCTCTCAGCCATTATATAACGAATCTTCACTATAGTTAACCATTGACATTTAGAAGCCTTAAAACTTCGAATTTGAACGTAATTGTTGTTGTTTGTAGGAGAGAATCAACTTTCAGATCAATAGAGTTGGATGAATAAATAGCATCTCAGGACAATTCGCGGCACTCAGCACAAAGGCCGACATAATCACGTGCGTAAAGTTAAAACCGCAACTTCGTTAATTTGTCGTTATTTTGTCGTAAAGACCATAAATTTGTCATGTTATTTTTTCAAAAGAAAATTGGATGTGGTGCTAAGTTGCCGTCCAGTTAACACCGTAACTCACTGTAACTCGACCAAATCTTATCGGATTGGAAAATTTTACATCTTGGAATTTGTCGTTAATTTGTCGTGAAAGTCATAAATTTGTCGTGTCCTTTTTGTAAATGAAACTGGATGTGGTGCTTAGTTGCTGTCAAGTTAGCACTACATCCAGTTTCCTTTACAAAAAAACACGACAAATTTATGATTTCCACTACAAATTTACGATAAATAAGTGACAAATTCCAAGATGTAAAATTTTCCAATAATCCGATAAGATTTGGCCCAATGAGTTGCGGTACTAATTTGCCGTCAACTTAGCACTTAATCCAGTTTTCTTTCGGAAAAAGAACATGACAAATTTATGATTTTCACGACAAATTAACGACAAATAAATGACAAATTCTAAGATGTAAAATTTTCCAATCCGATAATGTTTGGCCGAGTTCCAGTGAGTTGTGGTTCTGACTTGATGTCAACTTAGCACCATATCCAGTTTCCTTTAGAAAAACAGATACGACAAATTTATGGTTTCTACGACAGAATAACGACAAATTATGAGATAGATCTGAACTAAATCAGGCGAAGTTACGGTGCTAGTTTTACGCACATGACATAATCTACTCGCTTTTAAAATCACGATAAGTAATGACAAGTTCATTTGACAAAGGTTTCGATCTAAAGCTATAGCTTAAAATAAGAACGTCTCATGGTCGAATCACTAGGAGGGCTAATTTGACTACATGAAATAGAAGAAGAGCTTATATACTTTATTAATTTATGATAATACCTTTACCCAATAATAAGTACCTAAATAAATAAATTGACAAAACAGTAAACTTCACGTCTTCACTACACTGTTCAATTTTCAAAATTTCTTCTTCTTCAATCATCCTACCTACATCAGGTGTAACACAAAACCAGCTGCACTTATTTACCGCACCATCGATCACTACAGTAATCGGAGTAGCACAATTAGCGACTAATGTTGAATTTGATATGGATATTAGGCAGGCAGGAGCATAAACCAGGGAAAATGATAGAAAAATAAAATGGAAAATGTCTAGCTCTTTGATATGAATCGGAACATCTGTCGTATCGTAGATTTTATATCAATTGAAATCAATCGTACGGTGACGGATAATGTGGCACGTTCCATTTTGATAATGCAAATCCGGAAATAGATGACAAGTGAAATGAACTACTGAAGTGGCTTGTTGTAAGTGCGTAAATATCATCCGTGTGATCCTAAATGGAATTACTTGAAACTGTTTCATCAGTGGCAAAGTGCCATGTATTCAGTTCAGATGCTTATCATGGAGAGCCTGCTGAAGGATAATATGTATAGGTACACGCAAGTAAATAATGCAACTGCATCCAAATTAATGCTGTCGATGAGGTTAATGTAGTGTGCATAATGTGATGAGCTGTAAATTGAGATTTAAACTGCATTGGTTTTGATTTTAGTTCTAGATTGCAATGTGCAAATGTAGTCAATTTATAGCTTATTAGGAGCTTTAATTTTGGGATTACTTTTAAAATTGGAAAACTATTCAAAAGGTGTTGTAGTAGAGAATATTTGTATATGAAACTAATTAAGATTTCACTAGCGAGCATTATAAGAAAATCTTGTAGAAAAATTCCGACTAAGAATATTAGGTTTATTCAGTGAATTACCTGCAATAATTTACGTGTACTTAATTTTGGTTGAAAACAATCGGATTTGTTCGTAATTATTTTTTCGGTTTTTCGTTTAAATGTTTTTTCATACATTCAGTTTGATTTAATTATTGTTTGAACTTTAAAGAGCAATTTATTGATTTTTTTTTATATTAACCAAAGTATGATGGATTACCCTATACCTAGCACAATTTGATCAGTACCTATGAAGAATAGCGAAATATCAACATATATTTGGTGGTGCGATGTTAAAGTTAAAAATGTCCTTTTAAATAGTATACTTTCACCAGCCAACATATTCTTGATTATATACTCTGCTAAAGAAAATTATTTAGCGGGCTCCCTTGGATAAAACAGCATTATTATACCCTAGATGAAATCTATAGGGTATACTAAGTTTGTCATTCCGTTTGTAACACCTCGAAATAATGATGGTAGAGCAAAATGGATTGGACTCCCATTCATAATATTAAAAGTTATTTCGATTTTTGCATGTCCGTTCGTCCGTCCGTCCGTCCGTCCGTGCGCACGATAACTCGAGAGCGCGTACACTTAGAGAGCTGAAATTTTGTACACGGACTTTAAAAAAAAAGTAAAATTAAGTTCGAAAATGAGACAAATCGGGCAACTCCTTCGTGGGATTACCATATAAAAATTTCGTTTTCCGCTATATATTTGGACACTGCCTCATATCCCTTAATCCTTTCCCTATCTCCTTCCTGCCACGCTGTGCTTTGCATCATAGGGTATCCCCTGAGCTTGGCTTAATAATATAAAAAAAAAAAAAAAAAAACACTGCCTGAGAACGCGTCGACGTATAGAGCTGAAATTTCGTACCTGATGTTTATACTACATTAGCAAATAAAATTTCAAAAATGGACTAAATCGGAAATATAAATAAATCTAGAAATATATGCGAAAGACCACTTCAAAAATCAAACTTGCACAGAAGGGTGACAATACGAAATTTTATACGGGCATTCATCTAGGGTATCATAAGAATTGGTCTTAGACCAATTCTATCCTTTTTTACTTGTTTTAAAATTTAAGTAACTATATTCGCTCACAAATGGTGGATTGGTCGATTCAAACCTTACTCCAAACATTACGCTGGTAATTTTGTGTCTTGTTTATTCACTAACATTATTCTGTAATTTTTTTCAATTTGAAAAAAGAATGGAATTTTGTACATTTCGCGGAGGAAAAAATTGCTTATAGTCGTCACTTATACTTACCACGTATGCACAGACAAATTAGTAACATACAAAGTATGGGCAAGTAGAGCAAAAATCTGCAACGCCTGGCTCGAATATAAAATCGGCGATGCTTTGACTCAATGATGTCTCGCCCCAAAGGGTAAAAGTTGCACCACATGGGACATAAAGAACTTTAAGAATTTAAACGATAATGAGGTTTACTTACGGATGATTGACATATTTGCCCTAAATAGACTACACATTTCGTAAAATTGGTAAAAACAAAAAAATTAATAAATGGAAGTTGATTTAATTGAAGATTTGTGCCTTTTATGGTAATTATATAAAAAATATAAGAATAATCTGAAGAAAACTCGGCAGTACTTCCAAAAGCAATATCTCGCTGTCCTAGTTCCATCCCAAACATTTCTCTTAGAACGTACCACCTCTTTTCACATTCTTCTTCTATAATAAAATAAAATAATATAAGTGTTAGTGATTTCATTAATATCATTGGATAAACAGACACGTCCGTACAGAGCGAGCGACTCTTACCGCACTTTACTTACGGCAATTTGACATTTTAACTTAACAAAAGCTTCTTTATCGAAACTTTAATTTAAAAGGATCGTTCGAGTTACGTAAGTAGATTAGATTAGATTCGTAGAGGGGTGTGTAGGCGTCAGCCTCGCAATCACCGCGACCTAAAAGATCTATTGTGAGTCCCCGTTGAATTTATTCCCTTTCTAGGTTCAGACTGTTAATAAAGTCTAGGATCCTTCTGGGATTGAGGTTCCGTACGTAGTTAGGTGTAGGAAAAGCATGTTCGAGATGGAGTAATCTCCGCCTGGTCAATGCTTCGCAGTTGCAGAGCAGATGCTCCGAGGTTTCATGAGCATCCTGGCAAAAGCGGCAGGATGAAGTCTCAGCCAAGCCCATCTTGTTAAGGTGATACCTCAAGGGGCAATGGCCTGAGAAGAGTTCTGTAATTATTTTGAGCTCTGTTTTCTTGAGGAGTAATAGTTCTTTTGTTTTTCCTCCAGAGGTGTCGATAAACTTTTTTGCCTGACGAAGTCCTTGTAGCCTTTCCTAGTATAGGGATTTTTGTTTGTTCTCCCAGTTATTTAGGGCAGCTTTGAGGTAACATTTTGAGGTGCCACAAAATGGCTCCGGTCCGACAAAGGGAGTTTCCGCTCCTATTTTGGCTAGGCCATCAGCAATTTCGTTGACTTTATGGCCCTCATGTCCAGGTACCCACATGAGGATAACTTTGTTTCCTCTTGATAAATCTTTTAGGGTTTGTAGACACTCCCAGACTATCCCTGACTTGATGGTGTAGGACTTTAAGGCCTTGAGGGCAGCTTGACTGTCCGAGAGAATATTAATAGTTGAGCCATTTATGGCTCTTTTAATGCAGGTATTGGCGCATTCTTCTATGGCCAATACCTCGGCCTGGAATACGGTAGGGGTAGAGCCCAGGGCCTTTGATATATGGCATCTGGGGCCGTATACGCCCAGTCCGACTCCACTGTTCGTTTTTGAACCGTCTGTATACCACACCATCGATCCTTGATGAAAGGACGGTTTAGTGGAACGCCATTGCTGTCGGTTTCCCAAAACCACATCGAATGGTCTTACAAAATCCACCTTGGGTGTGATTATATCAGATATTGTCGTCATTTGCTCAAAGCGTATCTGTTTTAAGATACTTAAATGACCAACCAGATTCCCTGGTTTTAACTGTTTCTCCTTTTGCAGTCTAATAGCACTGGAGATTGCTTCCTTTTTCACCTGCAGATGTAGGGGTGGAAGGTTTAGTAAGGCTTCCATGGCTGCTGTAGGACAGGTCCTCATGGCACCAGTTATTCCTAGACAGGCAAGCCGTTGTGTTTTTTGAAGCAGAGCCTCAGCCTTCTTTTCATTAGTTTTTGGCCACCATGCGAGGGCCGCATAGGTGACCATGGGTCTAACAACCGTGGTGTACATCCAGTACATCATTTTTGGCTTCAGACCCCATGTTCTGCCAATGAAGCGACGGCACGTGTAGAGAGATCCTATCGCTCTTTCCGTCACTCTAGACAGATGCGAATTCCAGGAAAGTTTCTTATCTAAGGTGACCCCCAGATATTTGACTTCTTCTGAAAATATCAATTCCGTGTTATCGAGCAGAAGAGCCTTTAGTGAAAGCTTTGATCTTCTCGTGAACGGAACGATAACCGTTTTGTTTGGGTTTACACTGAGGCCTTTGGTTAAGCACCAAGTGCGGACTTTATAAAGGGCTTTTTGCATGAGGTCGGATATGACTTGGTCATGCTTGCCCCGTATCGTGACTACTAGGTCATCCGCGTAGCCTTGTACGGTAAAACCCGAACTGGTCAGCTTCTCTAAGACATCATCAATCACGATCGACCATAGGAGTGGAGAGAGAACTCCTCCTTGTGGGCAGCCTTTAGCTGCAGTGATCGTGACTGAACAGTTTCCTAGAGTAGTAGTTATCCTCCTGCTTCTAAGCATGGAGTCTATCCAATTAACCGTGGGGGGCTCGAAGCCCTTGTCCTCGGCAGCTGATTTAATTGCTTCGAAGGAGGTGTTATCAAAAGCACCTTCTATGTCTGAAAATGCACATAAGGCCACCTCTTTTGCTTCAAGAGCTTTTTCGAGGTCTTTAACCAAAGTGTGGATGGCAGTCTCGGTAGACTTGCCTGCTTGATAAGCGAATTGCTTAGAATGAAGTGGTGATTTAATCAAAACTTCACTTCGAATATGTAGGTCTAGGATTTTTTCCATGGATTTAAGTAAAAATGACGAGAGACTAATGGGTCGGAACGATTTGGCTAGAGAGCTAGCTCTTTTTCCTGCTTTGGGTATAAATACCACCCTGACGTCTCTCCAGCATTGGGGAATATACCCCAGAGCATAACTGGCTCGAAAGATGTTTTGTAGTGGAAGAAGTATTTCTTCAACCCCTTGCTGTAGTAAGGCAGGAAAGATGCCGTCCCCTCCAGCAGATTTAAAGGGTTTAAACGTACCAACGGCCCATCTAACCTTGTTAAGAGTGAAGATTCTTCCCGCAAGGCTCTTACCCCTGTTAGAGACCCTGTAATTGCCCACCTCAATTGGGTCTGGAGCTACTATTCCTTGAGCGGGACTGGTAGAGTCGGGGAAGTGAGTTTCTAATAAGAGCCTGACTGTTTCCTCACAACTCTCGGTATAGTTCCCATCTTCTTTTTGAAGTGAGCATATACCATTCGTGTGATCCTTCGAAAGTACCTTATGGAGCCTGGTAGCTGCGGGCAGTTGATCTATGCCATCGCAGAAGGTCCGCCAGGTTCTTCTTTTAGATCTTCTTAATTCTATGTTATATTCCGTTAGAGCCTTTTTATATTCTCCCCAGGTACCGGAGAGCTTGGCTCTGTTAAATAGTTTCCTGACTTCTTTTCTTTTCAAACTCAGTTCCCTATTCCACCAAGGTACCTGCCGATTACAAGTCTTTTGCTTCAGAGGACAGCTGTGTTCGAATGAAGTCAGTACAGCCGTTTGTAGCTGCTTAGTGGCTGAGTCCAACTCCTCCGTTGTGCTAATGCTACTGCCGGGAGAGTTAACTACAGCCTTAAGATGTTGTCGATAGAGTTCCCAGTTAGTTAATTTAGGGATTCGGTACTCTAGACTTGAGTTAAGTGCGGCTTCTATATCGAACCTGATATGTCTGTGATCGGACATGGAAATCTCGTTCGATACGTGCCACCTGCTTATTTTTGTGCTTATGAACATACTGGCAAGTGTTAGGTCCAGGACCTCTTGTCTGATAGTGTTCATAAAGGTTGGCTTATTACCTCGATTTAGTATCTCTAAATTATTAGATATTATAAAATCGTGGAGGTACTCACCCCTGATGTTGGTATCCGTGCTGCCCCATAGCGTGTGATGTGCGTTCGCATCGCATCCAACGATAAATTGTTTTCCTCTTCGTTTGCAGTAGCTGATGAGTTTTTTTAGTTTTTTTTTAGTAGGAGGTAGTGTATCCGCCTCTCCAGGAAAATAGACTGAGGTCACTACTACCTCGTGACTACCTCCCGGAGTTGGTACCTCGAGAGCTACTGCAACTACGTCCCTCGAGATGAACTGCGAAAGAGGAATAAAATTTAGATTAGTGTTGAGCAGCAATACTGCCCTGGGATATTCATGCTCATTACTATAAATTAACTTACATGATTTTGTGGGAAGTCCTTTGATGCGGCCTTGATGTTCCCAGGGCTCCTGTATGAGCGCCAGACTAAGTTTCTCCGAGACAAATCTCCTGCTAAGCACATCTGATGCCGCTTTGGCATGATGGAGATTTATCTGGAGGCAACTTAGATGGTGATTAGCCATGACTAAGATGGCTTTTTATGGCCGCTAGCAGTCTTGATAGGAGATCCTTTCGGATTTCCTTTTTTGCCCTGCTTCGCACGGGCAGGAGGAGGCTTCTTCTTATTTCCTTCGGACTTCTTTGCGGAAGTCCCCGATTTAGCCTCTGCAGTTCCGACTGTCTTACCGGGGCCAGCCTTAGCCTTGACGGAAAGTTTAGGCCTGCTGGTTCCTGATGTCGATGGCTGAGGCTCATCAGTCAGAGTTTTAATCTGACCTTGGCCATCGCCAGCCTCCGACACAGTCTTTACTGCCCCACCCTTGGGCCTAAGTTGGACTGAGCCGAACTTGTACCCAATTGTGTATTGAGCCTTTTTTAGCTCCTCCATGGACGTATGGTCCACGGAGAAGGTTAGCTCCGTTACATTAGGTTTTTGTGTCTTGCGTAACACAATCCACTCTGACACCTTTAACCCCGCGTTCTGACCCTCGATGTAGTCGAGAATCAAGTCCGTAGGGTCCTCAGCGCTGTTTGGAAAGTATCCCACAAGAACTTGTGGGCGAGGAATTTCACTTTCCTCGACCAGGACAAGGTTGGCTCCTTCCCAGGGTTTTAGCTCCCCAACTACACCTTTTAGCTACGTCACGGTGTCCTGATTGGCGCAGTTGAGGACCATCCACCCTGGTCTAAATGTGGAGCCCAGGAATCTTGGCTTCAGGGGGCTTTGTTTTCTAGCCGCGATTTCTCTCAAGATAGCACTCTGTACGGATTTCAATTGATCCATGTTGAGTGCCACCTCAGGATAACCGACGGGAAGAATACCCACCCGAACGCTCTCTGCAACCTCTTTATAGGAGGGCTGCTTACGCAAAGGCTAAGTAACTTTACTCACGTATACGTCCAATGTCCATTGTGGTTCAGCCTTAAGCCAGCAATAGGCTGTACAAAAATGCTCGTGAAGTTACTTAAGTATGGCGATCGCGCCCTTTAAATTAAATAGACGCACCCAAAATAACTTCAAGGCGTTAGTTAGGAGCTTTCGTTAAGTTTAAATGTCAAATTTTCTGTAAGTAAAGCGCGGTATGAGTCACTCATTACTTACGGACGAATGAAGTCGGTAAAATTCTTATTTTATTATAGAAGAAGAATGTGCTAAGCAGTGGTCCCTTCTAAGAGAAAAGTTTTCGAAGGAGCTAAAAAGCGAGATATTGCTACTGGAAGTACTGCCGAATTTTGTTCAGATTCTTCTAATATTTTTCATATAATGTCTATAAAAGTCACAAATCTTCAATTAAATCAACTTCCATTTGTAGATTTTTTTTTTTTTATTACTTTTGAAAATTGAAAACATTAAATGTCAAGATAATAACCCTTGCGGAATGTGACGGCTACAAGAGTTCAGTCGTGGAGTTGGAGTCGGTAAAATAAAAGATTCGTTTTTGGTCTCACTATTTTGATATTTTTTATTTAAAATTCATAGTTTTTACGAATTTTTTCCTTTATTATTTCCAGTCACAATTGGAGAGTTGGAAAATTAAAAATATGGAGTTAAACATTTTGGATTTATTTTGAGTTTTTACCAAAAAAAAAAAAAAAAAAACGGAACCTTTATAAGATTGCTTATGCGTCCATCTGGCACAGAAGTTTTTCTCGAAAACGACGTGACGTAGGAATTTTAAATTTGTCAAAATGTGTGACGCGCATATATAAAGTTATGAATATTTTTTTTTATTTTTTATGGCGGTGAGTGGGGCCCAAAAAAAATCATTTTGATTCGTGTGGGGTATCGTTTGAAAGGGCTACTTTCTACAATAAAAAAATAATTTTCAACCTTTTTGGTAATTTGGTTATAAAGATATAATCCGAAATGTGCGAATAATACCACCCCCCCCCCCCCCCCACTGATCTTCTAGGTTTCTAAAGTATAGGCATTGATCATATAAAAGGAAAACTTCCCATTTTTTCGTCAGTCTCATAGTTGCTGAAAACATGTTTTTTGTGTTAAATTATAAGACAACTCTTACTATAATAAAACCAACTTTTATAAAATTACTCCCGTCTGTCTAAATATTATTCAGTTACCACAGGATAATTTGAACTAGATTTAAATATCGATCGACTGTTCGTTGATGAAGATCTGGTACGGAGCCCAAATTGCGCGAGCCCGACTCGCTCTTAACCGATTTTTTTTTCATATATTATAAAATTACATTTTAGGATTCGTGGATTCCAAAACGTATAAAACTGAATATCCCCATTCTCCATAGCTAGTTGACGGAAACTTATGCGCGAAAGAGTTGAGCGTAATGAAACTTAATAAAATCTGTGAGACTTTGGGCACGTTTACAGCTTGAAATTGAATAGTTACAGAAATTTGAAAGTTGTACTTGAGGGAAATCCAAAGGTTTAGAGGAAATGAGGTAAGACCGAGTGACGAATCTAGATGATGTGAAAAATTACATCCCAGATATTAAATGCGAACAATCCAGATAAGTATTTGTGGCCCTATGGTGATGACGATATACCAAAATTTTATCGGTGTGGACAATTTTGCTGCCATTCATTATATAATTTTTAATTGTTAGGTATGTTACATGCTACAAAATGAATTAAAATTTCAGATTGTTTTTTTTTTACTAAGAATTAAAAGTTTCGAGATAAATGGGAAAAATATATGAAAGAAGAGTTGTACATACCTACATATTTCACTCAACAAAAATAAATAGAAAATGAAAATTCCAAGAACAAGTGAAACTAATATTCAATTTCGCACGTTACAATAATAAATTTCCATAACGGAAATTAACTGTTTATTGCTTTATTCTCAATAATATCCTTGCAAATGCAAAAGTCTCGAAAATCACGTTTTTCTACATGCATAATTTACTTCTAATGCTTAGACGTGCTTCAAACAAAAATCACACCTAGGAAAATTTCTATACAAAACTAACCAAAGGATTCCATGCTTAGTAGCAGGTAATTTATGGAACCTATCAGTGCAGGTTTTATACTCTATTCAGCAGTGCATGTTTGGGTTTTTCCAAAATCTGTGAGAACCGAAATGCCCACCTTTAAGAGTTTTATTCTTTTTGTCTACCAAATATACAAGAATCACGTTTGATCCTTGAGATCAGATGCAAATCACGTCGAAATGTCGATTGTATCCTTTACAGTCGACCGACAATATTCACCTTTTTAAGTTATAACAAAAGATGAAAATATCTAGAATCTTAAAGATTTGAAATTATATGTCTTAAGAAGTGGTAATGTTTTTTTTTTGTGAACGATTCTGTTAAGTGAAATTTCCATGCCTTTGTAGACAAAAATATCGTTGTTGGCTTTAATTAAATTTCAATAATGCAGTAAAAAAAAAAACTAGCAAACCACAAAATAAGCTTATTCCACTTAAATGAGTTTTTCCCTCTTCGTACTTTGAGGATTATGATCTTAGCCAATATTAGGAAACAAAAAAAAAAAATCAACTAAATCCAAATGTCCTTTTAGCCTCACTGAAATAGTTTTGGGACAAAGGATTTGTTTAGAAAGCCAAATCAATTTTCTTTAATTTTAGACTGCACAATCTTTTGTGTACTGCACACAGTAATCTGTCCTTCTGCTGCAGGATTACGGTGAAAATTGATTGATCCTCTAATTTTACAAAAACTAGTCCCACATTATCCTATAAGCTGGTGAAAATTGCTATCAAGATTTGAAAATAAGAGCTCACACACTTAATTTGTCGAATTATGAACGAGGGTTGGATGGAATTTTTTGTTTGTCTATTTGAGGAAATTTTTGGAGTTTTGCATCTTGTCGTGGAATACATTACGAATTCAGGCGATAAATGTTGGAAACCTTCTTTTTAGTATAAAATGCGTAAAGGATATTTTACAGCTTCTATAGTTCTCAGATTTTCTTCCCTCACAGTCTATTTGGTTTATATGTTACAACTGCGTCTTATTTTAATGGAAAGTAATTCCATTTGATTATCGAAAATCTTTTTAAAATTCTGTAAATTTCGTCTGCGTTTGAACTAAGCTACAATGAGAAAAATATTGAGGTAAAATAAAGTTAAATTAATAATTAATTCGTCTTATATTTATGTCAATTCTCAGCCTACCCAATGTTAGTGTTAAAACAACCTTTTATAAAAAGTTGTATATTGTTTAACCAAATAAAATGGTCATTTCAACATTTTATTTAGGTTACTTTGAAATCAACCTAAAATGATGGTAGAATTCAACTTTATGGAGTAAGTTAAAAAATCAACCTTAAATATGTTAACTGAACCTAATATTTGGTTAATTCGATCAAATTTATTACTTGAATTTTGAATTATTTGAAGGGTTTGAATTAACATAACAATTATAGTTCAATAGAATAGGTTAGCTTCGTTTTCGTTTAATTCTTATAATAGCTGAGATTGTTGTGTAATGTCACTCGCTGACGAAGTCGAAATGAGGGCTAGGGTTTGGACAGCCCTCAGTATATTATTATGCTTAAATTTAGTTACGCATAAAAGGAAAAATTATTTTGCATGTCCATCATGATAACTCGAAAACACATTGAAGATAGCTAGCTGAAATATTAGATATAATATAATTATATTGTTTTAAAGAAAATTTTATAATTAAGTATATATTTTGATATTATTGCCTGAGAACGGGTTGATGCAAAGAGTTGCAACTTAATAATTCCGTAAAAATAGCAAATATGATCTGGAAAATTGCTTAAATTGAGCAAGTGTTTCGTAGCGTTGCCACAAAAAAATCGCCATTCACTATATAATCGGGCAGTGATTGAAAACTCGTTGACGTAAAGAGCTGAAAAAAAAAAAAATTACTAAATCTGGAACCCCTTTATGGAGTTGCCATACAAAAATTAAAATTTTTCACATATGGAAAAATTGTCTCCCTTGTATTGATAAATTTTTCGAAATAAAAAAGCTATTATACTGGTTTTATCAATTTTTATCGGCCGACGAATTTAACACTTTAACTTTTTCAGAGGGTCGCTATATACAGGGTGATTCAGATCAAGTACCTTCCGGTATACCATGCGATTCCTTGAGGCAAGCTGATCAAAAAATTGTTCCACATAACTCCTCTTAGAAACCTTCCTTTAGGAGTTGTGGCCAGTTGAAGATTTCGCTAGTATTCGTGAGAATAAATGAGTATAAGTTTTGAACCACCCTATAGATGGTGGTTATTGTTGGCTTATTAAATAGCCAAGAATGGTAGCTGTCGAAAAGTGTATTACTCTGTATTTTTAAATTAAGCTTCTTTAAATTATTCTCAAATATTTCCAAAATTTTGATTTTTTTACACACAAAAGTTTTTGAAATAAATAACGGTATTTATGAACTTTGTGTATAAAAAAAATCAATGTTTTGGAAATATTTGAGAATAATTTAAAGATGCTTAATTAAAATGAAAATGAAATGAAAATACAGAGGAATATACTTTTCGACAGCTACCATTCTTGGCTATTTAATAAACCAAGAATAACTTATATAACAATAATTGTCTTCGTTGGGATATTTTGCTACTCGTACTGCTCGTGAAAATCGAATGGGAGATAAAGCTAGGCGAGCGAAATAGATTATACGTTCGACACAATGAATGACATCGTAATGATAAGTTAGATGCAGAGCTGGGCAATACTTAAGTAAAAAAAGACTTAAGTACTACCATAGATGGCACAAGAACTAGATGTCGCATGGCATACTAAAACAGAGTATACAGATTGTGAAATGGGTAGTGTATTCTGGAATGCACCATAACATATTTTAGAGCATGCCAAAAGCAAATATTTTTATAATAGCAGTTTTGTAAACATTTAACCGACCTCCTCAATACTTCAGATACGAAAAAATGTGAATCACTCGACGCATACATCATTTTAAATCTTGTGGTCCATTCCGGAATGGACCACCCAGCCATATAAATTTTGTATACTTTTTTGGTACTGTATGCGACATCTAGTTCTTGTGCCATCTATGGTACTACTTAAAGTACATTTTCGTTACTTAAGACTTATTACTCAATACTTTTGATATGCCTCCAATTAGTACTTGAACTTAGGTACTTGCTTCTATTTACTTGTATTTAAGACTTAATTTTGTACTTAACTACCAAGACTTTTACTTAGATATTTCTGAGTCTATTAAGTATCTAAAAATATCTAACTCTTTGCAGAAAAGCAAACACAATCTCTAGTGCAACTACTTTTTTGTTGAGTTTTAAAGCACGCAAAGAACTGTCAAAGAATGTGCCGCACTCACGCGTCAAGGCAGAATCTTAGACAAACTAATAACATACACACAAGACTGGGCAAGTATAACAAAAACCAGTAACGTCTCGCTCGAATATAAAATCGACGATGCCTCGACTTTATAACATAACCACTGATATGTATAATATGGATTACAAAAAGTGGACTTACTTCTATATTGCTGACTCTTTCGGCCTAAGCACCAAGTCCCAACTGAGAGAGAACTGAAAACAAAAAATAAATTAATGGATTCGTCGAAATAAATGTCTTTAAATTAATCATTTAGGGTTATTACTGATAAAAAGTGTTTTACCAAAGACAATATACTCATTAGAGACGTAGAAGAAATTCTAAATGTTTTATTAAAATCACTTTCCGAGCTGTGTGCTCACTTTTTCAACTTCCCGCCAATGATTTTTTCAATGTTGGCAGTGACGTAAGAGCTCTTTTTGACACAAGCAATTATGCCCACGTGAAATTGAAAAGTAAGTAGTCCATATTATATATGTCAGTGGACATAACCAAGGGTAAGCAAGCAATGCCTCGCTCCAATATAAAATCAACGATGCCTTGGCCTGATGTAGGGAAGGCCTAAATTTTTTCTTAGAAATTTAGTGGAATTTTTTTCCTGAGAATTGTTATGCATTATTGGAGGCGATAATGGGTGCTTGGACAGACCTCTAATAGTTTTTATTAGTGTAGCAATGAGTGGTTAAAGTTTTACTCTACCTGCAGCGCCGAAAACTATAAATAGTTGCCCCTGGTTACTATACATATTATAGTTTTCAAAAGGTATTAATATCTATTAACTGAATTCGATAAACTTCATTATATTCCTGCCAACGTACAAAGATTCTAAAAAAGTACTTTAAAAATTACTCAGTACTCTTTATAGACTTAGTACTTAGTTACAAGTACTTTTCATACATGCGGTACTTGTACTTACGCTGAAGTACTCAGGCCTGCGGTACTTGTACTTGTATTTAATTACTTTTTCTTTGGTACCTGCCTAGCTCTGGTTAGATGAAACAAATGTCAAATGTTACGATCAAAACAAAGGCAACAAATGACAACGGTCGAAAAGTCACATACTCTGTATGATTAAAATCGAATAATGGACGTTGTCCATTTGTTCGACAATACATTACCACGCATCTGTATCGATATGGTAATGGAGATTACATGGAAGAAAATTATAGGTACTTAAGACAAAAACATATGAGTGAAAAAATCAACAGTTATGTATCAGATTGACTTTTATGTTTATATATGATAGAATGCTTATTATGTCAGTAGAAGATGCTACAAGATCTGCACTAACTGCCATTCACACTAATCACATCGATCATAGTATTCAATATATCCACAAATATAGCAGATGTAATGCATTCAAAATTCCTCAATAAATGCCATAACCGCTAAAATGTCATTTGATGGTTATAAAATCAAACCCAGCAATCTCCAATTTAAAAAAAAAAAATGAGGTAAGAGGGTATTCTAAGTAGCACCGTTAATCTGAATTCATGTGACTAAAATTAAATTTCAAAATTCATCATTTCATGGTGAAATTTAAGGAAAACGATTGCATATCAAATCAAAAACGGCAATATTTTTATAAGTGCGTAAAACAAACATAGCAACTTCCATAAAAGTGGAGATTGCTTGTTTTGAAGTTGAACGTTCAATATTACAAGGTGATCGTGAAGGATTTTACTGGTTTTGATATAGGCTCCAGTTATTATATTTTGTTTGTTTATTTTTAATTTACTGTTATTGTGAGGAAAATTTCGTTAAATTTTGACTCGGAAATAGTTTGGAATTTCGTTCTTCCTTGTTAGTACACATTTTGATTTTGGGTAGTAAAGACCTGTGTAGCTTAGTAAGGTTAGTCATTTTTGATTTTGGTTTTTTGTAAAAATGGAAGTTAATCCTGCACCGGTTAGCCAGAAAAAAAAGGCAGGAAATGGGTTGCACAGCCTCATAAGCAGAAAGTTAATGTTGCGAAAAAAGAAAGGTAAAAGAGTATTTACTATCGCTATAAATTATTTTCTAAAGAGAGTTGAATATAATACGTCGAAGTTTTTCATGCGGCATTTGATAACATTCCGAACAAAATTCGCCAAGATGCGTTATTATTAAAATTCCGCAAAAAAATTTCACACAAAGTAGGTACTGTGTTAGAATAGCTTAAGGACATTTAGTACCGGTTTGTCAAAAAGCTTTCCTCAACATTTTAAATATTAAAAGATACTGAGTAGAAAATATTTTAACAAAATTTCCGGAAACGGCACGTTCACCCTCTGAAGGTCGTGGTGGCGATCGAAAGGCAGTCCTTTCTTTAGACAAAAGAAAAGGAGTTATTAGTTTTATCGAGAAATTGGCATGTGTTGACGACGGTAATTACTGCCGTAGTGCTACTTTTACACGATGGTAATTTTTATATAGCACTTTTCCTAAATATTATAAAATTCATTTAATTATATACAGATACTTACCGTTAAAACTGAGTATCAACAAGCTTTGTGGAATGTACAATGCACAAGCACCTTCCGAATCCGAATGTAAGGTCAAGCCATGTCTGTTTAGGCTAATATTTAATCGAAGCTTGAACTTGGGATTTGGATCATAACGGACGGATGTTTGTTCAAAATGTCTTTAATATGAAGAAAAAATTAAGAGAGAGAAAGATGAAGTCAAGCAATCGGAAATAAGCACCGCATTAAAAATTCATAATACTCGGGTCAGAGCATTTTGAATCGACATGGCTGTTTTAGGGGAATCACCAAGAAGGGTAAGACGATTGCGATGATGTCTCCGACTAAAATAAATATGTCGAGAACCTCTTAAATAACTATTGGAGAGAAAATTGGAGATTCAATGCTGAACTGAACTTCTTCCAGCTGAAAATAGTAGGACTGAAAATGAGCTTTGTGTATGGTCCAATTAGTCGAAATCGACGATTTAGTAGTCAAGAAACAAAAGATAACTATCACTGTTGTAACTATTACTCTTCAATAAAAATATTTTGTTAACGAAATTTTTGTATTTCCTTTTATCCAATTATTTCTTGAGTTCTCTCATTTCCCATTGTCATAACAAAGCCAGCAACCTTCGTCGTACTTAATTTCAAAGTCTTCAAAATCCATCCATAAATTTCAAATCCAGCAAAACCCCAAAAATAAAACGGTTATAGTATTTAAATTTTAAAATTTTTAAGTTCAAATTTTTAATTAAATTCATTCTACTATGTGTATCTTGACTAGGAATCAAAAAAAAAATTTAAAAAATGTTGTCCGTATTGTTCTACACTTTTTTGCTAAATAACTCGAAACCTAAAAAAGTGGAGGTTGCTGGGTTTGATTTTATACCATTCATTTGATTTTCATTTATTTCAATAAAAAAGAAACTTTCCTGGAAATTTAAAATTTGTTATGATTTCACTTACGACCAGTAGTGCAAATATGTATCAAATCTTGTTGTCCACAGCTTGCACAGCTAAAGAAAAAATGTTCTTGTGATTTGAACGGCATCTTCCAGGTGTCATAGTTGTGAAATATGAATTATTTTTTAATGGCTTTTGATTGTAGTTTAATAAGAATTACCAAAACGTTTATGATTTCCACTAAAGAATTATTGCTTGAACTAACCATAAAAATATTGTGCTTATGCATTAGTCCTGCTTATTCGCATTTCTAAGCACTATAATAACTATGAGTATGAACTACCTTAAGTTGTCAATATTCCACCTCAAATCACAGAGAATAAAGTAAAACTCTGCGACGACACAAAAGAAATCTGAAAAGAGTAGTTTAAACCAAAAAAATTAGAGGAATATTTGAGGACAGGAAAAATATACAGCCATAAGGAATCCCTTAAAACGGGATAATCCCAAAATGCTATAATCCTTTGTTTAATCCACGCTACCTATATGTTTCCGGAATGATTGATCCCTCAACAACTCTTTATCGTCGACAGTTGAATAGAAGCTGGACAATTCTCCAGCAAAACAATGCCCACAAACAAAGGATAAGATCTAAAGGATTAGGGGCCTATAATACGTTTCTTAAATTGAATTGTGGCTATTTGCTAGAGAGATTTGTGAAATGCGTGTGCCGGAAGAAAAAAAAAAAGAAGAAAATAATTTTTTCCTTTCTTTTGCTGAAAAATGGAATTTTCTCAGGTATTTTTCTTTGACAAATTGAAATGTTTTCAACAAATGTGTGGGCAATGGTAAGCAATTTTCCGCTTCAAGTACGTAGTCCAACTTACGAAGCAAGCAATTGTTTACGATTTCATGCAAGTCCAAAATTAATTAATTTATTGAAACTTAAGCAGAAATTCATTTCGTTTTATTTAAGTTAGAAGTCGCTATTTGAATGGAATTGGATAAATTAGAGAAACCGCCATGTGATGTCGCCGAGGGGTTGACATGAATAAAAACTTCATTACGAGAACAATAGCTGTGCCGCGCCGGCCGTGACAATAACATCCAAAAAATCAGACACACGAAACATCTTGTCTACAGTCCAGGTGAGGAGTGTGGAGAGGGGGGGGGGGGCTCAATTTCGATCGTCACAAAATTTTCATGTATGTACTTAATTAAAAGATGTCTCTGGACCAACAGTCACTGGATCAATAACTCACACATTGAACGAGTTGAGATCGACGATATCGATTTCACCAGGTGAATTTGGGAATTGATCGTCATCAGTGTCTCGGACAACTTTATTTTTGGTTGATTAGCCAGGAACTGCGGTCGTAAGGCTCTTCTGATCACACACACACAGCACAGACCACCAAGGAGGATGACTACGACCCGAAATGACCGCAGATTTAAGTACAGCAGCATAGCGAACAGGTGGCTCTAGGTATTATCGGAGATAATTTTCGTTACAATCGGTTGGACACAATGAGGCAGTTTTATTGTTTTGTCTTCCACTTCGACTTGATTTTAAGTTGGTCGCACACGCTGAACTGGAATTGGCCACGGAAGTGTTATCAGGATCCACGCTGTTAAGCAGGCTACTTCACTACATATAAGAAATGTTTTTGGCAATTAACCGCTTGAAGTATTTCCGGTTTTGCGGAAGTTTGGATACAAATAGGATTCTTTTCACTGTTTCTGTTTTGATTCTGGGCAGATTTTCCACTTCGTTGGTTTTAATATTTTGTGGGTGAGTTGCTTTTTTTGTTTTCTGTTCTTTTTATCTTAGGAGGAGTAGAATGAGCAGGTGCATGAAAACATAAGGAGTGCATTGTTACTACTATCAGGCTTAGTAAAGTAATATGAGCATTTTGTATTTTTGATGAGGTTTAGTATAATTAGTATGTTCTAGTGCGAAGATATTTTTATTTGTTCGGCATTTATTTTCGAGACATCATTTTCAGCAACGTTATGGTTGGCCTACCTTTGATACGACTTTGTTATTCTTCCTTCCTTATGCTACAAATATTTTGGATGGATATGGAGTTGATGCTAATCACATAGTTCGGTTAGTAGCCTTTGAACCTCATTACTTCAACAAAGAGGATCAGCTCTGAATCAGATCTTGAATTCTTGAATAAAGGCAATGTTTTTCATCAGTGCAAGGCAAGGTGTCTGTTTTTGATGGCTTGCAATTTTGATTGATTCTAACTTCTATGTAGGTATTACGGATGAAGTTTTATTAGAATCACCATAGAGTAGCATTCTGTGTTTGAGTTGATTGAATTGATTTCCAATGCGAACTAACTGGCATGGTTCCATATATGTATAATTAAACACCAGATCCGCACACCAGGCTTTGTGTATTAAGATTATGGCCACTGTTGACACAACCCGAAAACGTCACACTTAATAAGGGTTGATTACAATAGACGGTGCGTTTGAAGCTTCCTTTTTCATTTACATATTGACCACTATGTCATACCTGAACATGAACGTGAACATAAATGAGAGGAAAGCTCAATTAACCACTTACAGAATGGAACTATGAGGCGTACTGAGACTGCATAATAGAGACTGTTTTTAGGAGAAGTTTTCGAACATGGGAAGGACGTTCCTTGGTGTGGAATGTAGCATTGTTTTTGTTTGGGAAATTGCGGCTTTTATTAATCCTATGTTAACATATTGGGCGATTACAATGTATTTGAGCGGCATTCAAAGAATCGCTAGCCCCTGAAGGAAAGCGGAAGCTTACTGATATGGCATAGTAGACCGCTCATTAAGTTTCCAAAACAAGTTCAAATTTATTATTCCTGAAAGGTCTGGAGAGATTTGTTGATGAACATATAAACATAGTCAGTACTTTACAGCACTATTATTAGGGAAGTGGGGGAGGGGGGTATCGACACAGATCCTTGGTTCAATTTACTAGTTACCTTAATTGAGTGATCGGGGAAGCGATATCGCCAGGGTCTGGGCACATTTTACTAACTGAAGTGGAACATTGAATCATTAATGAATCGTTAATAAACGCAAAATTCCCCGACGCATCGAGGGAATCAGTAGTAATACCAATTCATAAGGTAAAAAATACCAAATTAATATGCTACCACTATTTTAGAAAAAGAAATACAAATGCAACTAGAAAAATACCTAGAGGAAAATTTTCTTATACCTAAGGAACAAACGGAGCTTAGAAAGCAACACAATTGCAAGACAGAATTAAATTGGGCAGTGATGGAATGGAAAGATGAAATGGAGGAAAGTACCGCTATTCTAGCAATATTAAGAGAGCGTTTGAGCCCATAGAGAGATAAATTCATTTATCAAAGCTTGAAAACTATGGTATATAAGGAGTACAGTTGCTTTCGAAGCTATTTAGAGGGAAACAGTTGAAATAAAATTGGGAGTACCACAGGGATCAGTACTGAGGGCATTATTGTTCTTGGTATTAAGAGTGCGTTGAGGCATTCAAAAATTAAATTTTTTGCTGATGATGCGTTTGTGTAAATAATTGGTAAATATATGGAAGGAATCATTAATGATTTAATAATAATGAATTTAAGTCAATTAAGTGAATGGCTTAAAAAAAATAAACTGAAATTAATTATTAAAAATAAATAAATTTATGGCTATAAATAGTGCATGTAATGACGAAGATATAGATAGAAAAAAAAAATTAGTGTGTGAGTGAATTAGGTATGTAGGAAATTTACAGGAGATAATTAGCCGTTTAACTTGAGAGGAGCAGTTGGAAATATTCGATTAGGCTTATTTAATAGAAGTCGGACACAAAATTCACTAATATAACTAACCGGGAGTTTTTGTAATTGCTATTCTATCAGAGTGTGTAATGGAGATGAGATACTCTATATTTTTTGGTCCATGTCACAGGTAAATTAAGAAATTCTCATATCTGAATGATGTCTTTATACTGGTCACCATGAAAATTTTTCATACTACTCTTTCTTCATTCATATGACCTTAACATGTTTTTATGGATTATTGTGGTCATCTTGATCCAACGAAAATTTTAGCACTCTTCACCGAAAGACACAGCAGACAATAATTTTGTGTGATGTGTGTCGTCGAAGATGCAAGGTGAGATCTGGAACAAGAGGCTAAGACGATGACAAATGTTAGGTTAATTATTTCATGGGAACCATTGGCTGGTCTATTGAGGTTTTAGTCTATACCTTCCCTACGAACTAAATCTTGGTATTTGGGCATAGGGAAATTATACTATTTGTATGGTACGCTTATAGGTATGTTGGGGTTTGAAAAAGAAAAAAGAAAGGCCGTTTGAATTTCTTTAGTGAGCTTTGGAAAAAAAGAGGAAAAGAGTCGGTATTAGTGACTTGTTTTATTTGAGAGAGCGTTTTGAGTGTGCTTTATTATCGAGATTGCCAGATTTGGCTCTAATCTAGTATCTTTTGGGATCAGAACCAGGTGAAAGCGTTACCGCCTCAGTAATTGGTTGTTCATAAAGAAGGATGTTCATAGGAAACATTATTAGCTTTCTGTAGACCTAGAAGCTTGTAGATGCGCAAAAAGAGAAGGTTCACGGTTCTAGGGGTGTTACAGTGTTATACAATGTTTTTCATTAGAAATATGGAATATTTATCCTGATTGGAATCAGTGGCTGATATAGATGAAAAAATCGTATGCGTTTATCCTGGCTGCACCGATTCATGATAAATATTTTATGGTCGCCTTGTCATTTATTTTCGGGACTCTATATCGCCTGTACTTAAAAAAATATGCACCAGATTGAAATACAAATCAGCTTGCCTTGTTTGGAGCTCCAGTTTTTAAGATTATTCCCTATACTTACGTATTTATTTACAAGCCTCTGCCAAATTTCAAAAATAATGTGAGACCAATAAAAAATCAAATTTTGTGGTACACAAATAAATGCTAATCTTTGGAATGAAGGTACGATCTTATCTTATGAATGTATCCAATCATCTAATACAATGTAATACGGCAGTAGCTTATATGAACTAAAATGTCAAATACACATGTCATTAGGTCGGATATTAAGTCTGTTCCTCTACATTCCTTAACGTAAATTCCTGATGTTTGCCTTACTTATGTTGTAGGGTGGGGATACGATTATCAAAGTTGCTCGAATCACTTTTACAACTTCTTACGAAAAAGTAAAATGAGAAATATTCAAAGTGACAGTTGTCTGTCAATCAATCAAATAAGTTCCTGTAACATATGCCATTTTGGTAGTGAGATAGTTCAGAATTTCAGTAAAATTCGTAATTTTTCTTAAAGCTTTTTTTCAACTTATATGATGAAAAGATTGGATTTAGAAAGTCCGAAGAAGTCTTCCTTCAACTTTGCAAAGAAATTGATAAGGTGTCAATTAAATCTTAACTGCGATTTGAAATACGATTAAAGTACACCATCAAAACACACTAAAAATAACTCATTCATTCTAAAAGAAGGCTGTTAATGATTTTCTTCCAAGTCCATTTTAAAAGTTGTCAAACAAACATGTAACAAACAACGGAAGTCTTCTACGTACATAAATACTACATACATGTACTTATCTGCACCTGAAACAGGTTTAATTGGCGTTCATGGGTTTCACATTATCGTCATTGTTTAGCGTCAAAAACACCCGAAATTCACATTCTTTCTCTCATTATACGAATTCATTGGGAGCGCAGTACCTATAAAGTTAACGACGACGTTTGCCTAAACACCGCGACGGCACATTAATCATAGCCCGATGATTACTACAATTTTCGCCTTCAATGTACCGCGGCGATGAACTCTTCTCTTGAAACTACTTTTTCCTCCAGACGACCAGACCAGTGGGCGCACTTTCCTCTTCTGTAGTAGGTACGACAATTGTTTGGGAAAATATCCAAAATAAAAACGGACAATTCCTGCGTTTTTCCATTGACAACAATAGAAATAGTGCAAAGACCCGAAAATTAGTTTAGCTCACTTCGATACAACAGAAATTTGGTCAACGAGAAGGTTCAAGAGGGTAAATCTTGTGTTTTTTTGTTTTTGTTTTTTTTTTTTATTATAATTCGCTGCTGGGTAAATTGGTTCCCTTGGGTAATTTTTAATAATTTCAAAGGTTGCGCTTCAAATTTCCGAGATAATTTTATGCGAAGATTCACGCAGAACAAGCAATTTGTGAAAATAAGGTAAAGGGGCATATTGCTGGGGCTGATTATTATTATTGTTGTGTTGAACATCGTAAAAGGTTCAAGCTTTTATACATAATAAGTAATTTTGGTGGTGGAGCTCTGGGTATACATACATACATTATACATAAACATCAAGTAGTTTTGTAAAAGAATGTGAGCCAAAATATTTAGGACATTTTGTATGTAGGTAGGCGTAAGTAACAGCATCAAATTAAATTCATGAAATAAAAAGGCTTTGGTCGCTAAGTATTGATGAAGAGCTACCTAATTATAAGTCTCATAAAGAAAATTAGATTTGATTTTGGATTTAAAGTGTATAATTTTAAGAAAGATGCCAAAATATTAATTGGGTGGGAGAAACAAGAAATGGAAATAGTAAAAAAAATGGATTCTTTATATGGTTATTGTACAGTAATTTTAATTCTATACTATATTTGAAAATGTGTCCTATATAAAAGCAAGATTCTTTTCAGAAAAAAATATATAAAAACGCCATTTCAATATTTAATTGCTTTGCCAAACTTCACCCTAGTACAAAATGCTCATCACTTTCGAAAACCCTCTTCCCTGCTCATGGAAATTTTACGTAAGCTAGTACTGTTGCATCCGAAAATTAAACATATAAAATATAAATTTCTGTACTTTGAATACGTTAGGCAAAGGATGATGCATATTTTGGTACCCCCCTTCAATAGCCATATATAATACATTGTTGGATAGCTCTTTTTGAGCTGAATAGAAGTTAGTATTGGGCCTAGTTCCGAATCCCTGTCCGCAGTACAGTATAACTCTGAACCGACAGGGATTTGGAACTAGGCGAAATACTAACTTCTATTCAGATCAAAAAGAAGGTCTGATTAGGATAGTTGCTTAGAATAGGCAGGAGCAGCTGAGGGAGCAGCTACTAGAGAGAATTTATTTTCAGAAAATCCTGTCTTTAAGTTAATTTCATACACTGTACCTAGTACAGTTTTGACTTTAATAGCTTCTTCTCTTCCAATTACCTTTTATCCTATACAGGGCCGGATTTTTTGAAATTAACCTGCAATAATCGTACCTTAGAGCAGTTTTTTAACTATGTACTTAAGCCTAAAAAGAACATTTGAAGTTTTTTACTATACAGAGGATAATGAAGATAATGAACTAATGTGATAATAAAAATGGAATGATGGTAGGTATTCAATACGAGTTGAGTTATTAACATTGCTATGAATAACTAGTCTAGCCAAATGTTGAAATTATCACTTCTATTAATAACTATCATCTAGCTAAGTCATAAAGTCGAAAATATTATAAATTGTTAATTTAAGGTTATGTAACAGAGAGACAATTATTTGAATGGATTAATGTTTTGTTAAAGGGTGTACAGGCTGTGTAAGGGTATCTTATTTTATTGGCTTTACTGTATAAGGTCTGATTTAGAAAAAAACCGACCACCTTTGAATGATGAAATCAATAACAAGAAAAGTCGTTTTTTTGTTTGTTACTATATGTCGTTATTCAAGGGCGGATACAACGGGGGGCGATCGCCCCCCTAGAGCTCTAATAAATCAAAATTTATGTAATCAAATGAAATAGAAAATACAGAAAATTTTTTTTTTTAAATGTTTCTAAGCCCGCATTAAAAAAATAGAAAATAATTTCTCCCTTCACTTAATGAATGCATCACAACAGTTCTCTAGAGTTTCCCTTCATTTTGCATTTAATTAAATTTTTAAATTATATTACATTTGTGTACAAATTATAAAATTTTCAACGCATACAAAGAAAGCAAGATCTGGGCAATTCAAAATTAAACAATACAGTAAAAAACAATTTCCCGAAATTGAAATTTGGAACTCCTAATATATATCAAAATACTTAATTAAATTACTTTGCTTTGAATTTGCTTTCTTTGTGTACCATGAGAAATTTAAAATTTATGCAATGTAATATAATTTTATTATTTAATTAAATGGAAAACTCTAGATATTTATTTGTTATATTTATTATTTTTTTTTTATATTTTAGTCATAAATTATTCTCAAAAAGTTTGAAATTATATCACTAAGGAATTTTCAGTACAAACAAAATTGTTGCGATAGCTCACAAAAGCCGGGTGTTTTGATGAAAAGTAGTATGTTGAAAAAATTATCATAGCCGGGGTAATTAATTTCAGATTCAGTTTCCTACAAATATTTAATTTAAAGCAAATAGGATTTTACATATATTAACCCTACCTAATTAGCTTTCCGCGAATATTTCTGTTACCATTTAAGGGACCATTTCAGTGTAACCGGCCAAAAAATTGTCAATTTTCGCGATTTTTTTTCGGATGGATCGGCGGGGGGAGGGGGGGTAGGGATGATTTTTGTTTTAGGTATAAGACCACTCTTTAGCAATACAAAAATATTTTTTTCATTAGTTTTTATTTATTTTTACTTGTTGTTAATAATTATTTTAGAAAGTGAGTTGACAAAATGGGGGCAATCGGTGTCTACGGTTGTGGCCGCAGTTTGTATCAAAAAGAAAAAAATCAAATTGTTTATTAATCTGTAGGTAAGCCGCTATGTCCCTATGGAGCTTCTTTTTTTTTTAATTTGATTAAATGGCAACGACGGCTTGAGGAAAAAAACTACGAAATTTAGCCCTGTTTTTCAACAGTTCTTCGTGTGAAAAATTGGAAGATTTCAAAAAACAAAAAACAAACTTCCATAGAGACATTAAGAATGAAGTAAAGAAAATTCCGTAAAAATTTTAAGTCGAAAGCTTGAAAACTCTCCCTCTGAGAGTTGAAACCGTTTGTAAAAAGGGCATTTCGAGAAAAACTCGTTTAAAGTTTGAAGGAGGGTTTTTTTTACATAAATTGCCTACTTACAATCAATCGGCCATCCCAGCTCCATACTAAATCCATTCTGAATAACAACACGAAACTGACGAATTTGACCACTCTATTTCGGTTATGGATGAATAGGTAAGAACCCTAGGTAGGGATTTGCCGTTAGGGACGGAACAAAAGAAATAATGCGCGTCGCCTTACGCTCCAATCTCTTTTTCTAAGTGTAGCGACAGTAATAATGCGAATTTTAATTTGATAGAACACGCACAACTATATTACTTCAAAATGAGACAAAAAAAAAATAAATCGATTTTTCAAAAAAATTACACTGAGATGGTACCGTTGCAAGAAATTGCAGTCCAGCCCAGAAAAATATGGTGTTTGAACGAAATACAAGCGACCTTTATATGAAAAACACTAGAAGTAAGACGAGCAAGAAGTGTATAATGTCAATTTAATGTGGGATTAAATTTTACTATCCTTACGGGATAAAAAACTTATATTATATATAGATGAAAGAACTCCCAGATTTGCTCTCCAAAATATGCATAAATATTCCTACAAGATCCCAAAGACTCCATACTCCTCCTTTTAGAGTCCCCTTCTGTAGAACCAATATCCGCGTAAAGTCACCATTGGTAAGAATGCAGAAATTATTCAACTGTAAGTTTTGCAATATCGATGTCTTTTGTTCTAGCCCCCAGACTTTCAAAAGATCAGTTTTAGCTGAGATTGAGCAATTTCCCTTAATTTAATTTATATAAAATAGTTTTTCTGTATTTGCTTTGCCTTTTCCTTGCCTTTACTATCATTTTTCTATTTATTTTTTCATTATTAATTAATATTCATTTTCCTTTCTTTCTTGAAGTATTTTTTTTCTTGTAATTTTTAGAATTTTAGTTTTAATTTAATTTTTAATTCAATTTTTTGTACTTGGATTCTCTCTTTTGTAGTTTAGTTATAGTTTAGTTCATAACTTTAATCTTTACATTATAATTTTATTTTATTTTTTTGGTCCTGGTTTTTCATATTGTAGACTTAGATTAAATTCTATCGTTCTCTTTTTTATATAATTTTTGCTTTAGTATGACTTACCGTAGTAACTTATAAGGTATTATTTTATTGGACTTTGTCTGTAAAATATCTTTTGAACTTTCTTAAATAAATAAATAAATAAAAATAAATAAAACTCCGGCGATATCTGACTGCTAATGAAATTTTTATGCTGAAACGAAAAGAGAAAGCAATACAGAGCGGTCCACAACTAATGGAACGTGCGGTTATAGGAGGCGATGGGGGCGATCGCCCCCTAGAGCTAATATCTGGATCCGCCATTATCGTTATTATAATTCCGATGTGCTATAAAATTGGTGAACATTTTGCTTTACATTCTTTATTAAACTTTATTATGATTTTTTGTCGGGTAAACTTGATATTTGTTTAAGAAGGTTTTTATTGGATTCTCCGGCACAACAGCAAAAGCGAAAAAATTGTATATATTTGTTATTTCATTACACAACTCATTTGGTTTTGGGTGGCAAAGTTTTAAGTCTTGGTTTTGACTCATAAAGAAGTCCCAAATAGCGTAATTGAGTGACTCGAAAAAACAAATGAAAAATAGAAAATGGAAAGAAATGAAAAAATGAAAAATTGAGAAAATTTAGAAAAAAAGTTTTATTTAAAAAAAATTGAAAAAAAAAACCAGATTATTTCGAAATAATTAAACCTGCTCGCGTGATCTGAAAAAATAAAAAGATAAGCGTTTCGTATTAGCAGAAAACCTTATACTCTTCAGTACGGATTGGCTTCTGCTTGCGTAGACGCTTGAAAAAGATCAAATTGATCTCATCTCATATAAACTATGAATAAACTCTCAGTGTGAATTACATATATGAGGCAATTTCCTATATTTCACCAAAAGAGGAAGAGTCACTCAATTTTGCTATTTGGGAATTTGTTGTTGAGTTAAAACCAGGACTTTTATACTTGCCCCCCAAAATCATACGGAGGGATGAAATAACTGCTGTTGTGCCGCAGAATAAAAAAAACAGCCATCTTGAACAAGCGTTAAAATTTTTACAGACAGTATCGAACGTATCGGACGCTCTTTTATATTGCCTCTTAAAAGTCTATCTTAGAAGGGTTCTCTTCGTTTTTTTTTTGTTTTTGTTTTTTAAATATATTAGCCCATATTTTTCCATTGTCCTTAGTTTCGGGCAATTTGGAGGATTCGCTTTTTTTGGTACTAAAGGTAAGGATTGGGCAAGTTAAGTTCAGTCAAAAGAAAGTTTATGAATGAATCATGCCTTCTAAAAAATCGAAGTATATGCTTCTGAGGATACTTTCTAATGTATACATCCATGTTGATTTTGCCTATTATCACGAAAGGTGATCATTTTGCAATGCATCATATCAAAGTGTAAAAAGTGGGGTTAGTGGCAAATGTGGAATACAATTCTAATAATCTTCCTTCAATTTATCGTTCTGTTTAGAAAGTAAAATGGTACTTATTTAATTATTTTAAATGGATCCAGTTGAATAAATTTACATAAATATTAAGCTTTATATTATTTACTTTTTAAGAAACGCGTCATGCGAATCGATTAACACCGAAAATGGCGAATCTATGGGGCCGGATAGTCATACCTTGTTAGTATGTATACCGTGATCAGCCATATCTGTCATCGACATGTTGGTATTTGGTTTAAAGTTGTCTATAACTTCTTTGGCCAATTTTTGGTCTACCAAACCTGATTTCCTTCCAGACCAAGACTTTTTGTTTGGACACTAAAAGTTTTCCGAACTTTACTGAGAACATTCTAAGCTAAGCCACTTGGAGACATATGTATTCGGATTTTCCATAGGTGTGGAAAGAATTAAATTTGCGACGTTGCTTTTGGCTTCTTTCCATTTTCACTGCATAAGAACTTTGCATTTAATGGCTTGCAGTCAAGTCAAGTCAAGTCCAGTCAAGTGCGTTTGCGCCATTTTTCTGTTACATTTGTCGTAGTTTTCCTTCGATGTTCCTTCCCATTATTGTTCTCTTTGTTCCATGTGGCTCATTTTTAGCCCTAAGTTCGATTGCATAGCATCTTTTGTCCTCTTGATAATAGTTGTCATTCGGTCTTTCTTGTAACTTTTCATTTTGCTGTCTTCTTTTTCTTTACTGCTGATGCGCCATATTTTTAGTTGATAATTGTATGGCAGCAGAGGGAGACAGGAGGGATGGGAAGTGGATAGAAGAGTTTAGGAATCGAGGGTTCCTAAAAATTGGTTGTCTTCAGAGGCATTCTCAATTATAAGTGCACACTCTTTTATAGATGCAATCTTTCCAGCGTTCCCTAATTCTGTTTACCTGGGAGTGAGTAATGGGAAAGAATAGGTGATCGGTTTTTTTCTGAAACAATACTTAGAACTGATCGATCATACACCGAGCTGCTATAAAGCTTTCAAAAACTAATTAACATAGTTTTATGATATGATATTATGAACAACAATTATTTAAAAAAGAACACAAAGTTGAGATTCATGGCTATAATATAAATAATTTTAGTTGAACATGATAGGCAAATGCAAGATAATACTAGCGATTGTCACTTATCAACTGGAATAAGTGCCGAGATGTAGGCAGGTACAGCTGCATACGAATATTTGTTCATTTCACGAAACTTAGAATGCGGCAATTAAAACCATCAGGGACTGAACCAGTTATGATTTTTTACGAAAAAAGTCAGCTTTACTTGTTATTCCTGACCGATAATAATTTGAAGCTAAAAAAACTAAGCTGGAAAGGCTTTTTATTTTATCTGGCAAAAATAAAAAGCCAGCTTGGCTAGAAAAAATTAAAAGCCGGGCTCGCTTTTTATATTTTTACCGAAAAAAAGTATGAAGCCGTTGCGCTTGCTTTTCTAGCTTCAAAACTCTTACCGACCAGAAATAAATAAATAAAAATAAAAATTCATAACAGATTCGGTCCCTAAAAATAAGATTCTAGCTTGGCATTTTATTCTTCCGGCTTCAAAACCTGTTACTTCCAGCTCGAAAAAATAAAAAGTCAAACTGGCTTTTTAGTTTTGCCAGAAAAAATAAAAAGCCTTTCCAGCTTGGTTGTTTTAGGTTTTTTTTTATAAAAAGTAAAGTTTTCAAAAGCTTTAAACAGATTACGTTTGGACTTTTTACCGGGTTAAACTTAATTTTGTTCAAGAAAGAATTTTTTGGGATTCTCCGGTATATAGCAAAAGCTAAAAAATGTTCTAATTTGTTATTTCATCACGCAACCCATTAATTTTAATAAATAAAAAATTGTTTTTTTCTTTTTTTCTCAAACTTTTCATTTCTTTCTTCTTTTTTCATTTTTTCATTTGTTTTTCAAATCACACAATTTCGCTATTTGTGACCTGTTGATGAGTCAAACCAAGACTTGAAACTTGTCACCAAAAATTAATGGGTTGTGTGATGAAATAACAAATGAGAACATTTTTTAGCTTTTGCTATATACCGGAGAATCCTAAAAAATTCTTTCTTGAAAGCTTTAAAGGAATCGGAAACGGGTTTGACGAGACATCTTTTGGTATATTCCACTAAATTCCACGATCATGATTTATTCTAGCTCTTTTTGTTTAAAATTTTCAAAATACCAGTTATTTTCGGTCTCTGATTAAAACTTGTAAATACGGTCCTGATCCTATACCTATCAACAAATCGCCTCCCTCATTCCTTTTATTAATCAGCACTGCAATATCCAGTAATCCAGGGAAGCGGAGAAAAATTTGCGGGGTTCTTAAACATTTATAAGGCTTTTACCGTGAGCAGAAACATCAAGTCAGTACCTATACTTAACTAGCGTGGGCTAAACAACGATTCAAAAAACTATTGAAGAGGTTATGTGAAAACCCTATCCTCTAAAGAAGGAGATTGAAAATTAAACATTAGAGAATTATTTATGAATTAAATGGACAGACACAGGAACATTTTACGTAGGGAAGGAGGATGAATTTTGTCGATGTCACCATAGATGGCACAAGAACTAGATGTCGCATGCAATACTAAAAAAGTATACAAAATTTATATGGCTGGGTGGTCCATTCCGGAATGGACCACAACATTTGAAATGATGTATACGTTGAGTGATTCATATATTTTCGTATCTGAAGTGTTGGGGAAGTCGATCAAAGATATACAAAACTGCTATTATCAAAACACTTACTTTCGGCACGCACTAAAATATGTTATGGTTCATTCCAGAATTCACTACCCATTTCACAATCTGTAGCTCTACTATGCCATGCGACATCTAGTTCTTGTGCCATCTATGATGTCACTCAATCCACTTGGTCTGGTGTTTTTAAGTTTTCATATAACTGTCGTCGTTGTTCTTGTAACTTGTTATAAAAAAAAAAACATAAGAAAAAAAAATCACTTTATATTAACCTTAAGCTCAGGACTTTTATTAGATTAGGATGACGATGATCTTGTTTACAAACAAAACCACAAAATTAACAAACATCTGCTCGAGCGACTCACGTAGATACATATGTACATAACTAACTACTACTTGTAAGTATGCAAGTATTTCAGGTGTGTGTCTCTCATCAAACCGGGACGAAAACAAACTTTTATGAAAACATCTGGTAGAATAGGAAGTATCACACTATGTCGTCGTAGGTAGTATTTTTCCCGTCACTACTTCCGTTCGGGCGGTCTATCTAACTATATAGTCTCTCTCTCACACAAATGGACCTGGATTCTGGATCCACCCTCAGTTGTTGGCTTGTTGTTGTAGAATAATAAATCGCGTCGCCGCGTCTTTATTACGATGAGTGTGGCACGCGAGTTCTTTGAATTCTTTCCATATAGTCAGAGCCACCCTGTCTGGATGACTATTATAATATGCTAAGAGCTATGATGGCTGTACCCTGTGCATGTATTCTATCACGTACGAGGTCTCCGGTTCGATTTATTCAAAGAAGGATATGGAGAGCTGACGGATGATAAAACGCGCTCCTTCCGTTCCCTGGATTGAATTACTTTCGAATGAAAAATTTATTCTCGTACCCTACTTAAGTGGGTACTTCACAAATAATAATTCTGGTGTGGCCGGGCTTTCATCTGGAGCTATGCAGCCTGTAAAATTCTATGTTTCCCTGTAAATCTATCTAATTCCTAAAGTATCGCTATCACACTCTTGTGGAGCATAATAATTGATTAAATTGTTGCGTTCATTATGTTCACCTATGAGCATTATTTCCATTTTGTATTTATGTAGGTAGGTAGGTATGTATGTATGTATATCTTAAGGAGAGAGAAAGTGTGGGTGGTTGTACTAAAACTAAGTAAAGTGGATTTAGGTATATCGGAAAGTTGAAGATGCTGGCAGATGTTTTTCCACGATAACAAGTAGCACTGATTATTTGTTTACATTTTATGATAAGGCACACTTCAAAATTTGTTTATAAGGGGGAAACGAAATTTACTCTATATTCATCCATGAGCACGGAAGAGCAAAGAGGAAATGACACGCACCTGGAGGCTAATGACACGTAGTAATCCGATTCCTTACCTGTTTGTTTGTTTGTTTGTTCCTTTCCTATATATATATGTAGGGGAGGAAATTGATAGGTAGTTATTTATACTTAAGTAAGTCAAATTAACAATGTTTCCGATGTTTGAAAGCTCTAATAAATAGGCATTCATTTATTTCGATAAACACGCAAGGATATATGTATATATGTATATGTGCGATTGTAATGTAATCTATATAGAGATTTTTTTCCATTTACAATAAGATCCTTCAAAAGGATGGGGTCGATGTCAATAGTTTTCTTTGATTGATAAGTTTTTGACATCAATCTGATTTCATGTTACTTAATCCTTATAAGAACCTATTTTGGTGGTGTAATATATGACTTAATAGGAGGCTTCCACCATATGCTAATATATTTCGTGAAGTTATATAATATCTTGTTCGAAATTATCCATATCTGGAAATAGAACAAATACAAATTCTTGGCATATTTCCAAATTGGCAATTGTATTAAAATGTTTCTTTAATCTTAGGTAACCGATTTGATTGTTTTTTGTGTGGTTTGAATTGGATTGGCATAAATTTTGTTTCTGCCAGCAGGTAAAGATAGTACTCAGAGCATACTCTAGGCCCCTAAATAATTCCGAGCCCCCTTATGCCCTAAATAACTTCGCCTTCTCAGCCCCCCTAGAAACAATTTATTTTATATAGTAGTAACCGTAAGGTTTCCATTACCAAATTATATAACTTTGGTTATATAGAATAGTACTCAAAACCTCTTCGTAACCACTATAAACCTCTTATAGAGCTTAAATGGAGGATTATATAAAGGTTATGGTGACTTGATTTAGGTAACGTTATCGAACTAAAAGTTTTATAAAATGAGTAATAAAATTATTCTGGTTACCTTAATATAACTTCTTATATAACCCTTATATAACCTGGGGTACTCTCGATTAATTTACTTTGGTCACAGCAGTGGTTGCGGTAATGTTTCGGTTACCTTTATAAACTTTGTTTATAATGGTGTTGGTATCGTTTCCACAACGCTTGTAACTTTTTCACACTGATTACTTTTAGTGATTGAAATGTTAATGAAATTACTTTTCGTTACCTTTATAAAACAATATAAGGCAAATATTTACCCAACCTATCTTGAAATAGAATTTCGATATTTTTTTGGATGCATTTTTATAATATAAGGGTTTAATATTTTTACATCTTAGAATAACAATTTATCGGCATGTACGTGGTGAAATTCAGCTGCAATTAAAATTTTACTGTGAATATCATTATAAATACTTCTAAAAAATACAGACCTCTCCAGAAATAAGCAATATTTAACAATTTTAATTACGTATGAAAAAATTTAAAATTTTCACTTCGGTGATATGAATTGATAAAAGTGACATTACATAATTTAGAAAAAATGATATATCTAAAATGATGTATTTTCTTCATATAAAATTAAATCGGAAGCCATATATCAGTAATTTAAATAATTGGCTTAACCGACATTTTCTTTTTTATCTACAATGCACAGATAAAAAATGGCGGCTTGTACTTAAATGAAGAAATTACCATTATAAAACTTCAACTACTTTTATATATACTCAATTACCCATCTAGAAATATTATATAAACTAAAGGAACTACCATATATATACCCTTTAGTCATAACATGTTACCTTTGGTAATGTTATATGTATATTTTAAAGTAATGACGAAATATCTGTGTCATGTTCTTCTTATAATAATTTTTGTTGTACGCTCCTTGGTAGTGTAGTGAATAATTTTAGTTACGAAAAAAAAATGTCATATAAGATTGTGCAAACTGAAAAGGCAGGTGAAGAAGACCTAGTTTGTATATTGTCCCAACAGCTCGGGAAAATGCATATTGAAATGGACAAATACGAAAAAATTTACGTTACTAAAAGTTTCCAATTTTTATAACAGTCACCTTCGTTACTAAAATGCCATAAATAAATGATAATAGTTTTATAATGGCTCCATTCGATAATAAAACTCATTTGCGTTTACAACGGTCACCGTAGTTACTACAAGGCCACCAAAAAATGTTACGATATTTTATAGTGGATATATGTATTACCGAAAGTTCCCAATTTTTATTAAAGTCACCTAAATTACTGAACGTTATCGAGTTATATAAGGTTAACCACGGATACCGCAATAAACACTTATTACCAATCAGTTATATAACGTGGTGATGAAAACAATTATAAAACTTTCTTATATTCCTTCTAGTAATGGTTACTCTAAGTTATATAGACCGGTGATTGAAAAATTTCCATCACCAACTAAAACCTTTAGTAACTTACTTCCACGAGAACTATTAGTAATCTTAAAAAACTCTAATATAACTACGCCACCAATTGGTAATATTATAAAACTCTTATATAACCACTCAAATTCTTATATAAGCGAGTAACCATTATATACCCCTTATAAAACTACCCATCACCTTCAGTCACCAAAAATTGGTAAAATTGTTACTTGGGCCTAGTACAATGATTACACGAGCGAGCTTAGCTTGCATGCAAGCCTCTCTTGCAACCAGTTTTTAAATTTGATAGCAGAAGGCAGTTTGCTTGTTGTCTTCTCACTTTGCGTGTAAATTCATGGCATTGAAATGTAAAGTTTTCTGCATTTCGGCAATTAAAGCAATCAAGGAAGTAGAGGAATCGGAAAAATAGGAAAAAAAAGGAAGGCAGAGGAAGGTGTGAGTAAATGACTTTCAAGGAAAGAGCGAAGCTCTCAACATAAGAAAAAATTTGCTCAAGAATCTTCTTTGGGAATGCAATGGGAAGAATTTAAGAATTTTTTGCAGGTTTTCTCATGAACAATTTCAGGAGGTGATATCAATGTTTCTAAGTCTTTTATTTTAATGTAATTTTTTTCTATATATTTTAGAACAAGAGTCCCACAAGCACCCTTTTCCCGGTATAAATTTATTAATTTAAATTGTTACGGGAACTTGAAAACTGTATAATGTCAAATTACTATCACCTGAGCTGCCATGAATCCATGATTAATGCATGCAAGTTCGCCCAAAGGTGAGGTGTCTGGCATCAGTTTAGTTTACACGAGTGAGTTGTATAGCAGTACAGACTGCATGCAAGCTGTACTTATTCTTGTAATCTTAAGGTAAGAAGTTTTTCTCATGTTATTTTAGGGTTTCTGAAACGGTTTAAACCGAAACCGATACCGCGAGTTTTCGGCCAAAAAACCCCAACCGAAACCGCACAAGTATTTTTTCGGATTTTCGGTTACTAATTTTTCCTCTTAGCAGCACCAGCAATATAAAATCTACTTGATATGGTGTTGGTTTCTAAATTACATACCAAACGAAATTGAAAATATTTTAAATTATCTCAGCAATCCTTGACAAACTTATAAGTTTAGTTTAAATTGTTTCTCGTCATTAGCACAACAACTTTATTAGATTTAAACAAAATTGAATTATAGTTTTCCACACAAATTGTTTGGCAATATTTTGCCAAGATGTCCAACGATTTAACTAAAACGCAGTGCACAGTTTGTAAAAAAAGCTTTTACATACTCGTGTGGATCCAAAAGTGCAATGAGAACTCACCTCAAAACTATACATAGGATTGTATTGCAAAAGAGTGTGACTTCGGAATCTGACGAAACTTTATTATGTAAAAATAAAAAACTATTGTGGATTTTGTAAGCAAATATTCTTTAGATGTAATAGTTTCCAAACTAGCTGCGATATATGCCTTTTCAATTCATGGAATAACACGTTCAAGTTTTATGCGATATACAATGAATATTCGTCGATTTAAGCTTCCAAAAAATGAAACGGATGTCATGAAATTAATCCTCACAGATTATGAAAATAAAAAACGTGAGTTGAAAAACAAATTGCAAAATGCTAAATATCCTGGAGAGAAATTTAGTCTTACGATGGATGAATGGACCAGCACCATGATGAGGAGATATTTTGATATTAACTTACATGATGCTAATGGAAAGTTTAATAATTTGGGATTGGCTCGCACAAATGGTTCATGTAGCTAGAAAAAACTCAAGAACTACCTCAAACTCATTTGTCACAATTTTGTATTTCGTTTGGCACAGCCAATCGTCGCTTGTACTACAGATGGTGCTGCTGTTATTGCAAAATTTGGAGGGGAAAGCCCTACAAAATTTCAACTATGTCTTGTTCATGGCGCTCATCTTTCTGTTACGGATGTAATTTGTATTAAAGGAGATTCTGAAGAAGAATTTTGTGGAGGTGATATTGGTTGCGAAGAATCAGAAGACGATGTTGATTGTGTCATTGAAGATGAGGAAAATAATATTATTTGTTCCCAAAGAAGAAACCTTAATCCCAATCTTCATCAGAATCTTGAGTTACTAAGAAAGTTGTGAAATTTTTTTTCGAAATTCTACTATTAGAAATAACATATTACAAGGTCATGTAAAGAAAATACATAATCACAAACTTGAATTACTCTTGGATTATAATTTTCGATGGAATTCATTCTTTCCAGTAATTGAAAGAGCTTTACTCTTAAAAGATAGCATTTTTGAAAGTATGACAGATTTGTGTGCTTCACATTTATTTCAAGCTGTGCTAATAAAATTGACTGTAGATTTATCATTTTGTAGAAGTGACGAAAATATTATCCATTTTCTTTATACTAAACTGGAAGAAATGAGTACCGAAATTAGTCGAAAGCTCTTAGTATCAATACAAAATCGAATTGAACATCGAAGAAATAAAACTTTAATTAATTTGGCTAAATTTATCCTGACACCAACTATTCAATCATCGAAACAAATTTTAAGTTATAGAAGTGAGATGCTAAAAAGGTTATATTCTTAAAGTGCTAAAATTTCAACACACATCAAAAATTAGGATGAAAGAACCAATAATTAAAAACATTACTTTATTGTACAATGCAATAAAAACTATTAGACCTACGTCTACATAAAGTGAAAGAGCTTTCTCTATAGCTGCAAACTTTTGCACAAAACTAAGATCAAGAATGTCCGATTCTTCTTTGAATTCCTTAAACTTTTTGAAATTTCATTACTTAAATAATAATAAATAAAGTATCTTGATTCAATAAAACTAATTAAAATTTGATTTGTACCTGTTTTTATTTATTTTCGAACTATATTTTTTAAACCGCATGACCCGCAAAAACCACGATTATCAATTTTCAGAAAACCGAAAACCGCGGTTTTAAAGTATCCGGTTTTTCAGAAGCCCTATGTTATTTATTGCAAGCATGAATTTTAAGAAAATTTTAAATAAATTATCGCATGCAATATTTTTAAGGAAATATTCAATAACGGGTATTTTATTTTTTACATACCTTTAATTAACTTAAAATCACAAGTACCTACCATTTTATAAAAATTACAGTTTATTTAACGTCTATAAAGTACAAATAATAGTAATAGAATTCAGTTATGCCGAAATAGTCCAGTCTAAATAAGGTTCTTGCCCTACAAAAAGTGAGATAATTGTGATTTTTATATATGTTACTTAGTTCCGGGCCCAGATGAAAACTCCAAGTTTTCACCCTTGGATTAAAGGTACAAAAAATTGTTTTTTTTTTTAAAACTTTTCCTCAATGGTTGATTCTACGACAAAAATGGATCATACAAATTTGAAGAAGACCAAATTTCCTAAATTTTGTGTGTGAACACTTTTTTGTAAGCCTGATATGTAACGAGTTACAGGGGCGGAAACGTGAATATTTTTCCAAAAAAATGTGTACATATAGTACCTACCCTTTATACAGGGTGTTACGTACAGGGTGGTTAACAAAATTTGCTAGTCTTTCATAAAATACCCAGTATCTTCAAAAATGCAAGGCTTACGGTCATTTGTAAAGCTCATTTGTATGCAGAACTTCATGGTCTTTCCAACAACTTCTCGACCAGCCCCGTACTCCTTTCTCCTAAGGAGTTATGGTGGTCTGTGGAGGTCTAAACTAAGAATTTCGGATATTCTTACCTTTTTATTGTCTTTGACCTCTATTTTTTTTTTATAAAAACTGTGAACTGTGGACTCTCATCTTTAATTCGACTTATACACCTATGGGCTCACTGTACCCGTAAAGCAGTTATTATGTCATTACCTATTCAGGTCATACCGAAATTAGAAGATATTTTTTTTTAAATGACGCGTTTTCAGTCAGTAAGGAAACAAATTATCCTTAGTTTAGACCACCATAACTTCTAAGGGGAGAGGAGCACGGGGATGGTGAAAGACATACCTAGTGCACTAAGAAATCGTGAAAACAAATCTTTTATATGTCTAACGTCTTTTGAAAGAAGCACCCACTATTCAATGAAGAAAACTTATTAGAAAACCGCTGCTAACAAAAAAGCATATTGAGGAAAGGTTGAAATTCGCTCGGGAATATATGTAAGGTGCGATAGAAAAAGTGAAAATGTCATCTCTACCGATAAGAAAAGATTCACCTTAAATGGACCCGACGGATGGTCACATTATTTTCATGACTTAAGAAAAGATCGCCTTTTCCAAGTTCACAGACAAATGGATGGTGGAGGTGTCATGGTATGGGCAGGGATCGGATACAAGGAAGACCGAAACCTGTTTTGTGGATAGAAAAATGAAAAGTTCGGATTACATAAAACTAATAGACGAACAAATCAGGACACATGCATCAAGAATTCTTCAACAGGACTTCATCTTTCATCAGGATAACGTAGCAGTGCATACAGTGTGTATTGTAAAGAAATAATTTTCATCCAAAAATATTAAGACTTAACATGGCCAGCAAGATCCCCCGATTTAAATGTTATAGAGATTGCTTGGGGTCAACTATCCCGTATTTTTATAGGGGCAATTAACAGTTCAATGCAATCCAGTGGATAAAAGGTGCAATTCAAGAAGCTTGAAGGCTAAATCCGCAGAAATATCTAAAGAATTTATATAAATTTCTACCAAATCGAATGATAACTGTTTTAGCAAAACCAGAAAAGGCAACACATTATTAAAGCATAAAATAATATATTTAAATTTATCTTTAAAAATCGATTTTTTTTTAAATATCTTCAGCTGTCCTATCTTTTTGATAAACCCTTCTTTCAGGTAAATACGAAAAATTCCTAGAATATTACTTAAAGGAGCAATTACGTTCAATATTCTGAGCATTCCTTGCATGTACTTTATGACCCACAATAAAAGTTTTTTCTACCTCCAATCGATATAGAGAATTGGGAATATTTCAGGTGTGTCTTATCATTTTGATGAGGAGTGTATGTCATTCTTAACATTACTGATTTGGCTGAGACCAAGAGATGAAATAGCATCCAGGAAGAGTGTGATTCCCTTGTTGTTAAGTTATTAAGAGCAAGATAGTCATCGTCATCTTCACTTAGTACCCATTGTATATTGAGTAAGTTAAAATCAACAATAAAGCCTAGTACTAAGGTCCGCGCTAAGCTAAATTTTGTATGAAAATTTAGCAAGCTAAAAGATATTGGCGAAAACTTATCCTGAATTTGAGCGAAAACGGTACTAAGGTCAACGTGCTAAAGTTGCCTTTGGGTTTTGATTAGAGATGGCACCACCAGTAAGACTCAAAAATATTTAGCTTGAATTTATCCGCCCGGGCCGTTCTTTAGCGCGCTAAAAATATTTATTGTCAGAGTTCTTAGATTTCATAAATTTATTGACCGGATTATGTATAGTTAACGTCTTTGCTGTAAGCACGGATGAATTGGATTTCTCCTCAGGGCCATATTTTCAATATCATTGTTAACTTGTTTTTATTGTACACATTATAAATATTATTTTTACATTTTTAATATTTCCAAATAATTTTAACTACCAGTTTTTAGAAATATTATGACCGCGCGTTGTATTTCCGTAAAAAAAATTGCGAAATTCTTCTTCTTCTTGTTTTTAATATATCTTTTCTCTGAGTCTCTGCTGTCATAATTTAGCTGCTAAAGAACGGCCCGATTTTGGAGACCCGGTAAAATTTAGCTTAGCGCGGACCTTAGTACTAGGCTTAAGTAGTAATTCGTCAAGAGGTTCCATCTTACCATGGATAAAATTAGATGTTAAAATGAGTAGGTCCTAAATATTCTGACCTTTGTCATCAACGATATTTATGGAGTCTGGAGGAATATAGCAACAAAGTATATATGTATAAGCATAGATGGCACAAGAACTAGATGTCGCATGCAGTACCAAAAAAAATATACAAAATTTATATGGCTGGGTGGTCCATTCCGGAATGGACCACAACATTTGAAATAATGTATAAGTAAAGTGATTCAAATTTTTTCGTATCTGAAGTGTTGAGGAAGTTAATCAAATGTATACAAAACTGCTATTATAAAAACAATTGCTTTCGGCACGCACTAAAATATGTTATGGTCCATTCCAGAATTCACTACCCATTTCACAATCTGTATACTCTGCTTTACTATGCCATGCGACATCTAGTTCTTGTGCTATCTGTGATGTCACTCAATCCACTTGGTCTGGGTCTTTAAGTTTTCATATAACTGCCGTCGTCATCCTTGTAACTTGTTATAAAAAAAAAAAAAATCATATGGTATAAGTCGTATTTTAAGAGAGATAGAGAGAGAGAGAGAGAGAGAGAGAGAGAGAGAGAGAGAGAGAGAGAGAGAGAGAGAGATTGAGAGCTATAAGCTCAATATCGAGATTGTTGGAGAAACTGGGAAGCTTAATTTGGCTGCAATTAAACTTACTTTTACTTGCGAGTAGTATGCCATGAGTTTCCGAAACAGTATGTCTATCTCTTCTAAAAATATGATAAGAATTGTCAAGGATTTCCGCATCGCGGTCTAATAACTTATCCTGGATATCAGCTGAAATAGGAAAAAGGATGCAACTGATTTAGAGCTTTTACTGATTTTTCAACAATAAATACCATCAGTCGTGATATTTTTGGACTCAAATACTTCAATATGTTCTCAGACATCGTTTTTGGATAGATACGGGTGACGAAATTTATAATTTATGTATGCATACGTCCCTATTACGTGCGAGTAGTTCTTAAGATTAATTGGCATAAAGTGGTACATGCGCTTCAAAAAAGCAAACAAAAAATCCAGACAAATTAATGAAAATAAAAACAATTTTTTGAAAAATTCCTGAATTTGGTAATTTATTTAAGGGAAATTTTAAACTTAAATTCGAAAAATCCTATCAACATTTTTGGCATCTTTGATGTCTTTGGTGTCAGTTCTTTTCATATTTATATTGTGCATTTGCAAAAAAAAAAAAAAAAGCTGCAATACATTTTTTCGGAGACTTTATCGAATACATGAACTTTAAATTCTATCTACTCTCTAGTTAGTGTGTAGATGAAAGAAATATTAATCATGCTATAATCAATATAAACTCATAAATATAAAAATAATTGAAATGTTCTTTGTCTTTTGTAAACTGCTGGATTAATCGGAAAATACAGTTTTTTCAATACACCTTCATTTTTGAATAATAAATATCGCCTGCTGCAGAACAGTGAATAACACTCTTTGCGCATTCCGTACATTCTAAGAATTTATTACAACGAAAACATTGAACGTCTTTGGTTCAGTTCAGCAGACAAACGACGACGACAACAACGTTCACAGAGAGTACGTACTTCGCGATTGGCTCGTCAGTCAAACCGAAAAAAATTATCGCTCAAGTCTAATTTTTACAAAAGTGTTTTGCTGTTGCTGTTGTATATCTTGTATGGCTTGCAGAAGTCTTCAAACCAACCTCCCTCCCTCCCATCCCCCCGCTCCCTTGAACACAACTAATTAGGCAGATATAATCAAAGGTAGCCAAGTGCAAGATGTTATGATGACCATCTCTGGATTCCATTCAAGAACCAGGAGGAGATCGTGTCTAGAACGCAAGAACTGAACCAGTTTAAAGGAGGAAAAAATGTGACGTAATGTTTATTCAATTAGAAGTGGCGATCAATGTACGCAACCTGTCATTCAAGAAGAGGCTCGAGGCCTGCCGCTCTGATGCGCCTGCGGGCCTCCTGATGGTTATTCCATTCTAGTACTGGTCTTGTGTAAAACTTGCAATTACAAACGTTACCTTGAAGCCACCATATCGCAGGTAACAGAAGCAGGCCCGTGCGAGGGTACATATATATATATATATGTGTATGTATGTTTGCAGGTACTGAGATTGGCTCATGCCATTATATATATATGTATGTATGAAGTGTACCTTCATATGATCCAGTCTGGACTCTGGGCAGGCGAATACTTGACCAACACTCAATAAAAAAAATTTGAAATTTAAAATTGGAATTGAGATTATTTTTCTGCGGTCGACTTCATAAGAAATTCATCTCAGCCATTGTGTGCCCACTGGTTGTCGTTTGTTCGGATAGCATCATCTCGCACGAATCCCTACGTGGCGTGGCCTGCTGGTGATGTTGGAACAACTGTGCCGGCCGTGAAGATGATATATGCCCGACGAATAGTTGTCACAAACTTCAATTTACCTCGCTGGCTGCAGGCTTCCTTATTAGGAATTGTCACGTGCGCTCGTGTAACAAATGCTGTTTGAACTTCTCATTACGCATGCGTAATCCTTGTTGCTGATTTACCAAGTCAAGCAGTACCTATATGGGTATTATATGGCGCCTTCGATGCATATATGGTGTACGACAAATTTCTACCATACCAGGCGGCCAGTCTAATGGGTTCATTTATACCAAGAACAGCGTTAATGATCTGTGATTTATGATTTGTGGAATTTGTGGTATGTTTGACTGTGGACTATCGATCGAAGGAGTATGCATACCTATACATAACTTTTGTGGTGATGTATGATAGAAACTCATTGAAATTGCAATTGTTTTCCAAGAATGCAATTATTTTTTCATCTATACACAAGTAGATACTTATACGTATATATGTATATGTCTAGAACATAATCAAATCATATTGTTGTGTGTAGGTCTATATTGCACAAAAATGTCAGCCTAATGGCAAAAACTACATCAAGAAAGATTTATTCTATAAAACAAACACCGCCCGGCTAATTTACTTTCAGTCACTCTCATTAAGGTAGGAGTTGACCATAGCGTGTCATCAGACAAGCGGTACATATCTCTCACAAAGGAATTAAAACACTTTCCAGGTCATTTGGAATCACCTAACGATATAATTCAGCAGATGATGTATAGATAAATGCCAAGGATATTGTTCGGTTTAATGTTGCAGTGGGTGGTCACACACCGCATTCCATAAATTACCGTGATCTCTGAACTGCTGAAAACAGAGAAAAATTAAGTATCATCCGAACCGAAGAAGAACGTTTGTTTTACGTCTCGATCAGGTTCAGGTATCCTCCTAACTGACTATCCCTAGGGCAGTTAGGAGGTCTAATCAAATCCACAACCTAGCACCCTGTCATTAGGATCGTCTAATTATATGTTAATTACAAGATCACCTATAGAATCTGTTCGTCGTTGCCGAAATTTACTCTCGCCAGTGTTATGAAGCCCCAGGGAGTGTTAGTTACCCTTGTTTGATGATGACGGCGTGATTAACGCCGGTAAACTTCAGAAAACTTTAGTTTACCGACAAAGATTTCCCGGCGGTCTTCACATAATTACTCATTTAGTGATCATGTGTGTCCTGAGCCCCGACAATCATTCAGATATTAATGGGGTGTCGTCCAACTATGATCATCTTAAAGTCTGTGGATTTTCTAGCTTGTTTTTTTTTGTTTTTTTTTTTTATTAATTGGTGATGTGCGAGATTATTTCGCAAATTATCGCTGTTTTTATTATAATTAATTACGATAGTAAAGACGATAATAAATACTAAAGTTGAGAAATAATTTCAATTTGTATTTAACTAGAATTTAAAAATCAATAAGCAAAAAGTTTTTTTTTATTCCATTTAATTGAAAGACCACCTGAGGACTGACCTCTGAATTTTCGGAAATGAAAATGTCTCAGTTTAATTTTTTGTACAAATTGTTTTCAACTCTATTTATTCGGTTTGGAGGGTAATGTCTGTCTGCTATAATTAGATCGATATTACTGAAATACTCAGTGCCACAACTGAACTTCAATAGAAATAATTAAATTTGAAAAAAAGATTTAATTAAAAAAAAAAAAAAAAAAAAAAACTTTTTTTATTTTCATAAACAAATGAAACTTTTAGTTTTGGTTAATACTGATGTAAAGATGATGCTTGTTGTCAAATAAAGGAAAAAAATACACGGTATTCTCTGTATGAACACACGTGCTACCATTTTGTGTGGAGAGTAATTTGTGGTGACGTCACTTTTCGCTATAGTATTAAGAAAAAGAAAAGTAAGAAAATCTCTGATATCTAAGTTTGACAATAAATTACTGAAATTGTCTGTAAAATTAAGTTTTGAATAGATTAGAAGTTTTTTTTTTTTTATATAAAACATGGACAATTCTCAAGCATTACGAAAGGATAGGAAAGGAAGGAAGAAGTTTTCGAACTTGGATGGCGAATGTATCCAAGATAAAATATGTATTTAAAACGATTTGAATTTTGAACATTTTCATACCTGTGAATTTGAATTAAAAGTGGATTTACTATGCACACATGCACAATTGCAAATACCTGACGATGACAAGTTTATGAAAGTTCTTATGCCACGCCACAAGCTAGCATTCTGGCAAGTGAAATTCTCTCCCAGGTATACGTTGTGACTATTCGTAGTGAATTTATCTTATAGCAATGAAAACTAATTTAAATGCGGTAAACCGAAAAAAACAATGTATGAAAAGATTTAATATATATTAATTAAATATTCTACTGCTACTAAATCATTATGATAATTCATTTATGAAATAAAAAAACAATATTTTTGTGTTTCCGTTTACATTTTTACTTGAACTTGAAAGTACATTTTTTTATTATGGTAAAAAGTTAATAAAAAAAATTCTAAAAGATTCAAAACTTTAATTTTACAGACAATTTTAATAACTTATTGTCAAATTTATTAATATATCAGAGATTTTCTTACTATTCTTAATATTGTAGGGAAAAGTGACGTCTCACATCACATCAGCTGCAATGTGTCAAAATTTAATGAGAATACCTTGTATTCTCTGTACCGATACAGAAGATAAATAGTCACATAAATAAAGGGAAATTATTTATATTGTAATATTATTTCAAGCTAATAACAAAAATTGTGTGCTTTAACATTTATTTATAATACGGAAATGGTTTTTATTAATTAAAACAAAAAACTAAAGAAGATTAAATACATTAGAACAATTAAGAAAGTCGCCAAAAAATCAGCTTGAATTTATCCTCTTGGACCGTTCTTTAGCGCGAACTAAAAATATTTATTGTCAGAGTTCTGAGATTTCATAAATTTATTGACCGGATTTTGTAGTTAACGTAGTTTTGTACGTCTTTGCTCTAAGCATTACATTATGCATATTATTTTTACATTTTTAAAATTTCCAAATAATTTTAACTACCTGTTTTTAGAAATATTACGACCGCGTAAAAAAATTGCAAAATTCTTCTTCTTCTTGTTTTTAATATATCTTCTCCCTGAGTCTCCAATTTTATATTTTAGGTGCTAAAGAACGGCCCGATATTGGAGACCCGCTCAGTGGTGGATCGAGGGGGGGGGGGGGGGGTCGTGGGGGTATTGACCCCCTTAAATTGGAAGAAAAAATATTTAATTAATTGAGTTATTTGAAAAAAATATATTTTTTATTTTATACTTTTTTTATTTATATAATTCAATTTAAAAAAAATTTTATTCCAAAACTTAAAAAAAAAAAAATTATTTCAATGAATGCTATTGTATGCATGTGATGTATGTGTATAGGTTTTTCTCGGAATTTCGGTTTCGGACCTCAGAGAAAAACTTCCCAAGCCACGAAACAGGTTCCCTCGCTACCACATCAGAGCCCTAACTTAACCTAGTCCTAACTCATGTTATATTTCGGGGCTTACCTTAGCCGAAGGCAATCACTCTACGCCGTTTCAGGAAGCTATGATTAAGACAACTCACACACTTTTATTTTATTTATATATATATTTTTTTTACTTTTGCTTTGTTAACAAAGTAATTTTCTGAAAGGAGGTTTTTTGGTGAAGACTTGATCGTTTAAATCTTCACCGAGAAAATTTTATGCGCCCGATATGTATGTAGGTATATATGTACATACATATCGTATTTTTAATTTCGACAAATCTTACTGAAGGTAAGATTTGTCGTGGGGCTTTTTTCTATTGAAACGACTTGGGTTGAAATTTAAAACTTTTATTTGTCCCAAGTCGTTCTATGGGAAATACTTTTTGTTTTTAACTCAGGAATTTGAATCAATTGCTGATGGAAATTTCTTCGCCTTAAAGAGAGATAAGCTCCTTGTCAGGTAATTTTGGCATGTAACACTCCTAACATTCTAAAATATTTGCAGCGTTCTTATGTAAAACCACTGACATTTAAAATATGGACTGACTACGTCCATAGATATACACTGCAGAAAGTGGGCTCATTTCTATATAGCGTTCTCTTTCGGTCCAAGCACCAACTACTAATTCGCACGTCACATAGAAATGTGACCTAACTCAAAATTTATCGTTTTTGAGTTAATTACGCCATGAAATTGGCATATTTCTATCTGATTGTTTTTGCCGCTAGATAGCGATAGTGTCACTTTTCTTTTACTTAAGAACAGAGATATTCTTCATAGAACAGTGTGTCAGTGTCACTTTTTGAGTTGTGACGATCTTCATAACAAACGTAAATATGTTTTGGACATTTTAACAGTATTATTTTAAATTGTGTCACTTTTCAGCATTTATTTCTTACAAATTTTATTATGAGTTATGACATTTTTCCACAAAGTTCAAAGTACGGAATTTACTTCTTAAAAATCGTATTTTGAGTTATGCCACTTAAAAAAAACTTGTAAAAATATTTATTTCGCAACAAAGAAAAGCGACACAACTTAAGAGGATGCGGGATTAACAGCTAACCTCGCCAACTGCGGTAACAAAAACTTAAAATTTCTTTTATATAAATCTTCAGAAATATATTTACTAACAAATTTAAGAGTTCAGACTATTTTTAGCAAACAATTACTACGTTAAGGTAGAATTAATTTTATGTATAGTGTTTCGTTTTTTCGCTCTCCGGAAAAGTTGTATTTTTTGAGTTGTGTCACTTTTCTATGTGACGTACGAACTGCAAAAGGACTGTAACAACAAATAGATAAGTGGGTTCGTCGAAATAAATATTTTTAAATTAATTATTTTGGTTAATAGAAATTCGAGAGGTTTCACTTTTCAACTTTCCGCCAATGGATTTTTCAATGTTAGCACCGACGACGTATGAACTATTTTTGACACAAAAAATTGTACCCGCATGAAATAACATATCGAGCAGTCCATATTATACATATATGCCAGTGTGTAAAACTGAGAAAAGTTTGGCTTGAATGACTCCTGCCGTTTGCACCCTATTCTATTAAAAATATAGTTTTTGTAAAAAAAAAGTATATTAAAAAATGACACTTCATGCACACCGCTTAATGCGGATTTCCTAGTTCCAAGTACTGCAGTACTGCGGTGGCTATGCGAACCGACTTACGGCGTTGGATGTTTTTTTTTTTTTGCTCGATTTAATTTGTAAGATGACCCCCCCCCCCCCCCCCCCCCAATTTCAATTCTAGATCCACGCCTGGACCCGCTAAAATTTAGTTTAGCGCGGACCTTAGTATTAGTCTTAATAAAACAAACCGGCATTGGAAAATGTTATTGTTTTTTTGCTACGGTTGCTTATTTTTATAACTATTTCATTTATATTTTATTTAAAACACTATAATTTATTATTGAAATAATTAAACTTGCCTGAAAAATGACTTCCAACGGAATTAGCTCCGGTTGTTTCTGCAGAACAGCACAGCGCAATTCACTGCCATAGTTCAAGACTCCGGAGACTCCATTATATAAAATGTCTTGCATAAAACAATATTTCACTATTATTTCCCACTAGGTAATATAAAGTCTAAATAACTTTTAATCACACTTCTTTATGACAAAATTATTAAAAGAACACCAGACTTCTTTTTGTAAATTCAGAAATGTCAAAAATGATCCGAAATGTCAAATTGACAACAAATAAAGTTTCAAGCGCTCTTGTCATCCGCCCACCTCGCTTACAGCTTAAAACTTTTTTAGATCAGAGTTGCGACCCCCTCACACAAGAATTCTGCATCCTCCCTTGGTTTCATTGAAGTATTTGTATTGTAACGTATCTACTTTCTTTATCTTCTTTTCTTATTCTTTTTTGGATGGCAATTTAATTTGTTTCTTTCTACACAAGACCATCTACATGCATAGGCATATGCCTAAAAAAAAAGCTTCATACCACCTTTATTTGAGCGCTAAATTTCCATTTCCATTGCTCTTTAACAATTGCTATTCGGACTATACAGTTGCCATTTGAACACTAACTATAAGTATAACTTGTTGAAAGTTTTAAACAACAATGTCAGCAGGTTCTGAATTGCATTCACACGGTAGATTACTAATTGTTATTTGAGAAGCGCACTAGTTGAATTTTATCATTTAAGTACGTGTACTGCAAATTTATTACACACTGGAAATATTTGGGGATTTCGCCTGTGGGGATTTTCTCTCTAGGGATTATGACTTTGTGGATTTTATCGATCGGGCCATTTTGTCCATCTGGAAACTTTGTCCCCTTTTTGGGATTTTTTTTTGATTTTGTCCCTATCTTCTTATTATACATCTAAGCTTTCCAAGAAATATTCAATGAGCTCTCCATTCCATTCTACAATATCCCGAATATATAGTTTTAAAGAAATGAAACTTTCATAACTCAAATTAATTGTTAATTGTAAAAATCATGTTTAAACAAGTTCTGAAAACTTTTGTCGCAAGCTGAATAGGAAAACAAACTTGTTTTCATAATTATGATGCCGAAAAGAATATCGCATATCTTCATGAACAGTTCGGTTTTTTAAGCTGGTGAAACAATAGCGCGATGAGCTCGCAATATTAGGAAGTCGGCACATCTTCACTTTTCATTGAGTTTTAGAACATAGGAACAAAAATAAAAACGAATTTGATTGACGGATTTGGTTTGGTTATAGATAGGATAAGAGATCTCCACCATTTTGAAAAGGAGTAGATATTAGATACACAAAGAAAATTTCAGGTGAATTTATCTTACATAGTTGCGCTATATACAGAAGAAGGTATGTGGGGCATTCCTATCAAAAAATGTAAGACAGGCATATTCATATAAATATCCTGAAAAGATATTGCCTCAGTCCTTGCGGTTATAGTACGGGTCATTGACTAATTGAGAAAAAAAAACTAAGTTGAGTGATATCTTCAATTTATATTGTTTCAGCTGAAAAGAAGTCAACAAGGAGGTGACGATTAATAAATTTTTCGTATACATAGATACCCGTCATTACATTCTAGATGAATTTTCTTTTGAAGACCTTAAACAAATATGTTAGCGTTGACCACCTTTTGACTTTTGCTCATAACTTCCATTTAAGGAAGAATTTGGTTAATTCAAGCACATCTTTGGAAAGGTTTGGGAAAAAGGAACACGTTTGCTGAATATTCCGGATTAATTGGGTGAAATATGAAAAAAAATATAGACATTTAAAAAAAAAGAGTGAAATCCTGTCAATGTCGGCCAGTGCTGTCTAGGTTGGCCAGCCGACGAAAAATATGCTGAAATGATTGAAAATGACCTGGAGAAATTTATCGAATGAAATAAAAAGACTAATTTGTTGAATTTTTCCGGTTTTTAGCAAAATTTGAATGGCAAATTATTCGAAATAGCATTTTCGACAAATGTTGTTATATTGACGCATTTCAAATGCACTTCTCTCTTGCATTGTCCGCAGAGGGCTTTTTCTGTGAGTTTTTAGACGGGCATCTTCCTTTAGCTGGTGTTTTATTGACGGATTTCGTTGGGGTTGGGGCTGCACGTTTTTTGAGCGTCTTGCAACCACACATTCACACTGGGCCAACCTTGACTATACAAAGTGGCCAACCTTGACTATGCAAAGTGGCCAACCTTGACGATAAGCTCCATTGCTGCATCACGTGACACCATAATCAAACATATTACAGGATAGAATTTTCCTCTTGGTTTGTTTTCAAGCATGAACCATACAACATATTCACAATGCTTACCTTGATGATTGCATATTTTCTCTTCACTTTGTGGCCATATTCACTGCTGTTGAAAGCACTGTTTTTTTTGGAATTTCAAACCACTGATTGCATAACACGTGTTTTGCGTTCAAATATCAAATATTACGAAAAGTTCAGTGTTACTGAGAGAAGTTTTATCGCGCTCGAACATAGATGGCGCTAGTGACTGGAAATAAAAAAAAAATCACAAATGGGTGACCTAGATGACAGGCCAACGACATTCCCCTACATTATATCGAAAAAAAAAAACTAAAAGAGTTATTCGGTTTCTGAAATTCTATAGGTTCGTTTTAAGATGATTTCGTCCTCATTTCCACTACTAATAGGGATCCATATTGTCTATGGCACTCTTAGATACCCATAGCCGTATGCAAAACGTCTCTTCTACTAGTTCTAATCAAAATTGTTTAGTAAGATATTCTAAGTTCATCACTTCTACCAACGAACCATACCGAATGTATTCAGTTATATCTAACTGTAAACTTTCTTTCACTCAAGTAATTACTTTCTGGACCTGCAGAGCATCATCCATAACATATGTTCCTATATACAACATCAGGTGTGTATTGTGGAAATGGATGTGGGTATACATTTTAAATATGTTTACTTACAAAAATAAAAAAAAAAAAACAAAAACTGAGAGAAAACGCGCTATTCATCATAATGTACCCTTAATCTTTAAGACTATCCACATAACTGAAGACTCTCATCTTCAATATACTTTTACCTATGTATGTAGTTTTTACCCAAAAATTAATTTCCTTCAGACCAAGACGGAGAAAATTTAATGCGGAATATCTGAGATTCCGTTGGCATTATCATTTCTCGTTATGTCAAAAATAATTATGAGCATTTATTTATTGCAAAAATCAAGCAAAAACGCCTGTCAAGACCAGTTGGAACAATTAAAAGCAGTTCTACCTTAATCAAGGTAGAGCTACCAGAAGAAAAACTTGCTACGAAAATTCAAGAATAACCGCAAAGTGAAATGCGGCAGAATTGGTTGTTTGCTGCAAGAAGATGAACGCAGGGCTGGCTGGCTGGCTGGCTGGCTGCCTCCTTCTCTTTCATCTTAACTACTACCTTTCAGTGAAATGTACAAAAAATAAAAAGAAAAATTATGGAAGACTCGCGGACTTAATGCATTGAACCGAGATAAAAATGTTTCTGATTTTTTTTCTTATCTGTTAATACTCAGACGCATGCGCGAGCAGTTTTAAAGCAAAGACTCAAGTCTGTTTGGCATCACGATCAGCCACCTGTCAATCGTGCGCACGCGACTTTCATACTTCTCTCGTTTTGATTGTCGCTTGTGTCGTTGATTTTTTATTTTACCGCTGTTTTCTGTGCTCTACCTCTTTCTACCTACAGAGAGTCTGCTGCAATCATTTCATTGAAAAATGAAAAACAAAAACAATTTTTATTTTCTTATTTGTGACCACAGCATTTTGGTGGACCTGGTGGTCAGTGGTCATCATGATTTTAAGATTTGTAAAAGACCGGTAAAGATCGCACGGTAGAAATATATGTTGCTAATAGCTGGCTCGCGCATAACTTATGTTTCTATATGGATGGTTTGTGTAGATTGGTTGCACTCTTTAAATGGGGACCTACTACAACACAATTAGTATTTCATTTCGATACTGGTGTTTGTTGCATATGGCTTGCGCTTGAGGGGTTCAGAAGGACGGAGTGTATCTAGCATCTGCTACGATTCTGTTGTTGTTGCATGCCATTGCACCTGAGAGTTTCGTGACTTAAAAGCATCGCGCCTCAGTCAATCTGGCTGGGCTGGCTGTTGTAGCTACTGCCGCTGAATTTATCTCGTCGGCGCATTCCGTTGACCGTTCTGCTTCTGATCACCACCTCATTAGTTACAATAGAACGATTTCTGACTATCGCTTCCTGCTGAATCCGAAGACAATTCAATACCATAGAGTGAAGTGTGCGCTACCACTAATTAGCGGCAGCATCTATATTTTTTTTATTTTTTTTTTTAATTGCCAACTCATATGCAGTGAATAGAAAATATGTATAGCGACTTGCACCTGTAGAAAATTGGCTTCGCGTTTCATAAGATCGCATTTTTCATAATGTTTTTTTTTTGCTATGTTTTACTGGTGCAATAAGTTTGTTAGATTTTTGCATTTCTTCATGGACATGCGATTTACCTTCGTGACGTGAATATGGACGTTACTACATTTGCCTCCTTGAAATTTTTAATGATTAGAAGAGCATGCAGACCACATACTGTTGCCAAGTAAAATTCTTTTGCATATCTATTATAAATCACAACGAAATTTACGTATAGCTTGATTAAAGTGGATTTCTGTTTCAAAATATAATATTCAATCATATACAAAAAAAAAAGAATAATAGGAGAAAGTATAAATATACTTATCAGTGCACAAATCCACCCACGAAGGGTCTAAGATCCCTTTCCAAATCAGTTAGCTTCATGGTTTTCTGAAGCCGTTGGAATTATTCTCGAACATATAGATAGCCCAAGGAACTTCGTTAAGATTTTAAGTGATAAAAATTTGGAATGTTTCCTATATGACTCCTATATAAATCTCGATCAACATTTAAGTTCTTACATACACCTTGTAATTCTTAAAGGAATAACTAGAGTGTTTATATCAACATTTGTTGTTTTATATGAGTCTAAGGAGTATAATTACTATATGAAGAATTTCCTACTTGAATATAAGTGCTATAAACGTGAGTATATGGGACTATAATCTTAGAATATAGAGCAAACAGGAATGGTGATAAGCCAGATTTTACGTAATGAATTCCTGGTTGTGTCGGTAGTCCATTTTTACATGTGTTTACACGCCATCCCTATTCTAAACAACTTGTCAATTTGCAAAAAGTAAACAAAGGTTTTGTGCGGAGCATCTGTGGTAAAAAATGTTCTTTTTCTACTTTATTCTGAAACAATTCACATTATTAATTTATATAAATCTTTGCTTCTATTAACAAAAAAGATAATTTAGGTAGTGCAGTTGCCTCAAACAGGATTCCCTAGTTTATAATCCAATTTATATTTGCAAGCACTGGCCGAACACTTCATTTCTGTTTTTTTAATTGATATGAAGATTTTTACAGGCACTAGTGGCACTATAAAACTTTGAACTAAATAAAGTTGAAAGATAAATAGTTTTGAAAAGAATTGATTCGGTATTTTTGTTAAATTTCACAAAAGAACTTTAAGTTGACCAAATCTGCTCACAAAACAACAGCACATTTGACAATTAATCTACAGCTTTGACAATTTCTCTATCCGGCATCTCACTTACTCCTATGTATAGTCTCCTGCTCTTGACAAATTACGCTCATGTACACGAATTTTACACGATTCAACCATTCCTGTTTGCTCTATATTCTAAGACTATAATTCCCAGAGAATTGTAATTCTATATAATATTCCTATTTCAATATTGGGGAATTTAAGTACGGGAGTACAGCTCTTGGGAAGTATGCTCATATATCAAGTTTCATATCAAAAATCAATCTCAAATCAACCTTTATAAAGGGTTTTCTAATAAGAGGTGTTATTTTAATTAGCCCGCTATTTCGGTAGATGTCACTTTTGGAGCTGTCATTTTTTGACATTTCACAAGCAGAAACTACGCCATTAATAAAAATGGAACGATACACAATTCAACAACGCATTGAAATTATTAAAATTCACTATAAAAATGGTGAAAATGTGGCAGAGACGGTTCGTAAATCTCGAACATTTTTGGGTCGTCGTGAAGCACCTTGTCGGACCGCAATACAGAAATTTGTAGAAAAATTCGAGCTGTCGGAACAAGTTAGTGATGTGAAGAATAAAACCCGTGCACATCGCTCAAGAACAGCCGAGAATATTGCTGCTGTAGCCGAAAGTGTTAAAGAAAACCCAGGTTTGTCCATTCCTGGTCGTTCTTTGGAATTAGGCATTCCACAAACGTCATTACACCGTATTTTGCATAAAGATTTGGGTCTTAAGGCTTATAAAGTTCAGTTAACCCAAGGATTCAAGCCGGCCGATCATCAACAATGTCGAGTCTTTGCTGATTGGGTCCTTGAAATGCATGAAAATGATCCGGAATTCCATCGAAAACTCATCTTGAGTGATGAGGTCCATTTCCACCTCGATGGCTTCGTCAACAAGCAAAATTGTCGCATCTGTGGCTCGGAAAACCCAAGAGTTATTGTTGAAAAGCCTCTCTATCCTCAACGTGTGACTGTTTGGTGCGGTTTATGGTCCCGCGGGGTCATTGGACCTTACTTTTTCGAAAATGAGGCTGGAGCAACAGTTACGGTGAATGGATTGCGCTATCGACAGATGATTAATGATTTTTTATGGCCGGAATTGGATGGTATTGATTTGGACAACGTTTACTTTCAACAGGACGGCGCTACGCGCCAAACAAGCAACGAAACCATTGATATTTTACGGGAAAAGTTTCCAGACCGTGTTATCTCTCGAAGAGGTGATCACAATTGGAAACCGAGATCTTGTGACTTCACACCTTGCGACTTCTTCCTTTGGGGCCACGTGAAAGAGAAGGTCTACGCCAACAGCCCAGCGTCGATTCAAGACCTCAAAGATGGAATTCGTGGCTGATGTTATTTTCCATTATTAACGGCATACCTTCCTCTTTATAATAAAATAAAGATCCGATCATTTATCTCAAAAAATGGCATTTTTCTTTGAATATCAAAATAACACCTCTTATTGGAAAACCCTTTATAAGACTGCAAGGAATAAGTAATTTCAGTAAGAATTCATTTTAGATATCAACACTCATATAAGCAATCAGTATTTTGTGAAGTTTTATATAGGATCAAAGGGATCACTTGGAAATTATGTTCCCATACCAAAGCTCATAGGAGATGCTCAAGTGTCATGTTGCGGCACGCAGGTAATACAACGCCGAGGAAAATTTTAATATATTATCCTCGTTTACATGCGCAGTTGGTTAAAAACAGTGAAATTAGAATTACAATAACGAATTTAATGGATGAGGGAAAAAAATCCGGTACTTATCATAGGAAAGTAAGAAAAAATGTTCTAAAAATAACATTATCTAAGCCGTTGACTTTCAATACATCATCTGCTATGAAGCCATTAATTTACAGGATATCAAAGTTTCCACCAACGATTATTATTACTACTAAGGAGTGGTCCAGAAAAAATTGACCCATTTATTTTTGTTTGCAGTAAAAACTGTAATGGCAATTTTTTTATAAAATTTCTATATTTTGTTTCTTACAACTTAAACTTTAAAATACAAAAGTTATTTCTAACACATTATTTGTTTTGGAAGAATGTTTTAACTTTGTTATTCAAGCCGCGCATTAAATTTAGAACAGTTATATTAGTAACATTTCTATATGCTCTTTTACATTTATTTCTGAAATCAACATCATTTTTGGCAAATTTCTTTGTTGTTCTAAGCTCCTTTTTCATTAATGCCCAGTACCTCTCTACTGGACGAAGTTGGTGGCAGTTTGCTGGATTGGCTTCCCTTGGCACGATATAGGCCTGATTGGTTCTGTACCATTCCATCGTTGCTTTTGCGTAATGACTGGTGGCCAAATCTGGCCAGAAAATAACAGACCCTTGATGCTGTTGAATAAAAGGTGGAAGTCTTTTTTGAAGGCATTCTTTGATGTACACATCTGAGTTTATTGTTCCTTTGATGATAAATTCGCTTCGGAAACCGCAAGAACAGATCGCCTGCCAAATCATGTACCTCTTGGGAAATTTTATCATTCCTTTTATTGAAAATTTTCTGGATACTCCGCTCCGACTTTTTGCAGTAAAATATTTGTCACCTGGTATCTGCGAAAAGTCAGCTTTGCAATAGGTTTCATCATCCATAACGACACAATCGTATTTAGTCAGGTAGTTCCCATAAAGTTTTCTCGCTCTTCTTCTTGCTGTTTTCTCTTCTTCTTCCTTCCTCAGCGGCACTTTTTGAATCTTATAGCTCCTTAATCCACAGATTTTTTTATATCTGTGCACTGTAGACTTTGATGTTCCTGCCAATGTCGCCATATCTCTTTCCGAAGTTCCCTGTTTCCGGGAATAAGCTCTCTTCATCTCTTTTATGACATCTGGACGGGGTGGCCTTGGTTTTCTACCTGACCCACGTATCCTTTCTATTGACAAGCCTCGCCTATACTTGGCTATTGTCCTTTTTACCGTGGAATAACTTGTATTCAGGTCTTTTGAAATTTTTAACAATGAAATTGTGGGATTTTCCAAATATTTGGACAAAATCATTTCACGCACTTCTTCGCTTCGAGACATTTTAACTATTTCACTTCCAATACACGAATGATTCATATAAACTCAGAGTTCAGTATTTATGGAATATTTTAACAAAAAAATCCAGACCTGGATTATTGTAATTTTGCAGGTATATAAATAACTTAATGGGTCAATTTTTTCTGGACCACTCCTTATCTACTATGCTACCAGGTATACATAAATATTGTTAATATATAATCGGTAGACATTTACCTAATTTTATAACACAACTAATAAATTTTAGATGTTCAATTCGAAAAATCATCTTCTATAATAGACGATGCTCCAAAAATTGTTCCTAATGATGATGAGCAGTATGATGATGAAAAAAATGAAAAAATTATTGATGATGTGATGAAAAAGAAAACATTTAGATTTTGCTCTGAAGGTGTGGGCTTTGCAAAATAATATATCACAAAAAGCATTGAGAGAGCTGTTCAAAATTTGTAGTAGACACACTCCGGACTTAATACCTACTGATCCAAGAACTTTGCTCCGCACACCATCTTTTGCTATATACCGGAGAATCCCAAAAAATTCTTTCTTGAACAAAATTAAGTTTAACCCGGTAAAAAGTTCAAACTAATCTTTTTATTTATAATTAATTAAACATTCTATTTATTTATTTATTTTGAGGCGATCTAGCGTGTTAAATACTAACAGCAAAATTTAAATCGTTGGTAAATTCAAATACATACCAATGTGAAAAAACAATTTTAATATTACGAAATATGTTCCTCAATCATATTTTATATAATACCATCTTTTGTATTAAGTGAAAACTTTCTATAGGACTCTAAGTCACGCATGCATAATAAGTTCCACATGAATAATAAATTTGTAGACTCAACTAGGATCTATTGTCTTTTAATGATTTTACATTAGGATCACTTTTCTTATATAGGATAATTTGTTCCTAAATAAGTTATGAAATGGGAATATATTTAATTCCTATATAAGTGAAGTAGACCAATTTAGGAAATCCTACAACAACATTATAACACGAAATTTCTACAATAGGGAATATATAAAGTCTTATATAAGTTCTGAGCATCAATATGAGATTACGATATAAGTACATTATAGGAATTATTATTCCTATATCAACACTAACTTTTATTCCCCGAGCATGATATGGGATTCTCCACTTCAGCGCTATAAGAGTCTAGTGCAATTCCCTGGGAATTCGGTGAGATAATAATCTGGCTTCTTATGACACCTTAAGTTCACAAGATTTATTCCCTAGCAGAGCTCCGAGTTTTATATAGGACAAAAATTGTTCGTTCTTAATCTAAAGCCACACACAAGAACATCTAAATGTACCCCGCAGATTACAAAAAGCTCATTCTTTTGACGCAGTACATGACCTATAGACTACCAGAGTAGACCAGTAGTGATAGTAGGAGTGAACAAGAAACAATGAGCTCGTTGCCCTAAACCATTGCACATAAGTCCTTTTTTTTTATTAGTGTCTGTTCTATCCTATTTCCTTACGTCTCGCTTCTGTACAATTATCAAGTGATTACAATACCTCGGAGTTCGGACATTCACGTTATTCGACAGCCATTTTTACATTGTTTTCTAGGAAGTTTGTGAAAAGCTATTAGCTAAATGAGGTTTTCATTAATCATTATAGATAGTTCACCGAAGTGCAAGAAACATAAGGTAGTGTTCCCTAATCCTTTCCCTATCTCCTTCCTGCCATGCTGTGCTTTGCATCATAGGGTATCCCCTGAGATTGGATTAATAATATATAAAAAAAAATAAGGTGGTGTGTAAAACGGCTAAATAGTGTCAAGATTATTTCTGGGAAAGTACATATTTCGTATTCTTTCAATGTGCTATATTTACTTTCTTGAACCTGAGATTGGGTTGGAGTACTCACTTGGAAGACATTCCACTGTTTTCCAGTCTGAAGTTTTCGCCATCGCAATGGCCGCAAAGATATCCCTTGATATGGAAAGGTCGTGGCTGCTATCCTCTCAGATAGTCTGTTTTAGAACCTTGATGGCTCTAAGTGGCTCTCGGATAACATCTAAGTTACTGGAGGACTGTAGCATATCTGTGGATAAGTTGTGCATCCACAACAAGGTGTCCCTTGGGTTCTTGTGACATGGGAATCATGGGGAATAAAAGGGCTGACCATCTAGCCATGTTCGCTTCTGGTTCTCCCTTTCTTGGACCGAAATTCGCTACTGGCATTGTCTGTCATCAAAATGGATTTTCGCATGAAACATCAGCAGCGATAGACAAACCTGAGCACTTACATGCGTACAAAACATTTTCTTGATGAGTCTAATAGGAATTTCTCTGACGTTTTCTTGGGGCTCGGAAGGAAACAATACAGAACTGTGGTTGGCATTATCACTGGCCACAGCTCGCTTCACGCTTATCGAACAAGGATAGGAGCAAGAGACAGCCCTGAATATTTGTCCTGCCTGAAAGGAGAGCCTGAGACAGCCGAACTCTTTATGTGTGCTTGTCCGGCCTTGGGTCTGCCCTCATATCTGTGGATGAGCTGAAAGACTTACTGTGAGAGCTAGTCTCGGACGTGGGAGGGAGTGCCAGTTTGTAAAGGACAACTCAGTCTTAAACAATTCAAATATAAAATTTTATTTTTGATAATTCATACACTTAACCTAATATCACATATTAAAAATTCAATATAAAAATTCAATAAAAATCCAAACGAAATAAAAAAAAAATAACCAAATTAAAATTCAAAATAAAAATGATGATGCGCCTTCTCGCGTGAGGGTACAAGGAAGTAAAATACCTCTGCTCGTACGTGAGGGCAGAAGGAAGTAAAGTGCTATAATTGTTAACCTAGGCAGATTAGTCTTTGACAGTATTCTGAGCGTGCGCAGAAGTGTGACCTTGATTTGCTGATAAATCTTATTGAACAGAACCTCACAAAAGCTCCATTCGGCCATCAGAAGATTGGTTATAGATTTTTCTGAAGTAGGGTAAAGTAGTCTATTCACGGCCACCCACAGTTCTGGGACACACTCTTGAAAAAAATTTCTATGACGATTATGTTTACCGCATAAGAACTCATTTCTTGGTTAGTGTGCGTCCATCGAAACCTTTCATACACTTATATATACACAAAATCGTTTCATTCATGTGCTGCTATAGTATGACAAATCTTGATATTCAATTGTCAGTGATCTATGGCAGAAGCGCATGCGTGAAAGCTCTAGCATTTCTTAACTTGACGAAATATGAATATTACGTAAAATTAGTTTTTTTTTGTTGATTTAAAGAATTTTTTTTAAATAAAATTTGAATCACGGCGAGAGTGTCGGATCCAGGGGGGTCACGAGGTCGTGATCTCCCTAAAAACTTAAGGTAACAAATATTCAATTAATTGAGTTATTTGAAAAAAAACATATTTTTTTTATTTATATAATTCAACTTCAAAAAATTATACAAAATATTTTTATTCCAAAACTTAAACAAATGAAAATTTATTTCAATGAATATTATTGTATGCATGTGATGTATGTGTATAGGTTTTTCTCAGAATTTAATTTTGGCACCCCAACTTTGGGTGATCAAAAAACCTCGTGAAACACTTCCCAAGCCACCAAACAAACTCCCTCACTGACATGTATAATATGGACTGACTACGTCCATAGAAATACGCTGCAGAAAGTGGGCTCCCTTCTATAAAGCGTTCTCTTTCGGTCTAAGAACCAAGTACCAACTGAGAGAGAACTGTAAACAACAAATAAATAAGTGGATTCGTTTGTTTTTAAATTAATTATTTTGGGTTAATTAGTGATAAAAAGTGTTTTACCAAAGACAACATATTCATAGATACTCAACAGAAATTCGAAAGGTTTTATTAAAATCAATTTTCAACTTCCCGCCAATGGTTTTTTCAATGTTGGCACCGACGTTAGAATTATTTTTGACACAAAAAATTGTACCCGCGTGAAATTGCATATCGAGCAGTCCGTACTATGTATGCCAGTGTGTAAAACTGAAAAAAGTTTGGCTTGAATGACTCTTGCAGTTTGCACCCTAAACTACTATTCTATTAAAAATGACTATTTGTAAAAAAAAGTGTACTAAAGTAAACTAAGCGACTTGCTGCGCTGGATGCTTTGTTTTTGTGAATTTAATTTGTACAATGACCCCCCCCCCCCCTAATTTCAATGCTAGATCCGGCACTGCATGGGCTGCCGTGGCCGGAAATGGAAGTTCTATTTCTTTGAGCGGCCAGTTCCTGAAATTTGCATAGAATTTCATAAATAGGAACCCTTAAGCTGCTTTTAAAGGAAGGCATAGGAATTATAATTGTTATTAAGACTTTTTATCATTTATACCTTAAAAATATCACTACATCAAAAAGAGGCTATACAAAAGAGTAAGCACCATAGAAGTTGATTCAGAAAAGTAACGAGAAAAAGTATAAATAAGAAAAATCAGCCAAATTTGCAGAATTGCCATATCTAAGCTTAAAAAAAAACTTACACGGAAACTACAAAAGATGTTGCAAAATCTGGACTTTAAAAAAGTTTTTCGTTGGAATTTTTATGTATTATTGGAGGCCGACAAATGGGTTGACATTTAAAACGCGTAGAAATATAGATTCAAGAGCACAGCGTATAAGTAAAAATTGTTGCTGTGTTTACCCATGTAATTACAGAGATACTAATGAATATATGAATAAAATGAATTATAGCTTTTTTTATAGAGAATTTAATGAGCTTTAATTTTTATAATAACTTTCATCGTGATTGGATCAACGATTACCGAGTTATGCTGAAAAAGCTGGATTGGATATTTTAAGATGGCGGATCGAGTCTTGGAGGTAGAGGATAGGACTTCTACTATCTTCAAATGTATGCGAAAATAAAGGTCTTCACCAATTTATAGCTTTTAACCAGTTATTTTTTCTCCATTATTTTAATCTAATTTGACTGGACTACCTACTAGAAAGCATTTCTGAAAATGTATCGTGCAAAAAATTTTATATATTAATTGAAGCCATTAACGAAATGAGAGAACAATTAGGAAGCTAGGGAGTGTGCTCAAATGCTATAATTAACATTTATAAAAGAGAAGGCGACTAAAATTTTGACCGTAGGTATACACTAATGCAAATCAATTTCAATGACACAAATTAGCTGCTGCAAAGGGTTCTTTGGCGGGAATTTTAGATGATTTTATTGACATTAATGCAGCAAGAACTTGTCTAAATAATGATTCTTCTTCCTATATCTTAAAGAAAAATTAACATTTAGTCCAGAATTTTTTACAATTTTTGTATATCTCAGAATAAATAAAGAAATAATAAAGAAAATAAAGAAATGGATAATTAATTCCAAATTGTATGTAATTTGACCATTGCGGAATGAATTATATCGGAAGTGCTATTTTATTTGTTATTTTTGCAGAACAATATACATGAAAACTATGAAATTGATTATAAGTGCATCAAGTCTAGTGAAAAATCACCATTCCTTCCTTGTATTTCTCATATTATCCGCCAACGTAACGCTTTTTAAACAACTGAAAAATGCAGATATACGTAAAACAATTTTTATTCCTCCATTAATAACCATAAAATTGATTCACCTCTTGCAAAATCGCCGTTCCTTCCTTCAATTTTTCAAATTATTTCAAAAACATCAAAATTTCTAACAGAAATAAATATGTGAACTTATTTCTCCAAGAAATATTGAAATGGATTTTACGAGTAAGAACGACATCTTTTTGTCAATCGGGAACTAGAGTTTTCTTGTTCGAATTTCTTTTCTCTACTTGAAGAAATCAGCACAGAAAAAATTTCTTGAGCATTTCATGACCTTATTTTTATAGTTTTTGTGTAGGAACAGGAATTTCTTGAACCTAGCATACCGCCCTTTACCAGTATTTTACCAATTTAATTAAGCCGCCCAAGATTGTACAAATTGATGAATGTTTCTATGACTTTTTATAATTCCTTAGTGTTGGTTCGCATTCTGGTGGGCTGGGGGGGCGGATAGCACCCCCCCCCAACCCACCAGAATGCGAACCAACACTAAGGAATTATAAAAAGTCATAGAAACATTCATCAATTTGTACAATCTTGGGCGGCTTAATTAAATTGGATCCGATCGGATCGGAATCGAAAAGGCCTTTTTTTAAAGAAAATATATTGAAATATTTTTAAAATTTTGTGCTGATTCCACTGATGAATTTTGACAAAGGCGTGAGAAGGTGTATTCCGTAGGAGAAATCATGCGGAACTATTTTGACGGTTTGTGAGGAAATTTTAATTGATAACTTTCGATATAAATCAAATTTTAAAAATTTCGTAAAACTTAGTTTAATTTTCCAGAAAAATAAAAAAATTTATTAGCAACTGTAGACAATTGATACTTGGGGAAATCGAGAAATTAGCTGAAAAACAACATGAAAATTGTCTAAAACCTATTCGAGTCTAAAAAAGAAAAAGGCAACCGGAGGGAGCAAAATAGTGATAGAGTCCACTCTAGGTAAAAGTAATTTAGTGGACTTGCCATCAGATATAAGGCGTTCCAAAGAAGTCACATATTTACAACCAAGTGATGGACAACATTATCACTAACTTTAAAAATACATTTGAAAATCTACCTTTGACACAATCTGTTGACTCATTTATAAAGTTGGACCTGAAACATGGAGAGGCATTTGTAGAAAATTATAAAAATGTTGTCAATATAGACATTTCCATCTTACAGGCTGAACAAAAATAATAAAGAACATGTTCCAAAACAAGAACATTGTAACAAATTTGGAAAGACTGATGAAAATAGAAATTAATAAAGACTTCTGCCCAAAATTAATATACAAGTTGCTGCAAGCAGCTCTTGGTCTTCTCGGCCATCTGTGAACGGAGCTTTCCCCTATGCGTCGAGTTAAGGGCAATTATGCTTTATGCAAAGTAACAGCACAACAGGTACTAAATAAGCTTGCAGAAAAAAAAAAACGTAAACTAAAGCTTATATATTAGATTTCCCTTTAATAGTGCTTAATAAAAACATAAATATTTGTTTTAAAATGTGTATCTAACTTGATTTTTTGAAAAGCATGCAGATGGTATAAATCAGACCTGTAAAGTACTTAAGTGCATTGGTACTTAAGTATACTAGTACAATTACCAAGACCTGGACTTAAAAATTTTCAAGTACAAGTCCTGTTAATAGAATTAGATGACAATTAAATATTTGTAATCCTTTCTTTCTCCCTCATACGTATTTTTTATGAATTGTGGATTATCTCTTCCAATAATTGCAACTTATACTTGTCCATACACGAGTACATAATGTATGACTTTTAAGAGTTGGGCACACTGTCCCAGATGTTTTTCACCTATACCTACTGAAGAATTCTTTAGACTTTAGATTGTAAAAAACCTATAAAATTTATTATAATCCTATTTTTTTTACTGTCCATCCACATGTTGTATTCAGAAATGTGAAAAGCCCTCTTTAACGAATCAACTTGATTTTTTTTCCAGGCGACGGGGAGGGCTTTATTTACCACCAATTTATTTAGGAATAACCAAAATTTCTATTACAATATATGCAGACCTTCTTTCCTATAGTATATGTCATTTGAAATATTTTCACACTCCTGGATACATTTTGATCGAATTAAGCAAGTGTGGTGGCCCTTGAAGAAAAACGTATAAGTCGGCCACACCGATTCAATAATTTCAGGCTTATTTCGATTCACAGTGGCGAAATTATGGTAGGTAGGTATCTGAAAGTTACACCACATATCCAAAATTGAAAAAAGGAATTGCCTAAGAAGTGTTCAATAATATTGAAAAGAATAAACAAAATTAAAACAAACAAAATGTATTTCTCTCCATTAATTATATGTACATAAACAATAAAATTTTATTAGTAATACAAAGATACTATACCAGTTATAATAAACTCATTATATAATCCGTAAGATTTCTTAAATCGTTGTTTCCCATCGAGATGATATTGAACGAGATTCAGGGAATATTTACCAACAGAATATTTCTGATATCCGAAGCCATAAATGTAACCGTCAAGTTCACAATAATTACAAAAAAAATGTTTGTCTTTCAAACGAATACTTTTGGTAAATTTGTTTGATCGAATGTCGAAGATACATCGCTTTGCGGAATCAAAACAATAAATGTAAGGACCAATTGAAACACAACTTGTCATTTCGATTCCGGGCATACCTTCATTAAAACTACAGCAAACATTCCATTTCTGTGTTCGAGGATCCAGCATTTCGACGTTATTAGTTTCGCCTCCAAGGGCATATAATGCTCCATTTACTCCAACTAATCCAAAATGAAAATTTCTGTCAAGCATTTCTGGGCCGTATTCCCATTCTCCTTTGCTTAAATCAAAAATTTCCACGGTTTTGATAAAAAATCCACCGCATACATAAATTTTATTGTCAAGATATGCACACCGATGCCAATCTTGCCATGAATTCATAGATGGAAACGTATTCCACTCCTGTGTGTTGAAAACCTGACAAGATTTCCTTTCCTTTCCGCCACACGTTAACAATTTATTATCGAATGTTGTACAACTAAAATAACTTCGAAGGTCCATTTCTTTTTCTATGGTGCTCTCTTCTCCAAGGCCGATGAACATCTTATTTTCTGTTAACCCCAATAACCGTTGAGTGGGTTTATGAATGAAAAAACGGCTGGAAACTTCTTTATACCTTTTCTTAGTTAATTTAGCAATCTTATTCAAAAGTTCGGCATTCTCTCGGCAATCATCGTTGAAAAAAATTTTCGGAAGGATAAATTCCTGTTCTAATTCAGCATAGTTAAATAAATCGGCAACTTCCGAAAATATTTGAGAGAAGCTTTCGGTTTCAGAAACTCTACTTTCTGCCCATTTCCATACATGTTCAAAGATCTTTTCTTCGCCGCATAGTATATGTATCCTCTTATCAGCAAGTAAAGATCGCATCTCCGCGATAGTTAGGTCACTCATTGATGAGCTCTCGAAAAGATAATCAGCTTTAATAGCGATATACCGCAAGCACTTATCCTCCAAACTATAGATTAGATTGTTCTTAGCCAACCGCCAATACTTCAGACAGCTTTGATCCGTAATTGATTCGCTCAGTGCTAGTGAACAGATTTCAACTAATTGCTCAAGTTGAAAAATCGCTGCGTATTTGATAATATTTTCGACATCTTCAATTTCTTCTTCGAATTCGCTGGTGTAGATGAACGCAATTATTTTTTCTAAAACATCTGCAGTTATGTCTGGCAGTAGAATGGATTCTTGGTATTTTTCTTTCATTGGAAGTGTTAGTAAATCTTTGAAGTAGTTACTTGCAGAGAAGACAACGGTTTTGTGCACTTTAATTTCGAACCCATCTTCACTCTTTAGAATCAAATCACAAAACTCATTTTCCTTGCGCAATTCATTCAGCTGCCTTAACTTAATCTGGTTAAAGTTGTCCAATATAGATTTTTTCGATGCTGCTGCTTTATCCATTACAAATGAAAAATCTGTTCAAGGAAAATAATAAAAATTTAGTTACCTGCTGGGCAGTTTTTTTTTTTATTTTATGCCTCCTCTTACCTTTCTTTTATGTTAGACTATGATTTTCCAATCAATTGTGGAATGTCAAAAATTTCTTTGGGGATCAATATTCGTTTCAGTTTCACTTTTAGTTTTGTAGAAACACTTCCTCAACAGATTGTGCGAACGTCTACACCTCACAACAACGGAAATTCAATAGACTCCAGAACCTCAAGTCAAGTCAAGTCAAGAACTCTCAGGAACTTTATTTATTTACTCCAAACACTGAAAACGGTGTACTTTTGATTTTATGGAGATACGATTTAAGGAGGTAATTACTAGGTAGGTATAGAAGAGAACTGCCTAGGTATAAATAAATACCTAAGTATATGGCATAAGTCACCTGCATGCCGTCTAGTAATACAAAAAGAGGAAAAAAGGACCGGTTCTGAGAAATGCAAATGACTTAAAACAACCAATGAGAAACGTGCTGCTTCGAGATATGATTGTGAAACTATACTCTTTTCTCTTTCTCCAATTTTTCTGAATATTTGCGCGGGTAGATGATGCTGCATATAAGTGATCCTGATTAGATGATGTACTTTAGGTACATTTTCAGGCATAGGTACCTTACCCACTTTTGTGTTTATCTACCTGAATGAGTTACTTTGTTGTTGCCGATAAAATTTTTCCAAATAAATTGGCAGCCGAATATTGAATTATATCTATCTATAATTGGCAACAATATGACTCCTCTAGGTATATTTAGTAGAAGAAAAAAACAGTCAATTGGCTGGACTTCCTGGAAATTTACATTGCAATTTCGAAAAGATACAAATCGAGGGGCTGTAAAACCCTTCAGAAACAAACTCTCTCACTACTACATGAGAGCCCTAACTTAATCCTGATATTCTAAAATATTTGCAGTGTTCTTATGTAAAACTTACAAAAGCTTGATTTGAATAGCTCCTGTTCCCTAAATTATTATTCATACAGAACTTGAGTGTTTGAATGCTTTCTTATTTCCCCAACTGTAATCAAATTATACTAACTGATAAGGGTCGTAGCATGCTTTTCTGCCTCCGGGTGCTCAATAACATTCAACAAGCATTATATCAAGGAATAGGAAATAATTGAAAACTGGTTTTTATTCCTCTGGCCTCTAACACCAGAACCACGAAAAAGGCGGGTCTATCTAAAAAACTTTTCTTATTAAAATCGCCCCGAATGCACACACGCACCTGTTTTTGCAGTACATTAAAAGTGCTAATCTAGTCTTTTTGATTTTTTAGGAGCTGAGTTAAGGTTTCATGTAGGAAACATATTAAAAATGTAATTCGATGAGGGCCGCATTTACCATAAGGCGCTCTAGTCGCAAGCTAGGGCCTCACTTTCTATGGGGCCACATTTTAAAACCTGACTCCTCACAAGAAACGATTGCTGTCTTCTTTTGTGTACCTTGTTCTAGAACTCCCATATACTGGAGAGAACAAATTGTTCTGTTGATTGAAGCGAACTATTTGTACTGTTCGCTTCATTATAAATCTTCTATGAAAATGTATGAGGCGTTCTTTTGTGTATCTTTTGTTCTGCTCTGTTCTGCGGACACAAAAGAACACAGCTACAGTGGGTGATCAAATTATTATAATCACTCTCCGAAATCATACAATTTTGAAACAATTTATAAAAATATTAACCTAAATTTTATTATATATCGGTATTTATGGTTTTAATGCTGTGTAATGACTTTTAACTTTTAAAAAGAGTTACCACATCTCTGCTAAATTGCGTTACTATGAAGTTAGCTGAGTATTAGCACTTGAGGTCATCGCATTTCTCGTATTTTTTTTTTTTTTGCTTGAGTATTAACCGTTTTTTTTTTTGTGATGTTTTTAAAAATTAGTAATTTTTGAGTTTGTTTTTATTAAAATGGTTAACAAGTGTTACGTTAAAATAATATATCCGTACAGTCTGCCTATTTTATGAGCTATAATGGGATTAGAAATGTGATTTGTTTGAATAAAGATGGGTACACCTAAAGACATATCTCCAACTGAAATATCATAGATTCAGTATTTGCTGAAGTTTACTGAATACTCTCAAAGGAAAATCTCAGCAATATGTAATATCTCTCAGTCATCTGTTAGCATAATTAAAAATAAAATTAGAAATAATGTGCCACTAATACCCCGCCGTGCTGGACATTGTGGTAGAAAACTGATTCAAACGACCAGAGATGAGCGTAAAATTTGGGATATTACAAAACAGATAAAAGCAAAAACGTTCTAACGAATCTAATGCATGAAATGCGGGAAATAAAATTTCAATTATGACTCGTCGGCGGAGGCTCATAGAACAAAAATTTTAAATGTTGTCGCCCAGCAAAAACAAACTTCTGCTAACAAAAGTAATGAAAAGAAAAAGGGCTAAGGTGGGCCAAAAACCGCAGGACATATGACATAGGAATATTAAATACTTAATATTTTCCCATCTTTTAAAATATTTAACTCGTATTCTCTCATAAATTCGTATTCATGTCATCTGTGATTTATTTACGTATGTTTCTCTGACGACCCACAGTACCGATTCTGAGAGATAAATCTGGTTTTGTATTAAGACGACCGGGCGAAAAATATAATGCTGACTGTTTGATCGAACGAGTGAAACATCCTCTAAGCATTATGTTATGGTCTGTGATAAGTGGGCAACATACAGGTAGGCTATATATTGTTGAAGGAACAATGCGCCAGGAGGACTGATACATCCAAGTATTGGAAAGCAAAACTATTGCCTCACCTCAAAGAATTGCTTCCAAACCGTGACTACATATTTATGCATGACTCAGCATCTTGCCAATGGCAGCCAAGAAGGTCACCATATGGTTAAATGACCAAAATATCGACATTTTGCCATGGCATGGCAAATCTCCCGATGTCAATTCCATAGAAAACCTATGGGAATTAATGAAAAGGGGGTTTGCCAGAGAAAGGGTCACTAGCAAGTGGCAATTGCTTGAGATGCTCATAACAGTATGGCAGGGGTGTCCAAACTTTTGAAGTACGGGGTCTACATTATAATTCAAAATATCGTAGCGGTCTACCGTCAGCAACGGTTTTAAGTAAAACGGAAAAGAAATTTTCAAAAAATCTGTAGGTATTTCTGAATGCTCCAGATTTAAAAAATACTTATGTCGCAACAACTATAATTTCTTCTTCGGCCACAACAAATTCAACATCAATTAATTGGCCGATTTGATACATACTCTGTCAATGTTAATGCCTTCGATAAAAGGGAACAGACTGAAACTGATAACTTCTTTCCGAGTTCCAAAAGCTTCTTTCGAACTGCTCGTGTAAATTGTCCAACTGCTCGACGAAACTTTGGAATTCCCGATTTATATAATGTGCTCCAAGTTTTTGGTAATTCTGCAATTATCTGAAAATGACAATTTATTGTAATTTTTGTTCTATTGATTTTACTGTCGCGGGCTACCAAAAACGTCTACGCGATCGACCAGTCGACCGCGGTCGACGTCTTGGCCACCCCTGCAGTATGGCATTATAAGCTTGCAAAAAATGCATAGACCGTTTGCTGAGAAGAATTGAGGCAGCCATTGCTGCAATAGGCGGTATTACCAAATATTAACAAACGGATGTTCAAACAGTTTAACATGTAAAATATCTTACATGTGTATCATCAACCAAGTAGAAACAGAAAATAACAACTTTTAAATATTTAGTCTATTACAATATGTTTAATAAATTAGATACAATTCATTTTATATACACATTATTTCAAGTGCTACTACCAAAATTAAGGAAATTTAAAAGTGATTATAATAATATGATCACCCACTGTAATATAAAAAATCGGTGGTGTTATTGTTGCAAAATAAAATGTTTTTAAATGCTAAGATCATCGCTTGGCCGGCTGTGAATGGGGCTTTTCCCTATGCGTCGAGTTAAGAGCAACTATACTTCAGGTTTTCGAATATGGCACTCCTAAACATTGAAAATAAAATAATTAAAAGCAAAGTAACAGCGTAACAGGTGTTAAATAAATTTAGTTTTTAATTACCTGTACTGAGATTTGTACTTAAAGGATTTTCGGTCCAGGTAGTGGTACTGGTACTATTGCACTTAAATTATGTACTAATTCATTTTCACAATAATTTAAATGTTTGACTAAATTGAAAAAAAAAAAAAAACAGTATCAAGTATTGACTGATTAGCAATCCAAAAATTGATTGAATGCTGATGACTTATACTAAATGATAAGCGATGTACTCAGGGCCGCACTGGGTCTTCAAATCGGCCCGACTTTTTAATAAGAGGCAAACAACCCAAATTATTATGCTGATTTCCTACTGAACCGAGCACAAGGAGAGCAAAAAAACGTTTTCTATAAATATTGAATTCGTTGCTAAATAAGATGAAAGAAAGAAGAAATTTATACAGGAAATATGTATATGCACAGATTATGTGTAAGAGCGGTTGGCCGTTTAACACTTAAAATTAAAACTAAAACAAGGTTTCTCTGTGAAAGCAGTATCCGAGAGGCCAACAATTTTACTTACACAGCTGTAACAAGAGTAAGGCAAGTGAGGCAGACGTTGAACCGGAGGGGCGCCGCTCGTTTAAAAAAAAAATTATTGCGGGTGAAAAAAATAATATTAATAACATTTGCCTTTGACAAATATAAATTATTTTTGAGTTTTAACTGTCAAATAAATTTTTTGCTCTCGATTTGAATTTACCCGTTTAACAAGGCTGAGGTTGGCTCATGATCCTGATATGGAAGACATTTTTGGTAGTGCTATAAAATTTGCTGAAAATATAGTTATTCCAGCAAAACTTAAAAAAAAAAAAGAAAAAAAGAAGCAACTCGAGCTTTTTGAAACACAAAATGATGAGTGATGCCACCAATTTTTGAATCGATTGATGTCCTTTTATTTTACTGACGAGGAGATACGAAATATTCGAACAAGATTTTGGATTCCTTTCTGGCGACCTTATTAGCAAAATGTACGCCGATTGTCTGAGAAAAATCGGCCTTGGATTTGCTTCAATCATTTCACGACTAAAGCCCCCCAGAATCCTATTTAAATGTCGAAATCGCGTTCACAGTTTTTGCAACATTGCCAATGACGATAGCTTCATGTGAACGAAGTTTCAAAAAATTGAAGTTAATAAAAAATTACCTGTGATTTACAATGGGTCAAGAAAGATTGTCAAATGTGGCTGTTTTGTAAACCGACAAAGAAATGACAGGAATGCTTGTGATTTTAACAATATTATAAACTAATTCGTAGCAAAAAAAAGCTAGAAAAGTTCATCTATAAAATCTTGCAAATATTTCTATTGTTTCGCTTCAATGTTTTTTTAAATGTACTTTATTCGCAAAAAATTAATATCAACTAATAATATTATGTTTAATACATTTTATTTACTATTCTTCTCATGATCAACTGTTGCTCAACTTTGTACAGTCAGTTGATAGACCACGTCAAAATAGTATTGTTAAAATTATATAAGGTTATGCTGAGAATTTTATGGATCAAGGGCGCAAATTTATACGTTTGCCTCAGGCGCTAAAATCAGTTGTTGCGGCTCTGCGTGAAAGAACTAGTGTTTGTTTTTGGAATCTTTTTGTAACCGCTTAGAAATTCAATCGCTCCTTCACTTACTCATATGGCACAATATAGGAACAAAGACAATGGCACTGCTTGACCAAATGTGGAAAAATTCAGAGTATTTCTAATATTTGGGTACTTTCGACCGCTAGAAATTTGTCATAAGTAAGAGGTGACTGTAATATACCATGACCATTTATATAATTTACTTCAACTTTGATTTTTTAAGAAATAAAATTGTTTTTTTTTTTTTACAATTAGAAAATAAAAACAAAATTTAAAAACTGTTTTTATATTTGCTGCTCAATTTCGAATTTCTTTTGAAAGTACCTACACATAGCTCTACCAAACTTTTGAAAGCCTTGTTGAACCGTTCTTAAAAAAAACACATTTTCCGTGCGTTTTTCGAAATAAAAATGATATGTGGAAAAAAATAATGTTAACTGCTTCATAAAAAAAGTGAATGCTTTTAAAGCCACGAGAATGCTAAATTTGCATATATAATGCTATCTCGGCAACACGCATTTAGCTCCAGGTCCTGTCAGTGTTTATATATTGTGGGACATATCTGAGTATTTTTAAATTATAACTCTTCTCTGGCCAGATGGCCTCGTTGCCGTGGGCCAATCAACTTTATTGTATAGGGTCCGCCATCTAACGTTTTTTTTTTCAACTAGTGCTTATTTCGTGAATGGTAACACTTAGCTCATGTCTGATTTGACAGATAATTAGTTTTATTCTTCCGCTGAACGAATATGGTTGTGTATACGCTTGAACAACGCTGGGAAATATTGCGACATTGAGGCATAATTGGGCCATTTTTCTTCGAAAATGAGCAAGGAGTGGCCGTTACAGTCAATGGCAATCGTTATCGGGCCATGTTGAACGAATTTTTGTTCAGGAAAATTGAAGAGGAGGATATTGGCAACATTTGGTTTCAACAGGACGGCGCTACGTGCCACACAGCCGAAGCTACACTCGATGTTTTTACAGAATTTTCAAAAAAAAAAAAAGTTATTTGGCGGACCCTTTATTAGGGTTTTAGGTTATGCAATAAAGTACTTTTTCAATTTCAATTGCTTTCCTCCTACTGCATCCGCAACATTCGTCCAGAGGTGTTAAATACGTGTGGTCGCGTTAATGTGGAGGCCACCGGCCCTACGATCACCGGCCCTACGACCACCGGCCCTACGACCACCGGCCCTACGACCACCGGCCCATCGGGCTAGCGCCCGATCGCCCGTAATACCAGTCCGGCTCTGGATGTACTATGTTTCAGTCTACCTGGGTGCTCAAAAACATTCAACGAGAATTATAATAAATAACGGAAAACAATTGAAAACTGTTCGTTGTTCCTCTGGCTTTTAACATCGGAACCTCCACAAAGACGGCTTTTCTTATTAAAATCGCCCCTAAAACACACTGTAGTGGATTGAAAGTGCTGATCTAGTTTTTTGCTTTCTTTAGGAGCGTAGTTTAGGTAGTAGTGCCGCGTGACATACTAAGCGCTTAGAGAAAAGGATAAAAAATTCTGGTCCATAGCTGGGAATAACCATGAGCTGGTGTCTCAAAGAAAATGTTTATTAAGGTCTATGTACGAAAGTTTTAGGACTTGTCGACTTAACAGCTTCGGATCAGGTATACACAAAAAAATGTGCACAATTGTAGCCACAAAGATTAGGAATTTTTCCATAAAATTTACAGTGCACCAATAAAAGATGTTAAAACTGGCTGTCAAATTTATGTATAAAGCCAAAAAGTATAAGCTTTACTGAATATATGTAGGTGTAAGTATGGACATAATTCTGTTATGTAAAATATAAAAAGGTGCTAAAAGAAAATTTTTGAAAATAACGACATGAGTCATTCTCCTTATAATTCACACTAGGTTTAAACTTGGCCAGAAATTGGTGATTTTTTGGCCGGAATTAGATGTTTGGTGGCCGGGAACCAAAAATTTTGTAGGCTTTCTGAAAAACTCAAAATTTTTTTGATAAATATTGATATTACCTAAATTTTGTAGGTAGAAATAAAAATAGAGATTACTCTTCAAGATTTTTTGTCGGGGGTAAACTTATATTTGTTCAAGAAGGAATTTATTTGGATGCTCCGGTAGATAGTAAAAGCTAAATTTTTTTTTAATTTGTTATTTCATCACACAACCCATTATATTTTTGGTGACAAAAATTTAGCTTTTGCTATCTACCGGAGAATCCAAACATCCTTCTTGAACAAATATTTGTAGATAGAATAAATGAACCAATTTGCGTGCATTACCCATTTCAAGTCAAGTCAAGTCAAGTGTGTATTGCGCCAATTTTATTCGCTTTGGCGTAGTTTCCCTCGATGTTTTCTCTAATTTGTCCTCACTTGTTCGTTGGGGTTGGGGCTCATCTTTAGCCCTCAGTTCAGTTTGATGTCGTCTGTTTTTTTCTTGTTGCCAGTTGTCCATTGTGACTTTCGAACTTTCAGTTTTGTTGTCTTTTTTCAATTACAGCTGATGCGCCTTATCAGTCGTACCTCATGTCGTTCTCCTTATGGAGTTAGTTGTTAGTAGGAGGGCGGGGGAAGGAGATATGAGAGGATAGGATGTGGATTTTTGGGAGTGTTTAGGAATCAATGGTTCCTAAGGCATTGGTTTACTTCAGAGACACTCTCTGAGCTAATGTGGCTGAAATGTGATTACCCGCGATAGTAATCACCTTTATAGTCGTAGAAACTTATTCTACCATCATCTAGCTGGTAGATGTTTCTAGCCTCGGGCTTCGTTAAGAGCAGGGGTGAGAGGTAATTAAAATTTGCCGGTATGAGAATGTCAGGCAGGTTTTTTATCAGTGGGTTTGGGTGGTTTAGTATTTTTTGAACTTGCTTGTTCGCAAGTTCAAATAGATACTCCTGGATTGGAGTGATGTTGGCTGCCTCATAGACTACTCTGTTGGGAAAGAATTTTCCATTGGCTCGTCTATGGAATCCCGTGCAAGCTCTAAGAATCTTTCTTTCAAGCTTGCTGAGTCTTTCCATATAGGTAGGAGAAATAGCATGCCAGATAGGGAAGCAGTAAGTAATAACAGGTCTAATGAGTTGTTTGTACAACAGAAGTTTGGTCTGAGATGAGAGGCCGTCCTTGAAGTTTATTATTGGACTAAGTAAACTATATGCAAAATTGGCCTTGCTAATGGTCGCTTTTGCATGGTCATTGAATCTTAACAGTTCATGAAATTTGATGCCCAGGTATTTCGTACTTTGTGTGGATTTTATTTCTCCCCTGTTGTAGATGGCTTCAATGGTCTTAGATTTTGCAGCTTGGCGGTTTCGGCCAATGACAGGTTTCCGGATGCAAATCAGTTCAGATTTTTGGACATTTATTTTGATCCCCCACTTTCTGTGGTAGGAGTCTAATTTTTTAAGGTGCAAGTTGACTTTATTTATGGCCAAATTTTGGGCAGCGAGATTGGGCATACGTAAGGGAGTCATCAGCATATAAGAGTGTTGTCCCATTTTCGTTTGGAGGTTGGTCGGAAGTGTAGAGATTGAAGAGGATTGGGCCTAAAATGGAGCCTTGGGGAACACCAGCTTCTATTGCCTTAAGTGGTGATTTATGAATTTCCTAGAAGATAGGAAACTGTGGATTAACAAATTGAGGTGTAGGGGGAAACCGAACTGATTTAATTTGAAAACAAGCCCTGCTGTCCATACTGAGTCGAATGCTTTCTCGACGTCAAGGAAGCAGCCTACGATACATTCGTTCCTATTTAAGGCTCTCGTTGCATCCGTGTGAAACTTTATTAGTGGATGGAAGGTGGAGTGCTTTGGTTTGAAACCAAATTGGGAGTCTTGGTGGATAGTTTTTTCTTCGCAGGTGTTTATAACTTGTTGCTTGATGACTTTCTCAAAAAGCTTTCCTAAGTTTGAAATTAAGGAGATGGGCCTGAACTCTCTGATGTCTTTTGATGAAGTCTTTTTGGGGATTGGGAAAATGCGTGAAATTTTCCAATTTTCTGGGAAGTAGGAATTATTGATGCAATTATTGAAGACTGCTGACAGAAAGTCGAGAGCTTTTGGTGGAAGTTTTTTAATAATTGCATTTGAAATTTTGTCGGGATCACTCGATTTTTTTGAGTTTATTGTCTTGGTTAAGACGAAAAGGTGCAGAGGGTTGGTGAAAATATTTTGCTCTTCAGGATAGATTGCGGGATTATCCACGCAGAAGAAAGTTTGTGGTATAGAGCCATTTGCGTTCAGTTCAGTATTAACACTGTTGTTTACTTCCAAGGAGAAGGCTGGAGTTAAGGATTGAGTTATCCTTAAAAGTGTCTTGAAAATATGATGCAAATGCATCACATTTTTCCAGTGGGAGAACTAGCGTTTCTTGGCTGTTCTTTATGACTTTCGGGAGTTTTGGCTTCCTGGAACAGACTTTGTTAATATTTTCAAAAGTCTGTGGGCCTGGTTTGATTTTTTCAAGTTTGTTCATCGATGATAATCGATAAGCATTTGACTTGGGAGAGAGTAGACTGGTAGGCCGCATTTTGAGAATTTAGTGTTTAGGATTTTCCGCAATTTTTGTCTGAATTTATACAGACTTTGAAGATTTGCCGGAAGGTTTTTATAAAAATAGTTTTTGGAGCTAGTAGTCTTTGAAAAGTGGTTTATATTGCTCTGTAGGCAATTAGTGAAAAAATCTATTTGGGAATCTATTTCTGAATTTGTTAGGTTTCTACTGTTGGGGGGGGGGGGGGGGGGGAGGTTGTCTTCATACAGGGTGGTCAACCTGTCCTGGAAATCATTCCAGTTCACGTCTACCAAAGTCGTGGAGGTGGGTAGTGCCATCGTCAGTATATTTACCGGCGAATTTGGTTTGATGGTCAGTTCTATTGCTAGATGATCTGACGAAGCATGATGTGTAACGCAGTTGAAGTTATTAATTTGTGGAAGAAGATTAATCAAACTTGAAGAAACAAGATAAAAATCTAAATGGGAACCTGATAGGGGATTTTGCGTCCACTTCATTTTATAACATGCCGTAAAACGACGTATTTTCCTTAAAATGCATTCTTATGTTCGTATATGTATCTGCTACCCCTAAAGTGAGAACAGAATGGTTGAGTTAAAGTAGGTGTCGGCATGTAGGTAAATAATCCGAAAAAGCACCAAAAAATATAAATTTTTTTAATATAGTGCGATGAGAGACTGCACTTTTTATTTTTCATGAGAAGCTTTTTAAGTAGTTGTATCTTCATAAATAAAAATGAAATGCTGTTCGTTGGTATTCGTATCACTTTTGAGATCGGCTGGACGGATTTGGCTAATTGTTTTTATTTTACATGTTAGTAATAGTTCGAACAGACCTGTAAAGTACTAGTATCAGTACCAGTACCTGGACTTGTACTTGACAAATTTTAAAGTACTAGTATCGGGACTTGTACTTGAAATGTTTCAAGTCCAGGTACTGGTACTGTACTGGTACTTGTACTTGGAATTTTACAGGTCTGAGTGCGAATAAGGTTTTTGGGAAAAGAAAAATTGGAATCGGCAACTCCTTCTTGGTGTTGCCATACAAGACTTTAGTTTTTCACTATACGTCGATGTGGAGAACTCAAATTTTGTAAATGGCGTTTAAAAAAAAAAAAATTTATTTTAAGTTCAAAAATCAGTAGGGTTGCCATACAAAAGGTTCATTTTTAACTATATATTTGGTCACTGCCTGAGAACGCATCGACTTATAGAGCTCAAATTTGGTACATGGTGTTTTCATAGCAATGGTAAATAAAATTTCAAAAATGGACTAAATCGGGTCACAACTTTTTGGTGTTGGCATACAAAACTATGGTTTTTCACTATATACTTGGAAGCTGCCTGAGAAGGCGTAGAAATAAGTAAGTTTCTCTTTTCCACTTTTACCCGGGGGTTACACCTGCAAGTACAGCTTGCATGCAACTTGCACTGCCATACTTCTTGCACGTGTAACCTCTTCTACTGCCATGCTGGCAGTACAGCTTTTAGCGAACTTGCATAATGAAAAACCATGGCAGCTGGGAGATAGTAATTTGACATTTATACAGTTTTCAAAATGGCGAAAAAGAAATGCTTGAGAGAATTTGATAAATTTATTCTGGGAAAATGAGATTTTCTGGGATTATTTGCATTACATCATTTACCAACACCTTCCTATTAATTTTTTCTTTGGTTTTTATCATTCTGCTACTCCGTTTATTACTAAGTATAATTTTCCAATATACGCAACACTTTACGTCTCGATGCCATTTTTTAAATGAACTTGCATGCAAGCTGATAAGACATCAACCGAGCTGCCTTTCTGCTGTCAAGTTTAAAATCGCGTTGGAAGGGAGGCTTGCATGCAAGCTGTACTTGCAGGTGTAACCCCCGGGTTATGCTCCTTGATTTGTTTCAACTTAATAGCTCAACCCAGCATTTGACCTTCGTGGAAGAAATTGCGGTATATACCCAAAGTATCCTTTACAGTAAGCATGGAATTTTTTCCTCAGTACAGAAATTAAATAAAGCTTCGTTCTAGTTTGACGTTTACACGGTTTCGCTACTTTTCCCATGTATAAATTTAACAACAATAGTGTACCTTCTGATCCCATCCATCGATAGCATACAAATATTTGAATATTATTGCTTGATTTTTTCTAAAAACTGTAAGCTCTGGGTAGAAAGTTAGAATGCCTGGAATGAAAAAAAAAAAAAATCAGTTTTGGAAAGAAAAAGTGGCTACTAGCTAAAAGTAAAAAAAAAATGTGTCCAAATGCTTTAAAAAGTGACTAAATCGAACCACAAAGTGGCTAAATTGGCAACACTGCTTTTTCAATGGGCGCCAATGTTGCTGTTCCTATTGCTTTTGGTAATGTACATATGTAGAACAAGCAAAATGGTGTTCTTAGATTTTCTTACTGTTGCTGTTGGCACAGTAGGATTTAACCTACATTAACAGATGTCCTTTATTGGAAACAAACCAAACATATTGATGTAAGTAAGGAAAAATTAAAGCCAAGAAAAATTCCTATCAATTTCTGTGGAATCTAAAGTTGGTAATAAAATAAAAATAAAAATATATAACTGCAATTGTGATGCTAAACACCACACACATTCTTTCGTTAGAGGCATATATAAATTTTTTGTTTTATGCATTTACATATATATCTAAGGAGAAGGAGGAGTTAACTATACACTTTGTAGGAGAAATTATAAGAGTCTTGAAAGAGTAATATAAAATTCTACAAATTGTCCCAAATCTCTTAAGCATTCATATATACCTTTTTTTAGCGAGCTAAACTGCTGGCTAACATTACAGGAGAATATAAAGCAACCGAGAGGCGAGAACTGTAGCTGAATGAAGAGAATTGTGTTTTATATGCCGTCATAACAATTTGCAAGAAATTACAAATTTAATACGTTCCGTACCATTCCGAAACTATAAAAAACTTTTAAATTTTTATTTTTATTTGTTATAATATGAAGAACAAATAAATTATATACACAAAAAATGTAAAAAAGTAAAATAATTATTTTATATTGGGACAATGTTTGATGATTATCAGAACAGACGCATTCTGCTACCCGCCACCGAATGTATTTGTTTGAAGTTTGAGATAACAACAATTCCATTTTAAAGAGTATGTAAAGGTAAATAGATGGTTAACAAGAATCCATTCCCTTAATTTTAGATAATATATATTCAAAAGAGCGCTGAGCAAGAGTTCTCTCTCCAATCTCCATTCATTCACTTTTCAAATTAAATTATCTGAAAAAAAATCTCTTAAAAATCTAAAATTTCTCTTTTAATATAATTGAAAAAACGAGAATCTCTTCTTTTTGTCAGCCCAGCCATATACTCAAATTCTTTCAGTAAATAAATTCAGCATTCAGCAAATATATTCAATTTCTCTTTGAATCTTTCTCCTGTTTCTCTATATTTATATTTTTTTTAAACATAAAAAAGTACACAGAGAGAGCACGGGAATGCAAATGCAACTGCGCTACATATCCATGTATGTGATAAATATGTTAAGTGTTGAATAAGTGATTGAAATATTTGAATTATTGTGACAGGTGTTAGCTGTTGTGATTTTAATTTAATTAATTATATTTTTTTTTAGTTTATCATGATATTATTACAACAAGGTCACTGTTTTTTTTTTTTGTAAGTAGGTACATACTGCATAAAATAAATTATGAATGAAAGAGAGAGTATAAGTTTGTTTCTCAAAATCAAATAAAAAAAGAAAAAGCAAACAATATCGATGTCAGTCAATCATCATCAGACCATAATGCACCGGTAAACTTCGTATCCAAGTTGTTTGTGTAGTTTGTCTCAATGGTACACGAGTGGATTGTTGAAGTGAAGTGAATTAAATATTTTGTTTCGTTTTGTGTCTGCAAATAGAAATTAATTTGAATTTGTTTTTGTTTTTTCGTTGGTTCTGTTTAAAAAAAATAATATATAAATTTCTGTGAATAAATGTTCGTCATCGAAGTTTTATGTAAATCAGGGGTGAGTTTCAATTTTTTAAAATTATTTTATATGTATATTTTGTTGTTGTCTCTAAGCCAGTTGAAAATACAGTAATGGTTAAAAGTTATACTTAGAAATGATGAATATTTACAGCGGTTTTTGCAACTTGTTTAAAATTTAGTTTTTTAATTTTAATTAAATATTTTTTTTTGCCACCATCTAGGTATCTATAAAGCACAGGTTTTTTTGTGCGTTAAAATTAAGAGCATCAGAAGTCTATTGTTATTTATTTTTATGTAGGTAGGGTACGGTAGGATATTTTGTGTTCGAGTCGCCTTGCCAGAGCTATGAAGCCTTAAGCTATGGTTTCCTGGAAAATGTGCTGGCATAATCTCGCATCGGAAATGCATTTCAGCGATTAAGAACGCAATTGCGAGTATTTTAGTACCTGCAAACCCAAATGCGTTAGTAAAAAATTCACTCAGTCTGTAAAAAGTAGATCAGTGCGAAAAGTAGTGAATGTTTTCAATGGAATATGTATGAAAGCTTATTTTGTATAATCCTTCGTGAAATATACAATTTGTTTTACATTTCAATTAAAAATTATTTCACAGTCCCGATCTTAACGCCCGCTAAATCACAACTTAATTACGCGTGTAAATAAGACCGAAAAACCGTTGAACACTTTCTAGGAAGCCACTCAATTTGGTTTTAATTCTTTTGCTTGTAATGCAAATGCGTCGGTGCAATTAAGTGAACGCATTTTTTTACCTGTGTTTGATAAAAAGCTAATATACAACGTGTTTATGGGTCAAATTAGCCCAATCGAATTTTATTCGTTTTTAATGCATTTAACACATTTTATAGTTAGATTTATTGTGTGCATATGAACGCACTACATTGATTGTATCTTTTGTAGTATTTCGCACTATTGGGCAGTTGGGGGCAAAGACAACAGCGCGATTGCTTCAGGCTCTTCGGTGGATCCTCCCTTGAAACGCTAGCTTGCATAGACTTCATTACTGACTTCGCTTCGGATGTTCTTGGGCATAATTTTTGATGTATGATCTCCGCATTGATTAGACAAAATTCTAGTTCTTCCAAGAAAAGTCTTCGTTTGAACCGTTTATTTGATTCCCATCCTGGGTTTATGTCTGTCCAAATGATGAATGCATTACTGGCTGATTCATCTAACATATTCGAAAAAAGCGCCACGGGCCATTGGTTTGTCTTTTGCTTACGTGTGTACATTTGAATTAGTTAGTCTAAGGCAGTGGTTCCCAACCTGGGGGCAATCGCCCCCAAGTGGGCGATTAGGGTTATCAGGGGGGCAATAAATAAGTGCTGGGAGATTTAGAGACGATGAGTATTCAAAGCTGGAAAAACTCAAATAGCACTGTACAGTAGAAGTTGCCGGGTAGCTTGAGTCACGGGCTATTCTCAGTCGGCGAGTTCACTGCACTCACCCCTCTTCACAGTCCCCACTAGCTTTTGCTCAGCGCGGCTGATTGGTGACAAAACCCTCAAACAAGCAGCCGATCTTGACAAAAGTCCTCTCACTTCTTACGAGGTTTCTTTATTGATCGCTAATTGTGGTAAGCCTCATACAATTGGCGAAACTCTTCTTTTACCGGCTACCAAAAAAATTTGTTGAAATCATGCTAGGCGAGCGCCCTAGTAATAAGATAAGTCAATCGCAACAATACTGTTTACAGCCGAATTGACGAAATCGGACGTTGAATCCAAACTCACCAAATTGTTGAAAAAAAAAAAAGTGAATTTGCATTGCAGAGTGATGAATCAACTGTGATTGATAACAAACCAATTTTATTCTCTTATATGAGGTTTATAAATGAACAAAACGAAATTACCGAGAAAGTGTTCTTTGCTAGAACTTTGATCACTGATACGAAGGGATCGTCGATTTTTAAAGTGGTGCAGGATTATTTTTAGGAAAAAGAGATTGCCGTAACAAGCGTTAGCGCTTGCGGTACAGACGGTGCTCCTACCATGTCAGGTCGTCATGCTGGGTTTCTAGCCCACCTTAAGAAAGAAGAGCCAGAGGTCATCACTATTAACTGTGTCATTCATTGTCAATACGTAGCTACGAAAATATTGACTGGTGTCCTGCATGAAACCCTACAACTCGTTATTACTGGTGTCAACAAGATCAAAGCTAATTCCCTCAATGACCGTCTGTTCCGATAACTTTGCCATGAAAATTATGAGATATTCGAACGCTTACTTCTACATACGGCCGTTAGGTGGCTTTCCACTATTTCACACATTATTTCACTTCTTCGTTTTAAAAAAAAACCGCAAAAAATGTACATTTTAAATTTTTTTCTATTTTATTTAAGAGTAACCGAATAAAATTGGTTTGGTTACTTCTATATACGGTAATAAAATTGATTAAAATAATAAAATTGCTTTATTATTTACACGTTACTTCAAATTAAAATTGGGCATACAATGAAAATGAAAAGGGGGCGATAGGTGTTAGTCAACCTCCAGAATGGGGAAATGGGTCACAAAAGGTTGGGAACCACTGGTCTAAGGTATTCACTCCTGATTTCGTAGAATTATAAAATTCTATTATATTGGGTTTTTTTCTACTGATCGGATGAAATGAGCTTTTCGTCGAGAAGAGTAGGTACTTAGTGATAAAGCGCAATGTTTCTTTTTTCGAATATAAGCTACTAAATTAGTGTTATATTTATATTCGAAGAAAAATTCACCGGAGTAAATTGGTTTATTCTTGAGTTTTACAACTTCAAATGGAAGAAACGACTTATTTTTCCGAACTGTTCCGACCATTGTAAGCTTCCGACGTAAAAGTTCAACTCCCAAGTAATAGGAAGTGAAAAAGTTGTCACACGTAACACTGCAACCTTTGAGATCTTCAATGAGATCTAACACAACTCGCTTTCCTTAGTTTAGCTTAGGTTTGCAATTCCTGTCTTTCCCTGTGTAAACTTCCAAATTCCAAGCATTTTTTTTTCTACTATCGCAGAGAGCCCATATTTTTATTCCGTACTTTGCTGGCTTAGACGGTTGTTTGAATAGCCATCTGCCAAGAAAATCAACCAGCTGTTCATCTATGGTAACAGTTTCACGTGGATTGTACAATTTTCTAAGAATTCTATATCTTGAAAATGAAATACTATAAAAGGATTTGCGTGCCTGCACAATTCATGGTCTTTTGACGCGTAAAAATCGTTAGAAGAATTTTCCACTTCGTTACTCTCAGAGCTGTCCTCGCTCATATACTCCTGAAATCTTCGAGCTTTTTCGTTGCCCTATTACAACATAACTACAGTCCTTTTACATGAATACTCTTGAGTACTTGACTTGAAATCGACTTGAAGCTCAAGTAGGGCTTTTGTTTGAATTAATTCTAATTAACTTGACCTAAACTTTTCTTGAAATTAATTTTTCAATTACGTGACTTGAAATTTACGCATTGAATGCGCATTTACATGATATTTTGATTACTTCAAGTATACTTAAAGTATACTTTAAGTATTCATGTAAACGTACTGATAGTGAACAAGAATATGGAAAAATCAAACCTGCAAATAACTTACCTGGCCGCTCATTTTTCGCCAATACTTTACAATTCTATTTCTACTGCGAGCAGACTAATAAGCAAAAATGAACGGAACCAATAAAAAACCGTTTATTCCAAGAAGTGAGAAAAGTCACTAAATTAGGGGCTGCCACGTATGAATTATTACATGTCAGATTTATATGAAGTACACATTGGACAATTTAGACTCATAAACAGAGGACAAGGATTAAGAAACCAAGGCTTTAAATACAATTGTGATGAATTGGGCGGTCGACGGCCGTTCCTAAAAATAATTGTTCCTATGATTGCAATAGTCGTCGGCCGCTCTGGTCGTCGCAACTGTGTTTTTAAGGCACTGACATATAATAAGAATGGACTGAGCGTTTCTTGCTTCAAAAATGGCACAAATATTGAACAGGCTGTGAAAACCTTTTATTTCGTACAATTGCACACCGATTTATAATTATTTATTACTCGTCGATTGGAAACACTGCAGATGTTGTAAAATAGTATTGCATTAAATGAAAATTGTTTAGGGAGTTAAACTCGTAAGAGATAAAGGTATATAAGCAATATATTTGTCTCAATTTTTATGTCAATTCCAATGCATTCCAATTAATACAGCCGTACTGTTCCAAAATTGGTTACAGTTCAGTGTACATTTTGAGCTTGAAAGAAAAAAATAGATTTTAGCCAAAATTTGTGACATTTTTTACTATAGGAATTAGATAGGATGGCTCAGTCCATTCTTATTATATGTCAGTGGTTTAAGTCATGAGATGTTACAACGCGTCTGCATTTGACATTATTGATCTCAAGGCAAAAACAATATGTTTCCTTCATGATGGTCCATAGAGCGAAAGGTGATAGTACATAGTACTCACATATAACCCGTCGTACACGTCGCTTCACTGTGATGGAAGTTTTCGTTGATTAGAGACACTCGGGGTGAGGATTTTTCCTTTCCCGGAGTGTCTCTCATCAACGAAATTTGCATCATAGTGATGCATTCTAGCGGGGTGTACTACGGGGAATTAGCAATCAAAAAATTGTATGGCGGCAGGGAACGGGGGCATATCAACCGTTTCGGAGTTACACAGGGTGATTAAGAAAATATGCTAGTTTTTCACAAAACATTCTGTATATTTAAAAGTACAGAGTGTACGGTCACTGTCAAGAGCTCGTTGTATGCAGAACTTCATGGCCTTTCCAACGACTGCTATTCTCTCAAACATAATATGTTCCCTAAGTGTCTGAAAACACGCAATTAAAAAAAAAATGTCGTCTCATTTCGGTATGACCTGAATAGGTTTTTAGCTAATAACTCTTTAACGGCTACAGATACCACATAGGGTGTACTAGGTCAAATTAAAGAGAAGAGTCCACAGTTTACAGTTCTTGTGAAATAAAGTTATGTTAATCACCTTCTTGCAAAAAAATAGAGGTCAAATTAAAAAAAAGGTAAGAAAATATAAAGTTTTAGTTTCCCTAATAACATCTGAGAGGAGAGGGGCTGGTTGAGTAGTCGTTGGAGATGGCATAAAGTTCTGCATAACAAGAGCTGTTGACGGTGACTGTATACTTTTAAAGATACAGGGTATTTTTTGAAAAAGTAGCATATTTTCTTAATCACACTGTAATTCTAAAATGATTGATATGCCGTACATCGGTGCCAACATTCAAAAAAATCATTGGGGGGAAGTTGAAAAAGTGTAGACGCAGCTCGGAAGGCTATTTTAATAAAACATTTAGAAATTCTTCTGCGTATCTAATGAATACATTATTTTTGATAAAACAGTTTTTGTCAGTAATAACCCTAAATGATTAATTTAAAGACATTTATTTCGACGAATCCGTTAATTTATTTGTTGTTTTCAGTCCTTTCTCAGTTGGGACTTGGTGCTTAGGCCGAAAGAGTCAGCAATATAGAAGTGAGCTCACTTTCTGCAGTGTATTTCTATGAACGTAGTCAGTCCATATTATACATGTCAGTGGTTATGTCATCAAGTCGAGGCATCGTCGATTTTATATTCGAGCGGGACGTTACTGGTTTTTGTTCTACTTGCCCAGTCTTGTTTGTATGTTATTAGTTTGTCTAAGGTTTTGGCTTGACGCGTGAGTGCGACACACGTTTTGACAGTTCTTTGCGTGCTTTAAAACTCAATAAAAATAGAGAGCGTTAGAGATTGTGTTTTCTTTTCTACGAAGAGTTAGATATTTGCAGATATTTAATAGACTCAGAAATACTTAAGTAAAAATCTTGGTACTTAAGTACAATACTAAGTCTTAAGTACAAGTAAATAGAAGCAAGTACCTATGTTCAAGTACTAATTGGGGGCATTTCAAAAGTTTTGAGTAATAAGTCCTAAGTAACGAAAATGTACTTTAAGTAGTACTTAAGTCGTTTTTTACTTAAGTATTGCCCAACTCTGATTAGGCGGTACCTACCCTTTTTGCAATTGCAAAATTTCACGTCTTTTCGAATATCTTAATAACGGAAAATTATATAAAGTTGGTGACTTCTGCAAATATATGTATGTGCGTATTTATGTTTAATATTTTAGAAAAAAAAAACCGTCGAAAAATTCTACTAATAGGATGAAAGACGACATTTTGTGATTCTCAATCTTTGATCAGTTATCCGCCATGGATAATTTATGGATGCTCTTGAATCAACTGCAGAGTTGGAAGATTTACTTGAGAATGGGTCCAAATATAGTTGGAGTGATGGTTAAACATAACCTTTTCTTTATGCTCTTTTGTGTGATAGAGTTAAGAAGGTTAATAATTAAATATGATAGTGTGAGTGCCATACTGCCATATGCCTTAGTGATACCCAGAAAATACAGTCCTACTACTTATTGGTACTATTAAAATGAGTAATGCAGACAGAGGTTCGTCCCCTCACATCTATAGTCACTGCGACTTGTGAGATCTTTTGTGACATTACTTAGTTCTCTAGAGCGCCCAATCGAACTTGAGGTCTTTTACAAAACCTGTAATGTTCTTGGGAGCCAGATTTTTAACATACTCTGGTAATATAGGAATATATTTTCTAGATGCTTTAGCCTTATTCTTCCAAGTGTAAGTACTAGGGTCGTTATGAACCTTAAGGCAGAAATACATTCAGATTTCGAGGTTTATTCAAGGCGATGTCAAAATTTCCAGCGCGGGTTTTTAATTCAGGCTACACAAGCCAAGCAGTTAGCTTTAAAGCTAGCCGAAAAGCTCTCTCGGGCCTACTTCTAAATTGTGTTTTTAATGTAAAAATTACAAGCATAGCACGAGCCGGTGGTGTAATTTTGTTTTCAATTCTCTGAGCAAGCCTTGAAGTCAAAACTGCGAGAAAGCATGAGAAAAGACAGGCCTGAGGCTTGCTTGGATGTGTTTCTGCCTTTAGTTTTTTCCTGCTGAGGGTGAGAAATATTTTTGTCCTCTGTTGTGAATACGTAATAAATTTCTCCCGTTGTGTCAGCACTCAGGTGTTTTCTCAGTATTTGATAATTCTGTCCTCTCAAAGCCCAACTTGTACCCAAAGGTGGCTTTTTGGATGCAAAAAATAGGATAGGCTCAGGGCCGATAAGCAGTATCCCAACTTCATCTTTTGCAAAGCAGTTCGCAACTTTGTTGACCAGTGACAGTCCCAGACTAGTTTAGATTTAAGCTAGCTATACGTATTTAGAGCTTTAAGTGCTGTTTGACTGTCTGATATTATATGCATATACATATGTATGTCCTTTTGATTCTGAGGAACTTAACCGGCACTTTACTGCAGGTCCAGCAAAAAATTTATTAATTTTACAACAACCTAGTATGTCCTTTTTTACTTTACGTGAACAAAGTGTTAATTGCTTCTCTTTCCGGTATGTGGAGAATGATGAACTTTTCAAATCGATATACTCCATCAAGTCCCATGCTGCTGGTTTTGATGAAACAAATCCTTGTTTTCTCAAGATCTTATTGCCTTACATTTTTCCGTATGTTCAGCCATAGATGGCACAAGAACTAGATGTCGCATGCCATACTAAAGCAGAGTATACACATTGTGAAATGAGTAGTGCATTCTGAAATGCTCCATAATATGTTTCAGATTGTGACGAATGCAAATGATTTTATAATAGTAGTTTTGTATATATTTGATCGACTTCCCCAACACTTCAGATACGAAAAAATATGAATCACTCGTCGTATACATCATTTCAAATGTTGTGGTCCATTCCGGAATGGACCACCCAGCCATATAAAATTTGTATACTTTTTTGGTACTGCATGCGACATCTAGCTCTTGTGTCATCTATGGTTCAGCACATCATGAAAACTTGTCTAACTACATATCAGTTACTAAAAGTATGGAAAATATCTAATGTTATTCCTATCGCTAAAAAAATGTCTGCTACTGGCTGGATGGGACCACCGTCCCCATCAGCATTCTCAGTTTTCTAGCCAAAGTCTTGGAAAACCTTATGCGAGCCCTGATTGCGGACTTGCGATTGGCTCTAGATGAAGCAGAACTTGGTGTGATGGTTTTGTTAGACTTCTTAAGGGCATTTGATTGTGTTGTAGATAAAAAACTGCTGCATAAGTTACAGTGAAGAGCAAAAGTGGAAAGATGATTTTGATTTTGAATATCTATTACGAAATAATTGAAAGGCTGAAGGAAATGAAGAAAATGTTGTCACTTACACTTAAGGCTGTATATTCAGAATATGTGTTGCTTCTAATTTTTACTTCATCTAAATATTAACAAAAAATTAAAGTTATGTCGAAAAAGTCCACTTTTCCACTTTTGCACCCTTAATATTTGGTCCAATATCCTTTTGATTTTTCAAAGGCCTGTACTCAGGAAGGCATGGTTTCGTAGAGTTTAGAAATGTATAACAATGGAATGGATGTCCAGATGTCCCGTACGTGTCCCCATAGATCATTTATTCCTACCGGTGGTTTACTGGTGTACTCGGCCAGTTTCCTTTTCATGTAAGTCCAGACGTGCTCAATAGGCTTTGCGCAGGTCACTTCAAAATTGAAAAGGACTAGTTCCCTAGTCAATGCTGTACAATTTCGGCAGTGTGTTTGGGGTCTCCGTCTTGTTGGAAAATTACCTGTGAGGAGCGAACAACACTCGAACGGATGGCCAAAGAAAGATTTTCTTGCAAAATTTTCAAATATTGCTCCTTGCGCATGATTCCTTCGATTCTAATCAAAGGTCCAACTAGTACCGGCAGAATTTGACTCGTCGGACCAAATTACCTGAAAGTGAAATATTAGAAAAAGTTACAACACCCATTTCTTTAAACTTAGTTGATTCCAATCTTCCATAATCCAGTTACGATGTGCTGCAGCAAACCTCTTGCGTGCTGCAATGGTTTTAGCAGAGGGAGCAGGCTTTTTCTTTTTTTGCATTAGGCTCTAGGCCAATTCTTTTCAAGGCTTTACGACATGTCCATTTACTGGCTTCATTGCTGATTTGTTTTTGCTACTCCAGACACCACTCTTCGATCCATTTCCCGGGCAGCCAGAACAGACATTTTCACGGGTCGTCCAATTTTTGGTTGTAGAAATTCTTGGCTCGCACATTTTTCAATTTTCTGAACTGTTGTATGAGATATTTTACATTTTTCAGCAATATCTCTTGAAGATTTTCCTTCGCAAGAAAGTTCAAGGACCTTTTCCTTAATATGCACTGCAATTGGCTTCCTGATTACTTTTGAATTAATACGTGCAAATTTTTACAATTCCGTTTAACGTTCTTTGGAAGATTACGGATCTCACTTGAATGCATTGCAAAGAACTTTATGAAATAGCGGTAAATACGAAATGGTCGCGTACCCCGGGTGTGGTACAAAAGTGGAAAACTGCACTTTTTCGACATAACTGAAATTTTTCTTAGTATTTAGATGAAGTAAAAATTAGAAGCAACATATTCTGAATGTATAGTCTTAAGTGTAAGTAACAACATGTTTTTCATTTCCTTCAGCCTTTCAGTTACTGCGTAATAAATATTCAAAATCAAAAGTGTGGATCATCTTTCCACTTTTGCTCTTCACTGTATATGCAAACTTTTATTTTCCTCTTCTGCTGTTAAGATGATAGCCAATTTTCTCTCAAATAGGTCGCAAAAGGTGGTCATAAAAGGAGTTCTGTCTTTCCGAATGCATTTAACATGTGGAGTTCCTAAAGGTTCAGTCTTAGGATCTCTCCTCTTTAGTTTCTACATTAATGATTTATGTGATGTGGTGCATGATGTTCATTGCACCTCTATGCAGATGATGTGCAGTTAGTTGTACATATGTAGACCTCGTGGACTGAATGAGGACTGTATCTACGGAATAAAAGATGATGTCTTAATAATTTTTTGGTGATCAATTGATAAACAACTTCTTCTTAGCCCCAATAAATCGCAATGCATATCCTTCTCTAATTCTGGTCTTAATATTGAGGATCTTCTCATAATTATGCTTAATAAAGTGGAACTACCTTATATAAACTGTATAACCAATTTGGGAGTGAAAATTAATAATCGTTTGAGGTGCTGTGATCATATCAAATCTGTGATAAGCAAAATTTATGGTGACTTAAGAGACTCTGGTTGTCTGCAAATATACTTGCCGCTGATTTGCTTTGGACACTTTTGGTGCCTCTTTTTGCTTATGGTAGTTTTATATACATGAAAACTTAAGGTTGCTTTCAACACCTGTATACAGTTTATTTTTGATCTGCGTTGTTCTGCTAGTATTTGTCCTTACAGATCATTGATCTTGAGTTGTAATCTAGATTCGTACTTAAAGTATAAAGCACTGATTTTTCTGCATAATCTTTTTTGTAACGTCAAATTTCTGCAATCCCTGAGAGGACGTAGTAAACTTCTAATTCCACATTTAAATTCATCCATCCTTGAAGGATCTTACTTTGTCCAGGTTACACGCCTTTGGAATTCCATATCTTCCCATGCACAGAGTGTTATCCTTGTCAGTGAATTTAAGCAATTTATAACGTAATTTGTATTTTACTAATTACAAGCTGATTGTGTCGAACTCTTTTCTTTTGATCTTTCCACTATGTTTTTCGTTCCCTTTCAATTTTTAGTATTTTTCTGTAAGTATTACGTTTTATTTTTTTTGTCTCTTTTTATTTTATTATTTTGTTGTTTATTAGCTAACTTAGCTCCGCGCAAGTTCTTATGAAAGATTTCGCGAGCGCAGAGGAGTTTTATGATGGCGTGGATTTCTGCCTGGAACATGGTAGGTGATATCCCCACTGCCTAAGCCAGTCGAAAATTTCTATTTTGGATCCATCCGTATATAATTTTGAAAAGATCTTTTTTCAAAGAGAAGATCACCAGAATGTTACTGTTGACGATCCCCGAAGATCAACTTGAATGGTGTTTTTAAGTTAAAGCGTTTCGTCATATAGGTAACGTCTGAGATTGAGTTGATCATCACATCCTATAGGATTTCTTCAAGGACTTTCAGGCGGCCGATCAGATTGCCGGTGTTGAGGTTTGAGGAGGTTTTCTTTCTGCAGTTTTATTGCCCTTCCAGTCCTTCTTGCATGCCACTGGATATTTAGATTATATTTAAACGACTTCTGATAAGTACAAAGGTAATCAAAACTTCAAAGACTTTTATGGAAGATTGTGCATCTTAGCTTCGATAGATGTAAAACTGAAGTACAATAAAATCGATGATTTGTGGTCCACTTGCTTCTGTGGTTAGAATTACGTTAAGCAACTAAATTTACGCGGTAGCATCGAGTTAATTTTTACACATCCAAGTTTTATTTGTTTTGGGTTATTTTTTGTTACTAATCGATGCGTAACCATCAACAATAACAACCTTACAGTGGTAACAGTAATGCTGCGATTTCGACAGTAAAAACATTAACGCAGGGTGAATTTTTATGAAACAGATAATTATGAGTTACCTTTCCTTCGTCTTCTTCTTCTTCTTCTTAGTTTTTTTTTATGTAGCTAAGTTTATATTTCACATGAATATTTACTCAACTAAAGTAATTATTTTTCCGCTGCGCTCTTAAATTTTTGTGTATTTGTTTTTTATTTTATTTTTTTGTTAAGGCTAAAAGGTGAAAAACAGTAAAACTCCCTGGGAATGAATTGATTCCAACAGTGCACTACCGTGCGAGTCGTTGACCTTCCGCAATGAGCCCACGAACATAATGAATTGTTTTAACTCGGGAGTTTTTTTTATCACAATTTATAACGCACAATGAAATATTAAAAAAAAAAAAAACAAACAACAAAAAACAAACAACAAAAAACACAAACAGTGGAAGTTTATTATAGTTTTGATTAAATACATAATTAATTGGCGGCCGACTTGTATTATGTTGCTATTCTAGCGGGAATGAATAAATAATTAATTAAGTATAGAGTGTTGATGATTATGTTGATGTGCACGCACCTAGTTCACTTTGAAAATGACGAATAAAAGATATTTTTTAATGTGCCATAAAAAACCATCACATAACACCACCACCGCCGCCGCTGCCACCTCTTCAGCTGTTGAATTCGATTCGAATCCATAAAAAAAATGAAATAAACTCACTCAAATGCGGGTTAATTATCGCAAATTATTGTCGAATGTTGTGAATGGCATGGTTTGATAGTGTTCGACTTATCCGCGGCCGGGAAATGTGATGGGCAGCGATATATGTATATGTATGTAGTTTGTAGGTATGTATCCGCCAGAATCCGGGCGAGCACATGTCTCTTCTCTGATGACTTTTACAGCTTTTAATGTTCTTTGATGGATTGTTTAGCCTTGGCCAAGCGCAGGCATGAAACCGTCAAAAGAAAAAACAAAAAACGTCTACTCTATTTGTAAACAGTGCGGCGACGAAGGCATATACCGGAACGTCAACATACTCTCGCGGCGCGGTATTGAGGAAACTTGAAATTCCGCACACCCACGACACGACTTACACTGGAGGAGATTCCTTTCACAGCTCAGTACGACCGGGGGCTTGAGAAGAAGGCGAAATTTTACTCTATTCAGGCGTTGAATGCTGATTTACCGGCTTAAAGGGAAGGAAAACATGTCCAAACTTGCTCCAGCATGTGCGGTTCATCTTAACTTATATCGGAAATCATGTCGCACACACACACACACACACACACCCGAGGAGTCCAAGCCTCAGGCAGCAGCATATTTTTCCCATAGTACAAATAAATTCTGTGTCGGCCTCGGCTGTGGTGGATTGAATGACGATTGGCAATTTATAAAATATGGTGACGATGGTGAGGGCATTCTTATTTCGAGTTTATCCATTTTGGTATTAGTATGAATGTCATCGTCGTATCGAAGAAGAAGAAGAACTTGAGCACTGCTTCTTTCGAGTAAGAGAGAACTGTCGTCGTTGTTGTCATCACTTAGATATTAATTCATCTCTGATGTGAGTTTGGCTTAGTCGTGTCGTTCAACCGATTCATTTTCTGTGTCTTATGATGATGATGATGATGACATGACAGTAGTAGTTGGTAACCTTGCCCCAGGGGCATTTTTTTCATAAATCATTCCCGTGTGGAAGAAGATGAGTGATTTAAATTGAGATTATCTACAATTAAAAATCCATCTGAGTTACCCTCTAAGAGGAGGAGCTCCCTAATTTAATTTGAAAGAACAACAAAAGGTGTTAGAGGTATGTGAAGCTTTAAAATCTGGATCCAATGACCTGATCAATTAAGAATAAAGGATTTAAGTTAAGATTTGAAGGACGGTTATGTCCTTGGAAATTTTGTTTGTTTATATGAAATTTTTCCAGGTTAAATTGTAAATTGAGATCGTTGGTTGAAATCTTGTAGATCTTTATTCTAAAAGCCACAATTACAGATGCCAAAACGGCTGTGTGCAGTTTGTGTTCATGAGGATGTTGGGAGGACGGCTGGATCGCTCTCTGGTATATGGGCTGGATTTGAAAACCCCTCTGGCCAGTATGCCACGTGATGCGATGGTACCTTAGCTTCGATTTGGGCCTTGCTTCGCTGTAAGCTTTCCTTTAGGGAATCCTGGACTGAGGGAAGTGTCTTATCGAGCCTTCCTCGGTCCGCTCTAAAAATGTTCACCGATGTCTCTCTCACTAATGAGGGAATTGGAGCGGGTGTGTACTTTCTTGAGCCTGTTATTGGGGGGATGGAGTACCTAGTTGGAGGACACACCACTGTCTTCCAGGCTGAAGTCTTCACCATATTAATTGCAGCGAGGTTAGCCCTTAATATGGAAATCAAGCGGAAGGATATTGCTATCGTTTCGGATAGTCAGGCAGCTTTGATGGCTCTGAGTGGCCCTCGGATAACATCATGTTACTTGGGGATTGCAGGTAGTCTGTGGATAAGTTGTGTATCCACAACAAGGTGTCCCTTCTGTGGATTCCTGGTCACATGAGGATCATGGAGAACGAAAGAGCTCCATTGCTCGGAACGGAACCATTGTTAGTGTTGCCACCTTGAGTACCGGGTCACTCATCAAAGTGGATGTTCATAGATAATATCAGCAGAGATGGGCGAACCTGAGTACTTGCAGGTGTACAAAACTCTTTCTTGGTGGCCCAATGGGAATATCTCAGATTTTGTCTGTTGTTCGCATCATCACCGTCCGCAGCTCACTTCACACTTATCTAACAAGGATGGCAGTTATTGACAGCCCGGAGTGTCTGTCATGCCTGGAAAGAGAGCCTGAGATGACCGAACACTGCCCTTCTATCTGTGGATGAGCTGAAAAACCTTTCTAATCAAGACCTGAAGCCCTTTATTAAGAGGACTGGAAGATTTTGGTTATTGGGCTTCTAGCAGGACACAGGATAGCACAATTGGCCGCTATAGCCTCCGTGTTTATGATGGGTTCTTCTGTCCCCCTGCCCAAAAAAAAACCACAATCCTTGAAAATTCCTATAAATAATAAATTTTTTTCAATAAGAACAAGACCTGGAACCAAATAGTTGTTCCCTTTGAGCGGTATCGCCGTACATATACGGCCAGCCTCTGGTGATCCAGATAGAGTATCGCCGTACATGTACGTCCAGCCATAGTCCAGCCCATTTTGGGTGGGTTTTTCTTTTTTTTTTCATAATTCTAACAATGATATTTGTAGGTATATTATTTCATATTTTTTTGTTTCCATCTACCACGCCCCCCCCCCCCCACCGGTATGTGTAAAAAATTTCGTGATTTTACGATGAACGTCATTTTCAAAAAATCATATCTCGGGAACGGAGTAACCGATTTTTTTGATTCAAATGCCGTATGAAACTTAATGCTTTATATTTTTCATAAAAAAATATAGCAGCACCGAACGAAAAATGTTTTTTTGTTAATAATAGTTTTTTTTTCAAAAAAAAAGTATTATTTACTATTGAGGACTTCTAGCACTTTTTTTTTTTACATTTTTATTTTGAAATTAGAAGTCTTATCTATCTATGTATAAAAAATGGCGATGAAGTTCGGCTTCGTTTTTAAGAGAAAAAAATATGGGTGAGCTGTACATTATTCCGAGAAAAATATTCATCTCTGCATTTGTGCGACCGTAGAAACCCTTCCTGAAATTATTACGATTCCGAAACTCGGAACACATAGAACACATTTTCTTTTATTCTAATGAAATACACATGCACAAATCAGTTTTGCGATTGGAGGTAATCCTACAGAGTTAGTGTCGATCTAAGGTGCAAAAAATCTAGTACATCAGTTAGAATATAAAAAAGGGAAGTACTAGAAAAGTGTGTATAGGGAAAAAAGTCAAAAATAAAGAATGATGTCGTTTTAAAAACAAATCAAATAATACTGCGCCACCAGGGAAGGGGGTGTCAAAGTTTGTTCTGGTACGTTTTGGAAAATCTAGTACATATTCAAATATGTTTTTTTCTGAGACGAAGCTTGAACAGCTACACCCCTATGGTCCGATGTCAAATGGCTGAGTTATTAATGGAAAACCAAATATCCCTCTAATTTCCCCCACTCCGCCCTCCCCCTACCAAACCAGATTAATATTATCTTTAGCCTAGGACTGCAGCTCTCATTTAAGACATCAATGAACTGTCTGCGACTCATTGTTCAGAAGATATAATCAAAATATTTCAAACTTTACCCCCTTCCCCCGTCGGGAGAGAAATACCCCGCGCAAATCCGACTTGACCAAAAGATGCGCGGCGTCGAGACGAACATGCACACCAAAATTTGAGAAAAACAGCCCCCCCCCCACAAAAAAGAAGACTCCGTTCAATTTGCGAAATCTATCGAAAAATGCAAAAATAACTCACTCCAGGGACGTGTATGCTAAAAAAATTAACTCACTACTCAAAGGGTTAACAACAACATCTGCAAATTTAATAACAAAGCGTTACCCAGAATCTAATGTATCAGTTCGCACTGTTATTACCAGTGCTCAACAAATCTTCAATTTCAATGTTTCTATGCTAAGTCTACTCAGGCGCGTATCCAGATCTACAGTCCTAGGGGGGTCACAACTAAAATGTACGAGAGGGAGGAAAAAATTTTATTTACGTTGTATCACAAAATGCAATTTTTGGCTTGATTTGGAAAACCAATCGATATAATATTATCCACATCAATGTCGATCTTAGGGTGGACATAATCAGAGACGCCTTCTCGTGCAGAGATTGTAGAAATAGATACTAATGCAATCGATTCTGTCACGGGTAAAGTAATTGACTGAGAGTAACTTTGCAGCTTGAGTTACATTTAAAAAATGGGAGTAGGAGTGCATGATACTGTTACGAGCGTGGCCTGAGTTCGTTATTTAAAACACAATATTTCAGTTATAATTCTAGAGTTCTTTCTTTACTGTTATTACTCTCACAATTCACAAACAATTATCAAATCAACTCTAATTATCACAATCTAAATAGTTTACTTCGCTCACTTCACTGTCTGAAATAAGACTCCGTCTTCTGGATGTGAGAAGCGCCGTATTTACCATATACTCTACAATTTATCCTAGAGCCTTCCCGTAAATTCTATTCTCCGAACACAAAGTTTAGTAATACCATAGACACACATATGCTATTGATGCTATAGTATTCGAAAACTACGTGGTATACTAGATGTGTGTCTTCACATACTAGTTGGGTACTAGCTGAAGTACCTGATATACCGTGAACGTACCTAGTACTGAAACACAACAATTTTTGCTGGTATCTCCTAATATTCAAACCAAACCTAGCAGAGATCATTTTCTATTGATACCACTGCCATTTTTCATAGCGGGAAAAAGTTACAATAAAATTTTGAATTTTTCTGACAAACCATTTTAATTCTATCAAAAATTGGTGTTAAAAATGGAGAGTGCAAGTTTTAATAAAAGGAGAAAAATTTTTGTCGAGAAGCGAGACCGCAAAAGTAATCGAAGCTTGGCGTAGCAAATCACATCGTTTTCCAAATATTATGAATTTTGAACGTAAGGATAAAAAATATAGCATAAATATTATAAGCATTTATATTATAGTTCAAAGCTAGGGATTACCTTGATACTCCATGAATTATTTAAAATATACAATTTTCTATAAAGCGCTGCTCATCTTTTGCTCCAAATTGCTGATAACTTTAGCTGCGCGTTTGACCTCTCCACCAAATTTATTAATAATAAATTATTCATATAACATGAAATTAATTTATTTTGTGACATTTTTACAAAAAAACTTCTACTTTGGCTTTTCATTGAGAGCGAATGTCAAAGTATACTAAAAACAAAAGTGTGTCGGGGGTCGGCTATACTACGTGGTATAGCTTTAACCTGGTATCAATGGCATGATATCAATACCATACGTGTGTCCCCAGTAAAAGATGTCACTAACTTAAAGTTGTTTCAATTTCCGACAGATGTCGCTTGTATCACTTTGTTGCGCGTAACAATATGCTACTGACTATTTCTTCTAATGGAAACTTACTTATCTTGATTTCTTTTGAAAAAAATTGTCCATGGTCTTATCATTCTTTCGCTTTTCACTTTTGCTACTATTTCTATCTCCTTCGGTAACTAACAAAGTTTATCCTTCTCCTACAAATTAAAAATGACGTGAAGTTAAATTAAACAACACTACTTGAATTAATACGAAAGTTCAAGCAAAGCAACGTCAACTACCGCAGAGGAAAGCGAATGGATTTTATTTTTATAAGTAGTTTTGCCGTAAATATGCTGAAGAAAAATTGTAGAATCAATTTTAGCGAAATTCGAATCAATCCAACTGATGATTTTCAGCCACCAATACATAGTGTATAAAAATTCGAAAGAAAATTTTTCAAGTAAATTTCTAAGAACAAAACTTATGATTGCCAACGCTCATAAATATCTTTAGCGACCAAGACCAGCCAAGGCACCTGAATCAGTATAACTCTTTGGTGGAACCATGGTCGGTCACCGGTAGTGCATGAAATATCTAAAGAAAAATTGTCAAATCTTACTGAATATGTGCCCTTGTGGCCGAAAGAGTGAACCACAAGAATTAATTCACCAATTCGTTTGGACCGTCGTCGGTGAATAGTTATTCATTAAAATTCTTAAGAACAATTTGCAAGAATATTTCTAAGAAAAATTTAACGCTTCCCTACGAACGTAAAATTTTGAACAACTCAGGCTTGAATTAGTGTCGCTATGAAAAATCAACGGGTGGCTATACATCGATGATTGCATAGAACTAGGGTTCTACTGGAAGAACCCTAAATCAAAATTTGTTAAGTCAGTTTGTATGCTTCTGTTGCGAGCTTTCCATCCAGTTATCCTGTCATCGATTTTTTGTCGGAAAATTAGATAGGTAAAAAAAAAATTATGATCGAAGACCACTTTCAAATCTCGAAATTGTGTGATTTTTCTTCTATAGGATCAAACTGTGCAATAAAAATATAAAAGTATCATAATAACTGGGCTGATACGCATTGCGCGCCCTTTTCTATACAATGAAACGTCACAATAAATACGTAGTATTCCAAAATTAATTATCATTTTTGTGATAGGTAAGATGCATGACTTTCCGACATTTTATAAAACACAAGAAAATTATAAAAAAATCGTACACGTTTCAAAGACGAAGAGCTACGAGCGAATGACTACTATGTATAATTAAACTTTTACAACTCATTCTACAGTCCAGTGCCACATTAAATTCACCGCAAGGGTGAGGTGTAGCTTGGAGCGGGTCATGACCCCCCGTGACCCTCCCCCTGTATACGCGCCTAGGTCTACTACTGCCTATATTAAAATTAATTATCTCGAAAAGGGAATGCCCACTTTAATACAACTTTAGGCCCGAAATGAACAGACTTGAGAGATGTCTTAAACGACGCATTATGATACTCTCCGAACATATTTTATTCACAATGTTTATTTCAATTAAGCGGGGGAAAGCTTTGTCGATCGAATGTAGCTTGAGCGATTTCCTTGAGTGAAAAGGTGGATTTTTTTACCGCTCGTGATTGTGCGGAATTGGTGCGTCGTGGAAATGACTTCCTATTACAAAAATGTTCACAACACAGCATGACCATGGAAGAAAGCACTGCAAAAATTTATACGAAATGTACTAACTGGGGTGTATGAAAACCAAGTGCATGAAAATGGGGTTATCGGCAGCTAAAACGTCCCGAGAAAGTTTTCTAAATCTACCACACTATCCGATATTACTCGGCGAGACCTTTAATTTGATATACAACATTCCGTACTGGAATTACCTCCTCCCACCCCGCCGGGTGATTCTCCCCCTTCCACTTTTCAGGGGCCTCCCCTTACCCATAAAAGTATGTAAGAAAAGCTTTGTTCTACGAATTTTAGTTGGTAATGAGCTGAGGCGAATAGTGAAACCCGTTTTCCTAACGGCTACCAAGTTAGAGCCGATCTAAGGTGCGAAAAATCTAGTACCTCATCTCAAATAAAAAACGAGGTAAATACAAAAAAAGTGAGTCTGGGAATGGCTTTAAATAGCTATTTAAGCCTCCGAGTAGGTATAGGAGTGTGGTTACTCAAACTTCTTCTCAGGACCTGTTATAGATTTTTCAAAATGTACTAGATCAAACATTGCCGTGGTCATTTTCGAAATAATATCCTATAAATTCTTTAAATTCTTAACGCTTTGGCGGCATTTATTTTCTGTATTTAATGATTTGCTAATTACGGGTATGTTATACCTACCCCTGTGAGGGGTTGTGGGTGATTCCGTTGACCATTTTATTAGACTCATTTGAGTCTTTGTGCGTTATCCTGTAAATTTACAAAATTCTCCGTTTGTCTTGGTTCGAAAGTGTCGGTAAGATATACATTCTTCCAGTCACCTTCTATGACAAATAGGGTGTTCCCCTTACTAGGAGGATACGATAGTATGAACACAACAATTGGCTCTAAGATATTGAAAAAGGAAACCATTCACCGATTCCTGGACTAAACTGTGATGACATAATCGAAATCTTTCAAGCAATGGTTAATGGGGGTAATATCGATGCTATAGATCTACGGAGACACAACATTCAGCAAATGTCTGTTGAGGAGTTGGCGAAACGGGCTCTAACAAATGCTCATACGCTGGAAATGTATACAAGATAATCATTCCTATGATGCCACGAGATCCGACCATCTACTATAGTGCAAATTTTGTGGCCTTTGAAAATCCTAGCGATGCATTGAACTTTCCAGCAGAGTTTCTTCATGAGCAAACGCCATCCGGTATGCCACCGCATATGTTGCTGTTGAAGGAAGGAGTTATCATAATTTTGTTGTGAAGCTTGAGCCAAAAGAAAAGATTATGCAATGGCACACGTATGATTGTTAGAGGATTTTATCGAAATTCAATCAGAAAAGAGATTATTTTCTGAATGTAATCGAGGTGAATATAGTTCTTATCCCACGAATCTATTTGACTCTATCAGACACTGACTTGCCATTTATATTACGATGACGACAATTCCCGGTGATCGCAACCTATGTAATGACAGTCAAGAAATCACAAGGACAAATATTCGATAATGTAGGTATTTTCTTACATGGACAACTTTACCTGGCCTTATTGTGATCCAGAGTATCGCATCAGGTGAAAGTAAATATTCATCAAAATTAACAATAAGGCGAGTTGCTGAATGATGGAATCTTTGCAAGAAATATGGTCTTCCATGAAATTTATGACCAGTAATATACATACAAAATATGATTTCGTTCTAAGAATCTGCAACTTAAGCTAGTATAGCAGATTAGTTGATGATTAATGAAATAGTAAGAAAAAGTATATAAAAGTGACTTGATGTAAACGGTGCCTAAGCTTAAAGACGTATCTAATCAATGCTTTGTCCCTTCCTACCATAATTGTGTTAGACCAAGGCCGCCCAATTTTTTTTCAAGTGGGCTATATTTGCAATTAATTACCGGTTGAACTACAGTCAATCAAGCTCACGACTGTCTCTCTAAGTATCATAGGTAGGTGGTATGTAGGTTCTCTCAAATCTTCTGATATTACAGTTATTTTAAAGATGTCTAGGGATTGTTTTTTTTTTCGGCGGAGGTACAGGAGAACCCATCCCAAGCACGGAGGCCATAGCGGCCCATTGTGCTATCTTGCTAGAAACCCATTCATCAAAACCTTCCTGTCCTCTTAATGCAGCGCATCAAGTCTTGGTGGGCAGACCCAAGAGTATCCAGTCTGCTCCGGGCGAAGGCCAGGCACGCACACAAAAAGTGTTCAGTTATCTCAGGCTCTCCCTCCAGACAGTACAGATACTCCGAGCTGTCAACAACTCCCATCCTTGTTAGATGAGCGTAAAGTGAGCTGTGGTCTGTGATGATGCCAACCCCAGTTCTATATTGTTTCCTTCCGAGCCCCATGAGAAAATAGGAGATATTCCCATTGGGGCCATCAAGAAACAGTTTTGTACATCTGCAAGTACACTGTAAAAAATGCACAAATTGTTGCCGCAAAGTTTAGGTAGTTTTCACTAAAATGTAGGGAATATTCCCTAAAATTTAGGTAATATTCCCTAGAATTGCGAGGAATATTCCCTACAATTTAGGAACTATTTTAGGGAGTATTCCATACATTTTAGGGAAAAATACGTAAGCTTTGTGGCAACAATTGTGCAAATTTTTTACTACGCACTCAGGTTCGACCATCTCTACTTATCCTTCCTATGAACATCTGCATTGATGAGAGACCCGATACTCGAGGTGGCAAAGCCTACGGCGGGTTCCAGTCCGAGGAACGGACAATCAGAGCCAGCTTTAGCTAAAAGGTCAGCCCCTTCATATCCCAATGTGATCAGGAACCCACAGAAGGGCGATATCTAGGGATAGTGAGAGGCACGTTCCCTACGGTATGTATATATTGGCTGTTTGGTAGGTATGTACTACATAGGTACCCATATTTATTGCAAATAAAAAAATTCAAATATTTTCAATATTTGGTTTGAAATCGGAGGTCGACAACATTAAATCAGAAATATGTTTTGCTGATAGTGAGTTACGGTATTTATTTTTCAGGTATATATGGTATAAGCGTTGAAAAAGTTTTTTCACATACTTACATTGCGCTAAAACTGCATAATATTTGCAAAGCTAAGTCATGCATCACTCGGTAGTTATCTTTTGCTACCAAACTTCCAAAATTATTCATACTCGTTTGACGACGGTTGAGGTTGTGAACTCACCGATTTCAAAAACCCCTGCTTCAGTGTTTTGAATCTCAGTTAATTCGTAAGTTTTCTGGGTAGGTACTCAATTATTTGGTTAAAAGTAAAATACAGGTCAAAAATAAAATCACTGTTTGATTTTTTCAGAAAAGATTCAGGCAGCGATTTTTTTGCCTGTATTTTACAGTGTCAATGGATATTGTTCGTATCCGTTGCGAGTATAGAAAACTGGTCGATATTGTTTTGTAGAAAACAGTACTAATTTCGATCTGAAACCTTTGACCAAATCAACCATTGTTGGAAAGGAGCATATTGAGATAATTGATAATAACCATAATCAAAACTCATTTTATAGGTAGATCTCTCGCAGGCATTGTCTACTTTTCTTCTAAAAATTCCATAACCTGAACTCTCAAAAAATAAAACTGCTTTAATAAAGGGTTTTCCAATAAGAGATGTTATTTTAATTAGCCCGCTATTTCGGTAGATGTCACTTTTGGAGCTGTCATTTTTTGACATTTCACAAGTAGAAACAACGACATTAATAAAAATTCAACGATACACGATTCAACAACGCATTGAAATTATTAAAATTTACTATAAAAATGGTGAAAATGTGGCAGAGACGGTTCGTAAAACTCGAACATTTTTGGGTCGTCGTGAAGCACCTTGTCGGACCGTAATACAGAAATTGGTAGAAAAATTCGAGCTGTCGGGACAAGTTAGTGATGTGAAGAATAAAACCCGTGCACGTCGCTCAAGAACAGCCGAGAATATTGCTGCTGTAGCCGAAAGTGTTGAAGAAAACCCAGGTTTGTCCATTCCTCGTCGTTCTTTGGAATTAGGCATTCCACAAACGTCATTACACCGTATTTTGCATAAAGATTTGGGTCTTAAGGCTTATAAAGTTCAGTTAACACAAGAACTCAAGCCGGCCGATCATCAACAACGTCGAGTCTTTGCTGATTGTGTCCTTGAAATGCATGAAAATGATCCGGAATTCCATCGAAAACTCATCTTGAGTGATGAGGCCCATTTCCACCTCGATGGCTTCGTCAAGAAGCAAAATTGTCGCATCTGGGGCTCGGAAAACCCAAGAGTTATTGTTGAAAAGCCTCTCTATCCTCAACGTGTGCCTGTTTGGTGCGGATTATGGTCCCGCGGGGTCATTGGACCTTACTTTTTCGAAAATTAGGCTGGAGCAACAGTTACGGTGAATGGATTGCGCTATCGACAGATGATTAATAATTTTTTATGGCCGGAATTGGATGGTATTGATCTGGACAACGTTTACTTTCAACAAGACGGCTCTACGTGCCATACAAGCAACGAAACCATTGATCTTTTACGGGAAAAGTTTCCGGACCGTGTTATCTCTCGAAGAGGTGATCACAATTGGCCACCGAGATCTTGTGACATAACACCTTGCGACTTCTTCCTTTGGGGCCACGTGAAAGAGAAGGTCTACGCCAACAGCCCAGCGTCGATTCAAGTCCTCAAAGATGGAATTCGTGAGGCTATCGAGGACATAGGGCAGCCACTTTGCGATTTGGTTATGGAAAATTTCATGAAAAGGATATGGTCCTGTAGGCGTGGTCGTGGTGATTATTTGGCTGATGTTATTTTCCATTATTAACGGCATACCTTCCTCTTTATAATAAAATAAAGATCCCATCATTTATCTAAAAAAATGGCATTTTTCTTTGAATATCAAAATAACACCTCTTATTGGAAAACCCTTATTTTATCGTGTTCACAGCTTCTTGGTGCAACGGAGATCCGTAAGTTGGCGGGCAAATTCAAATATATTGCTGGGCCAATTTGTGACCCGCGGGACTGGGGTTGGATGGCCTTGTGTTAAACCGGTCCCACACAATGCGTGCATTTGTTAAATATTTATTATGCGTCTGATTTGAGGAGATGTATGTGAGCTACAAAGAGGAATATTTTTCATTCCTACGTTTTAAGGGCGCATTACAAACTTTGGCTAAACCGTATGAATGAAAAATATTCCTCTTTGTAGCTCACACACACACACCTCCTCAAATCAGACGCATTGTATGGGAACGGCTTTATACCGATAACTTTTATTCAGGTTTCATTAAAAAAGTTTAAATGAATGTTTTAAATGAAAATTAAATTGAATTTCGATTAGAAGACTTGCATCTGACGCCTTCTCATATTTATACTTCTAAGAGTAACTCATTCATTGCATATCCGGTTATAATTGATAGTTATATAAACTGGAATGAACTAATCAGTAAATAAAAGCGAATTTTCCACAACCAAATGTTTAAGATTCTATGAATTTTCTTTCATGTCCATATATACCTACCAAAAGAATCCGGGCGCCATTGCGCTAACGTGAACGCTTTGAAAATGCACTAAATTCAAATGAAGGCGACACTCATAATAAAAATCAATCGCGCTATTTGTCGAGTCAAGAATGATTCCGCACATTCCAAAGATATGTGAAATCGTTGTCGTACGCCCTTGCCTTGGTAGGTAGGTATATGATAAAGAAAGTTTCAAAGTTTAAATCTAACCGTGGGAAATACCTGATGGCTCACCTGCTTCATATTTCAAGCGTTATCAGCCGATTTCAACACATGTTGAAAGTGTATACACCGACGACTCGTGGATTGTCATGAGGGCTTGAGCTCCATAATTACGAAATTAATGATTAATTTCAGAGACTATAATTGAATTTGTGTGGTGAAACAGGAAACAAGGATATTCGTTATGTGTTATAAGATCCTTTATGAATAGCTCTGCTTCATGTGGCCAATTCATTCTCTTCTCGGAAATCCCTCGTATCGAACTATTGAGAAATGGAATTCCGCGACAAAACACGTCATTGGAACTGAAAGTATTTCGCCGTCACATGTAAATATGCTAATCTGTTTCGCGCCGATTACTCATATACGCTAACGGGCGACGCGGCGGTTACCTGGCATATTTGGTCGCATCAGTGGCAGGCGCACCTCTCTTTGCACCTTCTCATATACATACATACATACATACTTGTACATTTAGACAGGTATTGTCGCCGGCATCTGGGAACGGGCGACACGACGTCAGAAAGGCCAGAAAAACCAGTCAAAGCAGCAAGTTTATATGTAGACACTGCTGCTTGCTGCTGCTGCTGCTGCTGCACTATGCTGTGTGGTATCCCACCAGCATCTGTGAGAAAAATGTGGGTCTCACTGTGTCCCTATAATAATCACTCTGGAATGAATGAGCGTTATGTATGTTGTGTGAATGCAAACATTGCGATCAACGACATCGACCGCAGGTATCTACCTACCTACCTACCTACCTAAACAGGTAACGTAAAAATGTATAATATACAGAAAGGTGTGAAGGGCAATCATTGGCGCGTTATCATCATCGCACAAGGTCTGTCTCGACTTTTGAAAATCGCAATAAAAATCACTTTCTCCTCCGCGACTTCTATACACAATACGAGTGGACCTTGGAGTTATCTAATGACTGCGGTACCTATACATATCGCGCGCGCGTTAACTGACCGTTCATTTTATCGCCGGCCGTTACCCGCCCCGCCAGGTTATTCAGAATGGACCCATTTCAAAACAGCACCATGGATGCACTGATATAGCTTGACTTTTCTCTTTTCGCCAGCTCTCACACTTAATGTGATTAAAGCCGGGGTGTCACATCCACATGTGATCTGATCAGATGTGATGCGCATGCGGTGTCTTCTAAACGAGCCACCATAACTCTTGTTAATTGTTTTTGTTTTTTGTTTTTTTTTTTGCATAACATTTTGCTTCTTGGTTAGCCTCTGACTGGGGCTGGCTGCCGTCTACCGACGATCGCTGAAGGTTGTCTGCCTATGACGTCACTGACAAGTCGAACGAAACATCTGCGGTTGTTCGGTTGTTGGGGTCAATTAGCCTGCGGCTACTTCTGTTCTTGCATGAAATTGTTTTTGTTGTGGAACTTGCTGATTTTACTTGTGCCATCATCCGTCATGGTGAGAGCATCTTATCGAACGAACAAAAGCAAAACATACATATGAAAAGAGAGTTAGTGAATTGGGAATTATTGTGGAAAATCTTTTTATGGAGGATATTTGTTGTAGGTACCTATCTACCTGTCTTCCTATCTATTTACTTACATACATATGTACGTACATATGTAATACGTTAATTAATGCACTTGTGGGAGAGTTGTGCGGTGGGAATGTTATTTTTGAGACGTAAGCAGGTACATAAATAGTTTGACCGAATTCGGCAACAATGTTGCAACTTGTTTCAAAATGATTGGAAAAGATAAATGAACTGGAAAGAAAATGAAAGTACCTACATATGTTTGTACATAGATATGTACATACTACACGGACCGGTACCTTTGTGAATTTTTTCAATATTTTTCAAAATTTTTTTTTCCTTTTTATTAACGCCACCTATACAGGTGTTTCATAAGTGAGATAAGAAAAAAAAAATGAACAAGGTTAATTAAAGCATGTCAGAAAACGGAAAATAGTGTTTGAGGAAGGGGAGAGGAGAGGGAGTTGTATATAGTAGATAGTACCTATACGTTGACATTTGTAAATTGGTTGCTGTCAAATATTCCCCTATTATACACTGTAGTACACGGTTATGTATGTCAAACATGGGTATTACGATTTGGTTTATTAATTTTTATTTATTTATTTATTTAAATTTATGCAAGAATATACATCTATACCTCTTATACAGGGTGTTTCGTATGTGGCGTTACACCCGAAGGCTATGGATAAGTCATGCTTAGAAAAGCAAAAAATTGTATAGGTAGGGGAGGGAATGCCTAACTGTTTCCGAGATAACGGGACGTAAAAATGTGTGTTTGTGTATATGTTTATAAATCACCCTGTAACTTCTGAACGTTACACCCTATCCTATGATGATGATGATTTAAAATTTGTTAGATAGATAATCGTTGAGCCTCTTGGTTTATGTTTCTCTTATAATACCGTGAAGCTACCATGTAAAACTGGATCCAGAACCAAATAGACTGAATATGAACTTCAATGATAGGTTCCAGACAAGGCAAAAGATTCATTAGAAGATTTTCACCAAAGAAGACCCTCTGTATCTTTTAAGGTTATTTAGGAATTAACTCAGAAACATTACAGAGGAGTCGTAACCGGACACTAAAACAAACTAAACAAACATATGCATCGGATAGGTACATATATCACCCATTTATGGGATGAAGGTTATATCTCGGAGAGAATGGAACATCGGAGCCTGTATATAGATTACAGGCATATGGTTCATACTTCTTAAAGCCTGCCGACTTTGAAGAAATTTCTTCCAAAAAATACTGGTCTTCCTAGAAAGAGTGAGATTGTTGGGTGAATTATAAAGAAATCGGTGCACAATAAGCTAATGGATAGCTACAGTGCAAAGGCCACTCGCCCCGCTCAATTCTAATCTTAATCGTAGTTATGGTATAATAAAAAAAAACAAATTTTTTTTATTCAAAAAGATAGTATTTGTTCAGGAAGCCATTTTTTTTGGATTCTCCGGTATATAAAGAGTAAAGGGTAATCCCTATTTTTGTTTCAAAAAGATAGGTACAATCTCTTTTAGGCAGATGGAAATTCCCTGGTTAAATTTTTACAATATATGTATAAGTACCTACACAACACAAATGTGTCAGTGGTATGTTACTGGGAAATCCTGTTGGGATATTTAAATTGTCCATGGGAAATCCCGTCCGGCCCCAGTTAACAACTTAGGATATCCCTGGGAGTGACGAATGTCCAGGGTTGGGATGTCCCTGGTATATCCCATGCCCTTCCCACAGGATATCCTGTGGTTGTACTTAGGCACATTTAACGCATACAATAATATAAAATTTCCGCTGCAAGCGTACCTAGGACGTCCTACGGATCTCCTAGTTTTGGCAGGATGTACGGGGGTATATCTGAGGATATTTCTTAAGATTTTCTGGAATCGTAGAATTTTCTTTTTGATGGGTAGGCACTTTTACAAAAAAAAAAAAATAAATACTGGCTCGAAAGTATATGCCAGAGGTGTATGCACTTGTACAAAAGATAAATGCAATATTTTTAACACAGGCAAATTGAATTTCTATGACAAAATTATTAAAAAATCACATTCTGAAATGTACAACTAATAAACTTTACCACAACAAAAAGAAATTGCAGAAACGACTAGAATTCTAGTATAGCTTCACGCATGTAGCCGGCTTAAACAACGTAGTTCTCATATGGCTTCTTTCCATACAGATTTTGTTGTTATGTTGTTGTTCTCCAAAAATGACACACGGAAGCAGACCAAGCAACAAATTTGTGCTTTCACCAGAGAACCACTCGAACCACGAGAATCAAAGAACATACCGAAATAAACTGTGGAAGGAGGAAAAACGACTTTCCCATGTTTGTCACAAAATTTTCCTGCACATCCTGAATGTATTTGTCTGTAATATACTGAGAATGTTTCCATATAGAGTAGTTGTTGGATATCCCAGGGAATAACTTATGGGAAATTTCTAAGAACTCCTAGAAATAAGGTCCTAAGCACATACTGAATACTTCCTATTTATCCCGGGAAAGCTATGGGATCTGAGGGACAAGGATGGGATACCTCTGGGTAATTTTGTGCTGTATGGGTATTAAAAAATGCTTATATAAATTGACTGACATAAAAATGATGAGCCTGTGTTTGGGTTAATTAATTTTATAATTACTTTACATTATATTACAAAATTCGGGGAAAGAGACCTTACAAGACATACACCGCTGTTTTCTTGCAGTTCTGCAACAAAGGCCGTTCACTTAGAAATAGTCAGTGACTTGTCAGCAGATGCCTTTATCGGGGTGTTAAGAGCTGTTTTTTTGCAGTTCTGCAACAAAGGCCGTTCACTTAGAAATAGTCAGTGCCTTTATCGGGGTGTTAAGATGATTCGTGGGCCGCAGAAGAAATTGTAGAAATTTATATTGCAACAACGCGACCAATTTCGTTGGCGTCAGACACCAACTACACGAATTGTCTGAGGCGAACTCTTGTACAGCCTCTAGGGAAATTATAGCAGGAGCTTGTAGTAAAAGAGGAATTGATTTCATTCCTTCGAGAGCACCACACTTCGGTGGGTTATGGAAAGCTGCCGTAATATCTTCAAGGCATTTGCTTGTAAAGACAACTCTAACTTATAAAGAACTGGAAACACAAACCCTTGGAACAGAATGAACAAACATCATTCAGAAGTAAGTTATAAGGCAATGTCACTAAGTGATCGCAATGAACGTAGGCATCGTAGCCCTGACACAGAAAGTTGGTCGACTTTCAACTTTACCGTAATTACCCTACGTTGACATTTAATAGGTGATCATCATGAGTTTCAAAGAAAACTTAATTATGGTGGTGAAAAAATTAAAAAATAATTATTTTATGGTCTCAGTTTTTCTATTAATACAGTCAACAAAACTAGTTGAAATTTCCTCTTGATGCAGTCACCAATTGTCATTGTGTTCATCATCTTGGTGGCTACGATTTTGACACTTCATCACCGCATTTGTGCAGGGTAGCTGCGGTGCATTCTCTTCCAGGAATAATGATCGGTAATAGAAACATTTTTGAACTCTAAGCCACAGATGTCGAATGATCCTCATGATTGGACTGCTATCACTCCTGCTCACTTCCTGGTAGGTGAACCATTAACGGCATCTACAAATGGAAGCGCGTAGCAATATTGAAAACTAGTTTGCTGGCTAGATGGAGGCTAGTGTCTAATATGAAAAACGAATTTTGGAGACGATGGTCCTGGGAATATTTGAATAAATTGCAATATCGACTCAAGTGGAAGGAGCGTTGTTAGAATATAGATTCTTGGAACTATAGTGGTTATACAAGATGGTAATTTTCCAATCATGAAATGGCCACTTGGGAGAATTCTTCAAAGGAATAAGGGAAACGACGGTATTGAAAGAGTTGCTGACATAAAAACAGCTAAGGGTACCTATACTTCGCAAGCTGTCACCATTGCCATGTGATGCGGTAAATGACAACGAGACTCCAATTTTTGAGTCGCGCCGGCGTATGCGACTGTGTTTTCGAGATACGTGTGTGGCTGTATGTCGAGTCGCGTGTATGGTTTTCTAAATGATTGTTCGATCAACTGAAAATACAAGTATTCACAACTATTAATTCATTTTTGTCAACCAAAATTTGGAGTTTAGACAACTGGCATCCCGCAGTCGTTGCAAGAATTTGCATAATTCGGTTGAGCATTTAATTCTGTTGCTGCCACTGGAATCGTTCCCTGGGTGCTTGGAATAAATTAAATATTTGAATTTAGAACGATCAATAGAAATCTATTATTAAAATTTCTAGCACAATATCCAAAATGTCGTCCATATTAGAAATACAAAAACTAAAGTTTTTTTTTTATTTGTTATTTCATCACACAACCCATTTGATTTTGGGTGACAGACAAGTTTCAAGTCTTGGTTTTGACTCATCAACCTGTCCCAAATAGCGAAATTGAGTGACTTGAAAAACAAATGAAAAACACAGAAAAGAAATGAAAAAATGAAAAAAAAACCAAAAAATTGAGAAAAATAGATTTTTTTTTTAAAGAGTAATCTCTAATTTTATTTCTTCCTCCTTGGTGGAATATAAGAGTTTTTGCCTCATCTAATTCACACCCAGAATTTGTTCTGAATTTATATGATAGGAGATCATTTTGATCTGTTTCAAGCGTCTACAGCAGGTAGAAAACCAAGCTGTACCGATGAGTGTAAAGTTTTCTGTTAACACGAAACGCTTCTTCTTTTTCCTTTTTCTTTTTTATTTTTTCAGCCCACTGCGGACGTACACAGGTTCGATTCGTTTCGAATGAATCTGGTTTTTAATTTTTTTTTTAATAAAAAAAATTTCTATTTTTCTCAATTTTTTGGTTTTTTTTTCATTTTTAATTTCTTTTCTTTGTTATATTTTTTCATTTGTTTTTCAAGTCACTCAATTTCGCTAACAAATAAAAAATTTTTTTTAGCTTTTGCTATATACCGGAGAATAAAAAAAAATCCTTCTTGAATAAATAAAAATATTAAAGAAAGCAAGCAAGTCAATTGAGCAAATTTTGAAGCATACAAACACAATACTGGCCATTTTCCTTCGAGACTCGTAACTTTTGCAAGTTTAAATGCATACCTACATCTTGTAGCTGATAAATTATTTTTTCTCAATTCAATCTACGAAAAGCATACCTAGTGAGATTCTTCTGAATTGTATTAATTGGAATGATAAGTATAATTGTGCAAAAATCCCAAACTACCAAAGCGCATATTCTAAAATAGACCGGACTAAAGAAATATATCCCATGCCCACATGAGCAGGACATAGGATAGGTATGCCTTGTCCTAATGAAAAGTCTATGACATCGATTCGAGAGCTTTGGGATAAGGCCACAATCCTTAAAAAAAAATCGCCAAATAGCGAAATCCCAAATAAACAAAATCCCTAATAAACAAAATTCTTAAAAAACCAAAGCCCTAAAAGGCAAAATTTTTCAAAAAAAGTATCCCTAATGAAAAAATCCACTCACTTAAATGAGACATAAAATCATATGGATTTAGGCCTCACTGCATGGAAATAATAATGGGAAATTAAAAAAAAAAAGAAAATATTATTCAAATACATATTGTAAAAATTCTCCAAACATTTCCATTACAGCAAATTAATTTGCATTTTGAAGTTGCTTTAGGGGTTCTTTTTTTAAGGATTTTGTTTTTTAGGGCTTTTGTCATTAGGACTTTTTCTTAGGTCATAGGTATACACCACAACCGAGATCTTCATGTCGTCTTTGAAAATTGATGTAGGTATTTCGCATCATCTTGTTGTGTTGTTCTGTTAATATCTGAAGATCTAAGGGTCTGTTTTAAGTGATTTCTCCCCACATTTCATAATTGATCCTTTGCCGTTATGTTGATCATAAAAAAATCCATATAAACAACAAGAGATACATATTTTCTACTAGTACCAATAGAAATAGTTTAACAAAAATTACATTCTGGAAAGTGTTAAGAATAAAAATTAATATAAATATAATATGAAGAAGCAGAAAAAGTACGAGGTGTGTTACAAAATACGGTGAATGGTTTTATTAGAAACAAAGTAATAAGTTTACATCAAATTTGAATTAATATCTTCCAATGTGCTATCCTTGGCTAGCTATGCATTTATTCCAACTTTGATTCCATGATTGAAAGCATTTCTGGAAGGCTTCTTTCGGAAGGGCCTGCAACTGCTATTTCGTGGCACTCTAAATGTTGAAAAAGTTGTCAAAATGTTTTCCTTTTAGTGCAGTTCCTACTTTTGGGAAAAACCAGATGTCGCATGTTTCCAAATCCGGAGAGTGCGGTGGTTGTGGACAGGCAGAAACATTTTTTTTGTCGCCAAAAAACTCCCTTATCAGAAGGTAGGTGTGGCACGGGGCGTCGTTATTGTGATGAAAGAGGAAGCCATTGAACCATTTTTCTTGCTCTGCACGAACCCATTCCAAATGTTTAGTTCTTCCCTAAGCTCTCGAATAGTCAATCGCCTGTTTGAACGAATCCGTTTTGCTACTTTTTGCATGTTTTCGTTTGTTTTTGACTTCGAAGGATGTCCCGACTGTTGCTCGCCTTCAACCGACTCATTTCCGCTTTTAAATCGCTCATACCACTTATAGACAGTCTTCAGAGTCACCATATCATCGCCATACACTGATTTTAAAAATTTATGAGCTTCTTTGGCACTTTTTTTTGCATCTTAAAACAAAACTTAATATTAGCACGATGTTCGAAACCCATGATGTATTGATGTGCGATAGACACGGTAAAAATGACCTCAGTCTTTCTACTCTGGAAGCCGACTGACAAGCCACAACTTGTTCAAACTTAATACTGACTTTCTCAAAGAATCAGGCTATTAGACGGATAACTTCAAATGGATATAGCGTCAGCAGTTGCTGCTATACAAATTCATTCAGCGTATTTTTTGATCACACCTCGTATACGCTTATTCTACATCCAGAAGACACTCCCAAAAATCCACGTCCTATCCTGTCATATCTCCTTCCTCCGCCCTCCTACTAACAACTAACTCCAAAAGGAGAACGACATGAGGTACGACTGATAAAGGCGCATCAGCTGTAATTCAAATGAAGACAATAAAACGGAAAGTTCGAAAGTCACAAAGGACACCTGTCAATAAGAGGAAAAAAGATGACATCAAACCGAACTGAGGGCTAAAGATGAGCCCCAACGAACAAATGAGGTAAAATAGAGAAAACATCGAAGGAAACTACGACAAAGCAAATACAAACTCGGCGCAAAACACACTTGACTTGACTTGACTTGACATCCAGAAGATTACTTATCATCACCAATTAGTTAGGAAATATGAAATGAAAATCTACTTAAGCATAACTTCATGTGGCCTCAATCGAAGAAAGAAAGAACATTGGAATTAAAGAACATAGATATAAGATTCCTGTTAAACACACTAAGAGTGCCTGAGCGTTGAAAACTACATGGAAGACCGTTCCATAATCGAAACGCCTGTAACCTCTCAAGACTGTGGGTTAATCTTTATAATATCGTTCCATTTTTAATGGCGTAGTTTCTACTTGTCAAATGTCAAAAAATGACAGCTCCAAAAGTGACATCTACCGAAATAGCGGGCTAATTAAAATAACACCTCTTATTGGAAAACCCTTTACTATGCCCAGAACGTCCTTTACTTTTTTATTTAGTTTTTTACAAGCTTCGTGGCCAAGCAACTTACTTTCAATATTTTAAATAGTCTTTTTTTTTATATCTTTCCCATTTTATCAATAAACACACAATGTTAGCACTTATATTGATGTCAACAAACATAAGAAAGTCGCTGTCTTTGGGTTAATTCGGCGATATTTACGATGACAGTGCCGCCGTAAATTCCATGTCGGCCTCATTGTATTTCAGCCTTATCTCACTAGCTCCATGTCATTGAAATCTTCAGCTGAGGACAGTAACTGACGTAGCTCTACATTTCAGGTTGTGATATAGTTGCTATACTTTTTTTCGAACGCAATTCTCACTATTTTAAATTTACAAAATCAATTTTATTTTGCTTAAAGGCTAAAAACTTGAAAAACGAAAAAAAAAAAACGAAAACACTTTTCACAATTTGACAAAAAATTATGCAAATTGGCATCATCGAAAATTTCGGTGGATATTTTTGCAACACATCGATTTTGTACCATAGAAAATTCAATTTAGGCTATTTATGTCCGATTGAGCTACGGATAAATTTAAAAAATCACAATAGAAAGTCAACTATGAAAAATTGTTTGAAGCTTAACTTCACTAATATTCGCGTATGGTCAGATGCCAAAATTAATGATTATTTTTTCGTAATTTGATGTCTTTATTTCGAGCTTTTTAAAAAATTTAGATTTTTGATAAAAAATTAAAACCGGAGATTGATCATAGCATTTTTGCACGTTATGTCCATTGCTAAATCCAAGAGTAAATGAAGCGGGTGGGAAAGGAATTATAAATATAAATTATTTAATTTATTACTCTGCCCGAGTATACGCCTTATCCGGCTCCCCCCAATATTCTCGTATCAATTTTCTCCTATCAATTTTCTCGTGGAACATTTGCTCGTAAGTCAATTTGCTTGTATATGAAGTTGCTCGTATCAATTTTCTCGTAAGCCATTTTCTCGTATTAATTTTCTCGTATTCCAATTTTCTCGGATAAAATTATGTTTTTACACGAGCAAATTGGAATACGAGAAAATTTCGTACGAGACCGTTGCCAACTACTCAGTTTTTTTATCTGGAACTCAGTTTTTCAATTTTTACCGTGAAATTCTCAGTTTCTTTTAGTTTTTAGCCTGAAAACTGATCATTTCAGATAAAATTTTCTTTGTTTTTCAGTTTTTCTTATGTTGTCCCTTAAAGTTTTTACTATAATTGTAAATGAATGAACCAATTATTGAACACCCTGAATACATCCCTGTTCCTTAACAGAGAAGCTTAAGATATGCGTGGTTGTCTTATATTCTCACCACACTCAGTGTGGTACACTCTGATGTAGCCACAAAAGCAAAATATCATGGAAATATTTGAATTAAGCAATATAAATTTTTACATCCTTGTGTAACACGATGGTTAGTTTTAGAATTAGTTGTTAACCTCTTAATAATTTTAATCGAGCCATTACGAATATATTTTGCACATCTATTTGTAAAATAAAATCAACAGAAAAACTATTACGAATTATATCTAATCTAATTATGTTGAATAAATTATATCAAAATGAGTCGCTAAACTATTAAAACTATACGGTGATATGGAAAGACTTTTACCACTCATTTTGGACAATTATATATGTTTTGATCACGTAAAAACTACAGACTTATTTGAAATAGAATATAAAAGCCCGCAAGTTTTTAAAAGCAGCATTTATTTACCTCCAAGTATGAAATCTATTTTAAATACAACAAAAAAAAAACAACAAAAATAACAGAAGAATTTAATAAAAATTGCTAAGCATTTTATATAGAATTAGTTTCACAAATGTCTTCAAAGATCAGTGATCCCATCTTAAGGAGTTTAAGTATTATTATTCCAGAGAATATAATGAAGGGCCAAAATGAAAGTACCAAAACTTTCTAAACTTAGTACCAGATATACAAAAGTTAGATGATGAATAGAGAGCTGCGAGTTTTTGATTTTAGTCCTTTTAAAAATCTAACCGATGAGGAATTTTTTTAAAAAGTTATCACTTTCTAAGAGACACGACGTTTCCTTAATTTTCCCTAAACTTTCTAAAGTCTTTTTTGAAATTTTATGCCTCTCTCATTCTTTTGCTAATGTAGAAAGGGTATTCTCAGCAATTAACATCAATAAAACGAAAGTAAGAAATAAACTCGGCACAGATACCCTCTATAGAATTCTTTATTCGAAAGATTACTTAAAACTAAGGAACATGAATTACTTTAAGGCGAAAGGAACTAAAAATATGTACCAACTATTAAATCAAAATAGGTATGATTTTAAACGAAATAAATAAGGCTGTACTTTTTATTATTATTATTTGTTTTTTTGTAAAGGCAAGATTGTATCTAAATGTTAACTCCTTACTTTTTGCTATTTAATTTATATACTGATTTATTTATGTTTTCGTTTATATGATAACTAATAAAACAGATTTAGATATGATTTTTCATTTCTCAGTTTTTTTCGCAACTTCTCAGCATTTTTCTCAGTTTTTCTGATAGATTCAGTTGGCAACCGAGAGTCCCCATTAGTTCAAAAGATAAGTTCATACGAGCATTGGATTATTCGATGAGTATTTAATTTAAAACGGAAACAATTAATTTTATTCACTTATATGTATGAATTCTTTAATTAAGGAAATACTTGTTACACTTAGTAGCAGGCCCAGATCAATGGGGGGGGGGGCACTTTCGCCGGGCGCTAGTTTTATGGGGGCGATAATACGATGGACTTCTGAACCCATAAATAAACGAGAAAAAATCTAATTACAAGAAATGGAAAATTTTTTCAGACCATACTTAACACTTCAGTCTTCTTTCCGGAATCTAAACGCTCCCTTGCTGATATCCTACTTTCAATTGCGCTTATCCTTATACAGTCAATCAGTTTACTGTCTATTAAATATAAGTCTGTAAGCCTCTGTAAGTTAATTAAACTAAAAATTCCGCTAAATTCTCAAATTGTACCTTTGTATCATATGAAATGAATTCAAAAATTGTACAAATGTGGCTGGCAACCCTATGCTCCCCATCATCCATCAATCGAATGTAGACAGAATATAAAGGCAGTAGACACAAGCACAGAGTTACCGGAAAAAAAAAAATTTTATTTTTATGCCAGCTAAATTTAGCCATTTTAGCCGGAGTTTATGCCTGAGTAAAAAATCGAATAAATCCTTTCAACCTGAACGGCAGTTTGCCAGAATTTCTACCCAGAGTTTTTTTTTGAAACCGTCTCAAATTTTAGTAGTTTTAGCCGAGAAGATTCATATTGAAAAGCGACAAAAATAAAAAACTAATCTCTAATATAATTAAATTTTTAATTTGTTATCCTTTTGAACTTTGCGCTCAACCTTAAGTCTGTCTCTATATACTGAGAAACAGCTCGGTATACGCTTGGTGTACACTCAGTATGTAGTATATTGGAGCTCAATATTGAAATTTCGGAAAATGTACGCGGTATACGAGTTTATTGCAATATGAGACCCTAGTTATAAACCATAATCATTTAATACACGAACCTTTTAGAATCGAATTTAATACTGCACTGTTGACTACAACTTTTTCTGACTATTTAATAATTGACACTTGTCAAATTGAAGTGTCTATTTCGTTTTCATTTTTCATATAGACAAGTAATTTCACAATATTTGCTCGCGTTTTGTCATTGAATAAATAACTAATAACGGAAACGTCATATCGGGTGAAAACCTAAGCCACTCGGCGAAATGCATTAGTGTTCTGTGTTTGTATGCATTTCGTCATGGCAGTAATGAAATCGTGACATTTTGAAGGGGGACATTTTTTATGATCCAAACTGCTATGTAAAATAAAGAAAATTTTTAGGGCCTCTTTATTTTCAGATAATATTTCTTGGCGTTGCCTTTGTATGACTGACATAATTTAGGCAGCAATTACAATTCAATTATAAACAAACAAACCGGCGTTAGAAAATTGTTAAAATTTTTGCTATGGCTGTTTATTTTTATAAATATTTTACTTTTAATTTGCTTAAAAGACTTAATTAATTAGTAAGGCTATTAAGCTTACTTGAAGAATGCTTTCCCATAACAATAACGCCATTTGTTCCTGCAGCACAGCACTGCGCACTTCAGTACGGTTATTTAAGACTCGAGAGTCTCGATTACATAAAATATCGTTTACAAAAGAATATTTCACACTTATTTCATACTAATATTAAGTAAAAATCCTGTTAAATTATTTATTTATCACAATATCGCTAACTCAAATACGAACTTGTTTTCATAAAATTATAATGTCAGAAATGTTGAACTGACGCAAAATAGGCAGCAGGCCCTCTTGTCATTTCTTCCCCCCCCCCCCCCCGACCTTAGAACATACTGTCATTGAATTGCTTAAACACGTAACACACTGTATTCGCACGATCCCCGCTTCCTTATTAGTTATTTATTCAATGCGGTTTGTACGTGCGCGGAACTTTCTTAAGTCAAATGACAAATTTAATTGACAATCAAATGTAAGTTCTCTAATTAATTTCTCAGAATCGTATATCGTAATCGCATTATCAATATTTCAATATTGAAATTGTAAGTCTGTCTCTGGTAATGATACGATTTTTTACTTTCATTTTATTTTAAAACAGTTTGAGATTAAAACGACATTTATGATCTATAATGGATCTTAATTTTTGTTTGAATTTCAAATTCTTTTTATTTAACAATCATTTGTTTCAAATTCAAATTGTTTTTAACAATTCTGGTTCTACAGGGTGGGCCAAAAGTCACCATGGGGTTTAAAAATAACTAACTTTTTCGTTTGTACATTTCTCCACACCTGTTGACCTGTTTCTCTTCATTCCTTTTTTACATGATAGCCAACTGTCTGTTCTTCATAGGTAAGCATGTTTCCCCACCCCACCTTACCACTCCTTTTTTTCATCCTACCATATGTTACCAATTTAATTTTTAAACCCCCATGGTGACTTTTGGCCCACCCTGTAGTTTCAGGGTATGCAGTATAAATAAGTCATCTATCATATAAAGGGTTTTCCAATAAGAGGGGTTATTTTAATTAGCCCGCTATTTCGGTAGATGTCACTTGTGGCAGAGACGGTTCGTAAAACTCGAACATTTTTGCGTCGTCGTGAAGCACCTTGTCGGACCGCAATACAGAAATTGGTAGAAAAATTCGAGCTGTCGGGACAAGTTAGTGATGTGAAGAATAAAACCCGTGCACGTCGCTCAAGAACAGCCGAGAATATTGCTGCTGTAGCCGAAAGTGTTGAAGAAAACCCAGGTTTGTCCATTCCTCGTCGTTCTTTGGAATTAGGCATTCCACAAACGTCATTACACAGTATTTTGCATAAAGATTTGGGTCTTAAGGCTTATAAAGTTCAGTTAACACAAGATCTCAAGCCGGCCGATCATCAACAACGTCGAGTCTTTGCTGATTGGGTCCTTGAAATGCATGAAAATGATCCGGAATTCCATCGAAAACTCATATTGAGTGATGAGGCCCATTTCCACCTCTATGGCTTCGTCAACAAGCAAAATTGTCGCATCTGGGGCTCGGAAAACCCAAGAGTTATTGTTGAAAAGCCTCTCTATCGCCAAAGTGTGACTGTTTGGTGCGGTTTATGGTCCCGTGGGGTAGTTGGACCTTACTTTTTCGAAAATGAGGCTGGAGCAACAGTTATTCACCGTAACTGTTGCTCCAGCTTGCGCTATCGACAGATGATTAATGATTTTTTATGGCCGGAATTGGATGGTATTGATCTGGACAACGTTTACTTTCAACAAGATGGCGCTACGTGCCATACAAGAAACGAAACCATTGATCTTTTACGGGAAAAGTTTCCGCACCGTGTTACCTCTCGAAGAGGTGATCACAATTGGCCACCGAGATCTTGTGACTTAACACCTTGCGACTTCTTCCTTTGGGGCCACGTGAAAGAGAAGGTCTACGCCAACAGCCCAGCGTCGATTCAAGACCTCAAAGATGGAGTTCGTGAGGCTATCGAGGACATAGGGCAGCCACTTTGCGATTTGGTTATGGAAAATTTCATGAAAAGGATATGGTCCTGTAGGCGTGGTCGTGGTGGTCATTTGGCTGATGTTATTTTCCATTATTAACGGCATACCTTCCTCTTTATAATGAAATAAAGATCCGATCATTTATCTCAAAAAATGGCATTTTTCTTTGAATATCAAAGTAACACCTCTTATTGGAAAACCCTTTTTTTGAATTAAGCAATATAAATTTTTACATCCTTGTGTAACACGATGGTTAGTTTTAGAATTAGTTGTTAACCTCTTAATAATTTTAATCGAGCCATTACGAATATATTTTGCACATCTATTTGTAAAATAAAATCAACAGAAAAGCTATTACGAATTATATCTAATCCCATTAATGAAGCATGTCTTCATTTTATGTCGTATAATTTAAAACATATCAATACTTTGAATAAATTATATCAAAGTGAGTCGCTAAACTATTAAAACTATACGGTGATATGGAAAGATTTTTACGACTCATTTTGGACAATTATATATGTTTTGATCACGTAAAAACTACAGACTTATTTAAAATAGAATATAAAAACCAGCAAGTTTTTAAAAGCAGCCTTTATTTACCTCCAAGTATGAAATCTATTTTAAATACAATAAATAAACCAGAAATAACAGAAGAATTTAATAAAAATTGCTAAGCATTTTATATAGAATTAGTTTCACAAATGTTTTCAAAGATCAGTGATTCCATCTTAAGGAGTTTAAGTATTATTATTCCAGAGAATATAATGAAGGGCCAAAATGAAAGTACCAAAATTTTCCAAACTTAGTACCAGAGATATACAAAAGTTAGATGATGAAGTTTTTGATTTTAGTCCTTTTAAAAATCTAACCGATGAGGAATTTTTTTAAAAAGTTATCACTTTCTAAGAGAAACGACGATTCTTTAATTTTCCCTAATTTTTCTAAAGACTTTTTTGAAATTTTATGCCCCTCTCATTCTTCTGCTAATGTAGAAAGGGTATTCTCAGCAATTAACATCAATAAAACGAAAGTAAAAAATAAACTCGGCACAGATACCCTCTATAGAATTCTTTATTCGAAAGATTACTTAAAACTAAGGAACACGAATTGCTTTAAGGCGAAAGGAACTAAAAATATGTACCAACTATTAAATCAAAATAGGTATGATTTTAAACGAAATAAATAAGGCTGTACTTTTTATTATTATTATTTTTTTTTTTTGTTAAGGTAAGATTGTATCTAAATGTTAACTCGTTACTTTTTGATATTTAATTTATATACTGGATTATATTTATGTTTTCGTTTACATGATAACTAATAAAAGAGATTTAGATATGATTTTTCATTTCTCAGTTTTTTTCGCAACTTCTCAGCTTTTTTCTCAGTTTTTCTGATAGATTCAGTTGGCAACCGAGAGTCCCCATTAGTTCAAAAGATAAGTTCATACGAGCATTGGATTATTCGATGAGTATTTAATTTAAAACAGAAACAATTAATTTTATTCATTTATATGAATTCTTTAATTAAGGAAATACTTGTTATACTTAGTAGCAGGCCCGAATCAATGGTGGGAGGGGGGGGGGGGGAGGGGGGCACTTTCGCCGGGCGCTAGTTTTATGGGGGCGGCAATACGACGGACTTCTGAACCCATAAATAAACGAGAAAAAATGTAATTACAAGAAATGGAAAATTTTTTCAGACCATACTTAACACTTCAGTCTTCTTTCCGGAATCTAAACGCTCCCTTGCTGATATCCTACTTTCAATTGCGCTTATCCTTATACATTCAATCAGTTTACTGTCTATTAAATTTAAGTCTGTAAGCCTCTGTAAGCTAATTAAACAAAAAATTCTCACATTGTACCTTTGTATCATATGAAATGAATTCAAAAATTGTATAAATGTGGCTGGCAACCCTATGCTCCCCATCATCCACCAATCCTATCTCGAATGTAGACAGAATATAAGATAGTAGGCACAAGCACAGAGTTATCAGAAAATTATTTTTATGCCAGCTAAATTTAGCCATTTTAGCCGGAGTTAAGGCCTTCGAGTAGGAGTAAGAAATTGGATAAATCCTTTCAACCTGAACGGCAGTTTGCCAGAATTCCTACCCAGAGATTTTTGAAACCGTCTCAAATTTTAGTAGTTTGTTATCCTTGTGATAATATTACCGGAAACAGACTTGCAGTTTTAATATTGCATTTCGCTCTCAACTGAAAGTCTGTCTCTATATACTGAGAAACAGCACAGTATACGCTTGGTGTACACTCAGTATGTAGTATATTGGAGCTCAATATTGAAATTTCGGAAAATGTACGCGGTATACGAGTTTATTGCAATATGAGACCCCAGTTTTAAACCATAATCATTTAATACACGAACCTTTTAGAATCGAATTTAATACTGCACTGTTGACTACAACTTTTTCTGACTATTTAATAATTGACACTTGTCAAATTGAAGTGTCTATTTCGTTTTCATTTTTCATATAGACAAGTAATTTCACAATATTTGCTCGCGTTTTGTCATTGAATAAATAACTAATAACGGAAACGTCATATCGGGTGAAAACCTAAGCCACTCGGCGAAATGCATTAGTGTGCTGTGTTTGTATGCATTTCGTCATGGCAGTAATGAAATCGTGACATTCTGAAGAGGGACATTTTTTATGATCCAAACTGCTATGTAAAATAAAGAAAATTTTTAGGGCCTCTTTATTTTCAGATAATATTTCTTGGCGTTGCCTTTGTATGACTGACATAATTTAGGCAGCAATTACAATTCAATTATAAACAAACAAACCGGCGTCAGAAAATTGTTAAAATTTATGCCATGGCTGTTTATTTTTATAAATATTTTACTTTTAATTTGCTTAAAACACTTAATTAATTAGTAAAGCTATTAAGCTTACTTGAAGAATGCTTTCCCATGACAATAACGCCGTTTGTTCCTGCAGCACAGCACTGCGCACTTCAGTACGGTAATTTAAGACTCGGGAGTCTCGATTACATAAAATATCGTATACAAAAGAATATTTCACATTTATTTCATTATTAAGTAAAAATCCTGTTAAATTATTTATTTATCACAAAATCGCTAACTCAAATCCGAACTTGTTTTAATAAAATATGAAATGTCAGAAATGTTGAACTGACGCTAAATTGGCAGTAGGCGCTCTTGTCAATTCTGGTTCAGTTGGGAGAAGATTGACAACTTGGGATACTTGGTTCCTGGAGCTGGAAGCATGATATCGAATTAAGAGTTTTCCAATATCTTACCATTGGTTAAGATAAGGACAGTCTTCTTTGATCTCTTTGATATTATGTCAGAGTTCAATAAAGTCATGAATGAATTTTCCTGGATTCAACAGTTGGTTGTTGTACTCTTCTTGACTGGAGTGCTAATTGACACTGCAAATAGGTGTTTGTTAACACAATTCAAGAGTGACTCGAAAGCAATGTGCAGGAATTCCAAACCTAAAGTCTATAAATTCTCGAGCTTGTGAGGCTTGCGAGGATGTTTATTATAATTCTCGGTAAGATCGATTCATAGAAGACCGCAAGAACTGACAAATATCCTAAGTCTATAACGGTATTGAATTTAACGCCGTAATGCCGATCCATTAACAGGATAATTTCATCGCTAAAGTTCACCTGATATAATTGAGCACTGTCAACTTGTCCTGTAATTCATGACAGAGGTTTTGTCTTGTACGAAAAAATCCAAGCAAATAGCGAAATCTGGTATGACCTTTGTTTACAGAGTGTTCCGAAAATAAGCAGTACGGAGTAGGTCAACCAATTTATTGGAGTTTTTCTGATCATGTACATACACCCTTTAATGCTGATTTAAAATATATTAGATAAATATAGTATAAAAATGAAAAATATAAAGGAAATTTCTACCTCCCAACCGACGCATTTTAGGAGAGGATGTAAGAGCAAACGTTAATCAGAGGATACCCTAAGGATTCGATTGACATAGTCTATCCTGCTTATTTTATGAACGTTCTTAGTTCGAGGAGGAAGTATGGCAGTAGGAATGTTCTCTATCTCCTTCCACACATTAAACTGGTTACCAGTCTAAATGGCACTTCTACACAACAATCGTATACCCACTAAAATTAGAGAAGTCGGTCCTATCGCATCGGATCATTTTAGAGCCCGAAATACACTCACCATGACCTTAGAAATGCGAGACCTGTTATCGCTCTTCTGAGTGAGTTCGGTTTGTAACTATTGGCCTTGCTGGGTACTTGTGGAGTTAACATTGCCTGATCGACTTTATTTTTCTTTCTTGTCGACTTCTTATCTATGAATTTCAATTTTACTTATAAGGGTACGTGCACAACGAAGTTAGGCTAGGCGAGGCGAGGCGAGTCAAGGCGAGGCGAGTCAAGGCGAGGCAAGGCAATATTAAGAGTTTAAGAAATAAAACGATTGCACGCTGTACTATGAAAGTGTTCATAACAACGTTGTGGCAGCGTATGATGTGGCAAGACACCTGGAGGTATCTCGCTCGGGGATGAAGTTTTCTTTTTTTCGCGAGGTGCAGCGGGCTAATTTTGATAGCTGGCTTATTCTTATATGTATGTACTCGCTTTGATATAATCGAAGAGTTCTTTACTCATTCTCATATACTGGAAGAATCTATGAAGATCAGTACATAAATCTTCATATATGTGGATGATAGAATTCCGGAAATTCTAATCGCTTGTTATTTATGGGGCCTCATTCAAAACTGCGGAAAAGGCTAGGTAAATAAAAAGTGATTAATTTTATATCCTTAAAAAGCAAATTTAAGGAATATTTAATGTTGTTATAGCAGATAAGCTTGACAAACATAAAATTTCTTCTTCAGAATCTGATGACATACCTAATTTATGCTCTCACTTCGCGATTTACCAAGAAACTGAACGCCCTGTTGTGAACACTACACCTCGAGATGTATCTTCATCTGGCCTCGCTCAACTGCCTAGCCTCGCTTCGCCTCGCCTTGGCTCGTCTCGCCTAGCCTTGTTGTGCTCGCACCTTTAGAAATGTGCACTCAAATTCGTTACAAGGAAAATAATTTTCCTAATTTCATTTCTACGTGCAAAACATGCACCCAAACAGCCAAGTTTTGGTTTCCTAGTGAGTACCTATTCTTGCAACTTCTAAGTGAACTCAGGGTCCAAATACCAATGGGTATATGTGCGAAGCGCACAACCCAAAATTAATCTAGTCAAAAATACTTTGCGAAGCGCACACCTATTGTTAAGGGATTACGCATTGTTCTAGCACATATCTTTACCTGCCCTAAGTAATATACCCCCGTAGGGTATATTTGCCAAGCCCAAAGAAATTCACACCCAGGCAGACACACACGCACACATGCAGGCAGGCACACACACACACACACAGAGGCAGGCTGGCAGGGGCACACACACGCGCGCTCCGCTTCGCTCCGCGCGCGTGTGTGTGCCCCTGCCAGCCTGCCTCTGTGTGTGTGTATGTGCCTGCCTGCCTGTGTGTATCTTTGCGCTTGGCGCAGAGCGTATTCCTCCTATTGATATTAGTGGTTTAAAAACTTAACTTAACTTACATAGATCAGGCAAAATTCATAGATCAGGTAAAGATACGTGCTATAACAATGCGTTGACCTTAACCATAGCCGCGCGTTTCCAAAACAATGCGTAATCCCTTAACAATAGGTGTGCGCTTCGCAAACTCCTGCTTGTGCGCTAGGAGAAGTGTTTTTTTATGGCTTGTGCGCTTCGCAAATACACCCATACCAATCAACCATATAGATTTGAATCCGGGTCCTGTAATTTGAATTATTTTAAGACTACCTATATGGGTACGTGCACAACGAGCTGAGACGAGGCGAGGCGAGGCGAGGCTTTATCAAGAGTTAAGAAATAAAATGATGGCATACTATACTATGAGGAGATTGTTCATAGCAACGCTGTGGCAGCGCGCGATGTATCTTCACTGAGTTTCGCTCAGTTTTGAATATAGCATCGCCCCGCCTCGCCTCGCCACATTGTGCACGTACCCTGTGTTTTATCTCGAACCATATCTGTTTCTTTCGTCACGATGACTTCACTATTTTGTTGACCTGTCCCGTAAATATAGATTTTCCTTAGAAAAAAATTGTAATAATCCTCGTAAATTATCATAAAAAAAAAAAACATAAAAAAAAATTAATTAACCTTAATCATGACGGTATTATGGTACCTACATAAATGACTTAACCCGGTGGCGTCACTTTATGGCATCCTAATTTACGGGTGCCCAATGATTTACAATGTTTTGTCAGCTAAACTAAAATGTCAAAAGCATATCTTCAAGGATAATGTACGGGTGGCTGAACAACTTAATGTCCTCATCTTGTTGACCTGTGCACTATATGAGCTGAGCTAAATAGTAGAGATATGTGCTGTCCTGTCCTCCTAGACATGATGAAATTGCTGAGGCTCGGCAAATAATCCATTACTTAACTACCATAAAACAGCACGTCTACACTTGTCAAGGTGGTGGATTTAGCTTGATTTATGACTTAATGACTGACTACAGTGTGACCCTTTTTGGCCAAACACGATTAATTCTGGTGCCTTTATTGTCCGGGTCCAGTTTTCACACAAATTATGAACTCATTAGGCGCATATTAACAGGAATATATCAAAGAGGACTTAGTACGATTAAAGGCGGTTGGCTTTGAGAGGTCGTGTGGAGTGTGTGTATGTGAACTTCAATAATTCTGCGGTGATGTTGTTAAGGGAAGGTGCTGCTGACTTTGTGGGTATTCTCATTGTTTTCAGTGCACAGACCATAGACATATAGCCACACATACATATATAGTTCATGGGAAGTCTTAATTGCTGCCGCTTCTTAAAGTGTTCATGCTCTCTATCGCAAGCCCCGTCAATCCGTCTTCGTTAAAAACTGATTAATTCAATTCTCCAAAGATAAGCGCCCTGTGAGTTACTATGAACTGCGAATTCTTTCATTTCACGGACAATCAATGCTCACTGAAATCGCCTCGGCTTCCGTGCGCCAAGATTAAATTGTTTCCGGTGGACACTGAACTAATGAACAAAAAATGCAACGCTTACGTTTCGCTCGAACTGAGCGTAATACCAGCTACGACGACGACGACGACGACAGCAGCAACAGCAGCAGCAACCCAGTGCCCTCCAATATAAGAAGATTCTCATTACGAGTGCACTTTTACTGCTGTTTTCAGTGCCTATCCATACCAGCCAAGAATGGTAATCTACGTGTAATTCAGGTAGCTCTGATGCTCGAATTAAGTTCAGAGGATGCAGATTTTTTGGGCCTTATCAAAAACGATTTTATTATGCGGCCGCGGTCGGACCTTTCCATATTTTCGTTGCTCTGCAATGAAACTGACTTTCACAGAGATTTTAAGGGCAATTTACTCTTCACGAACCGAAGCGAACTGCAAGTTTTCCAGAATCTCTCAATTCTGCTGCCATTTGGCTACCCGGTTTCCACAGAATTTATCGTCACAGTGCTGTGACGCCAGTAAAATAAATTTATGAAAAGTATGCGCCATAAAAGGAAACATTGCATCAGAAATGGGAAATTATTACTTTCTTGCATTTATTGCATACAAATTGAGGAGTTGTCGTGGGGAGTGCTTTTAAGTGGCTGTGAAATGTTTTTGCTGACTGTTTGGGATGCAATTTTTGTTTTTTTTTCTTAAAGAAAGCTTTTGAAATTTAAGGAAATCTTTTCTCATCTCCCTTGAGTCTAATAGATAGCAAACTCATCGGTAAATTCTATCTGCGCTGTCTTGTGATTTTCTAATGGCAATAGGCTGGAATTTTCCGATGTCGCAATTTTGAGACATTTCTCGGGCTATTTACAATATCTTAGCGCAAATTTTGCGTACCGACTTTGAATAAAAAAAAATGTTTGATTTTTTTTTTTAGTTTGTGTTTTAGTCGTTATGGTTTCTCAATGGACTATGCGGCATTCACTCTTTAAGCCTAGTACTAAGGTCTGCGCTAAACTAAATTTTAGCGAGTCTCCAATATCAGGCCGTTCTTTAGCAGCTAAAATATAACAGCGGAGATTCAGAGAAAAGATATAGCAAAAAGAAGAAGAAGGAAAAGCATTTTGCAATTATTTTTCGGAAATATTCATTCATATTCATATGCATTTATTAAACAAATTAAGTACACAAGATGTAAATCTTAATTAGTATTTTATACAAACTAGTCAAGCTACTCGGAAATCAAAAAGAAAAGAAAAAATTAGAGATAAAAAAACATAATTTTTATAAAGTGCCAACTATGACTAAGAAAAAGCAAAGACAATCAACATATATATAGCAGGCAAAAGAAAATTAAAACTAAATAAAAACATGATTAATAACAAAAATTATAAAAGAAATGAGAAATATATGTAAATAAGAAAATCTTGCACAGTCATACCCAACATCCCATAGCACTTAAAGTATACCATCATCTAAATATTTCTTGAATTCGTTGACAAAAGCCGCACACTGAGTATTGTGAGGAAGGGAATTCCATAGAAGAACAATTTGGACAAAGTAAGATCCCTCATAAGTCAATGTACTAAAACGCGGTATACGTAAGCTCATTCCTCTCCTAGAATGTAGAAATTCTATTTTTTCATAAAGATACATGGGCTTCCTAGTCTGTATTAAATTGAATAGGAAGATTAATGCCCTGCGTTTTAAATAAGTTTGAATTGAGCATCCCAGTAACGAGTATCTGACAGGAGTAATGTGGGCAAATCTGCGCAGGTTAAAAATGAATCGTATACAATCATTAAAAGTAACTTCCATCTTACGTTTGCACAGGGAGTCAAGCTTTGGGTAAATTAGACTGCCGTAAGTAAAATGAGGCAACAAAAGCGTCTTGACCAATCTCAAACGTGAATTTGTTGGTAAGATATTAGCAAATAGCCAAAGTCTTCGCAAGCCACCATAAATTTTACCCAACAATGTGATCACAACATTTCAGGCGACTGTTGAACTTCACTCCCAGATTAGCCACCGAGTCAACAAAAGGTAAGATGACGTTATTGAGAATAACTGACGGTATATCATCGAAATCAGGAGGTGAGCTGCACAACACCAAACATTGTGATTTATTAGGATTGAGAGAAAGGTTATTATCAATTGAACATTTGTGAATTGCAGCAAGATCAGCATTGATTCTGCAAATACAATCCTCAATCAACCCAAGAGCTTTGCTCAAGTACAATTGAACATCATCGATGTAACTGTACATTATGTACGATATCACCGATATCATTAATGTATAGACTAAAAAGGAGAGGTCGTAATACAGATCCTTGCGGGACACCCTGAGACAAAGGTAAGAAGGAGGAGAGAATACCATTAACGTTTACTTGTTGCAAACGGTTTGTGAGGAAGAAGAAAAGCAATAGTTAACAATAGGTACAACGCGCGGTCATATTATTTCTAAAAACAGGTAGTTTCAATTATTTGGACATATTAAAAATGTATTCAATAAAAAAAAAATTAACAATGATATTGAAAATACGGCCACGAAAGGAAATCCAATTCATCCATACTTACAGCAAAGACGTACAAAACTACTTTATACCCTTGTGTATATAATTATTGCGAAACGTAGTTGGGCTTAGTACCTTCCCATTGGGACGAAAAACCAGCGCTGCTGAAAGGAGACCAATTTAAGCGCTTCTCTAGCCATCATTTGGCAGCTCTTTAGAAGCATTTTCACTGATCTATCCAGAAAAACAAGAAAAGGCGCAAGTAGTAACTCAAGTGCTTCTATAGCCATCGCTTCGAAACTCTAAAGAAGATTATTTGATGAGCTCCAGCAGAACGACAAGCAACAAGGGCTGATTTCATCTAATTTTCCACGAATTTAAGCGAATTTAAACTGGATTTTTCCACTATTGTGCGAAGAAACGTGTTTCTCATTTTGAAGTGTGAAGTTCAGTATGGACTGAAGCGACAGCCTTCCAAAGAGTTGTTACTCTTTCTTTTGCCAAAATCTACGGTAGAATATTGGCTAATATATCAACTTCATAAAATTAAATTTAATACTACAAATAATTACAAAAAAGCGCAAGCGCTTCAATGCTGTTCTCAGAAAGCGCTCTTAAAGGCGTTTTATGAGATTAGGGAAGAAGCACTTCGGTCATTATTTAGAACGTTCTTAGAGCGCTTCTTAGGAGCAACATTGAAGCGATTGCCTCTACGAACATGCCTATGTTAAAAAGCAATGAAGTGAAATAGGGAAAAGAAGCACTACGAGCTTCCAGGGAAGCGCTTCAGGAGAGCTCTTAGGGCGCTCCAATATAAAATCAGCGATGTTTGGACCTGATGTAGGGAAAGCAGCAATTTTTCCTTCGAAATTTCCATCGTGGACAGCTTTGCTTTTAGCGAAGCGTGAGAAAAACTGTTCAAAATGGTACAAGTGGTGCCATCTGACAATATAACAATGAAGCATTTTCGCAACCACTAGATACTTCTATATATAAGGGTTATACCATAGACACACATATGTTATTAATGCAATGGTACTCGAAAACTACGTGGTACACTAGATGTCTGTCTTCACATACTAGTTGGATACTAGCTGAAGTACCTGGTATACCGTGAACGTACCTAGTACTGAAACACAACAATTTTTGCTGGTTTTCTATTAATACCACTGTCATTTTACATAGCGGGAAAAAGTTACAACAAAATTTTGGATTTTTTTGACAAGCCATTTTAATTCTATTAAAAATTGGTGTTAAAAATGGAGAGTGCAAGTTTTAATAAAAGGAGACAATTTTTTTTCGAGCAGCGAGACCGCAAAAGTAATGAAAATTTGGCGAAGCAAATCACATCGTTTTCCCAATATTATGAATTATGAAGCTAAGGATAGAAAAATATATATATAAGCTAGGGATTACCTTTGTCCACACCCTCCGATTGACCCTCCATGAATTATTTAAAATATACAACTTACTATAAAGCGCTGCTCGTCTTTTGCTCCAAATTGTTGATAACTTTAGCTGCGCGTTTGACCTCTCCAGCAAATTTTTTATAATAAATTATTCATATAACATGAAATTAATTTATTTTGTGACATTTTTACAAAAAAACTTCTACTTTTGCTTTTTATTGAGAGCGAATGTCAAACTATACTACAATCAAAAGTGTGTCGGGGGTCGGCTATACTACGTGGTATAGCTTTGACCTCCTGGTATCAATGGCATAATATCAATACCATATGTGTGGCCAGTATTAACTAGAAAAATCCAGTCAATAAATTTACCAAATCTCAGAACTCTGATAATAAATATTTTTAGCGCGCTTAAGAACGGCCCGGGCGGATAAATTCAAGCTAATGTTTTTGGAGATTTGCTGATGTTGTCAGCTCTAATTAAAACCCAGAAGCCAAATTTAGCGTGTTGATCTTTTCGCCAATAGTTTTTGGCGCGCTAAATTTTCATATAAAATTTAGATTAGTGCGGACCTTAGTATAATAAATAGGCTTTGATGTAAAAGTGTATAAACGATGTAAAATTTACAACACGGCGTGAACGCATCATAGCAAAAACCACTTCAAACTCCGGGATAAAGCCAAATCCAGCACCATGAATTTTCAGAGCAGATTAAAGTGTTCTTCTTTTTAACTTTTCTGATAACATAAAAACATTTGAACGGAAGTAGTTATTGAGGTAACTCTTTATATGTTTTAAAGGACTATTAACGGGTCATATTTGAGAAGAATAAAAATTATGTCCTTGGTGTAATAATTTTACGAGTTGAAAGATAACAATGCAAATTTGAACAGTGTTGCCACTTGAAATATTTCTAGTGTAGCTTTTTAGCGTAGCCCAAAAGTGGTTTGAATTGTCACACATGAAAAAATTATAGAAAATCTTGCATAAATATAACTATATAGAGTAATTAATTGAAAAATTGTTTTAAAAAAAATTAGTGGGGTCGAAATTTGTAAAGTTTTTTCTTTGATACAAAGTAGAATAAAATTATTAATTGCATCTTTCTTTCTTTTATTTTTATTTTTTTTTTTTAAAGAAAACAAATCTTGCAGCACCTTATCTGCTATGGGGCAGTGCTAATAAATTTAAAAGACCAAATCCCTGAATAAACCAAAGTCGGCATTGTCCTAAACATATAATTCCCCATTATATTTTTTTGATTATGTAGACGAACCCTTAAATGTAAGGAACTTTCATATCACTATCGGCTATGTCTCACAGTGAAGGACGAGTTCAGCCAGCATAAATAATGACACTACACTTACCCTGCTGCTACAGTGCTGAGAAATAATATAAATAAAAATTATTCGAAATATTTTGGCCACGTATTCAAAAATTCTCTAGCGAATCCAAACAGGGATACCCCCTAATGCCAAACGTTGCCCAAAGTTGCCATTTGCTGCGATTGTAGCCAAAGTGACAACACTTTTGTATGACATTTTTTTTTAAAGAATTCATATTTAAGGCTCGCGATACTGAGGGAATGGAACATAACTCGTAACATGTTAGTACAAAGGATGAAGAGGAAGGTCCTCTTTGTAACCAGTTCTCAAATTTTATTCTACGATATCGTTGAAACTGAGACTTTATAAGCATTTAAGTGACAAACACTTCCTCCGAAACACGAGAACGAAATTTTCAAATGCAAATTTACGAAGGAATGAATGATTTGGGGGGGGGGGGGGGGTCTCAACGAAAGTGTGATCAGGACATTCCCACCCGGTAAAAAGTACAAAAGAGTAATCTTTTTGTTTATTCCAAGCAATATATTGGCATAAATCCCAACTTATGAGCAATTGCTCATACGTTCCAGGCGGACGCTCTTACAAAACGTAATACTGGCGGCCCAAACCCTTCATGCAGTCACCGTTTCGGATTTCTCGCTACATTATCTGTATACAGGATCGTCAATAAATCCCATCCTGTGTAGGTGATCTCTGAGAAGTGAGAATTAGTTCTCAGGATTAGCTTGTTAAGTCCCAATACCTTTTTCGTTAAGTTTGGGTTAGGTTTACCCCACAGTTTTTTTGTAATTCTACCTGAGGGTCATCTAATCACTGTGTTGTTAGTCGGCTCAAGCCGAAATGTTAGAGGCAAGGTGCTATGGTGTGATCCCTATTGTGGATGCCTTCGAGGATGGACCACCCCGAGCAAGCTCGTCTGCCTTTTCGTTTCCGCTAATATAGCTTTAACCTGATACCTATAGGACGAGTACCCCGTTACACCGAGAGAGAGAATTCAGGGTGATTTTATACTTTAATACCAATTTTGAGGTTGTAAAGCGCTTTGACAAGGTCTTGACAGCTTGGCTGTCTGAGCAGATGGTAATCTCCTTGTTCTCAATGTCTGAGTTGAGAAGATATTTCCCGCTTCAAGGGTGACTTTGACTTCGGCCTGGAATGACCAATTCCACATGAGGGTCCTCGCAGAAAACGCCTGGTCCGGCTAGTTCTTCCGATTTGAAGCCATATCTGTGTTAATAATAGGGTTTAGCAATGGCTGAAACACAAAGTGTGAATCCCATTCTGCCCTATATGGAATTTTCGTTTTGAAGCTGCCTTTTAGCATAATCTCGCGGAGGTGATCGCTATCCATGCCAATGTCAGGTGCGATGAACTGCACAAATTCAAAGATGTATTCGTGTGGAACTCTTGTTCCAAGGTAAATCTAGCTCGAATAAATATGCATCGTTAGGTCGGTATAGAGGGATTTGGGTACTTTTCCATTAATACCTTCCAACCGCAGGCGATGGGGAGACTATGGCGACGCGTCCTTACCGGGGGGTCACACATTTCCGAACTCTTGACCAACCAACTACTCTATAAGCCAGGCAAAATTTATTTCGAAATTCGCGTGTGGTGTAACACTTTGCTAAACGTATGATGGTTTAGCTAGTTAGGCTTTGACAAAACAAAATTAAAAAATTAATTATTCTGACGTAAAACCAGCAATTCAGCCATACTGCGGAAAAATTTTGAAAGAGAAAATAAATAAACAGGTTCAAGAATAATTTACAATATTAAATATAGAATAATCCGCCAGACGACCTCATAACTGACGAGTCGATGTTTTTTTTAATGACTATCCAAATAAGCTTCTTTTCAGAGTCCACGTTTTCTTAGTCCTCTCACAAATGACGGGCTCGCAATCTGCTGCGGAAACAGTAGATTTCTTCTTCAGTTGTTCCAACATCAGTGCTGCTGTTTCTAAGACCACCACATCGAAAAAAGGGTCGACTTGGTACAGACCACCAGAAGTAAAACCTGCAAACAACACCAGCGTTGTTATTGCTCCTGTAGAAATTATCAAGACGATATAGGGTTGGCTTGATACCAGCGCACGTTGAAGCTGTCGTAAGGACAGTCTGGGCCGGTGAGGTCATTTGACCAACAGATTAATCTTGCGTCAGCTCCCATTCTCCCTCAAGCAGACTTGGAACCACCGAACTATTTTCAGGTTCACAAGTTGATCACCCTTAATGTGGCTGTTAACCGAACATTTGATCGGCATCCAGGACACACCGTTGTTTACGTTGCAGCGAATATTCAAGAAATTAGAAACCTGCGTTAAGCAGGCTTTCAAGATGTCGCTGTTAGCAGACTGTCAAGATGCTGCAACTAGTCTTGAAGTAAGGAGTTTCCTGCATTAAGCGGGCACCCAAGATGCCACAGTTGTTGTTCAAGATCGCGGTTTCCTGCTTAAGGGATGTGTTCAAGACGCCATCGTTTTCTTTGACTTAAGACCCACAATTGTGGACGTAGTTCCCCCAACAAGACTTGGCATTACGCCAAAAGACTTACATCAGTAGAATAAAAAAAAAAAAATTTTTACTATAATTCGAAAAAGTCCTGTGACACTTAAAAATCTATTTTATCCTCGTGCCATTTATTTGGCCACTCCTCCCAAATCATTTTGCATTCCATCCTATAAAGGGCAATAAAACGGTGCAATTCATTCGTACCATAAATGTAGCTAAGAACGACACTTGTTCCGTAAATTTTCTTAAAAATTTCACTTTCTACACGCTACAAACATGCTACGATAATGGAAAATTCTCCTCCTCCATACTAAATTTTGTCTTTCCTATGGGAGACTTCATACTTGATGATGTTCATAAAATTCTTTTTAAAATGTCTTCCACTGATGCATGCCACGGCAGGGAAGAGGGGAAAGAATACTATAGAAAAAACAAAAACTCAGAAAAAAAAAATCTGTGGAATCTGAAATGCCACCAATGGCGCTCCAATCGATGTTGTTAGAGAGTATGCGCGACTTCTTTAAATGTTTTGTGTTGCGGATTCTACTTCATTTCCATATCACCAACAGCCTCGAATGAATCCCTTGTCTTGATCCCGATATTTTTTGTTTTCGCCGCAAACAGGTAGACTCGTATACGTAATCCACCTTACTTACCTCAACTGAACTGTCTCTTATAGCGCATAGGCCTCGCTCTATACCTATATCTATAGAAGTTCTACACTGGATTCACATGTCTGCTGGTGTTTGTTGTCATTTCTTCTCCTATGTTTTTTGTTTTGTTTTATAGTTAGTGTTTCTGTAGCACCTTTTGTCCAATTCCCACGCTGGACTCGCGACCACGCTCAACTATTTATTATGCTCGTCTCTTACAGTATGTATGTTGTGTGCGTCACCTTGTACCTGTTTGTTTTTTTTTTATATAGTCTCTCCTCCTTCGTGTTCTCCGCACTGTTTTGCATTTGTTTTGTACATTTGTGGTATGTGCCGCGCGACGATAGTTTGCATTTCTGCTTCACTTTTTGTTTGTCCATCGTTCTATCTAATGACCGTTACCTGTATAATATCGCAGGCATGAGGCACGCATGTGCAAGTAAATTAAAACTTGATTCATTACTTAACTATAAAGATATACTCCTGTGGGAGCATTCTTGAGATCACTGTAAATATTAGGAGGGTGTGAGGGAAGAGAGGATTTTTATATCAACTTGATTTTTTGATTCTATATTTTCCAAAAATTTTAGTGTTCAAAAAAAAAAAAAATTCCCAACTTCCTTTCAAGAAGATATTTTGCATTTCGCGTAAATATTAAATCTTAAGACCCACGCAATTATGCGAAGTGATGAAATTATCAAGGCGGTAGCATTTTAAGAAATTTTGCTTGTTTTATTTTGGTTATTTTTAATTACGACTTACATCTCTATATATGTAGGGCTATCGCGGCATGTAAATTATTATGCTGTCTGAAAAGAGGGGGCGTTATGGATCTTAAATTAACTTGAAGTTTTGCAACTTTGAGTATTTTGCATAAATATTACTCCCATGTGAAATCCGCCAATAAGAAATGGCTGATAGAACACTGAATTAACACTAACTATAGAATTATGAAATTGATTTTTAACTTGATACGCAGCTGGGAGTTGTGACAGCATCGGTTTTGAATAAATTAGATTTTGTTTTATAGGCTTTTTTCTAATTTTTTTTGATTGTGTACCGATTTTAAGTTTCCTGTAGAGGAAAAATCTTATATTGAATACAAGTTTTTTTTTTTTTTTTTATAATATTTTTAAGTCAGCCCGTACTTCAGTCATGTCAGTCATACTTTTTGCAAGTAAGTGTAGAAATTTTTGTTTTTAAGTTTTAAAATATTTAAACAAGAACAAAGGTGTCAACTTTACAAAAACAATCCACGAGAGATATATGAATAATTATTAATAAATTTAATGTCATTTACAACAATCATAATTATAAAATTTAACTCTTAAGGTGACTACATATACAGGGTGTTTCCGCCTAGGAGGTCAATAGAGCAAAGTAATCCTGAAACCTATTTTCGAAAATAATTTGTTCCTTTGGTGACTATACAAACACGTCATTTAAAAAAAATATCGGTTAATAGAATAGAATAGAAGCGAATAGAAAAGTTGTTTATTTTCAACCCCGGCCGTTTGGCCACGTCCTCAGACGTTGGGCATTACGATGTTACAAAGATTTACATTTAACGAGTCTTAATTAGAATGTATACAAAATAAATGTTAAGATTAAACGATAGCATATAGACAAAGAAATTAGTTGTATTAGAAGATACAATAAATATAGATACTGCCGAACTAGGCTAAAATAATTATGTTGAATAAAATATATGAGATACATGTAAAATAACAAGGTTCCCTAAACAATTACAACGCGAAGATGTCCTGATACATTGAGCGTAATTAATACAAAAACATATGCAAAAGTGAATATCAGGTATGTTATACCAGCAATAACTAATGAACAAGCGCGCTACAACAAAAGATAACTGGATGACTTGCAACTGGAGAAAAGAACAACCCAACGGCAAACATGTAGAGCAAAGACCTTAACTTTGCTTAACGTGTCTGTTAAAATAAAACAAAAATAAAATGTAATGGAAAGTAATGGAAGGCAAATTGGGCGGTTTGAATGGCTCGGATAGTCTCCAAAATTCCGAGATGTGCAACCCAACATCACAGAAGTCAGTATCACAGTCATTTATAAAAATATACATTTATAATATTTTTTTTCCCTTAATTAGTAATATGTTGCATTGCTAGCTCTTTGAACTTCTCAATTGAGCCAGCCGATCTGACTTGTCTAGGCAGGGAATTCCAGAGGCTCGCTCCAACTTGGTAGATATGTCTAGCTCCAAAGTGAGTCCTGAACCTGGGCAGGACCAGCCTGAAATTGTCATGATTACTCCAGGTCTTTTTTTCTTGAATATAATTCGGTAATGAGCCGTTCCTGCTCCTGAATATAAAGGTCATAGCATTGAGCTGGTACACCTTGTCCATTGGCCCCGGCAGTAATAAATTAGTGAGTGCTGCTACATGAGATTGGCGCCCTAGTCTGAAAGCATAGCGCAGACAGGCCTTGAACGCACTCTCTACTTTTGCTAAGGCTGTACAGTTCAGTGGATACATTGCCACATCCGCATAAAAGAACAATGGTAGGACCAGCGCGGAAACCAGACGAGATCTAATCCGCGGGAGCAAGTGGTGTGATACTGCGTATAAGGAGCGTAGCCCAAAATAGACCCTTGAGCATAACAGATTGACATGTGCTTGCCAGCTAAGGCATGTGTCCATGAGTAGACCCAAGTTTTTGACGTAGGATGAATCTAGTGAGATGATGTGATCCTGGAGGCGGACCGGGGGAAGTGTGTCTAGTGCGACTCGGCTACTGCCATTGGAGCAGTATATAATTGCCTGAGTTTTTGTAGGGTTTAGTGCAAGTCCATTATCTGTGCACCAGCTGTTGATACTTTGTAGGTTTTCATTTAGATTTGCGATAAGTCCGTGAAGGTCTGAGTCCATGGAACCAGCGTAGAGCTGCAGATCATCCGCATAAAGGTGGAAACCAACATTTATGATTGATGCGGAGATGTCATTTATAAAAATCGAAAAAAGAGAGGTGCTAGTATGGCCCCCTGTGGGAAGCCCATAGTCACCTCTCGTGAAACGGAGCTACGACCATCACTCTGTACGATTTGGGCTCTTTCACTTAAGTAGCTAGCTACTAGCTCTCCTGCTGAATTAGAGAAACCAAATTTGGTTTTAAGTTTGTGGATAAACAGAGCATGTGGAACCGTGTCAAAGGCTTTCTTCAAGTCCATCAGTATGTGAATTACTTTTTCCCCCTCGTCACACAGCGTCCGAATGTCTGTTACCACTTTTACTAGTGCAGTGCTTGTGGAATGGTTTCGTCTGAAGCCCGACTGGTGATCTGCGAGTAGCTCTTCTTGGTTTAGATGTTCTATGATTTGGTCCCTGGCCAATATTTCGAAAACTTTGGAGATTGCCGGCATTATCGAGATCGGCCTCCAATCGGAAGGAGAAGCTGGCATTGCAACCTTAGGGATCGGTGTGACAAGCCTCGTCTTCCAGCACTTAGGAAAGGTCGAGCTCGTAAATAGCCTATTGAATAGGTGTGTAATTATGGGTAATGTGTGTGGCAAGACAAGCCTCAGAAACTTAATTGGAATGTCATCGTTTCCTATGGCGTTAGATTTTACTTGATTGAAAGCTTCCACAATTTCCATCTCACTACAGTTCCTGAATGCAAACCTTCAGAGCTGTTAGATGATAGGTTGTGAGCTAATGACTTTTTAATGCATAAAGATGATTTTTATATCGAAATACATTGAATTGGTTTTTTTTTTATTGTATTGATCACGCACGGTATAACGATTATCAAAGTATGGCCTTCTCGATCATATGGTGGACATTTCGCTCGTTTCAATTAGAATCGTTAAAATCCAGAGAGTATATTTTAGCTGAAATAGCTGGGTTTTTCTTTGATTTTTGACAAGTTATTAATTTATTCTGGAACTAAGTGTCAAATGTTACCTTAGAGCAGTGGTCTTCAACCTGTGTTCTATACGGAACCCCATGGTTCCTTAAAAAATAAATAGGGATTTTGTGAGAATATTTTATGATTGAAAATATAATGAAATTAAAATTTTGGGTTGATTGTATTTTGGGAGGAAATACTGAATGCCTTTTCAATTTACACAATTTTTTAGTCGACAATATGCTGAACTTAATGAGAATGTAAAAAAACGTATATATTGCAACATTTATCAGATTTACAAAATACTTTTGTCGAATATTTGCTTGCTCAGCCAGAAAATTTGGATTGGGTTCAAAATCCCTTTATTAAATATTGTAATACCTACCAATTATACTTACCAATAAGAGAAAGAGAACACATCGATATTTCAATTGAATCCACATTAAAAATAAAAATTTTTGAAGGAGAGATATTGAATTTTTGACTTCAATTTTTTCTCCAATATCCTGAGCTTGCAAAAATAGCTATTTCACATATGATGTCATTTATTACCACAGATCTTTGTATATATTGCCACAAGAACCAAATATAGAAATAGATTAAATGCAGAAGATGACATGAGGTTGCAAATTAAGAACTATACCAGATTTTGAAATAATTTGTAATAAAAAACATGCTCAACCTAGTCATTGAGTACTTTTTTATTTCAAATTTTAATTATTTAAACTTTTTATATAAAAAAAAGTAAAATTTGTTTTTACTTGCTTGAAAATTTTCGAAATTGGGGCTGATTAATATTATCAGCAGGGGCCCCAACGTCCGCGAAAAGTTTAAGAACACTGCCTTAGAGCTATTTACTCTAAATAACAAGGACTTCTTCGTTAGGCAAAAATGTTTATCAACAATTCTGGCGAAAAAACAAAAGAGCTCCTCCTTCAAAAATTACAGAGTTCTACTCAAGCCACTTCCCCTGCGGTATCACTTAAACAAGATGGATTTGACTTAACATCATTCTGCCGAGGCGGAGATTATTCCACCTCGAGCATCCATTTTTTTCACCAAACTATATGTGTGAAAGTTCAAACTCAGATAGGCTTTAGACTTCATTAAAAGTCTCAATCTCAACTTAGAATGGGAATAAACTTAAACGGGAATTTACAATAGATCTTTCAGGTTGGCCGTTGCTTCACCTGGACAACCCTCTACGAATCTAAAAAAAAGAGAGATAAGAGAGATATTCGTATCAGTATAGGCGAGTGTCTTGTCACCACTGCCTTACTGAATACCAGCTACGTTGTCTTTCAGTAGTATAGAGCTGCAACAGCCGAGAGATATGTTACCCGCTTGAGCGTTGAAGAGCTGACCAACTAGTAACGAATGGCTAATCGTTCGTGGAGTAAATCGACTGGAAGGTCAACACCTGTTCCTGGAAGTTGTAGAAAGAACCAGTCTACTTTTTGTAAGACTGGACTTGCGAGAAAGTTGTTAGTTGCTATGGTTCCGGACTGTCCCTATAAGAGCCCGAAGGAATATTCGAATTCGGCTGAATCTAAATTATCTTGTGAGTTGGGTTTCTGTATTCAGAATACAGAAATGGTTGGATTCAACAGGTGTAGACTGCGTCTGTGATAAACGGGAGACGTACCAACTCCAGTCGCGCCTGTACACTCTTGAGGTAGTATCTTGGGATGTTATTATATAAGCGCGTGTTACTAATAGTCAGTACAGATTAGCCGATCCTATGGATAACTTGATCAACGTCGAAGACGATCGCTTCTATAGTAGCATCGGTTTCTGATTAGGGAGCATCTAAATACAGGAGCTCTGAAAACTAAATAAATATTTTTTTTTTTAATAAATAATACGCCAATGCTTTGGTCTTCTTTCAATTTTATTAGCAGTGAGGAATCTATATCCAATCTTATGTTGTACCTATTGTTAGTTTTTTTTATATATTTTTAAATAAAACATGAACATAAAAACGACTATGTAAAGGCAGAAGCACATCTCTCAGGCTTCTTCGTAGCTTGCCTCAAGGCTTGCCTCAGAGAATTGAAAACAAAATGATACTACCGGGCTCGGTGCTGTCATTATAATTTTGATAGCCTGATAGAGAAAAATTTCCAACATTGTGCAAAGCGCGCGTTGGGGCTAGGTCTTGAGGCTAGTTGCTGACTTGGTTTTGTGTTGCATCATTTAAAAACTCGTGTTGGAAATTTTGACAACGCCGCAAGGAAGCCTCGAGGCCTGGATGTGTTTCTGCCATTAGTTCCTGGTTGAGTAGTAAATAAAATAATTTTATTTTTCATTATCTACATGAAATTCGAGGCCTACTGACGAGGACTTTTCCGAATCTCAATGTGACTTTCGCATTAGGTTTACGATCAAAACCTTACAAATGCGATATGGTTGCCCAAGGCCGTTTATGTCATGCAGATGACACTGTCAGGCCGCCACAGATCTACTTTAGATAGTATTTTGAAGCAAGTGTATTGGGCCAACTTTTGAAATGAATGGGGAAGATAGCTTATCTCTTAGATTTTAGAGAATAGTTATTGCTTTAGTCTCATTTCACCTGTACCCTTTTTATCCACCCAATGGCTACAATTAGCTGATTCGTTAATATTAATCCTAATTCTTATAAGATCATCGTGGATCATCGAACATCGTCGATAGTTTCGATAGCCGATCCCTTCCCATATATACATATTGATACGCATATGTATATTTCCACGATCGTGCCATGACTGTTAGATAATATAGAAACCACCTGACTGCCCTTTCATTTGATTATTATAAAGCCATAATCTCTGTCAGCAAAGGATTCGTGTTGTTCGCATTTCGCACACCATTCTAATTGCATTTTATAATCAGATCTGTAATTTCTAAAAAGTTATCAAAGAAAAAATTGAACTAGAGGATTTTGTACTTTACATTTTTTTAATTTTTTTTACAAAGTTGTGAATCTTATCTGTGTTGCGGAAATCTATTTATTAATATGTTTCGGCTTGTCGACTTGCTCTTGACGTCGAAACATTTATAATCTAATCTATAATTCCAAAGCTATCTCATCTCTTTAAAACAAGATCATCACTTATCACATTTTATTCCCCTATATATGGTAGATGTAAGCCGAATTAATTAATTAATTGTCCACTACCAGCTTATTGGCCGTCTGAGTTTACTGTAGTGTAGATAGCAGATAGCAGTTCAGCGTTTCAATGCTGTCCTGATGAGATCACCTTGTATTGCTGATCGAAACACACTGTATACTCTCAAAATTTGTTCATGAAATTTTGATTTCAGCTTTAGCCAACAAATGATAGTACCTCGATAATTGTAGGATATGCTTAAGAAAAAGTGCAAAAAACGCAGAACGGGTTATATTTTGGATGCAGAGTGTGATAGGCCATTTAAAATTCAATCTTTTGCGCTTCTAAAATCCAACATGAAAATTGATGTTGATGACGTGTTTTTTCATAAAAATTAAAATTCCGAAATTTTAAATTTGTTGACCCATAACTTCGAAACGGCGAACAGCGGGGGGGGGGGGGGGGGAGACAATTATAGACCACAGAAAAATTCAGCGATTATCAGGGTGTAACGTTCAAAAGTTACAAGGTAATCTATAAAAACATACACAAATATCTTTAGGCCCCGAAACCATTAGAATACCCCACCCCAATCAATCCATACAAGGGTTTTTGAAGAAAACAAAAAAAAAAAATAATACCGGCAAACGAGAACTCTCTTCTTTAATTTGACCTATTCCACCTGGGTTTATCCGAATTGTAACCGTAAGAATTATTAGCGTGTAATAAAACTAGTATATTTTCTTAATCACCCTGTAACTTCAAAACGTATCATTGATTATCTCATGGTGCTCGGAAGGAAACAATGTAGAACTGTAGTTGGCATCATCACCGGCCACAGCTCGCTCCACGCTCATCTAACAAGAATGGGAGTTGTTGACAGCCCTGAATGTCTGTCCTGCCTGGATGAAGAGCCTGAGACAACCGAAAATTTTTTGTGTACCTGTCCGGCTTTCGCTTGGAGCAGGCTGGATACTTTAGGTTATGTCTTCCTATCTGTAGAGGAGTTGAAAAAACTTCCTCACCAAGACCTGATGCGCTTTATTAAGAGGACAGTAAGGTTTTGGTGATAGGGCCTTTAGCAGGACAGCACAATGGAAATGGACCACTCTCCCCTGCCATACAAAAAAAAAAAACCCTCAAAGATGAGATGTTCTCTCCCCTTTCCATACAATTTATTGTTTACCTATAAATGAGTATCTACTATCCCCTTCTGCCCTTTGGATCTCTCATCGGGAATCACCCTGTATCCAACAGTTTCCAACTTCCGCCTACTGTCCATATTCGAATTAAAATTTTATGTTAGAGTAGAAATCAAAAAAAAACAAAAACGCTAGATAATTATCAGTGAAAGTACGAGTATCTACAAATGTATGCATACCTAAATATCTTTTATTCAAATCTCTCCATTCATCATCACCACACAGTGTGTGCAATACAAAAAATTGTTATTTTCCCGCACATGCTCAACCTCCTCTTTGTCATGCCCGGAGAGATAAATCGACTAATTCCGCGCATCTTATTAAGTCGTCGCCTGTAAATTGATTAAAAACTCATTCGGAAATAACTCAATTACCGAGTCCGATTAAGAAGGCTGCACAAAACACCAACGCAGCACGCTATACAAATGTCGTCTGCACAACTCTCACAGCTCGATGACATCCTCCATGAGATGTTGAGAAGTAAGTCGGGGACGAGATTCTGGAATGGATTTTATACAATAAAAGAAAAAAAAATAATTAAAAACTTTAGTCTCTCACGAATGAAAGAAGGTGTGTGTGAATGTGTATATATGTGTGTGCAGTCGGGATATGCGCCTAACTTGACAGGATTCTATGGGTGAATTATTGCAGGAATTTAGCTGCAATCGCAATCACAAATTAAACAAAATTTCATGCTGTTTTACTGCTGCACCAGCATGCGAGCATATAGGGTGCAGCATGGTGCGGAACTTTACAGAGACAACGATCTCTATTTGTTTAGGGTAGAGCACAGAGTATACCTATACCTAGTACCTATACCTAGTATCTATACCTAGTATCAATGCATACTACTCTAGGACTGAGCGGTTATGTCCACGGCCGGCGGGCAGTGCAATTACAAACAATTATTTCTCAGGTGTCACCCATCGTTGGCGCTGTGCTTACATGTGTTCACATGTCCCAGAATATGTGATTGAATGGGTTGAGGGAGTTGTGTGGAGAACCGGGGAGGGGAGGACTCAGGAATATAAAGGAGAGCACACAACAGCAACAACAATAAGAACAACAACAAAACTACTGCATCTCACGTGCAAGAATGTCAGTTGCATCGTTGCATGCAATTCGAGTACAAATGCATGACACAAATCGGGTGATTGGTAATACGCTAAATTACTCGTATGTACATGCGCAGATATTCTCCACTCGTTTCATGGTGATTTATAAATAATATTTAGCCTAGCTTTATTGGTGACTATTTCTCTCCTCACAACAATAATTAATTCACACGGGTCATGTAACATCAAAGCTTTTCGTGACCTCTTCAATATGTAGATCTCGAAAAACAAAAAAGTTTTAATTCGTATGAGAATTTAACTGTCTTGTGTCGGATTATGGTTGATGCGCACGGGCGGATTGAGGGGCGTATACTTAACAAGAAATCACAATTTAACGCTGCGTGTTATTTCATTCTCATCCTCAGGGGTAGTAGTAGTAGTAGTAGTAGATACTAGAAAAGGATTCTTGTATCCTGCTGGGTGAAATTCATTATTCTGGGATTCTTTTAATTGCAATTTTTTTTTTATACCACGGATTATTTAAGTTCTTGAATGAGCTATACACAACTACAGTAAAAACTGAAAAAGTTTGACCCTCTCAGTTTATTGTACCAAAGACGTTAAGCTCTTTCGTAATTAATGTTTGTAGTGGAAACTTCATGAAATTCTTGAATCTTGAAATAAACTTTCATTGAGCATTTGAACTCTAGCTGAGATAAATGGAGCATGAGTACCTCAGACAATCATGAAATTTATATCGACGAAAAAGATAATTAAAAGTTGTAATGAGTGAAGGATGAGACTGAAGAAATAAAACCCGTCGGACTACTACAGTTAAGGTCTTCAGTACGATTCAATATACCATGACATTTGGTTGTACTATAGTAGTTTGAAATGATATTTTCCAGTATCTATAGTTGATAACTTAATAAATATCGATAAGAAGTCAACTATAGAAGGATTTAAGGAAAATTATTTGTTTTCGTTGTTTCCTGGTTATAAAGAACTTTTTCAATTAATTCGTGACATGAAAGTCATCAAGAAGCATCCTTAAGGAATTTTCAATATAAGACTTTAGGTGGTGCAGGCGGGGGCGGTTGATAAAAGGGTCACAGTGTCGTAACTATGTTGCTAGTTTTATCGAGTTTTATGACTTTGGCTTTTCGAAACAAAGACACGTTTTGAATATAATGGAATCAATTTGACAGACACAACTATACCGAAAATGGGAAACTGGATGAAATTTGCACAAATTCAGGAAATTGAGTAAATTCAGTTGAAACGAAAATAGGTTTATCCAATAAGTGGAGAAAACATCTCATGTATATTTCTATTAATTAGGGATAAGGTATGGACTATAGTCACCTCAGTCCGATGAATCCCCATTTATTTTTGTTATTCCGTACCTCAAAATGAAAAATAAATGAAACCGTTTTTTTTTTTTTTAAATAAAAATTTGAAATTTGGCAGAAGGTATAGTGTTTAGTAGTGTTGAAAAAAATATGAAATGTATAGCTAACGACCGGGGGGAAAACACTACAATCGTAATAACGTATTTACTAAGCTTTCTGAACAATGTGGCACAATTCATTAACTTTTCATTTATTGCAGGAAAATTTGGATTAGATTTAAATATACACTTAAATTCGGTCCGATCGATTGACTGTACGTATTGATAAAGTTCTGATACGAAACTCTGAGTCAAGCTCACGGATTCGCTCTTTTTTTGTTTTTTAGTTCAATATTAGGTTTAGTCTCCTTACGAACCTTAAGATTTCCTTGAGGTAGTGAGTATTTCGCCTTTGAAGACGGACTGGCTAGTTGTATATGAAGTAATATGCAGAGATTATCTTCTCACGGTTATTATTTATTTATTACACTAAATCATTATTATTATTATTAAAGTTAATCTTAAAATTTGCGAAGGCAAGAGAGCGAATATTAAACAGAAATTCGATCTAAAGGCTTCTTCGAAAGTACTTCGGCGTAATCTGCGAAACGCTTCTGTATATGGCAAAAAAAAAGCCGCTTAACTGCAACCTGAGTTCGAGTGAGCTTAATAAATTTTTCGTAGTAAATCATAATTTGCAAGCCTATAATCAGTCTTTCTTAAAAAGTTTAAATGTCTCACCTAGTTCGAATGGCTTTAGTTTCTTCGTTTATTGTCCGTCCTCTTTTACATAATTTTAATTACTGCATCAGTAAGTCAGTGTTTCGCATGATCTGGAAATTCGCGCATGTGATCCTTATCTCAATAAGCCACCCACTTCAGGCCTATCAGCTTATTTGTTTCATCTTTAAAGTGCTCCAGAAGCTGTTGTATTGACAGGCTCAACATTACACGCTCCAGAATGACCTTTTTAGTTGATGATAGTCGACCTAAACTTAGTTGTGGAAGTGCTCTTGTGCAGATTACAACGGACTTCCGCTTAGATCGTGATAGACGGTAAGTAGCTATTATGATACTTCGGACTTCTCCAAGGCATTTGATAGTATCTGCCATTGCAAGTTGTTGAGAAAAATGTCCTTTTTTGTACCAAGCCACCCTCTTAATAATAGGATTCCTTCATGCTCGGTCGCAGAGGGTTACTTTGGAGCAAAATAATTCTTCCACTTGTTCCCATTAGCTTTTGGGGTCCCACAGGCTTCCATTCTGGGCCCTTTACTGTTTAGTTTTTACAACAATGATTTGACCGAGCATATTCGGTACGTTAACATTCACATATACGCCGATGACGTGCATATACAGGGTGATTCAGAACAAGATACCTTCCGGTATAGCGATTCCTTGAGGTAAGCTGATAAAAAAATTGTTCCACATACCCCCCCCCCCCCCCACCCTAGAAACCTTCCTTTAGGAGCTGTGGCCAGTTAAAGATTTCTCCAATATTCGTGAACCCTGATGGGACTAAATGAGTATAACTTTTGAACCATACTATAGATTTTGGTTATTGTTGGGTTGGCTTATTAAATAGCCAAGAATAGTAGCTATCGAGAAGTGTATTAGTCTGTATTTTTTAAGTAAGCATCTTTAAATTATTCTCAAATATTTCCAAAATTTTGATTTTTTTGCACACAAAAGTTTTTGAAATAAATAACGGTATTTATGAAATTTGTGTGTAAAAAAAATCAATGTTTTGGAAATATTTACGAATAATTTAAAGATGCTTAATTAAAACATACAGAGCAATACACTTCTCGACAGCTACTATTCTTGGCTATTTGATAAGCCAACAGTAACCAAAATCTAAAGGGTGGTTCAAAAGTTATACTCATTTATTGTCACGAATATTGGCGGCGAAATCTTCAACTGGCCACAGCTCCTAAAGGTGGGTTTCTAGGGTGGGGGGGGGGGGGTATGTGGAACAATTTTATGATCAGCTTACCACGAGGAATCGCGTGGTATACCGGAAGGTATCTTGATCTGAATCAGCCTGTATATTATCTAAGTCGTTTTATAGGTTTGATCGAGAATTGTGTTGGTCACTTGAACAGTGACTTGCAAAATATGTTCATCTTGTCCTTGGAAAATAAGCTCAAGCTGAATCCGAATATGTTGCAGTGCATTGCTTTTCATTGTGGATCTATTGACCGTACAACGCTTTCTACCATTTCATTGGACGGTTGTCCATTACATTGTGAGGGTCGATATCGTAATCTTGGCGTGATTTTAAATTCTAACATAAGATTTTGTGACCTCTTCAACTCTAACATAACAAAAATATATGGCACTCTCCGCCGTCTTTGGCGATCTGCTAGTTTACTATCTCCTAAGCTCCGTTGTCATCTTGTCATTCTGCAACATTTCAATCTCGCCTCTGATGTTTTTCCCAAGCTCGACTTACAATTGACAGATTGACTGATAGAAAAATTGCTTCACGATGGCAGCGATAAGTAATTTAGTTCACAATTTAATCAGTACTACCAACGTCACTAAAAGAATGCACTGTGAAACCCAATTTGGTTTAAACTACGTTTAAATTTGGAGGATGGTTTAAACTAAACCTTGGTTTAAACCAGACTGTGAAAATGGCCATAATTCTGTATAATTTTGAAAATATATTTCTGCTTAGTATGCTTTTCTGACTAACTGTGTTTTCTCAGTAGTCGTTAAAAATCTAAATTGTTGCCACTGCCACTTACCAACGGGTTAGGAGTGATTTTTTGCATTTTCATAAAAAAAAAACATCTGCAACTAAAATTACAGCCATAAAAAAAAAATGTGCAATTAGGAAATAATATTAAGAAAATATGAAAACTAAGTCTTTGACTAAAGGAAAAAAAGAAAAACTCCTTCAACCTAACGAGCATTCCCCTAATCAACCTATGCTGTATAGTACATGGTACAAAGGTTATTTATTCCACTTACGTTATACTTAAGTATAATAACTCTTCATGCTCTGGATAAAGAGGGTGAAAGTCATGCTCCATTTCCCACACTCTTAAAATAATACAAAACCGGATTTTATTACACTTTGGTTACCGACCAGCCAGCCAACAGCAATTGACAATAATTTACAAATCTTGGAAAAAGGGCACAAGCAAGCCCTGCAGGATAAGTTGAAAGGACTTAAGGACCATTATAAATGGTATTTAGCACGCCATTGACCGATTAATTTGTCTGGCCTCATTATAAATACGACAGAAACAAACTTCGTGATTTGGATCACTTAATTCTCACCCGATTTACTCAAGTGCAATTTGCTTTTGGGGAATCTTGTCGACAAAATAGTTATGGTGCAAAATTAATGTTTCGAAAAAGTCAATAACAATATTGTTGTTTTTGTTTTTCGATGGAAGAGTTTTTATTGCCTTCTTAAATTAGAAGAATTAATTCGGGATTGTCTAGAATCTTGCAATTTATTTATTTGTTGGCGGTTTTATGCAATTTACTGCATGAATTAGAAGAAAAGATTTGGAGGAGGATTTTATAGATTGTTTGTGTGATATAGAAAAATCCAAGTTTACTGTCTTTCTAACAACGAGCCGTTCAAACGCTTGATTGTCTCTAATTAATCAATTCCGACACAAAGTCATTTTTAGAAATTATACTAGTACCTCTCGATAAAGACTTTCGATTTTCCTCAGAAAAGTGTTTTTCATATAATGGACATCATTCTTTATTATTTTGTTCAACATTTCGACAAAAGAGCTAATTATAGAGAGTATGTTGTAAAACTCTACTTAAAACCTAACCACGAAGTATCAGATTGGCCTTCACCAAATTACTAGAAGCCAGGTACAAACTTTCAAAATAACATGAAAAGTTCGTCAAACTCGACATATGGAAATAGTTAGTGCTAATAAAGAGCATGCAGATTCATCTACCGTTTGCTACCTACGTATAGGTAACTAATGAAAACAACCACCAATCTCAGAGTTGTTTTTTAATTTGTTGCGAGCATAAAAAAAAGAAAATCTCTTTCTGAATAATTACTTGGCATCTAATCCAAAACGCTTCGCTTCAGACATTAAAATTATGCTTCGGCAAAGTAAAATTGATCCTCTAGATTGGTATTTTTCAACAATCCCATTCAATGAATGGCGTGACTTACCTCTAGAGTTAATAAAAGTTTTTATACTATATGGGATCACTTCCGCGTAATATTTATCAATGTGTTTACTTTTAAGTAATTAACTATGGACGGAAAATCCAAATATCTACTCAGTTTTCATATTATTAATTCATGTTTGATGTCATCTTCTTTTCCTAGTGTTTGGAAGTTTGCAACCGTCACGCCCATTACGAAAAAATCATCTCCGGAATCTGCAGAAGATTTTCGTCCAATTAGTATTTTGTTCTTTATATCCGGAGTCCTTGAAAATGGAATATTTAGACCGGGGTGATTTTCTGACTTGCTGGCAATCGGGATTCTGACGATTTCATAGCTATGAAACTGCTGTGTTGAAAGTAATTTCTGACATAACAAGCGCTCTAGACCGAGATCATTTCATGATCCTAGTACTTCTAGAATTCTCGAAGATTTTTAATAGCATGAATTACTGCATCCTTCTCGATAAACTTGCTAACGTTTTTAATTTTAGCAACTCTGCCGTTGCTTTGATTAACAATTTTCTGAATAGTCATAAACAGCGAGTCAAAGCCAACGAAATGTTGTCTACCGCACTACCACTGCTAAGTGGGGTTCCTCAAGGCTCTAAATTGGGTCCTTTGCTTTTCAGTCTATTTATAAATGACTTGTATATTGTTCTTCAGGATGTGTATATCCATTTACATGCGGATGATGCCCAGTTATATTTTAATAGACCTATTGCGCTTTTAGAAGACTTAATTGTGATCTCAACAGAATTTATGTCTGGTCGAAAAATAATCAATTGGTCTTAAATCCTGTCAAGTCTCATTGTATTTACTTCTACAATAAAAAACTGAATTTTTCTGATGTACTAGCAGTGGTCTTAAACAACGTTTCGCTGTCTATGCTAAACCAAGTCACTACTCTTTGTATTATTTTAAATAGCGAAATGAAGTGGTGCTACTTCGTTAACAGCATTATTAGAAAAGTTTATGCAGGGCTTCGGAGTCTCTGGCTCTCAGCGAGTATCCTATCTGATGAAAATTCTATGAGATTAATTATAGCTTTAATTTTGCCCCACTAAGGTAGTATAATATTTGATAAACAGGATAGTTTTTGTATCCGTAAGATGGAAGTAGCATTCAACGGCTGCATGGTTTTGTTTACGGACTTCTTAGACTTGGTCAATATCTCGGTCATATCTCAACTAATTTTAATGATTTACAGGTTTATTTCGGGTAGGAGGCTCTGATCTATTTACTGATGTATTCCGTTTTGGGATGCTGCCATACCTTGCTAGGGGTTGGGGGGTCTCGAGTGCTTGGCTATTCACTGTTTCCCTATTTGTGGAGACGTGCTCTAGTTTTCTTGTATAATCTAATTAATTGTGATAGACCTAGATACTTCCGAGAATTTTTCCAGTTCACAATATCACGATGTAATAGGAATATAATGCTCCCACGCATGGCCGTCTTTAGCCAAGTTAAGGTCGTGGGCAGACTTTAGATCTGGGGCCTCCTAACAGAAATTAAGTATTTGCTGAAATGCTTTGGGTTATCAATAGGAATAATAACGTAAAGTATGCTAAGCCCTATTGAGCACTAGAAACTATTTGTCACCTTGTCACGTAACTGTTTTATCACAAACGTCAATTCCATTAGGCTCTAATGTAAATGATTGTATGATGTGATGTGACAGCAACGTAACTTTTTGGTTCCTCCGGCTAGCAGCTTTTGGGTGACGAAACTATCACCACGTCTTCACGTTTTTGTGGCCGCAGTTAAATTATTTTGGGAGACATTGTACAGCTAGGAAGAAACTTACGTGTCTTCTTTTGAAAAATGGCTACTGTGAGAGAAAAATATAGTAAATAATGAAGCATTAATGCAAGAAGTACAAATGATACAACAAAAATTTGAAGGAATACTCTAATAGTAATTTAAAGATAAAAATGTGGGAAAAATATCAATGAAGGTGTTTATAGGCCTTAGAGTTACAGCTCCAGATTGGAAAGACCCAATAGCCTTTCTTTTGTTGATATTTTCTATATCATTATGACAAATATACATATCACAGTTTCCTCCTCGAAATTTATTGATGAATGGTAATGCAAAACATGAATTTTTGGAGTGACAGTTACTCACTATGAACGGATTAAACTAACCCGTGGCGACAGGACGGCGACAATGACCAACAATTTGTGTGAAAAAAAGTTTCCAGTGCGCGTTACGCCTAACATGAACCAGCAGTATAAAAATTTTCGCTGATTTTCAAATACTTACATTGAGTTTGGCTACTGAAAGTATACCATAAAAAAATGCCGGAAGTTTAAAAAATATTGGGGCTCTAAAGACATAGTCACTATACGTTACTTTATCTGAAGATTTGCTGCTGTGTACAGAAGTTCGAAAAAATCCCACGGTCTACTTTCAATAGCCATACTCTAACAAGCTAGACTTACTTTTAATAGGCTGTCTTACTGGTTGAAGAATTGGTCATCTGTTAGTCTACTATCGCAGGGTATATGGATGGCGGGGACCTGGTCCCGGGCCTATGCGTAAAGATGGCACCGTTCCCACGTTCTTACAAATCTTACATGGAATAACTTTCCCTTTGGTGTCCAAACTGCAGGCACTGTCGGTGTATTTAAGCGGCACATTCAAACAGTATAATATTATTTTATTGTTATTATGAATTATATTCATGATCTTCACAGCAGTATTTATGTGAACATTTTTAGATTCAACTCTAAAATGAAACTAAGTTCTAATAATAGTAGCAGCTCATTTTCTCATTTCTTATAATTTAGAAGAACTTTATCTTTCTTTTTCTTCTTTCTGTTTAGTATTAAAAACTCGATCTTTAGCACGTTAATATCTAATGTACAAAAAAGATTATTAACTCTTATGTAGAGTATCCTTAAATAAATATTTCTATTTCTTTTTCCTCAAGTATTTAAGAATGATTTTAATACTGACAACGTTAGTATTGCCTGACCTACCTAGATCGATAGGTTGTCCTGCTTCAAAACTGTTTATTTAAAATTTTTTCATAAATGTATGGTTGATTATTCCCTGGTAGACAAATCATGATGAGCTCATCAATGAGCTCCTCATGAGTAATCAGATGAACGTTCTGATGATAATTATTCGCGTTTGAATCAAAACCGAGAAAAAAAAAGTCATTTATTTACTTATTCACAGATAGTGTGCATGAGATATTGCATCTCTTTCACTTATTTAGAAATGTATACTTTGCTTCTCTTTTGTGAATTTTACAATATTAGATGAGCACTTCGATGAGTACATAATGAGTGTCACGATGAATTTATTAATGAGCATGTCAATGAGTGTCACGATAAGCTTATTAATGAGCATAGCAATGAGTATTATGATGAGCTTATTAATGAGCATGTCAATTAGGGTTATGATGAGATCATAAATGAGAATCTGATTTTACGATTGATTTCATGTATTTTTCCAAATTCGAGACACTGAGGCGTAAGGATATTGACATAATGAATTGTTCAGCATATGTGCGACAGTCTTTCCTCGGAAAAATAAATCCAAAAATTAATTTAAAATTAATAAATTATATACAAAGATCAAAATTCAAATTTTCCTAGTAGAAATGTCATCTGACACGGTGATGACAAGAATAAATATTCATTTATTGCTGGTTTAGTATATAGGGAGCAGTTTCATGATATCCAATGAGCCCTTCGATGAGATTTAATGAATGCTCATCAGGAGGCTGATCGGAACTTAATTTTCTATATGTTTCTTCATGAATTGCAAACACCTTGATGTTTTTCAGTCAAATTAGTATTGGTTTACATAATAACTGCCCCTTGCGCTGTAACAGACAAGGTAAAACTGTGAGCAATTTCTAGTAGGGTTATGAGCTAAAACAAAGTCTCCTACAAATCTATCAATTCCGATTGCTTGATTAGTTATTTGACTTCACTCCTCAGTGCAATTCATTAACATCAAATCCAGAATAGCAATTACAAAATGAGTATTCCTCTTCGGACCACCACTATTGTTATTTCTTAGTATAAATCCCGAGGTATACTTTTGAAGATTCTTATATAAATCCTTCGCTAGTAATAAAGCTTAAGAAAGTAAAAAAAAAATCTTATGTCGACGGGTTCCTCAGCTAAAGTTATAAGGTTATGGTATTTTTAAGTACCCGCTATTTTCTGAACACTATCATATCGTTTTTCGTATTTTTGGTTCATATATCACAGGATAATTCTTTGCTAAAAAATAATCATAATTAATTTTGGAGTCTTTTTATGAAACAGCTCACTCGTAAAGTTAGAATTTCATTGTTTTGTATGCACTCGCTGCATTTAATTTTAAAACCTTTTTCAGAGCCTCATAGATGGCAAAAAAAGTGTAATTCTGCGTTAAGGTTGAATTCTTTTTTCATTCATATTAAATGCAAGGCTTTAGAACAAAAATATAAAAGTACAGGGTGTGTCTCTTTATCCGAAGAGATCAAAACACAAAATATAAGAAAAAAACGAATATTAAGTTTTCTTAGAAAGTCCCAATAAATACCTTTCATTTGATAAGTATACGAACGAGATACGTCCAGAAAGTAAGAGAATTGAGGCTCTTGGGAATCTTTTTAAAACAAATTTTCCAACATTGCGTTCAATGGCAAGTTCTTGGGAGTAGAATGGTAGCTTGTTTGGCTCAGTCTGTTGAAAATTGTTGTTTTAGTGCTTTGTTGAAATGAGCGTCTCGTTTCCGAATACCGCCAACTACGCTGTTCACCGTAATCCGGTATATTCTTGCGACTATCTCCTCAATATTACCGAAAATTCAAAATTATTAATTCGGCCCGAAAGATCATGGCTTCTGTTTTTTGGAACCGTAAAGGGATTCTCGACATTGAATTTTTGCCCCAGGAGGAAACAATTAATGTTGCACGGTACTATGTATGAAACACGAAAAACTACAGAGGATGATACAGAAAAAATTAAGGGGAATATTAACGAAGGAAATGTGTTTCTTGCATGTCCCCACACTTCCAACAACAAAAAGCAACTCTTTGATTCATTCGATTGTGGTTGGATCATCAACCGTCCTGCTCACAGTCCTGATCTGGAACCTTCAGATTTTCATCTGTTCACGTCTCTGAAGTAATTTATGGATGGAAAAAGGCCTCCGACCGACGATAAGATCAAGAGTGCCATTAAACAATGGGCCAAAGAGGTGGCGAAAGACTTTTTTGACGAAGATATAAAAAAGCTCATCGTTCGGCTCACGATTGATAAGATTGATAAGAAGGGAAGTTTATGTCGAAATCTAGTGTTTGGTATATATATATATAATCTGTAGTGTGCTCTGGCTCTGGCTATTTACAAAGTAGCAAAGCTGCTGGTTACAAATTATGAAGTACATAGCGACGGAGTTATCAGGACTTTTATTGACAGCCAAGCTGCAGTCAAAGTTCTGGGGACTCGAGTACCATTAGATCGCGCCTAGTACAACGGTATTGCTGTAAGCTCGGGAAATTGGGTGCTAACAACAGAGGTATTCTCTATTGGGTGCCTGGTCATAGTGACATTCCTGGAAACGAGGCAGCTGATACTCTAACCACAAAATATACCGCTATAAATATACATATATCTAGCATAAGTCGGCCCCTAGAATCCGCGAAGAGGATTCTAGATGTACAGGCCTCTAAGCTGGAAAATCGCAATCGAAATTTGTTCTGTAAAGACTGAATTTCTGCTGAGGAAGAACTGCAATTATGTGCGTAATCTTACTGCAGTTATAACGGGACACCTATACCTGTTTGGCAAACATGCAGAGCTCATGCAAGCTCCATATAATTACTTCTGCAGAATCTCTCTGGACGAGGTACAGGTCGCGAGCTTTTAGCACCTACTGTGCGAATGCCCCAATGTTGTTAAGCATAGGAAGGAAACGCTTGGAAGCTACTTTTTCTGGGAACTGGTGGAATTATAGCAGACAAAGAGTTTTGGGGACCTAGTAAGGTTCATTAACTTTTGTGGTTGGTATCTTTTCCAGGCAGGGCTCCAATAAAGTGGCATCACAATGGACCCTAGATGGTCTAAGTATGACTGGTCGTGCATGCTTTTATGATCGCCGCCACTCTAACCTAATCTAACCTAACCTAACCTAACCTAACCGAACCCAACCTAAGCTATATATATGTGTAGGAATTTGTACATTTTCCAAAAAATATTGCATTTTCGATTTTAAAAAATTTAGTACTCTGAAGTATTCGTCCAGAATGTGGACCCGCCTCGTATTACGCATAAAAATCAAATAAATAGATCCAGAGTTATAATTATTGGGCGTACAGAGTTACAATTATTGGACGTACATAGTTTGCGCCGTTTGACAACAGATGGCTTTACCAGTAAGTTATAAGTAAGTAAGTAAGTAAGTCATATAATATGGTTGGACATCTGGCAACACCAATAGATCGAAGTATTCGTGATTTTGTACCAGCATCACATAATTTTTTTCCGTGCGAACATGTCGAGTTTTGAGTCGAATAAGCGTCATTTGCGGGAACTTTTGATATACTTCTTTAATTTGAAGAAATCTTCAACTGAGGCGCATCGATTGCTTGCATAGAAGCATATGGTGAAGCTGCTTTAAGGTAGAGAAGTTGTCGTGAGTGGTTTAAAAAGTTTAAGAACAGGAGTTTGACGAAAGTGTACGAAGACGCGGAATTAGAAGCATTATTGGAGGAAGATTCATGCCAAACGCAAGAAGAACTTACACTTACACATTAGGAGTGACTGAACAAGCGATTTCACATAGTTTAAAATCATTCGGAATTGGGTTCCATATGAACTGAAGCCGAGAAACTTTGAATGCCGACTTTGCACATGTGATATTCTGATTGCCAGGCATAAACAAAAGGGTTTTTTCTTAGTATACTCACTGGTGATGAAAAATAGATCGACTACGATAAGCCAAAGAAGAGAAAATCATGGAAACCACGTGGTCATGCTTCGACAGCTAAGCTGAATATTCATGGAGAAAACTCATGTTGTGTATTTGATGGGATCAGCTTGGTTTCGTGTATTATAAGTTGCTCAAATCGAACGAAACTATTAATGGAGCACTCTACCAAACACAATTGATGATATTGAGCCCAGAATTCAAGAAAAACACGCCCACTACTATTCCAGACACGACAAAATTATTCTCCTGCATGATAATGCTCGTCCACAGATTGGGGCGTCGTTCAAAATCCACTAGGAAACATTCAATTGGGAAGTCCTACCTCACCCGCCGTATTCACCAGACATTACCCTCCTCCGATTATCAGTCGTTCCGATCGATGGTACATGACCTGTCTGAGCAGCACTTCACATCATATGAAGATACCAAAAATTGGGTCGATTCGTGGATAGCCTCAAAAGATGAAGCGTTCTTCTGACCCGGGATCCGCATATGCTGCCAGGAAGATGGTAAAAAGTAGTGGCTAGCGATGGACAGTACTTTGAACAAAAATGTACCGTTCTTTTAAAATAAATGCCCAGATTTTGATAAAAAACGGCGGAAACTTATTTGTACTCCTAATAAATATAAACATTCTAAACTTATGAATCATCCTGTATCCGAAAAAAAAAAAAACACTAAACAGACCTTGTCGTTATTAGCTTTATGTTTTAACTCCAATCAAAAATTTTCATTCTAATTTTAATCTACTATTCCACTTAATTTGTGATAAAATTTAAATTTATGTTTACACTTTCCTATACTGCCACGAAATAACTTATTACATATTTACAATATATTATTAATATTCACACATATAGTTTTGTTCCGTTATTTATTAAAAAAAAAAAAAAGAAAAATATATAAACCAAATTCCACTTGATCAAGTTGAGTAGAAATTTTATAAAAATTTTCTCGGTTGTTATTTTAATTTTTAATTTTATTATTATTATTTTTTTTTTCATAGCTATTACTAGATCGTTACCATGTAGGCGAGAAATTAATTGGCTTTAACGATCACCAAATATTTTTCTTAAGACTCCAAAAAAAGTCTAAAAGTTATAAAATGTGAACATATGGATTTTATGTAGGTATGTGATCTACTTCTTTTCACAAAGATTCTCTTCACCGTCGTGTGTCGTTAGCGCATCCTCAATTTAATTTTTGATTCTAACTGTCTCAATTCAACCAGGAAATGATGATTTTCATAAATAAAACACAAAATATTAAAAAATGAATGATATCATAAATTTGTACAAATTCTAAGTAGGTATATGTATGTAAAAAAGCTCTCAATTTAAATTAGTCCGCAATAGGGGAATCTCCTTTTCTATCCCATAACAATCGAAATATTTACAATCGCTCTCCTTGGGAACAAAAGATTCTTTGAGAGATTTCAAAGTTAAATTTTTCGTAAATTAACTAATGACAACGACGACAATGATATCAACAACGCGATATTTGCCCCCGACCGTTCTAGTAGTTCCATAGACGACTTCAAAGAAACCTTCCTACGCATCTTAAATCCATTTGCGAAATATTTTACTTCGACATAATTTGCATATTGGTCTTAGCCATATTTAGCTGTAGATCGTTGAACCTCAAATTCGGTCATTAGTTTGGGGACACCAAAAATGGAAAACAATTGAAAATTCTACACATATTCATAGAGGTGTGATACAGAAAATGTTTTTTCCAGCGGATTGGTCTTTGTTGGAGTTTTTTGTTTTTTTTACATTTATAACTTATGGACTTATGACAGTTATTTGACAGGGTGTTTAATGTTATTAATAAAATTTAGGAAAAATAAAAATAATTTTTACATTTTAATTGTAATTATATGAAGGCTGAAATTGTTTCTTTTAGATACTACATTCCTTTGTACGTATATTAGGAAAGCTGTATGAAGGTGGGAGTGAGATACATTCATAAGACATTGGCAACTCTCTAGTCATAAAGTAAATTACAAGTTCTAGAAATCTATTTGAAGTGGTAATTGAGGAGGTATTTGGTAGAAACACTAAAGCACTTCTCTGACGGGTCGGTACGGTAGCGACCTAGTATCGGTACGACATTTATACTGTCGATGTCGTACCGCATGGAGTTCCCTTAGGCCCTTCCCTGACGGGTCGGTACGGTAGCGATACGAAATTTATCCCGTCGATGTTGTACCGCATAGAGCTTCCTCACGGTCCTACTTGCTATGGACAGGGACACGTTTTGGACGAGCTTTTGTCTTTATACATATTTAAGATTACGCAAAAAAAGGAAACTATATTGGGTACATCCATACATTGAAAGAAACATTAACTGCAAGTTGTTCGTGGCAGCACAGGAACTAGCCCAAGATGATGGAAAGTTTCAATCAATGTATAGTATGAAAAAGAGTACCTTTCAAAAACTTGCTAGGGTTATCTTGCCAGCTATTAGTAGAAAAAATACTAACGAATGTGTTAGTGCTGAAGAAAGGATTCTAATAACGTTAAGGTATGTAAATAAAATTTATATATTTTAATATTCCCAATCTTTACTGAATTAAGATAAGATATAAGTTATACATATGTATTTATGAAGTGTTGCTATTATTACGTGGATATGTATTATCATGGGCATCAAGTACAGCATTACCACTTTCTTGAAATTGTTCCCTTGGTGGTGATGTGTTATTAGAGTAATGAATGGGCTCAAATTGATTACGCAGTTGAGGAGATATTGCGGATTCTGAGGAGTATGATGACGATTCCTCAAATAAGAATCTCTATACGACGGTCCTGAGCGCATCAGCAGATGTTTTAGGCTCCAGACTTTGAGGAGAGAATTAAAGGAGATGACATCCCATAGTAAAGTATATGTATGGCAGCCGTAGCTAAAAATTTTCGCCATCTTAATTTTGGCGGGGTGTTTGACTGTCACTTTTCTATAAACAAAGAGCCGCGAAGTGCGTTTGGCGCAGAGACGTGGTTACAAATGGATAATTTACTTTTTATAGGAAATGGTTAATGACTATTGGACTAAGTGAGAGTAATATAAAAAGGAGTTATATGTGCTCGAAGATTTAGATACAACAAGCCGTGTTGAGGAAAATGCTTTAAAAATACTTTTGTGGTAAATTCGGTAAATTCCACTGACATGCATATATAAGTAAATTCGCAAATAACTTAGATATATCGTCAGTGAGAGCATACTTGCTGTAATCAAAACTGATGCCACATGAAACAGGAGATCAGTCAGTCCATTTATATACTTGTCAGTGGGTGGTGCGGAAGATTGTGCCGAGCTTCTAAGAAATGTGTTTGAATTTTCGCGCCATTAATTTGTTGTGATATTTAAAGCATCAACAATTTTTAATGCCTCCTCTGTCATCTCACAAACACAAGAAGAAGAACGAAAGTTGCTACGCTTTTTTCATCACATGTCGCCTCCTTTAGTTCTCTCCTCGAAGGCTCCAGAGGATGTATCTCCGGTGACATATTTGTTCTTTTAATTTCATCGATTAGCACCATGGCTTTTATTTTAAAAGTTCTTATTTGTTCGTCAGTCATGGTGTTAAATTCTGGTAATAAACTCATAGGATTTCTCTCTATTATCAGAGAATAATATTTGCAATGCTTATGTAGAGTTTCTTCAGGCTTTTCTTTCCTTTTGGTTTTATTTCGTAAGTAGTCTGCGAATATTTTATCAACGTCTGGGATTGGACGTCTGCATTTGCGACCAACTGAATACGCCTGAGATTCGGTTGATGGTTGCACATTTGTTGTGATGGGAATAGGAGTACTAAGAGCTGTCTCATTGTGAGTATTGACATCTGAAGTTTGTGATTCGTCAGATAATATATCCGTGTTGACTTTCAAATTTGGCGTAAAAGTCGTTTCCCTTTTAGGTTGTGGAAGATTACCTGGATTTTCTGCAGTGTTTGATGCTTTTATGTATGGTTGTATAAACGATAAATAGTCTGCTAAGCAGTATGGTTTTCGTGCCTTCGACCCAGATTCACTTGGTGGACATTTCAAACTTCTAAGAAACGCAGGTAGTATATTTCTCCATTTTTCTTTAAAGTCGTTTGCTAGAACAAAGAAAGATGAACAATTGAATTTCATGTTTATTTATTGATATTTTTATCAGCTTTTTCTTTGATTTATGCTTAAGGTATCTTGCTGAAGGATGCTCATTTGTCTCTTTGGGGCTGTACTTTGCTAGAGGAGATAGATAGTACAATATCTGATGTAATAATAGAAACAACATCAGTAATTTGGGATAAGTCACGTGATTTGTACATCGGTATACCTTCTACCGAAAAATGAATTCGTATAGCCAATCGATTCAATGATATATGGAATGTACCAAACTGCTTAGGAGCAATTGATGGGAAGCACGTAAGGATTCAAACGCTTCCCAACTCCAGTTCTACTAATTATAACTACAAGCAGTATCATTCCATTGTTCTTCTAGAAGTTTATGACGCAGATGGAATATTTACCATAATAGAAACAGGATTTGCTGATCGAAATAATGACGGAGGAATCTTTCGAGTTTCCAGTGTAAATCGTTTATTACAAAAAAAAAATAATTTAAATTTACCAACTGGTGCACCCTTATTTCATGATGAATCTAAGCAAGTACCATATTTTTTTGTAGGCGATAACGCGTTTCCTTTAAATCGTTATTTAATGAGGCCATATCCTGTTAGAAGGATCGACAATAAGAAAAGGATATATAATTATAAAATGGGCAGAGTAAGGAAAACTATAGAATGCAGTTTTGGTATGATGACACAAAAATTTCGTGTACTGCTCAATACAATAAGATGTGTTAACTACAACACCATTGTCAACATAATAAAATCTGTTTGCATTTTGAATAATTTTGTCCGTATATTAAAAAAGGCATACAGTACTCAATACCTACGTATGAACCTATGCAAGTTACTAAATCTCAAAACTTTAATATAGAAGAAAATCGTACTATTAATTTAACTTCAACATCACCTGCAGCTACAGTACGTAAATACTTGGCTAATTATTTCATTAAACCAAGTACATCGTTTCCATGGCAGTATAATTATTGTGTATAAGACATTGTAATAAAAATTATGTAAAAAAAATATATATACTTACCAGAGAGTTTTACTTTTGCTGCAACTTCTGCCCAAGTTTTTCCGTCAAATTTTTCCGCGAATACTCCGGTAGTTTATAAATGTATAAAAGAGAGTATGTAGTTTTCTATTTCCAAAATTAAATTCAATTCCACTGACATTTTGCTAACTAAATTCACTTCTCACTTCGGTAAATGCCGCTTCGCTACTGACACGGCATGTCGCAACGCTGCATAACGAAAACGTGTTGCATCTCAACAGCGCAGTGTAGACCCGTGTGTGGGTACTGATTAAAATACACGGTGGTGACAGTGGCTCGGCATTACCGAATCAATGTCGTACCGACCCGTCAGGGTGGACTCTAAAGGCTGCTACACACGCTCAAGCAAATCTTGCGACTTATGCATGGTCCAGTCTTTTGATTTACATGAGCGTGTGTGGCGAATGTCGGAACTTGAGTTGAGAGAGCATTAGTGAAAAAGGCCGAAACTATTGCGTACAAGCAAAACTTATGACTTTGTTATAGAACTGAACCAGACAAAATCGGATGTTAACTTTTGTCTCCAGTCGCAACGAATTTTGTTCAAACTTTAATTCATTTCTATAGCAAAGTCGTCAGGTTTGCTTATACGCAATAGTTTCGTCAGATTTCATTCATGGCAGACTTCAGTCTCAACTCAAGCTCCGATTTGCGGTACAAACGGTCATGCAAATCATACGATTGGACCATGAATGGCTCATTCGGAAGATTTCGGTAATTAAATTTTAATTTTGGCACAATACATTTTATAATTGCGTTTCTTCCATAAGCAACTTAACACAAATTTTGCCAGGTATTTATATACGCATGCTGGAGAGGCGTTCGATTTAGAGAAGATATTAAGATTCTTGGCGGAATTGTTGACGATACGTTTGCTATTATTGGTTTATCGTGAACCGTTTTCCTTATAGTTCTTCCAGCAGTCAAATAGTCCTTCAAAAAAGAGCAATATCATTTTGAAGGGAATTTTATCCAAATCGGCCCTTCCTTCTAAGGCGCCCCCCAAACTTCGGTTTCTACTAATTTCATTGTTCACCCTCAATGAATTATCAGACTTATCATAAGAGTTGATTTATTCAACTCCGTTTATAAATTTTAGTCAGTTGCTCTAATTAAATTAAGAATTGTGGTGTTAACCTCCTCCTCCCCCCCCCCCACTCGTTTTGACTTCTTATATTCTCATTCCTCACAACACTCTCCGCTACTTTTCCTATTCTCCTATTTTCTTATCCTTCCGTCCTTTGTATGTATGTTTCATGCATTTCTCAAGGAGATGTATTTAGAGAAGAGTACCAGACAGGGACACAAAGGATGAATCCCCGTTTCGGTCACCTTCTCGTATTCTCTACATTCAGAGTTATAAGGCACTCCTGAGGAGATAGAGAAGTTCCCCCAGTGAAGATGTACAGAATTGTTTTTAACAAAAAGCTTAGAGAATCTCCTTGTTCAGTTTAGATTAGGTTCCGTCATAGTTCTTTTGTTATTCTGCTGGCAGACGGACCAACCTACGCCACAATATTTACGACAAGATAATTTGTTGCAATTCCGATTGCGGTTTGGAGAGAAATAAATAAGATTGCTCCAAGGCAAGAAAGTTTGCCACTCTTTGCATCTTTGCAGATATTCCTGTAATCTGGTATCCATAGAATACCTACGTATCTAGGTATATACCTTATTTCATCATGAATGAAAGTTCATGGTAGTTTCATATTCCAAAACCAATTTTTGAGGTAACGAAAGATATTTTCAAGACTTTGACAGCAATTTGGCTTTCCGAGAAGATGGTAGTCTCGTTGCTTTTTGTTGCATGGAAGATCGTATGTCCATTTCCACAGTAAAGTCTTAAAGTATTGAGTGTGATTTTCATTCTTCCATAGCAAGAGTTTTCGAATTGAAGTTGCTACGTAAGATATGTAGTTTCGAAGGAATTGGTTACTGACACTGTCATCTGTCAATATCAGTCACAACCGATTGTATGAATTCAATGATGGACTCATACCAAACTTTTGCTCTAGGGATCAAATCCAGCTTTGATTGTGATGTAATCTTGGAGACTCAATTTTTATGTATATTTGTGCGGGGTGTATTTTGAGTATAAATTCAAGCGCCCGAATACTTTGCATACTTTGCATCACACTATACCGATTTATAGATTAAGATTGCTTGGACGATATTTTTATAGGTATATCCAGAGGATCATCACTTGTTGATTTTTAGATTCATTACAGGGGAATATTCCTTTTTATTGTCTTCAGTAGATGCACAGACCGAAGTCTGTAGCCAAATTTGTAACTAGTCGAATCCCGGTTTGCAGACCTGCTTTAAAACTGCCTATTTCTACAAACTAGTACACACTAGTTTATTGGATTATGTATATAAAGCAGTTTTTCCCTACGCAAACTATAGCTAAGTGCCTTATATTCAAATTTTAAATTACTGCATTGACTTGATACAGCACGTGCTGGAAGTTTTTTCGTAAATCTTTTACAAAGACTCCGTTCCGTAATAGCTCGTGACCTTACAACGAGCGAAATTCTGCACCAGTATAACAGTTAAGCTTTTTTTTTTTAGGTTCATTAGCAAATTGATTCCCGATGAGAGATCCAAAGGGCGTTAGGTGATAGTACTCATCTAGGTAAACAATAAATTGTATGGCAAGGGGAGAGGACATCTCATCTTTGAGGGTTTTTTTTTTGTTTTTTGTATGGCAGGGGAGAGTGGTCCATTTCCATTGTGCTGTCCTGCTAAAAGCCCTATCACCAAAACCTTACTGTCCTCTTAATAAAGCGCATCAGGTCTTGGTGAGGAAAGTTTTTTCAACTCTTCTACAGATAGGAGGGCATAACCTAAAGTATGCAGCCTGCTCCAAGCGAAAGCCGGACAGGTACACAAAAAATTTTCGATTGTCTCAGACTCTCCATCCAGGCAGGACAGACGCTCCGGGCTGTCAACAACTCCCATTCTTGTTAGATGAGCGTGGAGCAAGCTATGGCCGGCGATGATGCCAACCACAGTTCTACATTGTTACCTTCCGAGCACCATGAGATAATCAATTATACGTTTTGAGGTTACAGGGTGATTAAGAAAATATACTAGTTTTTTTACGAGCTAATAATTCTTTAACAGTTACAATTAGGATATACCCAGGTTGAATAGGCCAAATTAAAGAGAAGTGTTCACGTTTGCTGTTTTTTTTTTTTTTTTAAACGTTGTATTAGTTGAGGGGGTGGGGTATCCTAATGGTTTCCGAGATAACGTCACCTAAAGATATTTGTGCATGTTTTTATAGATCACCTTGTAACTTCTCAACGTTACACCGAATGATGATGATTTAAACTTTGTTAGATAGATAATCGTTGAACTTTTCTGTTGTCTATAATTGTTCCCCCTTTTCTCCGTTATGAAGTTATGGGTCAATAAATTTAAAATTTCGGAACTTTAACTCGGTCTTTTTATTTAACTACTATTTTTATCAAAAAACGGGTCATCAACATCAATTTTCATATTGGATCTTAAAAGCCCAAAGGGTTTCCGATTAAATGACCTATCACACTCTGTGACCAAAATATAACCCCGTTCTGCGTTTTTTGTACTTTTTCTTAAGCATCATCAGTTACTGTCATTTGTTAGCTAAAGCCGAAATCAAAATTTCATGAAGAAATTTTCAGAGTATATAGTGTGTTTCGATCAGCAGTACAAGGCGATCTCATCAGGACAGCATTGAAACGCAGAACTGCTATCTGCTATCCACAATACAGTAAACTCAGGCGGCCAATAAGCTGGTAGTGGACAATTAATTAATTAATTCGACTTACATACCATACAGGGTGTCCCACGTAACGTGTTCCCTGGGGCATTTTTCTCGAAAATGTGCGGAGATATCGAAAAAGTCCTAATAATAAAAGTTACGCATCGTTAGTCAAGGTATCCTCTGGCATAGACAAAGTCCTTGAAAAAGGATTTAGTAAAGGATATATTTAAAAAATGTCCTTTTCGTCCTTATTAAGGATACATTTAGATTGCATTTTTGAATTCAGCAAAAAAAACTAAAACGAAAATGTTACATTGAAAATTCCAGTTTAACCCTTTATTATCGAGATATAAGACTTCAAATTGTACTCTATGCACCGTGTTCCTTTGCCATTTTTCTCGAAAATGCACACAGATATCATAGAAGTGCTAGTACCAAAAGTACCAAAAGCTATCCATCATAAGCCGGGCTAACTTTTGGTATGGTCAACATTTAAAAACAAAAGCCACACGAAAAAAGGATATCTTCGATCTTGTCCTTTTCGTCCTTTCTGAGGATGTATTTTGGCTACATTGAAGAATTCTTAATAGGTATACCACTTTTTATCTAATTTGATTTGCAGTTATTCAATGTAGCCAAAATGCATCCTCAGAAAGGACGAAAAGGACCAAACCGAAGATATCCTTTTTTCATATCCTTTTTTGTGTGGCTTTTGTATTTAAATGTTTACCATACCAACAATAACTTTTGTTACTAGCACTTCGATGATTTCTGTGTGCATTTTCGAGAAAAATGGCAAAGGAACACGGTGCATAGAGTACAATTTGAGGTCTTATATCTCGATAATAAAGGGTTGAACTGGAATTTTCAATGTAACATTTTCGTTTTAGTTTTTTTTTGCGGAATTCAAAAATGCAATCTAAATGTATCCTTAATAAGGACGAAAAGGACATTTTTAAAATATGTCATTTACCAAATCCTTTTTCAAGGACTTTGGCTATACCAGAGGATAGCTTGACTAACGATGCGTAACTTTTATTATTAGGACTTTTTCGATATCTCCGCAAATTTTCGAGAAAAATGCTCAGGGAACACGTTACGTGGGACACCCTGTATATGGGGGGATAAAATGTGATAAGTGATGATCGTGTTTAAAGAGATGAGACAGCTAATTATAGATTAGATTATAAATATTTCGACGTCAAGAGCAAGTCGACAAGCCGAAACATATTAATAAATAGATTTCCGCAACAAAGATAAGATTCACAACTTTGTAAAAAAATTTAAAAAAATGTAAAGTACAAAATCCTCTAGTTCAATTTTTTCTTTGATAACTTTTTAGAAATTACAGATCAGATTATGAAATGCAATTAGACAGTGTGCGAAATGCGAACAACACGAATCCTTTGTTCACAAGGATTATGGCTTTATAATAATCAAATGAAAGGACAATCAGGTGGTTTCTATATTATCTAACAGTCATGGCACGATCGTGAAAATATACATATGCGTATCAATATATACTATATACATATATATGGGAAGGGGTCGGCTATCGAAACTATAGACGATGTTCGATTATCCACGATGATCTTATAAGAATTAGGATTAAGATTAACGAATCAGCTAATTGTAGCCATTGGGTGGATAAAAAGGGTACAGGTGAAATGAGACTAAAGCAATAACTATTCTCTAAAATCTAAGGGATAAGCTATCTTCCCCATTCATTTCAAAAGTTGGGCCAATACACTTGCTTCAAAATACTATCTGAAGTAGATCTGTGGCGGCTTGACAGTGTCATCTGCACGACATAAACTCCGCAAGGTTTGGATTCGCTTCCTACAAGTATACCCATCATGGTCGAAATCTTTTTTGTCTTTTTTTTTTCGTTTTCTCACGACGTTGAAAAAACGTACGTGAGAAAATGCGAAAAGTTTTGATGCGGTACAATTGCATCAAGAAAGTGTAATTTGATATGCCTGTTATCGTCGTCTTAAGATATTAATTTTAAGGCGGCAAGTATAATTGTATCTATGTACATACAATTTGGGGGAATATAAATGTTATATGTATGCACTGTATGCATGTGAAAAGGAAGAAGACACTGTATGTAGGTAAGTGTGCATATCGTAGGAGTGAAATGTGCGTCTGATTATAAAATGCAGTTTATGCTTAATTGCGTTTTATTATTGGGAGTACAAATAAGTGTCCGCCGTTTGACAACCCCACCAATAAGTTATGGTTGATATTTTAAGATGTAAAATGTCACATTAGAAGGCTGAACATCTGTATCAGCATCACATAATAATGTCCAGTTTTAAGCCGAATAAGCGTCATTTGCGGGAAATTTTGATTTACTTCTTTAATTTGAAAAAATCTGCAGCTGAGGCTCATCGATTGCTTGTAGAAGCATATGGAGAGGCTGCTTTAAGTGAGAGTGTTGTGAGTGGTTTCAAAAGTTTAAGGACAGTGAGTTTGACTTCGAAGACGAAGAACGTAGCGGAAGGCCAAAAGTGTACGATGACGAGGAATTGGAAGCATTATTGGAGGAAGATTCATACCAAACGCAAAAAGAACTTGCACTTACATTAGGAGTGACTGAATAAGCAATTTCACATAGTTTAAAATCATTGGAAATTGGGTTCCATATGAACTGAAATCGAGAAACTTTGAATGCCGATTTTCCACATGTGAAATTCTGCTTGCCAGGCATAGACAAAAGGTTTTTTTCTTCGTATAGCCACTGGTGATGATAACCCAAAGAAGAGGAAATCATGGAAACCACGTGGCCATGCTTCGACAGATAAGCCGAATATTCATGGAGAAAACTCATGTTGTGTATTTGGTGGGATTAGTTTGGTGTCGTGTATTATAAGTTGCTCAAATCGAATGAAACCATTAATGGAACACTCTACCAAACATAATTGATGATATTGAGCGCAGAATTCAAGAAAAACACGCCCACTACTACACCAGACACGACAAAATTATTCTGCTGCATGATAATGCTCGTACACATATTGCGGCGCCGGTCAGAGCCCACTTGGAAGCACTCAATTCACCCGCCGTATTTACCAGACATTACCCCCTCCGATTATCACTTGTTCCGGTCGAAGGTACATGGCCTGTCTGAGCAGCACTTCACATCATATGAAGATACCAAAAATCGGGTCGATTCGTGGATAGCCTCAAAAGATGAAGCATTCTTCCGACGCGGTAACCGTAGGCTGCCAGAAAGATGGGAAAAAGTAGTGGCTAGCGATAGTTAATACTTTAAATAAAGCATAATGTACCGTTCTTTCACAATAAAAGCCAAAATTTTTGATAAAAATCGACGGAGACTTATTTGTAGTCCCAATATAATATGAGACACTGAATTTTGAAGGAAGTTGAAAGTTTTCAGGGTCAAACTTATGATAGACATCAATATATTGTATATTGGGCAATTATATTGATGTGATGACCTTATGGTTGCAATCCGGGGGATTGGGCACCTGAGTCACAACACCAGCACTCTCATTTCCATTTATTCCATATAATGTCCCGGCCAGGATTTTAACGATAGAGTTACAGATTTCCATACCAACATTATAAAAGATATTCATGATACAGTAGCAATGCTATTCCTAGCAAAAATATTTCTCAATGCCTAAAAACCAGTTTGCGTTACAGCCTTGGAAAGATTATATTGCTGTGTTCCTGATACCTGATAAGTCTATTGTCAACTGTAGAAGTTGTTCCTCCTAATTAGGAATATACATACGTTATATCCTTTTTAATGAAGCCGAAATACGTTTATGATGTTCACAGTTAAGAATAGAGAGTTTCCACAACAAGATTTTCCACAAATTGAAGCTGTTTACATTGAGATTAAAATTGTAAACAGGAGTCCTATCATCGTGGAATACGATACAATTCAGACGAAAAGCTTCTTACATAATTAGAATTCGTAAAATACACCATAGAAATGTTTCAAAATCAATTGCAATTTCCTTTGAACTCAAACGATTTTCATATTGAAATTTTCATAAATAAAATAATTGAAAAATATTAACGTAAGATTCAGAAGAATCGTGGGAGTTCGAATCCTATTTATTTTTTTAAAGGATTTTTCTTTTAATTATTTCAATACTCGTTAAGCATTTTCTATAGCAACGTCTGAATTTATGATAAGGTGAATTTTTTTAAAAAAAGAATTTCAATAAAGACACACGTTTCTTTTATGTGATGCATATACAATCAAATACGTATGCAATATGATTTTTAAAGGTATGTAGTAGAGGGGATTTTTCTTTTGCTAGAAAGATGATCACTGTCAGGATTATATGTTAAGATCGGGAAATATAACTTGTAACTTAAGCAGTCAGTACACTACCATCAACGAACTACCACAGAGGATATATACAGGGTGTTTCGCATAATATTTTATTCCTTAAAACGGGTGATAGGATAAAAGCTTTCTGAAATGATAAAAAGGTACCTAATCGGTGCTTTATCGTCATTTGTTGTAACCATAAGATTTTGTATGCAAGTTTATCCCTATATATATAGGTGCCGTCATATTATCTGTGTTTGGACAGAATTAAGCCCGAGTTCTTCTAGTAGGAGGCTTTTTAGTTCCATTTTGGTAGTCCTTTGTGCTTCGGAATATTGATTTTTCAAAATTAATTTTTTTTAATGCCTATCATCATGCGCCTTGCTATCAGACACTAGAATTTTTAATAAACCTTAGTTGCAGGAAGCAGAGTAAGGATTCCTGCGTCTTTTTTTTCGTTCAGAATGAATCTGTATCAATCCATGTCGTTCTTTTACTCACTCAGGCTTAGCGATTTAATTTCAATCTGTCTTTGCTTTTTTCGGACAAGTTTTTCCTTAATTGAAGCGAATTTGTTGTTACATTTTGGCCGGGGGGGGGGGGTGTGGTAATAGTTGAAGTTAAGTTTTCTTTGTTGGAAAATATCTTTATTTTGATAGACAACAATTCATACGAAGAAATGCCATACCTACATTTGAAATGGTTCTGTTTCGTTCCTTTTCTATGTGCACAGAACTAAATTATGACGTCATTCTGTCGATTCACAGGAGAAAAGGAGCGCAGGTAATGCTACTTTTTCACTAGAACTTCTTAACGATCAAGAATTTTTAAAGCATGATAAATTTTCTTTAGAAAGAACTTTGTCACAAAAAATATATAAAAAAAAACAAAAACAAGTAAAAAAGCTAGAATTGTTCTTAGTATACCCTAGCTAGATGAATACCCGTATGTAATTTCGTGCGGTCACTCACCTTTGTGCAAGTATGATTTTTTGAAGTGGTTTTTTGCATATATTTCTAGAACGGTTTGTCGGACAGAAAAAATTATTGTAACCAATTTTATAGGATTTCGTAGAAATTTTTAGTACAATAAAAATGTCTTGGATTGATCGTTTTCACAGCATACATAAAAAATCAAATTTTTTATATGGCAACACCAAGAAGGAGTTGCCCGATTTAGTCCATTTTTGAAATTTTATTTGCCAGTACAATGAAAACACCATGTACCTACCTAATTTCAGCTCTCTATGTCAACGCGTTCTCAGGCATGGTCCAAATATATAGTGGAAAACGAAATTTTTGTATGACAACGCCACGAAAGAGTTGCCCGATTGGTCTCATTTTCGAACTTAATTTTACTTTTCTTCTTAAAGTCCGTGTACAAAATTTCAGCTCTCTAAGTATACGCGTTCTCGAGTTATCGTGCGCACAGACGGACAGACGGACGGACGGACGGACGGACATGCAAAAATCAAAATAACTTTTAATATTATGAATGGGTGTCCAATCCATTTTGCTCTACCATCTACTATTTCGAGGTGTTACAAATGGAATAACAAACTTAGTATACCCCCTATAGATTTCATCTAGGGTATAAAAATATAGGACATTTTTTTTGAGATATTGAACTCTAATTATAAAACATTTTAAAGAAATAAAAAAAAAGAATCACATCCTATTTCCAGAGTTGATTAAATTACGGATATTGACAATATATGTACAAATAAAAAAAAATCTATATCTTTGTCTCAAGCTAAGATTTCCAAGGAAAACAAGGAACAAAAGAAATTCTGAATTCGTTATTTCCATAGATTTAAAATCTAAAAAAAAAAATTGTTCACTTGTATTGACCCCTTCTGTAACCCATTCCAAGTGTTGCAATCTTATGCGAAAAATCCCTGTATGGGTTGTATGGGATATAATCTCGTAGAACTAACTGTTCGACTTTTCTAGGACATTTTACAGTGTCATCTGGTCAATATGGTTTTCCATGTTTATGTGTCAGGATTCAATAAATAAAATAAATAAAAATAATATTTTTTTTTTAAAGAAAATATGTGACAGCTAATTAGAATAGATTTGTTTGATTCTCATTTAAATATATCTGTTATACATATCCCCAACTGTTATACTAAGCCAAAGTTTAAAACGAAACTTAAATTGAATCGTGTTCTTAGCTTAATAGGGCATATTCCAACTCAAACCTTTTTACTTCACGTATTGGTATTATAATAGTTAGTAACTGTTATAAATATAAGAAGAAAATATAGATTTATTATTATTCATCAAAATTGACCTGATATTCCCAGTGAATTGCTTTACGAATTAAGTCAATTAAAAATAAAACTGTGTTGCTGATCCTGATTAATTAAATTAATTTTTTTTATCCTTCCTCATCCTTTTAAACATTTGTAAGTAATAACTTAGAATTTCCAGCATTCACTTCATCCCTGTTCCGTGTAGAACTCTCATCCCAAAAAGTTATTGAAATTAATGTTAATGAGTTATATGAAATCTGGCTCAATTGGTTTTATCAAGTATTATTCTAAAGTTGTTCCTATTCTTCCTTAAAAGTCCTTGTGAATTTCGGCCAACATAGTACTATATTTCTATTTTCCCATTTTTATCTAAATTCAAACTACTTTCAATGCAACAATCTATTACATAGAGAGCCACCTCCTTTAAGCCAGTCAATTCTGGTGTTCCACTGGAGTCTATCTTGGGTCCACTTTTTTTTTTATTGTGTTTGTAAATAATATTCTCTATGCAGTCAGATGATCCGCAGTTATACATTTCTTACCCTATTGGTCTTGTTGAGGTTGAGGTGTTTGATACAGACAGGGTGACTCAGATCTGAATATTTTCATTGTGGTCATGTTTTTAATTTGCTGATTACTTGGGATCGACTTACTCAATTCTTTAGTGCGATATTTCTAATTATTGGTATTGAATGGGGCTTCCGAAAGAAATATATAAAAAGAATTTGAATTAAAAAAATGTATACAGGGTGTCCCGTAAGTCGACGTCAAGCTGGAACCGGGTGATAGACCAAATCGTAACAGTTAAGAGAAAATTTAAAAAAAAATCTAAGTCATGTATTTTTAAATTATAGACATTCCTTTCGTTTTCGAGAAAATGTACACCCTGTGATGGTTTTTTAGCTCCTGTAGCTACAAATCTTTACTGTTTTTCAATTTTATTTTTCTTATGTAATCCCCTTATGTAACCTGTTGCTTTAAGTTCTAAGCCAACTGCTCCAGCTTGGAAGAAAATGTCACATTTTGCCGAACCAACAATATAAAATTAATAATTCGTTGAACTTTAACTGACTGTACTGGAAAAAAATGTACTACGCCAGTCTGGCAAGTAACTTTAAAAGTTGACGCATTTAATAAGAATTCTAAAATGGTATAACACTTGCTACAATATTTCTTAGAATACGGAAAAAAAAAATTTTTTTTCTTCAAAAAACCCAGTTTCGAAAAAAAATTTTCATCTACTAAAAATGAGTCTAGTGTACCCAAAGCTTGTCGTAAGACCGTAACCTTTAGACTGTAGTTTGAGTGAGACGGAGAGTCATTGCATGAAATGTGAGTGAGCAAGATAGTGACGCTAGCTCGTCAAGTCATTGAGTTTTTACAAATGTGCATCGTCTACTCTCCACAGAGGGACGACTTCCAAACCAAGTCCATAGTGAAGGACGAGTTCCTTACCTTACGAGGACGTAATACTTCAAGCAGTTGAAGAAGATCCAGGTAGTTCGGTACGTACAATCCAGGAATGCACAGGAGTGTCCAAAAGTATAGCTCATCGAATATTACAAAAACATGAGCTCCACCCATAACATGTACAGCGAGTACAAACCCTGCTACCTCGGGATTATCAACCTCGGGTTGCGTTTACCAAACGATGCTACAAAGACAACGGGAAGATCCGCGATTCTTCGAGAAAATTTTGTGGGCGGATGAATCGACATTTAAAAAAGACGGTTACAATATCGTTTTAAAATAAACATATGGACCGGAATTTTAAACGGAAAAGTCATAGGACCTTTTGAGTTGCCAGAGGTCTTTAATGCTGAAGTTTATTTTTTTTTTTTCAAAACCATTTACCTAATTTACTGGAAGACATGCCACTAAGTATTTACAGAGATATGTGGTATCAGCAAGACGGCCCAGCGCCCTATGCCCTTTCAGTTAGAGAATATCTCAATGATGAATATCCGGACAGATGGATAGGGCGGTCTGGTACGATCTCGTGACCAGCCCGTTCACCTGATCTAAATCCATTAGATTTCTTTTACTGGGGACCAGTAAAAGAGAAAGTTTATAAGAAGTCAATTGAAAATTTAGCTGAGCTTCGGCAAAGAATTACGGAAGCAGTTGAATTTGTCAACAACGGAAGAATTTCCCGTCTGATCACCCGATCTTTTTTAAGAAGATGTCGAGTTTGTATTGAAGCTGTAAATAATAAATCTTCAAATAAATAAAATAATTGGTATTTAATTTTAAAATTAAGGAAATTTAACAAAAAGTTAGCATCTCTGACTCGAAAGCGTCACTATCTGTCTCATTCACACTTCATGGAATGACTCTCCGTCTCACTCAAACTAAAATCTTAAAGTTACGCTCTTAAGGCAAGCTACACTAGAATCAATTTTAGTAGGTGAAAAGAAATTTTTCGAAACTGGGTTTCTTGAAGAAATTTTTTTCCCGTAATCTAAGAAATAATGTGGCAAGTATTATACCACCTAAGAATCCTTGTTAAATGCGTCAACTTTTAAAGTTACTTGCCAGACTGGCGTAGTACATTTTGTTTGCAGTACAGTCAAAGTTCAACGAATTATTAATTTTATATTATTGGTTCGGCAAAATGTGACATTTTCTTCCAAGCTGGAGCAGTTGGCTTCGAATTTAAAGCAACGGGTACATATGCACTATTCGGGATTACATAAGAAAAATAAAATTGAAAAAAGTAAAGATTTGTAGCAACAGGAGCTAATAAACCATCACAAGGTGTACATTTTTTCGAAAACAAAAGAAATGCCTATAATTTGAAAAATACATGACTTAGATTTTTTTTATATTTTTCTGGTAACTGTTACGATTTGGTCTATCACCCGGTTCCAGCTTAACGTCGACTTACGGGACTCCCTGTATATTTGAAAAAAAAAAAAACAATACTAAATTTTTATTAATTTTGGATTTTAGAGGAGAAACACCCCATAAAAAATATTATTTTTGAAATAATGTTTTTTTTTTATTGATTTTAGATACCTTAATGAAAAATATGATTTTTCGGAAATTTTATTTTTTTTGTGGCTCAGGATGCTGTTCATGGATTTTAGTGGGCAGGTGTGCAATGCTCCATACACTCATTTGCTTTTTTTATTTTTTGGATGCTACCGACGTATTACAATAGTAGTTGGTAATACCGGAATCATTAAAACACAACCATGTCGCAATTCGTTTATTTTTGGAATAAAAGTTCAAGTTCATAAAGGACAAGTTTGTTAAAAACTTATTAAATATGAATAATAAATAAATATAAAAATAGGATAACCTGGTAAAAAATATATTATATGTAAAAAAAGTTCGATCTTGAGGCTGAATGGCACTTTTTTTGCAATCTGCTATGGGAAAGGACCTTTCGATGCTTTAGGAGGAGTTCTTACAAAAAAACAAAAAACAAAAATGCGGAAAAAGCTAGCTTGCAAAATAAAGAAATTCAGACATCGAAAAATTTGTACGATTGGGCTGTTTCACAAAAAATTCAAAAGTAAGGTTCGCGTTTCAATAAAAGTTTAGACCGATATAATCGTGTCATGGCAATGGCAGGTACTCGAAAGTACTAGCACAGTTTTATACCTCTAAACGACAATAGCGTTAGTGTTAAAGAATAAATAGGTATTCGTTTTGTACTAAAATTAAACTTATAAAATTTATGAAATAATAACACAGAATTATTATAATAATATTTTTTAAACACATTTCTCATTAAGGTATTTAAAACCAATATAAGAGACATTAGGTTTGTATGTTTACTTTTGTGTAAAAATGTCTGAGTAAAGTTCAAGTAAAAACTTTCTTTCGGTAGAGGGGATAATACTAGATGATAATGAAAAAAATTAAAAGACAACTTAGAAATCCATTCAACTGTCAAATTTTTCTAGTCCGAGAAGTTAACATACACTTAGTAGGATTTACATTATTATGGCATGCATTTTATACAGAAATTGTGAGAGTGATAGTATATATCGTATACGGAAATTTATTTATGAGTGACAAGAGAAGCAAACGCGTTCTGCATTTTTTCCAGACCTCGATTTGTCAATGTGTGCGTATCCACCATAAAAAGACCTCAAGCATAGTAAGTTTCTATAGTTACTGAAACTAACACATTGTTATTGGCAACCCTAATTTGTTAATTTCGACTACTCGTGCTGCTATATTGTTGTTGTTACTATAATTTTATAGAAAATATTTATTAAATCATCTGTCAAAAATTGATGAAAATGAAAGTAAGTTTTTAATTTGTAATTAAATATTGCGAAATCAAAAGTTTTTACATATTTGTTTATAGAAAAGTTTGAAGTTATTTCGGACATGGTTTTTCGTCCAATTTTTAACAAAAATTATTATTACAGACGATTAAAAATTTACAATTTACAATTTGCAACTTGGCAATGTGACAGTTTGCAATTTGTACCATAAAAACTGGAGGGAACTGTACTTGAGAGTTGATTGCTTTGGCAGCATTTAAATTTCAATAAACTATCTCCCTCACAATTTCTGTAAGAAATCCATGCCATCATAATGTAAATCCTGCTTTATGGGTAAAAAACATTCGAGTCTGTGTAAAAACTTTGAAGCCTGGGTAAAACCTTTCAAGCAAACATACAGACCTATATTTCAAAAAGTAATATTTTTTTTATGAGGAGTTTCTCCTTCGAAGCGGGTCAAAAATCCAAAATTAATAAATTTTTTTTTCTTTAATTTTTTATAACTTTCTATTAACTTACAAACCTATGACTCAGAAAGTTTGTGTCTGAGCTCCTGAACGTGACGAAAGAGTTTTACGGTAGTAAGCGTAGATGGATTTACCTGGGGTTTTTTGATTTAGAATGGGTGAATGGGGAGCATTCCGATGGGGTAAAATGTTCCTACGTTTTTGGGGTTTTGGGGTGGGGGTGGTAACTACCACACCTTGACTGTGCCGTTCGTAACGAAAGAAAACATATTACGGTAGTAAACGTGGATGGATTTACACAGTGCTGGGCATTATTCGAATAAATTTTCAAGGAAATAACGATTTTTTTAAAAAATAAAATAATATATTATTGGGATAAATTTTTATTTGAGTATCAATTTATTTTAAGTTATTCGCAAATAATTATTTGTTATTTGGTGCAAATTATTTGAGTTTCAAATAATTATTTTTTATTCGATCGTGCGTTATTTGATAATCAAATAATTTCATTATTTGATGAATTATTTGTGATTTCTTATTGTGATGGTCATTATTTGAATTTACAACAATTATTTCTCATTCGATTATGGATATATGTTTTCTGGTGTCGATTAGGACCAATTTCAAATAATTAGTTCTTGGGACAAGCATTCTTTTCCGCAAGATATCTCGTTGCTTAATTTAATTTAAAGTTTAAGAGGAATTTAATAATTTTGTTCAATTAAGTATTTGTGAAGCTTTAGAAGTAAATTAATTGGGTTTGATTACTTAGAATAATCTTAGAGTCAATTAAATAAAAAACAAATGAGTTTGTGCTTAAGACAATACGATTGAAGTGAAAACTTTACTTCAAGCCAGAGTAAGAAAGTATGCCTACTAATTATTTAATACTTGAGTTGTGACATCACGACATCACAACTCATATAAAGAATTCAGAAAAATTATTTGGTAACAGTGTTGGCAAATTACAATAGATAATATTATAGTAAAAAATATCAATATTTTTGAAAATTTATGATAATCTGGCAGCTAAATGCTCTTTTCGCAAGCCACAATATTAAGCGGGTCTAAATGTGGCTCTTTAACTGATGAGCATTTTGAAAAGCGGATTTTATTAAAAGCAAACGCATATTATTAGTGCATAACAAAATTTAGTTAAAATGTATTACAATAAAAAATAAAAAAAACTTATCTCGTCTAAAGAGGTTTCTTTTTCAAAATTCCTAAATATTGAAATCTATGTCTACTCAAGGGTCATAAGAATATAAACGTAAAATAACTGAATGACAAATAATTGTTTGAAATTCAAATAATGACCATCACAATAATAAGAAATCACAAATAATTCATCAAATAACGCACGATCGAATAAAAAAAGAATTATTTGAAACTCAAATAATTTGCACCAAATAACAAATAATTATTTGCGAATAATTCACCAAATAACGAATAATATTTGTAATCAAATAAATTTTTATTCGATTTTTCATTTTATTCGGTTTTTTATCTTTTATTTAATTCGAATAAAAAATGCCCATCTCTGGATTTATGTGGGGTTTTTGGATTTAGATGAGCGAATATGGAGCTTTACGAAGGTGTAAAATTTTCTTATGTGTTGGGGTTTTTGGGGTGGAAGTGGTAACTACCACCCTTGGCTGTCCTCCAATTTGGGCCGTTTGTGATATAAGTCGGAGTCAGTTTTCGGGAGTCGAGTTTCAAGAGTCGATTTTCGAGAGTTGATTTTCGAAAGTCGGGTATCGTGAGGCGAATTTCGAGAGTCGAGTCTTGAAAGTCAATTTTCGAGAGTCGAGTTTCGACAGTTGTGTTTCTAGTCTATTTTCGAGAGTCGAGATTCAAGAAAATAAAATATATTGAAAAAAACTTTTGTAAATAAAATGCACTAAAAAGTACAAATTAATTTTTCTCTTTCTCAGAAGAAGAAAAGTTGAATGCAAAATAAGAATTGCTATAACTCAGATTAAATCTTAAAAGTTTGGGCATGAGTTGCAGCAGTTAGACAATTGTGATTATAGTTATGGATGCTCAAACTTTGAGGATTTAATCTGAGTTGTAGCATTTCATTAAACTTTTCTTGTTGATATCACTGAGAAAGAAAAAAAATTAATTTGTACTTTTAAGTGCATTTTATTCACAAAAGTTATTAATTTTAAAATTTATTTCTATTTCTTTCGAAAGCCCCATTCAATACCAATAATTAGAAATATCGTACAAAAGAATTGAGTAATCTGATCCCAAATAATCAGTAAATTAAAAAACACGACCACAGTGAAAACATACAAATTTGAGTCACCCTGTATCCATGATGTCAGGTTGGCAGGCTAAAAAAAAAGAAATATGGGTCGAATATTTTTTAATACTTAATTAATTCTGAAAGTTTCATCAAAATCGGAGGGGGTCTAGGCTGAAAATTGATTATTTTGATCGTTTTGGTATAATATGTAAATTAAACTTAATAAAATGAGTTGGCCTTAGTTTCGATAAATAATTACAACCGTACACAACTCAGAACACCTTCATTCATTCAAAATAAATGTATGTATGTATGTACCTACCTACATACCGAAATACATAAACATTTTCAATTTACTTTGACTTATCTAAGTTAAATCTTTCAATGAGTTACATAAGACAATTGAGACTCTTAAATTATACCCATAAAGACACAAAGACAGAATACTCCTAATAATATGTACGCACAGAGACCGCGTCAAAAGTAACCGCAATATTACATAAAAATCGTGATCTACCCACAACACTGAACCGCGACTAGTACATATGTTTTGTTCACATCCTCTTATTACTCGAAATCCGCATGTGAACGGGGGATGATGACTAAGATTAAAAATGATGAAAACTTTTGTTTACCCTCGATTCGCAAAGTAACTTTTAGAATTTCAGATCAGAAGAGATCCTTCCTGGCCGGCGGCGGGCGTTAATTTGTAAATTACTCGCGCACGCTGGCGTCCTCCTCCGTGCCAGGCAATTGGCATATCCGGCGGCTGTTGTCATCGCCTTCATCCGCGTAATTTTTCACTCTATGTAGCAAGCAAGCTCTGTAGCTATTATCATACATATAGCAACCATACATATATATAAACACTATGAAGCTAGCCGGCACAGCTAATATAGTTTTAGTTAGTATAGTTAGTATAAAGCTGTACAGACATTATACTCGTGTCCGGCTACTGTTTGTGTTGTCAGATAACTCGATTTCATTGTCGATTGAGGTTTAGCGCCACCATCACACACAATTCAAGTAATGTTAAAAAACATTACAAGCTGGACTGTGTAATATTTATTCATCGTGCATTGATTTTATGCTTCTTTTGAGCTTCTGTCAGATGACGCCTTCGTCTTCCGGTACGGCTAGCTTGTTCTATACTAAACACAATAAGTATGCCTGATGGGCACATAAAACATTGAAAACAACCCGCCACTCCAACCGAAATTGAAAATGATTTTCTCGATTAGTAAATTTGAACAAGTCAAGTCAATTGGATTTGGGACAATGGCGCGGCGCATACTTATAGTTCTTAGAAAGCGGGCTAATAGCCCTGACAATGGAAGAGTGCAAGCATGTGGTCCCCCCGCGATTTTTTCGACTATTGTGTTGTATTGGAATGGGACGAATATTATATGTTGACGGTTTTCTTTCAATCAAATCCAATCCGGGGGCTTTGAATGGAGAAAACAAAGCAATGGAAAGGTAGGAGATTTTATTTCTTAGCTGCTTCTTAGCAAAAGTCATCTTAAGCTCCTTGAATTTGCCTTCTGTGTGCGAACTGGCACCCTTTCTTCCTATTTAGAAGATTTTTGTTGTTTGCTGTACACAAGATCTTAAAGGTTTAATTATACGTGCGACTACTTTTGTTTTTAATGTGGATGTGGATGGATTTTCTCTTCAAGATTTTCTATAAGGTGATTGCTTACCTAGCCTGACTCTTGCCTTAGTGGAAATCTCAATTTTAAATTTTGTGTGAACATCTGCCTGAAGTAAGCCCTTATTTTGTGTTCGTTGTACTTTTCCAACGTTAAAGCATTAGGTGGAATGAGAATTAGTTCGCTGGGGACTAGAGAAGATTTAGTTGAATTTGTTTGCTTTTATGATTTTTTTTTGTGTTACTTAAATATTTGCTTTGAATCGTTGGACATTATTTGAGTTGTAAATTTTTACTAACCCGCTTCTATTATGCCAATATTGATCATCCGTGGATCTTAAATACTTTACGCTACCTGTAGAGTTTGTGTGTATGCTTAGTAGGTATCTACTTTTGTGATATTTTCTATGCATGATTGGTTAACCTTGTAAAACACTTTCGTTTATCAAATATGATATTATGGAAATTTTGTGATTGCCGTATTGATTATAGCAAGAATGGCGCTTTAAATTAAAAAAAAAAAAAAAAAAACCTTTTATGCTTGCGGGACTTACATTTTACTCAAACACGGTTTGAAATTTAATATGATACGATCACAAAAGATAATAATAATAGTAATATAATAATTTATTCCTCGCTAGATGATATCCATACGATTTAGAATCTTTTGTAGTCTAAATAAGAAATGGCGCTAGCTAAAGTTATAAAAGCAATAATAGAGAATAAGAATACAAACTAAAAATATTAATAATTAGTAGGATATGAAACATAATATGAATAATTAAACAAAAGTAAAAGTAATCACAAATAACTTTATACTATTTTCCAATTAAGAGAGGCAGTGGAGAAAATATAAAAAGATAAAGAAAATCAAGTTAAGTGGGTGTTAATAAGCTTTTTGTATACATTGACAGTGTCTGCAATTTGAATATTACGAGAAAGACAATTCCATAAGCGAACTACTTGGACAAGGTAAGAAGTAAGAACATTCCATTACTAATTTATAGAAGATTTTTTTTACGTCGGAATGATGTGAATTGGAACATTTTTCTGAGATACTCCGGCTTATTCGACAATTGACTTTTATTTAAATACGATATCAGTGAATAACCGACCAAACGATGCCGAAAAGGTGAAACATGGTCGAACTTTCTTAATCCATATATGAATCGAAGGTAGCCATTGAAAGCAAACATGAGCTATCCAATCTAGGAAAAATTAAGGTGCCGAAAATGAAATGAGGCAATATCAATGTTTTAACTAATTTACAACTTGCGCTATTTGATAGAATGTTGCCATAATCGTCGCAGTATTGCATAATTTTTTCCAATTATCGCACTACCGTTGTCACAACACTTCATATTACATTGAAGGATGATCCCAAGATTGGACACCTTACTCAGACTAGGTGCAATGGAAAACCGTTTAGAAGAGTAACCGGAGGAATATCAATTTCGTTCCAGGTTGGATTGTAGAAGGTTATACACTATTATTTCCCTAGATTCAATTACTAACGATATCGAAATTACTAAGTGGACTTAGTTAATTTAAGAATAAGACTTTATTTATGTCAGAGCTAAAGAACAGATCCAAGAGTGATGGATTGTTGCAATTAAAGAAGGTAGGCTCAGTAGAATTTACTACGTTAAGATGGAGCGACTTGAAAAGTTGGGTTTCCTTATATTCTTAAAAAAAAAAAAAACGGAAGGAGTCATGTCCAGTGACTGAATTAATAAATAGCCTGAGCGATTGTCTGCTAAGACTAATTAATTTGCGCGTCTAGAGAGGAGACGAGCGGAGGTAAAGAATTCCTTCACTTTCCTCATACCGGGCACGCTATGCCAGAGGATATCCCGATGCTTGTCTTTCCATTTTTGTAATTCCCCTCTAAAGTGACATTTTGGTAGGCTAAATGTTAGGAAGGGACAAGTATACGGATTGTCGGCTCTGATCTTAGCCAGATCGGACACTTTTTCATTTCCGTCGACTCTTTCGTGTCCAGGACCCAAAGCAAGGTTACTTTGTTGTGGCAGCTTCGGATTATTTTCGACCAAAGTTTTGAGAGGACTGAGCCAGGAGCGCAGCTTAGATATCTGAGCAGATGTAGATGCTGGAGTTCTTGCAGGCCCTGTTTAGCCTTTCCTGGGCTTCAATTCCTACAGCATAGATTTCCGCTTGAAAAATGGAAGGTGAGGAACCAGTGACATTGAAATGAAAAGTTTATTTTTTTCCCGTTTTACCAAAATTCAATATAATTTTGGAAATATCCTTGTTTTAGCTCTATACACTTTGCCGAATTCCTTTCCAACTAAGTTTGAGTTAAGTTTTCCAAAAAATATGATTTTTTGAACTCTGCAAAATAAGTCGTTTGTTTCAGCGATGACCTCCTTGCTCGATACGAATTTTTTTCACCTAACAATTTCTTCAGATTTTTGGAGAGTGAAAAAGTTGTAAGAGGTGAAATCGAAAATAGGATAAATGAGGGACCAGTTCGGAGCGCAATTCTACAATTTTGGTCATAAGAATTGTAGACGTGTGGAAGAGAATTTTTCCAATTATTTAGCGGGAAATTCATCCAATAATGATGCATAATACTTTTCTATGATCGTTTTTCTCTTTTTGTGGTAGTTGATGAAGAAGATTCCATGCGAATTTCAGAAAATTGTGGTGGTTATGTACTTTATGGCTGTTGAATCGTTTCTGCTTTCTTTGATTCACGTTCACCAAAAGAAATTCATTGTTTTGATTGCTCTTTCATTTTTTGGAGGGTAATGATAGATCAGTTACATAACGCCGATAAAATCACTTTGATTGTGTTTGAACATGTTCAAACATTATACTTCGAAATGGTTACGTGATTCCAGTTTTGGTCAACTGTGTACAAACAGCGGCATGTGAAAAATATGTTCGTCTTAGCTATTTCACGGATTATTATTCAACGGATTTCATTCAGTTGAGATTACAGTAATCTGAAGTCCTGGGCGCTCAGCATCATTCGTGCTTTTATGACAGCAACAAAATTCAGTGAATCTTTTGTGAACCATTCCATGCGATGAAACAGAGTCCTCTGAATATTTTTTTAGCTTTTTTTCAATATCATTAATGGTTTTACCATGGCAAAAGTAGAACATGGACTACACTTTTTTCCATTATAGCTAAGATACATAAACTTATTCACTTTTTGAATGCTGTCAGAAATTTTCTATTTGACAGGTCTACTTAAAAATTTTTGTTTAAGGTTAAGAGGATAACACTTCTCTTTGTGTATACCCAAAATAAAATGTAGAAAGTCAAAAATAAAACTACTCTTCTGATTTGAGCGCCATCTATTATCAAAGCCACTGATTTATCAAACAACTTCCGTATGGGTAAAGGAATCCTAAACACGACAGGCAGTCACAGGATTGCTTGAACCTGCTTATACTAAGGTCTCTCTTTTATTCTATATTTTGTCATGGTTTCCTTTCTTGTCGATCTTCTTGTCTCATAATTATTGTTACCTTGAGGCCACTCCTGCAAAGCAAAGTATTTATTTCGTTTGACATGCGTCAATTAAATTGAAGAGAAATTTTTCGCTGCAAATTTCATTCGGAATCTAATTACTACATCAAGCTGTGCATCCTCATCTCCTACATGCAAAAAAATCGCTAAATTATTAATAAGTAAACAAACAATTACCGCTGTCACAGTAATTTCCACTTTAATCAGAGATAAATGACACATGATCAACGGATGGAATCGCGTTATAAGTCTGAAGAACTAGAAATAGCAGTATGCGCGCAAGGTGAGATTTTATGAGTCATCATCGACGACTACACAACAGAGTACAGACTCCAGAGTGTCTTATCATCCAATCGCGAAATAATCTCACGCAATTACACCAGACAAGTATCTCGCAGCAAAAAGACCAAAAAATCCAAGAAGAAGATGCTGTGGGGATGATGCGGACCAAAGATTCTCCTCTCTGGTTTTAAACGTTGTCGCATTTTGATCCTCGCCAACGTATTCGTAGTAGTTGTTGTCGTTGTCGTTGTCGTTGCCGCCGCCCGTCATCAGTTGTTGGAGCTTTTTCTGAATCGCGTGCTTAACCATTGTCGTTTATTTGGATGACATGCACCTTGGAGGCTTCATGGTCCTCCGCGGTCTTTTTTTTTTTTTTTTTTTTTATTTACTTATTTATTTATTTTTTAATGTTTTTGTAATAAATGCGAAAGTTGCTGCATAAAGATGAGAATCCAAGTTACAGTCTTCCCATCAGAAGGTGTTGTATATGGAAAAACCAACAAAATATTGTCCCGCAGTTTATTGCCTTCCCATGTTGCCAGGAGTAAAAACCATCAAATCCATACTCGTTTCACGCTGGGATAATCACCGAAGAACAACCTGAAGGAGGCTAACAATTTCTTGTATTATATTAGGTATATATAGATACAATGGGGAAGTGAGAATTCCTTTGCAGTCCATGGATTACATATTTTGGAATTCGGACAAGATGTCCCGGAACACTTTTTTTAAGATTGTCTTCTTGTGTGACTATGGGAGAGCTGCTGCGCAAATGTATAAAGTCCAAAGTTGAATGCTTGCATCAACATCAAGTTCTGTTCAGGTCAACAATTTAACCAGAGACTAAAAGGGAGTGAGGCCGGCATTTAGTTTGGACCTCTTGTTCCGTGGGATCTTTGTGTTGTGCTAAGCTATACTGTGCTGTGCTGTGCTGTGCTGTTTATATGTTCATATTATGCTCTCCAACATTGAGTCGGGAATTTAGCGTGGGCGATACGTCTCGCCAGTTTGTGTGTGGCTTAAAGAAAACTGCTCCGCATATACACAAGGCTCATTCGCTTGCCCAAGCAAGAGATCTTGTTCCTTTTAACCATTAAGAAAACAAAACTTTTTCGTTTTGATCAGCTTGGGCATTGGTACGTTATTGGCAATATAATTCTAACTCACACGTAGCAAACAATAACAATACTTGTTTTTTTTTGTTGGGTCCTGAGTGCTGCACTGATTGTCTGCCAGGAGGCAGGGTGATAGGGGGATAACTTTCTTAAATTCTCCACTATCAGCAGCACTACCTACCTACATACATACTACAAATATATACAGTGACAAGTGATTCTTCGAAGTGTATACCTGATATCACCTTCATTTATCAAACTTTGTGATCTGGGTGGCCACAACAAGGGGACCACCGTTCTTAATTTATCTGTTCCAATTTTCTCCCCACGACGATTCTGTCAGGGATGATAAAAATCTTCACAGAATGCACCGCGCAACAGAGCAACACAGATAAAGACATAAAAAACTCGTTTAGAAGATAAAATCAAGATAAGTGAAGGTCACCGAAATCAATGCCAGATGTCCATAACTCACACGACTCTTGTGGTGGACTGAATTTGTTTTAATCGACATGATAAAAAAATAAAATAAAAAAGAAAAGACGAGAAAAAAAAATATTTTTCAAATCGAAATAAATTCAAAGCGAACAAGACCACGATCCGACAAACAACGATGACGACCAAATTGGATGGGGAGATGGCGCGTAGGCTTCGGTTACAGGTCTCTCTCGTCTCGTATATCTATTTGGGATCTCATTAAGGCACCGATCTTGAAATATCTAAAACAGCGCGTCAGTGGATGAGGGCATCATATATAACTCGTTCGTTGAACTGCTGCAAGGAAATTACCTTTTGCAGCAATTTATTTCGTTTATAATAAACTCTCATCTAGTTTTGGTATGAATTGCACCACACAAATTGAGATGGGAATTTTTTCATGGTTTATATGTGAATAAAAACAAAAAAATTATTGCAATTGAGACATATTGATGTTTTTTTGTAAAGAGGATGTAATTTTAAATATTGCAGGGTTTTTACGCAGTTTCATGATATTAAAAAGATAACAAAAAAATTGAATTGTTTTTAAAATCATTCCAAACTTTGTCATCGATGGCTTGATCTACCCACGTAGGGTCATAACTGTCTTTATTAAATCTTTTCTAGATCATTCGTAGTTTTGCTTACATTTCCGCGTGCAAATGAGCAAAATTTAAGATCTGAAGGCCATTTTTCATATCATCCGGCTGTTTCATTTGGATCTTTTCGATCTTACAACTTCAGGATCATCTTCGTTATTGTGCATAGCTTCATATTGTGGAATTATTTCCAAGCAACAGTTTATTAAGCTTAGTATGTTTATTAGTGGGTACCCAGAGAGTAGGATATATACTCAAAAGACATTTTCAAAAATCATAGATGCAAGAACAGCGTACTTCTATCTAGGGGCCACACCTTGTAGGCGACCCCTCCAGGGGACAAAATGGTATATATGAAGGGCATATGACACCGGGCATTAAAAAAGAATTTTTTAATTCACTAAGCGTTAGTTTTATTCATCTAAACTTGATTCTAGCAAACCCTCCAAAATCTTATGGGGCAACTTAAGGAGGGAATTTGTTTATAAGGATGAAGGCTCTAAATGACCTTTCAACCCAGAGAAGCTTAACCGGCTCTTTACTAAGGGGTCTTACTCAACTCCTTCTAACAGTGACTACAACCGACTACATTATTGCTTTCGTTGCGAGACCAAAGTGTAAATTGCTTCTCGTTCTGATGTATTGACTTTGCTAAACTATATCAGGGGTACGTGCACTCTATAAAGTCGAATGGCGAATGGTTTTGATGAATTTAATCCTCATTTTATTAAGCTAATATTCCCTTACATTTCTTCATACATTCTGTGCACATTATGAATACCTGTTTAATGTCTTCTTATTTTCCAAACATTTAGAAAGTGGCTAAAGTTCTACTAGTAGGTACTCAAAAAAACTTCTCCGATTAATTTGGTTAACTATCAACCAATCAGCATCGGTAAAGTCTTTAAAAAAATAATTATATAGCGGACAATAATCTCCTGACGAAAATTCAGTCTGGTTTTCGTGAAACACACAGCTGCGTAACTTTTCTACTCAAGGTTTAGTCAGATTTGCGGTTGGCTCTTGATAAGGATGATATTGGTATGTTGGTCCTTTTGGATTTCTATAAAGCATTTGACAGTGTTGTGCATTCCAAATTGCTCCGTAAGTTATTTTCGAATTTTTACTTTTCCCCGTCTGCCGTCAAGTTTATATGTCATTTCCTCTAAAACAGGTCGTAACAGGTGATCGTTGATGGGTTAGCATCTTCGCTCTTGCCTTTGTCCTATGGTGTCCCCTAAGGCTCAATTTTAGGACCTCTCCTGTTTAGCCTCCTTACTAATAATCTTAGTGATATAGTCCATGATGTTAATTTACATCTCTATGCAGACGATGTTCAACTGTACCTGAGCAGACCTCTTGGACTTATTGAAGACTGTATTAGCAGAATAAATGGAGACCTGGCTGAAATCTGCAAATTTGTGTAGGGATAATCACGCTCCTCCTCAATGCCAGTAAATCGCAATGTATAGTCTTGTATAGCTCGGACCTTGATATTTATAATCTTCCTCCTATTATCTTCAATAATGTGAGACTATCTTTTGTTGATTATGTGTTCAATCTAGGAGTGAAATTCAATACCAGACTGAAATGCTGTGATCACATTAAGACCACGTTTGCTAAGATCTATGGTGGTTTAAGAAAATTGTGGCTATCCACCAGTTTTCTGCACTTGAATCTCAGGCTGAGACTGATTAGGGTGTTCCTAATTCCCCACTTTACCTATGGAAGCCTAAACTCGACTCGGTTTGCAAACGAAAACTTGAAGTTGCCTTCAACGACTGCATACGTTTCGTCTTCGGTCTATGTCGGTCTACTCATATCACGCCTTACAGATCATCGCTTCTTGACTTCTTGACACATACCTGAAGAAAAAGTCCCTCTTTTTCTGCATAATTTCATTCGCATGGGTACGCCTGAATATTTTTATAACAATATTCAGTTTCTGAAATCCCCGAAAGGGTTTAACATCCTAATTCCACGTTCTATACATTCATTTTTGAAGGATCTTACTTTGTCCTGTGGAACAATTATCGGCCCTGCAGTTATTTAAGTACATCCTGGAAGGAGGCTTTTTAAACATTTAACGAAATGTGGAAATAGTATCAAACTGCTCGGCAGAACGGTCGTTTTCAGCGCTAAAACGAGTGAAAAACCGTTTAAGATCCTCCACAGAGGAGATCAGGATCAGTTCATTCTCTGTGCTGTATATAGAGTTAAAAATAAAGCTGTCTGTGGACTATAGTTAGGTCATCCGTTCCTTTGTAAGGAACAAAGTTCGTTGGATGGCAATCTAAGCGTGTATGCTTACAAGCAACAAACTTTCTTTGCATATAATTTCGTACTAATTTGTGATATTTCTAAGTCTGCTTGTTTATTTTCTTAGATCGATGTAAGTTAAATAAATGAAAAGTAACAGGGTAACATTTTTGTTTTATTCAATTATTTAAAAAGAGGCGACCCTGACTCTGATAACCGCCTAGGGACCAGGCGTCTTCATGTTTGGGCCTGGATGCAAGATGGTTTAAAGGAACTGACCTCAATGTGAATCAATTCCTAATTAGATTAGATTTCCGATTTTGTTTTGTAAAGAATAGCAAAACGACTAGACTCTGGCATTATGAATTTGAAATACTTGGGAGTTTAAAGTTCACCAGAGAAAGTTGGACTCAAATACCCATCTGTCAAAAGTGTTGGAATTGTATATATAAAATCAATTTTGAAAAAATATCAATGATGTTTCGTACGAAACTATTCCTGAGACTATTGGTAACACCAGGATTGACAAAAAATCTTAAAAGACAGTAAAAATAGCAAAATCCAGCATAGTAAAAAAATGAACTCTCAAGCCCTAGATACAATGAGCGCCGCGCATTTTTGTTTTGCGGCGGCCCTTTGTAGCGTTTATGATACAATGAGAGCCACGCGATTTTTTACACTTCACAGTTTGAACAATCTGAGGTGTGTTGAATATTTCTGTGAAATTGTGAAAAGTATTTAAAAATGAATAAAAAAAATTAAGTATGATAATTAAAGCAAGTATTCTTGCCCTAAAAGTTTATTAAAAAACTTTTACCAAAATAGTGAAATTTTTTATTTCAAACTTTTCAGTAATTTCATTCGTTCTCTTAAAATGAAACAAGGAACAAACGAAGACAAAAATATAACGCGCCGCAAAGTTTAAAGTTTGATCAAACTTTGCGGCGCCCCAAAGTGGCGCGGCTTACATTGGCTCCAGCTGTATATGAAAACCATTGATTCAAATTCATTTTGCGGCGCGTAAAAAACGCGCGGCGCTCATTGTATCTAGGGATAAGTTTCAAATAAAAAATGAGCTATGTCAATATCTTTAGTCCGTCAAAAGTTCGAGTTCAGTGGGAACAGTTTTCGGAAGACATGCACTCATGCACACACACACACACACACACACACACACACACACACACACACACACACACACACACACACACACACACACACACACACACACACACACACACACACACACACACACACACACACACACACACACACACACACACACACGCCCACACACACACACACACACACACACACACACACACACACGCACACACACACACACAAACACACTTGCGAAAAAATTGCTCGTCTTGAACCCGGATCACAAGGAATTGATTGGCACATGTTGGAACACTTCTTTACGAGACAACCCGTATGTACATACACATACATATATACCATATATACATTATTTTTGAATAAAAGAATTTCTTGAAAAATTAATGTTATTTTTTCAAAGGGGAATGGCCCTTTTAGGCCCGGCACTTTCAAACATGAGAGATGTTTTAAACGATGCACTATGATACCTCGAACATATTTTATTATCAATGTTTATTTCAATTCAGCGGGGGAAGGGGTAAAAGTTTGCTCTAGTACATTTTGGAAAATCTAGTACAGAATCGAATTCCTTAGGTCCTGAGAAGAAGTTTGATAGCTCTCCCCATGCACACTTTTTTAGTATTTCCCTCTCTTTTATTTGAACTGAGATACTAGATTTTTCGCACCTTAGATTGGCTCGAACTCAGTAGGGCTATGTCTGCTAGGAAAACGGGTTTCACTGTTCGCCTCAGCTCATTACGAGTTACATATACTGTAGAAGAAAATTTTTCCGTGCATCCTTTTAGGATGAGGTGTTGGAAGTCGTATGTTGCATATCAAATTAAAGGTCTCGTTGAGTATTATCGGATGATATACTTTTTTCCAGTTTCAGAAAACTTTCTCTCTCTTTTTTGAAGCCGGACAACCGATTTTCATGCACTTCTGCATGGCTTCTGTAGTGAACATTTTTCTCATAGGATGTCATTTCTCATGACACGCCAATTCCGCGCAATTACGAGAAGTAGAAAAGTCCACTTTTTCACCCAAGGAAGTCATTCAAGCTACATACATCCGATTGCCAAAACTTTCACGGCTTAATTTAATTTAAATTTGTTCAGAGCATCATAAGGCATCGTTTAAGACATCTCTCATGTTTGGAGGTGCCAGGCCTAAAGTTGTATGAAAAGTGGACATTTCTAGCAGCTACTCTGTAAAAAATAGTTCGTTTGTTGTATCTTAAATTGCGAACTTTTTAAATAGCATATCTTGTGCTTCTAATTGGCTATCTCTTACTAAAAGTAATTCGATTGTTTTGTGCTTTTTTCGGGGACTTTTATCAAAGCACATTTTGTGTTTATAATCGGGCTATCGGTTAGAAGCAACACCCAGTTAAAATCACAAAAATTTAGGCCCTTTATGAATTAAATGTGAAGAATGGTTATTTTGTATGAATAATAAAGATTGTCTGATAAAATTGAATTTTTTTATTTTGTGTTCTATTTTTGAAAAAAGTACCTCTAAATGAATTTCCCGAGGTACCGTCATGTCATAAGAAGTTTCATTGAAATGCGTTATGTTCCCTATTTGGAACAATAAAATCTCCATTTCTCCTCATTCATACAAGCGCAGTAATAGGCTCAAGTAATTATTCTTAACTTTATGTTTATACTTGTACTATTAAGTGTGTTCGCTCACATTATGAAAAGCATATATTTTCTTTTACACTGAACTCTGGTAAGTAGGTACTCTCTTATGCAAGTATCATTTTCATTTTTATTCATTTTTTTTTTTAACGAGAGCTCTCCCCTGTAATCGCGATTCCTTAATTATAAGGTAAACAATAAACCGAACTTGCCTTTAGCCTAAGATTTGTAGTAAAGCAAAAGATTTGTGCAATTGATAAGAGATGCAAAAGTCAAAAGCTACGCGAAATTCATTAGTTTCCATTAGGCAGTGTTGTCAATAAAATCCAGGCCTTTGCTTGAATTTCCTCAGCACGCAAATGGCTCATTGTCTTGAATATTATGGAATTAATGTGTTTGTGTTATACTTAGAACGTGTAAGAGGGATGGGCAGAGGGAGAGGGAGAGGAAAAGAATTCTATTGAGGATGGAATGCGACGGGTTCCCATGCTGAAAATGTTCTTTTGCATTTTTCTCTGTACATTTTCTCTCCATCATCGGAACGAAGAAATGTTTTTTGGTTTTTTTTTTACTTTATTTAGACGCGCTAGTTTTAATTGTTTCAATTAATGTTAGTCGCACATTTCTTCGCAAAAAATATGTGAGAACTTCGATGAACAATAGGACGAATGGAATGCGCAATCTGAATGCCTATATTAGAGTAGACGCATGCGCGGTGCTAGAGTGGATAACAACTGTTCGAGTATGCACATAAAATTTGATTTGTGGCATCGTCGTCGTCGTTGTCGTCATCGGAAAAGGAAAGGAAGTCTTAGGAAAACTCTATAGCTAAAGAATTCGATAAGAAATTACATTTGCTCAGTGTGAGTTCATTAACATAGTTTAATTGATAGTGGAGCACATTAAGTGGGATTATGCCAGAGAGATGAGAGTATTCTTGGACTAGCTCTCGTACTTCGATGTTAATAACAAATCTGAGATGTATTCCTGGGATTAATTGTCTTATATGCTAATATGGGTTTGGAGCTTAAACAGCAGAGGTTTATGTTTTCGGATCTATCGCGTCTGATCCTACGTGTGATTAACTGTTTGCTGGATTCTTTGGTTGTAGCAAAATTTCCATTTTTGGCTTTATCAAGGACATCTACTTTAAAAAATTTGTGTAAATCCTGTTGTCATCAATAATGACGAATGCATAATCTGGTTCTAAGTATCAAAGTTTAGACCGTCGCACATAGGAGTATTTGCATCCAAAAGTCGGCCAAAAGTCGATTCATAAAAATTGCACTTAATCACATAAAACTCACTATACCTGTGGAAGGTCAATAGATATAGAACATTGGATCGTGCCCTTTTTTATTATCTGAATTTCTGCTTGTCGGTCAAAAGTTGATGGTTACGAACAGTGCACGTATTACCTATCGGCTATTCTTGCGAACATCAAAGTTTGAAAAGCGATTTTTACAATTGAGATATTCAGTGTTAAGCTTTGCATTATGGATTCTTCTATTGCAGGTATGTACTACAATATTAAATAATTTTAACGTGAAATTATATTAAATTCATTTCTAAAGTAATTTTGTTATTCTTCTGAGTTTTATTGGGCAGTGATTTTTACGTGATAAGAAAGAATAAAGACTCTAGTTTCTTTTACATATAAAGAATTAGTTGCGAATTTTTGGGAATTTCGTTTATTAGGATGTTTATGTCAAAGTCAAGATTTAGGCATTATCTTATAAATTTTTTTTTTTTTTTTTGTTATTAGGACCATCCGGGAGGAGAGTAATGTCAAGGAGGCAGTTGTATAACATCATAAAAAAGCGGAAAGGAGAAGGTATTAAGAAAAAATTGGATTATCGAGAAGATTATTTGCTTAGCAAAGATTCTTATTCGGTGGATCAACTTAAAGAATTGAAGCTTAAAGTATCAAATTTAAAGTTTGAATTTAAGCGTAGATGGTCAGACGCACACAGGAAAGATGAATTATTCAGAAAAAAATAATGAAAGATGGCTTCAAGGCACTTTTGAACTACCCATTGTGACCGCACTAGGACGGCAAGAAACAACTTTTGAAAAGTCAAGCATACGAAGTAAAAGAAGAAGGACGCTAATTATATTAGAAAATATAGACAAAGAAAAATTAATATATGCCAATCAGATGAAACTACGATCATCTGGCAAGTGTGATGCTTCTAAAGTCCTCCGAGATCTTACGCAATTTCCTAGAAGAGCGCAGAAATATCGGAAGGCCTACTCAGTTAGTCTGCAAAAAAAAAAAAAAAAACAAAGGAGCGCCTGTCCAAATTAAAGGCACTTTCAATATTTGCAGAAACAGGTTTGTCCAGACAACAGTATGAAATCATCACCACGAGCAAAAAAAAACTATTCCCTTACGTTACAGTTTATTGCATTTAGCCCCAAAAATTTGCTACCCTGCTTCTTAGCCGTACACAGTGACGGATACTAGTGCTGGAGTAAATCTGCAAGATTTGCTGGGTGATACTGCCGAATGATTACTGATTTATTTGGAAGAACTAGTAGAAACTCTGAGTGAAAATGAGTGCAGTTCATTAGAATTAATATCGAAGTGAAGGTGCGATGGATCTCAACAAACCCAATACAAACATAAATTTGAAAATAATTCAGATTCAGACGCTAATATATTTCAGAGCTTTCTAGTATAACTTTACGAGTAATTTGCGGTACAGATCACAAAAAAATAATTTGGCAAAACCCTACACCATCTTCTCTTCGATACTGTCGATTAATCAGAATAACATTTGCAAAAGAGTCCACGGATATAACAAAGAAGGAGATAAACTACATTCAGGCAAAAATCAACTCACTTAAAAAAACAAAAACTGAAGCAATCCGATCAGGATCCATAGAAGTGAAATATACTTTGGCTTTCACTATGGTTGATGGCAAAGTATGTAACGCATCGACTGATACAAGATCAACAATGAAATGTTACATCTGCGGAGCTAAATCAAAAGGTTTCAACGATTTGACGCAAATAAAAGAAATTGATGAAAATGCGTTACATTTTGGATTATCAATTTTACATGCGCGAATCCGATTTTTAGAAAGCGTACATAAAATTCTGATACACGGCCCCGTCGTTATAGAAAATGTCATATTGCCAATTGGGCAATTATCGAAAGAATCAGTAGAAACCAGAAACAAACATTTCCGTTTATATCGCTTGAATTATGCGAGAAAGTTGTCATATGCAATACGGATGTTCTTAACAGGGTTTTGTTAAGCTCTGATCCTCTTCTAACCAGCATGAGGTATACACCTGCAAGAAAATCAAGGACATTTAAAAGAGAAACTCTAAAAATTCTCATTCCTGAGTCTTCCACGATATTGCCACCAAATGAAGATAATATGGCTTGGAGCGATGCTGAAGAAGAAAAGTGTTCAAATGAAGAGTTTTCAGGCGGAGAATATTTACATGAAGAGTCTTAGACAACATCGTTGGAATAAAACAACGTGTTGTATAATTTTGTACACATTTCAAGTATAAATATAATGCAAAACGTGTTTTTAATCCACCTAAAAAAAAAACCGAAATCTCTTTTATAATATACATATAAAATAATAGACCGCCTTATCTGAAGGCCTTTCGGACAAAAAAATAATTTTGGCCGACTTTTCAGTGCATATACTCCTATGTGCGTCGGGAAAAGTTGAGTTTCATTCAAAAATATACATTTATTTCCACCGAAGACTGTTGATATTTTCTGCCACATCTTCTTTTATAAAGGATCCAATCATTGCGTTCGCAAGACTTACGTAGGATTTGGTGTAGAAGTTGGAGGTGGCAAGCAAGTTAGCTCTATCATTCCTTTTAAATCCCTGGTTCTCAGATAACCATCGCAGAGGTACTGTATTATAGCAACAAAGTAGATCTCATACCTTTTTGTAGTTCCCCACAAATTGGAAGGTCATTAGAGGACCACTCAGTCTTATTAGAGAGGTCAGGATATCTGGGTACCTCGACATAATTTACACATGTCAAGAGCTAGTCAGAGTAAATAAAGGTACTTTTGTTTAAACCTTGATCTGGCAATTATAGGGTTTATCGAGTCCAAATAATATACGACACCAAATATTCTACTTGGAAAACATATACGTGGCTTGAACAAAAGACCTTAATATGGTATTGTACCCAAACACCTGAGTAATACTGCTAGGAAAATAAGTTTAATAGAAAATAGATCTACTGATGAACTTAGCCTATTGTAAGATAGTCAGTAAGGTGTAAATATCTGGCCTGGATAAGGTTTGGAGAGACTGTTTCGAAGTGGTGGACTTGTGGCGATGCGTGTGTGTCTGGCCGACCTTTTTGGAAGTCCCGATTTACTTCCAAAAAGTGCGGCATTTTTATCGAAATTCCCCGCTAGTAATACCTTGCTGATCGTAGAAATACGGCTCTGTTATCTCTCCATCTCATTTTTATTAATGATCTGCTTTCTCTGACTTTCAATCCCATCCATTGTCCTGCGGATGGCAATACCCTTGATTTCGCTTACTCCTTTGACACTCTTGCGGACTATAGAGGAAATGCCACATCTGTCAAACCAAATTGCATGATTAAATCCTTGAATAACCACCTTGATAATATCCTCGTTTGGAGCAAACCGAATCGCATCGAATTACATCTAAGCTCCAAAGCTGTCCCATCTCTTTAAAACAATATCATAATTTTTCCACTCCCGTTTCTTTTAGTGGAGCACTTCTTGACGATACCCAGTCTTTATACATTCTAGACATTAATATTTGCAGTAAGTTAAGCTAAACAGATCACAACTTCTCTGTTGCCAAATAAGCATCGAATTATTTTGGATTTCTGAAAAGGTGTAAGAAATATTTCAGCCCATCGATTCTAGCACTCTTCTACAATTCCTAAATCAGACCTAGAATGGAATACAATTTCCATATGTAGGCCGGAGCTGGTCGCAGAGCCGTAGCTTCATTAACTACGTTTATACGATAACCAAAGTCGGGACTTTGGCCTAGAGTAGGCCAAAGTTCGATTTTTTTTGCTATATAAACATGCAAGTCCGAAATTTGGACTTGCCCCAATTGAATTGGGCCTAGGCCTGATTTATTTGAATCTGTGTGTATGTCATAAAGTAAGAATGGCGTCTGCTACAATAAGGAAAGTTTTGTGGAGTCCCGAGGATGTGGAAAAAATGTTAATAATTTTGCGAGATAGTAAGATAATTATATAGTTCTGTAAATTTATGTATTAAACCGTCAAGAGCCAAATGTCATATGCCTTGCTTACACAGCACACAAGTGCAAATTTCCTAGTCCAATCTGTGCAGTTTATACGGGTAGCCCAGATTGTAGCCTACAAGCAGTTTCTAGTCCTGATTTGAGACTATCGCATAAACGTACTAATTGAATATTGTCCAAAAGAGAGCTTTCAGCTCATTGGCGATGTGGTAAAAACTTCTTCATATGGACTCACTCGAACCGCAGCAATATTGGTTGCGTTCCTGCATGTAATACTCACACTACAAGCCGCGCACATCTTTTTACCCTTCAAAATACTTTCGACCGTAGAGTAAAATTCCGTGATGATTTGTTATCCAGAACTGAGCGAACGTGGAACAGTCTACCATCTTCTGTCCTTCCTCCGGCATGCATCGGCACCTTCGCCACTCTCCTCACGTTCCCTAATTCCTTTCTTTATCACCTTCTTGCCACGTTGTGTCATCATAGTTCATAGGATATTCCTGGAGCTTGACTTAATAATATAAAAAACAAAAGAAGTCACACTTTCTTAACTTGCCGATGAAGTTATATACGTACAAGGTATGTATTACATCTGTTCTGTGACTGCTATTTTTAAATAAATGTAAATTTTTAATTCCTGTGTTTTACAAAGATACAATTTATGATGATTCGTGAATTTGAATAAAACTCATTTCTCCAGTTTTACTAACTAAAATGGATGGTTGGGAAGTTTTTCACTTCTACCATTTACAAACCAAAACAAAATGAATAATCTAACATCCTCTTTGACTTTTCGGAGTGTCAAAAAACCTTGAGCAACTTTCTTCCACTTGCTAATCTGTTCGACTCGTATCTTTTAAATGATAAATTTTGTGCATTTGACATTTGCGAGTGTTGGCGAGTGTCTGAGTGTCTTCAAACTTTTGTTCAGTTTTCAGCATATACCATTTTGAAATCATAGTTGTCCCCCCCCCCCCCCCCCCCTCCCTCACAAGAATCCTGGATTCGCCACTGTCCCTACCCTACTCAAGTTATACCGTATCTGATATGACCCAAAGACACAGATTCTGGGTACCCACTAAAGACTCACTGGAAATCAAGTAGGGGGAAATCACATTGATTGTAACAGCTTCTCCAGCATGTTTACTATCGAAAAGATGAAATGGACGATTTAAATGTTCTCATCTTGTAAGCCTTTGGGTCCAGATGGTAGTAAATTTCTAGCACCCTAAGAGGTGGCTTGCTAAAATATCTTGAATCCTTTTATATGGATTGCCTGTGGCCTAGAATGAAAATTATATTGTTTGACCATCATTCTGTAGATCGGCACTCCTGGATCTGGTCGTTTTGGCGAATCTCAAACGTACCATTTGTAGGGCGTTTTAAAGAAGATCTGAGTGGGTGAGTTGATCATAAATTGGCGGCAAGCCATGTGATGTTATGTTATCAACAGTATATTTCACAAATAGTCAGCGAATTCAGCTGACAACAGCCATTTTGAAAGTTGTAATGTGCAATTGATATTTCACTCGGTAGCTCGGAACCTATCTAAAGTTTCCACGGGTATTCTATTCACACTATTCGTCTCTCAATTTCGTTCTTGTTTACAACCAATTTATGTCCTCTTTGATGTCAAATGGATTTATTTGTATGTCTACGTTTGCTGTTGTAGAAATCTTCCAAGTACTCATGAAAACAATCGCAACAATCAACATTCTAATTTTTTGTAGGCTCTGTAGAAGTATGTAATTAGAACAAAGGTCCCAAACTCGAATCTGGGATAATTCTTCTTCTTTGAAAATAACTTAACAAAATTAGTTAAAAGCGGGGAAGTATGAAAAGTCTTTACAGTCCCGAACGTCCCGAGCGACGTGTATTGTTGTAATTCGACAAAAATCATTTCATTATGGAGCTCTAGAGCAGATCAATTAATATCAAAATTCTGAGAACATTAACGAAAGTAAAGTTCAAAATTCACATTTTATTGAGCGTTTCTCTGACACTTCGGCATCATATTGACTTTTTACTTCTCGATTCTTTGTCAGTGATTGTTCAACAAAAATTTTGATTACTTTTAAACCAACGTTGAAATTGTGATTTTAGTTTAAGTGGTTAGGACAACAACTCCACAAGGGTCCGCACTAAGTACCGTCTATAAACCAAGGAAAGCATTAACATAACTCTCCAATCCGGCAAAGCTACATATATTTATGTTTTCCTGGTAAAAACATACATATGTATATGATTAAAGTCTCTGGGTTGAACTCACAGCAAGTGTTATCTTTTGATGCCCAAGGAGGCTACCTTATGCTCATTACTCTCGTACTCCTGCTGTTACCTTATGGAAGGATATAGTTAAACTTTTTGCACGACCAAATGCTGCGGTCAAGTCATAAAAACGAAATGAAGTCGTAAAAGTAATTAAAAGTGTATTTGAGTATGAGAAGGAAAATTTCGATGATCCTTTTGTGCTAAGGCCTCGTCAATCAGCTCTCTGGGGTTTGGGTAAACAAAATCTGCTACTTAACCCTCAGGGCATAAGCTAACGAGCAGCTATAGTGCAATTAAGATGTCCCCAATCGATAGGAGAATTCTCTATACTTATAGACTTGGAATTCCAATTTCTGACTGACATAACGCTGACAGACGACGAACTAATTAAATGAGACTTGGACGGATCATCGATGATAGACAAAAATCATTTCTTGAGGTAGTTTATCTACAGTATTCTCGCGCGGCCTCTGGGGATTATTCTAGTGTTTTATACATAAAACGTATAGCTAGGTACTTTATCGCGCAAATATACCCAGGTACCTACGCTGAGCCGTACACACTTTTTCCCTAATCGATGGATCCCCTTTTGCCTGCTGATGAATGTAAAAAAGTAATCGCCCCTTTTGTGGAAGGCTTTATGAGTTTACGAGCAATTTCACGTAAGCCGAGATGAAAATAAAATTTATGGAGATTGAAGTAACGTGCCGGGATATCTACGTCTAATTCTGGAATGCTTTTGTATATGCTGTCGGCAAAGTGGGCTGATGTCAATATTTAACAAACAACCTGCAGCCTATATGAAATTCTGAAATTCACCGCATAGATATTAGCTCGCTCGCTTAGATTGATTCAATTACGTAAAGCGATCTAAAAACAATGTAAATTTGGTGCGGGCTTTATAGTTGGAATCCGATTGAATTAATATTTTCATCCCTGGAGCGAAAATTTTATTATTCTTGTTTGTTGGGAAAATTATGAAATTAATTAGTTCATGATAGGCAAACACAATAATTGCTGCAGTAATGTAGTAAAGAAGTAGTGCAGAGAACTATGGGTGTGTGTGAATTATAAAAGAAATGCGCTCATTAGAGATCTAATTCCATGCAGAATTCTAAATAGTTATGATCATTTTGTAAATTGCATTTTCTAGTTATTTATAGGTCAAACAATTCACAGAGGTAGCTGAATTCTATAGTTCAATTCGTGATTAGAACTGGCCTATGTGATTTTTTTTTTAATCCCTACATTAATGCTCCGCCTCTTGCCCCTTGACATTCGTGGGAAATGTATAGCTGCAAAAAGTGCACTAAAATTTAGATAGTCGGGCTGCTGGATAACAGCAGACCTTGGGCACAGCAAAATAAAGAAGATATGTCCTGGGGATTGTATACGGGGAGCTACGGATTACATTGTCCCGATAAATTTTGAGAAAGCTGTCTCAACTAGCATTCCTAGTAGAGAGGAGTAGGATGAAAATCGCCTGGCAAAAGACTCTGATATATGTGTCTTTACGGATAGTTTGAGAATAGATTTGGGAGTGGGAGCCTGGGTGTATTCAGTATTCCCTCGAACACAGGAATTGTACCGCCTTTCGGACTGGACCTGGCTATTTTCAAAGTAGCAAGGCTATGCTTAGAGCTTATGAGGTACCTAGTGATCGAGTTATCAGGATTTGTACTGACAGCCAAGCTACTGGGTGCCTGGTCGCTGTGACATACCTGGAAACGAGACAGCTGATGCTCTGTTCAGGGCTCCGCTGTGAATATATGTCTAGTAAAGGAATCCATAGATCGGTCTCTAGAATTAGTGAAGAGGATTCCAGATTTATGTATAAGCCTGTAAGCTGGCAAATCGCATATGGATTCTCGATTTCAAGACAGCTTTGGCCCGACATATGTTCTGGGTAGGCTGAATCTCTATTGAGGAGGAACCGGAATGATGTGCATAATCTTACTGCAGTCATCACAGAACACTGCCTCTTTGGTAAACATAAAGAGCGCATACAAGCACCATACGATGACTTCTGCAGAAGCTGTATGAACGAAGAAGAGATTGAGAGTATTCAGCACCTGCTGGTGGAAATGCCCTGACCATAATAAGCGTAGGAGGAATTCGCTTAGTAGCGAACTGGAGGAATTAACAGACAAAGAGTTAGGAACCTGGTAAGATTCATTAACACTTGTGCCTGGTTTCAGAGCAACCTCTAAATCTGAGGTATCTTTTCCAGATGGGTCACCATAGGGTGGCATCACAATGGACCATAGATGGTCTAAGTGTGGCTGGTCGTACATGATTTTACAATGGCCGCCACTCAAACCTAACCTAACTTAATGTATACGTGAAACAAAGGCAGCTCCAGTCATTTCTTTCAAATTTCCCCTGATACACGATGATACACACTTGATACACACTCGATAAACCTTACTAAAAACTAGTTTTTTTTGCACTATTTTAGAACATTTTCGTGTATAGTCCAATTTAGAACAGAGCTTGAGACTCGGGTGATATACGATTACATATGTATGCGTGTACTCAGGTTGTGTGTGTATAGATTATATGCAAATGAAGATTTTTTTAGACTTGAAGAAAGTTATGCGAAGGTGTCAATAATCAGAGTGTCCTAAAAATTTTCATTTATTAGTTAAAAAAGAAGATGACAAGTGATAAAGTGCTGCGATCACTAAGAAGGCCTATTTCCATTTTCCAATAGCCTGACCACCACGTTTGCAATGTGTGCTGGGCCATTTACTACTGCATAAGTTTACCAGGGTCCGGATCATTTACAAGACATTTATAGCAATCTGATTCACCACATAAGATTTGCAGATAGCATCAGTGCCCGCCCACGGTGCTCCATTAGGTGACAGTGACTGGTGTTTATTTTATCTAAAATCCCAGCACCTACTATACCTCAGAACTTCTCCACATCTTTTTCATCGACCGTATCACTATGAAATGCTGATATTGACTGTCCCTACGATGCTCCTCTTGTATCCGCTTCGTAAGAATGTCCATTTTTGCAGTTCAACAGAAGCTACCCATAAATCGGCTCTGGGGCATCTTGAGATATAGCTTTGTCTTACCTAGTGAAGTCATCTATGCTTGAATTTCCTAGCAGGCTTAAGAAGATTTATGTAAAGTTCGTGCCATTATCATAAAAATTAAGATAATGGTCTCCTTTGGGATTTTTCCGGTTCCAATCTCAAATACTCATCACCTTAAATAAGAGAGGTGGGACAGGGATTGAACAGAAAGTCCCTTACACTAAAACGATTCACGCAGTTGTTTTGAAAAAGGAAGCTTCTGGCTACACCTGATATCGGGATCTAGAAAGTGTTTTAAAGACGTTCAAAATTTCGCAATGGGTAAAACCGACTGTAAACGTTTCTGTGTCAGCATAAATACTTCGGGCGCGGGGTATGATAGCCAGTTCGAGAAGTAAAAAAGTCTGACGACGAGGAAAAGACTTAGACAGTGTCAGTTGAATGATACTACCTCTACCAGCACAAGTAAGGCCTGTTGCTTCAAAATAATCGTTGAAAAGTCCATAGTCCGCGCATTGTTAGAATTTATATGAAGCATTTGATAGCCCTTTTTTTCAAGAAAAAGGCTGGAACAAAGTTTCAGGATTCCAATGCTGGGTGGAAAGAAGATTATTCTCTCCAGCGAAGCAAAGTATCTGGAAGTCATACTAGATTCCAAGCTGAGCTGGAAGGCTAATTTAGAGGTTAGTGTGGCTTTCTACACGTGTAAGAGAATTTGTGGTGGCGACTGGGGATTAAAACCCTGGGTGGCACGATGGATGTGCCATATTCTGGTAAAAGGTGACCATATGCTGGGTTCCTGATCATAAGGATATCCCAGGCAACGAGATGTCTGATGAGTTGTTCAAAAGAGGCTCTGAAATGGATAGCTCCGCAGCGATTGCTTATATGAGGCTCACGATAAGTGCTTTAAAAGTGGTAATAATCAGGGGCGTCTATCCAAATACAAGCCTTCAGTGGATAAATAGAAAAACCTGCCATATTGTGAGGCAATTGTGGCCAACATATGACAGGAAGAGGACAAGAGAACTCCTTAATTGCAATAGAACAAATTCCAGGCATCTGGTAGGGGTCACTACGAGTCCCTTGGCCATAGGAGGCCATGCTAGAAGACTCAGAATAGCGGGGAACGATTTCTTGAGTTCTTGTATTAACTGAACTTTATAAGCCTTAAGACCCAAATCTTTATGCAAAATACGGTGTAATGACGTTTGTGGAATGCCTAATTCCAAAGAACGACGAGGAATGGACAAACCTGGGTTTTCTTCAACACTTTCGGCTACAGCAGCAATATTCTCGGCTGTTCTTGAGCGACGTGCACGGGTTTTATTCTTCGCATCACTAACTTGTCCCGACAGCTCGAATTTTTCTACCAATTTCTGTATTGCGGTCCGACAAGGTGCTTCACGACGACCCAAAAATGTTCGAGTTTTACGAACCGTCTCTGCCACATTTTCACCATTTTTATAGTGAATTTTAATAATTTCAATGCATTCTTGAATCGTGCATCGTTCCATTTTTATTAATGGCGTAGTTTCTACTTGTCAAATGTCAAAAAATGACAGCTCCAAAAGTGACATCTACCGAAATAGCGGGCTAATTAAAATAACACCTCTTATTGGAAAACCCTGAATAACATCATTGATAGAATTATGTAAAAAAAAAAAAAAAAAAAAAAACGAAAAACTGCCCAAAATGGCAGGACGTATCGTACATGTACGGCGATACTCTATATGGATTTCCAGAGGCTGGCCATACGGCCATACCGCTGAAAGGACTAATCACCCAGGAATTCCGAAACTGTTGAGATGCCATCCCGCCTTGCAATTCCATTTGTTTTTTTCTCTAGGTGAGTACTGTTACCTCCTTCCCTATGAACCACCGTGGCGAAAACACCCTGTATGTAATAAAAATGGCGGCATCATCAATTCTAATTTATAATTCTGTAAGTAACATTCAAACTTTCGAATTACCAATCTTCGCGGCCCAATTCAAAGAAACTTCTCACGAACTCTCGTTGTAAATCGTTGCCATATTTCAGATTTAGAAAGGAGAACTTAATTTCCCTCCATTTTTAATACCCCTTAAGTGTTAGAGTATCGAGACTCCTTTCTCAAATAACTGTTAACTTTGTACTAGTCATAAGTGCATATACCCCCGCAAGTATTCAATTACATCTGGGTACACCTAGTGGTGGTACTTTTATCCAACTTAAGAAGAATTTCTTAGTCGACTCACGTACTTAGCTGCACCGCGCGCCGCCATTGATAACCTTCATCAATAACAGTCGTCGTCGTCGTCGTCGTCGTCGTTTGATTTCTTGTTGTTGTGCCATCTGCCCTGCCTGTCTGCCTTCCTTCAATGGGTATAAGAAAAGCATGTGCACCTACCTACCTATGACTAACAAAGGAAGCGGGAGTTAATCAGTGCATAATAGCACGCAGGAAATGACATTTATATGCTAATGGCAGCCGCTAAGTAGTCGCTAGATTCTGCATAGAGCAATCAAATCAATTGCACACTTTCAAATTAAATGGACCGCCGCGTCGCACTGCAAGCGATATGAGCTTCATTCATTTAGACACGTGATCACTATTTACTCCTCATATTGCAATAATACCAAGTATAGGTACCCCACGCCGTGCTCTACTTTTCACATAGTACCTCTAATTGTTACACTTAAAGGCTCGTGGTATACAGTACTTGACGTGTCACAATATTTTGAAGAGCTGATTTTCCACGATCCATTTTGGTACGGCTAGGGGTAGACTTTATGGTGCAGCACAACACACTCGAAATTGGTTCAACCTCGTTCAATTTAAAATGATTTGGGAGTGAGTCGCAATTTGCGGTGGAAGTAGAAGCTTCTTAGCTCTCGGTTTAATAAAGTCAGGATGAGCTCAGAATTTCAAGTAGTTGGATACGAGCATTTTAGCTGGAATTTTGGGGGCAAAAGATGAGTTCATCAATTTTCGGGAAGCACATTAATAATTTTACGAACAATCCAATAGAAACATGTGTGTGCGTGTATGCATGAATTTGCTGGAGTAGAAAATCGTTTCGATTTTTCCGAAATAAATGAGAATTTATGCAGCCAAATTGATTACCGTCGTTTCTACTACATATGTATGTGAGAAAATAAGTTACATTCAAAAATTGAATCGAGGATGAAGGATTTGCTGGTAAAAATTTTATGTTTTTTTTCCCACAATTATGCGATATAAGATTCTGTTAAAATTTTTATTTTTTGCATATAGCGATAGAGGAGCGAAAGGCGTCCAACATCCCGGCGCATTGCTGTTTTGGGCAACAGCGAATGAAGCTAAGGCTGTGCGACTAGCCTCGGCCCAGATATGGAAATTGTAATCCATTCTAGGTCTGATTTAGGAATTGTAGAGGAGCGCTAGATTCGATGGGCTGAAATATTTCTTCTTACAAATTTTCAGATATCCAAGACATTTCGATGCTTCTTTGGCAACAGAGAAGATATGATCTGTTCAGCTTAACTTACGGCAAATATTAATGCCAAGAATGCATAAAGACGGTGTATCATAATTTCAGTGCTCCATCAAAAGAAACGAGAGTGGAAAAATTATGATCTCGTTTTAATGAAATGAGACAGCTTTGGGACTTAGATGCATTGAATTCGATGTAATTCGCTTTGCCTAAAGCGAGGATATTGGCATTCGTTATGGAGTTTTCAAGAGTGTCAAGGGAGTAGCAAAGGTTCTGTCTGATTGAAAGTAAAGGAAAGTAGATCATTAATGAAAATTAAGAATAGGCATTTGTAGAGTGAGATTCTAATGAAACGCCATCTAGTATAACCCTTGAAGTTGACATTTATGCCCATACAAATTGATGTTGATATAATGATATACATACGTAACAAAACTGCAATTGGCTTTACTTTACTTTATTTTTAGAACTGTGGAAATCTATTTTACCACCGCTGGTCTGTGTAGTTAGGGAGTTGGAGTATAGCGTAATTTTTGAAATTTTGATCCTGATACCCTTAATTAGCACGACGCACAGTGGGGCAATTGACCTATAAAGATGGCCTCACTGTCCTGCGTACAATAAACCGAAAGCGTACGGTCGTCAACTCAGTTTCGTTCCTCTCCAGGATGATTCAGTCGAAGCCATTTGTTTGCGGAGATTAAACATTTGATAAATTATCGTTTGTTTTTACCTGTTTTTGTGCATTTATTGTAAGTTTAATTTCTAAAATTGTCCACTCTTTCGTTACGGAACCTTCAAGTTCAAGTATGTAATATCATTTTAGTAACCATTACTTGCAAAAAAGTGCATGTAGTTTTAAATCATTGTTGCAACATAAAATGGCCGTAGTTAAATTATTCTCAGAAACAAGTATCGGGTTTTCCAATAAGAGGTGTTATTTTAATTAGCCCGCTATTTCGGTATATGTCACATTTGGAGCTGTCATTTTTTGACTTTTGACAAGTAGAAACTACGCCATTAATAAAAATGGAATGATACACGATTCAACAACTCATTGAAATTATTAAAATTCACTATAAATATGGTGAAAATGTGGCAGAGACAGTTCGTAAAACTCGATCATTTCTGGGTCGTCGTGAAGCACCTTGTCGGACCGCAATACAGAAATTGGTAGAAAAATTCGAGCTGTCGGGACAAGTTAGTGATGTGAAGAATAAAACCCGTGCACGTCGCTCAAGAACAGCCGAGAATATTGCTGCTGTAGCCGAAAGTGTTGAAGAAAACCCAGGTTTGTCCATTCCTCGTCGTTCTTTGGAATTAGGCATTCCACAAACGTCATTACACCGTATTTTGCATAAAGATTTGGGTCTTAAGGCTTATAAAGTTCAGTTAACACAAGAACTCAAGCCGGCCGATCATCAACAACGTCGAGTCTTTGCTGATTGGGTCCTTGAAATGCATGAAAATGATCCGGAATTCCATTGAAAACTCATCTTGAGTGATGAGGCCCATTTCCACCTCGATGGCTTCGTCAACAAGCAAAATTGTCGCATCTGGGGCTCGGAAAACCCAAGAGTTATTGTTGAAAAGCCTCTCTATCCTCAACGTGTGACTGTTTGGTGCGGTTTATGGTCCCGCGGGGTTATTGGACCTTACTTTTTCGAAAATGAGGCTGGAGCAACAGTTACGGTGAATGGATTGCGCTATCGACAGATGATTAATGATTTTTTATGACCGGAATTGGATGGTATTGATCTGGACAACGTTTACTTTCAACAAGACGGCGCTACGTGCCATACAAGCAACGAAACCATTGATCTTTTACGGGAAAAGTTTCCGGACCGTGTTATCTCTCGAAGAGGTGATCACAATTGGCCACCGAGATCTTGTGACTTAACACCTTGCGACTTCTTCCTTTGGGGCCACGTGAAAGAGAAAGTCTACGCCAACAGCCCAGCGTCGATTCAAGACCTCAAAGATGGAATTCGTGAGGCTATCGAGGACATAGGGCAGCCACTTTGCGATTTGGTTATGGAAAATGTCATAAAAAGGATATGGTCCTGTAGGCGTGGTCGTGGTGGTCATTTGGCTGATGTTATTTTCCATTATTAACGGCATACCTTCCTCCTTATAATGAAATAAAGATCCGATCATTTATCTCAAAAAATGGCATTTTTCTTTGAATATCAAAATAACACCTCTTATTGGAAGACCCTTTAGATTATTAGTTGTGTCCCGCCCCGAATCCGGTTTTGATTTATTTGTTTTTCTAATGTATTCGAGCTTTTTCAAAGTTAATCAATTTTAATAAACATCAAATATTCCATTATTACTTTCTGGGATGAGTCCCAATACGATGTTCATAACGAGAAAAGAGCTTTTTGATGTTATGAGAAGCTTAGGGCACAATGAAAGTGAAGATCGAATAATGGTTTTAGAGATGACATCAAGACCAGAACAAAATGTTCCGAAGTAAATCTTAAGGATTTGAACAAAACCTTAACACACTTCAAATCGGACTTTTAATCTCGTCTACAGATATCTACTTGTTGTTATTTGACGAAGAAAAACAAGGTTCATAAAAATTTGTGATTTTCGAAAGATTCAATTTTTCGTTAAACGTAATTTCGAATATCGAAAATTTTCTCCCTCCAAAACATGAATTTTCAAAAATCTGTAATCATTTTGTTTATCATTTGAAATCATAAAATTCGAAATTGGATTAAATTTCAATTACCGAATTCGCTTAAACTTTCGAAGTTCATATTTTCGAAAATATTCGAAATTCGAATATACCCTTAATATCACCCTTAAAAAGAAATATTCAACTTTGGAACCCATTCATTATGCCTGTGATTTAGGGCCAACTTTGAAGGGCCCCTGCCCCACTATGCGACGTCGTTATTTATTAGCTTTCAATGGCAATGTAAATGAGTATGTCTATCAATCACAGTACGTTTTTATGTTTTAAAAAATAAATCCATAGAGCTTATTGAAACGGGGTCCTTTTTGTCTTTATGAAAAACTTTTAAGGTTCATATGAATTATTTATTTGTCTATCGGAGATTTCCAAAAATGCATTCATCTGCATAAAGATGATAATTGTAAAAATGGTAAATAAAAATGGACAGACAATAGAATCCAGTGGTACTCCATTTAAAATTAGAACGAATTTAGATGAAATATTTTTTTGCTTACCCCCTGTCAAAGTATGACGACGTATATATGCAATTGACTGTAGAATAGATTTTGAGCGGTATTCTCTAATGTTTGTAGACTCTGATGTTCCACGACATTTTCGATAACTAATCCAAATTTTTATTGTAATTTCTCTCTCTCTCTCTCTAATAAGGTTTCTGGGTACTGGTAAAAAACAAAAGCTTTCTTAAACTAAAACGATGTTACTCTCCTCTGAGTTACTTGTAATTTCAGAAGAAGATTGTTTAGAAAAGTTTTCAACTTGATAGAAGGATATCACCAAACGCAATGCGATGTAATTAATATTGTTCACCATAACAAGAAAACGACGCGATGGATAGGCTAGACTACATCGGCTATCGAAATACCTACAATTAGTAATACTTAGAACCCTTCGTATCCCAAAAATCAGTTATATCGTTTCTTGGTGTATTACTCTGGCCAGAATAACTCTGTGGTTGTCACCAATTTTTTCGAGCTCACTGTGACAATACTGAACTAGGCATGATCTAATGATATTCGAATCCAAAAAATTGATTGCAGCTTGATTGTCAATACAAATGCTGATATTTCGATCACTAAGTACGGTAAAAGTTGTTTCTAGCAGTATTAATGTGTTATTTATAGCTAGAATCTACGTTTGGAAGACTCTGCAATAGTCTGATAGCAGGCGGTTCGATTTTTGTATTTGAAGGGATGCTGAGAATGCCCCAGACTATCACTCTTATACCAATCTTCGAACCATCTGTAAAGATATACATCAGAGTCATTTGTCTTTCTATCAGGAATACGAGTTTAGAAATCTTTCTCAAGACGCGAATGATGTGACACTGGCGATGCCGCGCGGCGACCAATGCGACAGGAATCATGTTGCACCGAATATGGCAGTTTTTTTGGACTGCTATTGAAGATTTGAAATTTAGTCGTTAATTAAGGAAGGAATTTAAAAATATGTTTTCCAGTAATAGTTCCGATTGTGATGAAGATTTCTTAATAGCGGCAGTGATAATGGAAGAATATACAAGAAGAAAGAGAAGACTTAAATCCATCCGACATTAGAGAAAAGACCACAGCTGTACGACTATTTTGGAATATTAAAAGATACTTTTGAGTAACTTCATCTTTTATTAAAGGATGATATTGGAATTTACGAACCAAGAAATTTTTGAAGAAGATTACCATATCTTGGAGTATACTGCATATGCTTTGAAGGAATATTTGTTAACCTCTCATATAAGTATTGGAATAATCTTACAACAGAAAAGCAACGAGACTATAATTTAAAGCATTGCAAAAAAAAACAAAAAACGTGCAGAGTGAGAATACCTTTGGGCTTTAAAGCTTTTGTTTGGACATTTTCGAAGTTGAAACGTTATGTGAATTTGTTCTATAGCTCGTTGCGTGTTGCATAACATATGTGCATTGATCAAAATGATAATGTTTTGGAAAACAACAACATTTCCCTAGGTATACGACGAAACATTGAAGGAAGACGTGACGTATAGAAGATAAAATTATGTCTCCGTCAAATTTTGTAACTTGGCTGATGGAGTCTCAAATTATGTGAGGTAGAGTTGTGTAAGAATGTGAAGATACAAGCAGCCCGAACAAGTGTTGGATCATATGCCGAAGTAGACGGGCAATGGGAGTTATTTCGTTTAGAAAATGGCGACTCAAGAACTTCTGGACCCAAAAATAATTGCGGAAGAATTAAAATCATCTAGTCCAATAATATTTTCCATCTCTTCATCAATTTGACAGTTCCTTATATATATAATACCATAATGGCACAAGAACTAGATTTCGCATGCAATACCTGAGTAGAGTGTACAAATTTTATACAGGGTGTCTCGTATGTGGTCCGGAACCCGATGGATAGCTCATGGATAGAAAAACAAAATATTAGCCTAAAAATATGTGGATATATTTTTATAGATCATCCTGTACCTTCTAAACGTTACACCCTATGAAGATGATTTAAACTTTGTGAAATAGATAAATCGTTGAACGTTTTCAATGGTCTATGGCTGGATATGCTTATGAAAAAGTGCATAGAATGCAGAAAAGGTTACAATTCGAATACACAGTGTGATAGGGACCATCTCAGTGTAACCGACCCCAAAATTGTCAATTTTCGCGATTTTTTTTTCGGAGGTATAGGAGGGGGATCAGAATGATTGTTTTTTTTTTACGAATAAGACCACTCTTTAAAATTATTTTTTTTATTAGTTTTTATTTATTTTTACTTGTTGTTAATAATTATTTTAGAAAGTGAGTTAAAAAAAATGGGGCAATCGGTGTCCACGGTTGTGGCCGCAGTTTACATCAGAAAGAAGCAAGCCACTATGTCCCTATGGAGTTTTATTTTTTAAATTTGACAAAATGGCGACGGCTTGAGGAAAAAGTATGAAATTTAGCCCTGTTTTTCAACAGTTTTTCGTGTGAAAAATAGGAAGAGTTAAAAAAAAAAAAGATTTCCATAGGGACATTAAGAATGAAGTAAAGAAAATTCCATAAAAATTTCAACTTGAAAACTCTCTCTCTGAGAGTTGACACCGTTTGTAAAAATGGCATTTCGAGAAAAACGCGTTTAAAGTTTGAAGGAGGGTTTTTTTTTACATAAATTGTCTACTTACAATCAATCGGCCATCCCAGCTCCATACTAAATCCATTCTGAATAACAACACGAAACTGACGAATTTGACCACTCTATTTCGGTTATAGAAGAGCAGGTAAAAACCCTAGGTAGGGATATGGCGTTAGGGACGGAACAAAAGAAATGACACGTCATGCCTTACGCTCCAATCTCTTTTTCTAAGAAAGGTTGTAGCGACCGTAATAATAAGAATTTTAATTTGACAGAACACGCACAACTATATGTACTTCAAGATGAGACAAAAAAAAAATCGATTTTTCAAAAATTTTACAGAGGTGATCCTTTTTTTTTTTATAAAAATAGTACTTAGTTAAATATAGAAAAAAAACGAGTTAATATTCCGAAATTTTAACTTTCTTGAGAACTTCAAAACAGAGGAGAGCAAGAGAAAAATGGTTCGACCCCTGGAAAGGTCCAACGATTAACAATCTAGTAAAGTTTAAATCATCATCATACGGTGTAACGTTCAGAAGGTACAGGGTACCTTCCATAGCCTTCGTGTCCAAGATCACATACGGAACACCCTGTATATGACTGGATGGTTCATTCTGGAATGGAGCACAACATTTCAATTGATGGATACGGTGAATGATTCATATTTTCTCGCATCTGCCGTGTGTTGATCAAATATATTAAAAAGTGATGTTAAAGAAATATTTGCTCTTTAAGACATGATGCGGTACATTCCAGAATGCACTACCTAATCCACTCTGACCTGGTATATCATGCGACATCTGGTTCTTGTTACATCTATGATAATAGGTATCGATACACAAATACAAAGATTATGACAGAATTATGTTCGATAGGCTTCACTAATCGACTGCTAGAAAAAGTGCAACACTGATTTAAATCCCATCGAAATCGACATAAATACATAACTCAATTTCGATGAAAAAGGGAATGCCCATTTTAGGCTCGACATTAACAGACATAAGAGATGTCTTAAATAATGCATTATGAAGCTGAACATTTTTTAATAACAATGGTGATTTTAATTAAGCGGGAAAGCGCTTGTTGAGGGGGGGAAGGGTCAATGTTTGATCTAGCAAATTTTGATAAATCTAGTACAGAATCGAATTCCTTAGGTCCTGAGAAGAAGTTTGAGTACCCACACTCCTATACTCTGAGGCTTAAATAGAGATCCCCATACTCACTTTTTTAGTATTTCCCTCTTTTTTGAGTCCGACTAGATTTTTCGTAGTTTAGATCGGCTCTAACTCGTTAGAGTTACGTTCGTTCGGAGGACGGGTCTCACTATTCGCTTCAGCTCATTATCAGCTACAATTCGTAGAAGAACATTTTTCTCTGGATACTTTAAAATACTTAAGCCCCCGGCGAGGGGCAGGGTGGTTTACAATACGGCTTGTTGCATATCAAATGAAAGGTCTCGTCTAGTATTATCGGGTACTTTTTTCCTGATTCAGAAAACTTTCTTGGGACGTTTTTACTGCAGGAAACCCCATTTTCATGTAATTGGGTCACATACACCCCCTTATCCTTAACCACCAACTGTGCACACTTATTTTGTACACTGTTAAAAAAACAAAAAACTCTGATTAACTCTGATTTATTTTTTATTCTCATTTCAGATGAGCGGCAAACGAACTCGAAGCTTTAAATGTGCCGTCCATCATCGTGATCGTGAGGTTTGTTCAGAAAATGATTTCCATTTGATGCTAGAGGAGCCGCCATTCTTCAAGAAAATGGTTCATGCGATTGCATTAGAAGTTCTACCAGAGGAACGAGACCGGAAATACTATGCTGACAAGTACTCGTGCTGTCCGCCTCCGCTTTTCATTATTTTCATGACTTTCATAGAGGTAAGTTTCAGCCAGACGTTAAGGAGGTGTTAATACAATTCAATTGCTGTATATAGGTAGAGATAAAAAAAAAAAAAAACAAAATTACAAACAAGTTGCCTATGGTGGTGAACTCTATGGTAATCAGCAGTCTTTGGGTCGACTTCTTCGACTCCCAAGCGAATTTAGTTTTGTTGCTCCTACACATCGTAATATCCGTCCACCATGTCGTCGGCGTCGCCGCCGCCACCATCACCACCACCTTAACATCAACTTCAACCACCAGCAACAACTATCCACGTTATGGCGTTGCCTTTAAATTACGTGGCGGATGATGGCGCGTTCTTGTAATTGGCAAAAATCGAACGTCAGGAAAGCAAAATTGCATCGATGATCGTCTGACAATTTTCCGCTCTTTTTTTTTTGTTAGTTCGTCATCATCGCATCGCCAACAAAACTTACAATTACGGCATTACGGTGCGGTAACGGCGACGGCGGCAGCGGCTCGTTTGCGTCCCATTCATTCATTCATTCATTTACGAGTAATTCACCTTTGCACCGTGTTCGCTATTAAAGCTGTTGATGGCGGCGGCGGCAGGCAGTGCCAGTGCCAGTGATTCATTCATTCATAAAATTGAGCGTGACTTACCTGTGCGCGAAGTGCGCAACGGAATGCATCTACGCTTTTACGTCTATTTACCTTTCGTCGATTTTATTTGAATTTTGATACCCACATTCATATTCTCCTGGGGTTACCAGGTGTTTTCATTGTGTACCAGCAGAATAGATAGAAAAATCTTTGCGAATTTGTTTATAGTACTTATACGAAGTATCATGACATCACGATTGTGTGGTCTGCGATAGACGATGACGTCAATGGTTTTAGTATTAAAACCTGGGTGATCTAAAAATAGTTCCGTGACAAAAACACGTTGATTGGTAAATTAAACAGATCAATTAGAGGCGTTTGGAATTTTCTGTAATTATAGATTCTAAGTAATTTGGTAATGGAGCGTAAAGCAAATGGAATTTCTAGAATTATTTATGTTAAATACATACCTACAAGGAAATTAGACAGATTTTAACTAATGAGTCTGGGAAATTGTTTTTAGATTGAATACGGTTTATTGGAAGAAATTATTTCCGTTTTATTTAATTAAATTATAAATGAAAATCGTAGATGTAAAATAATTCATTAAAAATTAGGTTATGGTTAATTTTTTCATTGTGTATCAAATATTTGCAATTTTAGTAGGTCACAGTAAATGTGTCAATTCGTAGTGAGTTTCAAGTCCTTCTATTGAGGAGAGTAATATATAGGTTCACGTCGATAGAAATATACTCAAATTGAGATGTTTTAATTAAAAAAAAGCCGGTCTTTGCATTCTGGATGACTATCTCTTGCAATGATGTTAAAGTTAATCCAAAATTTCAAATTACTGTGCAGCTGGAAAAAAAATACTGTTTTCATGGAAAAATTACTGTGTGTAAACGACGTTGCAAAAAAAATACCAAAGTCATTATGCTTAAGTTTATTTCAAGCAACAGTAACAAACATAAAGAAACTTCATTTTCAGTTGTTAACATAAGCATAACTCTGCCTTCTGTATTGTAAATGTACATATTTATATTTTGAATATATAAAAAGCCGGCTACTCGTGGTCAGTGTTAGTGTGCTAAATTCCCTGTAGAGTGCTGGTGTTTAACCTATTCCTTATCTCCGTTTGTTGAGATTTATGACAGAAAAAACTCTTTTGGCTGCTGCAAAACAATGAGGTCGGCAGAATAAATGTGAAAGAAGTTTCTTCAAATAAGGAAATATTAAAGATGCCTCTCCTTTTTTCATATTATGACAAATCCTCCCCCAAAAATTGATTATTGGCAAATTATTATCAATTTGTCGTAATTCCGTAACAAGTCTGTATAAAGAATCTAATACCCCAGGCAGACGGACAAAAACAATAATCATTCATTCGTAATTTATTTTTTTCAAAAATCAAGTTACCTAAGATTTTGTGAATTAAAACGAAAGTCCTGTCAATTTTTATATGTTATTGACAGGATATTTTTAATAATTCAAATTCAAACGTAAAGCGATTTTTGAAAAATTCAATTACGATTATTGATTTTAGCCGTCTGCCTAGGCTCTAGGATATAAGACATTAAAAATACTATAGTCACAGTATATATTGCGATAATGACTTACCAAAGGAATAATTGATGCATTTTTTTAAAAATTACTAGGATCTAAAATTTCAATCGAATGGAAGTCATTTCAATATAAAATTTTAAGCAATTATTTCTGAATTCTAAAATTTCTTTAGAACTTAAAATGTTATCTTCTAAAAAACATTCTGAGACCTTTCCACCTAAATCAATTGGAAAATGTAAAAATTTTGACAATTACACTAACGAAAATCATGTGGATATATTTTTGTTAAAAAGTTCATTGCATACTAAGTTTTTGTTGTAATTACTTTGTACTATTAAACTTCTTTAATCAATTAATTTTGCATCGCATAGTAATCCTACAATTACATTAAAAAAACATTCATTGATTGCAATGCGTTAAAAATTTCTTATCTAACTTCGGCATTAGGCTGTGTTTAGCCTGGAGAGGTTTGAAGCGGAGCGGCTGAGCGCGTAACCGTTTCAAAACTCTAGAAACAGAAAGCGTGAAAACGTAGAAGCGGTAATGCGCTGATTTGTGTTCAACTCGAAGTTGTTCCGAGCGTTAAACATGTCCAAATCAAGTTCAATTCGGATTTTTCTATGTATATCCCAGATAACCAAATGGAAAATGTTCTAAAAAAATACTTGTTGGACACAGACGATCGGCTCCAAATCGGTAAACTTCATTCAATTTTGGTAAAAGTATTCCACTGGATATGAATACAATATATTTTTAACATGCATTTTGGAAAATAAAATTTTCGTTCCTGCCTCGGTACATCAGCGTTCGGGTTTGTGTACCGTCGGACATAAAAATGATACGTTTTCCATATATTATTTTATATCGAATTTTCGTTTCGAAACGAAATCTCGGTTAGTGTTCTCAGTCAGTTCTAATGTCTAGCTTTTGATGAGTAATTTTGGTAGTTAGTTAATGCCTTTTTTAATTTTATATTCATTTGAAATTGTCCTGAATATGTATTTCATCTATATCTATTTAATATCGTTTTGAATATGTTTTCGTGGATGCTCATTTATATCAATTTTATATTCTTTAGAATACCCTCTGAATATATTCCTTCGGATACGTACGTACCGATTATGACACGATCATTTTTGATCAACGTCCGAAGATTTCGCTCGGCAGGGCAAACATGAGTCTTATAAAAAGCATATGGAAAGAATATATCTACATATGTAAATTTTGATATCAATTCGTGTAGTCAGAGAACATATTCCTGTGGAACATATTCAGAAGATGGTCAGAACATGTTTTCGGATGAAAAGTGCTGCTTTTGAGTACATTTTACTTCTGTTGCAACTTTATACCATAATTTTTTAGATCTTGGTTAGAATAAATATTATTTTTAATTATCCCATACAGCCAGGCGGTTACGAATACGCTAAAAATTCATTGCAATCGCCTGTTTTCTAAAATAATTTAATACACTTCATTTAAGTATGGATTTACTCCCCGCTTTATATTGAAACCTGTTAGTACCGTACTAAAGTGCCACGGTGGCTAAACTAATATCGTTAACGTTGGAATGTGGTGCCCCATTTGTTGTACATACAACGTTTCGTCATTCTCCTGGACATGAATGACACCATCCTTGCACTTGCTCTTTTTTGCAATGTTTTTAATAATGGTTTCACGCGACTGAAATCAAAAATTTTGATCCCTCATTTAACCGTCTCTAAGCATTCTGGAACGACCTTAATCGCGTCTGTATATGAACACTCGCATTATTTGCCATATCTGTGAATTTTTCAGTCGGATGCGAAGTTTAAAAAAAATATGTAATTTCAGTAATTAGATGAAATATTACTGTATATTGCATGGAATTATTGTTTTACTGTACGGGACTCGAAATTACTGTCAACAAAATTGGAAATTTTGTGGTGTTTTTTTTAGAATGAAACAAGTAATTTCATATACTTTCGTCTTTTGCATGAATGAGGAAAAAGAACGTGGCTATGCATTATTGCAGTGCAACTGAGATAACAAGTTAAAAACAAAAATTAAAAGAACGTTGGATTACCCGAACGACAAAATCTTATTAAGTCCCTCAAAATCTTTTCAACCTATTCATAATAATGTACATCAGGTCACACTACCTCCCATTTTTAAAAAAAAGATAAATTTCGCTTTGGCCCAGATGCTGAAAGGAGATGTAAAATTCCTCTCAAATGAAATTCTCATTTTTCCCAAAAATATCAGAGAATCCACCCAGCATGAGTTGTCCCACTTAATCTCTTCATAGCAAAACGAATGTAAACAGGAACACGTGCTGTTCAAATATCATAGGATTACAGAAACAACATGTGTCTATTTACAGCAACAACATGTGGCCAAAACATTGTCAATATTTCATGAGAACCGGTTTTCACAAAAGCGCGGGAGCATTTTATGAGAGTAAAACGTGAAAACTCCGCCTCTTCTCATTTATTTACGAAAATGAAACATTTGCCATTCTGTTTCGTTGCATGTAATTTGCGCTTTTACATTTTTTATCTTTATTTTTTAAAGAAAGTTTGACTACTTTCTTTTTGATTTTTTTTTTTTCTTTCTTTCTTCCTTTTCTTGCCGTGTGCATTTTAAATGTAAAACACTCGGAAATCTCGCCTGCTTCTTAACTTGTTGTTAAGTTAGCCTTTGGTAATGTTCCTTGTACGATTGACAATCCTTTCGGTAACTTTTTTATAACTGTCTTTTTCTAAAGGTACGTGTACAATGAGGTGAGACGATGTGCGGCTAGGCAGTTGAGCGAGGCGAGGTGAAGATACATCTCGAGATGTAGTTTTCACAACAAGGCGTTCAGTTTCTTGGTAAATCGCGAAGTGAGAGCATAAATTATATCATCAGATTCTGAAGAAGAAATTTTATGTTTTTCACGTAATTCAACTAATTATATTGCATTCTTCACATAATTGGGCTTTCCGTTGTTTTACACTTGACTTGCCACCCGATAATTACGAAACGTTTGAAATTTGGTGAATTTCATCATCTATATGATGATCTATGGACTAATCCTGATAATGAGAATGAGGCTTATATCGAAGAAAAAACCTATAAGAATATTCCAGCTTTAAAAATTAGCGAGCTGCACCTCGCGAAAAAATGAAAAATTTCATTCTCGAGTGAAATACCTGGAGGTGTCTCGCCACATCGCGCGCTGCCATAGCGTTGTTATGAACACTTTCATATAACGTCCCATAATTTTATTTCTTCAACTCTTGATACAGATTCTTCTCGCCTCGGCTCGTTGTGCACGTGCCCTAAGCCTGACTGTGATATTAGCTTTAGTAATTTTAACCATTTGACGAAATTTCCATTTCTCTTAAGATGGGAGACTTTATACTTGACGAGGAAACAATTCTGAATATTAATTCAGTCTTGTTGAAGTGATTTCTAGTGGTCCTGATGGCGTTCCTGCATATGTGTTCTCTTGTTCCTATTCTGTGTTAATTATTTTATTTATTTGTTCGTAGTGCTGTGTTTCCTAGTTTATGGAAAATTTCTGTTAATATTCCCTTACGCAAAAAAGGAAGGAGGCACGATGTTTCTAATTATTGGTCAGAAGCCATTTTTATCTTGTATTGCCGAGATATTTGAATTCCTAATTTCTGACTTTCTAACTTTTCATTGTAAGCTGTTAATACGGTTTTTCCAGCATGGCTTTAAAAAGGTAAATCTACTACTACCAACCTAGCAGAATTCTCTAACTTCTGCATTGCTGTCATTGAGGCTGGCAAGTCGGTTGGCTAGGTCTACACCGATTTCAGTAAGGCATTTGATAAAATTATTCACCGTATTCTTTATATCAAGCTCATCAATCTTGGCTTTCCTTCTGTCTTCGTTACATGGCTATGGTCATATTTGTATGACCGTACGCAGCGTTCTTTCGGGGAGATTTTATCACTACATTTTCAAACACCTTTGGCATTCTGCAAGGTAGCCATATCGGTCCGCTTCTATTCATTATTTATATTAATGATGTTGACTCAATTTTGACTCATTCTGACAAACTCTGATATGCTGATGATATCAAAAATGTTCGTATATTTTCGTATGAACAGACTGTGCTCTTCTAAATCCCGACTTAGCCATTTTTCACAATTGGTGTTCCACTAATCTTCTACCTTTGAATATTAGTAAGTGTACTACTATATCCTTTTCTAGGAAAAAATGTCCCTTGTATTTTCATTATTCTGTCGATGGAAATTTATTGATTAGAGTTGACAAAACTAATGATTTGGGAGTCATTTCTCTTTCGAGGATCATATTGACCAATCGTGAATAAGTCTAACGGTATTTCACGTTTTCTGTGAAAATGGTCTAAGGAATTCGACGATCTTTATGTCGCCAGATCTTATTTGGGAGTATGCTTGTCCAGTTTGGGCTTCTTTTTACGTGGTGCATATTACTTGGATTGAAGAAATTCAACGAATGCTCGCTAGGTTTGCTCTTTGTTACCTTCCTTGGAGCGATCTCATTGTTCTGCCTCCATATTAGCAAAGACTTAATCTGCTTTCTTTAGACACCCTAGTTAAAACACGTATGTAACTCTTCTAGTATCGCTTTCACTTTACTTTATACTTTACATGACGTTATTTACTCACCTCAACTTCAGGCGTCTCTTAGTATTTCAAATCCTTCACGCTTCCCTAGAGTTCATGACTTTTCCCAAGTTCCTCATCACAGCAATAATTACGGTATGCATGAGCCGATATCTGCGATGTCTCGCCTTTTTAACATCGCTTATTCCGAATGCATTGGTTTTAATTTTACTAAAGCTCAGATCAAGAGTCACTAAGAAAGTTTTTGTCATTTTTGTTTATTAGTAATTGTTGTTATTTCTAAGAATTATTTTAATGGCTCTGTAGTAATCAGTCTTTGATGAACTCGAAGTGAATAAATAGAGATTGTCCATTAGAGGTGTACAATATTCCGCATGATTATTAAAAATGGTTGATTATTGAGAGGCTAATAGGCGCACTTACAAAAGTCTCCTATAGACTACTGTTAAGGAAATGAAACTCAAAAATTACCAGAACCTCCATGTCAAGAATGGGTACTAACACTCGCTCTTATATAGGGTGGGGGGATCAGCTACTTATCTGATTAACATTTTGTATGTGCCTCTAATGTACTTAAGTATGTACATAAATCTGTATCATGCTGGTCTGTTGAAGAACTTTCAGAGTTAAAATATTAATTTAAGTGTTATAATAACTCTGTTATTGTGTGTTTCTCTGCCATTAACGAATGATTGAACACTTTACGCATCGTATTAATGATACGTGGTCTAACATTTATTTTATTAATATATTTTTACTCAAAAATGAAGGACTAGAGACTAGTAAATTCAGAGCAAACGGAAGCGAAAATATTTAATTTGAGTGGACGGACAACTACCCACGAACTGGCGTAGTCTGGTCGTTACTCTTATTAATTCAAAAAATTCAATAATTCGTTATTATAATAATTTTTGGACAGGAACCAGTTGTGATGTTGCCTTTAATTTTCATATGGGTACGAATTGCCTTCCTTCCTTCCTTCCTCGACGCTAAAATTGCTTTGCTCGTATTTAGAATGAAGAATGTAAGACGAAAACTTTCAATAGGTCTGGGCAAATTTGAACTATACATATTCTGTTACTGTTTCTTTGAGATACTAGAACTCTTTGCGTCAACAGGTTGCTCATACTATATTTGGCTTAACGACTTCGGTTACATTTGTGAAGTTATCGAAATTTTGCCTAAAGCATTCTTTACTTATAAATTATGCATCTATAGGATTGAAAAGGGTTTCGTCAGTTATATGTCAGCTCCAATTGATGGCGAACCTTTAAGCTTATGCCATGCCGATAGAATCGTATCAACTTTTAAATTATTTGTGTGCCTGCTTAAATATTTGAAATATTGTTTGCAATAAATTTGGAGACATGGAAATGTGGTTCCCATGACTTCAAGATTTACTTCTCGGTAAGAATGGTTGTTCGTTAACGTAACTTTGAAATGAGATAAAATCGAGGTGTTGGTGATGAGGATTCGCAGTTATACCAAAAGTAATTTATCTATGTATTTATTTACTTCTTGCACGATCGATTTTGTTCATAACTTAAGGAGCATAAGAAGCATATTCGAGATTCAAAATCAGTAATCGATTATCGAAACAACAATGAATTCCTCTTCTTCCATCCCACTGACATGGCCCGCTACCACTACTGAAATTGCTCTCACTTTTAGTTGTCTCTTTTCGATTTAAGTATTTTATTATTTATTTATTTATTATATTTTATTATAGAATAGAATTAGATGGCAATAAAATATTTTAAGGAATCGTGGATTATATTTGTCAATAATTGCATCTTATACTTGTGCATACACGAGTACATAATGTATGTCACTTTTAAGAGCTGCCCACATTGTCCCAGACGTTTTTCACATATGCCTACTGAAGAATTCTCTAGATTATTATAAAGAACCCTCATTGGGGGTTGTCCAAAATACGTCATGTATGGTATCACATTAAAGAGGGAGGTGCGGGTAATCGAGTGGTGTAGTTTGTTTTTGATTATTTTAACGTCATAACTGACTTTTTACCGCCGAAAGACGGATTTTTTGCATTTGGGTCATATACACCCCAGTTCCTATATTTTGTATATTTTTTTTTCGGTCTTTATTTCACATCATTAGTACTCTATTGTGAATATTTTTCTCATGGAAAGTGAATTTCCACGACATTCAGTTCCTCATAATGATGAGTTGAAATATGTCACGTCTTTTGCAGTTATCTTCAAAACCAGTTATCGACAAAATGTAGATGCGATTTGATCCTACATAGAAGCTTTAACGTGCATATTTAAAATTTTTATAACATCCCTTCTGTACTGGAAGACGACCAAATTGACCATCTTCTCGTGATTTAAAATTTTTAGCGGGTAACTTCAGACACCAAAAGCCATATTTCTCTGTAAGTATTGAAGATTTCCATAATTGAAGGGTTGAAAGTCTAAAGGGTCTAAGTGCCAATTTTATTATTTAGAGATATAAAAAAAAACGTAATAAAATAAACAATTCAATGAAATAATTATTTATTTTTACTTAAATCAATTAAACAGATATCTTATAAATACAGGAATCGTTAAAAATCTAAAAGAATAGTAATTCAAGGAAGTAATATAAAATAAACATTCATTATTTAAGAATGTCTTAAGTGCCTTATGAATTAATATCGAAAATGGGCTAAGTGCCTTTATAACAGATATTAAAGAATTTCTCAGGTTTCGGTTTGATTAATCAAATGTTCGTAGAATGCCTTATTTTCGGTGGGTATATATGGTAGCATGTCCTTGAGATCTCTCAATTTTTCTTTTATTCGAGCTTGTAATGCTGGCAAAGTGTAGTTTTTTAATTGGTTTGGAGACTTTCCTTTTTTGAAAATGTTGACACTGTCCCACGGTATTGAGTCATTGTGCGATTCCATTAAATCTGCACGAGGTAACTTATCTTTGTCTATACGGATCCAAGAAATAGTTGATATTTTTAATTTTGTAGTATTTAAAAAGTCCTTGGAAGTCTTATTGAGGTCTTTAGAATCATTTTGGTCAAAATTAACCACTTCAAATGGATTTTTGTGACAAGACTCTCGTATCATTTTATCCATATCCTTTGGCTCAAAACATTTAACTACTTTCTTTTTTTTTTTTAATTTGAGCGAAATCTCGATCGCAGGACATAAAATAGTGACCACTGACCAAGTATTTATGATCAATAGTATCATAAATGCCATTAGCTACTAAATAAACCAAGGCAAAGAGGACAATTCTGTTCTTGTTCTGTCCTATGCAGTTATCACTCCAAATAACTGCATGCTTTTTTAAAGTTTTAGATGACATCATGTTTAGTACCTTTAATATGGAAGAGCCGACCTCGTTACCACCTCTTTCCGCATATGACTCATCCCAGAGGCACATGTAAGCTTGCTGATTGTCAGCAATATGAACATATCGGTTGCAGCATGATAGTTGCCTGCTGTAAAACCTGTAAAACATTTGATTATGTGTTAGTGTTGGTATGAAAATTACTTGTTGCATACCCATAGCCATCGTTGTGTTACTAGCTGGACACTGAGATTCTATTGAATCAGCTTTCATTGATTCTTGTGCACTCTCAGATTTACGATGAGGTATTTCTAGCTCTACAGTATATTTCGTTTTATGTGTTCCATCCGAGCTTTTTACTTTTGCGTGCAACAAATCGCACTTTGGACAAGTGTCTGTTCTAAGACGTCCAAACTTCAAATTAGGACACTTATCTCTTCAAAGAATAGTAATATCTGTAGTTTACAGGAGAATCAAGGTATTTTTCTTTAAATGCCATGAATAAATGGTTAATATTCAAGTCAGGGCTTAGATAGAACTTTTGGGTATTTATGCCGACTGCAATGAATTTCCTCATATGGGAATGATTTTATATGTTCTATTACAAGATTTTTTACATCAAGAGTAAATTTTCTCGGCTTGTTTCCTGATCTATGGTTTATAAATATTTTCTCCACTCTTCTTTTTCTCTAACAAAGTCTGTACTTTTTATGGGTAATTGCAAATACTGCTTCAAACGTTTTCCTACATACCTGAACGTGATTACCGGTGCCACACGTATTATTTGAATGAGGCCGAGTAAAAAAGTACCTGAAATAAAATATTAGTATCAAAATTATTATGTTCAATTTAAGTATTTTCCTGTGAAATTAATAACAAAGTATTATTTCAATTTTATCTACCTTGCTTTATAGAGTCTCCTATACTGTAATATTCCTTCAAAATCTCTTTCTTTCTGCTGTGTTTTTAACTGATGGTCACAGTCGCACTACAATAATGCATAGCCAAGTTCTTTTCCTCCATTCGTGCAAAAGACGAAAATATATGACATTTTTTGTTTCTTTCTAAAAAACACGAAAAATTTTCAATTTTGCTCGGCTGCTTCCTATCTTCTTATTAGGTTATCTTTGAGCTCATACCGCAGGCAAACAGGCACAGACCCTTTTGAGCGAAAGCTCGTTGGCACTGAGACCCAGCCACAACTTTACCTGTGCGTGGGTAAATTTTTAAAAGAAAGAGGCATTTGAATCCATTTGGATATTATTAGGCTTTGCACTTAGATGGTATTTCTGTAAAACTCTTGACTTTTGATTTTTTGGCACTTAGACCCTTTAGATTTACAACCCTTCAATTTGTTCTTAATATAGGCAGGATATGCGGTAAGTCCTAGGTACCTGCAAAAAACACAACAAAAACAGAAGATACTGTCAGTTGAGAAATATTCTCCTTACTTTTCCACAACTAAAACAGCCGAGAGTTTTGTTTAGTGGAGTAGAGAATTTGGTAATTCTCAATAGAAATTCCGAGTGGAGAGTTAAGTGTCAAAAGAACTCACAACTCTCACTGTTAGTGAATTTTGATTGAATCAAGTGGCCATTGAAGAAAAACCGATTCAAAAATTTCAAGCTTATATCATTTCACAACGGCGAAATTATGATACTTTTCATAATTATGTAGGTAGGTACCTGAAAGTTACACCACATGTTCAAAATTGGAAAAACGAAATTCGCCCGAAAGTGATCAGCAATATTGAAAAAGTGGATTAAAATTAAAACAAACGCAAAATGTATTTCTCTCCATTTATTATACATAAACAATAGAATTTTATTAGTAATACAAAGATACTATACCAGTTGTCTTCATCTCATTATATAATCCGTAAGATTTCTTAAGTCTTTGTTTTCCATCGAGATGATATAGAACGAGATTCAAGGAATATTTATTAGTAGAATCTTCCTGATATCCGAAGCCATAAATGTAACCGTCAAGCTCACAATAATTACAACAAAAATGTTTGTCTTTCATACGAATATTTTCGATATATTTGTTTGATCGAGTATCGTAGATACATCTTTTTTCGAAATTAAAACAATAAATGTAAGGACCAATCGAAACACAACTTATCATTTCGAATTCGACCATACCTTCATTAAAGCTACAGCAAACATCCCAATTCTTTGTTCGAGGATCTAGCATTTGGACGTGATTAGTCCAGCCTCCAATGGCATATAATGTTCCATTTACTCCAGTTAATCCAAAATCCCAATTATCTTCAGACATTTGTGGACCGTATTCCCATTCTTCTTTGCATAAATCAAAAATTTCCACGGTTTTGCTATCAAATCCAGCGCATACATAGATTTTGTTGTCAAGGTATGCACACCGATGTCCCCTTCTTACTGAATCCATAGATGGAAAATTCTTCCACTCCTTTGTGTTGAATAACTCACAAGAATTAGAGTAACATCCTCCACACATTAACAATTTATTATGGAATTTTGCATAACTAAAATCTGATCGAAGGTTGATCACTTTTTCTATGGTGCTTTCTTCTCCTAGGCCGATGAACATCTTATTTTGTGCCAATCCCAATAACCGCTGAGTAGGTTTATGAACGAAAAGACGACTGGAAGCTTCTTTGTACTTTTGCTTAGTTAATTTAGCAATCTTCGTAAAAATTTCGGCATTCTCTGTAAAATCATCGTTGAAAAAAATTCTCTGAAGGATAAATTCCTCCTCTAATTCAGCATAGTTAAATAAATCGGCAACTTCCGAAAATATTTGAGAGAAGCTTTCAGTTTCAGAAATTCTATTTTCTGCCCATTTCCATACATGTTCAAAGATATTTTTTTCGACGCACTCTAGATGTAACCTGTTATCAGCAAGTAAAGATTGCATCTCCTCGATAGTTAAGTCGCTGATTAATGAGTCCTTAAAAAGATAATCAGCTTTGATTGCGATATACGCCAAGCACTTAGCTTTGATCCGTAATTGATTCACTCAGTGCTAATGAACAGATTTCAACTAATTGCTCAAGCTGGAAAATCGCTGCATATTTGATAATTTTCTCAACATCTTCAATTTTTTCTTCAAATTCGCTGGTGTAGATGAACGTAATTATTTTTTCTAAAACATCTGCAGTTATGTCTGGCACTAGAATGGACTCTTGGTATTTTTCTTTCATTGGAAGTGTTAGTAGATCTTTGAAGTAGTTACTTGCAGAGGAGACAACGTTTTTGTGCACTTTAATTTCGAACCCATCTTCACTTTTTAGAATTAAATCACAAAACTCATTTTCCTTGCGCAATTCATTCAGCTGCCTCAACTTAACCTGGTTGAAGGTGTCCAATAATGATTTTTTCGATGCTGCTGCTTTATCCATTATAAATGAAAAATCTGTTCAAGGAAAATAGTAAAAATTTAGGTACCTGCTGAGCAGTTTTTTTTTATTTTATGTCTCCTCTTACCTTTCTTTTATTGCAGACTATGATTTTCTATATAATTATCGAATGGTCAAAATTTCGTGTCAGTTTCACTTGTAGACAATTTCACTTCCTTTTCAGATGGCTCGAGCTCGACTAGTACCATTTTGAACAGTTCACTAAAACTTCTGCAACTGCAGTATTTTCAAGGGAAGGGATTCAAAGGAAGCCGTAAGAGCATGTTCACTAATGTCATACAAAGGGAAGCAGAACAACAGTAGCATCTCGCTACATCTCCTGCTGTAGGGAAGGCCGCAATATTTTCTTAGAAATTTACTGGAAATTTTTTCCTTAGAATTTCTATGCAGTATTGGAGGCCGACAACGGCTGCCTGCCGCTTGGCCACTCAGGGTTGCCAGACAGACTATTGAATTTTTCCCCGTCTGAATAAAAATGTTCCCCAAATTACTAAGGAAGATTAAAAAAATTCCCCAAGCTTAATTATGAAACTAATTCATTGTTTTCTTGAATTTAAAATTTTTTTTAGATAGTTACTTAATTTGCACATTATCCATACATTCCATTTACATACATATATTCTTATAGGTATTTTAAATTATAATATAAATTCCTGTATATAATCAAAAGCATATATTACGTTATTTCACTTCAGCATATACCAAAATAACACGAGCAACACAGTGCTAAGTTTTCTAACCTCGACCTCAGTGTATAACTTTAAGAATCTCAACTTGATGACCCTTGCAAGCTTTTGCAAACTCACAATACGAACTTTGACAACTTCTGTACGATAGCAGTTAACTGGCCTGTTGGTTTAAAAATTTAAATTATTTTGTAATAATTTACAACAGCTGGAATAACTATTCACGTTAAATATATTTCCCAAACTTTTTTCCAACAAATTTCCCGTACACTTTTTCCGGAAACAATACTGGCATCAATTGATTACAAAAATTAGCTGTCAAAGCTGACAAAGTTCCAGCAGAGTTGAAAGTAGACCTACTCGAGTTCAACCTCAACCTGGCCGGCCTCACCAACTTTGCCATTGGGAGTTTGATTATTTGATTTCATATATTCTACAGAACTGTCAAAGTTGGTGAGGCCGGCCAGATTGGAAAAGCCAGCACTGTGTTTTACGCTTAATTTACCTAAATTTATAAAAATGCTTGGAGATCGTCATCATCTTCTTGAAAATTACTTTTTTAGAGTTCTTCACAGTTGAATTTTTGTAACATTTCTTTGGTGGGTTTGAAATGTGTACAACCAAGATGTATCATTGAAAATCGTACCCGCATCAAGGTATATAGAAGACAAGGTATTCCCGACTCGAACCACGTTCCGCCATTTTTGTTAAAACTCTTTTTCCCTTTTTCTTCATTCACTGAAGTACGTCACAGGGCATCAGCTGTAATGTGTCAAAATTCTTTGCGCTTGTACTGCCACTGTCAGATTTCCTTTTTCTTTTTTATTCATTCACTGAAGTACGTCACAGACTATCAGCTGTTTGATCAGCTGTGATATGTCAAAATTTTAATGGGCATACCTTGTTTCTTCTATATACCTTGTACCCGCATTATTTTATTTGCAGTGTCAATAGCTAGTCAATTTCTCAACTTAATTTTTACACAATTGAGTTATAGAGAAAGCAGATTTTTTTTTTTATTGATACATCAGTCGAAAATTCTTCAGCTGTATTGAGTTCCAATCATTAGTGAAGATGAATCAAGTTCCATTTATCAATTGTGGAATGAACACTTTCTATGGCAAAAACATTTTTAAGTTTTACCGTAATATCTAATATATCCGCTATCATTTGGCAAACAGCTGTAACCGGACAGAACACACATAGTTTTCCAGTCATACTATACTTTCGGGAACTCTACATGTAATTGTTCGTATAAAATTACTAAGAAAGCGGACTAGCTTTCTTTTATTGCTTTTAGTTCTTGTTGATTACGTATGTAGGTTTTATTTACTGCGTAAAAATTGAAGTAAGATTTATGTTTTTGATAGTTGAAATACCCCCATTTTTACGCAATTTTAAAAGAAATTCCCCATGATTTTTCGCTATATTATCATTTCCCCAAAATTTTCCCCGGGGAATTATTCCCCAAAATGGGGAAGAAAACCCCCAATCTGGCATCCCTGTGGCAACTAACAATTTTTATGAGCGAAGACGCGTAGATGAGCTATAAGCATTCATTTCTTCTTAGAAATTTACTGAATATGTTTCGGCAGAATTTTTATTCAGTGTTGGAAGGTTGTTGCGACCAAAATTCCCTCGAAAATGGTAGTTACTGGGAACTTCTACCACAGATTATTATGCAAATTCCCACGACTTTTCCCTAGTTACCAAAAAGTAAAAGAAATACACCAAAAGCAACGTTCACGTAACTTATGAAAACTAATTAGTTTTTATTTATACTAGAGGAGCAGCTTTGAAGAGTTGCTAAAAAAACTGGGCAATGAAATATTATAACTAAAATTCTTTTATTATTTATAATGTAAGTAAAAATGAAATCCAGCATCTAATTAAAAAAAAAATAATAATCAAAATAAACTAATAAAAAATATCGAAAAGAAAAGAAAAGAGGTCTGAATTACAATTACGACTGATCTGGCGACAGCGCTTTGATTTTAAGTCGAAGTCGACGCTGAGGTGAAATTTGTAATTAAATTAAAGCTTCAACTGTTTGAATAAACCAAAAGTTGGCCGCAGCCAACACCAGCTTTTCACTTTGAACAAAGTTCAGTCGCAGAAGTTTTCTTCAATAAATTTTTCTGAGTCAATATAAGTTGAGTAAAATTTTCGTAATACTAGTCTTATAGGTACTTATATATCTCTTTCCAAAAAAAAATCATACGTATCTAACATGCCTGAATTTATTTCCAAAATTATTTTTCGCAAATGACATTAAAAATATTTAACAATAAAATTTTCCTTGCCATGAAATATAATCTCATCGTTAGATTTTTAGCTTCGTCGGACATTTTTTCATTTTCTCAATCTTTTCTTCTCTTATTTAAATTTTGTTTCATCTGTTAATAAATTCGCTTCTTCATTTAAAGCAACAAACCTATTTCTTATACAGGGTTTTCCAATAAGAGGTGTTATTTTAATTAGCCCGCTATTTCGGTAGATGTCACTTTGGGAGCTGTCATTTTGTGACATTTGACAAGTAGAAACTACGCCATTAATAAGAGTGGAAAGATACGCGATTCAACAACGCATTGAAATTATTAAAATTCACTATAAAAATGGTGAAAATGTGGCAGAGACGGTTCGTAAAACTCGAACATTTTTGGGTCGTCGTGAAGCACCTTGTCGGACCGCAATACAGAAATTGGTAGAAAAATTCGAGCTGTCGTCATTACATCGTATTTTGCATAAAGATTTGGGTGTTAAGGCTTATAAAGTTCAGTTAACACAAGAACTCAAGCCGGCCGATCATCAACAACGTCGATTCTTTGCTGAGTGGGTCCTTGAAATGCATGAAAATGATCCAGAATTCCATCGAAAACTCATCTTGAGTGATGAGGCCCATTTCCACGTCGATGGCTTCGTCAACCAGCAAAATTGTCGCATCTGGGGCTCGGAAAACCCAAGAGTTATTGTTGAAAAGCCTCTCTATCCTCAACATGTGACTGTTTGTTGCGGTTTATGGTCCCGCGGGACACACCTTCCTCTTTAAAATGAAATAAAGATCTGATTATTTATCTAAAAAAATGGCATTTTTCTTTGAATATCAAAATAACATCTCTTATTGGAAAACCCTTTATTTAAAATAAAATCAACTAAAGACTGTAACAAATTATTAGCTTGCAACAAATAAATAAATAATATGTTAGCAGAACTCATGAAGGCGCAGGCGCACTCATGTACGATATTTTCGCATTTCCACATTTCTGTTTATTATAATACCCGTATATTCAAAACAAAGAACAATATATATGTATGTCTACATATTATATGAATTTCAAATGGAGGCAAATTTTCAATAGGCTCTAGTTTTTAAATTATGATTTTAGAATTTTTTTTATATTGTTGTTTTCGAGAACTGAGGTTTTAAAATGTGGCCCCCATAGAGAGTGAGGCCCCAGCTTGCGCCTAGTGCGCCTTATGGTAAATGCGGCCCTGATAGAGACATCTAGCGTAAAAGGAAGAAACCAAACATGCTACAATTTAAGACGAAAATGAAAATTTGCAGTTCAAAGAAATTGAAATTTTTTAACGAGAATTAACTCTCCTAAATTTTATTTTGCACATAATTGTTAAATATACTATTTTGCTTTATATTTCTTCAACTTTCAACGAAATATTGCAATTTCCCGTCTGAGAAATATCGAGAGAAAAAACAAGTAAAAGTTAAACAATTAAAAAAAGCGCCAGTAAAAATGAAAAAACTCCACGTTATTTGCTAGATTTAGGCTTTATCTTTCGAAAAAAGTCACAATCTAAATAAATGAGAATATCTACTAATAGGAATTTGATTTGAAAAAAATCAATTTTTACCATTTTTTACAATTTTCCGAGCTACTATCTCCATTCCAATACATTTTTTTTTTTTAATTTTCTCGACGTTATTTACTAGACCTCTTCGTTACCTTTAATTTAAGATATAAATCATTATTTTGGTACAAGTAGTTTGCCAGAAATTTGCATTGAAAAATGTATGAAACTTGCAAATCTTGGTACTGATTCCTCTTAAGGAAAAGTAAAGAATCACCGAGTCTCTTAGAAAGTGATAGTTTTTTAAAGAATTCCTCATCTGTTAGGTACTAAAATAAAAAACGCGCTGCTCTCTCCATTCATCGTCTAAAACTTTTGTGGATTTGGAACGAGGAACTGAAATTAAAAAGAATAGATTGTAGATTTTTTTCATGTCGATTTTTTCTTTTCAATCTCCTTGTTTCTACTTCACGGCTTTAGGTACGGCATAATCGCCATGTCATAATGATAATTTCATAATAATTCTATATTCAATTGCCGCCACAAGTGGCGACCTCACCATAAAATTTTCTCTTAATAAGAGGGTCAGGTATATTAAAGGTGTTCGATAATTAGTTATTACGATTACAATTTTAGTAAAACCTGTAAATAATAATATAAGAAAAAAAGCAGAAACAAAATCTGAAAAACTGCGCATTTCAGGGTAAAAACTAAAAAACTAAGTTTAGATATAAAAGGCGAATTTTTCAATAAAATTTGACTAGGAGGAGACCTCTAAAAAACTACATTCGCAAAATAATAGTAAAGTGATCAGTTTGTATGTATGCATACATAAGCTTTGTGCAATTGTTTTATTTTGTTATTCTCATCAAAGTTCTCAAGCTTTTCAATTTAAACGAGTAAAAAAGTTAGAATTGGTCTACGAACCAATTCTTATGATATCCTAGCTAGATGAATGACGCAAGTATTAATTTCGTATGGTGATCCATATGTGGAAGTTTGATTTTTAAAGTGGTTTTTCGCTTATATTTCTTGAAAGGTTCATCGGACAACAAAAATGATTATAAGAAACTTCAAAGGATTTTATTCTGAAGAGTTTTTCAGTAGGTACATTAAAAACGTCTAGGACTGATCGTTTTCACAGTGTACGTAAAAATCCTAAATTTTTATGTGGCAACACCAAGAGGAGTTGCCCTATTTAGTCCATTTTTGAAATTTCATTTACTATTGCTATGAGAAAACCATGTACCAAATTTCAGCTCTGTAGGTCCCCATGTTCTCAGGCAATATTCAAATATATAGTAAAAAACGAAATTTTTGTATGGCAACCCTACGAAGGAGTTACCCGATTTGACAAATTTTGAGCTTAAATTTAATTTTTGTTAAAAACTTCCGTATGAAAAAATTCAGCTCTCTTCTCCGGGAGCAGCGTTGCCAGATTGTGGGAATTCTCCCATTTTATGGGAAATATGCAACCAAATTTTACGGAAAAGGGAATTTTAATATTTAGCTTAGTACATCTGGTGTTGCCAACTTAACGGATTTCCCGTCAGATCTAGCGGATTATTGTGAGGGAAAACGGGAAAAAAGGTATTCTAACGGATGACGGATTTTTTAATGGAACGGATTTTTCAGCGAACTCGTGAGAGTTTTATTCAATTGTGGCCTTGATGGCTGAACTGAATTACAAATTAAGGAGTATCGGGTGAAAATGTTGTACGTTCCACTGCCAATAATCCTGATAACGTCGCATGTGCATAAAAAATTCCCGCCACAAATTTAGTGATATCTACATCTGTATATATTTCTTGTAAAAACTAAGCATATTTTTCTGTTTTACTGCTACTTAAAATTATTGGCACTTTCAGAATTTTCAGCCGACACTTCTCATTTGTCTCTGCTTGGAGTGTTTGGGTATAGCCCACTGACATGTATATAAATGGACTGCTCGTTTAATCAAAAATACATAAAAGCAAATGGCACACTTTCATATTCCTGCCTCTTTCCGTGAGAGCATACTTTCCCACTGAACTGTAACGATTAGGAACGATAAATTGCTTGACGTTCAGCGGTATTTCCCACTAAAACAGTCTTATAAAAAACACTTTCTTCGACTCATAATTAAAATTTACAAATAGTACAACATAGTTTTGTGGTAAATTCGGTAAATCCCACTGATATGCATATAAGTAAATTCCCCAATAATTTAAATATAGCGCCAGTATACGACAGTTGGTAGCATAGGCAGTGAGAGCCTATTTTCTGAAACCAATACTGGTGCCACATGAAATAGGAGATCAGTCAGTCCATTTATATACATGTCAGTGGTATAGCCCTGTTATATAGCCCTATTATAAACAGATAAAGTAATTAATACGGTTGAAGCAATTCAAAGTTATAGTTAACCGACGACCCCTACAGCTCCTGCAAGTATAATGGCCACATTACAGCCCGAAAGCACCGAAAGTGACAATGATTTTTGTTTAATTTAGAGCGTTAATTGATTTAATTTCAAAAATACAACAAAATATATGTTTTACTATAGTTATAATGCATTCTATTTTAAGAAACTATTTTAACGGATTTTATTGACGGAAAAAAAGTTAGTCTAGCGGATTTTTGACGGAATTTTACTATGAATTCAACGGAATTTCAAAATTATTATTGGCAACCTGTGAGAAAATTAATAAGAACATTTCTTTTGTTGGTTGAATAAGCTCTGAAAAATGTTACTTACATATTTTCACTATCCAATTTAGACTAAGCCATAAGATATGCAAATATGTATATAATAAGACTTATTTGACATTTATGAGATACTTGAGTTTCTTTAATGAATAAAATCGCTGAATGTTGTCAGTTCTTTTGAAGTAATCGGTGTTATATTATTGCCCGAAACTACAGGCTGTGAAGGTTTCACCGCTGTGAGTAGACCGCACTGGTTGTGGTGTCATTTTTTTTTTTAAAGTATTTCAAGCACAATATGACACTTATAAATAGACCGATATCAATTTCCTAGATTTAACCTTTATGTGGTGGAAAATGTATAAATTTCCCTTTTACGAGCAAGGAAAAGTAAACCGTCTATTCTATATGAACCATCGAACCGAACTTCTTACTTAATTAAATTAAAATCACAATCAACAGGGAACACCTGTCACAATGACCCAGATGGGTGAGTATGCTGCCTGAGCCGCACGAAATCCTAGGTAGGATGTTGCATCATTCCTACCCCCAACTAGGGATGGGTAATTGGGACATTTTAATGGAACAGTTTCAACCTGTTCCAAGTATCAAACTACCAAACTACTCCAAAGTATCAGTTACAAGTCTCAACTTTAGTACAAATAATAAAAGAAGATTGTTTTTAGATTAGAGTATACACAAAAGATGTGTTTAAATGATAATTTTATTCTTCGTTGAAATTTTATTTTCCCAAAAAAATATTATTCAATTAAATTTATTTAGGAAATCAACGCTCACCATATTAAAATTGCAATACGGAACTGAACTGAAAATGTCGTTCTTAGTTTTTTTTTTTTACGACGGATACCTACAGATAAAAGTAAAATATAAATTCCAGAAACATACCTGTAAATGGAACACATTTTCTTTCATAAATTTACCTAGAATTTCAAGTTTATTTAAATTCATTTAAAAGGAATATCGATACCTGCTTCTATGCACACACACGACTGGGTCAATTGTAATTAAAAAATATGTTATTCCTACATAAGTAGAATTTAATGCAGCCTAAATCAACTGTGTTGCAGCTACTGTGTCATATGTTGTCACTGTTGCATGATAGTTCTGTTTTAGCATCTTACGATACATTTCAGTCACTTTCCAAGCCACCCTACTGTTGCATAAGGTTAAAAGCTTAAGGCTGTATCAGTCAAAGATTTATTTGGAATTTATAAACTTCATAATAGGGGAAATATAAGACATGGTTGGTATTTGTACTGTCACAGCTTTTCTGAAAAAGTTGGAACAGCTACAGATTGGGACAGGACTGTACCTGTTCCAAAGTAACAGGTTATTCCAATTTTACCCATCTATACCACCAACCATCATCTTACCAAGAAGTTTTCGTGAAACAGATGCAGCATACTGACCCGTCTAAGCAGGGTCAATAATTCAAGTGTCACAGAGAAATGAAATATGTTTGCTGAATTCTGAATTCACAGATGGAGTTTGAGTTTCTGTTGACAAGAAAGAAGAGATTCTCATTTTTTTTAATTACTTATATGAAAAAAAAAACGAATTCAGATTAATTTTATCTGCAGGCGCAAAACAGAACAAAATATTCACTCCAATTCACTAATGTTGTACCGTTGACAAACTATACGAACAATGTGGATACGAAATTTATATTTATTCCGGACTGGAATTGAACCTACACTTTTAGAATCGGTCAATGATGGAGAATTGAAGAATTTTAAGAATTTTTATTTTTAACGATTCCAAATCAAATTATAAATACAAGAAGAAAAAACAACCGTCTCATCCGGGGTTTGAAACCGGGACCTTCCGCTTGCCGGGCGACTGCTCTTACCAATGAGCTAACGAGACAGATGATTTTCCCTCTTGCATCTATCAATTTGTAATTAGCCTACTAAGCCACGTTGCTTTCAGCTGGCATTAACCAGTAACGATGAAAGCGCACAAATAAATTGTAAATTCAATTTACGAGTACCTAATGTACGTCACTTGTTAGAGCTGCGCACTTTGTCCCAGGCGTTTTTCATATATACCTACCTGCTGAAGAGTTCTGTAGATGATTGTAAAAAACCTATAAAATTTATTATAATCCAATTTTTTTTACTGTCCATCCAAATTTGTAGATAAATATGTGAAAACCCCTCTTTAACGATTCAACTTCATTTTTTTCACCAGAAGAGGGGGGCTTTATTTTCCACCCATTTATTTAGAGGATCAACATTCTATTACAATATATGCAGACCTTCTTTCCTATAGTATAGTTGTTCACACTCCTGGATACATTTTGATCGAATCAAGCGCAAGTGTGGTGGCCCTTGAAAAAAATCGTATGGGTCCGTCGCACCGATTCAACAATTTCAGGCTTATATCGATTGACAATACCGAAATTATGATACTCTCCATAAATATGTAGGTCAGTACTGAAACTTACACCACATGTCCAAAACTAGAAAAAGGAAATGCCTAAGAACTTATCAACAATATTGAAAAGAATGGATAAAATTAAAACCAACAAAAACAATGTATTTCTCTCCATTTATTATACAAAAACAATGCAATTTTTTTAGTAATACAAAGATACTATACCAGTTGTCTTCTTCTGGTTATATAATCCATAAGATTTCTTAAATCCTTGTTCCCCATCGAGATGATATTGAACAAGATTCAAGGAATATTCACCAGCAGAATCTTTCTGATATCCGAAGCCATAAATGTAACCGTCAAGTTCGCAATAATTACAACGAAAATGTTTGTCTTTCAAACGAATACTTTCGATAAATTTGTTTGATCGAGTGTCGAAGATAGATCGATTTTCGTAATCAAAACAATAAATGTAAGGACCGATTGAAACACAACTTGTTATATCTAGCATATCTTCATTAAAGCTACAGCAAAAATTCCATTTATGCGTTCGAGGATCTAGCATTTGGACGTTATTAGTCCAGCCTCCAATGGCATATAATGTTCCATTTACTCCAGTTAATCCTAAATCCCAATTATCTTCAGGCATTTGTGGACCGTATTCCCATTCTTCTTTGCATAAATCAAAAATTTCCACGGTTTTGCTATCAAATCCACCGCACACATAGATTTTGCTGTCAAGATATGCACACCGATGCTCCTGTTTTCCTGAATTCATAGATGGAAACGCTTTCCACTCCTGTGTGTTGAATATCTCACAAGAAGTAGAGTCCTCTCCTCCACATATCAACCATTTATTGTCGAATGTTGTACAACTAAAATATTCTCGAAGGTCCATTTCTTTTTCTATGGTCCTCTCTTCTCCTAGGCCGATGAACATCTTATTTTGTGTCAATCCCATTAGCCGTTGAGTGGGTTTATAAAAGAAAAAACGGCTGGAAACTGCTTCGTACTTTTGCTTAGTTAATTTAGCAATCTTCTTCAAAAGCTCGCCATTCTCTGTTAAATCGTCGTTGAAAAAAATTCTCGGAAGGATAAATTCCTGCTCTAATTCAGCATAGTTAAATAAATCGGCAACTTCCGAAAATATTTGAGAGAAGCTTTCGGTTTCAGAAATTCTATTTTCTGCCCATTTCCATACATGTTCAAAGATATTTTTTTCGACGCACTCTAGATGTAACCTCTTATCAGCAAGTAAAGATCGCATCTCCTCGATAGTTAAGTCGCTGATTAATGAGTTCTTAAAAAGATAATCACCCTTGATTGCGATATAGGCCAAAGACTTATCCTCCAAACTATAGATTAGATTGTCTTTAGCCAACCGCCAATACTTCAGACAGCTTTGATCCGTAATTGATTCGATCAGTTCTAATGAACAGATTTCAACTAATTGCTCAAGCTGGAAAATCGCTGCATATTTGATAATTTTCTCGACATCTTCAATTTTTTCTTCAAATTCGCTGGTGTAGATGAACGTAATTATTTTTTCTAAAACATCTGCAGTTATGTCTGGCACTTGAATGGACTCTTGGTATTTTTCTTTCATTGGAAGCGTTAGTAAATCTTTGAAGTAGTTACTTGCAGAGGAGACAACGTTTTTGTGCACTTTAATTTCGAACCCATCTTCACTTTTTAGAATCAAATCACAAAACTCATTTTCCTTGCGCAATTCATTCATCTTCCTTAACTTAACCTGGTTAAAGGTGTCCAATAAAGATTTTTTCGATGCTCCTGCTTCAGCCATTTTAAATGAAAAATCTGTTGAAGGAAAATAGTAAAAATTTAATTACCTGCTGAGCAGTTTTTTTTATTTTATGTCTCCTCTTACCTTTCTTTTATTGCAGACTATGATTTTCCAATCAATTATCGAATGGTCAAAACTTCGTTAAGATCAATATTCGTTTCAGTCTCACTGTTAGTTTTGTAGAAACACTTCCTCAACAGATTGTGTAAATTGCACGAACGTCTACACCTCACAATAACGGAAATTCAATAGACTCCAGAACCTCAAGTCAAGTCAAGTCAAGAACTCAAACTTTATTTATTTACTGCTGACATTGAAAACGCTGCACTTTTTATTTTGAGGAGAGGAGGTAATTACTAGGTAGGTATAGAAGAGTACCCTGAATCTTAACTGCCTAGATATGATTAGATACCTACCTATGGCAAAGATAACCTAATTAACTATGCCTATGTCATGAGTCACACTCCTTTTTGTTATCTCTATCAATGTATCGCCATTTGGTGCCTGCAATCTGGTAATACAAAAAAAGGACAAAAGGACCGGTTCTGAGAAATGCAAATGACTTAAAACAACCAATGAGAAACGTGCTGCTTCGAGATATGATTGTGAAACTATACTCTTTTCTCTTTCTCCAACTTTTCTGAATATTTGCACGGGTAGATGATGCTGCATATAAGTGATCCTGATTAGATGATGTAGGTACTTTAGGTACATTTTCAGGCATATGTACCTTACCCACTTTTGTGCTTATCTACCTGTATGAGTTACTTTATTGTTGCCGAGCAAATTATTTTCCATTTCCAAGTAAATTGGCAGCTGAATATCGAATTATACCTTCAATTGGCAGCAATATGACTCCTCTTGGTATTTATTAGAAGAAAAAAATAAGTTGGCTGGACTTCCCGGAAATTTGCAATGCAACTTCGGAAAAAATACAAATCAAAGTGTTGCAGAACCCTCGAAACACAGACTCCTTCACTACTACATGAGGGCCCTAACTTAGTCCTAACATTCTAAAATATTTGCAAGACAAAAGTTTGATTTGAATAGCCCCTGCGCCCCAAAAAATATACACAAAAATATTTTTCTAATAATCTTAAGCTTACTTTCTTATCCTCCCAACCGTAGTTAAATTTTTATAGCTTTCCTAACAAAATTATTTGAAAAAAATTATGTTAACCAAATGACTACGATTCCCCAAACAAAAACTCGCAGCTGAGTAAATTTCGATTGACTAAACTAATTCCTGCAATCAGACATTTTCTTGTAAAATATTTACGAAATCTGTCGATCTGATAGATTTTCGTAGTATTAGAGAAAATTACTTAAAATCTTTAGGATTTGTGCAGAGCTTAGAACGCATTTTACCAAACATCTTGTTAAAATCTGTAAAACGTTTTCGTAAAAAAAGAACGCCAACACACTTGCGATATGGTGGAAGCTTGCTTCGTAATTTTTACGAAATGTGAGATTCCTTTGATAATATAAAATGGAAAAATTACGAAAATTTCTGCAAGGCTGAAATACAACGCGACACGAAATTGTTAACAGCATTTGGTGTCGTTGTTTGTCGCATACGTAATACAATAAATGCGACATTGTCGTTGTCATTTCTTGACAGTTGAGTTGGATCTTGCGTTTTGGGGTGATGTCGACAGATGTTTTTTTACATATTTTAAGAACAAGTAAATTTACATATGAAGCTTATACGCAGTTATGCTAGATTTAAAAGAAACGTACGCGAAATTTACCAACACACGAATTGTCAAACTCAAATATCTCACTGCGCAACGACAATTTTAGAAATTTGCTCTAACTTTTGTCGACGACTTTAAGCTGAACCAAAATGGATGTAAAGAAGTTTTCGAATTTAGACGAAACTGAGGTTTATTTATGGATAATTGAGATTCTTGCCCTAAACAGACGTCACATTCTGTCAGCGAGACATTTAATGTTTTCAATTTTAAAAAGTGGTAAAAGAAAAAAATTTAACAAATGGAAGTTGATTTAATTGAAGATTTGTGCCTTTTATGGTAATTATATAAAAAATATAAGAAGAATCTGAAGTAAAATCGGCAGCACTTCCAGAAGCAATATTTCGCTTTCTTAGCTCCTCTCCAAACTCTTGTCTCGGAAGGGACCACCTCTTTTCACATTCTTCTTCTATAATCAAATAAAATAAAATAAAATAATAAGAGTGATACCGATTTCAATAATATCCATTGATAAACAGACGTATCCGTACCTAACAAGCGACTCTTACCGCACTTTAGTTACGGCAATTTGACATTTAAACTAAAAGAAATCTTTCTTATCGGATTTTAAGGCTATTTAGGATACGCCTGTTTGATTTAAATGGCGCGTTCACCATACATAAGTAACTTACATCTGTTTTGGTTCAACCTTTCATCGCGTCAAATCATTTACATTGCACTAATGTCGCAACATGAATTCGAAAATTATTTTAACGTCGACAATTTCGTGTCGCATTCATTGTATTTCAGCCTTTAGAGAGAGAGAGAGATTGTGTAGTATTGCACGCAGTTTCGTAAACTCAAGGAAAGTATCGTAAAATTAGTAAAAACACTTTCAGACCCGAACAATAAAGTAGGTACAATTACTATCTGCATCAGTCAGTTTGCTACCAATTGCGTACATTTCAAAGTGGGACGTGATCGTTCATTGCTTACTTATCTAATATTCCAAAGTTAAAGTTACACTGGTACACCTACATACAAAATTAGCGACAAGTAAAACATAAGATTAAATTTGTCACGTTGAAAAATTTTGAAATTCACTCAAGTTCCCAACACTGCTCACAACACGACCTGCCATAAAAAACTTTTTTCGATATGGGACAAGAATCTTCTTTGTTTCATAAAACACATATTGAAGGCATTGCCAATCAGAAAAAATTATATGAAAGCGATTTAAGCTCCCTTAAAGAGAATTTATGCAGATCTTTAATTCTTTATAAGACTTTCACCACAAATTATACCAAAAACATTTCCTTATTTACCTTTTTCATATTGAAATAACTCATGACACCTGTCTTTTCTGCTATTCTTTCATTTTCGTTGCTGTAACGATTCCTCATTTCTTAGAGTAAAATTAGAAACATAAATTTCTTCTCTAAAATCAGTGATCTGGCAATACTACAATATAACGGTGTGTTCTTACTTTTTACTTATAGGACGTTAAGTTAAATATTACAATTACAATTATTTATTTCCAAAATAGTACTTACTTACTTTACAATATAAGAAACCCCCGTGAGTGTTCAGTATCATTAAGTTGGATGCAGAAAATCACTAAGCAAACGGCAAAAATATGCTACCCGGATCGCGTACGCTGAATCTCAGGTGGAAGAGTATTCCAAACGCAAATTACGTGCACAAAGTAAGAACCATCAAGTACTGAGCTTTTGAAACGAGGTAAAATTAGATTTAAGTGTCTTTCACTACACTCAAAGTCAATAAAATCGAACAGGTATGAAGGTACGCCACTGTACAGAATTTTATGGAGTGAGAGTAATGCTTTGCGCAATAAATAAGTGTCCAGAGAGCAACCAATTTTATTCCTAAATGGAGTAATGCGGTCAAATCTGCGCAAACCAATTCTAGTTAATATCAAAGATCCAAATGCAAAATGAGGTAGTAACAGCGACTTCACGAGGTTTATGCGTGTAGTATTAGTAGAAAGAATATTAGCTTACAATCATAACCGTCTGAGCGCTCCGTACACACTGCCAGTGATCGCCTTAACATGATCACCGGAAACGCACTCTAGAATTTATGATTAAACCTTGTTTACACGACAATCAAAGAAATTATAGAACCTTCATGGAGAGTAGGTGTGAGAGGTCGAGAGTGTGTCTGTACAAGGGTAAAGCCACCGACTTTGTGCGGTTCAATGAGGGGCAATTGATGATAAACAACTCATGAATTCTTTCCGAATACTCATTCAATCTGCTAAAGGCAATTTTCAACCAAGCTAATGAGTCGACCGAAATTTAATGGGGCATCATCAGCATACACATGAACTTTACAGTGTAAAATAACAGTTAGTAGATCATTGGTATACAAACTAATCATAAGAGGACCTAATATGGATCCCTGAGGCACGCCACTTGTCACACCAAGTCTGGAGGAGATGAGATTAGCGATCTTAACCCGCTGGCAGCGATTTGTTAAGAGCAGGGGAATTAAAATTAAAATGTTCAATAAGTTTACCAAGGAGCTTCTAATAGTCCACGGTGTCGAAGCCTTCGGTGAAATCTGAGAGAACTAAGAACACAAGATGATCATTGTCAAGAACTGTTCTAATATTAGTCGTTTGTTTTAACAGCGCTATCTCACAGTTATGACCAGCGCGGAAGTCAGCCTGCCATTGACTAAGAAAATTATTTTGGCACAGATACTGTTGCATTTGTTTGGGCATGATTTTTTCCAACACCTCTGCTGGAAGCATAATATGTTAATTAGTCTGAAGTCACCTGGATCCATTGCAGAAGAATTTATAGCAATGGGAACCATCATAGCTTCCTTCCAAACTGAGGGAAATTCTAAATTTTCACTATTTATTCAAATTTTAATAGAATTTTTCCCCCACTAAATACTTCATTTTATATTTAAAACATTTCTGATGAGGAAAACGATATCTTTCGTGTTAATTTTCTGTTGAAATATTGCGTAGTTAGGAAAACTATGAAAATCGACGTCTAATTTCCTCAAATGGGCTGATAGGTGATGCTATACAAGTCATCTGTAACCGTGTTACTAAATTTCCATTTTTTTTTTGTTATTTTACCTTATTCAACTATTAAAAGAAGTAAATTGGTTTTTCGACAGAAATTAGTATAAAAAATAACAAATTTTGTTTTTTTCATAACTCAAGTTCCTCATTCAGCTCCTGAAGTTTGGACCATCAGTTGTGGACCGCCTTTCTCTTTCCTTTTCAGCATGAAAATTTCATTAGCATCCAGATATCGACAGAGTTCTTTTATTAACATAATTTTTGATCCCGTAGGCATAATAAAATGTGGTGCCACTTAAAATATAGAATCGGGCAGTCGGAGTGATTTTAACAAAAACTGACGTCTTTTACGATGTTACTCTGGTCGAGGAACCACTTAGTCCAACTATCGAATTTCCCGTATAAATTGTTATACATGGATATTTCCTCAAGCTGTTGGAATAGTTGTTTTTACTGAGCGTGTAGTCGTCAGCTATTTTGGATTTGGATATGGCAGATATCTTGAAAATGTTCTACGTTTAGATGTTTCTTCCTATATACGTGGAGAAGGGTACAAGCGATTTACTTACATATACGAAATCCTTGAAAGGACATTGAAACCTTTTTGAGTTGTCTATTTTTGACCGATGCGATTTTTGACTTTTACGCAGAGCTTTTTAATGCCTTTATTATTTTGGTAAAATCCACCATGAATAACGGTTTACTTTCAGGTACCCAAAAACTATTCAAAATTTCAATTCATTTTCCTGTTTAAAGCTGCCAATTCAGTCGTTTTTGATTTTCTTTACACTTTTCACTTTCCTTTTCGAATACTCACGAACACTTCGGAAGATTTCTCCTCCTTTATTCCTTTCCGTCGCAAGGCAACTACTATGTAACTATTTCATTTTACAATTTTTTTCGAGTCCTCTAAGGCCCCCTTCACTCCTTCCACCAGCTCTTGAGAGTATATTGAATGCTAAATTGCATATTCATTAAAATATCTACCCGATATCAGCTGTTCTAGATTTTCTTTTTCTTTCAAGATGATCAGTTCTAACTTTTCACCTGAGCACGTATTTTAATAATTTTTAACTTATGCGTCTTTGTATGAAAGTGACGCGCTTTATTTTTTTTTTTTTTAAGTATCGCAGCAAATGTTTTGCGACCTTTTAACTATTTTTTTTTACAAAATACGAAGTGCCATCAGTTAGAGCTAGAAGTGTCAAATGGAAAAGACCCCCGCTATAGTCGGAAAATGTTTATTAGAAGATTTTTTTTTGTTTATTTAATAGATCTGGTACCCTAATGGATTCTATTCCATAGAGCAAGTCCAACATTACAATGCAGATTCGGATATTAAAAATTGATGTAGATGAAAAACTCCACACATTTAAAGTTTCAATCACTCACTTAATGTTTTTGAGGTCTTCAAGGATATATTTAGCCTTCTATTTATTTATTGATTTACTGTGAGTAGACTCAGTATCAAATGGACTTTCACCCACAAAGTCCAAGCAATCATTATCTGTGATTTGATCTCATGGCTAATAGACTTTTGACTTTAAATGTAGAATCTGAACTTATTTCCCATTGACTGGCTTTGTATTTCCACTGTGTATCAATAAACAAAATAATTGGAAACTATCATACCAAGGATCAAGGTTCCGCTAAAAATAATATTTCCATGATGAAATATCTCTAGAAAACTAGGTCGAAAAAATCTGCAATTTTTGGCACGTAGATAAAACAGAGCTTCCAAATAAAAAAAACTAGCAAAAATTTTAGAATTGGTCTAAAACCAATTTTACGAATACTTTTATGAATACCGTAAGAATTAGAACGTTCAAGTTGTTTTCCCATTTATTTGGTAACGGTTCATCGGACTGTAGACATGTTAGTTCTGGTTAGATTAGTGATTCCAGGTCTCACAACCTGCCAACCTCACATAGCGACAATTACATGGTCCGTTGAGATACCGCATCCGTGAAACCTTCCCTGGGGGTCATCTATTTAGTGTTGATATATGTATGAAGTTCGAACCAACCCCAGGTATTTATGAATCTAACGAGTTTGTTAATTCCCAAGTTCTCGACATTTCAAGATTAGAAAACATTTCCCATTTCTTGTTTCCTTATACTTTTTATACTGATTGCCATAAGATTGAGATGCGCCCTAATACTCCTTTGGCGGAATTATGATACAACGAAGGTATTTGCAAGGTTTTGCTTTTGGACAGTACCATCGGTAGTCACTCGCAGATAACTTCCAGAATAGATTATTCAGAGCCGTAAATTATAGTGAGACATTCAAAGCCTTTAACAAGACTTTGACAAGAGCAGAAAAATTCAACTGGCTAGAAAACTTTACTTTAGATCTGTAGGACTGGGATAATGCAGGACGATTGCAAAACTGAAAGGGAGTTTTCAGTTAGAATTTGAAAACAAGTTGAGCCAAAGAACAATCTAGTTTAATCACGGCTCAATTAACCACCTCAAACCTGTGCCGTCCTACTTGTCCACCTACGAGTGAGCTTCTATGGCACTATAAAGCTGTTGATTGGGAAAGTCTCAATCTATCTTGGAGAAATTGATTTGTCGGTCTGTTTTGTTTCAATTGATGTTAGTAATATTCTAAGTCCTGGCATGCGTGAATACCTTCCGTATTCTTACAGAAGATCTCGACAAAATCGCTCCTGGTTTAACGATCAGTGCAGCCATACTATAAAAGCGAAGGAGTCTGCTTTTCGTTCCTATCAATTGCATCCATGTCCAGAACTGAAACAGGTCTACAAGACTTCACGGAACACCTGCAAGTCTATTATCCAGAGAGAAAAATTTCTTGTTTGGCAGATTGTTAGACAAAGAATCTTGGCAAGCCGCAAAGGCATTTTGGATGAGTGTCTCTTGGACTATGATTGGTCAAGTATTCTGAATAAACGGGATATTGACAGGGCTTTTCAGCTTTTCTATCATTCTGTGTTCCAATTTCTAAGTCTAGAACTATGCATTCTTGTCAGGCTTGGTTTAATGACGAACCATTTAAAGAGTAAAAAAAAAACTTTGGAAGAAATTTTGTGCTTTGGGGAGCTACGAGGACCATTTAATATATTCCAATCTTCGTTATGAGTTTCTTTCGAGCTCTGAGCGCGCTTACGTTGATTATGTTGACAAAATAAAACTATCCCTGTGTTCTGAGCCAAAGCGATACTGGAAGAAGCGTAAAGTCGATTGGGTATCCCACTACTCTTAGTCTTGGCAGTGTGGAAAGTAATGGTCCCTCTACGATTGCCAATCTTTTCGGTGATTTTTTTATAACTGCCTTCTCTAAGACTGACTGTGGTATTGGCTTTAGTAATTTTAAGCATTTGACGAAATTTCCATTTCTCTTGAGATGGGGGGAGACCTGCCAAAATAAATGTAAATTCCACGTCGAATTTACGTAAATTTTCCTTAATCTCGACCTTTTTTCTACCTAAGTTTAACTCACCGTTAACGTGTGTGTCAATGTAGAAGGAATTTCATTTTATAAAATTGTCCCTAGTAAATAAAGGGCTTTCCAATAAGAGGTGTTATTTTAATTAGCCCGCTATTTCGGTATATGTCACTTTTGGAGCTGTCATTTTTTGACATTTGACAAGTAGAAACTACGCCATTAATAAAAATGGAACGATACACGATTCAACAACGCATTGAAATTATTAATTATGAAGAAGGCACAGCTCTAACTTGAATGATTATGAAAAGTGTTGCTTTAGTATAAAATGGATAGAAATTATGGGCTTATTCAAAACTAATTTTTGCAGCTTCTAAGCGTTCAATTTAAAACGGCAAGAATTTTATTGATAAACTAGGAGGAGCCCGTCGGCGTAGGCCGGCGATAACATAGCTACCTAGATGGGTGGAGGTGGGTTGGGGTGGTTAGAGATAAATAAATACTAAGCTATTATCTGACTCAATTGCGCGATTCCGTACTCTAGGCTTTCACTCTGTGTCTGTATGTGTGTGCGCGTGTTTGTGCGTGTAGGAGTGTGCGTATATACATACATTCATATGTGTGGGAGAGTGTAGCTCTCTACGTCGACGCGTTCTTATGCAGTGCCCTCGTATCCCTGCGAAGGAGTTGCCCGATTGGTCCCATTTTTGACCTGTATTTTAATTTTTATGAAAACGCCGTGTACAAAATATGAGCTCTCCATCTCGAAGCTTTCTCAGACAGCTACCAAGTATGTCGTGAAAAACAAAAGTTTCGTTTGGCAACACTAAGAAGGGATCACCCAATTTAGTCCATTTTTGGAATTTTATTTACCATTACTACGAAAACACCATGCAGCAAATTTTTTGTATGGGGCTCAATTTAAATTTTTTTTTAAGAAAGTCCCGTGCACAAAATTTCAGCTCTTTACGTCGACGCGTGAGGCAGTGTCCAAATATATAGTGAAAAACCAAAGGTTTGTATGGTAACATCAAGAAGAGGTTGCCGATTCTGACCAGTTTTGTAATTTTACTTACTATGAAAACACCAAGTCCCAAATTTAGTTCTCCACGTCGCCGCGATCTCACGCCGTGCCAGAATATATAGTTAAAAACGAAGTTTTCGTATGGCAGCCCTACGAAGGAGTTGCCGGATTTGTCTCATTTTTGAACTTAAATTTGCAATTTTTATGAAAAAGCCGTGTACAAAATTTTAGCTTTCCAGGTCGAAGCGTTCTCATTCAGTTTTCTAGACCTCGACAACAACGCCATCTATCGTGTCCAAAATTAGTCTATCTTTCAAGTTGGAGCCAACCAAACACATTAAAAAAATTTCATTGAAATCGGTTGGGCGTTTTCGGAGATTAGCTTGTACAAACCAGTGACACTGGATTTTTATTTTATTGATAAATAAGGAAATAATTTTTCGCGCTTTAAAAATATTCTATATTTAAAAAATAATAATTTTAAACTTTTTAAAATTATTCTTTGGTTTGACATTTATAGAAGCATGAAATTAATTTAAATTATCTTTAATCGTTCTGAAATTAAGCAAACTGCATTTATTCGCCTGTTTTTTCCATGTGATTATTGAAAAAATTAAATTAAGGTATCATATGCAATTTTTGTACCTATTCATTCCTTTAATATATGGCAGCCTTGTTTTGTTAAATAAATATGGCGCATATTACATCTATCGACCTAAAAGTTAGATTGACTTAAAATTTTTCCTTATACGACGACTTTCCTGTAGGTACGGCAAGCCGAAATACCCAAAATTTTCGACTTTGAGGACAAAAATCCCTGTTTAGGTAATTTGGTGCAAAGGCAACTATAATTTTATCCTATAAAAAAATTTCAACTTAAAATAGGGCATTTCGCCCTAAATTATGGAATTTTGCATAAATAGAGAAAAGAGATTTGACAGTTGACAGAACGCGTGTTAAGTAAGGTAAGGATATCTCGATATTACTAATTCGTGTATTTCATTTACATCTTAAAAATAGTAAAGCATATTATTAGCATCGTCATTTGGGTACAAAATAGTGGCATTTGTTAAGAACCGGGTGAATGTAAACGCAGTTGAGTATGCGCATAGTTGGGAATCAAATTGGCCCAAATCAAGTGTAGCATCTTTGATAAAAGATGCAAATAGTATTCCAGAGCCTGTGTGGTTCCGATATATTTAAATGTCTCGTAAAACGGAAAAACATATTAAATGTGTTTTATTTAAAACTTTTAACAATAAATTTGCACATTGAAAATATTCCTGACATATTAACCAATGATGAAATAATCTTCTTCTTTCAATTGATTTTGTAGTTAGAATTACGTAATTTCAACTATTACGGAGGGAATTCGCTGAACGTGTCCATTTAGTCGAATTTGCCTTTCGGTTAACTTTGTTGGGAATTCAGACTTTAAGGGTGGACACAATCGAATAATGAATTATTTAGGGAAAATTTGACTTGAATTTGGGAGTAGATTTAACTACAAAGTCAATACATTTTCTAAAATTTGATTTCAAAGTAAGGAAATTTGCTTCAGATTTTGGAAATTTTCCCTTTTTATTTCTATATTTTTCCTCATTCCTATGAGGTAAATTAAAAATGAATTATTACGGTATTTTTCTCTAATACTTAATTACAAAGTTAAGATTAATTTGAAGGCCTAATGTAAGTAATTATTAAGTAGGAATATTTCGTTCCAAATTTGCCTCAAAGGAGAGTTGCATTCAAGGTTAATTTCTTAAATCTAGTTTACGTAATTTTATCGGCCCTCCATGATACGAAATGTTACTTGGGGCTTGTACTTGACGAGGAAACAATTCTCAAGCGCATTTTGGGCTTGTGGAGTGCTTTTCTAATGGTTCTGATGGCGTTCGTGCATCCGTGTTGTAAAAATGCTGTGTTTTCAAGTGTTTTCTTTAACAAAATATCAAGATTCAAACATAAAATACTTCCACCAAGTGCCAACAGTGGATGCTTCTGCTTACATTCAAATACACACAAACAATCATATTCGGTTCAGTAGGTTTGTGCCGACAATAGAAAATATTTCCCAAATATATCACCATAAAATGTAACACACACAATTATCGCAGCTAAAGGGCTACATATAAAGCAAAACTAATTTGGTTAAATTAAGAATTACAACACCACTATAGAACTCGCTCGTGATAACATCAGTGTATAGCTCGAAGTCATCCACTCTGAACTATGTTTTCACCTTCATGTGCTGGAATTTGACCACATACTCTACAAAAGTGTAACGAGAGAGCCAAATTAGTGAGCTACAATCAATATCTCAGGCAGAAATCAAAACCTTCACGCCTGCGTAATAATGCGACTCATCTGATGCCAGCTGTGATGTGACGTTCTATCCACGTCTAGTAAATATGCCATCGTTTAGCTTCTCCACCCGTGAGGAAAATTTTGCTCCAAATGGCAAAATAAATAGCTTGGAGCTTATCAGCGTTGCGATCTATGCAGATGCAGCTCTTAAAAATGATGATTTAGTCGGTATAAATCTGAATGCGTTAGGGTAAGGCCGACAATAGGAATTTAATAATATCTTCTTCGTTTAACGGGTTACATGGGCTTCGAAGGCTATTATAAAAAAGCATATTTTCTCAATTTTTTTTATACAATAAATAAATTATTTTATTCAAAATCATAAGCATATAAAAGAGCAACATTTAATGAATATTTTATAAAATTTTCATTCAAAAATTTCGAAAATTCAGTCGGTGCCATCTGGTTTCCGGAGACCCCTAATAAAAAGTGTACTCGCGGTGGTCAGGATAATTCTTGATAGCCTTATCAGAAATAAAAAAACCAAGTATTTTCTGTTAGTAGATAAGCATAGCTCGAGCCTGAACGAGGATTTAAAAAGAAATTGAAATTTGAATTTTTTGGCAGATTTGTATGCAAAAAAGTACAATTTTTGGTACAGTTTTCACTACTAAAAAAAAAAAAAACACAACAAAAAACCTTCATTCGTCACTAGTCAATCCTATTTTGAAGAAGTGTGCAAAAATTTTGAGAAATCGTGTTCATCTGTTTTTAGAAAAACACAGATTAAGTTTTAAGTAAGAATAAAACGAAAGAAAAAAAATTCTAGCTCCATAAAGCAAAGATCATGCTGCAGTTGTATTGACCAGGCCGTATTAAAATAATAATTTTAAAATAGGTGACCGTTAGAAAGTGAGAGAAGCGAGCGAGAGAGATATAAAAACAATAGCTAAGCAGCTGCTTCAATATACTTGCGTCGCTAAGGATAATTTCCAAGGCATCTCTCTCCTAGACTTTTACTCCGATTGACTTGAAACTTTGGGAAAATATTTTTAAACTTCGAAACCCACCTTAAAACCCTTGCACAGAAATTGGCAAATAAATTCAACACCTTAATCCCTATGGAATTAAGTTTCAAACCAAAATTTTCTATTAGGAATTATACGGAACTTATCCATAGAACGAAAGATCTCACCATACCTCCAAAACCCCTGTTCATGAGCGCGATACAATACCGTGCGATTTTTTTAGTGGCGTTCTGCTCTTCCTATAGGTCTATCTTTATTTGCAACTGGGGTTTTATCGCGCGATACGTTCACATGGTTGACAGCGTCCTCAACTTAATTTGTTTAATTTTGTGGTGGCAAAGAGATATTAGTGTGAAATTTACATATATTTATGTTTTTACATATTGTTGTAAATTTCCAAATCACTGCGAAGTTTTAGAATCCGATTACAAATGTAAACAAAAATAAATGTTGAGGTTAAGGTGAAATTCGCACCAAATTAAGAGCATTGCTGCGATAAATTTTTATATCGCACGAAACGTAGAAAGCGTAAGCATGTTCAGCGACAACCATATTGCTGCAGCCAATCAGAGCTCTGTCGCATGCACTTGTGCACAAGCCCTAACGTGAACATGGTGTCATTTGATGCATCTAGCCTATTTCCTTCAATTCCCGTTGGAAAACTGATATGCTTTCTCGAAAGGTATATAACCCCGAAAAAGCATCACAATTGATTAATTTATCCAATAAAAAATACATCCAGAAGTAAGAAAACCGATTCCACACACGTTTTTGAAATTTTTGAAAAATCTGATTAAACCTGAAAAGCTAATTGTTTCTGTTAATTACAAAGACTCAAATGTGCATCTACCATTTTCTTTCAAACCTGTTCTTTGGATTAGAGTTTGAGGAACATATTAAAAAATACCCAGATGAATTAGATGTCGGTAAAATTAAACAGAATCTTCTTCCGTACTACGTTAAACTGTGGGACGAGTTAAAGGGACTATTTGATTTAACGGATTTTACCAACTGTGTCTGCTAGAGTACATAAATAGATCATAATTCAAAAGGAAGAACTACCAATTATTTTTCCCCTTTTGGAAACATTCCCTTTTAACGAAGCCTCTTCAGAAATACTGAACGATCAATGGAGGTTTTTTCAACGGATAAAATCCAAGAATATTGTGAAGGAGATTTAGTAAAAGGCTGGAAAAAGATGGCTAAAGAAATTAACATGTTCGAAGAACTCAGCGAATATCTGTGCAGGTATTTTAGTATCCTCTGCTGAAAGGATATATTCCGCGGTAAACGAAATAGAAAGGCAAAAAAAGAAATCGTATGGAGATAAAAACCGTAGAAAGTATTATTATTTAGGTATTTTGTAAAGGAATGCTCAAAGGATCAACGATTTTTGAGCCGTTCTTAGAATTAATCAAGCCTTACAAAAGTTTAAATTTGTAGACAGTAAATATGTGTATGTCCGTATTGTGTAAGACAAGTTTAGTTGCACTAAGATTCATTTTTTGTTTTCATGTAAATTGGAATTTTTTTGTTAATTTTGTTTTTGATTATCTTAAAATATTTTTTTGGATTCTGGTTTTGTTTTCTCTTTTGGCAAAAGTGTTGGTTTTCCTCATTTTCCTTGTTATTAGAAATAAAATCTTTAAAATGTAGTTCGCTTCGCTTTATTCTTTTCTACAGCGCTTTTTCCCCTTTCTTCCACTCTTTTTCAATCGATGGTAGGGTTTTTCAAAGAAAGTGGCAACAGTGTCAGCCATACAAAAGCAACGCCAAGAAATATTATCGGAAAATAAATGCGGCACTAGAAAAATTCGTAAAAATGTAAAAAGTTATAAAAATGTTATAAAATTAAAAACTTAAAAATGATTCGAATCAATGTAACAGAAAATTACAAAAACTTCTTCAATGCTTTGATGAAGTTTCAACCACTAAATTGTGTGCCCGCTCAGAAAATATCGTACTACGTAGTTACGACTTCCATGACTAAACAAACACATCGATGCGATTCTACTAGATGAAGAAAAATGCTTGTTCCTGATAGCCTATCATTTTTTCTATATAATCTAAAGTTACGACGATATACATATTTGCCTTGACATCAATAATGTCAAATGGAGACGCGTTGTGTAACATCTCATAGCTCCGGCGAGGCGACACACACACATAATATCCTGCCCAAGATTACTTAAATAAAAATTAATAATAACAAACTTTTGATCTTCTTCATTTTATCGCACAAAAAACCTGTGGTAGAAAGGCAATCCATTTTACGTTCGTGTACATTAGGATAAAAAAAAATATAATAAATTAAAATAAGAGCATTAAATTAATTGCAAAAATTCTTAGGTATGTATGACTGCTGTAAATATTCAGCATTACTAGATGTATTTAACTGTTAACCACTACTGTACTGCTTGTGACAACAACAAAATCGAATTTTTATGAAATAAATTTAAGAAATTGAAACTCATTCATAATTAATTTTATGCAACACTTAAAAAAAACCAGTGACTCAATTGGAAACTTTTTTCAGCCCATACTTAACACTGCAGTCTTCTTTCTGGAATTTAAAAGCTGCCTTGCTGATATCATACTTTCAATTGCGCTTATCCTCATATACAGTCAATCAGTTTACTGTCTATTAAATATAAGTCTGTAAGCCTCTATAAGCTAATTAAACTAAAAATTCCGCTAAATTCTCAAATTGTACCTTTGCATCATATGAAAAGAATTCAAAGATTGTACAAATGTGGCTGGCAACCCTATGGTCCCCATCATCCACCAATCTTATCTCGAATGTAAACAGAATATAAGATAGTGGGCACAAGCACAGAGTTACCAGAAAATAAATTTTGTGCCAGCCATTTTAGCCGGAGTTAAAACTTTTGAGTCCGAGTAAAAAATTGGATAGATCCTTTCAACCTGAACGGCAGTTTGCCAGAATTCCTACCCAAAGATTTTTGAAACCGTCTCAAATTTTAGTAGTTTTAGCCGAGAAGATTCATATTGAAAAGCGACAAAAATAAAAAACTAATCTCTAAATAATTAAATTTTTAATTTGTTATCCTTGTGTTAATAATATTGAACTTTGCGCTCAACCTCAAGTCTGTCTCTATATACTGAGAGACAGCTCGGTATACGCTTGGTGTACACTCTCAGTATGTAGTATATTGGAACTCAATATTGAGATTGAGAGTTTATTGCAATATGACCCTAGTTATGAACCATAATCATTTAATCCGCGAACGTTTTAGAACCACATTTAATACTACAATGTTGGCTACAGCTTTTTCTGACATTTAATATTTGACACTTGTCAAATTAAAGTGTCTATCTCGTTTTTATTTTTCATATAGACAAGCAATTTCACAATCAAGTGATAAATCAAATGTAAGATCTCTAATCAAATTCTTAGTATCGTAAACCGCAAATGTGTCTGAGAAATTTTCTATTACAATTGATATAATTGCATTATCAATATTGAAATTGCAAGTCTGTCTCTGGTACAAAATAAACTTAATTTTTGTTTGAATTCCAAATTCGTTTTATTTAACAATGATTTGTTTCAAATTCGAATTGTACTGACCCGTCTAAACAGGGTCAATAATTCAAATACATATTTCAATCCCTCCCATGTTCAGACATTACATATTTGTCACATAGATGCGGATGTAGCAGTTGTTTAAATGCGTTCCCGTGCTCTGTGCACTTTTTTATGCTTAAAAAAAAATAAAAAATAAAAAAAATAAAGAGAAACGAAAGAAAGACTCACTGTCACAGAGAAATTAAATATGTTTGCTGAATTCTGAATTCACAGATGAGTTTGAGTATCATTTTTTCTTAATTACGTAAATGAAAAAATTTATATTTTAAGAGAATTTTTAGAACTAGAAACTCAACCCAACTCACGCCAATTTATAAAAAAAAAAAAAAAACAAAAAAAAAAATCAGATTAATTTTATCTGCAGACGCAAAATAGAAAAAAAATATTCACTCCAATCCACTATCGTAGTACCGTTGACAAACTATACAAAAAATGTGGGTACGAAATTTACCGGTGCATATTACCGATTATGACTGATATCGATAGCGTTTGCATTTTTTTTTTGCTTTCGAGAAACAAATTTTTACTCTCCTGCAGATCATTTTGTAATTTACATCGTTTTTCTTTGTTTGAGGCTCTTGCTGCATTCTATTTAATTTTCGTCGTTGTGAGGTGTAGACGTGCGTGCAATTTATAAAACTGAAATTAAATAAAAGTGTAAAAAACTCGATAATTGATTGGAAAATTAATCTGCAATAAAAGAAAGGTAAGAGGAGACATAAAATAAAAAAAAAAACTGCTCAGCAGATAATTAAATTTTTACTATTTTCCTTGAACAGATTTTTCATTTAAAATGGCTGAAGCAGGAGCATCGAAAAAATCTCTATTGGACACCTTTAATCAGGTTAAGTTAAGGAAGATGAATGAATTGCGCAAGGAAAACGAGTTTTGTGATTTGATTCTAAAAAGTGAAGATGGGCTGGAAATTAAAGTGCACAAAAACGTTGTCTCCTCTGCAAGTAACTACTTCAAAGATTTACTAACGCTTCCAATGAAAGAAAAATACCAAGAGTCCATTCAAGTGCCAGACATTACTGCAGATGTTTTAGAAAAAATAATTACGTTCATCTACACCAGCGAATTCGAAGAAGAAATTGTAGATGTCGAGAAAATTATCAAATATGCAGCGATTTTTCAACTTGAGCAATTAGTTGAAATCTGTTCATTAGCACTGAGTGAATCAATTACGGATCAAAGCTGTGTGAAGTATTGGCGGTTGGCTAAAAACAATCTAATCTATAGCTTGGAGGATAAGTGCTTGGCGTATATCGCTATCAAATCTGATTATCTTTTTGAGAACTCATTAATCAGTGGCTTAACTATCGAAGAGATGCGATCCTTACTTGCTGATAAGAGGATACATCTGCAATGCGACGAAAAAAAGATCTTTGAAAATGTCTTGAAATGGGCTGGAGAAAAAACTTCTGAAACCGAAAGCTTGTCTCAAGTATTTTTGCAAGTTGCCGATTTGTTTGACTATGCTGAATTAGAGCAGGACTTTATCCTTCCGAGAATTTTTTTTAACGACGATTTAACAGAGAATGGCGAGCTTTTGAAGAAGATTGCTAAATTAACTAAGCAAAAGTGCGAAGCAGTTTCCAGCCGTTTTTTCTTTTATAAACCCACTCAACGGCTATTGGGATTGACACAAAATAAAATGTTCATCGGCCTAGGAGAAAAGAGGACCATAGAAAAGGAAATGGACCTTCGAGAATATTTTAGTTGTACAACATTCGACAATAAATGGTTGATATGCGGAGGCAAGGACACTAAATCTTGTGAGTTATTCAACACACAGGAGTGGAAAGCGTTTCCATCTATGAATTCAGGAAAACAGGAGCATCAGTGTGCATATCTTGACAGCAAAATCTATGTGTGTGGTGGATTGGATAGCAAAACCGTGGAAATTTTTGATTTATGCAAAAAAAAATGGGAATACGGTCCTGAAATGCTTGAAGATAATTCGGCTTTTGGATTAGCTGGAGTAAATGGAGCATTATATGCCATTGGAGGCAAAACTAACAACGTCCAAATACTAGATCCTCGAACACAGAAATGGAATGTTTGCTGTAGTTCTAATGAAGATATGCGCGGAATCGGAAGAACAATTTGTGTTTCAATTGGTCCTTACATTTATTGTTTTTATTCCGAAAACAGATGTATCTTCGACACTCGATCAAACAAATTTACCAAAAGTATTCGTTTGAAAGACAAACATTTTCGTTGTAATTATTGCGAACTTGACGGTTACATTTATGGCTTCGGATATCAGAAAGATTCTGCTGGTGAATATTCCTTGAATCTTGTTCAATATCATCTCGATGGGGAACAAGGATTTAAGCAATCTTACGGATTATGTAATAGGACGAAGACAACTGGTATTGTATCTTTGTATTACTAATAAAATTCTATTTTTTGTAGAGAGAAATACATTTTTCATTGTTTTAATTTTAATCCATTCTTTCCAATTTCCTTTTTCCAATTTTTCATATGTGGTGTAACTTGAAAGTTTTCGTCTTACATTTTTCACTCTTTATTTATTTTTATTTTTATAGTCATCGAGATTAATTCTTTCCGTCGACATTTTCATCAGATTATGCAACATATAAAAAGTAGTCTCACTCATGATTGCTGCCGATGTTGGGGCATGAACGAAATCGGCTAAAACTATTGCGTACAAGCAAATCTTATGACATTTGTATAGAATTGAACTAGATAGACAAAATCGGATGTTAACTTTTGCCTCCACACGCAACGACTTTTATGCAGACTTAAGTTCAATTCTAAAGCAAAGTCGTCAGGTTTGCTTGTACGTAATAGTTTTAGCCGATTTCGTTCATGTCAGACTTCAGTTTCAACGCAGGCTCAGACTTTCGCTATACACGCTAATGCAAATCGTATGTCTTGGCTTGTGCATGCCAAGTCGTACGATTTGCTTGAGGTGTGGCGGTCTTTAGACAAATAAATTTTATGGGTAGTGCCGGCGCAAGGTTGGGGGGGGGGTATCCTAACGGTTTCCGAGATAACTGGGTATGTTTTTATAGATCACCCCGTGACTTCTGAACTTTACACCCTATGATGGTGATTTGAACTTTGTTAGATAGATAATCGTTGGACTTTTCTAATTGTCTATAAAGTTTTCCCTTGCTCCTCTCCCTTTTTGGCTTAACAAAATTTTGGGCTTTATTTTATTTAACTCGTATTTGTTATTAGAAAACACATCATCAACAAAGTTTTTCATATGTGATTTAAGAAGCTCAAAGACTTCGCTTTAAAATACTTTCTCTATATCCAAAATGTAACCCGTTCTGCGCTTTTTGTACTTTTTGTTGACCATTTTTGATAGTGATCTACAAAAACATACTCAAATATCTTCAAGAACTTTTATCTCAGAAAACGCTGGGATTCCCTCCACCCATACAATTATCCATAGCCTTCGCGTCTCAGACAATATACGGGATACCCGCCTTTCCTTACTAACCCAGGATTTCTCACTCAGTGTGGAGCATTAAGTTGAACGGAAAGAGGGGCGGAAAATGCAGAGTGTGGGTGGTAGGGGGATTTTGTGATGCTGGGTACTCTTTCTCTTAACATCCTGTAACTTCGAAGGACCGCAACTTTTACAAAACCTATAATGTTCCTGGGAGCCATCTTTGTAACATACTCTGGCAATATGGGAATATCTCTTCTAGATGATTTAGCCTTATGCGTCCAAAAGCTTCTTAGTCGCAGAGGACATGTTCAGCAGTTTCATTGTCTTCTACAAAGAATCCACAGCTCGCTTGTGATAAATATTTTTGTCCTCTGTTGTGAAAACGTAATAATTACGTGGATTTCTGCCTGGAAAATGGTAGGTGATATCCCCACTGCCTAAGCCAGTTAAAAATTACACCCATATATGCCCATGCCTGCTCTGCCTTCTATTTTGGATCCATCCGTAAATCATTCAAAGAGATTTTTCCACAAAAGGTACATCACCAGAATGCTGCTGTTGACGATCTCCGAAGATCATCTTGAATGGTGTTTGAAAGTTTATAGCGTTTCGTCATATAGGTAACGTCTGAGATTGGGTTGATCATCACGTCCTATAGGATTTCTTCAAGGACTTTCAGGTGGCCGACCAGATTCCCGGTGTTGAGGAGGCTTTCCCTCTGCAGTTTTATTGTCCTTACAGACTTCTTACATGTCACTGGATATTTAGATTATATTTAAACGAGTTCAGTCAAAACTTCGAAGACTTTTATGGACGATCGTGGATCCCAGCTTCGATAGAATTGAAACTGAACTACAACAAAATCGATAATTTGTGGTCCACTTGCTTCTGTCGTTGAATTACGTTAAGAAACTAAATTTACGCGGCAGCATTGACTTAATTTTACACATCCAAGTTTTATTTGTTTTTGGTTATTTTTTGTTACTAATCGACAACAACGACAATAACAACAACAGCAGTATCCTTACAGCGGTAACAGTAATTCGACAATATTTACTCAACTAAAGTAATTATTTACTGCTGTGCTCTTAAATTTTTGTGTATTTGTTTTTTTTAAGGCTAAAAGGTGAGAAACAGTAAAACTCCCTGGGAATTAATTGATGCCAACAGTGGGGGGGGGGGGATATGGGAGGATAGGATGTGGATTTTTGGGAGAGTTTAGGAATCGCCTTTATGGTCATAGAAACTTATTCTACCATCATGAAGATGGTAGATGTTTCTAGCCTCAGGCTTTGTTAAGAGCAGGGGTGTGGGGTAATTAAAGTTTGTCGGTATGAGAAGGTCCTGCAGGTTGTTTATAAGTGGGAATGGGTGGTTTTAATATTTTTGCTTGTTCCTGGATTGGAGTGATGTTGGCTGCCTCGTAGACTACTCTGTTCGGAAATGACAAATCTTATGAGTTGTTTGTATAAGAGAAGTTTGGTCTGAGTTGCGAGGCCGTCCTTGAAGTTTATTATTAGACCAAGTAAGCTTAATGCGAAACTGGCTTTGCTAATGGTCACTGAATCTTAGAAGTTCATGCAATTTGATACCCAGGTATTTCGAACTTTGTTGGGGCTTTATTTTTCCCTTGCTCTTGGTTTTCGCAGCTTGGCGGTGTCGCCACGTGTAAAGCTTTCGAATGCAGATAAATTCAGATTTTAGGATATTTATTTTGATCCCCCACTTTCTAACTTTTTAAGGTGCAGGTTGACTTTATTTGTAGCCAAATTTGGCAGCCAGATTGGGCTTACGTTAGGGAGTCATCAGCGTATAAGAGTGTTGTCCCATTCTCGTCTGGAGGTTGGTCTGAAGTATAGAGATTGAAGAGGATTTGGCCTAAAATGGAGCCTTGGGGGACACCAGCTTCTATTGCCTTGAGTGGTGATTTGAGTTCTTTGAGTTCATATTGAATTTCCTAGACGTTAGGAAACTGCGAGTTAACATATTGAGGTGTGAGGGAAAGCCGAACTTCACAGGTATTTATAACCTGTTGCTTGATGACTTTCTTAAAATGCTTTCCCAAGTTTGAGATTAAGGAGATGGGCCTGAACTCCTTGATGTCTTTTGACGAAGTGTTTTTGGGGATGGGTAGATGCGTGAAATTTCAATTTTTCTGGTTTTCTGGGAAGTAACAACTATTGGAGACGGTTACTAAGAAATCCAGAGCTATGGTGGAAGTTTTTTAAAAATTGCATTTGAAATTTTGTCGGGACCACTTGATTTCTTGGAGTTTAGTGTCTTTGTGAATACGAAGACGTGCATAGGTGTGGTGAAAATATTTTGCTCTTTAGGATAGTTTACGGGGTTATCCATTTAGAAGAAGATTTGTGGTATAGAATCATTTGCATTCAGGAAAGTATTGACACTGCTGCAAGGAGAAGGCTGGAGTACTAAGGATTGAGTTATCCTTAAAAGTGTCTTGAAAATATGATGCGAATACATCACATTTTTCCTGTGGGAGAACTATTACCTTAGGGTGTTTTGGCTTACTGGAACAGACTGTTAATATTTTGAAAAGTCTATGCACCTGACTTGATTTTTTTAAGTCTTTTCCTATACTGCTAACGACAGGACAGTTTAGTTTGCTCATTGATGATAACCGATAAGCATTTGATTAAGGAGAAAATGGACTGGTAGGCCGCGTTTTAGGAGTTTAGTGATCTTTGATAAATGTGGCCTATGATTTTCCGCAGTTTTTGCCTGTATTTATACAGGCTTTGAAAATTTGCCGGAAGCTTTTTATAAAAATAGTTTTTAGTGCTTGAGATGTGATCTGCATTGCTGTGTAGGCAATTCGTGCATAACTCTATTTGGGAATCTATTTCTGCGTTTGTTAGGTTCCTACCGCTGGGGAAAGGCTGTCTTGATAGAGAGTGGTTAACCATGTCCTGGAAACCATTCCAGTTCACGTTTAACAAGGTGTTGGTGAAAACGGTTCGTCAGTTATGTCAGCTGCAATTGATGACGAACCTTTAAGCTTGTGACATGCCTATAGAATCGTATCAACTTTTAAATTATTTGTGTGCCTCCTTAAATATTTGAAATTTTGTTTGCAATAAATTTGAGGCATGGAAATGTGGTTCCCATAAGTTTATTCTCCAGAACTATGCTCAAGTGATTAGTAGACAGGGGGTTAGGAAAGACTTTTTATAATGCGGTCAATGCTTTGATACAGATTAATTCCTGATAATGTTCTTCCTCATGTTAAAATATATAATTTAAAAAAATTCTTGATTTGTTGCTCGCGTTGTACATAGATTGCATAATCATAAAGAAACAAACATTTTATTTTAATCTGGAGGAATCAGCTGATTTCATGCTTAGTGGGGATTTTTCATAACAGCGACATGGCCTCAAGATTTACTTCTCGTTAAAAATCGTTGTTCGTTGACGCAACTTCGAAATGAGACAAAATCGAGGTGTTAATGTAGAGGATTCACAGTTATATCGGAAGCAATTTATCTATGTATGTGTCATCATCATCATTATTATTAATTATTTATTAGAATTATTTACTTCTTGCAAGATTAGGAGCGTATTTGTGAATGTATTACCAAAATCAACCATCGATTATTGAAACAACAACTATTGCTATCACTTTTCTATAGTTTTCTCTTTTTGGTTTAAATACTTTATTCCGCTGAACTTAAGTTCTGTATGAAATACCCCATAGTTCAGTGGACTTGCAAAATGAAAATATAGAATAGAATTAGATGACAATAAAATATTTGTAATCCTTTCTCTATCCCCCATATGTACTTTTAAGGAACTGGGGATTATCTCTGCCAATAATTGCATCTTATACTTGTGCATACGAGTACCTAATGTATGTCACTTTTTAGAGCTGCGCACTTTGTCCCAGGCGTTTTTCATATATGCCTACTGAAGAATTCTCTAGATGATTGTAAAAAACCTATAAAATTTATTATAATACAATTTTTTTTTACTGTCCATCCAACTTTGTAGGTAGATATGTGAAAACCCCTCTTTAACGATTCAACTTGATTTTTTTCACCATAAGAGGGGGGCTTTATTTTCCACCCATTTATTTAGAGGATCAACATTCTATTACAATATATGCAGACCTTCTTTCCTATAGTATAGTTCTTCACACTCCTGGATACATTTTGATCGAATCAAGCAAGTGTGGTGGCCCTTGAAAAAAATCGTATGGGTCCGCCGCACCGATTCAACAATTTCAGGCTTATATCGATTGACAATACCGAAATTATGATACTCTCCATAAATATGTAGGTCAGTACCTGAAAGTTACACCACATGTCCAAAACTAGAAAAAGGAAATGCCTAAGAAGTTATCAACAATATTGAAAAGAATGGATAAAATTAAAACCAACGAAAACAATGTATTTCTCTCCATTTATTATATATAAATAATGCAAATTTCTTAGTAATACAAAGATACTATATCAGTTTTCTTCGTCTTGTTATATAATCCATAAGATTTCTTAAATCCTTGTTCCCCATCGAGATGATATTGAACGAGATTCAAGGAATATTCACCAGCAGAATCTTTCTGATATCCGAAACCATAAATGTAACCGTCAAGTTCACAATAATTACAACGAAAATGTTTGTCTTTCAAACGAATACTTTTGGTAAATTTGTTTGATCGAGTGTCGAAGATAGATCGATTTTCGTAATTAAAACAATAAATGTAAGGACCGATTGAAACACAATTTGTGCTTCCGAATCCGCGCATATCTCTATTAAGACTACAGCAAGCATTCCATTTCTCTGTTCGAGAATCTAGCATTTCGACGTTATTAGATTGGCCTCCAATGGCATATAATGCTCCATTTACTCCAGCTAATCCAAAACCCGAATTATCTTCAGGCATTTGTGGACCGTATTCCCATTCTTCTTTGCTTAAATCATAAATTTCCATGCTTTTACTATAATATCCATCGCATACATAGATTTTGTTGTCGAGATATGCACACTGATGCCCCCAATTTTTTCTTGTTTTCATTGATGGAAACGCTTTCCACTCCTGTGTGTTGAATATCTCACAAGAAGTAGCGTCCTTTCCTCCACATAGTAACCATTTATTGTCGAATGTTGTACAACTAAAATATTCTCGAAGGTCCATTTCCTTTTCTATGGTCCTCTCTTCTCCTAGGCCGATGAACATCTTATTTTGTGTCAATCCCAATAGCCGTTGAGTGGGTTTATAAAAGAAAACACGGCTGGAAGCTGCTTCGTACTTTTGCTTAGTTAATTTGGCAATCTTCTTCAAAAGCTCGCCATTCTCCCTTAAATCGTCGTTAAAAAAAATTCTCGGAAGGATAAATTCCTGCTCTAATTCAGCATAGTCAAACAAATCGGCAACTTCCAAAAATACTTGAGACAAGCTTTCGGTTTCAGAAGTTTTTTCTCCAGCCCATTTCAAGACATTTTCAAAAATATTTTTTTCGTCGCATTGTAGACGTAATCTGCTATCAGCAAGTAAAGATCGCATCTCCTCGATAGTTAAGTCGCTGATTAATGAGTTCTTAAAAAGATAATCACCCTTGATTGCGATATAGGCCAAAGACTTATCCGCCAAACTATAGATTAGATTGTTTTTAGCCAACCGCCAATACTTCACACAGCTTTGATCCGTAATTGATTCACTCAGTGCTAATGAACAGATTTCAACTAATTGCTCCAGTTGAAAAATCGCTGCGTATTTGATAATATTTGCGACATCTTCAATTTTTTCTTCGAATTCGCTGGTGTAGATGAACGTAATTATTTTTTCTAGAACATCTGCAGCAATGTCTGGCAGTAGAATGGACTCTTGGTATTTTTCTTTCATTGGAAGCGTTAGTAAATCTTTGAAGTAGTTACTTGCAGAGGAGACAACGTTTTTGTGCACTTTAATTTCGAACCCATCTTCACTTTTTAGAATCAAATCACAAAACTCATTTTCCTTGCGCAATTCATTCATCTTCCTTAACTTAACCTGGTTAAATGTGTTCAATAGAGATTTTTTCGATGCTCCTGCTTCAGCCATTTTAAATGAAAAATCTGTTGAAGGAAAATAGTAAAAATTTAATTACCTGCTGAGCAGTTTTTCTTATTTTATGTCTCCTCTTACCTTTCTTTTATTGCAGACTATGATTTTCAAATCAATTATCGAATAGTTAAAATTTCTTTAATATCAATACTCGTGTCAGCTCACTTTAAGTTTTCTAAAAACACTTCCTCAACAGATTGTGTAAATTGCACGAACGTCTACACCTCACAACGATGGAAATTCAATAGACTCCAGAACCTCAAGTCAAGTCAAGTCAAGAACTCAAACTTTATTTATTTACTGCTGACATTGAAAACGCTGCACTTTTTATTTTGAGGAGAGGAGGTAATTACTAGGTAGGTATAGAAGAGTACCCTGAATCTTAACTGCCTAGATATGATTAGATACCTACCCATGGCAAAGATAACCTAATTAACTATGCCTATGTCATGAGTCACACTCCTTTTTGTTATCTCTATCACTGTACCGCCATTTGGTGCCTGCAATCTGGTAATACAAAAAAAGGACAAAAGGACAGGTTCTGAGAAATGCAAATGACTTAAAACAACCAATGAGAAACGTGCTGCTTCGAGATATGATTGTGAAACTATACTCTTTTCTCTTTCTCCAACTTTTCTGAATATTTGCACGGGTAGATGATGCTGCATATAAGTGATCCTGATTAGATGATGTAGGTACTTTAGGTACATTTTCAGGCATATGTACCTTACCCACTTTTGTGCTTATCTACCTGTATGAGTTACTTTGTTGTTGCCGAGCAAATTATTTTCCATTTCCAAGTAAATTGGCAGCTGAATATCGAATTATACCTTCAATTGGCAGCAAAATGACTCCTCTAGGTATTTAGTAGAAGAAAAAAAAAACAGCTGGCTGGACTTCTTGGAAATTTACAATGCAACTTCGAAAAGATACAAATCGAGGGCCCCAACTTAGTCCTGGACATTCAAAAATATTTGCAGGACAAAAGTTCGATTTGAATAGCTCCTGCGCCCTAAATTACTATTCATACAGAAAAATTGTCTTGTGATAATTTTAAGCCTGCTTTCTTATCCTCCCAACCGTAGTTAAATTTTTATAGCTTTCCTAACAAAATTATTTGAAAAAAATTATGTTAACCAAATGACTACGATTCGCCAAACAAAAACTCGCAGCTGAGTAAATTTCGATTGACTAAACTAATTCCTGCAATCAGACATTTTCTTGTAAAATATTTACGAAATCTGTCGATCTGATAGATTTTCGTAGTATTGGAGAAAATTATTTAAAATCTTTAGGATTTGTGCAGAGCTTAGAACGCATTTTACCAAACATCTTGTTAAAATCTGTAAAACGTTTTCGTAAAAAAAGAACGCCAACACACTTGCGATATGGTGGAAGCTTGCTTCGTAATTTTTACGAAATGTGAGATTCCTTTGATAATATAAAATGGAAAAATTACGAAAATTTCTGCAAGGCTGAAATACAACGCGACACGAAATTGTTAACAGCATTTGGTGTCGTTGTTTGTCGCATACGTAATACAATAAATGCGACATTGTCGTTGTCATTTCTTGACAGTTGAGTTGGATCTTGCGTTTTGGGGTGATGTCGACAGATGTTTTTTTTACATATTTTAAGAACAAGTAAATTTACATATGAAGCTTATACGCAGTTATGCTAGATTTAAAAGAAACGTACGCGAAATTTACCAACTCACCGACTGTCAAACTCAAATGTCGCACTGTGCTACGACAATTTTAGAAATTTACTTTACTAACTTTTGTCGAAGACTTTAGGCTGAACCAAAATGGATGTAAAGAAGTTTTCGAATTTAGACGAAACTGAGGTTTACTTATGGATAATTGAGATTCTTGCCCTAAACAGACGTCACATTCTGTAAGGGAGACATTTAATGTTTTCAATTTTAAAAAGTGGTAAAAGAAAAAAATTTAACAAATGGAAGTTGATTTAATTGAAGATTTGCGCCTTTTATGGTAATTATATAAAAAATATAAGAAGAATCTGAAGTAAAATCGGCAGCACTTCCAGAAGCAATATTTCGCTTTCTTAGCTCCTCTCCAAACTCTTGTCTCGGAAGGCACCACCTCTTTTCACATTCTTCTTCTATTATCAAATAAAATAATAAGAGTGATACCAAATTTCATTAATATCCATTGATAAACAAACGTATCCGTACGTAACAAGCGACTGTTACCGGACTTTACTTACGCGTTCACCATTCTTAAGTAACTTACGTCCGTTTTGATTCAACCTTTCATCGCATCGAATCATTTGCTTTGCACTAATGTCGCAACATGAATTCGAAAATTATTTTAACGTCGACAATTTCGTGTCGCATTCATTGTATTTCAGCCTTTAGAGAGAGAGAGAGAGAGATTGTGTAGTATTGCACGCAGTTTCGTAAACTCAAGGAAAGTATCGTAAAATTAGTAAAAAACTTTTAGACCCGAACAATAAAGTACAATTACTATCTGCATCAATCAGTTTGCTACCAATTGCGTACATTTCAAAGTGGGCACGTGATCGTTCATTGCTTATTTATCTAATATTCCAAAGTTAAAGTTACACTGGTACACATACATACATAATTAGCGACAAGTAAAACATAAGATCAAATTTGTTGTGTTGAAAAATTTTGAAATTCTCTCAAGTTCCCAACACTGCTCACAACACGACCTGCCATAAAAAACTTTTTTCGATATGGGACAAGAATCTTCTTTGTTTCATAAAACACATATTGAAGGCATTGCCAATCAGAAAAAATTATATGAAAGCGATTTAAGCTCCCTTAAAGAGAATTTATGCAGATCTTTAATTCTTTATAAGACTTTCACCAGAAATTATACCAAAAACATTTCCTTATTTACCTTTTTCATATTGAAATAACTCATGACACCTGTCTTTTCTGCTATTCTTTCATTTTCGTTGCTGTAACGATTCCTCATTTCTTAGAGTAAAATTAGAAACATAAATTTCTTCTCTAAAATCAGAGATCTGGCAATACTACAATATAACGGTGTGTTCTTACTTTTTACTTATAGGACGTTAAGTTAAATATTACAATTACAATTATTTATTTCCAAAATAGTACTTACTTACTTTACAATATAAGAAATCCCCGTGAGTGTTCAGTATCACTAAGTTGGATGCAGAAAATCACTAAGCAAACACCCAAAATATGCTACCCGGATCGCGTACGCTGAATCTCAGGTGGAAGAGTATTCCAAACGCAAATTACGTGCACAAAGTAAGAACCATCAAGTAGTGAGTTTTTGAAGCGAGGTAAAACTAGATTTAAGTGTCTTTCACTACACTCAAAGTCAATAACATCGAACAGATATGAAGGTACGCCACTGTACAGAATTTTATGGAGTAAGAGTAATGCTTTGCGCAATAAATAAGTGTCCAGAGAGCAACCAATGATTTTATTCCTAAATGGAGTAATGCGGTCAAATCTGCGCAAACCAATTCTAGTTAATATCAAAGATCCAAATGCAAAATGAGGTAGTAACAGGGACTTCACGAGATTTATGCGTGTAGTAGTAGTAGAAAGAATATTGGCTTACAACCACAATCGGCTGAGCGCTTCGCACACTCTGCCAGTGATCGCCTTAACATGGTCACCGCAAACGCACTCTAGAATTTATGATTAAACTTAAATTTTTTACACGACAATCAAAGGAAATTGGAGAACGTTCAAGGAGAATAGGCGGTAGGTGTCAGGGGTCGAGAGTTTATCTGTACAAGGGTAAAGTCATCGATTTAGTGGGGTTCAATGAGAGGCCAATGACGATAGGCCACGCATGAATTCTTTCTAAATGCTCATTCAATCTGCTAAAGGCAATTTTCAACCATGCTAATGGGTCCACCGATATTTAATGGGCATCATCACCATACACAAAAACTTTGTAGTGTAAAATAACAGTTAGTAGATTATTGATAAACAAACTAAACATAAGAGGACCCAATATGGATCCCTGAGGCAAGCCACATGTCACACTAAGTCTCGAGGAGACGAGATTAGCGATCTTAACCCGCTGGCAAGGCTTTGTTAAAAAGCTATTAATAAGCTTGGGAGCAGTGGAACTAAAATCAAAAAGTTCAACAAGTTTAGCAAGGAGTTTGGAATAGTCCACGGTGTCGCAGGCTGTGGTGAAATCTAAGAGAACTAAGAACACAAGATGATCATTGTCAAGAACTGTTCTAATATTAGTCGTTTGTTTTAACAGCGCTATCTCACAGTTATGACCAGCGCGGAAGTCAGACTGCCATTGACTAAGAAAATATTGCTAGGAAGCATAATATGCTAATTGGTCTGCAGTCACATGGCTCCCTTGCAGAAGAATTTTTAGCAATAGCTGCCTTCCAAACTCAGGGAAATTCAAAATTTTTACTATTTAAGCAAATTTTAATAGAATTTTTCCCCCACTAAATACTTCATTTTATATTTAAAACATTTCTGATAAGGAAAACGATATCTTTCGTGTTAATTTTCTGTTGAAATATTGCGTAGTTAGGAAAACTATGAAAATCAACGTCTAATTTCCTCAAAAGGGCTGATAGGTGTTGCTATACAAGTCATCTGTAACCGTGTCACTAAATTTCCATTTTTTTTGTTATTTTACCTTATTCAACTATTAAAAGAAGTAAATTGGCTTTTCGACAGAAATTAGTATAAAAAATAACAAATTTTGTTTTTTTCATAACTTCAGCTCCTGAAGTTTGGACCATCAGTTGTGGACCGCCTTTCTCTTTCCTTTTCAGCATGAAAATTTCATTAGCATCCAGATATCGTCGGAGTTCTTTTATTAACATAATTTTTGATCCCGTAGGCATAGTAAAATGTGGTGCCACTTAAAATATAGAATCGGTCAGTCGGAGTGATTTTAACAAAAACTGACGTCTTTTACGATGTTACTCTGGACGAGGAACCACTTAGTCCAACTATCGAATTTCCCGTATAAATTGTTATACATTGATGTTTCCTCAAGCTGTTGGAATAGTTGTTTTTACTGAGCGTGTAGTCGTCAGCTATTTTGGATTTGGATATGGCAGATATCTTGAAAATGTTCTACGTTTAGATGTTTCTTCCTATATACGTGGAGAAGGGTACAAGCGATTTACTTACATATACGAAATCCTTGAAAGGACATTGAAACCTTTTTGAGTTGTCTATTTTTGACCGAGGCGATTTTTGACTTTTACGCAGAGCTTTTTAATGCCTTTATTATTTTGGTAAAATCCACCATGAATAACGGTTTACTTTCAGGTACCTAAAAACTATTCAAAATTTCAATTCATTTTCTTGTTTAAAGCTGCCAATTCAGTCGTTTTTGATTTTCTTTACACTTTTCACTTTCCTTTTCGAATACTCACGAACACTTCGGAAGATTTCTCCTCCTTTACTCCTTTCCGTCGCAAGGCAACTACTATGTAACTATTTCATTTTACATTTTTTTTCGAGTCCTCTAAGGCCCCCCTTCACTCCTTCCACCAGCTCTTGAGAGTATATTGAATGCTAAATTGCATATTCATTAAAATATCTACCCGATATCAGCTGTTCTAGATTTTCTTTTTCTTTCAAGATGATCAGTTCTAACTTTTCACCTGAGCACGTATTTTAATAATTTTTAACTTATGCGTCTTTGTATGAAAGTGACGCGCTTTATTTTTTTTTTTTTTAAGTACCGCAGCAAATGTTTTGCGACCTTTTAACTATTTTTTTTTACAAAATACGAAGTGCCATCAGTTAGAGCTAGAAGTGTCAAATGGAAAAGACCCCCGCTATAGTCGGAAAATTTTTATTAGAAGATTTTTTTTTTGTTTATTTAATAGATCTGGTACCCTAATGGATTCTATTCCATAGAGCAAGTCCAACATTACAATGCAGATTCAGATATTAAAAATTGATGTAGATGAAAAACTCCACACATTTAAAGTTTCAATCACTCACTTAATGTTTTTGAGGTCTTCAAGGATATATTTAGCCTTCTATTTATTTATTGATTTACTGTGAGTAGACTCAGTATCAACTGGATTTTCCCCCACAAAGGCCAAGCAATTACTATCTGTGATTTGATCTCATGGCTAATAGACTTTTGACTTTAAATGTAGAATCTGAACTTATTTCCCATTGACTGGCTTTGTATTTCCACTGTGTATCAATAAGCAAAATAATTGGGAACTATCATACCAAGGATCAAGGTTCCGCTAAAAATAATATTTCCATGATGAAATATCTCTCGAAAACTAGGCCGAAAAAATCTTCACTTTTTGGCACGTAGATAAAACAGAGCTTCCAAATAAAAAAAACTAGCAAAAATTTTAGAATTGGTCTAAAACCAATTTTATGAATACTTTTATGAATACCGTAAGAATTAGAACGTTCAAGTTGTTTTCCCATTTATTTGGTAACGGTTCATCGGACTGTAGACATGTTAGTTCTGGTTAGATTAGTGATTCCAGGTCTCACAACCTGCCAACCTCACATAGCGACAATTACATGGTCCGTTGAGATACCGCATCCGTGAAACCTTCCCTGGGGGTCATCTATTTAGTGTTGATTATGTATGAAGTTGGAACCAACCCCAGGTATTTATGAATCTAACGAGTTTGTTAATTCCCAAGTTCTCGACATTTCAAGATTAGAAAACATTTCCCATTTCTTGTTTCCTTATACTTTTTATACTGATTACCATAAGATTGAGATGCGCCCTAATACTCCTTTGGCGGAATTATGATAAAACGAAGGTATTTGCAAAGTTTTGCTTTTGGACAGTATCATCGGTAGTCACTCGCAGATAACTTCCAGAATAGATTATTCAGAGCCGTAAATTATAGTGAGACATTCAAAGCCTTTAACAAGACTTTGACAAGAGCAGAAAAATTCAACTGGCTAGAAAACTTTACTTTAGATCTGTAGGACTGGGATAATGCAGGACGATTGCAAAACTGAAAGGGAGTTTTCAGTTAGAATTTGGAAACAAGTTGAGCGAAAGATCAATGTAGTTTAATCACGGCTCAATTAACCACCTCAAGCCTGTGCCGCCCTACTTGTCCACCTACGAGTGAGCTTCCATGGCACTATAAAACTTTTGATTGGGAAAGTCTCAATCTATCTTGGAGAAACTGATCCGTCGGCCTATTTTGTTTCAATTGATGTTAGTAATATTCTAAGTCCTGGCATGCGTGAATACCTTCCGTATTCTTAGAGACGATTTCAACAAAATCGCTCCTGGTTTAACGATCAGTGCAGCCATACTATAAAAGCGGAAGAGTCTGCTTTTCGTTCCTATCAATTGCATCCATGTCCAGAACTGAAACAGGTCTACAAGACTGCACGGAACACCTGCAAGTCCATTATCCAGAGAGAAAAATTTCCTTTTTACCAAAATGTTAGACAAAGAATCTTGGCAAGCCGCAAAAGCATTTTGGATGAGTGTCTCTTGGACTATGATTGGTCAAGCATTCTGAATAAACGGGATATTGACAGGGCTTTTCAGCTTTTCTATCATTCTGTGTTCCAATTTCTAAGTCTAGAACTATGCATTCTTGTCAGGCTTGGTTTAATGACGAACCATTTAAAGAGTACGAGGACCATTTAATATATTCCAATCTTCGTTATGAGTTTGTTTCGAGCTCTGAGCGCGCTTACGTTGATTATATTGACAAAATAAAACTATCCCTGTGTTCTGAGCCAAAGCGATACTGGAAGAAGCGTAAAGTCGATTGGGTATCCCACTACTCTTAGTCTTGGCAGTGTGGAAAGTAATGATCCCTCTACGATTGCCAATCTTTTCGTGACTTTTTTATAACTGCCTTCTCTAAGACTGACTGTGATAATGGCTTTAGTAATTTTAAGCATTTGACGAAATTTCCATTTCTCTTGAGATGGGGGGAGACCTGCCAAAATAAATGTAAATTCCACGTCGAATTTACGTAAACTTTCCTTAATCTCGACCTATTTTCTACCTAAGTTTAACTCACCGTTAACGTGTGTGTCAATGTAGAAGGAATTTCATTTTATAAAATTGCCCCTAGTAAATAAAGGGTTTTCCAATAAGAGGTGTTATTTTAATTAGCCCGCTATTTCGGTATATGTCACTTTTGGAGCTGTCATTTTTTGACATTTGACAAGTAGAAACTACGCCATTAATAAAAATGGAACGATACACGATTCAACAACGCATTGAAATTATTAATTATGAAGAAGGCACAGCTCTAACTTGAATGATTATGAAAAGTGTTGCTTTAGTATAAAATGGATAGAAATTATGGGCTTATTCAAAACTAATTTTTGCAGCTTCTAAGCGTTCAATTTAAAACGGCAAGAATTTTATTGATAAACTAGGAGGAGCCCGTCGGCGTAGGCCGGCGATAACATAGATACCTAGATGGGTGGAGGTGGGTTGGGGTGGTTAGAGATAAATAAATACTAAGCTATTATCTGACTCAATTGCGCGATTCCGTACTCTAGGCTTTCACTCTGTGTCTGTATGTGTGTGCGCGTGTTTGTGCGTGTAGGAGTGTGTGTATATACATACATTCATATGTGTGGGAGAGTGTAGCTCTCTACGTCGACGCGTTCTTATGCAGTGCCCTCGTATCCCTGCGAAGGAGTTGCCCGATTGGTCCCATTTTTGACCTGTATTTTAATTTTTATGAAAACGCCGTGTACAAAATATGAGCTCTCCATCTCGAAGCTTTCTCAGACAGCTACCAAGTATGTCGTGAAAAACAAAAGTTTCGTTTGGCAACACTAAGAAGGGATAACCCAATTTAGTCCATTTTTGGAATTTTATTTACCATTACTACGAAAACACCATGCAGCAAATTTTTTGTATGGGGCTCAATTTAAATTTTTTTTTAAGAAAGTCCCGTGCACAAAATTTCAGCTCTTTACGTCGACGCGTGAGGCAGTGTCCAAATATATAGTGAAAAACCAAAGGTTTGTATGGTAACATCAAGAAGAGGTTGCCGATTCTGACCAGTTTTGTAATTTTACTTACTATGAAAACACCAAGTACCAAATTTAGTTCTCCACGTCGCCGCGATCTCACGCCGTGCCAGAATATATAGTTAAAAACGAAGTTTTCGTATGGCAGCCCTACGAAGGAGTTGCCGGATTTGTCTCATTTTTGAACTTAAATTTGCAATTTTTATGAAAAAGCCGTGTACAAAATTTTAGCTTTCCAGGTCGAAGCGTTCTCATTCAGTTTTCTAGACCTCGACAACAACGCCATCTATCGTGTCCAAAATTAGTCTATCTTTCAAGTTGGAGCCAACCAAACACATTAAAAAAATTTCTTTGAAATCGGTTGGGCAGTTTCGGAGATTAGCTTGTACAAACCAGTGACACTGGATTTTTATTTTATTGATAAATAAGGAAATAATTTTTCGCGCTTTAAAAATATTCTATATTTAAAAAAATAATAATTTTAAACTTTTTAAAATTATTCTTTGGTTTGACATTTATAGAAGCATGAAATTAATTTAAATTATCTTTAATCGTTCTGAAATTAAGCAAACTGCATTTATTCGCCTGTTTTTTCCATGTGATTATTGAAAAAATTAAATTAAGGTATCATATGCAATTTTTGTACCTATTCATTCCTTTAATATATGGCAGCCTTGTTTTGTTAAATAAATATGGCGCATATTACATCTATCGACCTAAAAGTTAGATTGACTTAAAATTTTTCCTTATACGACGACTTTCCTGTAGGTACGGCAAGGCGAAATAACCAAAATTTTCGACTTTGAGGACAAAAATCCCTGTTTAGGTGATTTTGTGCAAAGGCAACTATAATTTTATCCTATATAAAAATTTCAACTTAAAATAGGGCATTTCGCCCTAAATTATGGAATTTTGCATAAATAGAGAAAAGAGATTTGACAGTTGACAGAACGCGTGTTAAGTAAGGTAAGGATATCTCGATATTACTAATTCGTGTATTTCATTTACATCTTAAAAATAGTAAAGCATATCATTAGCATCGTCATTTGGATACAAAATAGTGGCATTTGTTAAGAACCGGGTGAATGTAAACGCAGTTGAGTATGCGCATAGTTGGGAATCAAATTGGCCCAAATCAAGTGTAGCATCTTTGATAAAAGATGCAAATAGTATTCCAGAGCCTGTGTGGTTCCGATATATTTAAATGTCTCGTAAAACGGAAAAACATATTAAATGTGTTTTATTTAAAACTTTTAACAATAAATTTGCACATTGAAAATATTCCTGACATATTTACCAATGATGAAATAATCTTCTTCTTTCAATTGATTTTGTAGTTAGAATTAAGTAATTTCAACTATAACGGAGGGAATTCGCTGAACGTGTCCATTTAGTCGAATTTGCCTTTCGGTTAACTTTGTTGGGAATTCAGACTTTAAGGGTGGACACAATCGAATAATGAATTATTTAGGGAAAATTTGACTTGAATTTTGGGAGTAGATTTAACTACAAAGTCAATACATTTCCTAAAATTTGATTTCAAAGTAGAATTTAGGTAAAAAGTAAGGAAATTTGCCTCAGATTTTGGAAATTTTCCCTTTTTATTTCTCTATTTTTCCTCATTCCTATGAGGTAAATTAAAAAGGAATTATTACGGTATTTTTCTCTAATACTTAATTACAAAGTTAAGATTAATTTGAAGGCCTAATTTAAGGAATTATTAAGTAGGAATATTTCGTTCCAAATTTGCCTCAAAAGAGAGTTGCATTTAAGGTTAATTTCTTAAATCTAGTTTACGTAATTTTATCAGCCCTCCATGATACGAAATGTTACTTGGGGCTTGTACTTGACGAGGAAACAAATTCTCAAGCGCATTTTAGGCTTGTGGAGTGCTTTTCTAATGGTTCTGATGGCGTTCGTGCATCCGTGTTTTCAAGTGTTTTATTTAACAAAATATCAAGATTCAAACATGAAATACTTCCACCAAGTACCAACAGTGGATGCTTCTGCTTACATTCAAATACACACAAACAATCATATTCGGTTCAATAGTAGGTATGTGCCGACAATAGAAAATATTTCCCAAATATATAAATGGCTATATATAAAGTAAAACTAATTTGGTTAAATTAAGAATTACAACACCACTATAGAACTCGCTCGTGATAACATCAGTGTACAGCTCGAAGTCATCCACTCTGAACTATGTTTTCACCTTCATGTGCTGGAATTTGACCACATACTCTACAAAAGTGTAACGAGAGAGCCAAATTAGTGAGCTACAATCAATATCTCAGGCAGAAATCAAAACCTTCAGGCCTGCGTAATAATGCGACTCATCTGATGCCAGCTCTGATGTGACGTTCTATCCACGTCTAGTAAATATGCCATCGTTTAGCTTCTCCACCCGCGAGGAAAATCTTGCTCCAAATGGAAAAAGAAATAGCTTGGCGCTTATCTGCGTTGCGATCAATGTAGATGCAGCTCTTAAAAATGATGATTTAGTGGGTATAAATCGGAATGCGTTAGGGTAAGGCCGACAATAGGAATTTAATAATATCTTCTTCGTTTAACGGGTTACATGGGCTTCGAAGGCTATTATAAAAAAGCATATTTTCTCAATTTTTTTTTATACAATAAATAAATTATTTTATTCAAAATCATAAGCATATAAAAGAGCAACATTTAATGCATATTTTATTTTATTTTTCATTCAAAAATTTCGAAAATTCAGTCGGTGCCATCTGGTTTCCGGAGACCCCTAATAAAAAGTGTACTCGCGGTGGTCAGGATAATTCTTGATAGCCTTATCAGAAATAAAAAAACCAAGTATTTTCTGTTAGTAGATAAGCATAGCTCGAGCCTGAACGAAGGATTTAAAAAGAAATTGAAATTTGAATTTTTTGGCAGATTTGTATGCAAAAAAGTACAATTTTTCGTACAGTTTTCACTACTACGTTTTATAATAATAAAAAAAAACAAATAGCAACAACAAAAAACCTTCATTCGTCACTAGTCAATCCTATTTTGAAGAAGTGTGCAAAAATTTTGAGAAATCGTGTTCATCCGTTTTTAGAAAAAAACAGATTAAGTTTTAAGTAAGAATAAAACGAAAGAAAAAAACTCCTAGCTCCATAAAGCAAAGATCATGCTGCAGTTGTATTGACCAGGCCGTATTAAAATAATAATTTTAAAATAGGTGACCGTTAGAAAGTGAGAGAAGCGAGCGAGAGAGATATAAAAACAATAGCTAAGCAGCTGCTTCAATATACTTGCGTCGCTAAGGATAATTTCCAAGGCATCTCTCTCCTAGACTTTTACTCCGATTGAACTTTGGGAAAATATTCGAGACATATTGTACTATTAGATAAAAAAATGTTTTTTTTTTAAACTTCGAAACCCACCTTAAAACCCTTGCACAGAAATTGGCAAATAAATTGAACACCTTAATCCCTGTGGAATTAAGTTTCAAACCAAAATTTTCTATTAGGAATTATACGGAACTTATTCATAGAACGAAAGATCTCACCATACCTCCAAAACCACTGTTTACGAGCGCGATACGATACCGTGCGATTTTTTTTAGTGGCGTCCTTCACTTCCTATAGGTCTATTTTTATTGGCAACTGGGGTTTTATCGCGCGATACGTTCACATCGTTGACAGCGTCCTCAACTTAATTTGTTTAATTTTGTGGTGGCAAAGAGATATTAGTGTGAAATTTTTATAAATTTATGTTTTTACATATTGTTGTAAATTTCCAAATCACTGCGAAGTTTTAGCATCCGATTACAAATGTAAACAAAAATAAATGTTGAGGTTAAGGTGAAATTCACACCAAATTAAGAGCATTGCTGCGATTAATTTTTATATCGCACGAAACGTAGAAAGCGTAAGCATGTTCAGCGACAACCATATTGCTGCAGCCAATCAGAGCTCTGTCGCATGCGATAAATCGCACTCGTGAACAAGCCCTAACGCGAATATGGTGTCATTTGATGCATCTAGTCTTTTTCCTTCAATTCCCGTTGGAAAACTGATATGCTTTCTCGAAAGGTATATAACCCCGAAAAAGCATCAAATTGTTGAAAAATCTCAAAAGTTAATGTTTCTGTTAATTACAAAGACTCAAATGTGCATCTACCATTTTCGTTCAAACCTGTTCTTTGGATTAGAGTTTGAGGAACATATTAAAAAATACCCAGATGAATTAGATGTCGGTAAAATTAAACAGAATCTTCTTCCGTACTACGTTAAACTGTGGGACGAGTTAAAGGGACTATTTGATTTAACGGATTTTGCCAACTGTGTTTGCTAGAGTACATAAATAGATCATAATTCAAAAGGAAGAACTACCAATTATTTTTCCCCTTTTGGAAACATTCCCTTTTAACGAAGCCTCTTCAGAAATACTGAACGATCAATGGAGGTTTTTTCAACGGATAAAATCCAAGAATATTTTGAAGGAGATTTAGTAAAAGGCTGGAAAAAGTTGGCTAAAGAAATTAACATGTTCGAAGAACTCAGCGAATATCTGTGCAGGTATTTTAGTATCCTCTGCTGAAAGGATATATTCCGCGGTAAACGAAATAGAAAGGCAAAAAAAGAAATCGTATGGAGATACAAACCGTAGAAAGTATTATTATTTAGGTATTTTGTAAAGCAATGCTCAAAGGATTAACGATTTTTGAGCCGTTCTTAGAATTAATCAAGCCTTACAAAAGTTTAAATTTGTAGACAGTAAGTATGTGTATGTCCGTATTGTGTAAGACAAGTTTAGTTGCACTAAGATTCATTTTTTGTTTTCATGTAAATTGGAATTTTTTGTTAATTTTGTTTTTGAATATGTTAAAATATTTTTTTGGATTCTGGTTTTGTTTTCTCTTTTGGCAAAAGTGTTGGTTTTTCTCATTCTTCTTGTTATTAGAAATAAAATCTTTAAAATGTAGTTCGCTTCGCTTTATTCTTTTCTACAGCGCTTTTTCCCCTTTCTTCCACTCTTTTTCAATCGATGGTAGGGTTTTTCAAAGAAAGTGGCAACAGTGTCAGCCATACAAAAGCAACGCCAAGAAATATTATCGGAAAATAAATGGAGCATTAGAAAAATTCGTAAAAATGTAAAAAGTTATAAAAAAATTATAAAATTAAAAACTTAAAAATGATTCGAATCACTGTAACAGAAAATTACAAAAACTTTTTCAATGCTTTGATAAAGTTTCAACCACTAAATTGTGTGCCCTCTCAGAAAATATCGTACTACTTAGTTACGACTTCCATGACTAAACAAACACATCGATGCGATTCTACTACATGAAGAAAAATGCTTCTTCCTGATAGTCCATCCTTTTTTCTATATAATCTAAAGTTACGACGATATACATATTTGCCTTGACATCAATAATGTCAAATGGAGACGCGTTGTGTAACATCTCATAGCTCCGGCGAGGCGACACACACACATAATATCCTGCCCAAGATTACTTACATAAAAATTAATAATAACACACTTTTGATGTTCTTCATTTTATCGCACAAAAAACCTGTGGTAGAAAGGCAATCCATTTTACGTTAGTGTACATTGGGATAAAAAAAATATAATAAATTAAAATAAGAACATTAAATTAATTGCAAAAATTCTTAGGTAGGTATGACTGCTGTAAATATTCAGCATTACTAGATGTATTCAACTGTTAACCACTACTGTACTGCTTGAGACAACAACAAAATCGAATTTTTATAAAATAAATTTAAGAAATTGAAACTCATTCATAATTAATTTTATGCAACACTTAAAAAAAAAAACCAGTGACTCAATTGGAAACTTTTTTCAGCCAATACTTAACACTTCAGTCTTCTTTCTGGAATTTAAAAGCTGACTTGCTGATATCATACTTTCAATTGCGCTTATCCTCATATACAGTCAATCAGTTTACTGTCTATTAAATTTAAGTCTGTAAGCCTCTATAAGCTAATTAAACTAAAAATTCCGCTAAATTCTCAAATTGTACCTTTGTATCATATGAAATGAATTCAAAAATTCTACAAATGTGGCTGGCAACCCTATGGTCCTCATCATCCACCAATCCTATCTCGAATATAAACAGAATATAAGATAGTAGGCACAAGCACAGAGTTACCAGAAAATAAATTTTGTGCCAGCTAAAATTAGCCATTTTAGCCGGAGTTAAAACTTTTGAGTCCGAGTAAAAAATTGGATAGATCCTTTCAACCTGAACGGCAGTTTGCCAGAATTCATACCCAAAGATTTTTGAAACCGTCTCAAATTTTAGTAGTTTTAGCCGAGGAGATTCATATTGAAAAGCGACAAAAATAATAAACTAATCTCTAACATAATTAAATTTTTAATTTGTTATCCTTGTGTTAATAATATTGAACTTTTCGCTCAACCTCAAGTCTGTCTCTATATACTGAGAGACAGCTCGGTATACGCTTGGTGTACACTCTCAGTATGTAGTATATTGGAACTCAATATTGAGATTTCGAGTTTATTGCAATATGACCCTAGTTATGAACCATAATCATTTAATCCGCGAACGTTTTAGAACCACATTTAATACTACAATGTTGGCTACAACTTTTTCTGACACTTGTCAAATTAAAGTGTCTATCTTGTTTTTATTTTTCATATAGACAAGCAATTTCACAATCAAGTGATAAATCAAATGTAAGTTCTCTAATCAAATTCTTAGTATCGTCCGCAAATGTGTCTGAGAAATTTTCTATTACAATTGATATAATTGCATTATCAATATTGAAATTGCAAGTCTGTCTCTGGTACAAAATAAACTTAATTTTTGTTTGAATTCCAAATTCGTTTTATTTAACAATGATTTGTTTCAAATTCAAATTGTACTGACCCGTCTAAACTGGGTCAATAATTCAAATACATATTTCAATCCCTCCCATGTTCAGACATTACATATTTGTCACATAGATGCGGATGTAGCAGTTGTTTAAATGCGTTCCCGTGCTCTGTGCACTTTTTTATGCTTAAAAAAAAATAAAAAGTAAAAAATAAAGAGAAACGGAGGAAAGACTCACTGTCACAGAGAAATTAAATATGTTTGCTGAATTCTGAATTCACAGATGAGTTTGAGTATCTGTTGACAAGAAGAAGAGATGAAGAGATTCTCATTTTTTCTTAATTACGTAAATGAAAAAATTTATATTTTAAGAGAATTTTTAGAACTAGAAACTCAACCCAACTCACGCCAATTTATAAAAAAAAAAAAAAAAGAAAAAAAATCAGATTAATTTTATCTGCAGACGCAAAATAGAACAAAATATTCCAATCCACTATCGTAGTACCGTTGACAAACTATACAAAAAATGTGGGTACGAAATTTACCGGTGCATATTAATTATGGTCCGATTATGACTGATATCGATAGCGTTTGCATTTTTTTTTTGCTTTCGAGAAACAAATTTTTACTCTCCTGCAGATCATTTGTAATTTACATCGTGCTTGAGGCTCTGGCTGGAGCCTATTGAATTTTCGTCGTTGTGAGGTGTAGACGTTCGCGCAATTTACAGAATCTGTTTAGGAAGTGTTTTTACAAAAGTGAAACTGACACGAGTATTGATCTTGAAGAAATTTTAACCATTCGATAATTATTTAGAAAATCATAGTCTGCAATAAAAGAAAGGTAAGAGGAGACATCAAATAAAAAAAAAATGCTCAGCAGGTAATTAAATTTTTACTATTTTCCTTGAACAAATTTTTCATTTAAAATGGCTGAAGCAGGAGCATCGAAAAAATCTTTATTGGACACCTTTAACCAGATTAAGTTAAGGAAGATGAATGAATTGCGCAAGGAAAATGAGTTTTGTGATTTGATTCTAAAAAGTGAAGATGGGTTCGAAATTAAAGTGCACAAAAACGTTGTCTCCTCTGCAAGTAACTACTTCAAAGATTTACTAACGCTTCCAATGAAAGAAAAATACCAAGAGTCCATTCTACTGCCAGACATAACTGGAGATGTTCTAGAAAAAATAATTACGTTCATCTACACCAGCGAATTCGAAGAAGGAATTGAAGATGTTGAAAAAATTGTCAAATATGCAGCGATTTTCCAGCTTGAGCAATTAGTTGAAATCTGTTCATTAGCACTGAGTGAATCAATTACGGATCAAAGCTGTCTGAAATATTGGCGGTTGGCTAAGAACAATCTAATCTATAGTTTGGAGGATAAGTGCTTGGCGTATATCGCTATCAAGGTTGATTATCTTTTTAAGAACTCATTAATCAGCGACTTAACTATCGAAGAGATGCGATCCTTACTTGCTGATAAGAGGATACGTCTAAAATGCGACGAAAAAAATATTTTTGAAAATGTCTTGAAATGGGCTGGAGAAAAAACTTCTGAAACCGAAAGCTTGTCTCAAGTATTTTTGGAAGTTGCCGATTTGTTTGACTATGCTGAATTAGAGCAGGAATTTATCCTTCCGAGAATTTTTTTTAACGACGATTTAAGGGAGAATGGCGAGCTTTTGAAGAAGATTGCCAAATTAACTAAGCAAAGGTACGAAGCAGCTTCCAGCCGTTTTTTCTTTTATAAACCCACTCAACGGCTATTGGGACTGACACAAAATAAGATGTTCATCGGCCTAGGAGAAAGCACCATAGAAAAAGAAATGGACCTTCGAGAATATTTTAGTTGTACAACATTCGACAATAAATGGTTTATATGTGGAGGCAAGGACTCTAAATCTTGTGAGTTATTCAACACACAGGAGTGGAAAGCGTTTCCATCTATGAAAACGGAAAAAGGGGAGCATCGGTGTGAATATCTTGACAACAAAATCTATGTATGCGGTAGATGGCATAGCGAAAGCGTAGAAATTTTTGATTTAAGCAAAGGAAAATGGGAATCCGGTCCACAAATGCTTGATAAAAAGCACACATTTGGATTAGCTGGAGTAAATGGAACATTATATGCCATTGGAGGCTGGACTAATAACGTCCAAATGCTAGATCCTCGAACACAGAAATGGAATGTTTGCTGTAGCTTTAATGAAGATATGCTAGATATATCAAGTTGTGTTTCTATTGGTCCTTACATTTATTGTTTTGATTACGCAAACCGATCTATCTTCGACACTCGATCGAACAAATTTATCGAAAGTATTCGTTTGAAAGACAAACATTTTCGTTGTAATCATTGTGAACTTGACGGTTACATTTATGGCTTCGGATATCAGGAAGATTCTGTTGGTGAATATTCCTTGAATCTCGTTCAATATCATCTCGATGGGAAACAAGGATTTAAGAAATCTTACGGATTATATAACGAGAAGAAGACAACTGGTATAGTATCTTTGTATTACTAATAAAATTCTATTTTTTGTAGAGAGAAATACATTTTTCATTGTTTTAATTTTAATCCATTCTTTCCAATTTCCTTTTTCCAATTTTTGATATGTGTTGTAACTTGAAAGTTTTCGTCTTACATTTTTCATTCCTTATTTATTTTTATTTTTATAGTCGTCGAGATTAATTCTGTTCGTCGACATTTTCATCAGATTATGCAACATATAAAAAGTAGTCTCACTCATGATTGCTGCCGATGTTGGGGCATGAACGAAATCGGCTAAAACTATTGCGTACAAACAAATCTTATGACATTTGTATAGAATTGAACTAGACAAAATCGGATATTAACTTTTGCCTCCACACGCAACGACTTTTATGCAGACTTAAGTTCAATTCTAAAGCAAAGTCGTCAGGTTTGCTTGTACGTAATAGTTTTAGCCGATTTCGTTCATGTCAGACTTCAGTTTCAATGCAAGCTCAGACTTTCGCTATACACGCTAATGCAAATCGTATGTCTTGGCTTGTGCATGCCAAGTCGTACGATTTGCTTGAGGTGTGGCGGTCTTTAGACAAATAAATTTTATGGGTAGTGTCGGCGCGAGGTTGGGGGGGGGGGGTGTCCTAACGGTTTCCGAGATAACTGGGTATGTTTTTATAGATCACCCTGCGACTTCTGAACTTTACACCCTATGATGGTGATTTAAACTTTGTTAGATAGATAATCGTTGGACTTTTCTAATTGTCTATAAAGTTTTCCCTTGCTCCTCTCCCTTTTTGGCTCAACAAAATTTTGGGCTTTATTTTATTTAACTCGTATTTGTTATTAGAAAACACATCATCAACAAAGTTTTTCATATGTGATTTAAGAAGCTCAAAGACTTCGCTTTAAAATACTTTCTCTATACCCAAAATGTAACCCGTTCTGCGCTTTTTGTACTTTTTGTTGACCATATCCAGCGAAAAAGGCTAATAAAGCACAATCCCAAAACATAATTGCCTACTTTCTTGCATTTATTGAGCTTTTTGATAGTGATCTCCAAAAACATACTCAAATATCTTTAATAACTTTTATCTCAGAAAACGCTGGGATTCCCTCCACCCATACAATTATTCATAGCCTTCGGGTCTCAGACAATATACGGGATACCCGCCTTTCCTTACTAACCCAGGATTTCTCACTCAGTGTGGAGCATTAAGTTGAACGGAAAGAGGGGCGGAAAGTGCAGAGTGTGGTTGGTAGGGGTTTTTGTGATGTTGGGTACTCTTTGTCGTAACATCCTGTAACTTCGAAAGACCGCAACTTTTACAAAACCTATAATGTTCCTGGGAGCCATCTTTGTAACATACTCTGGCAATATGGGAATATCTCTTCTAGATGATTTAGCCTTATGCGTCCAAAAGCTTCTTAGTCGCAGAGGACATGTTCAGCAGTTTCATTGTCTTCTACAAAGAATCCACAGCTCGCGCTATAGACTTTATGCTATCGAGCTTGAAATGATATCTGAGTGGGCAGTGCGCAGTAAGTACTAGGTGCGTTATGAGCCTTAAGACCTCGAGATTTCCTCAAGACGTTGTCAAAATTTCCAGCGCGGGTTTTTAATTGAGACCACACAAAACTCAAGCCGAGAAGCTAGTTTTAAAGCTAAACCGAAAGAGCCGCTTTGCTCAATGATGGAAACTTTACTCTCTAGGCCTCCTTCAGCCAACAGATTTTTGTGATAAATATTTTCGTCCTCTGTTGTGAATACGTAATAAATTTCTTCGTTTGTCTCACCCCTGAGGTGTTTTCCCACTGTTTGGTAATTCTGTCCTCCCAAAGCTTGACTTCCACTGAAAGATGGCTCTTTGGTTAGCAAAAAATAATAGGCTCAGGACCGATAGACAAACATCTGGCTCCATCCTTTGCAAAGCAGCCCGCAATCTTGTTGTCCTTGATACCTTCATGTTATAACCCCCAAATTATCGTGACCAGTGACAGTCCCAGACTAGTTTAGATTCAAAGCTAGGTATAAAAAGTTAGCGCTTTGTTGTCTGATATTATTTGTATGTACATATTTTTCTCCTCGCAAGTTCTTCTGAAAGATTTCGCGATCGCAGAGGAGTTCTATGACGTAGATCTCTGTCTGGAAAATAGTAGGTGATGTCCCCACTGCCTAAGCCAGTCGAAAATTCCATCCATATATGCCCGCGCCTGTCCTGCCTTCTATTTTGGATCCATCCGTAAATCATTCAAAGAAATGTTTTCTACAAAGGGTAGATCACCAGAATGCTGCTGTTGACGATCTCCGAAGATCATCTTGAATGGTGTTTGAAAGTTTATAGCGTTTCGTCATATAGGTAACGTCTGAGATTGGGTTGATCATCACGTCCTATAGGATTTCTTCAAGGACTTTCAGACGGTCGACCAGATTCCCGGTGTTGAGGAGGTTTTCCCTCTGCAATTTTATTGCCCTTACAGACCTTTTTATATGTCACTGGATATTTAGATTATATTTAAACGAGTTCAATCAAAACTTCAAAGACTTTTATGGAAGATCGTGCATCTTAGCTTCGATAGAATTGAAACTGAACTACAACAAAATCGATAATTTGTGGTCCACTTGCTTCTGTCGTTGAATTACGTTAAGAAACTAAATTTACGCGGCAGCATTGACTTAATTTTACACATCCAAGTTTTATTTGTTTTTGGTTATTTTTTGTTACTAATCGACAACAACGACAATAACAACAACAGCAGTATCCTTACAGCGATAACAGTAATGCTGCGATTTCGACAATATTTACTCAACTAAAGTAATTATTTCTCGCTGTGCTCTTAAATTTTTGTGTGTTTTTTTTTAAGGCTAAAAGGTGAAAAACAGTAAAACTCGCTGGGAATTAATTGATGCCAACAGTAGTAGGGGGGGGGGGATATGGGAGGATAGGATGTGGATTTTTGGGAGAGTTTAGGAATCGCCTTTATGGTCATAGAATCTTATTCTACCATCATGTAGATGGTAGATGTTTCTAGCCTCAGGCTTTGTTAAGAGCAGGGGTGTGGTGTAATTAAAGTTGTCGGTATGAGAAGGTCCTGCAGGTTGTTTATAAGTGGGAATGGGTGGTTTTAATATTTTTTGAACTTGCTTGTTCCTGGATTGGAGTGATGTTGGCTGTCTCGTAGACTACTCTGTTCGGAAATGACAAATCTTATGAGTTGTTTGTATAATAGAAGTTTGGTCTGAGTTGAGCGGCCGTCCTTGAAGTTTATTATTAGACCAAGTAAGCTTAATGCGAAACTGACTTTGCTAATGGTCACTTTGGCATGGTCATTGAATCTTAGAAGTTCATGGAATTTGATACCCAGGTATTTCGCACTTTGTCGAGGTTTTATTTTTCCCCTGTTGTAGATAGCCTCAATGGTCTTGGATTTTGCAGCTTGGCGGTGTCGCCCAGTGCAAGGCTATCGAATGCAGATAAATTCAGATTTTTGGACATTTATTTTGATTCCCCACTTTGTAACTTTTTAAGTTGCAGGTTGACTTTATTTGTAGTTGGGCATACATACGTAAGGGAGTCATCACCGCGTATGAGAGTGTTGTCCCATTTACGTTTGGGGGTTGGTCTGAAGTATAGAGATTGAAGTGGATTGGGCCTAAAATGGAGATTAGGGGATTTCAACTTCTCTTGCCTTGAGTGGTGATTTGAGTTCTTCGAGTTCACATAGAATTTCCTAGAAGAAACTGTGGATTAACATATTGAGGTGTGAGGGAAAGCCGAACTTCACAGGTATTTATGACCTGTTGCTTGATGACTTTCTTAAAATGCTTTCCCAAGTTTGAGATTAAGGAGATGGGCCTGAACTCCGTGATGTCTTTTGACGAAGTGTTTTTGGGGATGGGTAGATGCGTGAAATTTCAATTTTTCTGGGAAGTAGCAACTATTGGAGACGGTTACTATGAAATCCAGAGCTAAAGGTGAAAGTTTTTTAATAATTGCATTTGAAATTTTGTCGGGACCACTTGATTTTTTGGTATTTATTGTCTTTGTTAAGACGAAGGCGTGCATAGGCTTGGTGAAAATATTTTTCTATTCAGGATAGTTTGCGGGATTATCCATGCAGAAAAAGGTTTGTGGTATAGAGTCATTTGCATTCAAGAAAGTACTGACACTGCTGTTTACTACCAAGGAGACGGCTGGAGTACTAAGGATTGAGTTATCCTTAAAAGTGTCTTGAAAATATGATGCGAATGCATCACATTTTTCCTGTGGGAGAACTATTACCTTAGGCAGTTTTGGCTTCCTGGAACAGATTTTGTTAATATTTTCAAAAGTCTGTGCGCCTGGCTTGATTTTTTTAAGTCTTTTCCTATACTGCTAACGACAGAACAGTTTAGTTTGCTCATTGATGATGACCGATAAGCATTTGATTAAGGAGAAAATGGACTGGTAGGCCGAATTTTGGGAGTTTAGTGTTCTTTGATAAATGTGGCCTATGATTTTCCGCAGTTTTTGCCTGCATTTATATAGGCTTTGAAAATTTGCCGGAAGCTTTTTATAAAAATAGTTTTTAGTGCTTGAGATGTGATCTGCATTGCTGTGTAGGCAATTCGTGCATAACTCTATTTGGGAATCTATTTCTGCGTTTGTTAGGTTCCTACCGCTGGGGAAAGGCTGTCTTGATAGAGAGTGGTTAACCATGTCCTGGAAACCATTCCAGTTCACGTTTAACAAGGTGTTGGTGAAAACGGTTCGTCAGTTATGTCAGCTGCAATTGATGACGAACCTTTAAGCTTGTGACATGCCTATAGAATCGTATCAACTTTTAAATTATTTGTGTGCCTCCTTAAATATTTGAAATTTTGTTTGCAATAAATTTGAGGCATGGAAATGTGGTTCCCATAAGTTTATTCTCCAGAACTATGCTCAAGTGATTAGTAGACAGGGGGTTAGGAAAGACTTTTTATAATGCGGTCAATGCTTTGATACAGATTAATTCCTGATAATGTTCTTCCTCATGTTAAAATATATAATTTAAAAAAATTCTTGATTTGTTGCTCGCGTTGTACATAGATTGCATAATCATAAAGAAACAAACATTTTATTTTAATCTGGAGGAATCAGCTGATTTCATGCTTAGTGGGGATTTTTCATAACAGCGACATGGCCTCAAGATTTACTTCTCGTTAAAAATCGTTGTTCGTTGACGCAACTTCGAAATGAGACAAAATCGAGGTGTTAATGTAGAGGATTCACAGTTATATCGGAAGCAATTTATCTATGTATGTGTCATCATCATCATTATTATTAATTATTTATTAGAATTATTTACTTCTTGCAAGATTAGGAGCGTATTTGTGAATGTATTACCAAAATCAACCATCGATTATTGAAACAACAACTATTGCTATCACTTTTCTATAGTTTTCTCTTTTTGGTTTAAATACTTTATTCCGCTGAACTTAAGTTCTGTATGAAATACCCCATAGTTCAGTGGACTTGCAAAATGAAAATATAGAATAGAATTAGATGACAATAAAATATTTGTAATCCTTTCTCTATCCCCCATATGTACTTTTAAGGAACTGGGGATTATCTCTGCCAATAATTGCATCTTATACTTGTGCATACGAGTACCTAATGTATGTCACTTTTTAGAGCTGCGCACTTTGTCCCAGGCGTTTTTCATATATGCCTACTGAAGAATTCTCTAGATGATTGTAAAAAACCTATAAAATTTATTATAATACAATTTTTTTTTACTGTCCATCCAACTTTGTAGGTAGATATGTGAAAACCCCTCTTTAACGATTCAACTTGATTTTTTTCACCATAAGAGGGGGGCTTTATTTTCCACCCATTTATTTAGAGGATCAACATTCTATTACAATATATGCAGACCTTCTTTCCTATAGTATAGTTCTTCACACTCCTGGATACATTTTGATCGAATCAAGCAAGTGTGGTGGCCCTTGAAAAAAATCGTATGGGTCCGCCGCACCGATTCAACAATTTCAGGCTTATATCGATTGACAATACCGAAATTATGATACTCTCCATAAATATGTAGGTCAGTACCTGAAAGTTACACCACATGTCCAAAACTAGAAAAAGGAAATGCCTAAGAAGTTATCAACAATATTGAAAAGAATGGATAAAATTAAAACCAACGAAAACAATGTATTTCTCTCCATTTATTATATATAAATAATGCAAATTTCTTAGTAATACAAAGATACTATATCAGTTTTCTTCGTCTTGTTATATAATCCATAAGATTTCTTAAATCCTTGTTCCCCATCGAGATGATATTGAACGAGATTCAAGGAATATTCACCAGCAGAATCTTTCTGATATCCGAAACCATAAATGTAACCGTCAAGTTCACAATAATTACAACGAAAATGTTTGTCTTTCAAACGAATACTTTTGGTAAATTTGTTTGATCGAGTGTCGAAGATAGATCGATTTTCGTAATTAAAACAATAAATGTAAGGACCGATTGAAACACAATTTGTGCTTCCGAATCCGCGCATATCTCTATTAAGACTACAGCAAGCATTCCATTTCTCTGTTCGAGAATCTAGCATTTCGACGTTATTAGATTGGCCTCCAATGGCATATAATGCTCCATTTACTCCAGCTAATCCAAAACCCGAATTATCTTCAGGCATTTGTGGACCGTATTCCCATTCTTCTTTGCTTAAATCATAAATTTCCATGCTTTTACTATAATATCCATCGCATACATAGATTTTGTTGTCGAGATATGCACACTGATGCCCCCAATTTTTTCTTGTTTTCATTGATGGAAACGCTTTCCACTCCTGTGTGTTGAATATCTCACAAGAAGTAGCGTCCTTTCCTCCACATAGTAACCATTTATTGTCGAATGTTGTACAACTAAAATATTCTCGAAGGTCCATTTCCTTTTCTATGGTCCTCTCTTCTCCTAGGCCGATGAACATCTTATTTTGTGTCAATCCCAATAGCCGTTGAGTGGGTTTATAAAAGAAAACACGGCTGGAAGCTGCTTCGTACTTTTGCTTAGTTAATTTGGCAATCTTCTTCAAAAGCTCGCCATTCTCCCTTAAATCGTCGTTAAAAAAAATTCTCGGAAGGATAAATTCCTGCTCTAATTCAGCATAGTCAAACAAATCGGCAACTTCCAAAAATACTTGAGACAAGCTTTCGGTTTCAGAAGTTTTTTCTCCAGCCCATTTCAAGACATTTTCAAAAATATTTTTTTCGTCGCATTGTAGACGTAATCTGCTATCAGCAAGTAAAGATCGCATCTCCTCGATAGTTAAGTCGCTGATTAATGAGTTCTTAAAAAGATAATCACCCTTGATTGCGATATAGGCCAAAGACTTATCCGCCAAACTATAGATTAGATTGTTTTTAGCCAACCGCCAATACTTCAGACAGCTTTGATCCGTAATTGATTCGATCAGTTCTAATGAACAGATTTCAACTAATTGCTCAAGTTGAAAAATCGCTGCATATTTGATAATTTTTTCGACATCTCCAATTTCTTCTTCGAATTCGCTGGTGTAGATGAACGTAATTATTTTTTCTAAAACATCTGCAGTTATGTCTGGCACTTGAATGGATTCTTGGTATTTTTCTTTCATTGGAAGCGTTAGTAAATCTTTGAAGTAGTTACTTGCAGAGGAGACAACGTTTTTGTGCACTTTAATTTCGAACCCATCTTCACTTTTTAGAATCAAATCACAAAACTCATTTTCCTTGCGCAATTCATTCATCTTCCTTAACTTAACCTGGTTAAAGGTGTCCAATAAAGATTTTTTCGATGCTCCTGCTTCAGCCATTTTAAATGAAAAATCTGTTGAAGGAAAATAGTAAAAATTTAATTACTTGCTGAGCAGTCTTTTTTATTTTATGTCTCCTCTTACCTTTCTTTTATTGCAGACTATGATTTTCAAATCAATTATCGAATAGTTAAAATTTCTTTAATATCAATACTCGTGTCAGCTCACTTTAAGTTTTCTAAAAACACTTCCTCAACAGATTGTGTAAATTGCACGAACGTCTACACCTCACAACGATGGAAATTCAATAGACTCCAGAACCTCAAGTCAAGTCAAGTCAAGAACTCAAACTTTATTTATTTACTGCTGACATTGAAAACGCTGCACTTTTTATTTTGAGGAGAGGAGGTAATTACTAGGTAGGTATAGAAGAGTACCCTGAATCTTAACTGCCTAGATATGATTAGATACCTACCCATGGCAAAGATAACCTAATTAACTATGCCTATGTCATGAGTCACACTCCTTTTTGTTATCTCTATCACTGTACCGCCATTTGGTTCCTGCAATCTGGTAATACAAAAAAAGGACAAAAGGACAGGTTCTGAGAAATGCAAATGACTTAAAACAACCAATGAGAAACGTGCTGCTTCGAGATATGATTGTGAAACTATACTCTTTTCTCTTTCTCCAACTTTTCTGAATATTTGCACGGGTAGATGATGCTGCATATAAGTGATCCTGATTAGATGATGTAGGTACTTTAGGTACATTTTCAGGCATATGTACCTTACCCACTTTTGTGCTTATCTACCTGTATGAGTTACTTTGTTGTTGCCGAGCAAATTATTTTCCATTTCCAAGTAAATTGGCAGCTGAATATCGAATTATACCTTCAATTGGCAGCAAAATGACTCCTCTAGGTATTTAGTAGAAGAAAAAAAAAACAGCTGGCTGGACTTCTTGGAAATTTACAATGCAACTTCGAAAAGATACAAATCGAGGGCCCCAACTTAGTCCTGGACATTCAAAAATATTTGCAGGACAAAAGTTCGATTTGAATAGCTCCTGCGCCCTAAATTACTATTCATACAGAAAAATTGTCTTGTGATAATTTTAAGCCTGCTTTCTTATCCTCCCAACCGTAGTTAAATTTTTATAGCTTTCCTAACAAAATTATTTGAAAAAAATTATGTTAACCAAATGACTACGATTCGCCAAACAAAAACTCGCAGCTGAGTAAATTTCGATTGACTAAACTAATTCCTGCAATCAGACATTTTCTTGTAAAATATTTACGAAATCTGTCGATCTGATAGATTTTCGTAGTATTGGAGAAAATTATTTAAAATCTTTAGGATTTGTGCAGAGCTTAGAACGCATTTTACCAAACATCTTGTTAAAATCTGTAAAACGTTTTCGTAAAAAAAGAACGCCAACACACTTGCGATATGGTGGAAGCTTGCTTCGTAATTTTTACGAAATGTGAGATTCCTTTGATAATATAAAATGGAAAAATTACGAAAATTTCTGCAAGGCTGAAATACAACGCGACACGAAATTGTTAACAGCATTTGGTGTCGTTGTTTGTCGCATACGTAATACAATAAATGCGACATTGTCGTTGTCATTTCTTGACAGTTGAGTTGGATCTTGCGTTTTGGGGTGATGTCGACAGATGTTTTTTTTACATATTTTAAGAACAAGTAAATTTACATATGAAGCTTATACGCAGTTATGCTAGATTTAAAAGAAACGTACGCGAAATTTACCAACTCACCGACTGTCAAACTCAAATGTCGCACTGTGCTACGACAATTTTAGAAATTTACTTTACTAACTTTTGTCGAAGACTTTAGGCTGAACCAAAATGGATGTAAAGAAGTTTTCGAATTTAGACGAAACTGAGGTTTACTTATGGATAATTGAGATTCTTGCCCTAAACAGACGTCACATTCTGTAAGGGAGACATTTAATGTTTTCAATTTTAAAAAGTGGTAAAAGAAAAAAATTTAACAAATGGAAGTTGATTTAATTGAAGATTTGTGCCTTTTATGGTATTTATATAAAAAATATAAGAAGAATCTGAAGTAAAATCGGCAGCACTTCCAGAAGCAATATTTCGCTTTCTTAGCTCCTTTCCAAACTCTTGTCTCGGAAGGGACCACCCCTTTTCACATTCTTCTTCTATAATCAAATAAAATAAAATAAAATAATAAGAGTTATACCGATTTCAATAATATCCATTGATAAACAGACGTATCCGTACCTAACAAGCGACTCTTACCGCACTTTACTTACGGAAATTTGACATTTAAACTAAACGAAATCTTCCTTATCGAATTTTAAGGCTATTTAGGATACGCCTATTTGATTTAAATGGCGCGTTCACCATACATAAGTAACTTACGTCTGTTTTGGTTCAACCTTTCATCGCGTCAAATCATTTACTATGCACTAATGTCGCAACATGAATTCGAAAATTATTTTAACGTCGACAATTTCGTGTCGCATTCATTGTATTTCAGCCTTTAGAGAGAGAGAGAGAGAGATTGTGTAGTATTGCACGCAGTTTCGTAAACTCAAGGAAAGTATCGTAAAATTAGTAAAAAACTTTTAGACCCGAACAATAAAGTACAATTACTATCTGCATCAATCAGTTTGCTACCAATTGCGTACATTTCAAAGTGGGCACGTGATCGTTCATTGCTTATTTATCTAATATTCCAAAGTTAAAGTTACACTGGTACACATACATACATAATTAGCGACAAGTAAAACATAAGATCAAATTTGTTGTGTTGAAAAATTTTGAAATTCTCTCAAGTTCCCAACACTGCTCACAACACGACCTGCCATAAAAAACTTTTTTCGATATGGGACAAGAATCTTCTTTGTTTCATAAAACACATATTGAAGGCATTGCCAATCAGAAAAAATTATATGAAAGCGATTTAAGCTCCCTTAAAGAGAATTTATGCAGATCTTTAATTCTTAATAAGACTTTCACCAGAAATTACACCAAAAACATTTCCTTATTTACCTTTTTCATATTGGAATAACTCATGACACCTGTCTTTTCTGCTATTCTTTCATTTTCGTTGCTGTAACGATTCCTCATTTCTTAGAGTAAAATTAGAAACATAAATTTCTTCTCTAAAATCAGTGATCTGGCAATACTACAATATAACGGTGTGTTCTTACTTTTTACTTATAGGACGTTAAGTTAAATATTACAATTACAATTATTTATTTCCAAAATAGTACTTACTTACTTTACAATATAAGAAACCCCCGTGAGTGTTCAGTATCATTAAGTTGGATGCAGAAAATCACTAAGCAAACGGCAAAAATATGCTACCCGGATCGCGTAAGCTGAATCTCAGGTGGAAGAGTATTCCAAACGCAAATTACGTGCACAAAGTAAGAACCATCAAGTACTGAGCTTTTGAAACGAGGTAAAATTAGATTTAAGTGTCTTTCACTACACTCAAAGTCAATAAAATCGAACAGGTATGAAGGTACGCCACTGTACAGAATTTTATGGAGTGAGAGTAATGCTTTGCGCAATAAATAAGTGTCCAGAGAGCAACCAATTTTATTCCTAAATGGAGTAATGCGGTCAAATCTGCGCAAACCAATTCTAGTTAATATCAAAGATCCAAATGCAAAATGAGGTAGTAACAGCGACTTCACGAGGTTTATGCGTGTAGTATTAGTAGAAAGAATATTAGCTTACAATCATAACCGTCTGAGCGCTCCGTACACACTGCCAGTGATCGCCTTAACATGATCACCGGAAACGCACTCTAGAATTTATGATTAAACCTTGTTTACACGACAATCAAAGAAATTATAGAACCTTCATGGAGAGTAGGTGTGAGAGGTCGAGAGTGTGTCTGTACAAGGGTAAAGCCACCGACTTTGTGCGGTTCAATGAGGGGCAATTGATGATAAACAACTCATGAATTCTTTCCGAATACTCATTCAATCTGCTAAAGGCAATTTTCAACCAAGCTAATGAGTCGACCGAAATTTAATGGGGCATCATCAGCATACACATGAACTTTACAGTGTAAAATAACAGTTAGTAGATCATTGGTATACAAACTAATCATAAGAGGACCTAATATGGATCCCTGAGGCACGCCACTTGTCACACCAAGTCTGGAGGAGATGAGATTAGCGATCTTAACCCGCTGGCAGCGATTTGTTAAGAGCAGGGGAATTAAAATTAAAATGTTCAATAAGTTTAGCAAGGAGCTTCTAATAGTCCACGGTGTCGAAGCCTTCGGTGAAATCTGAGAGAACTAAGAACACAAGATGATCATTGTCAAGAACTGTTCTAATATTAGTCGTTTGTTTTAACAGCGCTATCTCACAGTTATGACCAGCGCGGAAGTCAGCCTGCCATTGACTAAGAAAATTATTTTGGCACAGATACTGTTGCATTTGTTTGGGCATGATTTTTTCCAACACCTCTGCTGGAAGCATAATATGTTAATTAGTCTGAAGTCACCTGGCTCCGTTGCAGAAGAATTTATAGCAATGGGAACCATCATAGCTTCCTTCCAAACTGAGGGAAATTCTAAATTTTCACTATTCATTCAAATTTTAATAGAATTTTTCCCCCACTAAATACTTCATTTTATATTTAAAACATTTCTGATGAGGAAAACGATATCTTTCGTGTTAATTTTCTGTTGAAATATTGCGTAGTTAGGAAAACTATGAAAATCAAAGTCTAATTTCCTCAATGGGTCATCTGTAACCATGTCACTAAATTTCCATTTTTTTTTCTTATTTTACCTTATTCAACTATTAAAAGAAGTAAATTGGTTTTTCGACAGAAATTAGTATAAAAAATAACAAATTTTGTTTATTCATAACTTCAGCTCCTGAAGTTTAGACCATCAGTTGTGGACCGATTTTCTCTTTCCTTTTCAGCATGAAAATTTCATTAGCATCCAGATATCGTCGGAGTTCTTTTATTAACATAATTTTTGATCCCGTAGGCATAATAAAATGTGGTGCCACTTAAAATAGAAAATCGGTCAGTCGGAGTGATTTTAACAAAAACTGACGTCTTTTACGATGTTACTCTGGTCGAGGAACCACTTAGTCCAACTATCGAATTTCCCGTATAAATTGTTATACATTGATGTTTCCTCAAGCTGTTGGAATAGTTGTTTTTACTGAGCGTGTAGTCGTCAGCTATTTTGGATTTGGATATGGCAGATATCTTGAAAATGTTCTACGTTTAGATGTTTCTTCCTATATACGTGGAGAAGGGTACAAGCGATTTACTTACATATACGAAATCCTTGAAAGGACATTGAAACCTTTTTGAGTTGTCTATTTTTGACCGAGGCGATTTTTGACTTTTACGCAGAGCTTTTTAATGCCTTTATTATTTTGGTAAAATCCACCATGAATAACGGTTTACTTTCAGGTACCTAAAAACTATTCAAAATTTCAATTCATTTTCTTGTTTAAAGCTGCCAATTCAGTCGTTTTTGATTTTCTTTACACTTTTCACTTTCCTTTTCGAATACTCACGAACACTTCGGAAGATTTCTCCTCCTTTACTCCTTTCCGTCGCAAGGCAACTACTATGTAACTATTTCATTTTACATTTTTTTTCGAGTCCCCTAAGGCCCCCCTTCACCCCTTCCACTAGCTCTTGAGAGTATATTGAATGCTAAATTGCATATTCATTAAAATATCTACCCGATATCAGCTGTTCTAGATTTTCTTTTTCTTTTAAGATGATCAGTTCTAACTTTTCACCTGAGCACGTATTTTAATAATTTTTAACTTATGCGTCTTTGTATGAAAGTGACGCGCTTTATTTTATTTTTATTTAAGTATCGCAGCAAATATTTTGCGACCTTTTAACTAATTTTTTTACAAAATACGAAGAGCCATCAGTTAGGGTTAGAAGTGTCAAATGGAAAAGACCCCCGCTATAGTCGGAAAATTTTTATTAGAAGATTTTTGTTTGTTTATTTAATAGATCTGGTACCCTAATGGATTCTATTCCATAGAGCAAGTCCAACATTACAATGAAGATTCGGATATTAAAAATTGATGTAGATGAAAAACTCCACACATTTAAAGTTTCAATCACTCACTTAATGTTTTTGAGGTCTTCAAGGATATATTTAGCCTTCTATTTATTTATTGATTTACTGTGAGTAGACTCAGTATCAACTGGATTTTCCCCCACAAAGGCCAAGCAATTACTATCTGTGATTTGATCTCATGGCTAATAGACTTTTCACTTTAAATGTAGAATCTGAACTTATTTCCCATTGACTGGCTTTGTATTTCCACTGTGTATCAATAAGCAAAATAATTGGGAACTATCATACCAAGGATCAAGGTTCCGCTAAAAATAATATTTCCATGATGAAATATCTCTCGAAAACTAGGTCGAAAAAATCTTCACTTTTTGGCACGTAGATAAAACAGAGCTTCCAAATAAAAAAAACTAGCAAAAATTTTAGAATTGGTCTAAAACCAATTTTACGAATACTTTTATGAATACCGTAAGAATTAGAACGTTCAAGTTGTTTTCCCATTTATTTGGTAACGGTTCATCGGACTGTAGACATGTTAGTTCTGGTTAGATTAGTGATTCCAGGTCTTACAACCTGCCAACCTCACATAGCGACAATTACATGGTCCGTTGAGATACCGCATCCGTGAAACCTTCCCTGGGGGTCATCTATTTAGTGTTGATTATGTATGAAGTTGGAACCAACCCCAGGTATTTATGAATCTAACGAGTTTGTTAATTCCCAAGTTCTCGACATTTCAAGATTAGAAAACATTTCCCATTTCTTGTTTCCTTATACTTTTTATACTGATAGCCATAAGATTGAGATGCGCCCTAATACTCCTTTGGCGGAATTATGATAAAACGAAGGTATTTGCAAGGTTTTTCTTTTGAACAGTATCGTCGGTAGTCACCCACAGATAACTTCCAGAATAGATTATTCAGAGCCGTAAATTATAGTGAGACATTCAAAGTCTTTAACAAGACTTTGACAAGAGCAGAAAAATTCAACTGGCAGAAAACTTTACTTTAGATCTGTAGGACTAGGGCAATGCAGGACGATTGCAAAACTGAAAGGGAGTTTTCAGTTAGAATTTGGAAACAAGTTGAACCGAAGAACAATCTAGTTTAATCACGGCTCAATTAACCACCTCAAACCTGTGCCGCCCACTTGTCCACCTACGAGTGAGCTTCTATGGCACTATAAAACTGTTGATTGGGAAAGTCTCAATCTATCTTGGAGAAATTGATTTGTCGGTCTGTTTTGTTTCAATTGATGTTAGTAATATTCTAAGTCCTGGCATGCGTGAATACCTTCCGTATTCTTACAGAAGATCTCAACAAAATCGCTCCTGGTTTAACGATCAGTGCAGCCATACTATAAAAGCGGAAGAGTCTGCTTTTCGTTCCTATCAATTGCATCCATGTCCAGAACTGAAACAGGTCTACAAGATTTCATGGAACACCTGCAAGTGCATTATCCAGAGAGAAAAATTTCTTGTTTGCCAGATTGTTAGACAAAGAATCTCGGCAAGCCGCAAAGGCATTCTGGATGAGTGTCTCTTGGACTATGATTGGTCAAGCATTCTGAATAAACGGGATATTGACAGGGCGTTTCAGCTTTTCTATCATTCTGTGTTCCAATTTCTAAGTCTAGAACTATGCATTCTTGTCAGGCTTGGTTTAATGACTATAAAAACCATTTAAAGAGTAAAAACAAACATCGGAAGAAATTTCGTGCTTCGTGGAGTTACGAGGACCATTTAATATATTCCAATCTTCGTTATGAGTTTGTTTCGAGCTCTGAGCGCGCTTACGTTGATTATTTTGACAAAATAAAACTATCCCTGTGTTCTGAGCCAAAGCGATACTGGAAGAAGCGTAAAGTCGATTGGGTATCCCACTACTCTTAGTCTTGGCAGTGTGGAAAGTAATGATCCCTCTACGATTGCCAATCTTTTCGTGACTTTTTTATAACTGCCTTCTCTAAGATTGACTGTGATAATGGCTTTAGTAATTTTAAGCATTTGACGAAATTTCCATTTCTCTTGAGATGGGAGACCTGCCAAAATAAACGTAAATTCCACGTCGAATTTACGTAAACTTTTCTTAATCTCGACCTATTTTCTACCTAAGTTTAACTCACCGTTAACGTGTGTGTCAATGTAGAAGGAATTTCATTTTATAAAATTGTCCCTAATAAATAAAGGGTTTTCCAATAAGAGGTGTTATTTTAATTAGCCCGCTATTTCGGTAGATGCCACTTTTGGAGCTGTCATTTTTTGACATTTGACAAGTAGAAACTACGCCATTAATAAAAATGGAACGAAACACGATTCAACAACGCATTGAAATTATTAATTATGAAGAAGGCACAGCGCTAACTTGAATGATTATGAAAAGTGTTGCTTTAGTATAAAATGGATAGAAATTATGGGCTTATTCAAAACTAATTTTTGCAAAACACCATGCAGCAAATTTTTTGTATGGAGTTCAATTTAAATTTTTTTTTTTTAAGAAAGTCCCGTGCACAAAATTTCAGCTCTTTACGTCGACGCGTGAGGCAGTGTCCAAATATATAGTGAAAAACCAAAGATTTGTATGGTAACATCAAGAAGAGGTTGCCGATTCTGACCAGTTTTGTAATTTTACTTACTATGAAAACACCAAGTACCAAATTTAGTTCTCCACGTCGCCGCGATCTCACGCCGTGCCAGAATATATAGTTAAAAACGAAGTTTTCGTATGGCAACCCTACGAAGGAGTTGCCGGCTTTGTCTCATTTTTGAACTTAAATTTGCAATTTTTATGAAAAAGCCGTGTACAAAATTTTAGCTTTCCAGGTCGAAGCGTTCTCATTCAGTTTTCTAGACCTCGACAACAACGCCATCTATCGTGTCCAAAACTAGTCTATCTTTCAAGTTGGAACCAACCAAACACATTCAAAAAATTTCATTGAAATCGGTTGGGCGTTTTCGGAGATTAGCTTGTACAAACCAGTGACACTGGATTTTTATTTTATTGGTAAATAAGGAAATAATTTTTCGCGCTTTAAAAATATTCTATATTTAAAAAACCAAATAATTTTAAACTTTTTAAAATTATTCTTTGGTTTGTCATTTATAGAAGCATGAAATTAATTTAAATTATCTTTAATCGTTCTGAAATTAAGCAAACTGCATTTATTCGCCTGTTTTTTCCTGTGATTATTGAAAAAATTAAATTGAGGTATCATATGCAATTTTTGTACCTATTCATTCCTTTAATATATGGCAGCCTTGTTTTGTTAAATAAATATGGCGCATATTACATCTATCGACCTAAAAGTTAGATTGACTTAAAATTTTTCCTTATACGACGACTTTCCTGTAGGTACGGCAAGGCGAAATAACCAAAATTTTCGACTTTGAGGACACAAATCCCTGTTTAGGTGATTTTGTGCAAAGGCAACTATAATTTTATCCTATAAAAAAATTTCAACTTAAAATAGGGCATTTCGCCCTAAATTATGGAATTTTGCATAAATAGAGAAAAGAGATTTGACAGTTGACAGAACGCGTGTTAAGTAAGGTAAGGATATCTCGATATTACTAATTCGTGTATTTCATTTACATCTTAAAAATAGTAAAGCATATTATTAGCATCGTCATTTGGGTACAAAATAGTGGCATTTGTTAAGAACCGGGTGAATGTAAACGCAGTTGAGTATGCGCATAGTTGGGAATCAAATTGGCCCAAATCAAGTGTAGCATCTTTGATAAAAGATGCAAATAGTATTCCAGAGCCTGTGTGGTTCCGATATATTTAAATGTCTCGTAAAACGGAAAAACATATTAAATGTGTTTTATTTAAAACTTTTAACAATAAATTTGCACATTGAAAATATTCCTGACATATTAACCAATGATGAAATAATCTTCTTCTTTCAATTGATTTTGTAGTTAGAATTACGTAATTTCAACTATTACGGAGGGAATTCGCTGAACGTGTCCATTTAGTCGAATTTGCCTTTCGGTTAACTTTGTTGGGAATTCAGACTTTAAGGGTGGACACAATCGAATAATGAATTATTTAGGGAAAATTTGACTTGAATTTGGGAGTAGATTTAACTACAAAGTCAATACATTTTCTAAAATTTGATTTCAAAGTAAGGAAATTTGCTTCAGATTTTGGAAATTTTCCCTTTTTATTTCTCTATTTTTCCTCATTCCTATGAGGTAAATTAAAAATGAATTATTACGGTATTTTTCTCTAATACTTAATTACAAAGTTAAGATTAATTTGAAGGCCTAATGTAAGTAATTATTAAGTAGGAATATTTCGTTCCAAATTTGCCTCAAAGGAGAGTTGCATTCAAGGTTAATTTCTTAAATCTAGTTTACGTAATTTTATCGGCCCTCCATGATACGAAATGTTACTTGGGGCTTGTACTTGACGAGGAAACAATTCTCAAGCGCATTTTGGGCTTGTGGAGTGCTTTTCTAATGGTTCTGATGGCGTTCGTGCATCCGTGTTGTAAAAATGCTGTGTTTTCAAGTGTTTTCTTTAACAAAATATCAAGATTCAAACATAAAATACTTCCACCAAGTGCCAACAGTGGATGCTTCTGCTTACATTCAAATACACACAAACAATCATATTCGGTTCAGTAGGTTTGTGCCGACAATAGAAAATATTTCCCAAATATATCACCATAAAATGTAACACACACAATTATCGCAGCTAAAGGGCTACATATAAAGCAAAACTAATTTGGTTAAATTAAGAATTACAACACCACTATAGAACTCGCTCGTGATAACATCAGTGTATAGCTCGAAGTCATCCACTCTGAACTATGTTTTCACCTTCATGTGCTGGAATTTGACCACATACTCTACAAAAGTGTAACGAGAGAGCCAAATTAGTGAGCTACAATCAATATCTCAGGCAGAAATCAAAACCTTCACGCCTGCGTAATAATGCGACTCATCTGATGCCAGCTGTGATGTGACGTTCTATCCACGTCTAGTAAATATGCCATCGTTTAGCTTCTCCACCCGTGAGGAAAATTTTGCTCCAAATGGCAAAATAAATAGCTTGGAGCTTATCAGCGTTGCGATCTATGCAGATGCAGCTCTTAAAAATGATGATTTAGTCGGTATAAATCTGAATGCGTTAGGGTAAGGCCGACAATAGGAATTTAATAATATCTTCTTCGTTTAACGGGTTACATGGGCTTCGAAGGCTATTATAAAAAAGCATATTTTCTCAATTTTTTTTATACAATAAATAAATTATTTTATTCAAAATCATAAGCATATAAAAGAGCAACATTTAATGAATATTTTATAAAATTTTCATTCAAAAATTTCGAAAATTCAGTCGGTGCCATCTGGTTTCCGGAGACCCCTAATAAAAAGTGTACTCGCGGTGGTCAGGATAATTCTTGATAGCCTTATCAGAAATAAAAAAACCAAGTATTTTCTGTTAGTAGATAAGCATAGCTCGAGCCTGAACGAGGATTTAAAAAGAAATTGAAATTTGAATTTTTTGGCAGATTTGTATGCAAAAAAGTACAATTTTTGGTACAGTTTTCACTACTAAAAAAAAAAAAACACAACAAAAAACCTTCATTCGTCACTAGTCAATCCTATTTTGAAGAAGTGTGCAAAAATTTTGAGAAATCGTGTTCATCTGTTTTTAGAAAAACACAGATTAAGTTTTAAGTAAGAATAAAACGAAAGAAAAAAAATTCTAGCTCCATAAAGCAAAGATCATGCTGCAGTTGTATTGACCAGGCCGTATTAAAATAATAATTTTAAAATAGGTGACCGTTAGAAAGTGAGAGAAGCGAGCGAGAGAGATATAAAAACAATAGCTAAGCAGCTGCTTCAATATACTTGCGTCGCTAAGGATAATTTCCAAGGCATCTCTCTCCTAGACTTTTACTCCGATTGACTTGAAACTTTGGGAAAATATTTTTAAACTTCGAAACCCACCTTAAAACCCTTGCACAGAAATTGGCAAATAAATTCAACACCTTAATCCCTATGGAATTAAGTTTCAAACCAAAATTTTCTATTAGGAATTATACGGAACTTATCCATAGAACGAAAGATCTCACCATACCTCCAAAACCCCTGTTCACGAGCGCGATACAATACCGTGGGATTTTTTTTTAGTGGCGTCCTTCTCTTCCTATAGGTCTATCTTTATTTGCAACTGGGGTTTTATCGCGCGATACGTTCACATGGTTGACAGCGTCCTCAACTTAATTTGTTTAATTTTGTGGTGGCAAAGAGATATTAGTGTGAAATTTACATATATTTATGTTTTTACATATTGTTGTAAATTTCCAAATCACTGCGAAGTTTTAGAATCCGATTACAAATGTAAACAAAAATAAATGTTGAGGTTAAGGTGAAATTCGCACCAAATTAAGAGCATTGCTGCGATAAATTTTTATATCGCACGAAACGTAGAAAGCGTAAGCATGTTCAGCGACAACCATATTGCTGCAGCCAATCAGAGCTCTGTCGCATGCACTTGTGCACAAGCCCTAACGTGAACATGGTGTCATTTGATGCATCTAGCCTATTTCCTTCAATTCCCGTTGGAAAACTGATATGCTTTCTCGAAAGGTATATAACCCCGAAAAAGCATCACAATTGATTAATTTATCCAATAAAAAATACATCCAGAAGTAAGAAAACCGATTCCACACACGTTTTTGAAATTTTTGAAAAATCTGATTAAACCTGAAAAGCTAATTGTTTCTGTTAATTACAAAGACTCAAATGTGCATCTACCATTTTCTTTCAAACCTGTTCTTTGGATTAGAGTTTGAGGAACATATTAAAAAATACCCAGATGAATTAGATGTCGGTAAAATTAAACAGAATCTTCTTCCGTACTACGTTAAACTGTGGGACGAGTTAAAGGGACTATTTGATTTAACGGATTTTACCAACTGTGTCTGCTAGAGTACATAAATAGATCATAATTCAAAAGGAAGAACTACCAATTATTTTTCCCCTTTTGGAAACATTCCCTTTTAACGAAGCCTCTTCAGAAATACTGAACGATCAATGGAGGTTTTTTCAACGGATAAAATCCAAGAATATTGTGAAGGAGATTTAGTAAAAGGCTGGAAAAAGTTGGCTAAAGAAATTAACATGTTCGAAGAACTCAGCGAATATCTGTGCAGGTATTTTAGTATCCTCTGCTGAAAGGATATATTCCGCGGTAAACGAAATAGAAAGGCAAAAAAAGAAATCGTATGGAGATAAAAACCGTAGAAAGTATTATTATTTAGGTATTTTGTAAAGGAATGCTCAAAGGATCAACGATTTTTGAGCCGTTCTTAGAATTAATCAAGCCTTACAAAAGTTTAAATTTGTAGACAGTAAATATGTGTATGTCCGTATTGTGTAAGACAAGTTTAGTTGCACTAAGATTCATTTTTTGTTTTCATGTAAATTGGAATTTTTTTGTTAATTTTGTTTTTGATTATCTTAAAATATTTTTTTGGATTCTGGTTTTGTTTTCTCTTTTGGCAAAAGTGTTGGTTTTCCTCATTTTCCTTGTTATTAGAAATAAAATCTTTAAAATGTAGTTCGCTTCGCTTTATTCTTTTCTACAGCGCTTTTTCCCCTTTCTTCGACTCTTTTTCAGTCGAATCTACCACCGGTTTTTCAAAGAAAGTGGCAACAGTGTCAGCCATACAAAAGCAACGCCAAGAAATATTATCGGAAAATAAATGGAGCATTAGAAAAATTCGTAAAAATGTAAAAAGTTATAAAAAAATTAGTTAAAAATGATTCGAATCACGGTGACAAAAAACTACAAAAACTTCTTTAATACTTTGATAAAGTTTCAACTACTAAATTATGTGCTCGCTCAGAAAATATCGTAGTTTACGACTTCCATGACTAAACAAACACATCGATGCGATTCTACTACATGAAGAAAAATGCTTCTTCCTGATAGCCTATCATTTTTTCTATATAATCTAAAGTTACGACGATATACATATTTGCCTTGACATCAATAATGTCAAATGGAGACGCGTTGTGTAACATCTCATAGCTCCGGCGAGGCGACACACACACATAATATCCTGCCCAAGATTACTTAAATAAAAATTAATAATAACAAACTTTTGATCTTCTTCATTTTATCGCACAAAAAACCTGTGGTAGAAAGGCAATCCATTTTACGTTCGTGTACATTAGGATAAAAAAAAATATAATAAATTAAAATAAGAGCATTAAATTAATTGCAAAAATTCTTAGGTATGTATGACTGCTGTAAATATTCAGCATTACTAGATGTATTTAACTGTTAACCACTACTGTACTGCTTGTGACAACAACAAAATCGAATTTTTATAAAATAAATTTAAGAAATTGAAACTCATTCATAATTAATTTTATGCAACACTTAAAAAAAAAAACCAGTGACTCAATTGGAAACTTTTTTCAGCCCATACTTAACACTGCAGTCTTCTTTCTGGAATTTAAAAGCTGCCTTGCTGATATCATACTTTCAATTGCGCTTATCCTCATATACAGTCAATCAGTTTACTGTCTATTAAATATAAGTCTGTAAGCCTCTATAAGCTAATTAAACTAAAAATTCCGCTAAATTCTCAAATTGTACCTTTGCATCATATGAAAAGAATTCAAAGATTGTACAAATGTGGCTGGCAACCCTATGGTCCCCATCATCCACCAATCTTATCTCGAATGTAAACAGAATATAAGATAGTGGGCACAAGCACAGAGTTACCAGAAAATAAATTTTGTGCCAGCCATTTTAGCCGGAGTTAAAACTTTTGAGTCCGAGTAAAAAATTGGATAGATCCTTTCAACCTGAACGGCAGTTTGCCAGAATTCCTACCCAAAGATTTTTGAAACCGTCTCAAATTTTAGTAGTTTTAGCCGAGAAGATTCATATTGAAAAGCGACAAAAATAAAAAACTAATCTCTAAATAATTAAATTTTTAATTTGTTATCCTTGTGTTAATAATATTGAACTTTGCGCTCAACCTCAAGTCTGTCTCTATATACTGAGAGACAGCTCGGTATACGCTTGGTGTACACTCTCAGTATGTAGTATATTGGAACTCAATATTGAGATTGAGAGTTTATTGCAATATGACCCTAGTTATGAACCATAATCATTTAATCCGCGAACGTTTTAGAACCACATTTAATACTACAATGTTGGCTACAGCTTTTTCTGACATTTAATATTTGACACTTGTCAAATTAAAGTGTCTATCTCGTTTTTATTTTTCATATAGACAAGCAATTTCACAATCAAGTGATAAATCAAATGTAAGATCTCTAATCAAATTCTTAGTATCGTAAACCGCAAATGTGTCTGAGAAATTTTCTATTACAATTGATATAATTGCATTATCAATATTGAAATTGCAAGTCTGTCTCTGGTACAAAATAAACTTAATTTTTGTTTGAATTCCAAATTCGTTTTATTTAACAATGATTTGTTTCAAATTCGAATTGTACTGACCCGTCTAAACAGGGTCAATAATTCAAATACATATTTCAATCCCTCCCATGTTCAGACATTACATATTTGTCACATAGATGCGGATGTAGCAGTTGTTTAAATGCGTTCCCGTGCTCTGTGCACTTTTTTATGCTTAAAAAAAAATAAAAAATAAAAAAAATAAAGAGAAACGAAAGAAAGACTCACTGTCACAGAGAAATTAAATATGTTTGCTGAATTCTGAATTCACAGATGAGTTTGAGTATCATTTTTTCTTAATTACGTAAATGAAAAAATTTATATTTTAAGAGAATTTTTAGAACTAGAAACTCAACCCAACTCACGCCAATTTATAAAAAAATCGTAGTACCGTTGACAAACTATACAAAAAATGTGGGTACGAAATTTACCGGTGCATATTACCGATTATGACTGATATCGATAGCGTTTGCATTTTTTTTTTGCTTTCGAGAAACAAATTTTTACTCTCCTGCAGATCATTTTGTAATTTACATCGTTTTTCTTTGTTTGAGGCTCTTGCTGCATTCTATTTAATTTTCGTCGTTGTGAGGTGTAGACGTGCGTGCAATTTATAAAACTGAAATTAAATAAAAGTGTAAAAAACTCGATAATTGATTGGAAAATTAATCTGCAATAAAAGAAAGGTAAGAGGAGACATAAAATAAAAAAAAAAACTGCTCAGCAGATAATTAAATTTTTACTATTTTCCTTGAACAGATTTTTCATTTAAAATGGCTGAAGCAGGAGCATCGAAAAAATCTCTATTGGACACCTTTAATCAGGTTAAGTTAAGGAAGATGAATGAATTGCGCAAGGAAAACGAGTTTTGTGATTTGATTCTAAAAAGTGAAGATGGGCTGGAAATTAAAGTGCACAAAAACGTTGTCTCCTCTGCAAGTAACTACTTCAAAGATTTACTAACACTTTCAATGAAGAAGAAGAAGAAAGGAAAATACCAAGAGTCAATTCTATTGCCAGACATAAGTGCAGATGTTCTAGAAAAAATAATTACGTTCATCTACACCAGCGAATTTGAAGAAAAAATTGAAAATGTCGAGAAAATTATCAAATATGCAGCGATTTTCCAGCTTGAGCAATTAGTTGAAATCTGTTCATTAGAACTGAGTGAATCAATTACGGATCAAAGCTGTGTGAAGTATTGGCGGTTGGCTAAAAACAATCTAATCTATAGTTTGGAGGATAAGTCTTTGGCCTATATCGCAATCAAGGGTGATTATCTTTTTAAGAACTCATTAATCAGCGACTTAACTATCGAGGAGATGCGATCTTTACTTGCTGATAAGAGGTTACATCTAGAGTGCGTCGAAAAAAATATCTTTGAACATGTATGGAAATGGGCAGAAAATAGAATTTCTGAAACCGAAAGCTTCTCTCAAATATTTTCGGAAGTTGCCGATTTATTTAACTATGCTGAATTAGAGCAGGAATTTATCCTTCCGAGAATTTTTTTCAACGACGATTTAACAGAGAATGGCGAGCTTTTGAAGAAGATTGCTAAATTAACTAAGCAAAAGTACGAAGCAGTTTCCAGCCCTTTTTTCTTTTATAAACCCACTCAACGGCTATTGGGATTGACACAAAATAAGATGTTCATCGGCCTTGGAGAAGAGAGGACCATAGAAAAGGAAATGGACCTTCGAAAATATTTTAGTTGTACAACATTCGACAATAAATTGTTATTGTGTGGAGGAGAGGACTCTACTTCTTGTGAGATATTCAACACACAGGAGTGGAAAGCGTTTCCATCTATGAATTCAGGAAAACAGGGGCATCAGTGTGCATATCTTGACAGCAAAATCTATGTGTGCGGTGGATTTGATAGCAAAACCGTGGAAATTTTTGATTTATGCAAAGAAGAATGGGAATACGGTCCACAAATGCCTGAAGATAATTGGGATTTTGGATTAACTGGAGTAAATGGAACATTATATGCCATTGGAGGCTGGACTAATAACGTCCAAATGCTAGATCCTCGAACACATAAATGGAATTTTTGCTGTAGCTTTAATGAAGATATGCTAGATATATCAAGTTGTGTTTCAATCGGTCCTTACATTTATTGTTTTGATTACGAAAATCGATCTATCTTCGACACTCGATCAAACAAATTTATCGAAAGTATTCGTTTGAAGGACAAACATTTTCGTTGTAATTATTGCGAACTTGACGGTTACATTTATGGCTTCGGATATCAGAAAGATTCTGCTGGTGAATATTCCTTGAATCTCGTTCAATATCATCTCGATGGGAAACAAGGATTTAAGAAATCTTATGGATTATATAACGAGAAGAAGACAACTGGTATAGTATCTTTATATTACTAAAAAAATTGCATTGTTTTTGTATAATAAATGGAGAGAAATACATTGTTTTCGTTGGTTTTAATTTTATCCATTCTTTTCAATATTGTTGATAACTTCTTAGGCATTTCCTTTTTCTAGTTTTGGACATGTGGTGTAACTTTCAGGTACTGACCTACATATTTATGGAAAGTATCATAATTTCGGTATTGTCAATCGATATAAGCCTGAAATTGTTGAATCGGTGCCGCGGACCTATACGTTTTTCTTCAAGGGCCACTACACTTGCTTGATTCGATCAAAATGTATCCAGGAGTGTGAACAACTATACTATAGGAAAGAAGGTCTGCATATATTGTAATAGAATGGTGATCCTCTAAATAAATGGGTGGAAAATAAAGCCCCCTTCTTCTGGTAAAAAGAATGAAGTTGAATCGTTAAAGAGGGGTTTTCACATACCTATCTACAAATTTGGTAGGACAGTTAACAAAATTGGATTATAATAAATTTTATAGGTTCTTTACAATCATCTAGAGAATTCTTCAGTAGGCATATGTGAAAAACGTCTGGGACAAAGTGGGCAGTTCTTAAAAGTGACATACATTAGGTACTCGTATGCAAAAGTATAAGATGCAATTATTGGGGGAGTTAATCCACATTCCTTAAAAGTACATATGGGGGACAGAGAAAGGATTACAAATATTTTATTGTCATCTAATTCTATTCTATATTTTCATTTTGCAAGTCCACTGAACTATGGGGTATTTCATACAGAACTTAAGTTCAGCGGAATAAAGTATTTAAACCAAAATGAGAAAACTAAAGAAAATTGATAGAAATTGTTGTTGTTTCAATAATCGATGGTTGATTTTGGTAATACATTCACAAATACGCTCCTAATCTTGCAAGAAGTAAATAATTCTAATAAATAATTAATAATAATGATGATGATGACACATACATAGATAAATTGCTTCCGATATAACTGTGAATCCTCTACATTAACACCTCGATTTTGTCTCATTTCGAAGTTGCGTCAACGAACAACGATTTTTAACGAGAAGTAAATCTTGAGGCCATGTCGCTGTTATGAAAAATCCCCACTAAGCATGAAATCAGCTGATTCCTCCAGATTAAAATAAAATGTTTGTTTCTTTATGATTATGCAATCTATGTACAACGCGAGCAACAAATCAAGAATTTTTTTAAATTATATATTTTAACATGAGGAAGAACATTATCAGGAATTAATCTGTATCAAAGCATTGACCGCATTATAAAAAGTCTTTCCTAACCCCCTGTCTACTAATCACTTGAGCATAGTTCTGGAGAATAAACTTATGGGAACCACATTTCCATGCCTCAAATTTATTGCAAACAAAATTTCAAATTTTTAAGGAGGCACAAAAATAATTTAAAAGTTGATACGATTCTATAGGCATGTCACAAGCTTAAAGGTTCGTCATCAATTGCAGCTGACATAACTGACGAACCGTTTTCACCAACACCTTGTTAAACGTGAACTGGAATGGTTTCCAGGACATGGTTAACCACTCTCTATCAAGACAGCCTTTCCCCAGCGGTAGGAACCTAACAAACGCAGATATAGATTCCCAAATAGATTTATTCACTAATTTAATTGCCTACAGAGCAAGCAATATAGATCGCTTCTCAAGGACTACTAGTATCAGAAACTATTTCTATAAAAAGCTTTCTGCAAATCTTCAAAGCCTGTATAAATACAGGCAAAAACTGCGGAAAATCATAAGTCGCATTCATCAAAGACCATTAAACTCCCAAAACGCGGCCTACCAGTCCATTCTTTCCCAAGTTAAATGCTTATCGGTCATCATCAATGAGCAAACTAAACTATTCTGCGATGAGCAGGATAGGAAAATACTTGAAAAAATCAAGCCAGGCGCACAGAAAATATTAACAAAATCTGTTCCAGGAAGCCAAAACTGCCTAAGGTAATAAAGAACAGCCAAGGCACGCTAGTAGTCCCACAGGAAAAATGTAATGCATTCGCATCATATTTTCAAGAAACTTTTAAGGATAACTCAATCCTTAGTACTCCAGCCTTCTCCCTGGTAGTAAACAGCAGTGTCAATACTTTCCTGAATGCAAATGAGTTTAACCACAAACAGTTTTCTGCATGGATAACCCTGCAAACTATCCTGAAGAGGAAAATATTTTCAGCAACCCTCTACCCTCTCAACCCTCTCTCTTAGTCTTAACAAAGACAATAAACACCTAAAAATCAAGTGGTCCCGACAAAATTTCAAATGCAATTATTAAAAACTTTTACCTATAGCTCTGGATTTCCTAGTAACCGTCTTCAATAATTGCTACTTCCCAGAAAAATGTAAAAATCTCACGCCTCTTACCCATCCCCAAAAACACTTCGTCAAAAGACATCAAGGAGTTCAGGCTCATCTCCTTAATCTCAAACTTGGGAAAGTATTTTGAGAAAGTCATCAAGCAACAGGCTATAAATACCTGTGAAGTTCGGCTTTCCCTCACACCTCAATATGTTTATCCACAGATTCTTAACTTCTAGGAAATTCTATGTGAACTCGAAGAACTGAAATCAACACTCAAGGCAATAGAAGTTGGTGTCCCCCAAGGCTCTATTTTAGGCTAAATTCTTTTCAATCTCTATACTTCACACCAACCTCCAGACGAGAGTGGGACACACTCTTATACGCTGATAACTCCCAAACGTATGCCCAATCTGGCTACCAAATTTGGCTACAAATAAAGTCAACCTGCACCTTAAAAAGTTAGAAAGTGGGGGATCAAAATAAATATCCTAAAATCTGAATTTATCTGCATTCGAAAGCTTTACACGTGGCGACACCGCCAAGCTGCGAAAACCAAGAGCATGAAGCTATCTACAACAGGGGAAAAATAAAGCCCCCACAAAGTTCGATATACCTGGGTATCAAATTGCCTGAACTTCTAAGATTCAATGACCATGCTAAAGTGACCATTAGCAAAGCCAGTTTCGCATACAGCTTACTTGGTTTAATAATAAACTTCAAGGACGGCCGCTCAACTCAGACCAAACTTCTATTATACAAACAACTCATAAGATTTGTCATTTCCGAACAGAGTAGTCTACGAGGCAGCCAACATCACTGCAATCCAGGAACAAGCAAGTTCAAAAAATATTAAAACCACCCATTCCCACTTATAAACAACCTGCAGGACCTTCTCATACCGACAAACTTTAATTACCCCACACCCCTGCTCTTAACAAAGCCTGAGGCTAGAAACATCTACCATCTACATGATGGTAGAATAAGTTTCTATGACCATAAAGGCGATTTCTAAACTCCCAAAAATCCACATCCCATCCTCTCTATCTCCCCCCCCCTCCTCCTACCCCTCCTCTGTGGGATCAATTCATTCCAAGGGAGTTTTACTGTTTCTCACCTTTTAGCCTTAAAAAAAACAAATACACAAAAATTTAAGAGCACAGCAGTAAATAATTACTTTAGTTGAGTAAATATTGTCGAATTACTGTTACCGCTGTAAGGATACTGCTGTTGTTGTTGTTGTCGTTGTTGTCGATTAGTAACAAAAAATAACCAAAAACAAATAAAACTTGGACGTGTAAAAATTAACTCGATGCTACCGCGTAAATTTAGTTTCTTAACGTAATTCAACGACAGAAGCAAGTGGACCACAAATTATCGATTTTGTTGTAGTTCAGTTTCAATTCTATCGAAGCTAAGATGCACGATCTTCCATAAAAGTCTTCGAAGTTTTGATTGAACTCGTTTAAATATAACCTAAATATCCAGTGACATGTAAGAAGGTCTGTAAGGACAATAAAATTGCAGAGGGAAAACCTCCTCAACACCGGGAATCTGGTCGGCCACTTGAAAGTCCTTGAAGAAATCCTATAGGACGTGATGATCAACCCAATCTCAGACGTTACCTATATGACGAAACGCTATAAACTTTCAAACACCATTCAAGATGATCTTCGGAGATCGTCAACAGCAGCATTCTGGTGATCTACCCTTTGTAAAAACATTTCTTTGAATGATTTACGGATGGATCCAAAATAGAAGGCAGGACAGGCGCGGGCATATATGGATGGAATTTTCGACTGGCTTAGGCAGTGGGGACATCACCTACTATATTCATGTGTTTTCTAATAACAAATACGAGTTAAATAAAATAAAGCCCAAAATTTTGTTGAGCCAAAAAAGGAGAGGAGCAGGGGAGAACTTTACAGACAGTTGGACAGGCCCAACGATTATCTATCTAACAAAGTTTAAATCACCATCATAGTGTGTAATGTTCAGAAGTCACAGGGTGATCTATAAAAACATACCCAGTTATCTCGGAAACCGTTAGGATACCCCCCCCCCCCAACCTCGCGCCGGCACTACCCATAAAATTAATTTGTCTAAAGACCGCCACACCTCAAGCAAATCGTACGACTTGGCATGCACAAGCCAAGACATACGATTTGCATTAGCGTATATACCGAAAGTCTGAGCTTGCGTTGAAACTGAAGTCTGACATGAACGAAATCGGCTAAAACTATTACGTACAAGCAAACCTGACGACTTTGCTTTAGAATTGAACTTAAGTCTGCATAAAAGTCGTTGCGTGTGGAGGCAAAAGTTAACATCCGATTTTGTCTAGTTAATTCTATACAAATGTCATAAGATTTGCTTGTACGCAATAGTTTTAGCCGATTTCGTTCATGCCCCAACATCGGCAGCAATCATGAGTGAGACTACTTTTTATATGTTGCATAATCTGATGAAAATGTCGACGGAAAGAATTAATCTCGATGACTATAAAAATAAAAATAAAAATAAATAAAGAATGAAGAATGTAAGACGAAAACTTTCAAGTTACACCACATATCAAAAATTTAAAAAAGGAAATGCCCAAGCAGTGATCAACAATATTGAAAAGAATGAATTAAAATTAAAACAATGAAAAATGTATTTCTCTCTATAAACAAGAATTTTATTAGTAATACAAAGATACAATACCAGTTGCCTTCTTCTCGTTATATAATCCGTAAGATTTCTTAAATCCTTGTTTCCCATCGAGATGATACTGAACGAAATTCAGGGAATATATATCAGCAGAGTCTAACTGATATCCGAAGCCATAAATGTAACCGTCAAGTTCACAATAATTGCAATAAAAATATTTCTCTATACAATGAATATGTTGGATAGGTTTGTTTGATCGAGTGTCGAAGATAGATCGGTTTTTGTAATCAAAACAATAAATGTAAGGACCAATTGAAACACAACTTGTTCTTCCTAATCCGCGCATATCTTCACAGCAAACATTCCATCTCTGTGTTCGAGGATCTAGTATTTGGACGTTATTAGTGCAGCCTCCAATGGCATATAATGCTCCATTTACTCCAGCTAATCCAAAACCCGAATTATCTTCAAGCATTTCTCGACCGCATTCCCATTCTCCTTTCTTTAATTCAAAAATTTCCACAGTTTTGCTTTCAAATCCACCACACACATAGATTTTGCTGTCAAGATATGCACACTGATGCCCCATATGTTTTCTTGTTTTCATAGATGGAAACGCTTTCCACTCCTGTGTGTTGAATAACTCACAAGATTTAGTGTCCTTGCCTCCACATATCAACCATTTATTGTCGAATGTTGTACAACTAAAATCTGATCGAAGGTCCATTTCTTTTTCTATGGTCCTCTCTTCTCCTAGGCCGATGAACATCTTATTTGGTGTCAATCCCAATAGCCGTTGAGTGGGTTTATGAATGAAAAAACGGCTGGAAGCTGCTTCGTACCTTTGCTTAGTTAATTTGGCAATCTTCTTCAAAAGCTCGCCATTCTCTGTTAAATCGTCGTTGAAAAAAATTCTCGGAAGGATAAATTCCTGCTCTAATTCAGCATAGTCAAACAACTCGGCAACTTCCAAAAATACTTGAGACAAGCTTTCGGTTTCAGAAGTTTTTTCTCCAGCCCATTTCAAGACATTTTCAAAGATCTTTTTTTCGTCGCATTGCAGATGTATCCTCTTATCAGCAAGTAAGGATCGCATCTCTTCGATAGTTAAGTCGCTGATTAATGAGTTCTCAAAAAGATAATCAGATTTGATAGCGATATACGCCAAGCACTTATCCTCCAAACTATAGATTAGATTGTTTTTAGCCAACCGCCAATACTTCAGACAGCTTTGATCCGTAATTGATTCGATCAGTTCTAATGAACAGATTTCAACTAATTGCTCAAGCTGGAAAATCGCTGCATATTTGATAATTTTCTCGACATCTTCAATTTTTTCTTCAAATTCGCTGGTGTAGATGAACGTAATTATTTTTTCTAAAACATCTGCAGTTATGTCTTTTTTTTTTTTTTTTTTTTTTTTTTTTTTATATTATTAAGCCAAGCTCAGGGGATACCCTATGATGCAAAGCACAGCATGGCAGGAAGGAGATAGGGAAAGGATTAGGGGATATGAGGAGAGTGGCGGAGGTGCCGATGTATGTCGCCCTTAAACTTCCGCAGATTGTACGCCGGAGGAAAAACAGAAGATGGTAAGCTGTTCCACATTCGCACTGTTCGGGATAAAAAAGCATCACGGAATTTTACTGTACGGCCGAAAGTAATTTGAAGGGTTAAAGGATGTGCGCGGTTTGCAGCGCGAGTATTGCGTGCAGGAATCATTCTACAAGGGATTAGACTAGATATTTCATCAGAACATTGACCATGCATATAGCGATAAAGGAGCGAAAGGCATCCAACATTGCGGCGGTGCTCGAGTGAGTCGATATGACAAGTTATTGCCAAATCGCCAATGAGCTTGAAGGCTCTCTTTTGGACAATATCCAATGAAGCTAGGGCTGTGCGACCAGCCCCGGCCCATATATGGGAGTTGTACTCCATTCTAGGTCTAATGTAGGACTTGTAGAGGAGCGCTAGATTTGACGGGCTGAAATATTTCTTACACCTTTTCAGAAATCCAAGACATTTCGATGCTTCTTTGGCAACAGAGAAGATGTGATCTGTCCAGTTTAACTTACTGGAAATATTAATGCCAAGAATGCTTAGTGACGGTGAATCAGAAATTAATGCTCCATCAAAAGAAACGGGTGTGGTTAAGTTATGATCTTGTTTTAATGAGATAAGACAGCTTTGGGACTTTGATGCATTGAATTCGACGCGATTCGCTTTGCCCCAAGCGAGGATATTGTTAAGATCGTTATTCAATGATCTAGTCATGCAATCTCGTTTAACACATGCAGCATTCCCCCTGGATTCCGCAAGAGTGTCAAAGGAGTAAGCGAAATCAAGTGTACTGTCATCTGCGAAACTATGGATGGGATTGAAAGTAAGGGAAAGCAGATCATTAATGAAAATTAAAAAGAGAGTTGGAGAGATAACAGAGCCTTGAGGTACACCGGCATTTATGGGATGCGGTTCAGATGTAACGCCATCTAATACAACACGTATTTGGCGACTAGATAGGAAACTTTCAATCCATAATAGAAGAGGAGGGGAGAGACCAAGTGCTTTGAGTTTGGCTAAAAGGGCTGGATGCCAGACTCTATCAAAGGCTTTTGAAATATCTAGGGCAACGATTTTAGACTCACCAAAATTGTGAAGACTACGGTTCCAACGTTCCGTAAGAAAAGTCAGCAAGTCTCCAGATGAGCGTCCAGCTCGGAAGCCATATTGGCGATCGTTGATGAGATGATTAGTTTCAAGATACTTCATTAATTTAGAGTTAATGATAGATTCAAAAACCTTTGAAAGAATCGAAGTGATCGCAATTGGTCGATAATGGCAGAAGAATGGATTCTTGGTATTTTTCTTTCATTGGAAGGGTTAGTAAATCTTTGAAGTAGTTACTTGCAGAAGAGACAACGTTTTTGTGCACTTTAATTTCGAACCCATCTTCACTTTTTAGAATTAAATCACAAAACTCATTTTCCTTGCGCAATTCATCCAGCTGCCTTAACTTTACCTGGTTAAAGGTGTCCAATAAAGATTTTTTCGATGCTCCTGCTTCAGCCATTTTAAATAAAAAATCTGTTGAAGGAAAATAGTAAAAATTTAATTACCTGCTGAGCAGTTTTTTTTATTTTATGTCTCCTCTTACCTTTCTTTTATTGTAGACTAGGATTTTCCAATTAATTATCGAATGGTTAAAATTTCTTTAATATCAATACTCGTGTCAGCTCACGTTATTAAGTTTTCTAAAAACACTTCCTCAACAGATTGTGTAAATTGCACGAACTTCTACACCTCATAACGATGGAAATTCAATAGACTGCAGAACCTCAAGTCAAGTCAAGAACTGAAATTTTATTTATTTACTCCTGACATTGAAAACGCTGCACTTTTAATTTTTAGGAGAGGAGGTAATTACTAGGTAGGTATAGAACAGTACCCTGAATCTTAAACTCCCTAGATATAATTATGTACCTACCTATGGCAAACATAACCTAATAAGTTAAGTTAACTTTGCCTATGTCATGAGTCACACTCCTTTTTGTTATCTGTATCACTGTACCGCCATTTGGTGCTTGCAATCTGGTAATACAAAAAAAGGACAAAAGGACAGGTTCTGAGAAATGCAAATGACTTAAAACAACCAATGAGAAACGTGCTGCTTCGAGATATGAGTATGAAACTATACTCTTTTATCTTTCTCCAACTTTTCTGAATATTTGTGTAGTTAGATGATGCTATACAAGTGATCCTGATTAGATGGTGTACTGAACGTTCTCAAGTATAGGTACCTCACCCACCTTTATGATTACCTACCTGCATGAGTCACTTTGTTGTTGCCGAGCAAATTATTTTCCATTTCCAAGTAAATTGGCAGCTGAATATCGAATTATACCTGCAATTGGCAGCAAAATGACTCCTCTAGGTATTTAGTGGGAAAAAAATGGATTTCCTGGAAATTTACAATGCAACTTCGAAAAGATGCAAATCAAGGTGTTGTAAAAGCCAGACTCTAACTTAGTCCTGACATTCCAAAAATAATTGCAGGACAAAAGTTTGATTTGAATAGCTCCTGCGTCCTAAATTACTATTCATAGAGAAAAATTGTCTTCTGATTATCTTAAGCTTGCTTTCTTTTTTTCCCAACCGTAATCAAATTTTTATATCTTTCCTAACAAAATTATTTGAAAAATTTTATTATTTGTGTGCCTCCTTAAATATTTGAAATTTTGTTTGCAATAAAGGCATGGAACTTTGGTTCCAGAACTATGCTCAAGTGATTTGTAGACAGGGGGTTAGAAAAGACTTTTTATAATGCGCTCAATGCCTTGGTACAGATTATTTCCTGATAATGTTCTTCCTCCTGTAAAAATTTCTGATTTGTTGCTTGCGTTGTACATAAATTTCATAATCATACACGCAAAGAAAAAAAAAAATCAACCAAAATTACCTTTTGAAAATGAGCTTATCAACGAATATAATAATATTAACCTATAGAAAATAGTTGAAGGGCAATAGTAAAATAAATCAAGGTACTTGTATAGAAGAAGAAAAAAATGGTACAGTAACCAGAATATTTGTCAATTTACAAAATAATTGTTGAGTATCTGATAACGCATGTTTAATCAACAATCTTACAGTTGATTAACAACAGTCCGACTATTAATCAACAATGTTTTGTTAATGTTTTTCAACAGCGCTGTACGTATTGAAAAATACCTGCGAAATAAGATATTTGTTCGGATGTTTTGTTTTTTAAATAAATAAAAAAGAAATTTAATTAAAGTATTTATTTATTTGTCAAGAGTTCACAAATTTAAAAATTTTAATTAAACATTTTAAACTTTAATAATATTAAAATTTTTGAACATTAATTTTGTCATTTGTTAATGAGGTAAGCTTTTATTATTTATATGAATTGATAATATGATTATTAAACGTGAATGTACAGTTTATTTTAGGTCCAGAATATAAAAGCATTAAACAAAACGAAAAAATTACGTCATGAAAGCAAATTAACGGAAGTAGTCTATTTGTAATATTTTTATGTAAGTTCACTCAATAGACAAAATATACTTGGACAGAGAATGTCTTCATAGAAGTACTTTTGTACAAAAATTCAAATATTTTCATACGATTAGGGATATTTTAAGTACAAAATATGAAAGCATTTAAGATAAGCATCTAACGTTGATAAAAAAAATAATAAATTTATATTTTATATTGTCATAAACATAAAGGACGAAAAATTCTTCACACTTAGATATATCTTTACCCACTGCGATTATTAATGGTTGCTGTAACCAGGGACCGAAAGAGTTATAAGAAATATTTTAAAAGTCTGGTTTTAACAATTTCTTATTGATATATTTTGTATTTTGTCTTCTAATGAAATAGTTAAAAAGACAATTTTATTTTCTTCTGAGTAAATAACAGTCTTATCTCAAGTTTTATATTTCTGTCTCAGTTTAACATTTAAAAATGAGTTTTATTTTTTTCCTCAAGAAATAAACCTGTCCGAATAAGATTCTTAAGGAAAGAAAAATTGGAATCGACAATCCCTTCTTGGTGTTGCCATACATAGCTTTGGTTTTTCACTGTAAACGGCGTTTTTAAAAAAACTGTAAATTTAAGTTCAATAAAATAAGTAAAAAACGAGTTTTCAAACAAAACTGAGGCCAATCCGCATGAAAAAGTAGAAAATAAACTTTTCTCCACACACAGAGGTGGACTCAGATTTTTTGATTGGGACATCTCTTTTGAATATTCTTTCTCTACATGAATCAAAACACTTATTACCTCTGATTGATCATACTGAAATATATCGGTGATTGTCAGCTAATAAAATCTGAGTCCACTTCTGTGTGTGAAGAATAGTTTATATTCTACTTTTTCATGCGGCTAAGCCTCAGTTTTGTCTGAAAACTCGTTTTTTACTTATTTTTTTTTCTACTTTTTTCACGTTAACTAAATTGGAAAATTCTGCATTTTTCCTGAAACAGATTTATCACTATTCATATCGATGAAAATTTTTCCGATGATTTTCCCCGCTTTTCCGGGTTTTCCATGGAGTTTTTCACTAAAGCAACTTTATGCAACTAATTTCGCTCTACAACTTTGTCTTAGGTTGCAAAACGCTTCCTTGATCGGAAAAACCCCGGAAAAGCTTTTTACATGAATTTTCCTCGATTTTTTCTGCAAGTTTTCACCATTGTCGGAGAGAAAGTAATGATGCAAGTTGATAGGCAACTTGATCCTGCATAATTTAGAAAACTTTTTTACCGGAAAAGTCGGAAAATTCCGGAAAATTTCTTCGGAAAAAATCGGAAAACTACATTTGTCGTGAAACGGATTTATCACTAATCATATTTGTACCAAATTTTCAAATGATTTTTCCCGATTTTCCGGGTTTTCCATGGAAATTTCCGGTTCAAATTTTGATAGATTCAATTGTCACCACGCAACATGAACCTGTGTGCCAAATTTCAGGTCGCTGTGATAACGAAAATAGTAAAAAAGAAATATATAAATATACAGACAGATAAATTCGTGTACGAGTTGAAGGGAAGGGCTGGCCTCAAAAATAGGACCAATTGGGCAACTTCTTCGTAATTTAAAAAAATTTACAAATTTTATCTTGTAACAAATATATGACAACAAAAATAGAAAACGTCCATTGATAAGTATTATTTCCTGAAGAAAGTAAAAAATTCGAATTGTGAGTTTTTTTATTTTTCTAGTAGACGAAATATGTAAAACTCTGACAAAAACTTTTATATCGATGTTAAATAATATAAAATTTTTTTTAACAATTAAAATTAAAATATAAAAAATATGTCTTACAATAACAGTTAGGATTGTATTTATACATTAAAATCGAAGCTTTTTTTATTTCAACGTAGGCAGCTAGTATAAGTGCTGTACACATACACCCCGTTTGTACTACGCTACTTCCTAGAAAACTTTATGAAAGAGTTTTTTCGCTTACAGTTATTTACCATCCCTGGCTGCAACTGCTCATCGTAAAAATTCTTTCAGATTTGAAATTTTATTATCGATGTCACTTGAACTCACCGCATGAATAAGGAAGAAATTTTATGAATCCTTTATAGTTGATTTCAAAATAATTCTTTTTCCGCTATCTTTTCTTTCATAGTGTTTAATATTCGGTGGCATTAGATGAAACTATTACATCGAAAGATTGATTTTTGTGCATTAGAGTACATTATGTAATAATAGAAATTATTGTTGATCTCCCATTCCCATTTTCGGTAAAGCCCATATCCTTTTTCTTTAAAAAGGGTAGCAAAGTCTAGATCTAGCTGCAAATATCAAATACACGCTAAAATATATATTTATAATTACTAAATTGAACCCTTCAGAATGCTTAAATAAAGGCCACTGCTGGAAAACCCTCCCACAGGTCTTCAGAATCTATATAAATATAGACAAAACCTGCGGAACCCTCAATACTCAAAATTCTGGTTATCAGTCCGTCCTTTCTCAAGTCAAGTGCTTATCAGTAATTATAGATGAGCAAACTAAATTGTTCTGCGATGAACAGTTTAGAAAAAGACGTGAGAAAATAAAACCAGGCCCACAGACCTTTGATAATATTAACAAAGTCTGTTCTAGGAAGTCAAAACTCCCTAAAATCATAACCAGCAACGAAGAAACTCTATCATCTCCACAGGAAAAGTGCGAGGCCTTTGCAACATTTTTCCAAAATACTTTCAAAGATAACTTAAGCCTCAGAGACCCAACCTTCTCTTTTGAAGTAGATAGGTGTGTAAGCACTTTTCTCAGTGCTAACGAATCCATACCACAAACATTTTTCGCTGTGGACAACCCAGCAATCTACCCAGAAGATCAAGACATTTTCACAAACCCCCTCCAACTTTATGTCCTAACTAAAACAATAAATAGCAAAAAATCGAGCGGCCCTGATAAAATTTCAAACTCAATCCTCAAAAAGCTACCTCCTATAGCACTCGATTTCCTCGCAACTATTTTTAACAATTGCATAAATAATTGTTACTTCCAGGAAAAATAGAAAGTCTCACGAATTTTCCCCATCCCGAAAAAATTTTCGTCTAAAGACATCAAGGAATTTAGACCAATCTCCCTCATCTCAAATTTAGGAAAGCTTTTTGAAAAAGTTATCCAGTTACAAATAACAATTACCTGTGAAGAAAAACACATCCGCCAAAAATTCTCAATTCGGCTTCAAGCCCAAACATTCTACATTCCACCCTTTACTAAAATTCCACACGGATGCTACAAGAGCTCTAAACAGAAACGAATGCACGGTCGGGTGCTTTCTCGACGTTGAAAACGCCTTTGACTCAGTTTGGACGGCAGGGCTAATATACAAATTAAACCAATTCGGCTTTGCTCCACACCTAAACAGACTTATCCACAGTTTCCTAACTTCTAGGAAATTTTATGTGGAACTTGACGACCACAAATCTCCGCTCAAAACAATTGCAGCAGGAGTTCCCCAGGGCTCTATACTGGGCCCAATACTCTTCAACCTCTACACCTCAGACCAACCTCAAAACGAAAGCGGAACAACGCTACTCTTTGCCGATGACTCCCTCACATACGCTCAATCTCGCTGCCCACTCCTGGCAGTCAATAAAGTCAACCTACACCTCAGCAAGCTAGCCTCTTATCACAAAAAGTGGGGGATCAAAATTAATGTCCAAAAGTCCGAACTTATCTGTATTCGGAAGCCTAGCATCGGGCGAAATCGCCAAGTCGCTAAATCCAAAAGAATTACGGCAGTATATAATGGAGGAGCAATAAAGCCCACACAAACAGCAAGATATCTAGGAGTAAATTTCCATGAACTCCTACGATTCAATAACCATGCTAAAGCAACGATTAGCAAAGCCAATTTCGCGTACAGCCTTATAAGCCCTATAATCAATGTCAGGGACGGACTCACAACCCAGACAAAACTACTCATATACAAGCAACTAATAAGGCCTGTCATCACTTATTGCTTTCCCATATGGCACACAATCTCCCCCACATATATGAACCGCCTTAGTAAGCTCGAAAGAAAGATTCTTAGAGCTTGCACAGGACTCCATAGGCGAGCCAACGGAAAATACTACCGCAACGAAGTATTGTACGAGGCAGCCAATATAACTCCTATCAAGGAATATCTGTTCGGTCAAACCGAAAAACAAGTCGAGAAAATCCCTATCCATTCAAATCCACTCATAAACAACTTGCCGGATCTTCTAATACCGGCAAATTTCAAATATCTGTCACCCTTGCTCTTGGCTAAATCGGATGCTAGAAACATCTACCTCCGCGAAGGTAGAATAAGTTTCTATGACACCAAAGGAGATTACTACAGGGGGTAATTCCAAATAACCTCAAGAACCCGGGAATGTCTCTGATGAAACCTGCCAATATAGGAACTTTCCAGTCCTTAATTTCCTAAAGATCCCAAAACATATCCAATCCTCATTCCCTCCCAGTCCCTCCCAAATTTAACAACAAACTCTTGCGAGAAATTCATTAACTATAGCTGATGTGGCGCAGCAGCTGTAAGGAAAGAACAAACAACAACACGAGAGGTGATAAAAATCAAACCAAATATCAACAAGAAGGAAAAACAAAACATCTAATCGAACTGAGGGCCAAAGATAAGCCCCAACGCCCTAAAGAAGACAAAGCTGAATGATGTGAAAAATCATCAAGCAAAATCCAAAGAAGGAAGACAAAGAAGAAATTTGACAGCGCAAAAGCACTTGACTTGACTTGACTTGAAAACCCAAGCAGTTGCGGATCCAGGGGGTGCGGGGGTGGTCCTAGGGGTCATGACCCCCTAAATTTGAAGAAAAAATATATAATTAAATGAGGTATTTGAAAAAATATATTTATTATTTTATACTTTTTTATTTATATAATTCAACTTCAAAAAAATTTTTTATTCAAAAACTTAAAAAAATCAAAATTTATTTCAATGATTATTATGTATAGGTTTTTCTCAGAATTTGAGTTTCGGACCCCAGCTTTGGGTGATCCAAGAGAAACACTTCCCAAGCCACGAAACAGACTCCCTCACTACCACATCAGAGCCTTAACTTAGTCCTAACTTCTAACATTTTAAAATATTTGCAGCGTTCTTATATAAAACCACTGATACATATGTAAATTATGGACTGACTCAAAACCCTCGAGAATACTTCCCAAGCCATGAAACAGAAATCTATATGTGTGCGTTCGGAGTCCATTTTCTAAAATGTTCTATATTGATACTTATGGAAAAGTGCTAAACATTGGCGTTATATATGCCACAGAGCCTAAACTACTATCCATACAGGAAAATAGTCTTCTAGTAATTTACAGCTTGATTGCTTATCTTCCCAAAGGTTACACTTCCTATATACCTTACTTAACAAAATAATAAAATAGTTTTGATTACAAAGTAACCTTACCATTTAATGCTCAATACCTCTCAGCTCAGTGATAATTGCATGTGTGTATGTGCAGCCGGAGTCCGAATCTGTAGGCAGCTACATTCGATATCATCATCCCACGGCATGCCATGACGGCACAGCGACATTACAATGATTACTCAGCTGAGAATTTTTGTTTGAGAAATCGTAGTCATTTGGTTAAGATTAATTTTTTTAAATAATTTTCTTAGGAAATGTATGAAAATTTTTTTACGGTTCGGAAGATAAGAAAGCAAGCTTAATATTATCCGAACACCATTTTTCTGTATGAATAGTAGTTTAGGGCGGAGGAGCTATTCAAATCAAACTTTTGTCAGTTTTACATAAGAACACTGCAAATATTTTAGAATGTAAGGACTCCGTTAGGCCTCGCATGTGGTAGGAAATGAGTCTGTTTCATGGCTTGTAAAGTATTCTCGAGGGTTTTGACTGACTACGTCCATAGAAATACACTGCAGAAAGTGGGCTCATTTCTATATAGCGTTCTCTTTCGGTCTAAGCACGAACTACTAATTCGCACGTCACATATAAATGTGACCTAACTCAAAATTTGTCGTTTTTGAGTTAATTACACCATGAAATTGGTATATTTCTATGTGATTGTTTTTGCCGCTAGATAGCGATAGTGTCACTTTTCTTTTACTTAAGAACAGAGATATTCTACATAGAACAGTGTCACTTTTTGAGTTGTGACGATCTTCATTACAAACGTAAATATGTTTTCGACATTTTAACAGTATTATTTTAAATATTGTGTCACTTTTCCACAAAACGGCATTTATTTCTTAAAAATTGTATTTTGAGTTGTGCCACTTTAAAAAAAAAAAAAACTTGTAAAAATATTTATTTATCAACAAAGAAAAGCGACACAACTTAAAGGCATGCGGGATCAACAGTTAACCTCGCTAACTGCGGTAACAAAAACTTAAAAATTCTTCTATATAAATCTTCAGAAATAAATTTACTAACAAATTTAAGAGTTCAGACTATTTTTAGCAAACAATTACTACGTTAAGCTAGAATTAAATTTATGTACAGTGTTTCGTTTTTTCGCTATCCTGAAAAGTTGTATTTTTTGAGTTGTGTCACATTTCTATGTGACGTACGAACTGCGAAAGGACTGTAACAACAAATAGATAAGTGGGTTCGTCGAAATAAATATTTTTAAATTAATTATTTGGGTTAATAGAAATTCGAAAGGTTTCACTTTTCAACTTTCCGCCAATGGATTTTTCAATGTTAGCGCCGACACACAAAATTGTACCTGCATGAAATAGCATATCAAGCAGTCCATATTTATGCCAGTGTGTAAAACTGAGAAAAGTTTGGTTTGAATGACTCCTGCAGTTTGCACCCTATTTTATTAAAAAAATTATTTTGTGTAAAAAAAAGTATACTAAAAAATGACACATCATCCACACCGCTTAATGCAGATTTTTCCTCGCCACAGTATTGCGGTGGCTAGCTAGGTGAAGCGACTTGGATGTTGTTTTTTTTCTCGAATTAACTTGTAAGATGACCCCCCGCTAATTTCAATTCCAAGTAACATTTTCACTCACTATGAAAATTGTCTCCGTACATTGTGTACTTTCTTCCAGTTTTTTTTTAACTTTATCCCAAGGAGAATTATTTTTATTCTGAGCAACGAAATGATATTTTTAATGTCTGTAAAAATATATGATTTAAATTTTTGATATCTACTAACTTTTAAACAGCAAATTTTACTTTTTCATCAATAGCGGGACTTTCAGGATCTGTGAAAGAAACACCGGATGTGGTAGGAGATGTCAAAGGGGTTGTAGTCTAGCGCATGCAACCAACTCCTAACTTTGATAATCTTTTAGTGTTGTTATAGTACTTGTCGTACGAACGTCCGGAAGAATTTTGTTTTGGTCCTCTTCGATTATAATAAACACACTATTTTTGAATATAGAAAACGTATTATAATTTTGAAAATATAAAATTACTTAAAATACTTTTACCTTATTATCCTTAAATAAAAACTTTCTCAATTTCGGCGGACACTTTTTCAAAAATTGTGCGAATAATCTTTAAGCCATTTTGAATATACCAAGTAACTATAGCATCTACTAATATTTTTCTAGCTGCATCATCAAGTCGCTTATTTTCTCTTTGGCGGCACAAGATGTACTCTCCTCCGGGAAAATTGTTGACTGTTTCAATTAAGTCCTATATGTATTATACTGGGTCATTCAAATTGAGTTTTCTAAAGTAAATAATTAAAAGACATAGAATTTGAATTGAAACTGAAAAATTTTTTATTTATTTTTGAAATACAATGTTTGCCATTCATACTCTAAAAATGATATCTCCCATATGACCACCTCTTGCATCTCTACAATACCTGATTCTTTTATCAAAATTTTCAATCACATTCTGGCATAGTTGCGGCTCTATCTCACCAATAACTCGAATAATTTCTACTTTCAATGCTTCAACGTTTCGAGGATTATCCTTGTAGACCTGTGCTTTCACATGGCCCCAGGCGAAAGAAGTCTAACTGTGTTAAATCACAGGATCTTGAAGGCCAATTCACGTCACCGAATCTGGAAATAACACCGTCGTCTGGAAACTTTGTATGCAGTAATGGCAAAGTTTCTCTGGATGTTTGACACGTAGCCCCATCTTGTTGAAACCACATTTCTTCAGTATCAATATTTTCCAGTTTTAACCATAAAAAAGTTGTGATCATGGCTCTTCCAGCATCATTTTCGAAAAAGTACGAACCAATCACACCACCCGATCATAATGCACACCAAACAGTGACTCTTTGTAGATGCGTTCGCCTCTCTTGGATCACTCGAGGGTTTTCCTCTCCACAAATATATGGCAGTTTTGTTAATTAACGTAGCCACCAATCTCGAAATTCAATTATTCTTTTTACGGCCCAAGATACAAATAAGATTAAAATTTTTTATAGACTACCTTAAAATAATTAGAACTAAACTAAGAGAAAAAAATATGTGTGTATAGGAAAATTGCAAAGTTAAATTTAATAACATTAAGAAAAGTTGAAAAAAAATATATGCCTAATAGGAACAAAGAAAACCTAAAAAAGGAAGAAAAAGATATTAAAAGAATATGAATTACAAGAAAGCAAGAAATATTAATAAAAATTACATGCAAATGAATGAATACAGATCTTGGGCTTAAATGGAGAGCAATTAAATAGCACAATTGAGAAGAAGTCGCCTGAAAGTGCTGACTGAGCCCGCACATTGAATCCCTTGAATGCCACTTAAAGTTATCTAGAGCACACAGAATCTAAGGCTGGGAAAATAAGGCATCCATTTGTGAAATGAGGGAGCAAGAGTAGTTTGACCAAAGTCATACGTAAGCTTAGTGGCAGGATACTAGCATATAGCCAAAGACGACGAAGGCCTGCATAGATTTTAGATAGTATGGCACTTATGTGATCACAGCAGTTCATCTGGCAATTAAGGTACACTCCAAAATTTCGAGTCCTATTAACATATGGGATATTGATGCCATTAAGTAGAATTTCTGGCAATGCATACAGATCAATTCGTCGTGGATAGAATGCAATCAACTGGAATTTACTAGCGTTAAGACTAAGAACATTGTCGATTGACCAGCAGTAAATTCGTTGGAGGTCACAGTTAATGCGGCTTACATAATCTTTGATTAGACCTATGGGACGACTCAAATAAAACTGAACATCATCTGCATATAGGTGAACTTTCACGTCATGTATCACCTCTGAGAGATCATTTATGTATAAAATGAATAATAAGGGGACAAGAATAGACCCTTGGGGCACACCACAAGAAATGTGCAAAATATCTGAGGAATGACCATTTTTCAATATGACACGTTGGGTTCTACCGAACAGAAAATGTTTAATTAAAAGAATGGCAGAATGGCAGAAACCAAATCGCGAAGATAGTTTCATCAAGAATAGGAGTTACCTTGAGTAGAGCTGTTTCGCAGCTGTGATGCGAGCGAAATCCTGACTGACATGAGCTGATTAGATTGTTTACACACAAGTATTCCTGAATTTGCCAGTACATTTAATTTCTCCAGGATCTTAGAGAGGAAGCGTAATAGACTAATCGCTCTAAAGTCGGCTTGGGATGCAGGTGTGGCGCGTTTAGGAATAGGTAAAACGTTAGCTATTTTCCAAGTCGTTGGGAAAGAGGACGATGCTAGACACGCGAAATGTGCATCGTCCGAAAAGATGATTTTTTTTTTTAAATCATCGTTTTGTTCCAGCATGCAATTGGCAAAGTACCGATGCATGGAATGATTTTGTGGCAGCAATTCTTTTGTAAATTGAACTTTGTGCATAATACGACATACAGTTGACTCAGAAATTCCCAATTGTTGTGAACGTCGGAAAATTGACGTGTTGGGTACAGCTGCAACACTATCATTCACACCACCAATATTTTCTTCTGAACGACCGGCACGAGCATACCGACGAAGTCTTTTTCGATCTTGTACTGCTGCACCAGTTTCTTGAAATTTCCGCACAATATTACCAATTTGTTGTTCAGTTGGACCATTGTGTCGACCATAAACATCGCGTAATTTGCGAAATACATATCATATGACTGCGGAGCGTTAAAGTACTATAGAAAAAATTATTTTATATACAATTATATAAGATGTATTTATTTATAATATTATTTACATTTTTAATTTTCCAAGCGAGAAGTTTCTTACGAAATTCTATTTTGCTTCCAATTTTATATTTGTGAAATATTTCTGTCAAGTCCGACTCTGTTATATCTTTAAGGTCACAAATTGTAATATTGTTGCGAGCGTGGCCTTTGGTTCGTTATTTAAAACACAATATTAAATATTTAATATACAAGTTCTTTATTTGACTCTAATCTTAACAATTCACAAACTTTCAATTAATCAACTACACTTTAATTATCGCTTAATACTGTACTTTCAATTATCGCAATCTAATTACAACACTTCCGCACGTTATTACTTTCGCTTGTTAACACTGCAACGTCTAAAACAAGACCCTTATTCTGGCTATGACAACTGTTATATTTATACCCTAGAAACTCTCCAGATTATTCTCGAGTGTTCTATTTTCCAGAAGCTTCTTGACTGTTCTAGTCATTCTATTCCTGAACCTTCCTGTAGATACCATAATCAATTCTCCGAACCTAAAGTTGTTTACTTCTTCATTGCCAGTAGATGTCACCAGTTGTCTCTTTCTATTGCACGTAACAATATTATTAACTGAAATCAATGACAAAAGTTCGATAAAGTGCACTACTATTACAGAGTATTTTTTTATGCCCGAATAACTCTGTTTGCATCACTTAATGCTACACGCAACCAGGGGCGGATTTGATCACTTGGCCGCCCTAGGCCTATGGAAGATTGCCGCCCCCCTACTCCCTGTAAAACACGAAAAATTGAATGATCTATATCCAGTGAAGGGACCCCAGGGTAGAATTAGCGGAGTAGGCTGCCTCATAAATCGGAGTAGATTTGAAAAAAATGGAGTAGAATTAAAAATAACACTTTCCAAGGAATTATTTTATTTAAAAAAACGAAAAAGTATAAAAATGCAATGAAATACCCACAACTACAAGAAAAAATCCCCGCCCCCTAAATCTGCCGCCCTAGGCCCGGGCCTACTCGGCCTATAGGGAAATCCGCCCCTGCACGCAACGCACTATTATCCTAACTTGAAAAAAAAAAAAAAAAAATATGTGTAATTAACAAGATCCATTTAAGTCGGTACACTGCATAATTGCACAGTTTTCAAACCGATTAAAATAAAAGTCTATATTAAATGAAAATATCGCCCCCTTTTTAACTATAAAACAGTATAAAAATCACTTTTCACACTTTTTTTGCATTGTTATAAATGAAATATACGAGGTAAAGGCGCAAAATTAACAGACTCATAAAAAATTTATTTCCTTAATTTCATATGCTTACACTTTTTATTTTTAAAAAAGACAAAACAGTATTTACATTTACACATGAAATCCGGGAAAATTTCTTCAAAAGCCCAACTTATCAACAATTCTTTCAGTTCTGAGTCAATTTCAGTCGGAGTTTGAATTACTTCAATAACATCCACCACTAAAATTCCATTATCGTCTACAACTCCATTTTAATTGGGAATAATTAACAAATTTTGCCATTGCATAAATATTAAAAATTCACTAAAATATACTAAGTAGAAACGGACTCACAATCACTGTACGTTCACTCTGGTCATTGTTATGCAACAATTTCTAATGTAACCCATTAAGTTTTTTACTATTTTCTTTCGACAAGTTTGACTTGGTTAATTTAACTATTGTGGAATAGTCAATATCAAAGGAAACGTTGTTTAATTTAACTAAAATTGCAAAATTGTTAGTAAACAATTTATTTTCGATATTTTAACCAATGATTTTTCTCTGAGTGTAAAGAAAAAAACATTTTTGTTTTAATCTGGAGGAGTCAGCTGATTTCATGGTTAGTGGGAATTTTTCATGACATCGACATGACCTCAAGATTTACTTCTCCTTAAGATACGTTGTTCGTTGACGCAACTTCGAAATGAGACAAAATCGAGGTGTTGGTGTAGAGGAATCACAGTTATACCAAAAGCAGTTCATCTATGTCATCATTATTATTATTTATTTATTAGAATCATTTACTTCTTGCACGATTAGGAGCGTATTTGAGAATGTATTACCAAAATCAACCATCGATTATCGAAACAACAACAATTTCTATCAATTTTCTTTAGTTGTCTCTTTTTGGTTTAAGTACTTTATTCCGCTGAACTTAAGCTCTGTATGAAATACCCCATAGTTCAGTGGATTTGCAAAATGAAAATATAGAATAGAATTAGATGACAATAAAATATTTGTAATCCTTTCTCTGTCCCCCATATGTACTTTTAAGGAATGTGGATTAACTCCCCCAATAATTGCATCTTATACATGTTCATACGAGTACATAATGTATGTCACTTTTAAGAGCTGCCCACTTTGTCCCAGACGTTTTTCATATATGCCTACTGAAGAATTCTCTAGATGATTGTAAAGAACCTATAAAATTTATTATAATACAATTTTTTTTTACTGTCCATCCAACTTTGTAGATAGATATGTGAAAACCCCTCTTTAACGATTCAACTTCATTTTTTTCACCAGAAGAGGGGGGCTTTATTTTCCACCCATTTATTTAGAGGATCACCATTCTATTACAATATATGCAGACCTTCTTTCCTATAGTATAGTTGTTCACACTCCTGGATACATTTTGATCGAATCAAGCAAGTGTGGTGGCCCTTGAAAAAAAAAGTATGGGTCCGCCGCACCGATTCAACAATTTCAGGCTTATATCGATTGACAATACCGAAATTATGATACTTTCCATAAATATGTAGGTCAGTACCTGAAAGTTACACCACATGTCCAAAACTAGAAAAAGGAAATGCCTAAGAAGTTATCAACAATATTGAAAAGAATGGATAAAATTAAAACCAACGAAAACACTGTATTTCTCTCCATTTATTATACATAAACAATGCAAATTTTTTAGTAATACAAAGATACTATACCAGTTGTCTTCGTCTCATTGTATAATCCGTAAGATTTCTTAAGTCTTTGTTTTCCATCGAGATGATATTGAACGAGATTCAAGGAATATCTATCAGCAGAATCTTCCTGATATCCGAAGCCATAAATGTAACCGTCAAGCTCACAATAATTACAATAAAAATATTTCTCTTTCAAACGAACACTTCCGGTAAATTTGTTTGATCGAGTGTCGAAGATACATCTCTTGTCGGAACTAAAACAATAAATGTGAGGACCGATTGAAACACAACTTGATATTCCTAGCATATTTCTATTAAGACTACAGCAAACATTCCATTTCTCTGTTCGAGAATCTAGCATTCCGACGTTATTACTCCAGCCTCCAAAGGCATATAAGGCTCCATTTGCTCCAGCTAATCCAAAACCCAAATTATCTTCAGGCATTTGTGGACCATATTTCCATTCTTCTTTGCTTAAATCATAAATTTCAACGCTTTTGCTACAATATCCACCGCATACATAGATTTTGTTGCCAAGATATGCACACCGATGCCCCCATTTTGTTCCTGTTGTCATAGATGGAAACGGTTTCCACTCCTCTCTGTTGAATATCTCACAAGATTTAGTGTCCTTGCCCCCACATATCAACCATTTATTATCGAATGTTGTACAACTAAAATATTCTCGAAGGTCCATTTCTTTTTCTATGATCCTCTCTTCTCCTAGGCCGATGAACATCTTATTTTGTGTCAATCCCAATAGCCGTTGAGTGGGTTTATAAAAGAAAAAACGGCTGGAAACTGCTTCGTACTTTTGCTTAGTTAATTTAGCAATCTTCTTCAAAAGCTCGCCATTCTCCGTTAATTCGTCGTTGAAAAAAATTCTCTGAAGGATAAATTCCTGCTCTAATTCAGCATAGTTAAATAAATCGGCAATTTCCAAAAATACTTGAGAAAAGCTTTCGGTTTCAGAAGTTTTTTCTCCAGCCCATTTCAAGACATTTTCAAAGATCTTTTTTTCGTCGCATTGTAGACGTATCCTCTTATCGGCAAGTAAAGATCGCATCTCCTCGATATTTAGGTCACTCATTGATGAGCTCTCGAAAAGATAATCAGCTTTGATAGCAATATACGCCAAAGACTTATCCTCCAAACTATAGATTAGATTGTTTTTAGCCAACCGCCAATATTTCAGGCAGCTTTGATCCGTAATTGATTCGCTCAGTGCTAGTGAACAGATTTCAACTAATTGCTCAAGTTGAAAAATCGCTGCATATTTGATAATTTTCTCGACATCTTCAATTTTTTCTTCAAATTCGCTGGTGTAGATGAACGTAATTATTTTTTCTAAAACATCTGCAGTAATGTCTGGCAGTAGAATGGATTCTTGGTATTTTTCTTTCATTGGAAGCGTTAGTAAATCTTTAAAGTAGTTACTTGCAGAGAAGACAACGGTTTTGTGGACTTTAATTTCCAACCCATCTTCACTTTTTAGAATCAAATCACAAAACTCATTTTTCTTGCGCAATTCATTCATCTTCCTTAACTTAACCTGGTTAAAGGTGTCCAATAAAGATTTTTTCGATGCTCCTGCTTCAGCCATTTTAAATGCAAAATCTGTTGAAGGAAAATTGTAAAAATTTAATTACCTGCTGAGCAGTTTTTTTTATTTTATGTCTCCTCTTACCTTTCTTTTATTGCAGACTATGATTTTCAAATCAATTATCGAATAGTTAAAATTTCTTTAATATCAATACTCGTGTCAGCTCACTTTAAGTTTTCTAAAAACACTTCCCCAACAGATTGTGTAAATTGCACGAAAGTCTACACCTCACAACAACGGAAATTGAATAGACTGCAGAACCTCAAGTCAAGTCAAGAACTGAAATTTTATTTATTTACTCCTGACATTGAAAACGCTGCACTTTTAATTTTTAGGAGAGGAGGTAATTACTAGGTAGGTATAGAACAGTACCCTGAATCTTAAACTCCCTAGATATAATTATGTACCTACCTATGGCAAACATAACCTAATAAGTTAAGTTAACTTTGCCTATGTCATGAGTCACACTCCTTTTTGTTATCTCTACGACCGTTCCACCATTTGGTGCCTGCAATCTGGTAATACAAAAAAAGGACAAAAGGACAGGTTCTGAGAAATGCAAATGACTTAAAACAACCAATGACAAACGTGCTCCTTCGATATATGATTGTGAAACTCTCTTTCCCCAGCTTTTCTGAATATTTGTGTTGGTAGATGATGCTACAAGTGATCCTGATTAGAAGGTGCACTTTGAGTACGTTTTCAGGTATACTTACCCACCTTTCTGATCGCCTACCTGCATGACTCACTTTGTTGTTGCCGAGCAAATTATTTTCCATTTCCAAGTAAATTGGCAGCTGAATATCGAATTATACCTGCAATTGGCAGCAAAATGACTCCTCTAGGTATTTAGTGGAAAAAAAAATGGATTTCCTGGCAATTTACAATGCACCTTTGAAAAGATGCAAATCAAGGTGTTGTAAAAGCCAGACTCTAACATAGTCCTGACATTCCAAAAATATTTGCAGGATAAAAGTTTGAATTGAATAGCTCCGGCGGCCTAAATTACTATTCATACAGAAAAATTGTCTTCTGATTAACTTAAGCTTACTTTCTTTTTTTCCCAACCGTAATCAAATTTTTATATCTTTCCTAACTTATTTAAAAAAAACCAAATGACTACGATTCCCCAAACAAAAACTCTGAGCTGAGTCATAATTGCATATGCAAATGTTTCAGCCCTGATTTTTTTATATTGTCGCCGAATGAATTTCAGTTATCTTTAGTATGCTTTTAAAACAATGAGCGATGAGAATTTTCATTATTTTTTAGAGGAAAACATAAATGAATTATTTTTGGGGTCGTTTTCAACCCCGGTTAGTAATAAAGGGTTAAGTAAGTGTAGCTTTTGGGAAGGGAACGCCAAGGGCGGATTCAGACATTTGCTGTAACGATTCATTTCTTATAGTAAATATCTTTTTTAAAATCAGACATCTGATAATTAAGGTTTATGGAAAACCGGATAATTTAAAACGACGGTTTTCGGTTTTGTGAAAATTGATAACTTCGGTTTTACGGTTCATGCAGTTTCCTTAAAGATATAGTTGAAAAATAAATAAGAAAAGGTACAAATTAAATTTTAATTAGTTTTTATTGAATCAAAATAGTTTAATTATTATTATTTAGGTAATGAAAGTTTAAAAAGTTTAAAAGCATTCAAATACGTTTCGGACATTGTGGATCTTACTTTTCTCCAAAAGTTTGCAGCTAAATATATAGAAAAAGCTGTTTCACTTTCTGTAGACGTAGATTTAATGATTTTTATTGCATTGTAGTACAATAATGTTAAATTTTTAGTTTTATTATTGTTTTATACAAAGCGAACTCTTGCTTCAATAAATCAAAATCAAATTTTAGTTTTGGTTCCAACAAGGCCTTCTCAATTGCTAATCTTTTAATGAGAACTCAGCTGGATTTTCAATACAATCATCATCTTGATCCAAATTTTCGATGTCAGGTGAAATTTCAACACTTTCAGGGTATAATCTTTTTAAGTATCTCACTTGCATTTCTTAAAATCTATTTCGATGGTTGAATAATTCGGATCAGGATAAATTTAGCCAAATTATTTAAATTTTTATTTCTTCTATGTTCAATTAATGGATCCTTAGGACTAGTAGATGGAGAGCTGGCGACCAGAATACTTACTTCATTTCATAAACAAAATTTTCCATTTTATCACACTCTCTTAACATCCTTGATAACTTATCCGGAAGTCTGCCTGGCTTTCAATGGTGGAGGGTTCTGCAGAATGGCCTCGAAGGCCTAAGAAAAACCGGTTAACTTACGTGATTTCATAATTGTTGATTTTTGATGAGGCAACAGAGAATTATATATCATGAACAATGGTAAAAATGGCAGACATATTGGATGGTGGGAAAGTGGTGGCAGACGGCAACAAAGACGCCGAAAAATGTGTATAACTTACGTCATACCACGATAACTCGAGAACGCCTTCACTTAGAGTGCTGAAATTTTGCACGCGGGCTTTTTTAGAAAAAAAGTAAATTTAATTTCTAAAATAGGACCAATTGGGCAATTTTTTCGTATAGTTGCCACACACATGTTTTCATAGCAATGGTAAATACTAGTTCATAAATCGAATAAATCGGGCAACCCCTTTTTGATGCTTTCATACAAAAACTTCGTTTTTCATTAAATATTTGCACACTGCCTGAGAACGCGTCAACGAACAGCGCTGAAATTTTGCACACAGCGTTCTCAAAAAAATAGTAAAAACAAATTCAAAAATAAAATAAATCGGGCACGCCTTTTTGGTGTTGCCGTATAAAATCAAGAAAGGGTGTCCGATTTGGTGGTCCAATTTGAACTTGTATCTGCAACTTTTATGGAAGTAGCGTTTGCAAGATTTCAGCGGCGTACGTCGACGCGTTCTCAGGCAGTGTTGAAATATATAGTGAAAACCCAAAACTTTGTATGGCAACACCAAGAAAGGGTTTCTCGATTTAGTCTATTTTTGAAGAAGTATTTACCCTTGCTACAAAAACAATTCGTCCTTAATTTCAGCTATCTACGTCAATGCGTTCTCGGGCAGTGGCCAAATATACCCTTAAAAACCAATTTTTTGTATGGCAACCCTACGAAGAAGTTGTCCTAATTGTCCCATTTTCCAAATTAAATTTAGTTTTTTTTCTAAATAAGCCCGCGTGCAAAATTTCAGCACTCTAAAAGAAAGCGTTCTCGAGTTATTGTGGTATGACGTAGGTTATACACATTTTTCCGTCTTTGTTGCCATCTGCCACCACTTTCCCAGCATCCAATGTGTCTGCCATTTTTACCATTGATAATGAGATATAACTCTCTGCTGCCCCATCAAAAATCAACAATTTATGAAATCACGTAAGTTAACCGGTTTTTCTTAGGCCTTGGAGGCCATTCTGCAGAACCCTCCACCACTGGAACCCAGGTAGACTTCCGGATAAGTTATCAAGGATGTTAAGAGAGTGTGATAAAATTGAAAATTTTGTTTGTGAAATGACGTAAGTATTTTGGTCGCCAGCTCTTAGTTTATGGATCATATTTGCGTGACTTCTACAAACTGCATTCATAGTTAATTTTACTAGCACTAATGCTGTTTTTAATTTTTGCAATAACTCAAAATCTACAACATTAAATAAATTTGAAGCACATACATAAATCTTTCGTACCTATGTACCTACTATCAAAACTGCTATCTTTTTAGAGTATAGATTGATTTCCTTCGAGTATTACAATTCAAAAGTAATTCAAGTTTGTGATTATGAATTTTCTTTACATGACCTTGTTTTTTCTAATAGTACAAAAAAAATTTCACAACTTTTCTTACTGACTCAAGATTCTGATGGAGATTGGGATTAAGGTTTCTTTTTATTGGGAAGAAATGATGTTATTTTCCTCATATTCATTGAAACAATCATCATCGTCTTCTGATTCTTCACTACCGCAGAATGTGTTGAAATTCATCAAAAAATAAATGAAAAATCGAGATTGCTTACAAAGTCTTGGCTCAATTCGACTTAACTAAAGTACTAAAAGGAGTATATTACTTTTGTTTTCCTTTAACACAAATCGATTTTATCTTTAAAGGAATAACAATTTTTGTTTGATCACTTTCAACTCAACACAAAAATTGGTTCAGTCGTTTTCAAAATATTTCTAATTTTTATTAGTGGGGTGATTTTGATTGTTGATCAAATTCATCCTATTTCAAGATCAGAATCACCCCTCTAATAAAAATTGAGTAAATTTTGTCAACGACTGAACCGATTTTTTGTGTTGAGCTGAAATTGATAAAGCATGTATACAAGCTTTAATTTAGAATAGTAAAAATAGTAAATAATGAATTTTTATCTAACTCAACTATGAAATTAATTTTGCCTGTGAATTTAATAGAATAATTAGGTTTAGTGAGTAGATTAATAAAAATTAATTAAAAATTTTATTCTTTGTTATTATTGAAACTTCTTTAACATCAATAACAAATGTGGGAACTAATAATTCGTATCAGATACCTCAAGACGTTTTTGATCTGGCAATATAGCAATGATGTCTGTTAAATTTACTTGGGATATATCTGCTCTTACGAGCTTAAACGTTCTTTTGTTTGTAGTTGACTTACAACCTAGCAGTTCTTCATACTCATTCACCTCCAAGATCTGCTCCACGATATACCGGAAAATATATCGTCAACCTTCTGCCAGAGAGAAACCTTCCTAGTGTACAAATCTGCCGACCTTAATATTTTCAGCCAATCCTGCACTGGATTTTACGTTGTCTTCTGATTCTAAAGGGTTTTCCAATACGGACGGGTCGATGTTGACAGTCTATGGCGGCCATGCTATTTTGGCGGCGTCAGTCAATATTCAGTCATTGATGCCAAATCACCACGTCAAGTTATACGATTGAGCTGCCACGTCCAAATGATAAAACTTTATTATCAAAATGAGTGTTCGTTAGGGCAAACGTTGCGCGTGTTGTGCCCATTTTACTGCAAACGCGGTTGCCCTTCAAACTCGACTCTCCAACGCTTGTTGACCAAATTTGAGACGACCGGTTCGGTAAACAATCAGCTAACACCCGTACGTCAAAGGAACGCCAGATCGGCAGAGAATATCGCCGCTGTGTCCGTGAAAGTGTACAGGAGAACCCGAGGCAGTCAATTCCTTACCGTGCATAAGAACTCTGCCTTTCGTAGACTTCAACTTGGCGAATTTTGCACCAGGACTTGGGCCTGCATCCGTACAAGATCCACCTGACCCAGGAACTCAAAGTTAATGACAATAGATAACGTCGTTTGTTCGGTGACTGGGATTCGGAGCGTTTGGAAGAGAAGCCCAATTTTGGCCGAAACATTATCTTTAGCCATGAGGCGCATTTTTGATTGTCTATGTTAACAAGCAAAATTGTCATATATGGGATAACACCAACCCACACAAGGTCCACCAGGTGGCAATACATCCACAAAAAGTTACTATTTAGTGCAGATTTTGGGCCGGTGGCGTTATTGGTCCGTACTTTTTCGAAAATGACGTTGGTGAGGCCATCATAATATTAATAACGTTTTTTGCTACAACTTTTATGGAATTTACAGTTTCTATACGTCAAGAGAATTTTTGATTTTAGTTTTAATAAGATTGACCGTCGATAAACTTCTTTCCGTACTTGCGTTGTATGTGTGGAAGGCACATAAGGCAACTAATAACATTTTCTAAATTCGGAATTATTTTTTTAACTAGAGCATTTTTACATTAAAAATCTAGTATTCTTTAAATAACATTGACTTTGGTACAAATTCCTGTATTTACACAACACGTCATTCTCCGTCGAACGCATCGATAGCAGTTCGATCAATAAAGGTTTGGGAAAAGTGTGATTAAGCTTGGAGTTAAACAAATTGGATCCATTCCCTTAACTGCTTTTAGTGCTGGGTCCTCAAAATTTATACGATGTAATATTTCTTTTCATTAGATAATATAAAAATCATGGCATTGTTTTTTTATTTCTTGTAACTCTTGTTTTTGAAGTAGTTTTTTTATGTATTAATTCCTCATATACCCATGAAAAATGTTCAACGGATTTGAACGAGATCTTAAGAGGTTATACCTCCCAAACGCTCTAAAAACAAGGCTTTTTTAATTATTTTTTTTAAGGACATTTGAGATTAATGTCATACAAATAATATAACGTTTGATTAAGCAACTCTTGAAGAAGAGAAAAAAAATTGGTATTGACATTTTGTTACAAAATGGCGGCTGTGCAGTGATTACCGTAAACCGCTATTACAAAAAGGTCTTCCGCGTCGAGCAGTAGAAGTCTCATCCAACTCCACCTAGATAAAAAAAAAAATATTTTTTTCATTATCTACATGAGTTTTGCTAGTGAAGTACATATGATTATATTTTTAAAATTTTTTTTTTCACAAAATGGCGATTGTTTTAACAAAAAATCGTGTTTTCGACGAAAAAAATCGACTTAAATTGTTTATAAATGTTTTTCTTGTTAATCAATCGCTAAAATCGTATGATAATCAAACGATGAAGCTACAGTTAAAATTTCAAGTCAATCGGATGTAAACTTTTTGAGTTCTACTGTTCGCCGATTTTGAAAACATGTTTTCGAGAAAAACGCGTTTGAAGTTTCAAAATGCTATAAATCTTAAGAATCGCAAAAATAAAGTCCATGTTGTAAAGACGATGTAGCCGTCGTAATTTAATGCAGCGACATCTATAATTCAAATTTAAAACACGATATTCTACTAATTTCCAAAGCCGCGAAATTCAAAAATGCCATCATCACTAAAATAAGTGAAAATTGTGATTTTGGAGCATCGAAGGGAAAAATTGATTTAAAAAAATTTTGAGTTTTGATCGAAACTTGGGCGTTGTAGATTTTTATTCTAGGATTCTTTTGGCATGATTTAAGCCAACAAAAAAAAAATAAAAAAAATTTGGGAGGTATAACCGGTAAATTTAATTTTGTGTGAAAGAAAATTAATATTAAAGTTTTAAATTAAATTCTACAATTCTATGTATTTTTAGAGAGCGTTTACATTTGCAAAACTACTCCTCTGCAGCGACAGCCAAAACAATAGTAAAATATTACACAAGCCCAGCGAAACTCAACTGACATTTCACACTTGAAATTACTCTGTGTATTCTATCCTTGTTTTCAATAAGAGAATTGTTCTGATATGATTGAACTTGAGATATTACAACGTAGTATTACTACCAAACCATCCTTTCAAGTTCAATCTGTACTATGTACCATGCATAGTTACTCAAATCAGTCCTCCCACCTAGGTGAATAAAAACCGTTTAATAAACTTTATTTGCTAACAAAAAGAGAAGTTTTTAAAATAATACCAAAAATGGAGTATTTTTATAAATGGATTAGTACCGGAGTACGGTATTAGGTTTCGGAGTACAAACGACAGCACTGATTCGAGCTCTAATATAAGTCTTGGGGAGGCGTGCTAAAGGGTTTTCAAATAAGGGGTGTTATTTTGATATTCAAAGGAAAATGCCATTTTTTGAGATAAATGATCGGATCTTTATTTCATTTTAAAGAGGAAGGTATGCCGTTAATAATAGAAAATAACATCAGCCAAATGACCACCACGACCACGCCTACAGGACCATATCCTTTTCATGAAATTTTCCATAACCAAATCGCAAAGTGGCTGCCCTATGTCCTCGATAGCCTCACGAATTCCATCTTTGAGATCTTGAATCGACGCTGGGCTGTGTGCGTAGACCTTCTCTTTCACGTGGCCCCAAAGGAAGAAGTCGCAAGGTGTTAAATCACAAGATCTCGGTGGCCAGTTGTGATCACCTCTTCGAGAGATAACACGGTCCGGAAACTTTTTCCGTAAAAGATCAAAAGTTTCGTTGCTTGTATGGCACGTAGCGCCGTCTTGTTGAAAGTAAACGTTGTCCAGATCAATACCATCCAATTCCGGCAATAAAAATTCATTAATCATCTGCCGATAGCGCAATCCATTCACCATAACTGTTGCTCCAGCCTCATTTTCGAAAAAGTAAGGTCCAATGACCCCGCAGGACCATAAACCGCACCAAACAGTCACACGTTGAGGATAGAGAGGCTTTTCAACAATAACTCTTGGGTTTTCCGAGCCTTAGATGCGACAATTTTGCTTGTTGACGAAGCCATCGAGGTGGAAATGGGCCTCATCACTCAAGATGAGTTTTCGATGGAATTCCGGATCATTTTCATGCATTTCAAGGACCCAATCAGCAAAGACTCGACGTTGTTGATGATCGGCCGGCTTGAGTTCTTGTGTAAACTGAACTTTATAAGCCTTAAGACCCAAATCTTTATGCAAAATACGGTGTAATGACGTTTGTGGAATGCCTAATTCCAAAGAACGACGAGGAATGGACAAACCTGGGTTTTCTTCAACACTTTCGGCTACAGCAGCAATATTCTCGGCTGTTTTTGAGCGACGTGCACGGGTTTTATTCTTCACATCACTAACTTGTCCCGACAGCTCGAATTTTTATATCGATTTCTGTATTGCGGTCCGACAAGGTGCTTCACGACGACCCAAAAATGTTCGAGTTTTACGAACCGTCTCTGCCACATTTTCACCATTTTTATAGTAAATTTTAATAATTTCAATGCGTTGTTGAATCGTGTATCGTTCCATTTTTATTAATGGCGTAGTTTCTACTTGTCAAATATCAAAAAATGACAGCTCCAAAAATGACATCTACCGAAATAGCGCTCTAATTAAAATAACACCTCTTATTGGAAAACGCTTTAGATTCGATAGTCTGAAATATTTCTTATGTAAAATATTGATAACAAAGAAACTAGTGGCTACAAACTGTGAGTATTTCTATATAATATACAGATCTGCTTCTAGTCTGAAGCACATACGTATATACATATTTAAAAAGCCTATCCAAATGTAGGATATCGAGTATTTTCTCCAATTCAATGATCTCCGTTCAAAGAAAAATTTATGTCCGGTGAATTTTCGTTAGTCTCTTAAAATCACTCAAGGCCTCTTGCTTCCACCATTTCCAGCAACTTCATTGTGATCCTATATATTTTCTAGCCAAGTTTTCCTTCTTGATTAGTTGACATAAATTATAAAATACGAGTTCCATCAATAGTTACGCTTAGCACACATTTTCTAACATACAACATAAAATAAGCTGTAATCAATTTGTGCCATATGGCAACCCAAGCCCAACTACTACCACTACAACTACTACAACAACTACTAGTTATCCGAACAAACGATAATTATTACTTGAGAGAGCTCTTTTTCAATGAAACGAAAACAAAAGTTCACATAAAAAGCAAAAACACACCTCAGGTGGACGACGACGTCCAACAATAGACGTAAAAGCCGACCAAGAGGTGAAATGGAAAACGGAAGTTACCATAACAGGATGCTCGCCCAGTGAATTTCAAAGAGGGCAGACACTTAGCCGGTTACCGCATGTGTTACCTTTAAAAGCTATCCCCAGCATCGAGGAGTGGCACCAAAGTGCTGGTGGACTCGTCTACGCGCGCTCTCACCCATTCACAAACTCCACGCCAATTTTGATGAATGAATCAATTCGAGTGATTTATTGCATCGGTGGGACTCCTACATTACATGCATGCTCAACTCACTATCCATAAACGATACTCTATGAATTTCTCTTTCTCTATCTATCTATCTATATAATTGCAGTTGGGATTTTTTGCATACCATACTATGACTTCCGGTCAAGCGGATCCGGCGGGTCCAGTACCCATCGATTCCATGTTCATCTATCGTCCGGATAAGAGACACGAAGTCTGGAGATTTGTATTCTACGTAGTACTTCATGCTGGATGGTTTCATCTTGGATTTAACTTGTGCATACAACTTTTGGTCGGTATGCCACTGGAAATGGTCCATGGTTCAGCAAGAATCGCTTGCATCTATTTCGCTGGAGTTTTGGCAGGCTCCCTAGGTTTGTATCCATTTTTTAGAGTTATAACAATTGTTTTGAATGTCGTTGATAGCAGGTGCAAAATGAATGAACAAACAAACGGCGCTGGGCGATTTGATGTTTATATTTTGATTTATATTACAGGGACAAGCATTTTCGATACAGAGGTGTGTCTAGTTGGGGCCAGCGGGGGAGTTTATGCATTGCTAGCTGCACATTTGGCGAACGTAATGTTAAATTACCACAGTATGCGGTATGGAATCTTAAGACTCGCTGCGATATTCATAATAGGTAAGTGAAATTTAAACGTTTTTCCATTGTTGTTTATACTTAAATGCATTATTTTGATTAAATATTGTTTTTTTTTTGGTTTCTTTTTTTCGAAAATTAAAGCATCGTGCGATGTCGGTTTCGCCATTTACGCCCGCTATGCAGTCGAATCAATATCAACTCCATCAGCAGTGTCTTATGTAGCCCATTTGACCGGAGCTTTAGCCGGTCTTACAATAGGCCTTCTAGTACTTAAGAATTTCGAACAAAAACTCCATGAACAATTGTTATGGTGGATTGCACTTGGAATTTATGCGGCCTGCACCATTTTTGCTATCGTTTTCAATTTTATGAATACGGTAACAGCACAACGCCTTGAGGAGGAGGGTGAAGTTATAAAGGAGCATCTCTTCCATGATCTCGGAATTTAGCAACAAAAATTCGATTCGCGAATATTTTGTGTAAATAATAAACAAATTTGTAGGAATTTAGTAGGATTTAAGCGAAGAGCTCCGATGTGTGCGGATGAATTGATTTATTAAATATATGTATGTATAAATAGAGATAGATTCTAAGTCGAAAATAGTTTTAAACATTCCGTCGCAGGCCGATAATGCGCAGCCTCGTTTTGTTTTTTTTTGTTTTTTTTTTGTTTTTTCTGTGTGAACTCGCGCATGTTTTGTTCCAATTTCTATATGTACTACCACCTTCATTTCCATTTCTCCTTGAGCCCCCTGAACACCGTTTTATACACTTAGTTGAATGCACCGGAAGCAAGATGATTGTTAATTGTTTAATGTTATTGTTGTGCTACTATTTTTTTTTCTAAGAATTTTATTTATTTATATTTATTTTAGTGGGATTTTTGTTTGTTTTTGTTTGTTTTTTTTTTTTCTGTTATTTATTATTGAATTGTTCTGTACGTGCCATAAGTCCATGCATATAATTTTTTTGTTCGTTTTTTGATTATTATTTATTTATTATTGGAGTTTTTTGTTTTGTTGATTTTAAAAGCGTAATTAAAAGACTGAAATGAGTAAAATAAAATAAAAAGAAAATGTAAATATTGATTGTAAAAGCCTAAAGGTTTTAAGTAAGATAATTAATTAAAATAATGTTGAACGAAAGAATGAGATAATATTAAAAATTCGCATTTAGTTAACTATACATTACCTAGTCAACAGATTTGTGTTCATATTGATATGAAAGAAATGAAAAATACTCGATTCAGGAAATTGTGCATTCGGGACACATTCAAAGTAGTTGTGCTCTAGATATATTTTTCTATCCCTGTAGATAAGAACTTAATGGATGAAGTACAAAAAAAAAAAAAAAAAAAAAATGTTGGGAAATAAAGTTTTGTTTTGTTTTTTGTTTTAATTTTTGGTTTTATATTTAATTTTTGTAATTTAAAATTTTTAAAATTAAGAAGCACACAATTATGGATTTGTTTTTTTTTTTTATCTTGTAACCTTGTGAGACGCTAAAGTTATTGCATAGCTCCATTCGCGATGTATTTGAAACAGGTTTCTCTTGTCATTTGTCCATTCAGGTTTTTATTTCATCCAACAATTTGCCAGTACATCTACAATATGTGGAGGCAAGCGCTTCTACAGGATGTTTCCTCCACGGTGGTGATAAAATTGTTGGCAGAGGGAGGGGGGGGGGTGGGAATCAACCATTCCGGAGTTACAGGGTGATTGATTAAGGAATAAAGCTTGGTTTTGTCCAAAACACCCTGTATCTTAAAAAGTACAGGGCTTACGGTCACAGTTGAGAGCCCATGGTATGCAGAACTTCATAGCCTTTCTAACAATTGCACAACCAGCTCGATACTCCTCTCATTTCAGGAGTTATTGGGAACTTCAGATTTTCTTACTTTTTTTTTTACTTTGACCTTTATTTTTTTTTGTAAAAAGGTCATTAACATAACTTTTTTTTTATAAAAACTGTAAACTGTAGAATCTCCTCTTTAATTTGACCTATTACACTCTATGTGCAATCTGTAGCCGTTAATGAGTTATTAGTTAACAACTTATTAAAATTAGCCAATATTTTTCGTGTTTTCAGTCACTAATACACACATGGTAAAGCGACGTCGTCAAAACGATATCGCCCTGATAGCACAAATATACTGAAAATGTACTTCGGGAGGCTTGAACCGAAGCCTTCCAGCTGCAGTGAAAAAGGGATAGGCAGTTGGGAAAAAAATCATAGGGAAAGACTAACACATATGACCACTGATTTATTTCCGTATGTAAGAGCAGGACATGTAGTCCTACCAAAACTGAAACTCCCGCACTTTCAGGAGGGAAACATCAGCTTTTCATTACTTTTATGCTGTAGTCTTTGGGGGATGTATTTGGTACTTCTAAACTAATGAAGAAAAGCACAATATTCGTGCATATTTCAGTAGTTTTGAACCAGTGAAGATATGCACATATTTCAGTAGCTTTGAACTAGTGAAGAGGAGCACACGATATTATTTTTAAGCAATAAAGAGAAGCACACCATTCAGGCATAATTCAGGAGATACGATTTTTCCAAATTAACAAAATTTGTTTTCTTTTAATATATTTTGGCATTTATTTTGTAGTCCTTTTATATCTGTTGTGCGATTTGAACGCTTCATATCCTGCTCGAAACTCAAGATTCCCATTTCTGTTCCGGACGTATCTATGAAATATGTATGATAATCAATTGAATTTTGCTTGCTATGCATTTAAGGTTACCTTAGCAACATTTTCCCACATCTCCATCGCATCTACATACATTTTTTGCAGCACTAACATTAAATTGATGCACTAATTTTAAATATCGGCATACTTCACTCACGTTCACCAAATGTCCCAAATTACATACCAGTGTACCTCAAAACTACTTTATAAGCCCTATGAAGCGATGTAAACCAATTAGAATGAGACAAATCTATTAATATACTCATAACTTTCTATGAATATTGAACTAAGCCGCTAATGTGTGAGTACTGAATCAGCCCTGAAAAGATGATAAAATAATGAGGGAGAGGGAACATATCTGGAGTTGCATTTTGTTTCATTTTATGCGCGGAACTTTCCGTAATGATTAAGTACATTTTTTGGGGCTGAAGTACATGCAGTTTCACCGATAGAATAGAAGAATTATGATTGTGGTGGTGACCCCTGAAGTCGTGCTATCAGGGTGCTCAAGAATGCATCTCAGTACACGAAATATGTAAGTAGTCGTAAGGTGCCAAATTAAACAGCTGTTGACCAGTCAATTATCATAAATGGAATTGCTTTCTCGATTTCATTGCAGAATTACAGCAAAGGAAGTATTTGGTCTCAATAATTTGTTCTATAGTAGGCAAACTTAGGAATTGTTTGGGATAGAACCAGGTACAAGTTCCAGTTGACAGCTGATTTGTTCTAAATTCCCCTACTTGGTTCTAAATTAGGCTGAATACACCTGAGGTATTACTACATTGTTTTTGCTGATTAACTACTACTACAAAAGTGTATGCTCATGTCGTCAAATGAATGAAAGAGAAGAAACATTTTTGCAAGCATGAATTTTCATATGCAAGAGTGGGAAGCAAATACAAAAGTCCATGTCGTTTGTACGGCGTTGTTTTACCATGCATTGTAGATTAGGCATAAAAGAACAAATTATCTTTGAGAATAGGATATGAGTTAATAACTCTTCAACGGCTGCAGATTGCTCATAAGGTGTAATAGGTTAAATTAAAGAAGAGAGCATACAGTTTTGATAAAGAAAGATATGTTAACAACCTTTTTGCAAAAAACATAGAGGTTAAATAAACAAATTACGTTTGGACTTTTTACCGGGTTAAACTTAATTTTGTTCAAGAAAGAAAGAATTTTTTGGGATTCTCCGGAATATATATTCCGGAGAATCCCAAAAAATTCTTTCTTGAACAAAATAGAGGTTAAAGTAAAAAACAAAATTGTAAGAAAAACCGAAATTTGTAGTTAGACCCCTGTGAAGAGAGGGTTTCGGGCTGGGTTGTTGGTAAGGTCATGAAGTGGGACTGTACGCCCTGTACTTTTTAGGATACAGGGTCTTTTGTGAAAAAAAAACAGCTTTTTATCTTAATCACCATGTAACTCTGAAACGGTTGATGTGGCCCCCCTGCCATACAGTTTGTTGTGTGAGGGCATACTATCACGTTCTACAATATAAAAAAATAACCATTGACTGTGCCAAAGTTCCTGCAGCATTATTTATAACAAGGGTAGTTAGACATTGTTTTAATTATATTATTTATAATACAAACTTTCCAATTTTTGTTTTATTTTTGTTACTAATTTTTTTGTTTCAGCGGGAAATGGAATCATACCATCATTCAAACCGAATGCCTTCTTTGAGAGATCTGATGCATGCCTCTATATTGGACAGTTCCTAGGACATATTTACAGACATGCCTCGTAATGCAGAAGCAATTCAAGCTTTTTCGTATGATTCTTCCTAGCCTCCTAGCTTTCGTGGAAGGGTCGAGAATGCATACCTTTTCGTTGGACAGTTTATGGGACATTTGTATATGCATGTTCTTGGGAGAAAGCAATTCAAGTTTTTCGTGTGCTTCGTCCTAGGATTCTTGGAATGAAATTGGAAGCAAAATGGATTAGACACCTACGCATATTTTATTTCTTGCTTATAATGTTGCACTTTAGTAAAAATTCCAACAATTCTAACTTTACTCTGTGCAAGAAAAACATAACTGTGTGCACTTGGTTGCACAAACGAAACAAGAACTAGCTTGAAAACATATGTTGCATATTCCAATAAACAAGCTTCTTCCGGGATCAGTCTGGAAAGGATAAATAATTGTTAATCTTATTGCATTAAGCTTTACTACTTCCACAAGTCTTCATATGGAAGGTCTGATCGATATTCCTCTGAGTATTTTAATGTAATTATTTTACCCAAAATACGTACATAGGTCAGGAGGTGATTCTGATCTTTTGTCGTACTTTAATGTCAAAATATACGACAAAATTAAATGATCTTTTCTACTGCTCCTTTGTGTTTTTTTTTTTTTCAGTTCAACAAGCCTTCCATTACGTAGAATGAACTGAAAATGACATTTCACATTACAAAATAAAAAATATATTTCGAATTTAAGCACTTTGTATTGCTCTAAGTTAGTGTGCAGAATATCCATTTACCATAGTTTATAATTTTTGTCACAACCTCGGAAGCAGATGACTAATTTGTCGTACTTTTAGGCATATATTCTGATGATTATTTATTGCAAGCTCATTTTAGTTAATTTGGTGGTTCATGAAAATGATAAATCAAAATGAATTTGGTGAATTTAAAAGTACGACAGATTCGTGGTGAAAGTTCAAAATATGTGACTAAAATATTACGCTTAAGCTACAACAAAAGATCAGAATCACCCCCCCCCCCAGTTCACCCTCAACCAAGACAGTTAAATTCTAGGAAATACTCACGCTTATCTCTGATTATAGGCCATGCAAAATAACTCATACCTCATTTCTGTCCGGTCTAATATTAGTAAAACATTTTTAGGCATTCTTAAGCCTTTTACCAGTGTTGGGTATTCTGGTTTTAAAATTAGTGCGCGTTCTATTAAAAGCGTATCTGGACATAGTAGTAGGCAACTTGAATGCGTTCATTTAAGATTTCAATGAAAATTATTCTTATTTTTAGAGGAAGTGTTCCAAAGTCAATTGGTTTTTACTCTATAATTTTTTTTAATGCTAAGTTGATTGGCAATTCTAAATAAAAATATATAAACAGTGTCAGATACTGCCACAGCCATACTTGACCTAGGCTTGTCAGATGCCGCCTGTATTGTCCTAACGTACGTTGTACGTTGCCTATATTCGCGGCTGTATAATGGGCGTTGTTTTTGGGTACCGGCCCCGACGTTTTCGGTGTTATTCTCTTTGGAATTTTGTGCTCTACGCATATGTGTCAGAGTTTTGTAAATTCTGGGGTTGCACTTTGCCATCATATGTATCCTTTTGACTTTTGCCCATAATTTGCACACATCTTGGAAAGGTTTGGGAAAAAGGAACACATTTAAAAAAAAGTTAAATGCTGTGAAGTTCGGCCAGTGCTGTCTAGGTTGAGACCTCGAAGGGTCTCTGGAACGTATCCCACAGCAAGGAGGCTCATTGTTCATTAAAGAGACGTCACCATTCATTAGATGTCTAACGACTTCCTCTATCAGAATCCGTCAACAAAATTTCTGTAAAAAGTATTCTAAAAATTATCAAAACGTTTTAAAAAAAAAAGTGCACCAAATTAGGTGCACTTACCTTAGATTGATATTAATAGAAAGGAAATGACCTTCATCTGGACTACCTAGCATAAATTAAGCCGAATAAATTCTAGTATCAAACCATGATTTAGATTCTTATAATATTTTTGGGTGATCTTAGTATAAATAATTTTTTGTTAGTACTGGAAATAATGTAAGATTCTACGAAGCCAAAAAAGATTAAAGATTCATCTAAGGCTTCTAAGAGCCCCAAAAATATACCTGACTTCCGTCACGTTTCCTGCTCCTATTACTGACAGCAGTTTGTGGATATAGGGTTAATCCTCTATGGATAGTGCCTATAACTACTACTGTGCTGTCGCACGAGTGAGTGCCTAAATAGTCAAGGCTAATTGTAGAAACGGAAGATTGGCTTATCACCTATAGATATAGCTTTCAATCCGAACGATGCCTTGTTGTTGAAAAGGTTGATGGTAACCGCCTTTTAAAGTAAGGAGGTCAAAGAGTGGTTCTGATTCGACCTCGCAGGAGGCTCCGCCTCTTGAAGCAGGGAGGTCAATGAGGTCAAGGAGTAGTCCTGAAAATTCAATGATTTTTATTAACTATATTAATAATAAAAATTGAGACCACAAAATTATTATTTTTTAATTTTTTCACCTCCATAATTAAATTTTTGTCGAAACTCATGATGTTCAGCATACAAAATTTTAAAACAAACAAAATATTAATCAGAGTTGTGAATGTCACCGTAGAGTAATTGTGGTAAAGATGAAACGTCATGACTGCTTCATTACGCCCCATTAAAAGCATTGCCTTATAGCTTACTCCTGCATGCTGTTAAGTTACTCTGCTTGCGGTGGTGGCTACATTGCATTCTGTTCCAGGGGTATCTAACATCATTTAGAATTTTATATTTTATGCCTAGTATTACACAAAAAATACGCTCACGCTACACAAAGTCGAATTTAAGAACTTAGTGAATTTGGAAACGTCCTAAATACTTAAGTCAATACAGCAGTCAAAACAGATAAAGTACGGGTTCCTCAAAAACTGCCCTGACGTGCGTCGTCACAAGTTCACTGGATCCCCCTAAAAAGACTGACAAAGATTCCTCCATAGCAGCTTGAATTAATTATGTTACCTGGTACCTAACTATCAGTCCAACTTTAAAAGTGTCAACAACAATTAGATTTGTAATGAGTGCCTCGAATTCATTAAAGTGGTTGGATAGAAGGGATTAGAAGAGGTAGAAGGGATTAGAAGGGATAAAGTATTTGATTAATAATATTGACTCCACGCTAAAGATATTATTGTGCTAAATAGCGGATACTTCAAAGCTGAATGAGTACACCGAATTCAGTAAAGCTTCTGGCTTGTCAAACTAGAACTTGTACTAAATCATATCCTTCCTATTTCCAGATAACGCTTTCTGGGCCGTCCTAATAATAGGGAGTAAGGGGCTGTAGACACTTCCAACTCAATTCACTCTAAAATTTTATTTCAACTGTTTGATAACAGCTGATAAGTTCTCAGTTTGATCTGCGCGAATGGTTTGTCGACATGATGCTACCTTTTCAGATAACCAGATCTCTTCCCATGTACAATATGGAGCTTGTGGTGGACAATGCTGCCAGAATATTATTGATCAATTTTTGTAAAAAATTGATTGGTATACAATCTAGTACAATTTTTATATATATCTTGCGTGCAAATGTCGCAAATTTTAGTGGTGTCCCCCATTCAGATTAAGACGCGTCATTGTTCCTTTTTTGTGTGTTTCGAAATGTCTATAGGATCCTGCTTTTATTATTTATTTCGTTTACAAAAATTTAAATTTAATAATACAAAAACATATTGAAGAAGAAAACATTTTTGGTTTGTTTTCAAAATTATGTTTACTTTTTTTTTTTATTTTTAAAAATTCACAATTCCATTAAAAAGTACAATTTCACAATACAAAATTTAGGAAAAGAGGAAAATATTTTAAGTCCCGCATTATAATGATAGAAAACGAGTGCGTTATGAATGTTGTAAAAGTAAAATTTAAGGCGCTGATCTGAAGTTTATCATTTTTCTTAGAGCCAAAAGCTATGTAATTTGAGAAAATTGTCCAAATAATTAAGTTTTACATTTAGATCAAATTGAAATTTAAATCACTGCCAAAAAAATACGTACTTTCATTTCTGTAATATCAGATCGAAAATATTTGAAATTAATAAAGAAAATTTATTGCGATTATTGCACTAATGAAGTGCGTTCTTTTATTTGTATTACAGTTACCTGCCTTTTGGAGACTGTCCTAGAATTCTAGGCTACGTGTTGTAAAAATTTCATCGCTAATAGCATTGGGTGGCCTTACATGACTCGCAAAGCATTTATTTATTTATTCATTTAAAACTTCATTAGGTGACATCATGGTCTGACTACTAAGTTTACGAAAAGTGGGAGCATAACAATAATAATGAAAAATAAAAGTAACTTTTACCTAAGCTGAACTCTTATTAAAATTTTTGAATGATGAAAGTCAATGCAATCAAATTTGTGGTTAAAGAGACGTGTTGTATACCTAAAAAGGGTTAACAATGATAATTGTAATTAACAATTATCATTGGGAAAATCATTAAAACATATTTAATTTTCATAAGCTAATCATGTTTAAAATATGGTTAGCTTATCTCTCTGCAAAGCGAAAAATTGCCATCAGCAATTTCGTCACATTCCTTTGCACAAAACCAAAATATTTTCCTATAAGAACGACTTGGGAAAAATAGAAGTTTTAAGTTTCATCCCAAGTCGTTTCATTAGAAAAAAACAAAAGCCCCACGACAAATCGTACCTTCAGTAAGACTTGTCGTAAATACGATATGTATGTACATACATACAAACATACATATCGGGCGCATAAAATTTTACGTCGGTGAAGACTGAAATGATCAAGTCTTCACCGAAAAAAGCTCTTATCAGCGAATTGTCGCGAGCTGCATACATTGTGATCGCAACAATGTATGCACGATAGCACGACGATGGTTGGATATTTATGAAAATATCAAATTTCAATTCCAACCATCGTTCGTCGCGATAATTCTGGGCATGTTTAAACATGCCCAGCGGTAAATAATTTTCTCAGGATAGGAATGCTAATTAAGCACTTTCCTATCCTGAGCAACTAGACTTGCGATTACAAAAATCCAAGTCGAGAACAGTCGGTTTTTGAGCGTTTTTGGTAACAGTTGGCGAGCGGTACGAAGATAGAATTATATACGTCATAACGAGTGACTCTGGTGTTAATGTGGCAGTAATAAAAAGTGCAAAGAATTTACACCAGTGTTAACAAAATAGAATGTTCTGGGTTAATTTAGTAAAATTTAGAAAATAAGGTGTTATGTAAAAATTAGAATAAAGAAAATAAGTTACACAAGTGTTAACCGAATAGAATAAAAGTGAATAAGGATTGAAAACAAAAAGGAAGAATTGGTGTTTGGATATTATTGCCCCGTCACTGGTAAGTGATATTGGTTACCCCTGAATATATAACAAAATTGGCGCAGCCGGTAGGATAGTGGAAGCCTGCTTTCTAAAAGTCAAAATAGAAAGGCATAAGAGCTTTAAAATCCGCTATCCTGCGAACCTAAGGGGTTCCCTTAACGAAGCCACTCAGGCCAAGTCACCCCCAACACTCGGGTAGATACCATCTCTAGGCGCCTCTGCTCCAGGCGGGCAAGCGTTCACCCCAATTTGTGCACAGGCACCACCAAGGGATACAAGCGAACAGTCCAAAGAAGGAAGAGGAGAACCATTCCAAACTCCCCCAGAAGGACGAGTACAGATCAGCCAGGACACAGCTCTATAAGCAGCCTGAAGTTACAGCCAAACAGACGACCAAACGCTAGCAGTCAACGATCCGGAGTTGAAGAGGAAATCGAAGACGGCTCATAAGCCCCCTTTTCAACTAGATCCAGGGGAAGTCAAGACGGCCCAGGGCCCCCCCAGCTGCAAAAGAAAGCCGAAATCAACCGACAAGGATTGAGAGGGAACTCGAAGGCGGTTAAAGAAACCCCCCTCTCAATTACAGCAAAGGGACCTAAGCAGGCAAGGAGCCCCCCTTTCACTGAACAGCGCATCATATGCCAGCCGACAATCCTGCTCTACCTCAGCAGGAACCAGAAACAGCAGCGAGGGAAAACTCTCCATCTTTAGCCGACGCGGGATCAACCCCAGGTGCCAATACACAGCACCCCGGTGAAGGTACATCATCCGCTGCAGGAGAAAAACCTCCACAGTTACCCCCAACAGGACCTAGACTTCGAAGCGGAACCGTTCTGCCAGGTCTGAATAGTCAAGTAAGTTTAGCTAAGTTTTTAAATAAATTATACGAGAGAGCGCGGGAATCGGATAAACTGACGATTACCCGTTGTGACGCCTTAGATCACAGAGCGTGAGACCAGACTCGTCAAGTTAAAGACCTTAAAAGAAAAAACAATACAGTTCCGAAAGGAACTAGAACAGTTTTCCGAATCTCGGCGCTCACTCAGTTTAGATCTAGGAAAGAATAAGAGTGTTAGGTTAAGTGACAGTGATAGTGATAGCGACAGTGACGGTGAAGTAGCTGAACCAACTCCCGAAGACCTGCTAATCGATTGGCTCGAAGAATCCTTAACGGAAATCAGCCCAGAAACAAGCCCAGCTAGTCCACCCAAATTTCAATTTCCAGTCAATAGACTACACATAATGGTGGATTACGCTAAAGTAGCTAAGCTTACAGCTCAACTCGTTCCCTTATTTTCGGGTGAAAGTACCCCACAATTGGGACGAGAGTTACAAACCTTCATTGGCTGTTGCAAACAAACTATGCAGTGCCTTAATAATGAAGAAAAAGTGGCTTTCATTCAGGTCCTTCCTACAAGACTCAGAGGTGACGCATACCAATTATTCGCTTCAGACGTCCCTGCTTCATTTACTGAAGTAGAGGAACGTTTAAACAGAACGTATCTTCCCCGTGAGACATATCAGGAGCTGGTGAACAAACTAATTACCACCAGACAAAACCCGTTAGAATCTCTCACTGTGTTCATTACAAGATTGAAACAGTTGTTGACGATTTGCAACGAGGCAGCGACACAGAAGTATGGAGCTGAGGCAGTCCCTGCTGTGAAAACACAGCTGATGGATTTCGCCAAAAACGCTCTGAAAAGTGGAGTAACTAACCCACACCTGTGTCAATATTTGCTCACGCAGGGAGAAGGCGATTTAGAGTCACTAATTCAAAAAGCCTTGGACATGGAGAAATTACAACAAAGTGCTACATTCGTCCAGACTCCTCTGGTACAAGCTCCTCCAATGGCTCCAGTAGACCCAGATTTACGAGTGAGAGCTTACTATAGAGCTCCTTACTATCAAATGCCATCAACACCTATGTTCGCATCACCTCGAGCTCCAAATCCAACCCAGTTTTCACGCAATGTGAATAACCCAGGTTCATCACAGTCACGACAAAGACCGTTTACAAACACTGATGCCAGAAACTCGGATACAGATGCACTGGTCCGTAACATCACGTGTAATTTCTGCCAGCGAAAGGGTCATACATATACAGATTGCCTTAAGCGCAAGAACACCCCTTTCTGCTCAAACTGCAAAATCTATGGACATGACGTCCGTGATTGCAGAAAAAGTCAACAGACCCAACAAATTGTTCCTCCACGCCTCTCCAACAGATCTACACAAGAGCAACACAACACAAAAAGTCCTCAAGTCTTCAATATAAGACTCAAATGCACCTTTTGTGGTCGCCGAGGACATGCAGACGAAGACTGCCGCCAGAAGAAAAAATGGGAAGCCCGGAGTCAGGGAAACGACATGCAGTCGACCCAAAACTCCCCGGCTCGACTATAAACCCAACTAAAAAATTAAAAGGGTCACCTCAAGCGCCCGAATCCGGTGTCCCTACAGTGAAACTTCCACTGGACATAAGCCTTAACGGCCATACAAAACTAGTAGTGGACACTGGCGCTGAGGTTAGTATTATTAAGAAAAGAGCAATTAAAGACCTCAAGATAATTAATTCCAATGAGGCATGCACTTTACAGACCCCTTTTGGAACCGGAAAGACATTGGGAAATTGCAAGGGCAACTTCAATTTTAAAAATAAAATTCCCTGCAAGTTTCAGGTGGTACAAAACCTGCCAGGTCTTTCCGATGACGGCCTATTAGGAAACGATTTCCTATCAAACAATTGTAATGTTGAAGGCCCAAATAAAGCACTCAAGTTTCCTTGTACGGAAACAAATCCCGAAGAGTTCACCGTGCCCTTGTCATGCAAAACGGACAAGCTGAATTCCAGAAAAGCAGTCGAAGTGAGGTCACTTGCTGAAAAGATGGAACCTAAACAGGTTAAGCTATCTACATGCAGTGTCTCCAAGGCATCTCAACAGAGTAATGCTGGCTGCCAGGTTCAACAAGAGCCGACGGAAAACGAAAAGAGCTGTCTGGGTGATCAAGAAACCAGCGATATGAGGCAGCATCTGGTTACTTTAGAGGAACCGATATGCATACCTGCTAGGTCACAAATTATCACCACAGTCCCGTTACGAGTGAAGGAAGAAATGCTCTGTTTATCTAAAGAGATAGGCGACGGAGTCTTCCTGGCCAACAGTTTACTCCCTACTGGGAAAGAAACAGTGCTAGTTGCCATACTCAACATTAACAATTTTAAAGTAGTCATCAACAGTTTATTATTACAACTGCTCCCTATACATGACTACGCCGTCATCCCAATAGGAGAAGCCACTGATACACAACACGTTCTCAAGCCGAATAAATCGCAAGCGAGTAACACAAACATCAGTGAGCCTCCCAAGGCAGAACAGAAGTCAAGCAAAACTTCTTTCTCCAGAATACCTAGATATAAGTTACTAACGCGGCCCAAGAGCCCCATACAAGACGTGTGCGAGCTCAGTAAGACCCGAACAGAGGCAGCAATGACTCCACCGTCCAATAGAGTAAATTATAAAAAAATTTCGAGGCCCAAGAGCCCTATAAAAGATGCGAGCGAGATCCAGAAGCCGATAAACAAGATGCCGAGGACTCCTCCGTCTAGTTTACCTAGATTTAAGATATATACGAGGCCAAAGAGCCCTATAACAGTTGCGGGTGAGCTCAGTAAGACCTACTCTCAGGCAAAGACGACTCCACCACCCAACCAAGTTAGTGTTAAGAAACAACAGTGGCCCAAGAGCCCTATCACAAGTGCGTGCGAGCTCAGTAAGACCTACTTAAAGGCAAAGTCGACTCCACCACTTAATAAAATTAGTATTAAGAATACAAAGTGCCCCCTGAGCCCGATAAAAGACGCGTGCGAGATCCGTAAGACCTCATTGAAGGCAAAGTTGGCTCCACCGTCAAATAGTATTAAGAGAACCAATTTTTCACGGCCTATTAGCCAAAATACGAAAGCGTGCGAGTACTCGGACCAAACAAAAGTACCCATAAAACATGGTACTCCACCGTTAAAAATGCAGGAAGCCCATTCCCTGCCATCTAGTAATGTAAGTAAAACAGATAGTAAGTACACAACTACACCAAATGAGGAAAGAGACGCAAGCTTTTCGGAAAACACAGCTATCTTACAACACGTAAAATACTTATTTCCGGATCATGAAGGTCCCACACATACTCCGCGAGTCAACAGGTTAGACCAAGAGCTCAGCCTAGACCCAAATCTAAATGCGGAAGAAAAAGCTTCGATATCCGAACTCTGCTACGAGTACAATGATATCTTCTTTCTAAAAGGTGATAAGCTCACATACACAAATGCTATCACCCACAATATCCCTTTAATACAAGATCAAGCGCCCATAAACCAAAAGGCCTACAGACTACCAGAGACCCAGAGACAAGTGATCAACGAGCAATTAAGAGAAATGCTAGAAAACGGGATAGTCCAAACTAGCAAAAGCCCTTGGAATTCACCCTTATTAGTTGTCCCCAAAAAGGCGGGACCCGATGGTGAAAAAAGGTGGCGCGTCGTTGTCGATTTTCGCAAATTGAATGAAAAGACAATTGGCGACGCATTTCCGCTACCCCGAATCGAGGATATTCTTGACCAACTAGGTCATGCCAGGTACTTTACCACTCTCGATTTGGCCAACGGCTATCATCAAGTCTTAGTCGACAAAAAAGATCGACATAAGACCGCTTTTAGCACTAATTACGGGCACTACGAATTTAAGCGTATGCCATTCGGACTCAAAGGAGCTCCCGCTACATTCCAACGCCTCATGAACTTCGTTCTGACAGGCCTACAAGGCCTCGAATGTTTCGTTTATCTTGACGACATCGTCATTTACGGGAAAAACCTAAATGACCACAATGATAAACTTCGCAAAGTCTTCGACAAATTGAGAGAGAACAACCTCAAACTGCAGCCAGAGAAGTGCCAGTTCTTGAGAAGAGAAGTTGTTTACCTAGGTCACAAATGCTCTAGCGAAGGTGCATTACCAGACCCCAGCAAAACGGCCTGCGTCCAAACATTTCCTGTTCCCAGAACAGTAAGGCAAGTTCAGTCCTTTTTAGGACTCGCCAATTACTACAGGAAGTTCATTCCGGACTTCTCTAAAATCGTTCGTCCAATCACGAATTTACTCCGCAAGGACGTAAAATTCAATTGGACCGAGAAATGCCAAGAAGCATTTCAAAGCATTAAAAATGCTCTAATTTCCCCACCACTTTTAATCTATCCAGATTTCTCTAAACCCTTCAATCTTACAACGGACGCCAGCAACGAAGCATTAGGCGCCGTGCTTTCCCAAGGAGAAGTGGGAAAAGACCAGCCAATCGCCTATGCAAGCCGAACGCTGAACAAAGCCGAGAGAAATTACTCCACTATTGAAAAGGAGTTATTGGCTATAGTCTGGGCCACTAGGAATTTCCGATGCTACCTCCAAGGCAGAAAATTCACGGTCTACACTGACCACAAACCTCTCAAAGGGGTCTTTAACGTTAAAGACCCGACTTCCCGTTTGGTGAGATTTCACCACAAATTATCAGAATTCGATTATACCATCGAATATAAACCAGGGAAGTATAATACCAATGCGGATGCATTAAGCCGCATTCCACAAGTATTAATCGAAGACAATACAGGCAACACTTTAACGGTACAAGCCCAAGTCCACCACACTATGGACTCAGATGTGGAGGAAAACATTTCCCCAAGTAAAAAGAAAACCAAAAAACCCGCTCATTGCTACGCCGTGACCAGAGCTCAAAAACAAAGAGCCCAAGAGGCCAATACTAGCTCCAGCGCTGAAACACAGCCTACGGCAGCGGAAGATAAAGAAACTAAACTCCCAGAGGCGGAAATACAACCCCCTGCTACGCTTGAACAAGAAATAAGTCCAGTCAAGGCACCTGAGATAATCACGAGCCCCAAGGAAGTTCAAACAATCCTAAAGGATTACCACGACTCTCCTTTCGGCGGCCATCAGGGTGTCATTAAGACTTATAAAAGAATCAGACGCAAGTATTGGTGGAGACACATGCTTAGCGATATAAAAAAGTACATAAAAAAATGCCCTAAGTGCCAAACAATGAAGGCATCGCCACAATTCAAGATGCCAATGGTAATAACGGACATCGCAGAACAACCTTTCGACAAGGTTTACCTCGATATAGTAGGTCCACTAGAAGAGACCATATCAGGTAATAAATATATCTTAACTTTCCAAGATAATCTCACCAAGTTTGTCGATTGGTATGCCATACCAAATGGAGAAGCAGTAACGGTGGCGCAAATCTTTTTCAATGAGATTGTCACGCGTTATCGCATTCCAAAGAGAATAGTCACCGATCAGGGAACTAATTTCCTGAGTGAGCTATTCAAGAAGGTCTGCAAACTGCTAAAAGTAAAGAAGTTACAAACTTCCGCATACCATCCACAGTCTAATGGAGCACTGGAACGTGCCCATAGACCATTAATCGAATATCTGCGTACAATCGTAGACGAAAATCCCAAAACATGGGATCAATTCCTACGAACCGCTGCATTCGTGTACAATAACAGTGTACACGAGGGTACTAAACTAACCCCGATGGATTGCCTTTACGGCTTCACAGCGGATGTCCCATCTAATTTAAAACGGGACCCTGAGCCCGTATATAACCACGAAAGTTATTACCATATGCTCAAATACAGATTACAAAAATCATATGCTACGGCTCGTAAAAATCTCTTAGCCAGCAAACAACGCTCAAAGGCATATTACGACAAAACAGTCAGGCCTCTCACTTTCCACCTAGGAGACAAAGTCCTCCTCAAAAGTGAAAGCCGCAAACACAAATTGTCTCAAATCTGGGTTGGCCCATATCTGGTAACAAATGTACCCAGTCCAACAAACACTACCATAAAAATAGGCAAACGGCAGGTTGTCGTACACAACAACCGTTTAAAGCCCTATTATGAGTAGCATACTGGTACATATATCTTTAGCAAATAAGTTCCCATCATACAAAATTCTACAATTAAATTAAGTTCTTCTAGTTACACACACAAGATCATCTAGTACGACTAATTGACTAACGAAGCCTATCCTTCATTTTCTACAGAACATGAAGAACATATTGGTGTTAATATGTTGCTTTCATCTGGCAATGGGACAAATACAGACGGAACCCTACACAATAAGTCCCCTGAACAATACAGGAATACTATATGAGGACTTAGGAAAATTACAAGTATACCACAGTACATGGAATATACTAACGGAGATCAACCTAAGGGAACTGGACAACCAAACGCTTATGGCAGAACAGGCGGAGCACTTAGTTCACCGACTATGTTCGAATCGCTCTCAAACCGATGAGCTATGCCTGGTCCAACAAAAACACGTTCATTCACTCTTGGAAAATATCAAGAGAAGAACAAGTGTCATTCGAGAAGTGGTCCCCAAATCAAGATCAACAAGATCTATCTTCGATGGAATAGGTAATGCAATGCACTACCTATTCGGGACCATGGACAGCACTAATGAACAAGAGGTATACAGTCGACTCGAGGAGCTCGAAACAAATACAAAAGCACTAGCCGACCTGGAAAGACAGCAGATCAGTGTAGTCAAAACTACACTACAACAAATGCAAAAGCCACATCTCTGCAGGAAAGACAACGTCAAATAAATCTCCAGGTAAATAGAATGCAAAATATCACTGATGATTTACTAATGAGACAATTAAGGCAGGAGATAATTTCAAGCCTGACCTTACAAATTGTCGAGATTGAGTACAGGCAACAAGCCTTACTCGACATAATAATCTCCAGTAAAAATCACCAGTTGCATCCGCTAGTGGTGTCTCCCAAAAGTTTATTAGAGATATACCACAAGTCCCACGCTACTTGCCCAGATGCACAAAATTGTCTCTCCCTGTTATATCAGACAGCGGAAACAAAGGCTCGTATAGTCCAAGACAAATTAGTTATTAGAATACAACTTCCGATTTTCAATTTACCACGAATGAAGTTGTATAGGATACATAGTTTCCCTATCCATGTTAATAAAAAACAAACATTGGTACCCGAAATACAGTACTCGCACGTAGCGCACCAGGTACAGACACAGGATATTCTATTATTAAAAACACTAGATCTTAAAATCTTCAAAAAGATCACTCAATCTTCCAAAGAGGACAATTACATCGCTAAGCTAGGCATTCCCATAACAAAGGCTACAATGTCCAAAGAATGCGTAGTGAAGCTGCTCTTTAATCCATTAAAGGAAGAGCCACAGTGTCAATTTAGAGCGCAAATACCTCCCAGAGACCTACTTATTAAATTAAGTAAACCAAATTCTTGGATATTCTCGTTGATAGAACCAACAATTGTACACCTTCAGTGTACCCAACAATTCCTAACTTCAAAAATAGAAGGCCAAGGAATAATTACTATCAACCATCCCTGTCAATTACAAGTAGGATCACAAATCCTACATTATGAGGCAGAGAATATCCAGCAATTGAGCCTCAAACAACCCAACTACTTCCCAAATATCGCTCCATTAGAGCAAATGGTAGAAAAATATCTTAATGAAACCAAAGAAAAAATACCGTCGGAAGAAATACAGACAGAACTATATTCAGGAGATGACACTAACAGCATCATCCTAGAAGGTACCCAGTCATTAAAAGAACTGGATGAAAAATTAGAAAAAATAGTTCCTCATATCAGTCACCACCGTACACATGTCCTAGCTGCAACATCGGTATCCTTAACTGGTGTTGTCATCACATGTATGGTGCTGTACCTGGTCGCCAAATGGCTAATCCCATTTATGAAAAATTATCATTCACGTAAATTTGAAAAAACCCTAGAGGCGGAGGAACAAATCAAACAAATCGAAATAATCGACCCTACCCCTCTCAAAAGGACCCGCACCCTGCCACCTACAAGGTCAGTGCAAGTGGTATAGTATCACCACTTCAAATGGTCATCAGCATTATCACTGGTACTAAAATACAGACAAATGTAAGTGGTTTCTATTAACCACAAATAAATCAGTTAATCATAAAAACGAAAGGGGAGAGGACATACGTATATAAGTACTAAAGCATAGATTTAAGGAAAACTAGTGTAATAAAAACATATGTATATCCAAACTAAAAACAAGGACAAAACGAAACCCTCCCCCGCTAGTGTTTAATAAATAATATAAAAATATAAATATTATCATTATTAACCCAGAATAAAAATTAAATAACCACTAACTTTAGATCATAACAAATATACAAGTGTAACAAAAAAAAAAAAACATAACATACATATGCATAACACACAAAACAAAAAAAACAGTAGAAAATAGTAAGAATAAAGCAATAGAATAGAATAGGATTAGATATTTAAAAACAATTTTAGAAAATAAGATAACAAAAATTTTTTTATTAAAATATAAATAAGAAAATATGTAAAAACGAAAACCTGTGCCAAACCGACCAATAGCCGAACCAATGAAAAAGCCCCAACAACAACTTCCCCTGAGAATTATTCCTCTTCAAAGAATAATCCTCTTTTTCGCAGGGGGAAGGATTGTTGTATACCTAAAAACGGTTAACAATGATAATTGTAATTAACAATTATCATTGGGAAAATCATTAAAACATATTTAATTTTCATAAGCTAATCATGTTTAAAATATGGTTAGCTTATCTCTCTGCAAAGCGAAAAATTGCCATCAGCAATTTCGTCACATTCCTTTGCACAAAACCAAAATATTTTCCTATAAGAACGACTTGGGAAAAATAGAAGTTTTAAGTTTCATCCCAAGTCGTTTCATTAGAAAAAAACAAAAGCCCCACGACAAATCGTACCTTCAGTAAGACTTGTCGTAAATACGATATGTATGTACATACATACAAACATACATATCGGGCGCATAAAATTTTACGTCGGTGAAGACTGAAATGATCAAGTCTTCACCGAAAAAAGCTCTTATCAGCGAATTGTCGCGAGCTGCATACATTGTGATCGCAACAATGTATGCACGATAGCACGACGATGGTTGGATATTTATGAAAATATCAAATTTCAATTCCAACCATCGTTCGTCGCGATAATTCTGGGCATGTTTAAACATGCCCAGCGGTAAATAATTTTCTCAGGATAGGAATGCTAATTAAGCACTTTCCTATCCTGAGCAACTAGACTTGCGATTACAAAAATCCAAGTCGAGAACAGTCGGTTTTTGAGCGTTTTTGGTAACAGTTGGCGAGCGGTACGAAGATAGAATTATATACGTCATAACGAGTGACTCTGGTGTTAATGTGGCAGTAATAAAAAGTGCAAAGAATTTACACCAGTGTTAACAAAATAGAATGTTCTGGGTTAATTTAGTAAAATTTAGAAAATAAGGTGTTATGTAAAAATTAGAATAAAGAAAATAAGTTACACAAGTGTTAACCGAATAGAATAAAAGTGAATAAGGATTGAAAACAAAAAGGAAGAATTGGTGTTTGGATATTATTGCCCCGTCACTGGTAAGTGATATTGGTTACCCCTGAATATATAACAGACGTGACATTGATGAAATCGGCTCACGCATGCCATAGTTTGTACTATGTTCAGGAGTAACGAAGAAGTCATGAATCCTCAAGGAGCGCACAGGAACAGATATGTTGAAAGTATTTAAGAGCTCAGGGAATTAATCAATTCTTGTATATTCTTGAAATGCAAAAACAACTGTGTTTTTTGTCTGTTCTCAAGAGAATCCAACGGAAAGAGTTTAAGACTGTCGACATATGCAGGTAGAATAATAGAGTTGTCCTAATGAAGTCCATGCGGGGCAAATCGAACGAATTCCCGCTGCACTGCGTCGTTGCGATTTATGCAGATAGCATAGAAGGGAGACTAGATTGAACTAACTTACTCCAAAGTGTGTTTAACGAATGTACAATAAAGGATCCTCGTTATGAATGGATCTTTAAATTCCTTTGACAATCTCTTTACAAGCCCCATATTAGCATTAACCCTGACAACGATTGTGTTCATTTGATCTAAGGAAAGACGAGTATTAAGGAAGATATCCAAATCTTTGGTTGTTAATAAGCATCCATCTAACATATAACCGAGGTCCAAAGGTCTCCTTTTAAGAGAATACCACTTATGAAACGTGTCCAAGTTTAAAATTCCATATACTCGTTTTCATTAGAAACAATGGGGAAGATTTTGGCATCGTCAGCATAGCAAAATATTCTTGAATTAGTCAAAATCAGACATACGTCCTTAATGTAAATTATAAAAACGGGTGGTCCAATATGGCTGCCTTGAGGAACGCCAGAAGTATTATCTATTGTGTCAGAAAGAGCATCACGGAATATAACTCGCTGCGCGTGCGATCAGATAAATAAGAATGAATCCAATTGGCAAAGACAGTATGAAAACTACTGTGAATTAAAATTGTGTGATTGATTCGGTCGAAAGCTTTACTGAAATCTTTTAAAAATCCAATCAACTTGCTTTCCGCTTTCAATAGCAGAAAAATTGAAATAAGTGAAACGTGCGCAGGAAAGGCTTGTTGTGGGAGTATCTACAAAATATCGCAAACGAGGGCTTCAATTACGAATGCAAATTAAATTAGCGACAGGTCTGTTAACTAGTTAGAAAGTTAGAAATGTCACACTTGTTGTCCTTCCTTCTTGTGCAAAGCAATAATCAAAGAAAGCTTCCACTGTTTCGTTTCGGAAAAACACATCACCCTGTAGTAAACAGGAGGACTGCTTTGAAGAAAGCGTTAATATGGGAGCTGATGTTTTACCAAATGTGGTAAATTTTATGTGTTATTAGGTAGCTTTCCCATCATCTTTGTAGCTATCCAATATCTTACTGAAATTGACTCGATGAGGGTTCTTAAGAATTCTAATATTTTCTCCTAAGCTATAGTCTAATTAAAGGAGAATTTTCAAGTTATATTTTATTTTTAAATTTCAGGTTATTCCAGGTTAAAGTGGAAACATCTCTTTAGGCTTCCTTCAACTCGGGCTTAATCGGGTTCAAAGATTTAAAAAAGCAAATTTCTATTAAGTTGGATTTATTTTGTAGTAAGGATGTTATTAACGTATAATACTAGTTCCATATTTCTTCAGATACAGCTGTGTTTGTAAAGCGCTCTACATAACAAACTCCCGGTTGGAATACATAAAAGCAGTAGTTATATTCTCACTTAATTCAGGATAGAGCGATGCCGGTTGTCTATCCAGAATTTTATAATATTCAGATCTAAATTAGATGATGGTGGCTCTAGAAAATAAGACTAACTCGTCCTTCATGGTGCACGTTTTATTAGTGGACACACAAATAATATCATATCTGTTCGCATTTAAGTCACACATAGAGTTTTTAAAAGAATCTACCGCAAATGCATCCGCTCAAAATCAAAAGGAAACAAGAAATTCTTCGAACGAAAAAAGAGCTCTCCAGAATAGAATGTCTGTGTCAAAATATTCAAGTTTCTAAAAAATCGCATTAATACATGCTCATTGTAGAAATTAGGAGGATTCTTCGAATAAATTACATAGTTTATGGAGGAATATTAATGCCTTCAGACCCAGATGAATATTCAAAGAACAGCTAAGCAGAGCATGCCAATGTCAAGGTCAACGCCTTGAATCTCGAAAATAAATCGCGTGCAGTTGATGAAAGCAACATTAATCTTTCTATGACCGATGTCACTAGTAAAATAAGGCTTGAGTAGTGTTTTGACAAGCTTCATAAGTATTGACCTTGTGAAGATACTAGCTGATAGCCAAAGTCTATCGAGAATAGTCATAAATGTGTCAAATATTACTGAATCCTCGGCAACATTTGAGAGGTCATTAATGTAATTGTAAAATAGCTATGGGCCTAGTATGGATCCTTGTGGGGCACCACATATTATCCACAGAATTCAAGGCAGAATAAATTTCATGAATTTTGGAGGCATATTTTCTGTCACGATGCCATGTGAATCAATAGAAAGAAATACCTTGATAAAAATTCGTCAAAACGAACACAATTAATAGGATCTACACAGGGGTTCATCAGGGAAATTCCAAGGGTTCCAAGAAAAGTTAAACTGAAATTTCTAGGTGGATACGGACTTTTGGATGCTGAATGTTGTTGAATGTCCGGGATGGCCGTGGAATACCCAGCTAACGTATGTTAATTCGATGTAGTGGAGGCAGTCAAGGGCAAATTTAACCAGTGATGATAAAGGTATGACAAATCTTATGCATTTACTTTAACGGTATTATTTTACAGATAAACTTCTTCGATAATTGTTAATAGCTTATCTCGATTAAGTATAAAGGTGAAGCTATACGGCGACAGACTTTAGCCTCCAGAGACCACTTTCTCGAACTCTTGAGACGCTGACATACATACACTTAAAGTGCACCTTTGCAAAAAAAAAAACATTTGTCAAACATTTGACAAACAGCAATATAGGCAATTCACAAATGTTTGTCAAATTTTTGTCAAACATTTATCAAACATTTGTCAAACATCTGAGAGGATATTTGTGTGAAAATCATTTTGTAAGTGTTTAGTTTTAATAAGGTATTCTCCGAGTGAAGTAACGTGTATTGCAGCATCTTTCGTCGTACTTACCTCAACGTTTGAGGAAAATTTTCGAAAAAGGAGATGGTGGAACAGAAAATTTTTAGACAGAAGACTACAGTAGAGTGGTGGTGATATATTGAATGATAAATTGTTATGTTATTGTCATGTTATTATATTTATCTTGTCTCATTTTTCATTCATGATTAAAACTTTGTTATTAAGAAATTCCAAAATTAACTTTCACTATCAACATATATTAATAACTGAATGAAAGTACTGTCTAAACTTTAACAAACATCTAAAGTTTTCCATTTCATTTGGATTAAATTGGAATTTTTTTAAGAATCCATTACTGTAAAATTTGCGTCCACACCTATCAAACATATCACAAATATTTGACAAATATTTGTCAAATGTTCGTCAAACATGTGTGGAATGTTTGTTATGTGTGGACGAACCTTTAAGAAACGCAAAAATCTTGAAAGAGACCAAATTTCTAGAGACTTGTTTGGTCTCCAGTCTCCCGTCATATAAGTATTACCATACAAATGGGTCTTCATGTGCGGTCTTCGAGGTTTGCTCATTTTTCGTTGCCAGGTCTCTGGAAAGTATTTGTATTTACTATCAGTTAACTGTAGTCGGAAAGGAAAAAGAATATAATGGAGCTAGTTTGACATATTATTACAAAGAAAGTTTTTTGTTCATATTTATTTAAAATATTATGCGGTCATTCTTAAGCAAGTTGATCCAAATTCGAACTTTCCCAACCGGATCATCACTAATTTCGTTCTTCTTTTGCAAAGTAATTATGATTGCCAATTTTTGGTATGCTGAGATATATACAAAAAATCATAACTTTAATTCTGATTATCACAGAGGCATGGTCTGTAGCCATTTTTAAAGAGAAAAGTTCAATGTTTCAAGGAAAATTATATGAAAAATGCTTTTCATAAGAGACAAATTTAAGGATGAGAAAAATATCTTTCATCCGTGAATATCTCCAAATGCATCTTTTTTAAATTTTTTTTAATTGCATATACTAAATTATTAAATCCTCAAGTTGGGATAGTAATAGTCTTATTGAAGAGAATTTTTTCATCAATAGAGGTCTGGTTATTAAAAAAAAAAGCCAAACCAAAACAAACAAATTCATTATATTATTCTTTATCCCTTAACATTTTTATACAAAGGAAATTATTTTTTTAAGTTTTTTCACTTTTCGCATAACGTAAAATTATTATTAACTTTCTATACAGCCATTCCAAACGATCAAAACAGGCTTGTTTTACACCAGTTCATTTCCGATTTGGATGAAACTTTCAGGGTTTGTAGGAATTCCAAACATTGCTAACCCATATCTCTTCTTTTCCCTTACAGCGCCCCTCCTGCTAGATTAGAAAAAAGTAGTACCCCTCAATAGTGAATAATACCATATTTTTGGAAAAAAAAACATACTATTATTAACAACTTTTTTTTTCGTTCATTACTGCTATATTTTTTTATGAAAAATATAAAACATTAGGCAGGATTTACATTATGATGACATGCATTTTTTACAGAAATTGTGAGGGAGATAGCTTATTGAAATTTAAATGCTGCTGAAGCAATCATTGCAATACCTCACACGTCCGCTCTCCTCTAGTTTTTATGGTAAAAATCGCAAACTGACAAACTGCAAAATTATAAATTGTCAAGTTTTTAATCGTTTTTACGTAGATATTGAAAGGCGGATCATGGAAAGAAGTATAATTTTACAATTTTTAAAATATTGAATGAAAGAACGAAGGAGTTAGAAGCGAAGGATGAGAGCATATAGAAAAAAATTCTCGAAAAATATCAGATGGGTACTGTAATTCAATTCTTCAATCAACAATTTCTACGACAACAAAATTTTTATTTATTATTTATTTTGTAGTAAACAAAAAATTCAGTAGCTAATCTTGTAATATGTAAACGTCAATCTACTTCGATCCACTTAAGTGCTCACATGAAAATAATTCCATTCATTCCACTACCGAACTAGTGCCGGTGAAGATAATTCCAGTCCTGTTCGTGTTCAAATGGTGGATTATTTTAAAGGCGGAATTTTTCTAGCAAATTATAAAGGAAAAGGACCAATGCAGTCAATCTGTGGACGGACTGGTCCCTTTTTGTGGACGGAAAACAACCTCGTAAATAACTTCAATATTTTCTATAAAGAAATATTTAAAAACTTTAAATTTCGCAATATTTAATTACAAACTCAAAACTTACTTTTATTTATTTCCATTTTGACAAATAATTTGACTTGACAGATATGTAACTATATGCCATAAAATTATAGCAACAATATGGCAACACGAGTAGTCGAAATTGACAAATTAGGTTTGCCAATAACAATGTTTTAGTTTCAGTAACTATTAAAACTTTCTATTCTTGAGATCTTTTTATGGTTCCGGACACGCACACAGTGACAAATCGATGTCCGGAAAAAAAATTCAGGACGCGTTTGCTTCCCTCGTCACTCATAAATAAATTTCCGTATACGATGTACTATCTCCCTCACAATTTCTGTAAAACTTGGATGCTATCATAATGTAAATCCTGCTTTGACCTTTTTGACTTCACATTTGAATTAGAAAAAACGGTTTCTCCGTTCTCGAAATATGATTTTTTGAAAATGAGGTTTCATCGTAAAATTACGAAATTTCTAACCTCCCGGCAGGGGGAGCGTGGTAGGGGAAAACAAAAATATGGGTTATAGTGCGTTTTTAAACAGTAAAAACTTATAATCATAAATAAATATGGCGCTATAAAGTACAATTAAAATTTGAGTACATATTAAACATGTGAGGCTAACAAAAACAAGTTAAAAGGATCTACAAAACAGAACTGATACTATAACAAGTTACTAATGCAATCGAAAAAAGAAAAAAATGAGAGTTACCATCATTCGCGATAGTACTTCGCTGTGAGAAGTGACCCTGACAAGACAATCAAGCAAATTACGGGCATCTATAATTAAGAAATGGGCATCGACTAGGTTCTTCAAGGAATTGACAGTACATGCATGCTGGATACTAGTGGGAGAGCATACCAAAAGCACGCAATCTGGACAAGATAAAAGACTTCCATTGACTATCCTAGTAAAACGAGGAAGGATAATAAGAATTTATTGCTAGTAAATGTACACAAGATTTACAATCTTTTATAGTACGAAATAGTAAGTCGGTGCTAGATGAATTAGTGTTAAAAATAAGAACTGAGCTATGAATAAAATTAATCTGCATTGAGTTGATAGTTCAGAGAAAATAAAAAAGAAAAAAGAAATACATAAAAAAGTTATTTCAAAGCAAAAAAGCAAACAAGCAAACAAATTAGTATCTACTGGATTTTATCAATTAGTTCAAATTTAGTTTAAATATAATTAAGAATAATACAAATAGTTTAAATACTGCCTCTTAGCCTAGAAGAGAATAGGAAGAATTATCCTATAAAGGGGTTATTCTAAGTGAGTTCGAACTTGCATTCTAAACGCATTGACGGTGTTTGCGGTTTGTATAGTAACGGGTAAACTATTCCATAGTCTGATAGACTGGACGAGATAAGAACTCTCCATAACTGATCTATAGAATCGTGGCATTATCAGGTTTCTGTTCCGCTGAGACGAAGTAATCTGGAAAAGTTCCCTGAGATAATCCGGTTTATTGGACCGTAGTATGCCGAACAGTAGGAAGAGCACCCGATGTTTTAAAAAGGATTTCAGAGAACACCCAAGTAATTGTAGCCTAAATGGGGAAACGTGATCAAATCGTCGCAATCTAAAAATAAATCGGATACAGTCGTTGAATGCAACCTCCATTTTACGTTCACATATACTATCTAGTTTGGGAAACACAACGCTACCAAACGAGAAATGAGGCAGAATCAACGTCTTCACTAGGACCAGACGAGTGTTACGAAGCAATATATCGGCCGAGAGCCAAAGTCTACGTAGCCCAGCATAAATTTTACACAATCTCGCCTAATATAATCACAGCACTTCATACTGCTGTGTAATTCTATCCCAAGATTGGTAACCTTATTCAGCATGGGTAGTGGAGAATGGTTCAGGATCACTGGTGGGACATCGGACACATCGAATGAATTATTATAAAAACTCATAGAAAGTGATTTTACGGGATTAAGTTGCAGACCATTATCCATAGACCAGGCATAAATTCTATCCAGATCACTATTAATGCGTGATAAGCAATCCTCGAGAAGACCTATGGGCCGGCTTAGATAAACCTGAACATCATCCGCATAGAGGTGTAATTCTACATCACGAACTGCTTTCGGCAAGTCATTAATGAATAAGCTGAATAACAGCGGACCCAATATCGATCCTTGGGGAACTCCATACTGTAGAGGCAAAAAGGCAGAATAAGCATTGCCGACCCTAACCCGCTGGCGACGCTCACTTAGAAAGCTATCCAGCATGTGCGCTGCTGAACTGCCAAATTTAAAAGACGAACAGAGCTTCTGTATAAGAGTTCCATGATCTACACTATCAAACGCCTTTGAGAAATCTATAAGGACTAGCGTAGTGAATTTTTCACTATCCTTCGCGCTTCTAATATCGGACGTTATCTTTAATAGGGCTGTTTCACAACTGTGAAATGCTCGAAAGCCTTATTGCCATCGAGTTAAAAGATTATTTTTGTCCACATGCTCAAGTATTTGCTGGTACATTAATTTTTCTAGCACTTTCGATAAAAAGCAAAGTATACTGATTGGATGAAAATCAGCCGGAGAATCAGGCGTTTTCTTTTTTGGAATTGGAAGAATGTTAGCTTCCTTCCAGCTGGTGGGAAGAGAATGTGAGGCATGAATTGATTATATGAAGGATATACGTACTAATAATAGGTAGTAGTAGTTTGATAAATCGAGATGATAAGTTGTCCGGTTCAGTTGCCTCGGTACGAATTAAATTACAAGACAGTAGAAGCTCTGTAATGTCCACTCCACGAAACGAAAAACTATGAATCGAGCTACTCGGAGTAAAGTCCGGACTGCGCAGGGGGTTAACTTGACGAATGTTGGAGGCAGTTGGAGTGGAAATATTTGCAAGAGTAAACGATGCATTCAGCTCGTCTGGATCGAAGTTGCATTCACTTTTATCCTTTCCATAAACTCCGATCGAACGTAGGTTCCGCCACGCTTTTTTGGGTCGAGGTTAGCGTCGATCTTAGAGGAATAATACTGACGTTTGGCTTGCCTGATTGCCGTGCTAGTCTTATTACGGGCAGCTTTATACAAAATTCTTGCCTCAAATGTTCTAAGACGTTTGTAACGCTGATGGAGAAACTCACGCTCCGCGATAAGATTATGAACTCTCACTGTCAACCACGGACAGCCATTACCAGTAGAAAATCTCCTTTTAATTGGTACGTACTTATCAAATAAGTATGAGATTGATGATGATAGGAACTGGACTTTATCACCACAGAAATGCAATCAAAGATTCTCCACCATTCCAAGCCATGACACTCTTCAAACAAGGACTCCGTGTCTATGCTATTATAATCGCGAAAAGTGAAGCTAAGTGGGGGAGGATTCATGTTAAGTGACATGTCAAAGCTCAAGAGAAGAATATCATGGTCCAGATTACCAGGAGGGCTAATTTGATTGTGCGTTATTATTTTTTCTGCATCGGTAACAAGGTTCAGATCAAGCATCGATGGATTAGAGGTATTGTAGAAGGTGGGCAGGGTATTAATCGTGTTAAGATGTAGTGATTGGAGTAAATGTGAAAACTGACGTTCTTGTTTCGCTGTGAGTTAGTGAAATGAAACATTTCTCTAAGGTAATGTGGTTCATTACTTTTTTTGTAGGTTAAAGAAGAATATTAAGGCTCTCTTCTTGACAAATGTAGTAAGTGGGTGCTCCACCAGCTGATGGCGGTAAGGCAAAACATGATCATATCTGCGAATTAGTGTCTGGCTGTGAGCCAGAGCTCACGGAGTCCTGAGTAAATTTTACTAATTTTAGATTTTATATTGTCACAGCAGTTCATATATTGGTTCAACACGATACTCAAATTTTTCTGTTTGCTAGCAAGAGATAATGCTTTACCTTCCCGAATTATGGATGGGATATCAGACAAATGTAGTGGACTACTGTTAAAAATAATATATTGAGACTTAGAGGGACTATGATCAGATCGTCGTTAATACGTGCGATGCCATCTTTAAATAGGCCAATAGACCTTCTCAGATATAGCTGCACATCATCTGCGTAGGCGAAGTGAAGGTATGATGACGATAGTAAACTTTGATAATTTTTATATCCTCATGGCTTTGACCTAAAGTCTTAGTTATATATTTAGAGCGATCGTTAATTGGTTTACTTTTAACTACTAATTTTACAAAAGTCGCATACATAGGCTTTGTACTTCACTTGTGCCGGATTGACCTAACTACACGCGGCATGGGCTCATTTACGACATATTAAACAGAAATACCACTTCTCATTTTTACCAGTGTCATTACACATTAATCAAAGTTCTGCCGCTACGAAATTATTGTTCTCGTCTTCTTCCATATAATTTCAATACAATTTCAATACATAAGGTCACAGTAACATTTGTGAACGATTCGGGTGAGATGACGAGTTCGTTATCCTGGCCGCCTGTTTAATTCGTCAACTTACCCACAACGACCGTTTATAAATTGAAGTGGTTAAAAATATTGCAATAAATTTTATTTGAAATTTTCTTTATTAATTCAAGTAACAAAAAACGTATAATTTAAGAAAACACTTTGGTCGAAATTTAAAGATTTTTTCGAACCTAGTTTTACAATGAACTTGCGTGTGACCACATGAAACTCTATTGCCTGATCGCTGATGTTAGTTTCTATTTTACTGTGCAAGTAGAGCCGACTTAATCCTGTACAAAGCACAGAATTAGTGCCATCGGTTGGCAATCTCATGTAATTAATGATTCGCCATCTTGCCCGACTCGTCATTGTACCCTCCCTTCCCCTATAAGTGAATCCCGACATCACGACCAACTAAAAGAAGATCATTGAAAAATAAACTAAATAGCAATGGACCCAAGATTGAACCCTGAGGTACACCAGTCGGGAGAGGAAGTGAATTCGACAATTTATCATCAATCTTCACCCGTTGATGGCATTCTGACAAGAAATTCCCAATTAGATCAGAAGTAGAACCAGTGAAGCTAAGAAAATTAACTGTGATTAACGCTATCGAATGCCTTTGAGAAATCAAGCAGAACTAAAGTGGTAATGTTATCCTGGTCTAAGGCTGCTATTATATCACTAGTCACTTTTGGTATAGTAGTCTGGCAGCTGTGCGAACGCCGGATACCAGATTGCCAACATGACAAGAGCTTGTTACTTTCCTAGTGACCAAAAATCTGAAAGCTAATTAGCTTTTCCAAAACTTTAGATAAGAAACTTAGGATACTAATTGGCCTAAAATCACCAGGAGATTCCAAAACTTAATCGAAATCATGTCATTTGAGCGTAATTTCAATGAAATTACGACCGAAATCACGAACATTTGCCCGAACGCGCCCATTTTCGGTTTCCACTTTTTGTCTTGTCAAACTGTATCGTTTGACATTTTTAGTTACATTTGTCAGTAAATTTTTAAGGAAGAAATTTAAAATAAAATTAATTATTATATTAATGTTGCTGACATTTTAAGTGGCACTTTTTAATTATAAAAGCCTCGTTTATGAAATGATTTATTTTTTTTTATATACCAATTTGGTATTGAAGTCTAGCACCTATCAAACGAAATCATCTCAAAGGTAATGAAAACACCGGACGGTAATTTCAAAACCACTTCATCAAAATTACGTGATTTCGATGTAATGAAAACGCCCCATTAGCTTTATTTTTGTATTCCATACAAACGTTGAAAGTTTCATCCAAATTGGAAATGGTCGGGTTCCAAGGTGATCGGTTCTGTACGGATTGGCTGTATATGTATTGAAGTAATTCTTTCTAACAATTAACAGGAGATTTAATCATGTATACACTTCGGAGACGTGTCTCTATAGAGACTTTTTTTCTTTTGGTCTCCATCCCTATTGCTGAATCCACCAGGAGAGCTATAAGTTTCCGAATTTGCCAGTTTGTAATTATCGAAAACGTTCTAAGTGAAAAAATAAAGTTTCCCTTGATTATTGAAAACAAGTGAATTGAATCCTGATACTGATACAGTTCCGCTGGCGGGAATCATTAATCCGTCGGGTTGAACAATAGGGCCCAGTATTTTAATCTCCAGAGACAAAAGTCTTACTCGTAGGTTATGAGGTTTGTAATATATACTTGTAATGAGTTGGACGGTAAGGTTGAGCTTTTAACGAATATTCTTCTGAATCTCTATAATAAGTATGTGTCTCTAAAAACATGTAGAGTCTGTGACAATCGTTGCCCTTGGATCACCCATGAGACTCACCAAACCATGGCTGAGTGTGATTTTCTGTTTAAGCAGTACTGTATAGCGGCACATAACAGATACAAAACGATTCGTAATAGGATAACATCTTCGAAGTAAGTTGTATTTAAACCAGCCTTCTGGGAGGTAGTGAACAAATATTCGCAGCTTGGGAATATATAGGCAAGAATCCCCACAAATCAATTGTGATGTGGAAGTTGTTTATTAATTTCACTGGAACAAGGGATCAGCGTTCTCATATCTTAGACTGTTCTAACTTTCTTTCTGAGGGCTTTTCTATTCACTGCGATGACGGATGTAAAACTCTCTCAACATTGTACTCTATTAAGTTAAACGCCACTGGTCCTGATTTGCTAAATCCCAAATTCCTCAAACTCATAATACCATATATATCTTTCCCCTAGTCCATATCTACAATTGCTGTCTCACCAGATTTCAGTTTCCTACCCAATGAAAACAAGCTATACTTGTCCCGATTCCTAAGAAATCGTCTCCGTCTCAACCTAACGATTATTGTCCCATTAGTCTGCTTAATTTACAGGCCAAGGGATTGGAAAAGATCTTATATAAGCAAATTATGGATTCTGTAGAGGTGTATAAAATAATGTCAGTTTGGCAGTCTGGCTTTCGACCGGGGCACAGCTATGAGACTGCTCTCTTAAAAGTTGCCACAGATATTTATGATGCCCTCGACAGTGATCATTTGACAATATTGGTTTTGCTTGACTATAGCAAATCATTTGACTCTGTTAATCATTTAAAACTACTCTCTAAACTTGGTAATTGGCTTAACTTCTCATCTACAAGCTGTTAAGCTGATTACCTGTTTCCGAACGAATCGCAGTCAAGTGGTGAAGGTAGGAGAAACTCTTTCTAATCCGGCTTATCTGTCCTCAGGCGTTCCTCAAGGATCAATCCTTGGTCCACTTTTATTTAGCCTGTACATAAACGACCTACCAAGTGCTATTAAAAATTGCTCTATTCATTTATATGCTGATGATGTATAGACGGACCTTAGTAGACATATAGGACTAATGGAAGATTGTGTCTATCGGATCAATGATTATCTACAAGACATATATAAGTGGTCTTCAATTAATGAGCTTTCACTGAGCTCGTCCAAATCAAACTGCTTAGCAATTTATAGGCGTGCTTTAGAGAAATGCGAGCTCCCTCAGTGGTCTTGAACAACACAGTCTTGGAATATGTTGACTCAGTCAAAAAGCTGCAATCGTCGGTTAGCTCAAGTTTCATGTCAGTGGATTTTACACTGAAGTTGGCTAAGTCAGTAATTGGACCACATTTTACATATGGCAGTTTAATATTCGGCAAACTCGATTCTGTTTGTCAAAGAAAATTGAAAGTTTCGTTCAATGATGTTACTCGAAACATTTATAAGCTCCCTCGTAGCGCTCACATATCAGCGTATTTATCATCGATCCTGTTCACATCCCTTGAGACATATCTAGCTAGACGTCATCTTATTTTCTTACAAAAATTAATAATTCCTCAGCTTACTTATATGAGAAACTGCAGTTCTTGCATTCTACCAGAAGTCTTCAGCTTCTTATCTCAGGGCACATCCCACAGTATGGTGAGCGTTCTTACTTTGTCTAGGCTGCTCGTGAGTGGAATTCTCTCCCAAGTAATATTCAAGGCGAAGGTGCTGACCACAGACTTATTCTCTGTTGGGTGCCTAGCCACAATGACATACCTGGGAACGAGACAGCGGATGCTCTGACCAGAAAGGGTTCAGCTATGAATATATGTCTAGCAGAGGATCCCATAGGTCGGCCCCTAGAACCAGTGAAGAGAATTCTAGACGTACAGGTCTGGAAGCTGGATAATTGCAGGTGGAGAGAATTGACCACATGTGTGATTACCAGACAGCTGTGGCCCGAGGTTTATCCTAGAAGGACTGAATCTCTGCTGAGGAGGAGCCGTAATGATATGCGTAATCTTATCGCACTTATTACAGGGCACTGCCTCTTTAGTAAGCATGCAGAGCGTATGCAAGCCCCATACAACGACTTCTACAGAAGCTGTCTGGATGAGGAGGAAGTTGAGAGCGTTCAGCAGCATCTGCTGTGTGAATGCCTTGCCGTGCGTAGGAAGAATGCGCTTGGCAGTTACTTCTTCGGCGAATTGGAGGAGCTAGCAGACTGGGAGTTGGGGGACCTGGTAAGGTTCATTAACTCCTGTGCCTAGTTTAACCGCACCCCCTACAACTGGGATATCATTCCCAAGCAGGTTCCTATCAAGGTGGTATCACAATTGACCACAATGCTCTAAGTTAGGCTGATCGCAGAGATCCCCGCGTGATGGCCGCCACTCTAACCTAACCTAACCTAAGGTAAGTAATTTAATTTTTTTGTGGTTATTGGTGCACGGATCTATTAAATAAATTAATTGGGCTACTATCTCTACTATTTTTTAGTACTTAGTTTGTATATTTTTAAATTTATAGTTTTATTATTATTATTAACTAAGTTTTGCTTTTCCTTTTTTTTTCTCCCCTTTTTCTCTTATGTGTACCAGTAATATTAGTACTGTAATAAGATCTTTTAATCTTAGGTACATTGCCAAATAAATTATTTTTTATTTATTTATTTATTATTTATTTACACGAGATATTACAGCTTGCATGCAACTTGCACTGTCATACTTCTTGCACATGTAATCCCTACTGCCATGCAGGCAGCTCAGCTTTCAGCGAACTTGCATGATGAAAAATCATGGCAGCTGAGGTGATAGTAACTAATCTGACATTATTCAGTTTTCAAGATGGCGGAAAAGAAATGCTTGAGAGATATTGATAAATTTATACCGGGAAAATGAGATTTTCTGAAATTATTTGTATTACATCATTTACCAAAACCTTCCCATTTCTTTTTCTTCTTTTGATTTTCCAATTCTGTTTCTTCCTTCATTGGTAAAATTTCCGACATACACAAGACTTTACGTCTCAATGAAATTTTTTAAATAAACTTGCATCCACCAAGATGATAAGACATTAAGCGAACTGTGCCTTCTGCTGTCATCAAATTTAAAATCGCTTTGGAAGGGAGGCTGTACCCCTAGGGTTACCGTGTAAATATTTTGGAGATTTTAGTCTCTGAAAAACGGAGACTAGGGACCAAACCCCCTCTCCCCGTGTATCATTACCTTAAGGATGCGGCCAACGGACGGTCAATTTTAATAAAATAAACAAAAGCAAAAATGTCCGACATGTTGCGGACAAAATTAAACTGTAAAATGAAAAAACAAAAAATATATTCGTTGGCAAATCCAGAAATTATGATTTGCTCATCCTCTGGAAAAGGAAACCGCAGTTCTCGTCTTGTATAATTAATTTTCCAAGCAGATTTGCATAATTAAATTTTGAAATTATGTTTTATGGTATCTGCTTTGCAGGACGAGCATGATGAGGGGAAATCCAGAAAATGCTTTTCATATAATTTCGTTTGTTTTTCACTCACAAAATATGTTTTCGATGTTTTTACACATTCCGGTTTTGAAACTTATCCGCATTCGATGAATTTCAAAATAAAGTAAAAATGCAAAACCGCATATATCAGTTCTGTCATAACACTACAAACACACCCACACAAGAAACCGCAACCCTTACAAAATATTTTATCCAGAAATCAACAAAATGGAACAAGTGTCTTGCTAAATTGTTGGGTAGCCTATAGCCGTTACTAGGCAGTCACCCACCACACACGCTTTTGAGAGACTCTGATCCTGAATTCTGATGCTTAGAATATTCCATGCAAACAGGACGTGCTCTTTCGCATCGGTTCGAATTGAATCCTACTTCAGCTTAAAGTTTTCTCATCCAATTCGATACGATACCAGCCGTAAACCCTAACGAAGGTGCTCATAATAAATCGAATTTCTGAAATTATTGAGTAAAGCTAAAAGTGCCTACATACATACCTAAGTGAGTGACGCACTAATGGGCAGCTATCTCCTTGTACACTGGGTGTACACCACAAAACCGCTGGACATTAGCAATTATTTGATGTGGCATTGAAATGAAAACACTTCCTTTGAGACGAGAACGTATTGAGCTCATTCGGAATTTCCCTGGATTAGGCCAATTAATTGCTGTGAAAGGATCCTTTGTTTGTGCTTAATTGGAACCTGTTAGGTCAGCACAACTGACCCAATCTTCTCTCTAGGGAGGACGAGGAGGAGGATGAGGAGGATGATGAGGAGGAAGAGAGTGAATTGGTCGAACTTGCTGCATCTCATCTGCCCTAACAGCTTAGAGGGCACAGGGGTCCAATCCAATACACATTGCCCAACTAATCCAATTACAAACAAAAGTTCTTATCTGGCGGCACCAATCGCGGGTGTCAAAACATGCCGCTTGCTTGGTGGCAATTTTCTCGTCGGTTTATCCTCTTACGGGTGTCTCAACACCTTTTGTGGTGTCCCGTGTGAGTTGAGTTAGCCGGGCTGTGACTGGGCTGGGCTTGACTGGCTGGCTGGATGGCTGGATGGCTGGCTCTAGCTAGCCACAAGCAGCAACGTTAGCATGAGACGAGGATAATTTCTGATGGCGCCGTAAATTGTCCTTTTTTGTTTCTTCCCCGCGTTGACCTGTTGCCGGCTCTTGTGAATTTTTTCAGTTTCGGCTCTGATTTATGCTCTCAAGGAGCTCAGATAATCATTAAATTTTTGGGACGAAACGAAACATCTTGGGGGGAGCTGTTTTTTTTTCCTGGTCTTCTCTTATTAATTGCTGAAAATCGGCACTTAAAGAAATCGTCGGAGCCTTAAAAGTCCCGCATTGTTTTTAGGTCGTAGCGAAATCATTCAAGGTGTGTAGATGTATGTTGTATGTCGCGTCAGCCGTCGCGGTGGGCTCAATTTTATTAATAATAGTAACAGTTCCATTCTGTGCCGGAAAGTGAAAAAATTAAGCAATAAACTGCCACTTTGTGACTGTCATTTTGTGGTTGCATTGCGTCAGATCAGTGGACTTAAATAGTTTCCGGCGGCCGTTTTATAATATTTGCAGTGTGAATGCTTTCAAATTTAGGAATTCTTTTTTTTATTTAATGTATTTTTGTTGATCCAATTAAAAACGGGTTTCTTTTAGGAACGGAGGGGTTAGGTAAGGTATGATTTGCCTTAAATTGTAAAATAGTTAGTAATTTTTTTGTTTTCATTTCCAATTTCAGAGAGCTGCTGGCAGCGTAACCTTGCAAGTCAATTGGAGTTCTATGTAATCTTAGAATGTAAAATCACGTTATATGTATGGCTGCTGAACTACAGTGAATTAAAAAGGAATTAGAGTAAGGCCCGGACTTGTTTTTATTTGTTCCTGATTGCTTTACTCTGAATAAATTTAGCATTAAAATTAATTGTGCTGTGATTTCTACTTAAATCTAGCGTGGGTAATTGTAGCTATTGTGCCAATACTATGGAAAACTGTTGTGCCTTGTACCCATTAACTAGCAAAGGGAATAACCAACTCAGGTGTGTAAGGGCGTTCAATATTAGAGCTGTGCTAAAGTAAGTCGATATTGTATTTTATTACATCATCGGTCGTCGCTCATGTCCCTGTCAAAATATGTAGTTAGACACATAAAGTGCAATAGTGGTTCTTGTAGTGGTGAATTAATTTTTTTTTTGTAAATTACCTATATCCTCTAAAAATTAATCTTTTAAATGAAGGTTCTTTACCGGTATAGGCCAATTTTGCGTGCAGTGACTAGGTTACGAGAAAAATGCCGAGTGTCCTCAACAGAAGGAATATATCACTTCTGTCTGAGATGGAGTTGGAAGCAAAAGTCAATTCTTGGAAGATAAGATAAGTAGTCTACTTTTTCGAGGGACTTACACCAAAGGAATAGACGAATCGTGAAGCTGAAGCACAATATCGAGTGAGTTTTGATCACTGGTTTACGTCGACCAAACTCTTAGTGAGAATTCGGGTTGCACAGTCGATACCTATTTCTGAAACTCTGAAATAGGATAGAAAATTTGAGCCAGCTACCTTTTGACTGTCCCTATGATAGTCCTGTCTAAGCGTCCCGATCATGTCGAATTCTTGTGCTCTTTTGGAGTTCGGATAAATAAGGCTTCTAAACCCAGACTGTTCCTATGACAGCCTGGAGGAGCGCCAGAGAGAGTCGTGCGGTGTCGCAATGCTATGTGGCTTGCAGATTAGTAAATATGAGTTAGTCCAATCGACCCTGAGTCGACCAGGCGGGAATATTATCTGCAAGAATTCTAATCCTGAACCATAAAATGCGCGCTTCCTTTCTGTTAAGCCCAATCTAAATCGAGAGCAACAAGCTACATGCTGGAAGCTACACGAAGCTTTATTTCAGCGTACACCATGTAACTTGAAGCTCTCTATGTAGCAGTTTCTACGGTATGCAATATGTGCAAACTGGAATTTGTAGCTTGAAGCATGCAGTTTGTAGCCTGATGTGTACCTCTCTATGTAGATTGGGCTTTAGTGGCTGGACCATGAAATGAGCGCTTCTCTTCTGATGGTGCTGAAAAATGAAACGCAATCTGCACTTCTGCTGATGCTGGACAATGACATACGAGTTTCGCTTCTGGTATAGGTGCTGTACAATGATAGGTTCTGGGCGTATCGAACTTCCGGACTTTTGGATGCACCTAGGTACCCGAACTCTTGGATGTACCTAAGTACCGGCGCTCTCCGGTTTATCTACGTTCAGAATATCTTCGATGAATCTAAGAGCAGGATACCTGGATATAAGGTAATATATTTTTTTTTTGGCATAAGGCATCCTATTGAAAATGATGATTGTCTTCGGTCTTCTTTTTCTTTAATGCGCTAGAAGACCTCCATCCTCATTAGGATTGGAACTTGACAACGATTCTATGTTCTCTTAAAACAGTATGACAATGAAAAGGATTCAGATTGGCTGAACCAACGATTGACAGGATAAACAGTAAAGCTCGAAATACAGTGCGAGCGCGAGCTCAGCCGACGATTGACAATTCCTGTAGAATACAATGCAAAGAAGTTGGGCAAGGTCTAATGGTGAAGTCGACTGCACCCATTGCGCTGAGTAAACGCTGAGGTAGATCTTGTTTCTATTCCAACGCAAATTTTGACATTTGGTAGCATGATTTCGGTGCTTACAGCCAGTAGGTGATTTGTTTTTACTGAATTTGGTTGTGTCTTCTCAAGAAAAGTTGATTAGTTTGGTGCGAGATGTGAAGTTAATTTTCAAACGTCAGCTGAGTCGAAATCGTGTAAGCTCGCTCGCACTATGTTTCGGTCTTAATTTAAGTTTTTTGTTCTGAACAATTAAAACCATGTCCTACTTACTACATAACTTTTTCCAATTCTCAAAGCAAAGTGGCTTTCGAATTGGATATACCTACGAAATCCTTACAAAGGTTAACGCTGCCCAAGGCCGTTTACGACGTGCAGATAACTCTGTCAAGACGCCACAGGTCCATATCTTTGTGGTAGCCTACAAGTCATGCAAAACCAATTTTCGGCCAAATTGAGCAAAATCTTAATCTGACGTTTCCGTTTCATTAAATACTTAGTATAAGTTGCGGAAAGCTAAAATTTAAAGTTTATTTTAATTTGAGAAAAGACTTTTGTACGGGATTAATTTATTCATAGAGAGTAGGTACAACTCTCCATTAATAGTCATGTTATGTCGTGGGTATGAGTTCTCGCGCGTGCACTTTGCAGATAAATTTCACCCCTTCCAGTCCGGTGGATTGATTTTGGCGAAAAATTATTTTTCCGCATTTTCCACATCGAGACGAATGATTTGTGTCTAACAGCGTCCATGGACATTAATTTTTTATTAATTTATTTATTGAAATTCTGTCAAAATTGTCACGATTGACTGAATTGTCAGAAAATTGGTTTCCAATCACTTTTTGGTGGTCCAAATGAAATTTAACCATTTTTGCCATGGACATATGTAGCATGTGTTTTTTTTTAATTTTTATAATTTTCAAATCTGACACCGCCTTCCACAATTGATATGGAATAACTTTTAAAGCGGGGTATAATCTCAAAAAAAAAAAAAAAAAAACCCCCTTAATTTATCCATGGACAAGACCAGACCCATTATGCCACTTATCTCTTTAAAAATTCGCCGATTTTTGGTCTACTGAGTTATATTAAAAAAATCATAACTTTTGTTCTGATTATCACAGAGACATGACCTTTAAGTTATTTTAAAGATAAAAGTACAATCCTTGAGAGAAACTTATAAAAACATATGCCTTTTAGAAGAAAAAATTAAGGATAATATATATATCCTTTATCCTTGAATATCTTCAAATGCATCCCCTTAATTTTTCCTTGCTTTATTTTTAAATTAATTCTGATAACGGTGTTAGTAAATGGTTGAATTTTTAAATTAGGATATCAATGTGGGTTTGGAGACGAGAGTTTTTTTTTCGTTTAAGGTCTGCTTTTTTAGGAAAAAATATGTCATACAAATCTATTTTGTTCTTCTTGATCCCGTAAGAATTTTTCACTAAGGACATATTTTTAATCTTCTCAAATGTAACCCATTAACAGTCCATTAAACAAAAAAAAAAAAAAACAAAAACAGAATGATCTGTCGAAACCCATTGAGATCCCAACTTGAAAATTTAACCTCTTACTAATAACATAGACCATTAATTAAAAAAATATGGTTTTAGCTGTAAGTTCCTTGAATTTCGTATTTTGAAAATTGGTAACTATTCTCAAGTTTTTTCCTTTGTGTCACAGTTCACAAATTTTATATTGTTTTATTACAAAAAAATCAACGTTTTTACAACACTTGAATTAAAGTAAACGAACCATATAGTTAAATTAAATCACTAAATACCTTCACCGAATCATAAACAAAAACCCAACCTTCCATGAAAAGTTTACTGGTTAATTGGACTTAACTTTTGTGAGAAGGAAAATGAAGAAAATATGAGAGACATAGGAAAAGGCTAAGAGCGATTAAAAAAAAAATGTTTTCTGGACTAGAATAGAATTTTCTGAAAAACTTCAAGTAGAGTGAGTTCATTATTCACTTCATAAACATCAATCACAGCGTTTAACGAACGATTCATAATGACATGACTAGATAGGTGTAATAGGCTAAAACAAATCAGATTACACTTTAGTGCGCTGAATGCCAACGCTGAAAAAAATTATAAAACATGGATGTGTTAGCTCTTAGCTGCTCCCAAACAGCATCAAGTACAACATATATGTACCAAACCAACTTTTCAACCGGACTACTAAAATGTACTACGAATGTATAGTTTTAAATGCAGGTGACTCAAACCTTTTATATTATACACTACATACATATATAGGAGTTTTAAGTATGAAGAAATGAAAAGCGGAGTACTTTTATAAAAGGAGTAGTACAGGAGTACGCTATTAGTTTTCGGAGTACAAATACTCCGATCGGAGTACAAACGACAGCACTGGATGCGAATTATCAAAAGGAAGTCAACAGCTGACATGAAGAGAACAGCAGTTGATATCGCTCGTGAGCTGAGTCGCAGGTGGTACTGTCACAAGAAAATTCCATTATGTAGCGCTCGTTGGACATGCTGCTGGATCTACCTAAACAACCTCTAATAGGAAAAAAATAAATAAAATAAGTAGACCTACTTAGAATTCTCGTGGACCGTTGATGACTGGGAGAAGGTTGCGTTTTCGGACGAAAGCAAATTTAATTTGTTTGGAAGTGGTAGATGATACGTGCGACATCTAGTTTGTAGTAGAAATGACGCAATATACCAAATACTAATAGTTAACCCTTAAATGCATAATGATTCATATATGAATCAAAGTAAATATTTCGTTCTGCTCCCCTAGCAGTGCATTGTTTGTTTACGGCTGCACTGGTATTCTTATTAGAATCATTCTCCCTTATATTCCTAGAAATCGTTTTATTCATACAGTGGTTCAGCTTCAATTTTACATAAGTAAAGCACGTGAGAAGTGTGTACTGTGAAAATTTAAAAAATCGCTAGAATCAACGGTAAATTTTGTTACTCCAGGCAAAGGTAAATATTTAAGAAAATATTATTATGATTCGTACACTTCAGATGAAACGCTATTATGAAAAAAGAAGTGTTTGCTTTTATTAAGAAAACCATTACGGCTAGAAAGTAGTATGATTCATATATGGTACAGTATGCGTTAGTACTTCATTTGATAGAGTTTTTCGTTTTTACTAATTGCACACATTTAAACGTCTGATACTATAATTTCATAGTGTATGATTCTATCCTTTTTTCATGTTAAAAAATTATTTACCTATTAGTCATTATCAGCTTTCCATTAAAATATATTTTGCCCTTTAGACTATGTATGCTTCAAGTTCAAGAAAACGTTATACTGACGAGGACATTAATCTTATATTACAAGATATTCCAAATGGAAGTGAAGACGAAGATTATGATTCTGAGGAAGAAGGAGATTTTGAATGTACAGAGTTCTCCGCAGATCCGCTGCTTTCTAACGTCGAAGAATTAATTCCTGTAAATGAGGAGGAGCTGCAAGATATTTTGGGTGAAAATGAATTCGTAGCATTAGTTACAGCTGAAGATGAAAACATAAACGAAATTCCTAATGTCTTATCAGATTCTGCAGAAACTGCAAGATTGGATATTTAAAAAAAAATATATTATGTAAAAACATTTCCCTATAACTTCCAAATGAGCAAATGGAGTTTAAAGGAACGAATAGTTTACCGGAAGCCATTATGGAACTGGATACACCATTCCAGTTTTTTAAATACTTTTTCGATAATGAGCTTTTGGATAAAATATTGGAAGAAACAATCTTATACAGTGTTTCGAATAATCCAGAGAAACCAATAAAGATTACTCGAACTGATTTAGAAAGATATTTGGGCATATTATTTTTACAACTATAGTAAAATACTCAAATTTGCGATCATATTGGGACAGTTCTATCGGTGCGAGTTTAGTAAAAAATGCTATGCCTGTAAACCTCTTTGAAAAGATAAAGTCGACTTTGCATTTTAACAATAATTCTACGCAAATTACCGATAAGCTCGATCAAAATTTTGACAAACTATATAATGTGCGTCCTGTGATTGACTCCTTATCAAAGAAATTTATTTCTGTACCTATAGAAGAGCGACTTTCGGTTGATGAGCAAATTTGTGCAACAAAAAAGCGTCATCAGTTGAAGCAGTATCTCCCTGTAAAACCCCATAAATGGGGATACAAATTCTTCGTATTATGTGGTGTGTCAGGCTTTGCATATAAATTCGAAATGTATACCGGTCTTGAGAATAATGCGAGCAAACGGCTTCTGCACGAACCAGATTTGGGTGCCTGTAGCAATATTATCGTTCGTTTGTGCAGAGAAATACCTCACGGTGTTTTTCACAGAGTTTATTTCGACAATTATTACACGTCTATTCCTCTATTGAGCTATTTGGCAAAGCAGGGTATACATTGCCTTGGAACAGTTAGGCGAAACAGAATACCAAATTGTAAATTGTCCACTGAATATGATTTAAAAAAAGTCTGTCGAATTTGTAGCTGACTTTGATGGAACGGACATATCCAGAAAGATAACAAATGTGTCACTCTTTTGTCAACGTTTTTGGGAAAGGATCCTGAAAATAAGGTTACAAGATATGACAGGAGACTGATAACGCATATCAAGATAAATTGTCCTGCTATAGTGCAGGAATATAATAAGCATATGGGAGGAGTAGATCTTCTTGATAGCTTTATTGGAAGATACGGAGTAACAATAAAATCACGAAAATGGTATATGAGAGTATTTTACCACCTTCTTGATTTGACGATAATCAACTCTTGGCTATTATATAAAAGAGTATATTTAGCAAAAAGGAATTGCGACAAAAACTCTTGCAGACTTTCGTCTTGAGATTGCAACAGTATTGTGTTCAAAAGGCGCTACAACAACACCGAAAAGAGGAAGACCTTGCCGCGAATTCAGTTCAATCCATGCATAATGATAAGAGGAGTAGAGGACCAACAGCACCAATACCACTGGTTGACGTTCGGACAGATGGAATAGATCATTTTCCGTTCTGGAACGAAAATAGATTAAGATGCAAATTGCCAGGTTGTCATGCACAAACATATGTGTTATGTAAAAAATGCAATACTGCAATATGTTTCAATAAAGATAAGAACTGTTTCTTCGAATTCCATAAAGCTTAAAAAGTGAGCTTTATAAGTGTCATGTAGGCCCTATGCTGCATCTCATTGTAATTATTATTTTCTTTATTTTGAATCAATACTTTTGTCATAATTTAATATTTTTACAATGAACTTATTTATTTATTTATAATCTCATAAATCTTTGAATTGCAATTTTTGTTTTCTAATAAAAACCATTTGCTGATAATATACTAATGCATAATGATTCGAATATGAATCAATCCTATTATTAGCAAATTAATGGAAATTGAAATACTTGCGCATATTTCTCGGTTCGTTTTTGGATTTAGGTAGTAATTTTAAACTTATATGACTTTTTAACAATATATAAAAATTCATGCATTTAAGGGTTAAACAAGACGGCCCAAGTGTAATCGTTTGAAGCATTTATTCAGCGCAAGGCGTAGGACCTCTATTTAACGGCAGTATGGATAGTCGTTTGTAGAAAGAAATCTTAGAAAATCACCTACCGTTCTATGCCCAAGATAAATTTCCAGAAGATTGGATTTTACAGCACAACAATGATCCCAAACACACCTCTAAACTGTTTAAGGGGTGGCCGGCTCAATTCGATTGTGCATTTATGGGAGAACTTTGTTTGTCAAGCTGGCACGCAAAAACATTCGAATAAAATCGATTTGATGGAACACCTAAAGGAGGAATGGAAACAAATTCCCCTAAGCTTACATTGCTCGGCTGATTACGTCAATGCCGTAATAGCAGTATAGGTAATTTTAGCGAATGCTCTGCAAATAGTGCATTAGTGTTTTTTTTCCTTTAGTCTTTTCTGTTACCTAGAATTTAGATTTAATTTGATACAATTAAATTTTGGCCGAAAAGCTTTGAACAGTACATTTTAGTTATAAAGAAGTGTGTTTGTAAATGTCAAATTGATTTATTTAATGTAACATTATTTCTTTCTTTCTCTACCCTACACTCACCTACCATATGGTTATTCATCTGTCTTAATGTTTGTTTTTTTTTTATATATATATAGCGAAAATTGACTTTGCACGCCACTGTAAATCCTATGTCCTTCGACTACCTTTATTACAATGAGAAGATTGACATGATTAAGGAGATCACAACTTTCACTTCGATGTGCTGCTGATGATATTTTTTCCAATTTCGGTTTTATTTGGAGTTTTTCTCATATGAATTGTAATCCATAAAAACCACTAATGGCTTGGGTTTTGCTAAATGACTATTTCATTACATTGCAGCCACCTCCAGAAATTTCTTATCCTTATTCAGGATGTATCCTCTATATCTAAAATGGATTTTTTCAGCTTTTATATACTCCAAAAAGGAAATATTCACTGGGTCGAATAACCTTTCACTAAAATACTTCTATCGTCCTGTTTACGCAATTAGGTTTGGAAAAACAATCTGTTTTTTCTGGAATAAGGCACGTAAATAAATTCCCGGAAAAATTAAATTCGTTATCTCAGAACTTTAAGCTTGCAGGTCAGGTCAATGGCTGAATAGAAAGGGATGAATTTATCAACGAATCTATACTTTCCTGAATATGTTCATCGTATCTGATGGAGTCCTAGATTTTTTTATTTTAACTATTTTTGGTATTGCTCTATTTGACGTAGAACAAACATGTTCCAGGATACCAATAGGAAGTAGTGGTCTTACAATTTCATTCGAAAGGAATCGCATATTCCAATGGTGTTAAACGTGATCCAAAAGCACTGCGTTGTAAAGTGCTCTTAGCTTCCTTCTGTTCCTAGAACTTACTGGCATTAGTGGCTCTACTCTGGTTCTAAGTCAAGTCACTTATGGTATCGCTCAGGAACATTACGCTATTTGTACTCATATGTATTCGTAAGACAGTATTAGCACACATATGACAGTAAACTTCACTGGGTGCCAATACATCGCACCGCAAATATTTTTAGCAAGATTCTAGCAGATGCATGTGAAAATCCTTCTACTATGCCAAGCAAAATATTTTCGAAGCTCTTGCCGAAATGTGTGAGTTTAGGATTTCAATTTAAATGAATTGAAACAAATCAAAAAAGCCTTCAAGTGTCATCACGAGGATAATAATTACCTAATCAATTGATAACCTCCATCCAATTAAGATCCGCCACATTGCTAAATTGCTCAAAATTACTACTATTTGCCATGAATTATGCCGAGCTAAAACAATTAAGAGGATTCTTAGCTGCGCTATCCCCCCACCCCCAACTCCCAAACCCTTTTGTTTTTTGTTTTTTAATTTCACATTAATTATCAACACTTGAAAGCTACCTAATTAAAAGACGGAGCTCAGTGAGCTCTATGGTTTGGCTGTGCCCTCCAATAATATAAAAACGATATGAATTGGGGGATCCTTAAAATTCCTTGGCGTCTCATAATTTTAATATTTCGGCAGTCTTTTACATTCCGTAAAAATTATTGGTTGTGGGGTAAGGAGGGGATGGATGTTTTGCCCTCTGAAAAGGTTTCCCATCATCTCAAAATTCATTGGGCTGCTACCATCATAATTGTCTTAAATTAACCAATCTCCCAGAGTCAATTTGTATGCAACACGGTGGTAGAAAAACCCGGCCCAGTAGATTACTTTCCAAGCTATCCCGAGGCTAAAAATGTCGAGCCTTATGGATTTGCTGAGTATTCATCAGGCGACGAGACACAAAACGAGCCGAGTCAGATCAGCACTTCTGCAGGCTTTGCACCGGTGGCAGAGGCCGCAACATCGCAGCTAACAGGAATGCGATCACGCTGTAAAATAGTTCGGACTCAGTCCAATTTTAATTAGTTTTTGGTATTCTACAACAACAGAAATTAATAACTCTTCTCTCCTGGGCCTCTGTGGAATGCTAAACCGTTCAAGACGGGCATTTGATGGCGAAAAGGAGCAAATCAATCGAAGAAGTCAAAAAATAAATTGCTCTGCACACGGGACGGGATTGGGATGGGATGCTCTGGTTTTGTCCGAGTATATGTATATACGGCAGGTAGGCAGGCAGGCAGGCAGGCAGGCGCGGCGCGGTGCGCACAGTGGTCACAGTGCATACCTAACGCGGGAAGGAAGAAAAATCCAGGCTAAGAGGGGAGAGTGGCGAATTTACGAAAACCATAAACGATTATATAAATTAGAAGTGGATATACCGAACTGAAGGGCTGATGGTCTGTTTTTATTGCGTCTTTGCCCTGATTCTGTTGCCCCGGGCTATGACTTCCATTTGCGTTAATTTCACCTGTGCCTGTGGACCACTAAACATCTGTTGGATATACATAATACTGTTGCATGACTATGTCGGCTCCGACATACGCTTCTTCTGGAGCAAGTCGTTATGCTCTGTTGTCTGTTCTTCGTAAGGATTCCAAGGAAAATTAGCCTTCAAGTGCAAATTTAAAAGTTTTTGATTACTGGTTTCAGGACGGCGCGCAAAATAGCATTGCTCGGTGGTTATGTGTGTTCGTTAATAGCAAAAGATGAACTGGAGAGAAAAAAAAAATACACAAAAGTAAATCGAACGCGAAATGGAAACCTTTAACGAGTCGAATACTAAAATATCCTCAATATAATTTGGTTGGGTTCAGTGTGCTGATCAAAGTGTTTTCTGACTGAAGTTTTGCAGTAAAACTCCTTCATCCTCATCTCCACCCCCACTTGACCTAAGTCTAGTGACTGCCGTACCTTGTATATCTATTGTTCCCATACTAACATTATACATAGCCTTCAGCCAGGACTCAAGTGAAGGCCTATATTTGCCTATCGTCGTTATCCTAGTTCTTTCACGCCCGCCAAAGTACTCTCGTATACAGCAGCTCGAAATTAATAAATCATGATAACAGACACGCATCGGGAAAAGCAGCTGCCCACCTTATTGCTGCTAGGCAGTCGCATCGATTTTCCAGCCCGAATGGAAAGCCCAGTTCGGAAATGAAAAGAAACAAAAAAAAAACAGAAATACAAGGAAAAAGGAAAACCTAAAAGGGAGTGAAATGTGGGGACTTTTGTTCCTGGTGGTAACGCAATTCTGTGCGGCCGCTGCTGCTACTGCTACTGCTGCTGCTGATGATGTGAAATTTCGCATTAAACCGCGCTAGAGCGTCTCATAAATTTCAGCCCAGTCACCGCAACCCCCAAAATGTTGGAAGTGTGCTGATGAATGGCTTCAATGAGGCTTTTGGCAAATTAAAGTGAGGGCCACGATTTAAATGAGCACCGGCTTCCTGGCCCTAGACGAGAGGAAAAGCTGCAATTCATATCCTGATTTTAGTATTACGCGAGGAAATAGCACATTAAATCTATCGGGTTGTGGCTTACAGCTATTTTGTTGCTAATAGTAGTAGGTATATGGGGGCCTCCCGTGGTATTCCGTATGCATTTTCATACTATTTGCGAACCTAAATCTAATCGATCACGTGAATTGCAGTAAATTGATAATGGGTTTTGCGTTTGGCCTTTTATATTTTTGTTCCCCCCCCCCCCCCTCCCCACTTGATTTGTGTTTAACTGAAATTTTAATGATAATTAGGCAATTGTTATGCACGTGTCCTTAAAATGTGTTGTCTAATGATGCAGGTTATTTTATGACTATAAATTATGAAATTTATGTGAGACAATACGAAATTTGGGATTTCAACGTTGTGTGGACTAAATTTTGTGAGTTTAATTACGCTTGAGGCTACTACTACTATAATTCTATTGAAAATATAGGTATTAAGCATGAAACCACTACAAACCTATGAAAATGACATACAAAATTAATATTATATATATATTGAGAGGGATATCTCAAGGTAGAAATTTAGGACCTCTTCTATTATTATGGTAATTAAGATATCCTTAGATGATTTAATGTTAGAACTACGCTGATGTTGATTTTATTATATTTTATTCTCTCTAAAATTCGTTGACAGTGTACCGAAGAATACCGTATGCACAGGATAATTCTCCTTGCGGGACACATATTTTCTATTTTATATCCTAGATGAAATCATATGGGTATACTAAATTTATCATTTCGTTTGTAACACACAGCAATATGCTGGTAGAACAAAAAGGAATGGACACCAACGCATATATTAAAAGTTGTTCTGATTTTTGCATGTCCGTCTATTCGTCTGTCCCACTGCCCGTCCGTTTGGCCGTCTACCTGTCATCACGATAACTCGAGAATGCTTTCACTAAAAGTGCTGAAATTTTGTATATGCGCTGTTTTAAAAAAAAAAAAAATTAAGTTCGAAAATAGGACGAATCAGCCAACTCCTTCGTAGGGTTGCCTTACAAAAATGTCGCTTTTTAGTATATAGGCCAGCGAATACGCTGCACTTGTTCCTGATGAGAGAAACTCGGGGGAGTAAATTTTTTGCCCCCGAGTGTTTCTCATCCAGAAAAAGTGACATAACGTTGAAGTATACGGCAACGTCTGCGCCGGCTCTATTGTTACGTGTAATATAAAAGGACAAGCGACACCTATTGGAAATTAATACTTCGCGTAAAATGACTAATTAAGTACAGACATAAACGACTTTAGGTTCGGAGAGGACAAACGACATCTATTGCTTCAGATGACAGTAAACAACTTTAGAATCGATGTTTCTGGAATGGAATCTTCGGGAAGGTTCTGGGCAAACATACAGGAAGCGAGATATTGAGTGAATAGAGTGTACGTGAATAAGCCACAGAGTGACGTTCAGATCTAACTTAATAAGTTAGATTTTGACGTTTCTAAAAGAAAAGATTTAAAGAGTTCCGAGAGTTCAGTGAAACTTTGTAAATTTTAATGATTTTAATAAATACCATATATTTGAAATTGTGTTATTTCGGAAGCTTGAAGTGTTCAGTGTTTTGTGAAATTATCAAAATCAGTACCTGGGCAGCTGCAAATACGTCCCCTTTGCCATTGTTATTTTTGGATAACACCCCATCGAATATATCTCTAGGTTATTCTGGCTTAAGCATATTTTGATATTACGGTTTCAATAGTTTATTAAGGATTAAGAACACTTTGGCGTCATGAAAAGTATACACCACGTCAACTCCGTCAACCTCTGGACAGATTGTTGCTTGTTCCAAAAGTCACATATGGTAACTGTGTATATTGCAATTTTGATTCCTTCTATAGGAGAAAGCTCAATGACGCGTTTAGTGCTTGTTCGTGGTATATATTCGGTATACAGAAGTATGAGCACATATCTGTCTTTTCCAGACAAGCTTTGGGTTGAATAGCTATCTTAATCTTAGGATATGCATAAGGATGCATAAAATTTATACTGTGCCCAAAAAAAAGGTGACTTTTGAATTTAAACTGCGCGCGTCAAAGGAGTTGGCGAATTTGTTTCTTTTTTAGGTTAGTTAGTAGGACTGTCTTTGACATCCCTGCCAAATCACACGTCAAAATTATTCAATAGTGTTTGAGATACGCTTCGTTTTGTGAGCTGCTAAAAGTGAATGTCTCGTTTTTTGCGATGTCGAAATTTGTTGAGCAAAGAATTTGCATTAAATTTTGTTTGCGGAATCAGTTTTCTGCTGCGGATTCGTTGAGGATGGTGCAGAAAGCCTTTGGTGATGAGGCTATGTCGAAAAAAAATGTTTACAAGTGGTTTTGTGAGTTCCAAGCAGGACGTGAACGTGTCGAAGACGAAGAGCGCCCTGGGCGACCATCAACCTCAACCGACGAAGCTCACGTCCAAAAATTTAAAGATTTGGTGTTTGAAAACCGTCGATTAATGATTAGAGACCTTGCTGATGATATTGGCATATCGAAAGGCTCAGTCAATACCATTTTGAAGGATGCTTTGGGCCTCAAACGCGTCAAATCTCGACTGGTACCGAAATCATTGAATTTTCTGGAAAAAAGGCGTCGCGTTGAAGTGTGTGAAACAATGCTTTCTGACTACATTAACAAGATGAAATGCATGATTACTGGAGACGAGACTTTGATCTATGCTTACGACCCCGAAACGACCGATCAATCGAGCGAATATCGTGGCAAGGGTGTGCCGAGTCTAAAAAAACAGCGCCAAAGTCACTCAAAAATCAAGGTGATGTTGACTGTTTTTTTCGATTATCGTGGTGTTGTGCATTCTGAGTTCCTTCCCTGCGTCAAACAGTCAACAAGGAATATTATCTGAACGTTATGCGTCGTTTGCGTAACGCTATCCGCCAAAAGAGGCCGGAATTGTGGAAAGACAACTCTTGGTTTTTGCACCACGATAATGCACCGTCTCACACTGCACTCGTTCTTCGTGACCATTTCGTCAAAAACTCGACTCATATCGTTCCACAACCACCGTATTCACCTGATTTGTCGCCGTCCGACTTCTGGCTGTTCAGCTAGCTCAAAAGACCGCTCCGAGGACACCGTTTTGAGACGATAGAGCAGATTCAAGCCGCCGCGAGGAAGGAGCTGAAGGTCATCCCTGAAATCGAGTTTTTCAACTGTTTCGAAGATTGGAAAATCCGTTGGCATAAGTGCATTACATCGGGAGGGGATTACTTTGAAGGCGATTAAATTGATTTGGAAGAATAAATAAAGAATTTTCAATATAAATTCAATGTCACTTTATTTTTTGGACACAGAGTAATATGGCTCCGGACTACCTTAGGGATTATGTTGAACTTCTCGTTGAACCCAATTACTCCTAGTATTACCAAGGTTTTATATTCTGTTTACCACTCGCACCTTTTTCATTCATGGTGTCAGAGTTTGGAATAGTCTTCCTTTGGGTGCACGCAGCACACGGAGCTTGAGGGAATTCAGGATAGGGGTTTTAGATTACTTTGCTCAATGCTGAGATTGATTTATTATTATAATATTATATGTAGTTGCATAATTTTTTGTTTTTTCTTATTTTCCTTTCCCTTTTTTTCCCTGTCTTTTTCAATTATCAAGTGAATTTTTGTGTTTTTGTGGCAGTAAATAATTTATTTTAATTCATTGTAGTGTAAACAAATAACAGTTTTTTTTTCAAAACTAATTAAGTGCTTAGTGATTTGAATATAAACAATTTGAAACAATAGTTAAGTGCTAATAAAAGCTTGTGTATAAATGTAATTTGAACAATGAAGTGCTCAGTAAAAGGTTGCCCGGAGTTAAAAAGGAAAAACTGGGCCGTAGAAAGTATTTTTTAGGCAAATATATTCACAAATTATTTTTAATCCATTTACTTTTAACTAATAATTGCAAATATTGCTGAATCATCTTCAAGCAAATATAAAAACTTAATTTTTGTTGTGCACTTACTTTTAAGAAAAATTTTTGTGTACATGAAAGGCACAAATGTCAAAGTCGAATGGCAATAAGTCAATGTTAAAATAGGTGAATTCATTTAAACTGAAATTATAAATTAAGGGATAAGATAGCTAATATCTTTATAATTTTTTATTTGTACAGAGTCACGAGGAACTTCCCCCTAATTGAGGTAGCTGTAATCTTTGAAAAGATAAAATCAATAATTTAAATAAATTGCTATCAGTGGATCGGAGTTTTTCTTGTTTCATTTCTTAAAATAAATATCAAGCAGAAATAGTTATCACCACAGCAGATTCTTACACGTGTTGTAAGAAGTCATCTTGAGGTTCAGTAGAATATACTTCTTACGCGTGTCATAAGAAGTACTCCCGGAGCGTAACCCATCTATAACGCTTTATATTCAATTGTTTTCGAATACACAATATAGATCGTGTATACTAATTTGAAATGTAAAGATAAAACTGAATTAAAACAACATTTTCAAATTCCTGCCACGATGATTTAATGTGCCCACATTTATGAGTACTTATGATATTTACCGTCCCCACTGCGATACAACTACAAAGGAGACATACTCCAATACATATAGGCTCAACTTCACTAGATCGAACTTAATAGAATTCCTGTTTGATATATATTCTAAGCACTATTCATTTAAAATGTCTGTCATCAAGTGGCTTAAGTGTGATTGAATCTTGTCTCAGATAGTGAAGTGAACATAGTAAACAGGCGAAATTGTTCTATTTGGATTGCGATAATTTGAAGTGCAGTACTAGCGATAATTAAAGTAGAGTTGATTAATAATTGCTTGTGGATTTGTAAAAGTAAACAGTACTGTGTAATAAAGAGAACTTGTGATTTATATTTTAAATATTGGCTGTGTTCTTTTGTGTCCGCAGAACAGAACAGAACAAAAGATACACAAAAGAAGGCCTTATACATTTTTATAAAAAGGCGAACAGTATAAATAGTTCAATTCAAACGACAGAACAATCTGTTCTCTCTAGTATATGGGAGTTCTAAAACAAGGTATACAAAAGAACACAGCTATTATGTGATATGAATAACGAACAGAAAGCCGCGCTCGTTAGAATATATTTGGGCACTGCCTGAGAACGCGTTAGCATAGAGAGCTGAAATTTGGCACATTTCAAAAATGGACTAAATCGGGCAAACTTTTTTTGGTTTTGCCATAATTGTTTTTTTAATATTTCACTATCCTATTTGGAAACTGCCTGAGAAGTCGTCGACGTGGAATGCTCAAATTTTCTAACCGCCGTTATCATAGAAATTGCAAATACAAATGGACTAAATAGGGCAACCCTTTCTGTGTGTTGCCATACAAAACTATGGTTTTTCACTATATATTATTTGGACACTGCCTCAGAACACGTCGACTTAGAGCGGTCAAATTTTCTACACCAAATGTTCATAAAAATTGCAAATACAAATGGACCATTTCGGAAAACCCTTTCTTGGTGTTGCCATACAAAACTTTGATTTTTACTATATATTTGAATACTGTCTGAGAACACGTCGGCGTGGAAGCTCAAATTTTGTACACAGCGCTTTCATAAAAATGGTAAATAAAATTTCAAAAATTAATTAAATCGGGCAACCCTTTTTTAGTGTTGCCTTACAAAACTTTGGTTTTTCACTATATATTATTTGGACACTGCCTGAGAACACGTCGACGTAGAGTGATCAAATTTTCTACACCAAGTGTTCATAAAAATTGCAAATACAAATGGATCACATCGGGAGACCCTTTCTTGGTGTTGCCATACAAAACTTGGGTTTTTTACTATATATTATTTGGATACCGTCTGAGAATGCGTCGGCGTGGAAGCTCAAATTTTGTACACAGCGTTTTCATAAAAATGGTAAATAAAATTTCAAAAATGAATTAAATCGGGCAAACCTTTCTTGGTGTTGCCATACAAAACTTTGGGTTTTTACGATATATTATACTGTCTGAGAACGCGTCGGTGTGGAAGCTCAAATTTTGTACACAGAGTTTTCATAAAAATAGTAAATTTCACAAGTTAACTAAATCGGGCAACCCTTTCTCGGTGTTACCATACAAAACTTGGGGTATAACTTTTTTTTTACTTTTATTTTCAGCTAGGGTATAATATTATTGATCTTACGCTAATTGTATCTGTTTGTCTTGTTCCAATAATGCAACTTCTTTATTGTGAAGAATTATATCCGCAAAATGCATTACCGATTAAAAAAAAAAAAAATTTATGGGAATCATCATTAACCTCTCTATTAGCTTGTTTGTCACTCATCATTGCTATTATCTTTAGCTTTATCTAAACATGTCAATTTACATTCCTGTCTGTGTTGTATTTCCTACCTGCCAATTCCGCTCTAACTCTCATCTCATAGTCTAGCCACTCAAAATCTCTTCCATGATCAAACAGCTATGTACCATATAAATGCAGAAGCTTAGGTTATCTCTAGCTGCATACCAGTTTTTTTTTTTATTTAAGACCTTAGTCATATGATTTCGGCTGCTTCTTATTCTTTTCTTGCAGCTAATGATTTGCTGTTGTTACCCTTCGCTTATAATTTGGTACTTATCACTCTAAATTTGCGGTACAATTTCACCAAATATTTGGAACTCGCGTTTTTAATTAATTAGTAAATTTGGGTAATTTTTGGGAGCAATACAATTTTAGTGCAGACCGATTTCAGCAAAACGGCTTTCATCGTTGTGCTGAAATTGGTCTGCATTCAATTTAAAAAAAAAAGTAGGTAGGTAAGTGTGATCGATCGATAATCTTTTATAACGTTTTAAATATCACACAATCGAAATTGAAACTATTCAATTAGTTAATGTTAAATATTAACCTCAATTTTCACAGTTTTAGATATAAATACTCATCAAAATGATAGAAAAGTCTTTAGGCTTCTTAGTAATAATTTGACTTATGTGGAGGATTGTGCACTTTATGTAAAGGTAAATTGGTAAATAATAACTGAACTCCATTTATTGGAAAATAAAAGTCAAATTGAATTCAACAATGAAAATTGTTATATAATAATAATAATTGGAACATCAACAAAAGTATTAAAAGAAAACGAAAAATAATAATAACAATTATGGAAGGAAGCAATGTGTAAACGTAATTAAATTATTACAAAAGAAATTAAATAGAGCGCAGCAAGAAAAATGAAAACAGGTAATTTTCTAAAATAAAATGAAAATTTTCATTAGATAGTTGCACGCATACGCGTTGCATGCATTTGAAATTGTGGTTGAATCTACTGCAATTTACTGGCGATTTACCGCTTGTAAAATTTTAAAAATAAACCCAGTTATGAACTCCATGTAAATGCTGTTGACTGTCGTGAAGAACTGAGCTAAACTAAACAAAAGAAAAAATTTAGCATTTTAGCAATTTTATAAATAAACAGAAAATGGAAATTCTAAGGAGATCTGAGTAGAGGATATAGAAGTCCACTGCCTTCAGAATTAATTGTGTGATGTTTTTTTATTTGTTGTAGAACTTAAGACCTTTAATTTTGACTTTTATATTTTGATTTGGAGACTTTACATCCATTTCGGGCTTCTAATTATTTGTTCTCATTGGCAGCCATTAAAAATTAAGAAATAATTATATTTGCGGATGATAAGTCACTAATTGGCTGTCATTTCATGTACCTACTACCAATTTCGAAATTGTGCAGCAATTTAACGCCGATGGAGGCTCACAATTGTTTTACTTTCACCTGTTCCCTTTCTGTTTTAATGATTATATTTGTGTTTCTTGTGTTGCATGTTGTTATCGTTATTTTTTGTTTAGATGTTTTTTTTTATTACTTTTCTAAGCATTTTAACCCTTGTCCGGTGTTTATGGGTCAAAATTTCCCAATGTGTACTTCATATTAAATCTGACCTGTAATAATTCATACGTGGCAGCCCCTACTTTAGTGACTTCTTCTCACTTCTTGGAATAAACGGGTTTTTATTGCTTCCGTTCATTTTTGATTATTATGGCTGGAACAGAATGAACGGATCAATGCCGGAGTAAACACGCAGCTAACTGTCAAACAACGCAGCAAATAAAGTGCTGCCCAATGCGTAAATGTCAATTCAGTTAAATGGTAATAATTTCAGTGTTGTGCTCCTGAATGTTGTAATATTATTAAAAATTATGTGAAAATTAATAATAATTAGGGCGCGTCATCAAGTTGCGCGCATTCAAGCAAATTTTCGAATCATCTTACAATTGTGTTTTTTTTTGATTTTGGAAATTATGAGCTTTGCACGTAAACTTTGTGTTAACGATCTCGACAGCTTTTTCTGCATATGTGGTAAATATTGTTAGCAAATACATCGAAGAAGCATTATATAAGCTTACCAAGCATATTTATGAAAACAGCTTAGACAGCAGGATAAATATTAGTGCCGCATAAAGCATGTAAAGCTTGTGTGGAGTCTCTCTGATATTGGATGCATGGAGGATGCAAAGGACTTAAATTTGGAGTAGCTATTACGTGAAATGAGCCAAAGAATCATCTTGATGATTGCTACTTTTGTGCAGTAAATATGAAAGGTATGAACCAGTACAAAAAGTGCACGTGGTTTATCCTAATGTAAAATCGGCTAAAGCACCAATACCATACAGTGATGATTTAACAACACCGATATTTACTACCTTATCAACGCATTCCTCTGATGATATTGAAATGTTACTCACTCAAAATGAAAGCAACAGTGAAAGTGAATTTTAAGGATGTAGTCCTACACTTTAGGGTTTTTCTCAAGGTGAGCTCAATGACATGATCCGGTGATTTAAATTTATCAAAGAAATCAGCTGAACTTCTTGCCTCCAGACTTAAAGAAAACATTGCCTTTAGCCAGGCATAAAAATAACATCTTTTACCGAATTAGAGAGGAAAAAATTCTTCGTTACTTTAGTTAAGAAGATGATCTGGTTGTATTGTAACAATGTTCCTGCACTTTTAAAATTTATGCGTCCACCAGAATATCGGTCAAACGGGTCGCGAGTCTTCATGGACAGTTCAAAAAGCAGTTTCAAATGTGTGTTACTATATAATGGTAACAAATTAGGTTCGATACCGAGAGGCCACTCAACAAAACTCAAGAAAGAATTCGCAGATATTAAATATATTTTAGAAAAAATTTCTGTTTTTCAACAGCAGTGGTCAGTATGCGTCGATTTAAAGATGGTGAATTTACCCTTATGAAGGATTATAATTTTACAAGCCACATGACTCAGATAGAGTCTGATGCCTGAACAACTTTTGTATCAGTTATCAAACATTTTTTGATGAACCAAAATGCAGCAGAATATCCCGAAATAGTCGCCAAAATGCTTTAAAATTTTGGGAGCTAATACATTTTTTAAATAGCCATTTGAACAAATTCCCTGATAACCTTGGAGATTACAGTGAAAAACAAAGAAAGCAGTTTTACCAGGACATGCGGATAATGCGGGAAAGGTACGAAGGGCGATGGAACGGCCATATGATGGCAGACTATTGTTGGACCCCCACAAAGAGAGTGTCCTGGCCAAAAACATAGTAGATTGTTATATAGAAAGCGTTTTTCTTAATTATTTTTGTATTTTCTATTTCATGTAATTTATGATAAATAAAATAACATTTATAACGCAATTTTTATTTGAAATTATAGGTCTCAATATATATTTAATATATTTTGTACATTCTTATGTTATTATAAGTAGCACGTTGTTCTCTCAAAAACTAGACTCAATTTATCAAATCTGATATTATTTTCGTATTTAGCAGACTAAAATTACTCTAAATCGGCTCTCAAACCTCGTGCCGCAAAATCACTGTTCCCCGGTGTAATTAGCTTTAAATAAATTTAAAATATTTCTGAATATCTTGTTTCATGCGGGACTCGAACACATAGTTTTTAAAATCGGTCCCGGACGAAGCGGTTGCTTTTTTCTCTTGTATTTAATAATTTAATTTAAAATCGGGAAAATAAAGCATGTCGAAAATTCTTCTAATTCACCTTAAAATATTTGCTATAAAAAATTTTTTTTTGCACTTCTGGTAGCACTAAATTTTGTGTGGTACTTCAGATATTGGTGATTTTTATTTTGATGATATTACCGGTAATCTTAGAACATAATAATACAGGTTGTAGGTACTAGATGGCATTTCATCAGAATCTCATCCTATTAATGCCCGTGTGCCCCAGGGCTCTCTTAACTATTCATCTCTCTTCTTAATTTTCATTAATGATCTGCTTTCTCTTACTTTTAAACTCATTCATATTTTTGCCGATGACAGTATCCTTGATTAGATCATTAAATAACGATTTTTCCAATATCCTCGCTTGGGGCAAAGCGAATCGCGTCGATGTCAATACATGTAAGTCTCAAAGCTGTCTCATCTCTTTAAAATAATATCATAATTTTTCCAATCCAGTTTCTCTTGATGGAGCACAGATTTACGATACACCGCCTGTAGGTATTCTTTGCACTAATACGACAAGGTATAAGAAATAGTTCAAGATCTACATCAGACCTAGAATGGATTACAATTCCCATATCTAGGATGGAGCAGGTTGCACAGCCTTAGCTTCATTGGATATTGTCCAAACTTGTCATATCGACTCACTCGAACACTGCCGCAAAAATTGATGTCTTTCACACCTTTATCGCTACATGCATGGTTAATGTTCTGATAATATTTATAGTCTGATCCGTTATGCAATACTCGCGTTGCAATCTGCGAACATCCTTTTACACTTGGAATTACTTTCGGCCGTACAGTAAAATTCCAACTGTGCGAATATGTCTTCCCTCCGGCATACAATCTGGGAAAGTATAAGGGTGACAAACATCGGCACCCCGGCCACTCTCCTCAAATTCCCTAATTCCTTTCTCTATCTCCTTCTTGCCATGCTTGCATTATAAGGTATCCCCTGAGCTTGGGATAATAATAAAAAAAAATATATAAAAAAAAAGCATTCATGTAAATGAGTGAAGCCGAAAATCGCTCATAATATTTCGTAGGGGTAGGTGATAACGAAGGACGGAAAATGCAGAGCAAATAAGGTGCAAGCATAAAAAAAAACATTTTGTAAAACTTTTAATTAAAGCAATAGTTTTGCGTAGTAAATTTATGTTTTTCTATATTACATTTTGTTTATCTTTTACCAATGAGTCGTTTTTTCGTGTAATTAAGTCCTGTTTTACTTATTTTTGTTTTCTTTGAAGATGGCTTATTTAATGTACTCTTTTTGTGTGTATAAAATTTCTACTGAACCTGTGCTGAAGAAAAGCCCCATGGATGGAAGAACCAGCCAACGGAACACTTAAGTTATACATTTTCTTGAATGGGGGAACTCTTCTTGTAAAAAAACTGTGAACATACATAAGTAGATGAGTAAATTGTGGTTATCTCGTACATATGTATATAGTCGGATATTATTGGGGTGAATATTATATTTTGATCCATCCATTTGCCAGGAGATTTCACTCCAAAATAACACAACTCTCATATACTTATTTGTTCCTCTCTAACATTTAGTTCTCACTAATGTGAAATTCCCTGTATATGTAATCTTCCTATTTCTCCAGATATTGAGGATATTGAGGCCCTGAAAAGATTCAGATTCGATGTTCCCAAGTCAAGTTACATTTTGGGTAGGAAACAGCAGCGTGCTCCAAAAAAAAATTCCTTTCACATTCAATATTAAATTATTTTGGCTCACACTACCACCAATGATGTTGTCAATGATATATGATGAAACTCAAATATCCTGTGATGAGGATATGCTAACGATCTTAAAATATCCAACAGAATCATTTCTACTTCTGACTGCAAATCCTTTTCTATGGATTTCGATAATTTTTTTTTTGTATCTTATGTATACAGCTTGACTGGAAGCTGGGGTTTCTACATCATGTAAATGAAAAAATTATAACATGGAAAAATACTTCCATTGGAGAAGCGATGGACCAAGGAATTTCTCACTCCATTTTTTCTTGAGAATCTTATGTATGATTTTTTTCGTCATTGGACTATTTGAGCATGCCAACAATTGGTGACGAATGGTGACCAAATTGAATCCATTCGGAGGAGGTTCATTTATTTTGCTATGTCTCACTTGTTGCCAATGAATAATTTACTGCTTCTTTCGCCTTGTACTCGTACATCATTGTTTGGCTTAAACTTTTATTTCTGTCATCTTTGAAGAGTCGGAAAGTGGTTAGAAAAACTTTGTGTTTGCTTCTAAATATTTTGGAGAAAGTATTGACGGTGAAGCTCCTGTGCTACTCACAGGTTTTAATATGAAGCCCTCTTCAAGGTATTACTTACGGATATTATAAGCCCACAATATGTAGGTATAGGTATAAACAGAGAATGCACGGTATGCGATTCCGTTTTTTTTTTGTTAAGCGTTTATGCGTAAGCCACAATTTAAAGTTAGCCGGAGTGACATCACGACTTAAATTTCTAAAATTAGTTAGTCCGTGACATTTATGAAGAAGCTTTAATCAAAATTATGACTTTATGGATTTATTTTAAATAAGAAATACGGTAAATGCTATCTATGTCTCTAATATTAAAATCAAATTTTGTTAAATACTAATGGCCCCCACATTTTTTTCACCACGGAAAAAATAAATTTACATGAAGGATTTCGTGCAGCACTGATAAATTGTTCTCTTCTCAAATGTATTCACAAGTTTTTCTGCTTTTACGGTAAGTTGACCAAGGCTATGCAATAAGGTCCGAAAGTTCAAAATGGGTGAAAATAATTAACATTGTGGTATCTTCTGAGCCAAATTTTATCTTTTATTCATAAGCCTAGTACTGACGTCTGCACTAAACTAAATTTTAGCGAGTCTCCATTATCGGGCCGTTCTTTTAAGACTAGTACTAAAGTCCGTGCTCAACAAAATTTTCATGTAAAATTAAACGCGTTAAGAGCTATTAGCGAAAATTTATCCTGAACTTTGCAGAGACCCGTACTATCAATACGATAAATTTGGCTTTTGTTCCTCATTAGAGGTGGCACCATCAGGAAGTCTCCAAACAATTTAGCTTGAGTTTATCAGCCCGAGCCGTTCGTTAGTAAGCCTAGTACGGTGTTCAAGCGAAAATTTCGCTTGCATTCTGGGCATATAATTCTACACGGAAAAAGGTGAGGAGAAAATGTAAAATGACAAATTAAATAATAATAAACTGAATGAAGTAATACACGTAAAATCACAAATTACATATATGTGCCAAAGCGCCAAACATCCAAGGGTATACATATATGTCAACTTTTTCGTGCGAAATATATGTCTGGATGTATAAATCGCTGCAGAGAAATGTCTCCAGTTCATATTAACGCCATCTGCATTCCGTGATCTAAACATTGATTTTTTCTTTCGAACAGCATACTACCTTACGAAATCCTAAACCGAAATTTTCGTGGCACTTTTCGCCCACATTTTTTTTACATAGATTTTGTATAGGAAACGAAATTTTCGCTTGAACCACATACTGCGCTGTACACTGGAAATATTTCTTGTCAGAGAGAAATGTCAACTGCAAAAAAAAAATACTAGAAAATTGTAAAAACAACATCAACATATTGGAAAAGAGTAAGTAAAAAAAATAAAAATGCTGCTTCTTTCTTTTTATTATTTCTCATCTCTGAATCTCCACAAGCTAAATTACTGGTGATGCCACCTCTAATCAAGAACAACAAGCTAACTTTGGTGTGTTGACCTTAGTACCTTAACTATTGGTCTCGCTAAAATTCACGATAAATTTTCGCCAATAGCTCCTACGTCGCTCAGATTTAAATGAAAATTTAAATTAGTTTGGACACCGGGTAAGCTACAGAAATTCTGAAATCCTGGGGCAAGTTCATGTAAGTCGACACCCGTAATCGATATCGACGATTATAAAAACCACGTCTGCTACTATAAATTCAAATTTGGTAGAGTTGAAGACAAATAAATGTAACCGCTACATTAAAATCGTGAAGTTTGACAATTTGGATTTCATGCATTCTAAAACATAATTCAAAATAAATGTGAAATTTATGCAATATACATAAAAGGGTTCAGAAGATCCTCTATCCCTTCCAGAAAATGCGTAATTATTCTAAGGCTTTAAAAAAATCATATTGTACTAGGGGTAGCCCGTCGTCGTTTCCGGGCGATTATATAGGTATCTAAAGGTACCACCTTTACGGGGTAGTTAGCGATTCACAATATCTAAGCTATTATCTGACTCGATCGCGCGATTCCATGCATGCATTCATATGTGTGTTAGAGTGTGGCTCTACGTGTTTTCAGGCAGTGCTAAAATATACAGTTAGAAACACTTCTTTTAAAAACGCCATGTACAAAATTTTAGCTCTCCATGTCGACGCGTTTTAAGGGAATTTCCAAATATATAGTGAAAAATAAATGTGTTGTATGGCAACAGCAAGAAGGCGTAACCCATCTTAGTGCATTTTTGAAATTTTATTTACCATTGCTATGAAAACACCACGTACAAAATTTTTGTATGGCAACTGTACGAAGGACTTGCCCGATTAGTCAAATTTTTGAACATAATTTACATTTTTTTAAAAACTGCCCGTGTACATAATTTCAGCTCTCTACATCGACGCGTGAGGCAGTGTCCAAATATAGAGTGAAAAACTAAAGTTTTGTATGGCAACATTAAGAAGGGTTTGCCAGATTTAGACCGACCACTTTTATAATTTTATTTACTATTGCTTTGAAAACACCTCGTACCAAATTTCATCTCTCTCGTTGTCAGGCAGCGCCATCTATTGTATCCAAAACTATTCTATCTTTCAAGCTGGAACAAATCAAACACATTCACAAAACTTCATTGAAATCGGTTGACGGTTTCGGAGATTATTGTGTACGAACACAGTGACACGTGATTTTTATATAATAAGAAAGATAAGCTCAATTCTATTTTTTTCCCGATATCGTAGTTTTTGTACTTCTTCGACAGATTATGAACTGTTCCATCTGCTAGAGCTCAAGACACCGAACAATTTGGATCAACTCCGAGACCAACTCTGCCCCAAATCTTGGAGACAGCAAATGTCAAAGAGCAAAACAGGGGAAATAGCTCTTTTGCAAATTTTAGCCAGGAAAGTGCACATAAAAAATCAAAGAGTTCATTTTGCGCTTTTAATTTTATTTCCAAATTTGAACAAATCAAAAAGCGATTGATTTACATTTTAAATGTATCAAAATTAGATCTCCTCAGACTAGAGCCCTGCCAACTGCATCCTTGTGGGGGCCATGCATGACGTTACTTATACGTTGAAAATCTTCGCCAGGCAGTACACTAATATCAAAACTCACAGTTCCAATAATGATCGGAAATGGATTATAATCCAAATGAATACGTAATTTATACATATTTCCAACAATACCTTTAGCCCCGAATAATGTACATATCTTACGTGAAATTCTTTTAAAACCGTATTAAGGTAACGGCCGAGTCCCTTCCCTTAATTGATATATAGCTCCCTTTATTACGTCAAGAGTTCAAAAGTCGGCATCTCATTGATTTAAGACAAAAATTTCTAAAAATAATCTCAAAAGTGGTCCAAATGTCGCCTCGTAAGTAAAATTAAAACCAATCTCAGGTCTACACAGCTGCTGCAATCTCAATCATCGAAACTTGACATTTGTTCTGCTTCGCGATTAACCTCGGTGCGGATATTGTTTATGCTCCTCATGGGTATCAGCGGTGGACCAGAGAGTATGACAACCATCCGCCTCTAATATGCATTCATATATATTTATGTATGTAGTTCTGCCTCCTAAGTTCTAACCCGGACATATAATTTACAAATTTCTCTCAAAGGGCACGTGCTTTTCTAGTTGACACATGACTTTGTTGACACACATGCCCTAGTTGCACGAAGAAGGACATACTTTTTAAGCACCTCTCTGAGTGTGCCTGATGAGTCCGAAATTTGTGGATATCGAATAAAAGGTCACGACAACGGAAATTCAATAATTTTAGGTCATTGAGTGTTAACTAACATGCCCCTAGAGACCTAAGGGTGTTTTCATCGGATAGACAGCCGATTGGATTACAAATTTCCTGGATATCCTTGGCTCTATTTTTAGCATGCTTCTGTTCTGCAGGCCTAATTATTATGTCTGCAGTGACTCTCCGTATATTCAAGGAAATATCAAAGGCAACAGATGGCGAATATTGGGCTTTGTGAAAAATGTTTTGTTTTTTTTTTTTGTGAAATTATCTGAGTGCGTATAACCTCCAATAACAAAAACAGCAGGCCAAGGGCAAAATTATTTTTATTTTGGGGATAAACACAGGATAAAACATTCACAAGTTACCAGAAGTGGGTGGATACATTTATGAAAGGTTATAGTTTTTTTTTTGTAGCTGAAAATTATATCAGAAAAGGAATAATTTCAAAAAAGTGGATTAAAATTATTTCATTCTGACAATTCAAAGCATTAGAATCACTAATCCCCACATTATCTCACACCCTATCACATCATATGGTAGCTGTAAGCTATTTTTCATTGGAACCGTATCCTCCTCATATAGATAAGGACGATTTGAAAAATTGCGAGTAATTTATTTTGGTGATTCGGATAAAGAAGTTTCACAGTTCAAAATTGATTGCTCGTACTAAATCGACGTGCAGCAGCAGCAGCATACAGCAACAGGATTGAGGCTAACTTACAACATCTGGAAGAGCAAAATAAAATGACCACACGTCTTAGATACGGGTCCTGTGCCATGTGGATATGACCACATTTGTCATCTTAAAGTGGACATTTCAGAATATTTTATTCTGACGACGCGACGCAGAGTCGTTTCATATATGATTCAAGTCTGAGGTAATTCGATTCTCGTGACGAATTATTATGCGCCGTGCCGGGTGTTACTTGATCCTGAAGGAGTGCTTCCTTATTGAAATGACCCTTCCAATTCAGGGACAATAAAAAATGTCTTATAATCGGATAACGGTATAGTAATGCATAGATTTTACAATAACGGTATGACGCGAAATAAATTGATTTGGCAACTGTGTATGAGGTGAATTATATCTCATTTTAACGTATATCTACGGATCTGTTACTCTCCGTTTTTATTAGAGATAAATTGTGATAGAATCGAACATTTTATACATTAATCGTGAGGTGAAGGTTGGTGGGGACTTATTTAAACCGGTGTGTTGTATGGCTCTGGAAGCTATCCAATGGATACGATTTATAGCCCACCTGTTCGGTCATCTTCTATACGATAATTAATATTTATGCAGATCATGTTCTGTAATTTTAGTATTTTTCGTTTATACTATAATAAGCTAGTTTAGATTATAGTTAGGTCACATGACCTGTCAGACTCACATAGACCGTTTGAAAGTTCTTTGAACATCTGTTAGATCTTGCCTGAGGCCGCTTAGTACAGTAGTCTTTTGAATGAATGAACTTTCATTTTGTTTTTTATGTGTTTGTATTCAGCTCAGCAAACCTTGAATTATATAGAATGAACTGAAAATGATCAATCTGCGTAGTTACTACAGCAAGCATTTATTTTATTTTATTTTGGCATAACACAAGGCTCTTCTAAATCAACATTTACAAAAAATAATATATTTCTCTACCTCTGACTGGAAAATAAAAGGCCTAAAGGAGCTAACGATAATGATTTATATGATATCCTTTTGGGTATATATATATATGGGTAAGTTTCAACTGTCTACTAAATCAATATTTGCTAGAGTAAGGTACAAGATTCAACAGTATGCTGAATCGAGCTTAGCTGGTGAGATGTAGAGGTCTATTTCAAGGTCATGGTGAGATTCAACAGTATATTGAATCAAGGTAGTCTTGAAGGCGTGACCAATAGATTTACGTGTAATGGATAAGATTCAACAGTGTATTGAATCTCTAATAAAATTACTCCAGTGAATGTTTAGTTAGACTGCGATTCATTTTAATAAGTTAACTTAATTTATACAAAGATTGACGTAGGTAGTACTACAATAAGCAGAAAATAAATCACTTAGTCAATAAGCGAAGGTGCATTGACTCATGAAAAAACATAATATTATGTCGTCACTGTTGTCAGCGATTTTATTCATCCGACCGATAGAGGCGCAAAACAAACAAGTAGGTCAAGTAAAATAATGAAAAATGCAAAAATGCTTTGACTAGCATTAAGTAATTAAATTATGCTGCCATAGGTCGATGAACTCCGATGAAAATAATTTGTGATGAATTTACTTTTAATGATTATACTAGGTGATATTTTTCAGGGCTGAACAAAAAGGAAGAAATTATCCTTAATAAGATCTTGTATTGTAGGCTGTGTATATAGTAATGTAAAGGAACGGAAAATTAACGACGAAAATGAAAAGATTGCTGCAAAAACATTTTGGATCCAAATGGTACCAAGTAGAAGGCACAGAATATTATTCTGATTTAATTACCAAACAAAGTTTATTAGATAATGATAATATTGGATTTGGTGGGACCTTATGTGAGATTTTAGGACACCAACCCGCAACTGTAATAATTATTTATATTTTGATCCAGAAAGAAGACTTTTGCAATTTCTCAACAATGTCAGTATTTTTGTTGTTGTTAATCTTTATGTCTTTTTCTTGGGAATTTTTATTTTTGTTTACCAGAGTGTGATATTTTTTTCCTACAAGTATATGAATAAAGAATTCTCCTAAATAATACTGAAGAGATTTTACTATAATATTTGGTAATCGTTATCACATGATTAGTATTTTTCTCATAACGAATAAAAATTATTTCCTATTAGTTCCCATTTTTGCTGATCACAAATAAAAATTACATCGTAATTTTTATTCATGTTTATCACCAATTCTAATCATGAACTGTTAATAGCGCCATACAAAATAATAGGTGCTACTATTAAGATGTTCATGAAAATTCACCGAGTAGAAAAATAACCCCATTTATTACTTAATAACGCCGCTGATGAGCTCCAGGGAGGGAGCAGAAACGTTAGATATTGTCAATAAGGTGCCATATATCTGAAAACCAAAAAAAAGGGTCAATATTAATAAGGAAATAATAATCCAACATTGATTAGACCGCTAATCATGCTCCACTATATAAATTCATTACAAGTACTAGGGAAATTAATGTGATTGAAATAAATAAAAGATACGTACGTATATGCACTTTAATTTTTCATAAATTTTATGTCACAATTAATTTCAATTCAAATATGAAATAGTAATCGGAGAATATAGGTCCACCAATATGAAATTCCTACCAAACTTATAATGTTCATAACATATGAAATAAGAAAAATCGAGGGTACCACATAAAATTGTGTGCCAACTTAAGAAATTCTAAGTGAGAGGTTCGGATTAAATGGTAAGGGGGCGTTTAAATGAACCAAGACGTCTAATCTGTGGCAGGGCTACTTCCATCCACTGCTTTTGTGTGTACAAGTGCCAAATTTGCCTGTGATAACTGAAAAATGAATGAATTGTGCCGCATTGTACTGGAGCATTAGTAAACCCGTTCCAATTATTGTATTTCCCCTTTAGCTAGCTCTATATTTAATATGTTTTGAACTTTAGGTGCTGTACTATCCAATTTAAATAATTTTCAAACCGACGGACACAAGCGTGATCTTAAAAAAGTTGAGTTCTGTGCGAAATGATCTTTACTCGCTTAATGTTTATTGGAAAGTGGTCTTAATCCGTTTCTCGTCTTATTTTAAATATATAAGTTCATTTAATTTTCTAAGCTACAGGAGAAATAATGTGCTTTTACCATAAAGTATTTGATGACGAAAATATTAATTCGGTCAAATATTTCTCATAGAACAGCTTAATGTGGACAAAGGCCAGTTTGTTTCGATAGAGCACATAAATTAGAGTAGAATTTCTATAGCTATTACGCAGAACTGATATGATGTCCAAATTTTATGTATCCTTAGCGGCTGTTTGCTTTGCAAAGCTCAAAATTTCAACCTCAAGATCAACTAGTTTTTTCTCTGTGTATGATTTCTTTTCAGATAAAGGACTTATTTCGATTAAGAATCAATCAAAATTCCGAAACACAATATACAGTAAGTCCTGAAAATCAAATTCTAATAAAAATTCACGAATAGAAATAATCCTAAAAAAAACTCGGATTTGTAAATCCGGGATATTATCAAAGAAAAACAACTATAGGTACCTACTACCGAAAAATCATTCGAGAAAAATATAAGTAGTCTTAAAGTATTTAAATGTAATTTGAATATATATAAACCGAACTTAAGAAAACAAGACTCTCGAAATGATAAATAAAATTCTTCGGCGTATTTTCTGAGAGTTTTTGAAAAAAGGTTTATTATTGTACTTGCTCTCATGTCGGCAATTTGGAATTAAAACGTGGTGCTAACGAAAACCGAAAAATATTCGAAAAACTGTGATTGAACTCGTAATTTTTACTTAAAAAAATTCATGAGATAAACAAAGCTAGAGATGTACAAAATGTATTTTATTAAGTTTCGCGTAGCTTCTGTTAAAGCATATTAGATATTTACAAGTATTTACAAAGTATTTAAAGATTTTTCAAGATATTGTCAATGCAATGCAGTTACCAGCAAATCTGGCATTGCACTGGGTCCAAGCCTACGCCGCTTGAACTTCCGAGTTCTAGATAGGATTTTAAGCTAATATGACTTGACGAGAATTGTTCGATTTTAAATACCAGTACTCATACTAAAAACAATATTTAGTTAAATTTTTTACTCGTACTTGAAAATTAACAAGTACCAGTAAAACTATTGGTAATGTCCAGTGCCTGTACTTTTCCAGTATTGATGGTTTGTAGCTGATTGGAGGTCTTCAGCTGGTTAAATTTTTGATCGGGTCTATGATGTAAGGTTTTGGGATATTTCTTAAGGCAAACTCCGATCTTTGTTTCATGTTTTTTTATTATTTCCTCGACGTTTCGGGTCTTGATTAGTACCCTTCTTCAGGAGTTAGCTACATTGGAGTACACGTATACTTAAAAATATTTGGTGTTCTTACCTTTGTTCTTGATATGATGCAAATTTTTTTTTTTAAAAAGATGTTATTGAAACATATTGCACAAAAAATACACATTAAAAGTATAATAAAAACGTTAACTGAACATATAAATAAATAAATAGTTTAAACAAAATAAATAAATAAATGAATAATTTAAACAAATAAAGAGGTAAATTTTAGATTGCTGTTTTATTTAAGGGACCACAGATGAATGGTGTGCGTAGTTCTTTGTCATGTTCTGATGTCAAGTTTCAGTATTCAAAGTATGTGTTGGTAATCTTTATTTATTAAATCTGTGTCTTGTCTTAAATTAGTTAGATTCCCTTTTGAACGGGTAATATTAATAACATAGCTGAAAATGAAACTTAAAATTAAGTCAATTGTCACACCTACCAAAAAACATTGATCTCACATGAAATAGAAAATGAAGGAGTCCATATTATACTTCATATTAGTTCTACGTAAACCTAGTTCTAAATGGCACTTCTAAACAAACTCAATACCGCATCAGATTATGAACTAAAGTAGCACTGCTTTTTCGTAATGCAGCATGTTTAGGAAACTTCATATTTGTTCTTTCTACTTAAGTCAACTTATGGTATAAGGCTAAACCAGCTCAGTGTCGTCTAACATGTAATTTCTGAACATCGGAAGATAACATCGATATTTCAAAAATATAAATAAATATCGTCCAGCATACTACTAGGAAGTAGGTACTGGTAAGTACTATGTCAACTACAGGTACACAGCGGTACCAGTAAATATCACTTTGTCACTTGAAATTCATTAAATTCATCCGTCAGTCAACACTTTTATCCATAACAGATTTAAATAAATTTCCAGAAGGATTATTTTTTCACCAATTCAAACCGTTTTAGAGTGTACTCTGAAAAAAAAAAGAATAACAAAAAATTGGTCCATTGCGCTAAAAACTTTCTACATATCACTTGATTTCCTTAAATTCAGACATCAACGATTCCCAAAACTTCCAGGTGGTTTAAACAGCTTGAATTAATACAACCCCTTTAAAGTGCCACTATAACTCTGACATATACTTATTACAAGGGTATAAAGGTTAAAAAGATCCCTTCTTACCGCGGTGCAATAAATATTTACGAACAAGACACCTTCAACCTCCAAAATGGCTAAAATGTGCCAAAATGATAAATTGCACCCAACCACATAACAGCGGCAACCACCACCTCCTCCAGTATAATTAGAGAAGTTTAATAGACCGAAAGTTAATGGTACTGCAAACATGGAGCCGAGTAATTACAGGTCTTAGTTTGCATTTTTAATTCGCCGAAGCCAACGTTCCTTATTTCGGGCACAGCGAATGGGGTGCTTAGTATAAGCGCGCAACCCTTTGCCGACAGTGCTTTGCCTGAAAGCTGGAAGGGATGGAAAAAAACTAATTACACTCTAGTTGCAATAATTTTCTTTAAAATTTCTTTTGTTGCATTTCCAGTGTTTTACTAGTTTTTTTTTTTCTGTTAAATGGCCGGAAAGCCGTTTTGGCTATATCAGGCCTAACTAGTTACTGCTTTCGTGCAAACATACTGGACGGGCAAAAAAAAACAAAAACAAAAAGCGCGATTATTCGCATACAATTCGTAAATCACCTATAATTCAAGCACGTTTGCCTGTTTCTTGATGCGATGGATGCAGCCTTTTTTAAGGAGTTTAGTCCTCCTTGAATTTCTTCCTATGGGGTCTTGTGGAAAACGAATTTCTTCCGACACCTGGGCATGAAAATATTCAATTGCGCTGCAGTTAAGTGCCCACTGAAGCGAATTTTCGCGAAAATATTAATGTGAATTTATCATAAGTTCATGCGCGGCATACTTATTGTCCTGTTTGTACCAAATGTCTTCGTTTTTTTCGGGAACATGTTGTAAATCCATCAAAAAATATCAGCATATCGGACAAGGTCCAGCCCACCTGTTCCTCTGAAACTATCTGTGACATATTGCAATTATGGTCGGGTGCATCCGCAAAAAGAGAAGCGAATTTAAACCGATGCAAAAACGTTTTCGGTGGGGTCACAAGCGGTGTGACATGTGGCGGGTACCCCAATCAGTATTTAGCATCTTTCCAGAATTGGATCATCCATCGACCGTTAACCTGGGGCCAAACGGGCACCAGTTGGACAGACAGCCCATGTAAACATATCGCATCACTTTGATCGCATCCATCGCATCATGTGTATGTGTGTGTGTTTTGCTCGGAAATTTGATCCAATTCCTGTGGCACTGGCACGTGCTGGGTTCATTTTGTTTGGCTTCATATCTCGATTACAATCGAATTCTCCGCGTCTAAACTGGCAGGTTGCCACAATATCGCTTGGGGCGCGGAAGGGGTGGATAGAATACAGACTATCTTGCATCTTTGGTCATCATTCTTCTCTTCTGGTAAGGGGTAGTAGCATAGCACCTTCTGTTTTGCCTCAAGTCAATCTTTCCGTGCCGCCAATCAATCAATTTAGCGCCGTTAAACGCCCAACATTGACCTGAAGCGGGTATTAGGTTTTGTTGAGAGAGATGGTACAGAAATAAGGAAATGGTAAAGGATATCTTTTCAGGATGAGCATCAAATCGAGATGAATTTCGATTTGAGGATTTTTATTTGTTTTAAAATAATTTTTTTTTTTCATTTAAATTTCCTCTGCACCGGAAATACCCTTTAATGTGTTGCAGCATTATGCAAGGCGAAGTAGAGCTGGCAGATGAGATCCAGTGAAATTGAGATTTGATCGAAACCAGCTTGAACAACAGAAATGGCTTTATAACAGTTGTGCTCCTTTCAAATCTTATTTGTGGTGCTAATTTTGATCGTTGGTTACCACTCAGTTGCCAAATGGCATGCATTTCTGCAGCGACTTGGAGGTCTAACCAATTTTGTTTTACTATACAAAGGTGTAACAGTTTCTCAAGTTAAATTTTTCTAATAGCTTCAACTGCAAGCTAAGATTGACATTTCCGAACTAGGGCTTCCTTGAGTATTGACATTTTGAACCTTCTTAGATTGACTAGGTGCATTAAGTAATGTTCAATAGAAAGATCTTAGACGCATAAGCGATGCGCATTTAATCTTTGCACTGCTATCACATTTTCTATGGGTAATGTTCCGAGGAAATAGCTTTCCTCATTCCCTGTGGACAAACAATACCCAGGAAATGTGTCTTACATATTTTGGCACACAGGCTGGAGTGTACTCAAATCTCTGCCGGACAAAACTAGCAGCGTTTTACCAGGCGGCAATATGGCATCTATGTGCAGACCGTCCGCACGACACTGAAAGCCAGGCAGCCCTTAAATTCGCTGAATTCTGTGCTAGTTAAACCATAATTGGCGCAGTTATGCAAAACCAGCCTTGAGGAATTAACTATACAGTACAAGGTGATCCTATGCTGGATATCTGGTCACAAGAAATATCCCAGGCAACGAGATGGCTGATGAGTTGGCCGAAAAGGTCTTTAAAATGAATAGCTCCGCAGCGATAGCTTATGTGAGAATCCCGACATGTGCTTTAAAAGAGAAGATTATCAGAGGCGCCTATCAAAAGCAAGCCTCTGGTGGATCAACAGGGAAACCTGCCATTTTGTGAGGCAATTATAACCTGCATACGACAGGAAGAGGACAAGAGAGCTCTTTAAAGGGAATATAAAAAATATAGCAGAAATCTGGTCATTACGGTTCACTGAGCCATAGGAGACTATGTTAGAAGACTCGATGTAGCGGCGAACGATTTCTGCAGGAGCTGTAAGAATTCGGAGGAAATCGAATTCATCCAATATGTACTTTGTGAGTATCCCACTCTGATGAATAAAAGAGGTAGGCTATTAGGTAGCTACTTCCTTTCAAATCAAAAGAGCTAAAAAGTAAAGAGTTCAGATGTATCCTGAGATTTCTAAGAGAAGGAGGATGAATCTATAGATCTAGGGTGATCTTAAAAGTTATTCCATGAGGACAAGGGGAGCAATGAGCCCACTGGAGGTCTAAGCGAAGAAAGCTAGGCACTACTAGCGGCACCTCTCTTACATAACCTAAACTAAACTGAAACCATGCTCATCATTTTGCCCATAAAACTAGTTTCGATTGTACTGAGATTGCTTTCTAACCCGATACTTAGCAATATAGAGTATCCTCTGAAATTTGAGAAAAACAAGTTACAACATGCGCTTAGAATTGCATTGGCTAAGGATGAGCTTTATCTTTGGTATATGTCTCTGAACGGTAAAGGATTTTCATTTTCACTGTAGCCTTCCTGTGATAATTCATAGCTTTGCCGGAGAAGATTTCTTTTTCAAATTAAGATCTCACTAGTGCTTTGGGATAGCTGCGGAAAAGCATCACTATTCCATCAGATTCGATTATTATGCTACTGAATAAAGCTATCCTAGTTTCTTAACTCTTTAGAGGAGATGCTGCAGTTTAATGACCTTCGCAAAAACACAAATAACTTTTGAGCCTCTCAATATCAGAAAGTATGAATTATTTCAGTTGAGAAAAGGTACGCCGCACATCGCTAAATAATAAAGGAGTATTTAACAAAATATCTTTTCAATTCATAGAGGAGGCAGATTCCAAAACCAATGCTTCATAGCTGCAGATTTGCAGCCAATTTAGAAAAAGAGTCGAAAACAGTACTTACTACGAAAGGTTTTCTCCAGGGAGGAGGACTTGTTGAATGCAACAATGGCCTCAGAGACTTGTGGTAGGTAGGTATCTCAGCAGAATTTGGAAGTTCAAATCAGAAATGATCCGGTCATCATATTTATCAATTATTATATGCTGACCAAATTCTAAACGAAATACAGGTCGAGTTAGCTTCCAAATAGAATTTCAATGGCTGATTTGTCGAAAAGTAAATATACCAATAGGTACCTGCCCAACCGTAGCCTTAGGAGTTTAGTCGGCCCTTCGTATATTACACTTGTATGTTAGAAAATTGATACAGTAAAGAGTAAATCTTTTCTCAAGGAGGAATACCTAGATAATCTGCCGATCAACTCCATTACAGATGTTATTCCAAAGCAATGCAACTTGAAAATATCATTCAAAGTTGTCCAGGGATAGGTTAGGTTGGGTAAGACGACTAGCAGGTATCATTTAGACCTCTAGTGGGTCCATTGTGCCCCAAGGCTTCATAGGATAAGCTTTCAAGTCGCCCCGGATCAGTGGCGGATACAGCGGGTGGCGATCGGGGCGATCGCCCCCCCCCTAGAGCTCTAATAATAATAAATCAAAATTTATATTCTAATCCAATGAAATAGAAAATACAAAAAAAAAATTTTTTAAAACAGACCGTTTCTAAACCGGCGTTAAAAAAATAGAAAATAATTTCTCCCTTCATTTTGCATTTAATTAAATTTTTAAATTATATTACATTTGTATATAAATTTTAAAATTTTCAAGGTATACAGAGAAAACTAGATCTGGACAGCTCAAATTTAAACACGACAGTGAATAACAATTTCCCGAAATTGAAATTTGGAACTCCTAATGTTTATCAAAATACTTAATTAATACTTTCCTTTGAATATGCTTTCTTTGTGTACCATGAAAATTTAAAAATTTTTATACAAATGTAATTTGATTAAATGGAAAACTCTAGATAGTTATTTGATATATTTATTGTTTTTTCCTTTTTAGTCCATAAATTATTTTCAAAAAATCTAAAATTATATCACTAATGAATTTTCAGTACAAGCATTGTTGCACTTTTTTGTGATCGAAAGCTCACAAAAGCCGGGTATTTTGATGAAAAGTAGTATGTTGGGAAAATTATCATAGCCGGGGTAATTAATCTCAGATTCAGTTGTCCTGCAAATAATTAATTTAAGGCAAATAAGATAATATATATATTAACCCTGCCTAATTAGCATTCCTCGAAAATTTCTTCCACCATTTAAGTTGCAAGAAATTGCAGTCCAGCCGAAGAAATTATGGTGTTTTAGCGAAATTCAAGCGACCTATGTATGAAAAACACCAGTAGTAAGGCAAGCAAGAAGTGTATAATGTCTATTTTATGTAGGAACAAATTTTACTATGCCTACGGGATCAAAAGCTTGTATTATATAAATAAAAGAACTCTGGCGATATCTGAATGCTAATGAAATTTTCATGCCAAAACGAAATGAGAAAGCTATACAGATCAGTCCACAGCTGATGGCAAGTGCGGTTATAGGGGGCGATGGGGGCGATCGCCCCCCCTAGAGCAAACGTCTGGATCCGCCCTTGCCCCGGATCCATCCTGCTTTCCTTAGGAAACTCAGGATATCTCTAAAGATCTTTACCTAGATCCATCCTGCTTTTCTCAGAAAACTCAGGATATATCTGAACTCATTATTTTGCAGCTCCCCCAAACTTGAAAAGAAGTAGCTACTCAATAGCCTACTTTTTTTGTTCATCAAAGCGGGGCATTCACAAAGCATGTGTTGGACAGATTCGCCGCTATTCCCAGTCTTCTAGCATGGTCCCCTAAAGCCCAGTGGCCCGTAATGACCCCTACTAAATTCCTGGTATTTGTTCTGCTGCAAGCAAGCAGCTCCCCTGTCCTTTTCCTGTCATATGCAGGCCCCAATCGCCTCGCAATACGGCAGCTATATGCAAACATGGGGGCTTATGCTCCAAGGCACTGTGGGGCATCCCACTATTTTCCTGGTAGAGATTCACACCATACAATGTGAAATTGTTCAACAAATACACGTCGGTGTAAAACATGTAGCCAAGCAGCATTCAAGGAGATGAGTTGTTATCTACGAGTCTAACCTTGTCTGGGACTATCTCACTATTTCTTTAGATTCCTTGAAATTGTCTGGAATTGAAACCGAGAATAATCCCCACCGATTGGATTATTAATTACCTAGACATGCATGTACATATGTCTAGGTGGTCGCTCAAACAAATGAAATTTTAGTCACACTTAAACCTTTCAATGTCTCGTAGCGATAACTCCTGTGTGGAATACTATCTGAAAAGTGACTACAACCAGCCTGGCCCACTATTGTGACCGCAGGTACCTACATTAGATCGTAGCCCAATGAGTGGCATTTATAAAGTCTAAAGACTAATTTAGCCATTTGTAGCACTGCCGCGTCATTATAGTAAGGATCTACGCTCAAAAGAAACTGAAGCAGGCTAATTATACTGCCCACTTCATGTTCATCAACCATTTGTAAAAAGTGAAAACACATACATCTGAATCTCCGAAAATTTACGAAAACCCGACTATCCCCAAAATCTACACAACCCACACGCTCGGAAGGCAACTGATTACAAGCGATACGCCACGAGCCGGTATGATAAGAAGAGACAGAAACGAGGTAGAGCCACCGGAGGAGCGAGAACTAATTACCCGAAAGCAATTGGGGGCTAAATTGGATGGAGATGGCCTCACAAGAAGTAAATCTTACAGCGGCAATTAAAATTCGTAAAGGACGAACCACTGAGGGCAGATGTCATTTTGGTATGGGCGGCCAAGTTGTCTGATCGATTCTACCCCACATGAAAATATGAACTTACGCAGACAATTGGAACATTCGATGGTGGTCCAGTTGATATTGAGGGCAGATGTCATAGCAGGACTGCAGAGCAGGAGGCTCGAGCTTGAAGCTCAGTCGGATTAAGGGCTGGTGGCTCAGGTTATTTGGGCACCGAAATACAAATCATATGTCAAGGTTTGAACACCGATCGGTATTGATCAATGATATCCAAAAGTGTGAGCATAATCGGGATTGAGATGGCCCCACACGACGGTAATCTCACAGATGCAATTAGAAGTCACAAAAGACGGACATATCAGGACAGATGTAATTTCAGGATGATCGGCCGACCTGTGATATCTTGGCTACTCCATGTAAATGTGAAGTGAAGTGGAACATTGGAAGATTCGTTGGTGGTCCAGTTGGTAGAAGTACATGGGCGTAAATGTGAAGTATTGAGGTTCGAGTTTTGATCCACTTTGATTAATGTTACTCAACTTCGATACCGATATACATACATATATACGCTGCAGAACCAGCGTTCGGGATATATGCAACTTCTTTCCATTAAGAAAACTAGAAAAGAAGATTTTGAAATTAAGTTTTGGAAGCCGCGGCCTCCCGTATACAATCTTCGGAATAGATCTTCCATATTCTGCTATGACCATGGTTTTCGATTACCTATATACGTGACTCTGTAACTATAATCTACCATGAATGACATGATTTGGGAGGGAGATAGATCATAGTTTTTTTTACCGTGGTTGGAGTTGTACGCAGAGCTGATGTATTGGATGTCATAGGTTTTTGTACTTTGGTAGAATTCTTCATGACTCAATTTTTCTAGAACGCTCTACCAGAATACATATATCAATATTCGATATGGAACCGATACTAAAATTCTTGTTAAAGATTTTCTTCTAGGGATAAGACAATTGCCGCCTTTTGACGCGCCCTCATCTATGTTTATCATACAATCTAGTTAGGAGTGCAATGAAACTCATATTTGCTTTTATTAAAATTTTTATTCGAGAATGAAATTACTCAGCTGAGGGAATGTCAAAGTCAGAATCTCCCATCTCATATAAAAGTGGGTTGCGACCTAGATCATAATTTCTTTGGAAATTCAGAAACTTTCCAATGCTTGATTGCGTGCTCAATAGTCGGAGCTTACTTAAGACAACGATTACTGTAAGGTACCCACTTTGATTTCTTCTCTTTTTATTGAGATAAAGAATTGCGTTGACTGCGAATAGTTACAGCGGAGGTGAGAGAACAACTTCTTACAGAACCTCTAAATAACTTCATTGACATTGTTCAATAGCCCATCGATTTCAAGGAATGAACGCCTAATTTACGTGTTCGCCAAGATTAGAAAAAAATCTCACACAATTGTTTGGCTCAGAAGTTGCAACCATGTAAGCTGGAGGTCTGGAGGACTATAGATGGCATTCAAACCAGTTCTAGTAAGTCTTCATCTGACCGCATTGTACTTGCAATTCAAGACGAAGTAAACAGTCAGCAGGACCACATCTGTCAACGAACCAAGAGATATAACAAACATATCTCCATTAATTTCATGCTATCAAATTGGAATTGTATGTCTTAGAAAGACCAGTAGTTACATTGGATCACTCTGCTCTCCCTGCTTGGACTACGCCCTTCTAAAAAAATATTAAAGTGATCTTTACAAATCAATGGGACTTAGAATTATTTGAAATATATTTGTAAGTATATTCTATAGTCTCAACACCAGGAGAAAAATCCTACACACGCGAAAGACTCTACGCGAGCAAATATTTTTATGTTCAGTACTTCTATTTTCCACGATGGTGGCCCTCATTTAGGATTGTCTGTACATGCTAAGACAAAGATACTAAGGGATATCCCGATGTAATTTTCGATGTAAATAGGGATTAAAAGTTATGAGATTACAGACTCCCTTGGAAGGAAAGATGTGAAATCTACCCATTTGCAACAAAGGACGAAGTGCTCTTACTACTAAAAAAAATAGTGTCCGATTTTAGCGAACTACCTTAATGTGTACCTCCTGCCATCTACCCAAACTTCTTGGCAATAAATTCATATCGTTCTAAACAAGTCATTAAACTGGACCTTCAATGGTAGTCTCTGAATCACTTAATATAGAAAAAAAGGTATGCTCGCTACTACGTCACGATATCAAACTTTATAGGTAAAACAAAAACAAAATTATAAATATAAATTAATTGGACGGAATACGTCATAACAAACTGTGTTTCTCCGCTTCAATATGGCAGACTATGGCTCATATTAGACATACCTCGAAAGAAACAAATCATGATAGGGTTAATATGAATCGAGGTTCGCCATATTGTATTCGATAAGCGTTGTATTGTTGTTGTTGTTATAACGAATTGCGACAGATTTCCTTTCCATTTTGGATTTTGTCATGCTCTTGGTGATTTACTTATAAAACTTGCGGTCCGCGATTTGACGAGCAAGGCCATTTAGTGCGTAATAGTTCGCGCTGGACCATACCTCGACTATACTCTTCACTTTTCACGGCGTCTGTTGGTCCGAGCTGATTTGTAGTACAGTGGCTAGTTTTGATTGAACTGCCAATCCAAAATGCCGCATGTAGAGAGAATCGGTGTTTCTGCAGCCACTTTACATGAAGAAATGGCAAGTTACTGACTCGAAATAGATCGGGCGCGCCACCACATGTGAGTGTTGGCCCATAAACGTACGGCGCGGCTCCTGAAATTACTTGGGAAGTCGCCTTAGTTTAAGGTTTGATATCGTGATGTCACGGTATATAATGACAGCATACCTAGGACCATCTTTACGTATGGGCCCCTGGGACTGGGTCTTTGGCTCCGCAATACCTTGCGTCCTCCAACCTTTCCGCTAGTAGATCAACCGATGACCAATTTTTAAACAAGTCAGACAACTCAAGTTTGTTTAGTTATTAGAGTTTGGCTACTGAAAGTAGACCATGAGATTTTTTCGACATTCTACACATATTACCCGTCAAAATATAAAAAAAAAAATCATTTCCAATATTTATACAACCCCAGTACTTTTTAAATTTTCCGTGTTCTTTCATGGCTTATTTTTATTAGGTGAAATCTGTCTGGTTGAAGTTATTTTCCTAAATCATTTGATTACAAAACAAAACAACTAAACCGACATTCGGATGGGGATTCCCCTTAGTGCCAATTTACCACTTTACTTTCTTCTCGGCACTGAAACTCAGTTTACTCGCCTTTAAACTGGCAATCAGTGTATCGACCGTGTTTTGTTTGCGATTGTATTTCCTATTCATTGCCCAAAGTAGCTTGGAGATTAGTTTTTGTGAGATGGCCCCTTGTCCTAAAGTGCCATGGGCCCTAACTTGGCGAAAGACTGCCCTCGTTTTTTGTATACTGGAAATCAAATAACTTCGATAGCAGAATGCCTCAATTATATGGCAGTTTCATTGCGGTTCGAACCCTGTCCCATATAGAATCATGACCAAATTGTCTTATCTAATGCATATGAACGTCTTTAACTTTTTCACGGAAAGAAGACTAAATTTTCGGTTTCCATAAAAATCATTTACTGTTCACCTGGCCGACAACGTAACGTATATAAGTATATGCTCCATTAATAATGCAAATAAAGCAAATTTTAGGAAATGGTTGCCTGATAGCGTGATTATCGCTGCACATACGCCATAAAACTTCTTTCACCTCCGAATTCATGAAATAAAACAAAAAAAAAAAAAAACAAAAAAATTATTCCAGACGGGCTGAGAGAATAACAAGAGAAACCTTCGCCGCAAATTATCTTCGCCCCAATAAAACGAGCTCTGACATCAAAGCGGATGCCCGAATCGTGCCTTTACCTTTTTTTTTTTAGTAAGTTTTTTAGCAAACAAAGTTGTTCGGAAATTACATCTATATATGAGACCCAATTTGCCTATGCCCTCCAGGTAACAACAATCTGACCGCTGTATTTGCACAGGTAGGTCCTATTGTTGGTTATTTGGCACAATTTGCGGTAATTCCTTTAAGAATTTCCATTTCAAGTCAAGCAATCAGAGGAGAGATATATACATACAGGCAAACATGTCTTCTTCTTCCCTTCGATTATGTATCCCCATGCATTAGATTTAGGGCAATAATTGCATGCGGCAAACCCTTAGAAGCCAGCAATCTGCCACAGTTTCGTGTTTTCCCATTTTATTGTCGTCAAGTGGATAAATATTGGCTAAGGATTATTTGGGTATTTATCGGGTGAAGGAAGCGTATGTATGTAAATATCTCGACCAGAGATTTCAAATGAAAGAAATTTCGGGATAAATTTTCGATATCTAGAGCATTCATCAATCCAGAATTATGGTCCTTTCTGTCGATACCAGATGTTCATTATTTACGCGAAAGATGCTGATTGATGTGTGCGGGTATAACGGCTGCTTACTGAATACCTCCCGGGTCAAGAGTACAGGACCCAAAAAAATACAAAAAAAATAACACGAAAAAAAAATGAATAAAAATATACGAGAGAAATTGGTTTTGACTTCTGCTCCAGTGGCTATTTCTCATCATTAATTTATCTAGAATGCCAAATCATGACCAGTGTAACCTCTTCCAGGTCACTTTTATAACAGATACGGGGGACGGGGCTAATCGGACTGAGTCTGTTTCCATATCACACCTGTCAGAGAGGTGGTAAAAATGAAGCACTACGATGCAGCCTGAAACCTGAAGTGATTATGACCATGACAGCCACGCGTTCAAAGGATCAAATTTCCTCAACTACACACTGATGCAGTTTAAATAGGATCTGGTCTGTAAGCGTAAAGGGAGGTGATGTTGCAAACAGAAAGATCGATCATGCCCGATATAGAGTAGCGCACCGAAAGGCGATATCGGCTATCTGATCTTTGACATGAAAAAAGAAAAGCAAAAAAAAAAACACTTTGGTAACAGTCCTCCAGCTAATGTTGGGGTTCGTCTACCATGTTGGATATGAAGAAGCTTAGTTTTTCGGCAGAGGGTGACTTTCTTGTAATTCGATACTAGGAACAATATGTTACCGAGTCCTATGCTTCTTTATATTATGCACATCTTGCTTTCTTGCTGCGAGTCTGATGCAATTTATGTACCATTTCTTTCGGAAGTTTTTCTTAATATTCTGTAGATCAACGCGCTAATCCATTTGGACAGCTGCTTAACGTCATATGTTTAGTCCTTTTAGTCTGTTGTAAAGTTTTAACTAAAAATCAGTAGGCTACTAGAAAAGATTTTTATCTTATAGGTTTGTAAAATAATGCAAACATAATGTTATGTTGTCCTGCAATGCAAATTCCTTCTTGCTTTTGGGTTGCTAATGACATATTCCAGAAAATGTGTCTTCTTCTTGTACTACAATTGCATATTTGACGTAATAAAAAAATATCCCGAATCTGTTTGTCGTTTCTCACGAATATGAAATAAACGGGACTAAGTAAAATAAAATAAGGCCAGGGAGCTGAAGAGGTGAACTTTTAATAGCTTCAGTTCAAAATACCACTAGTGTTGATATCACTAAGCTCTTCTGAACTGGGTGTCAAAAACATTTTATATTTACATAAATCCCTTGAGTGTGTAATGGGCCTTAGTCTAATAGTCATCTCACCTATGCGACTGTTGTCACATTACGAAATCAAGAAAATGAAAACGAATTGTGCATTCGAGATATACAATGCGTATTTTCGAAACTTGATCAAACGGAATGTGCGGATACTAGTCACATCAAACGTTTGGGAGTTACAGGGTGATTAAGGAAAAAAAGCTAGATTTTCACATAACACCCTGTATCTTAAAAGCTACATAGAGTACGGTCGCAACTAAAGACTCATTGTATGCAGAGCTTCATGGCCTTTCCAACGTCTGCTCAACCAGCTCAGAACCCCACTCGTCTCACGAGCTATAAGGGTCTAAAATAAAAATTTATGATTCTCATACCTTTTTGGCCTCACTTTTTATTTTGCAAAAAGTTGATTAACATATCTTTTTTTTTTTATAAAAATTGTAAACTGTAGACTTTCCTCTTTAATATGACGTATTACGTCCTATGTGCTACCTGCAGCCGTTAAGAAGTTATTAGCTCACAACCTATTCAGGTCACACCAAAATTAGACGATTTTTTTTTAAATGACATATTTTCAGTCAATAAGGGAACAAATTACCTTTGAGAATAGGTTTCAGAATAGCTTTGAAAATAGGTTAAGGTTGGTAGTGATTTGACAAAATTCATCTAGGTTTTGAGTTAATTCAAAAATTTAAATAAAGATCAGCTTATTACTGAATGTAGTGAAATGTCATGGAATTCCGTATTCGAATGCGTCGTATTAGACGATAAAGTTGAAATCTTAGCCGGTAAACTGTTATATTTATTCGATAAATACGTTCCTTTAAAATTTGTAGACGCAGACAAGATAAATGTCCATGGATCACTCGAGACATTCATTACCTAATGGCAGAGCGTGATTTTCTCTATAGACAATACAAAAGAAGGGTATTCGACATAGCTGCATTTAACAGATACAAAATGGTGCTTAACAAAGTATCGGCTATGATTCGTGCTTCTAAGCGCACTTATCTTTGCAATAAGTTAAATGCAAACTTGCCTGCGAAAACTCTATGGAAAAACATGCGTAATTTGGGAATATATGGGCATCCACCACCGGAAGTGAATGTCGATCCAAATGCTTTAAACAGCTTCTTTAGCTCAGTGGCCTCTAGTCAGAATGTTCAAAGTGGTATATTCCCAGATAGCTCAACAGAGGGGTTCGCTTTCTACTGCACTGATCATCATGAAATCTTAAGGACAATGTATTCAATAAAGTCCAATGCCACTGGCATTGATGGCTTACCTCCAGAATTCATTAAACTACTAGCTCTTTATATATGCAGTCCGCTGATGCATGTCTCACTACCGCCCAATTTCCTACCATTTGGAAGCAGGCTCTAGTGGTTCCAATTCCTAAAAAGACCTCTTCCTCACAATTAAATGATTTTCGACCTATTAGCTTGCTGAATTTCCTTGCTAAGGTATTAGAGAAAATTATGTATAGGCAAGTTATGGGTCATATTGAGGCTAACAATATGTTATCGCCGTGGCAATCAGGTTTTCGACCAAAGCATAGTTGTGAGACAGCACTACTAAAAGTAGTAACAGATACTCACGAGGCTCTCGACAAAGACCACCTATCAATTATAGTTTTACTCGACTTCTCTAAGGCATTTGATTCTGTTGATCACTATAATTTACTTCTTAAACTATCTAATAGTTTTCGTTTTTCATCATCAGCTATAAAATTAATTGGCAGTTTTCTCTCAAATCGCTGCCAGATTGTAGTGGTACGAGGTTCTCGTTCTACTCCATCTTTCCTTCATTCTGGTGTTCCTCAAGGATCAGTCCTTGGTCCACTCTTATTCAGCCTATATATAAATGACCTTCCGCAGATTCTATACATCTGTATTCTGATGATGTTCAACTATACCTTAGTAGGCCAATCGGATTAATGGAAGATTGTGTGGATCTGCAGCGAATACACAATTGGTCACTAGACAATAAACTGTTACTCTACCCATCAAAATCAAATTGCTTAGCTGTGTATAGGGGAGCTATCGAAAAATCTGACATCCCACCGGTGATGCTCAGCAATATAATATTGAAATATGTTGATTCCATATAGAACTTGGGCATTCAATTTAACTCAAACTTCAGTTGCTGTAACTATACCACTCAAATGTTGGGGAAAATATATGGCAGTCTGCGCCAATTGTGGATTAGCTCTAGCTGTCTACCAACATGCCTTCGTGAAAAATTAGCCCTTACGCTTGTTATGCCTCATTTTACCTATGGTAGTCTCGTTTACAGTGGGCTTGATTCTGTATGTCGAAGAAAACTGGTAGTGGCTTTTAATGATATGGTGCGCTACATTTACAAGTTCCCGCGGTACGCTCATGTATCTGAATACGCAACATCACTACTTGGAACCTCGATTGAGACTTATCTTAATCATCGTAGAATAATATTCTTACATAAGCTAATTATAGGAAAAACCCTCAATGTATCTGCATGAGAAACTGCACTTCCTGCAATCGGCCAGAAATCTTCAACTTCTTGTTCCGAGGTGTGCCTCTCGACATGGTGAGCGTTCTTACTTTCCAAAAGTGGAACTTTCTTCCAAGTAATGCTCAGCGCATTGGGTCCAGCAGGGAATTTGCCAAGTTGTTAAAGGACTTATAGTTTGGAAATGGCCTTTATACTTTAGAATAGTTGTAGTATTTCTTAAATCTTAATACAGATAGTTTAGTAGTTTAGTATATTTAAGAATTGAATTGAAGTTTTCTATATTTTTATTTTTATTCTATTTTATTTTATTTTGTTATTTTTTCTACATATTTCCTTGAGTAGTACTAACATAAGATATTGTAATCTTCAGTATGGCACCAAATAAAGTATTATTATTATTCCACTAGGACTTCATGAAACCATTTCTCTGTTTCTATAAAAAAAAATCTCTATTTGATAGCAACCAGGGCTTAACCTGTCTGTGCGTACCCAAATTGTCTGATTGTTTTGTAATATGTCTGACCAATAGTTCTCTACACTTTAAATCTTAAGCTCGTAGTATGGTCTAGGATGAGCTTCTTGTCTTACGGATTGGATACCCTGAAGAATACTAGTGAGAGCTTTGATGAGAACCTTCTGCTTTCTTATCAGTTTTAGAAGTTCTTTATCGATATCTTCCTCATATTCGTTGAATGAATGAAGACTTTTCGGTTTCTTTCTCAGTGGCATTTGGTTGGTCGTCCTTGTTAATTCATGTAAAATTGCCTTCTCCTCTCTAGTTGCAGAGATGGTTAATGTCTTTATCTTCTCTTTAGTGTTCACGATACCACCTTCTCAAAATAGTTGCCTTCGAATTACGCATGGCTTGGGTTAGCATCTGTAAAATTGTTGTAAACGTTCATGATTAGACACGTACTTAGTCCATTCAGCCTTAAGGGTGTCAAACCCTTTTTTTCAGGTATTTAGGTTTTCTTCTTCTTTTTGTCTGGGTCCTTGTTATAATTAGTAATAAGTTGCTCGATTCCCTTCTCAATCTTCGCTGTTCGGCAATGAGGTCCACCATGAGATGGCTATTTGTGGAATTACTGACTTCCTTCCTTCCTTTTTTTGCAAAAGCTGTCGTATGGGAGTTCTGCTCACTTGGGATTGGTTCTTCTTCTGGAATCAGTGACCTTCTTCCATCCTTCTTTGGGCTAAAGCCGTCGTGTGGTAGCTCTGATCCCTTGGGGGCTGGTTCCTCTTCTGGAATCACTGGCTTCTTTCCTTCCTTCTTTGGGCCAAAGCCGTTGTATGGTATCTCTTATCCCTTGTAACTGTGATCCCTTTATCATGTCGGGGTCGCCAAATGTTGATTTAGAGTGGCGTGGAGCTTTTTCCAAACCATTTTATATTAGAGATTATGTGAGCTTTAGCATGGAATTATGTATTTTTTAAGTAATCATTTTATTTTTTGCTGAGGATCTTGACAACCATGATATAAATTTGTATATTGATTTCTGCTATCTTGCTACATCAGATGAGGTTTAACCTCCCAGGTCTTCTTTGTCTAGGGCTGCCATCTGTAAAATCATTAAACTAGGACAACAAGTTCGAAAGTCCCGAACATTGAAACCCGGACATTGTTGCCAAAAATTTCTGATTTAGTTACTATTGAAATAGGTTGAAATTATTATGCGTAATGTCTTTTTTTATTTATTTATTATAAAATTAGTCAGTTTACAAAAAAAAAACCGGAAAATAAAACGATGCGAATGAACTAAATTAAATCTCTCTTACATTTAGGAACATAAAAAAAATCCTCTAAGAATTAGAAATACAATTTTACATTTAATGTGTCATAAATAGCTTTCAATATAGCTTCATTTCTCGGGAAAGGTTTAGCTACATGGCGAAAGACTTTAAATTCAAGAGACCACTTTCTCAATCTCTGGACACCCAGAGACCCATGCATACACTTTGGAGATGCAAAAAATCTCTAAAGATACCAAATTACTAGAAATTATTTTGTTCTCCAGCTCCGGTCTCCCGTCGTGTGTTTCAAATCAATCGGGTTTTCATGCTCGGTCTCTACTCTCTAGTCTTCGAAGTTTGCTCATTTTTATACCCTAGATGAAATCATAGGGGTATACTAACTTTGTCATTCCGTTTGTAACACCTCGAAATAATTATGGTAGAGCAAAATGGATTGGACACCCATTCATAATATTAAAAGTTATTTCGATTTTTGCATGTCCGTCCGTCCGTCCGTCCGTCTGTGCGCACGATAATTCGAGAACGCGTAAAGAGCTGAAATTTTGTACACGGACTTTAAAAAAAAAAAGTAAAATTAGGTTCGAAAATGAGACAAATCGGGCAACTCCTTCGTGGGGTTGCCGTTGTCGTTTTCCGCTATATATTTGGACACTGCCTGAGAACGCTCGCTGTAGAGAGCTGAAATTTCGTACATGATGTTTTTACTACATTAGCAAATAAAATGTCAAAAATGGACTAAATCGGGCAACTCCTTCTTGGTGTTGCCATATAAAAATTTCGGTTTTTTACGTATACTTTGAAAACGATCAGTCCAAGACATTTTTATTGTACTAAGAACTTCTGCAGAATACGAAATCCTATAAAATTGGTTATTACCATTTTTTCTGTGCGACAAACTGTTCTAGAAATATATGCGAAAAACAACTTCAAAAATCAAACTCGCATAGATCGGTGACGATACGAAATTTAATACGGGCATTCATCTAGGGTATCATAAGAATTGGTCTTAGACCAATTCTAGCTTTTTTACTTGTTCGTCTCTAGATTTCCGGAGACTATTGTGTGTTCTGCTGTTAAATTAACTGTGTAGTGAGATTGGCAAGGTTTTCTGTTAATTTTTATTTAATTTATCATAGGGTAATTCCATTGAAAATCGAACAAAATTTACACTTTCCCAACGTTCTTCTTTTACTGAAAGTTAAGTTTCTTTGTCGTGCGATGAATACTGCCTGAATTATTCTAAATTTAAACTATCTTTGAAACCCTTAAAATTTTCCAATTTTTGGTATGTGCACTTACTACACATACCTGAAAGTTATATTAAAGAAATGATAACTTTGAATCCAAATACCTATCACAGGGGTCTTTAAATTATTTCAGAGAAAATTATATGAAGAATGCCTTTTATAAGAAAAACAAGTACAAAAGCTAGAATTGGTATAAGACCAATTCTTATGAAGCACGTAATTTCGTATGGTCACCTATCTGCACAAGTTTGATTTTGAAGTGGTTTTTCGCATATTTAGAACGGTTCGTTGGAAAGTATAAATGATGATGACCAATTTCATAGGATTTAATGTTCTGAAGAACTTTTCAGTGCAATTAAAACGTCTAGGACTGATTGTTTTCACAGTATACGTACGAATCTTAAATTTTGATATGGCAACACCAAGAATCCGTTGTTCAGTTTAGTCCATTTTTGAAATTATATTTACTATTTTCATGAAAACACTGTGTACAAAATTTCAGTTCTCTACGTTGACGCGCTCTCAGGCAGTGTGCAAATATACAGTAAAAAACGAAATTTGTGTGTGGAAACCCTAGCAAAGTGTTACCCGATTTGCCCCATTTTTAAATTTACTTTTTTTTATAGCCCGTGTGCAAATTTTCAGCTCTTTTAATATACACGTACCAAGCTATCGTGCGGACGGACTCACGGACGGCCGGACGGACGAACAGACGGAAGTCTCAAGTTGGGATAGTAATGGCTTTAAAGAACTTACTTTTGAAAAAAAAAAAATCACACTTTGTTGTGTTGTCCTTTATTACGTAAAATGTTTGCATAAATTTTTTTAAAGCTTTTTCACTTTCTTTCTAACAATGTTTTTCTTGACAATTAACACAGATTTCTGGAAACCAAATATAAATTTCATGTATGCACTTCAAGAAGTGTCTCTAGAGACTTTTTCTTATGGTCTTCAGAACCAAATTTTTTGATCTGATACAAGAGTCTCTTGCCATGTAAAAATTTTGGAGATTTTATATTCTGTAAACCAGAGACTAAAGAGCAAAGGCCCCTTACCGTGTATCATTTTTCTAACAATGTATAAAAATCAACACAATTAAAATCTTTAAAATTAAATGTTGTTTTGATTAGTGACGAAGCCGTTTAAATGTTCAGTGAGTTTCTTTCTTTCATCCACAGTTGAGAAATTATTAAAAAACTCTCTCTTCGTTGGCATTATGAGCTGGTACGCTTAAACATGCTGTGCAATCTTCAATACCTCGGCGCACAAATGGACATACGATGCTTTAAAAAAATAAGCCCATGTTGATTTGACAATAAAAGCTTTTCTTATCGCTTAGATTTTGACTGAAATTTCTTAAATTCATCCACTCATCTATCAATTTGGTGTGATCAATTTCCATGTTTTTGTTTTGTAAAAAAACTGATTTTTAATTCAAGCCATATGGAGTGCAAAAACATCCAGTAAAACTGATTAAATTGCGGTGGCGGTACATAAAACAAACACAAGTACACAAGGCAAGTTACACAAGCAATTGTCGTACTGCTAGCTTCGTTACTGAGCTAAGACTAGCTGGGACCAAAAAGAGAGAGCTTGAGTGAGAGTCGAGCCGGTCTGATTGTCGGGATTATTAACTACACCGTACATACACAAAAATTTAAAGTTTTGTTTAATTGGTTTCCAAAATTTTAAAACCCGGACAGTATAGAAAACCTCGCCCGGACTCTCCCCGGACGCCCTTCAAACTAGGACAAATCCGGGGAAACCCGGACAGATGTCAGCCCTGTCTTTGTCCCCCTTTATTGAATTTAGAGCGAATATAATCGTCATTTCTTTGCTTATTTTTTTCTTGCTCCATAGTAAATTGATCAAGCTATCAGTGACCCAATGCAAGGTATTTAGGTAAACGCAATTTATGATCAGACATTTTTTTACGGCCATTCTGAGGCTATTTCGAGCTATTACAAGTATACAGCCGCTCTCTTCTTTGATACTCTCATATTCGGCGTAATTGTAATAACAGGAATTTTTACATGAAAACTGTTAAGCTCCCTTCAAGTTATTACACCATCTCAATTTCATCATTGTGAAATAAATCCAAATCACTATAAGTCCTTCCCATCATCTATTGGGACTTAATATAGTGTAAGAAGACTAAAAAAGTTAACAAAAGTTACTTAGTAATCGTAGCCATGCATGGAGCCTATACCAATCTTTGGTCCAACATACCAAATTACGTCCCCTCTTCTTGGTTTTCATGCCACATAAACAACCAAAAGAATTTAGACATTTATGGAAGGACCTCTTAGCTACAAGAGAAGCTGGTTTTCATTAAAATCGATGGAGTCCTTTTAGAGGAATAATCAAAGTAAAACGATATTCGCAATTAAAACACTTGAATTGGATTCATGCTAAATTTGTCCTAACATCATCTCATCTATAGAATTGAGATCAAACATTTCATGCTCAATGGATTGTTAGGGGTGCCGCAATTAGTGCTCAAAGGATTCGAATGATTACTACATAACTGTTCCAATTAAGTATCTCACCTTACAATTAGTGATATCATCTTATTTTAGCACACCTCCAATTACAAATTTATGCTCGGGACCCGCTCAAGTATTAGATTATAAGGAATTAGATCATTATGACAAATGGCCCCCGGTATTTATTTCGCAAATTGGTTATGACTTTGAATAGAAGGTGAAAGTGAAGGAGTTATATAAAAGGATGTGCCTCAAATACTCTCAAAATCTAGCTATGGGTATCTATAGATATCCACAAAATCTATATGAGGTTTTCTATGGTTAAACTTGAAACCTACAAAAATTTCTTGTTGAAGTATTCTCTTAACTCGAGTTTGACGAAACATTTTAAGGCATCTTTTGAAAGAACTCTCTAAAACTGTTCCTGACGAAGGTAATAATTTCCTCGCTATGGCTGTGCAAAGTTTTCTATAGAGAAGTTAGTAGATAATATCCGCCATGTCTTATCCAGTTCTTAACATAAACAGGAAGCCATTTCACTTGTGCACATTTACTATACTTCAGATATGTGTACCGGTTAAATATATTCCCAGGCGTTGTTAGTTTACCATATAGAGTAATTGGATATGACGTAGATGGATGACTGAAGTTCACTCCCACTCAACAACGATATATAAGAATTTCAATTGAAAGGCGCCGAAATGAGAAGATACTTTTTACAACAATCACACTATTGCTGAGTGAGAGATGATATTGATTACGACATTACGCTAAACTTTACAGCATCTTCCCACACGTCATCAATCAACCATGAGGGCATAAATCACCGCCTCATCGATATCAGCTTCCATTTCTGTTGGACCAGAGAAAAACTTGCCTCGCGGATAAAATCGTGACTCAGGAGAAGAAGAGACTCGGACTCACCTTGTTTCGAGCTGATTTCTCATTTCTTCAATTGAAAACTTTGAGCTGAGCTGTTGTATTATGTATAGTAAGCCCGATCGATGTAGTCATTCTTGGGCGCAGCAGGAAATCGTCGTGCACGTCATATGGCACGCGTCTGGAGATGTTTCTTTGACGGGTAATAGTAGCATATATAGCAAGCAGCCCAGAGTTAGATCCTCTCGTCGAGTGTACCTCTATATGCGGTTAATTTAATCACTGCAATGCCCACTTCCTTGGCGCTTGCATATGTTCCCTTCGTGTATACCAATCAGGCATCAAGTGGGATGAATGCACACACAGCAAAGACTGACTGACTGACTCGTGCTCTACCAGCCTTCTCATCTGGCGTCTGTGAATTTCCACAGGAATTTCTGATAATTACCTTAATTGGACTCTAAATCTTCGTGTCGGAACTATACAATTCCTGGATATGGATTCTTAAAGGTGCTTTTGGTATTAGTGACTATAGGAGATCTCCACAAGAGCTCCAGGGAATTGGTAAGTATGTTATTTTTTATATGATTCAGATCCGGTGATGAGTTGAGTAATAGGGAACAAAATGGAGAGTTCAGACTTTGTGACATTCATTACATACATTCGAACTTAACCACAATCAATGGATTTTGTGTGTGTTGTTTTTTTTTTTTTTGCACCCCTTAAAATGAGATTTTGTTTTTTACTCACCATTAACCTCGGCCTAGGTAATTATCATCGACGTCCAGACTGAGGTAATTCACATAGAACATGACAGAGTTGAATGTTGTGTCACTACACATCAGGCGAGCAAATAGCAGTTCGGCACGCAATCGTAGCCTCTAGCAAATGCTTGAATGATGCCTGCCCGTTTGTTGATTACTTAATTAATTGGGAATGGCAACCCCCTTTGGGATCGGCAAATTTGCGAAATTCGTTTCGGAAGGACCATATAGTATGTTTGTAGTACATAGACATACTCTCCTGCTCCTGACTTTATCTATAGGTATTTCCAAGCTAGACCTGAACTAACGTATGCCGACTTTAATTGGAGTAGGTGCGAACAAAACAGAAAGAGTGCTCGTAAAGGTGATACCAATTATGTGTAGTAGCAGCACCGACCAAGGTCACGAAAGGATAAGCTGCCAATTGTAGTTGTCGAGTGATATGATAACTTAGGTAAATTGCTGCCTTAAGAAACAGGAGGCGTGATATACTAAGCTAGATTTTTTCTTCAGTCGCAAATAACTTTAAGTTCCATGCTAAATTGGCTTCGATTTAATAGATCCGTCGAACACTGTCGAACTTATTCAATTGATTTTATGGCCTGCGGTTGTTTACATCTTTCCAATTTCTGTCTATTTTCAATGTCTTATTTCACTGCACCTAGTTATGTATTCCAATGGTGTTTTCCTTTGCAAACGATGCAGAGTATGAAAGCAGAACTATGAGGAAATTAGATGATCCAAATATCCGTTGCACCATAGAACGAAATTGTTTTTTTTTTCATATTTTTTAAAATATAGTCAAGCGTAAATTTAAGCTCAATGAAGGTAGAGAGGAATTAAATTAAGAGGAGGTGAGTAAAAAGGATGTCGGCAGTGTATATCTTTTGTTTATATTCATATGGCAGTCAAGTGATCAGAAATACGAAAGTTCATATTTGTGCTATTCGGGACAAACAGGAATCACGAGCCGTGAGTATTACAGGCGTTATTAATTTAATTTCCCACCTGGAAAAGACTTAAACTTCTGCTAGAATAGAGCAATACCCATAAAAGTGAGAAATATAATGACGACTTAGTCCCTCCTACCAGTAATAATAATAATAATACTAATAATTCTATTTCGGAGGAAATATAAACAAGATTAGGAATTTTTGGATTGTACTTAATTAGAGAAGATGATAATTTTATCTTAAGTATACTTGCGCTGGTCTAGAGATATCTATCTCCAGGCCACCAGTTCCAGCAAATTGAGGACTTTGCCTAAGAGAACAGTCCTGGAGGACTGGCTTCTTAGTGGACAGTTCCAGGACTTCAGGAACTATCTTCGGCAGAAGGCAGACCGGGACGTCTGGCTTCTAAACGGGCTGTCCTGGAGTAGAAAGGACGATATTAGCTGGTTGTCAACGGAGATCCACTCTTTGAGGAACCCAGGAATACCCCGAGAAAGGACAATTCTTGACGGTAAACGTCTGCAAACTTAGTCCTGGAGTATCCTTGGCGAAGGACAATCCTTGAGGAAGAATGTCTGGGCAGACAAACTAAACTGACTATTGGCCAGATTACCTACATTAACAACGCCGAGACAGTACTGCATGTATGAAATGCATTACATTACCCACGCCGGCGTCATCGTCGTCGTCGACCCATCTCTAATCCTAATGTTATCGCTGGCGCTCCATTGCTGCCAATGTGCAAGATCTAAATCTATTATGAAAAAACATGAAAAAATGAAATGATATTTGAATTTCTGAAAATAAATGATTTTATATTAAAAAAATATGACTTGAGGAAAACGAAATATCTTTTTTATTATTATTTAAAATTTTATTGCCGGCAGAGATTACAAGCAAATAACTCAACTGTAAGATGTAAGGGAAATTAATGTATGGCGCTGCCGCCCAGTGTTAATGTAACTTGCCCGGCGTTTTGTTCGGCGTTTGACGACGATGACGACGACGACCACGCTGGCGTCGGCGTTGTTAATGTAATCCAGCCATAACAACATTTTCCTTTAGAATTTAATATACCTACTTTCTAATTCTGATTCCCTGATTCTCTTACATCGCACAAAATAGTTTTTTTTTATTTGGAAATCCACTGACTACATCAATACAGCAGTTCATTTGAATCGGGTACATGATGCGACAAAAGTGTAGCCGTTTCACTACAGTTTTACTGCAGTTTTAGTGTATTAGAAAGAGCAGTTCAACAACAGCAAAAATAAATAAATATAAATAAATAAACTACAATAATATAAAATAAACTATAAAAAATAAATAATATAAACTATACAAAAGAAATAAAAAGAACACTAGATTAAACTAATTCAACCAATGTTCAGCATATATCAAAAATAACGATTAAAATTGAGGAAATTCAAATTAAAAATTAGCAAATATGTCAAAGTATCCAAAAAACAATAATTAATATTTAATTAGCTAAATAAAAGTTAAAAAAAAGTGAAAAGATCAGTCTTATTTCCGCTGTATAGAAAAAGTATAATAAATTATTAAGTTTATATTCACAGTATTCGAACGGTGATGAGTTTTATAAAAACATTGACGCGTACACACTGATTACTAGATGGAAGCGAATTTCACTACCGTACGACCTGGACCGGAAAAGAAGCCTCCATTATCAGTCTCCTAAGCCTTGGAATAGAGATATGTAAAACTGGAAAGACCTGTTAATTTGGAACACGTACAGCCCTGTCCCAATCTGTACCTGTTCCAACTTTTTCAGAAAAGCTGTGACAGTGCCAATACCAAATAGTCTCATATTGTTCCTTGAGAGTAGCTGTGACAGTACCAATACCAATTATGTAGTTTATAAATTCAAAATAAATCTTTGATTGATACAGCCTGTACACTCACGCAATCACACTACACAAGGTCTTTCAACTTTATGCAACAAGAAGTTAAGAATAGGGTGGGTGGATTGGCCAGTGATTGAAAAGTATCGTAGGAGCCAAAACGGAGCTATCATGCAACAGTGACAGAATATGACACAGTAGATACAATATATACAATACAGTTGATTTAGGCTGCATTAAATTCTACTTATGAATAGGTAGGTGTAACATATTTTTTAATTGCAATTGACCCAGTCGTGTATCTGTATATAAGCAGGTATCAAAATTCCTTTTAAATGAATTTAAATAATCTTGAAATTCTAGGATAATTTATGGAAGAAAATGTGTTTTATTCAGACACCGAACCAATTATGACCTTTTACGAAAAGCGCTTACTTTACTTGTTATTCCTGACCGATAATAGTTTTTAGAAGCTAGAAAAAACTAAGATGGAAAGGCTTATTATTTTTTCTCTGGTAAATCAGCTTGGCTGGAAAAAATAAAAATCCGAGCTTGCTTTTTATATTTTTACCGAAAAAAAGTATCAAGCCGTTACGCTTGCTTTTCTAGCTCCAAGACTATTACTGGCCAGGTATAACAAGTAAATTAAGCTTTTTCGTAAAATTTCGTAACTGTTTCGGTTCCTGAAAATATACTTCCGGCTGCAAAACTTGTTACTTCTAGCTCGAAAAAATAAAAAGTCAAGCTGGCTTTTTTTTTTGTCAGAAAAAATAATAAGCCTTTCCAGCTTTGATTTTTTAGCTTAAGTTTTCAAAAGCTTTCCAGGAATTAAAACGGGTTTTACGAGACATCTTTTGGTATATTCCACTAAATTCAATGATCATAATTTATCCTATCTTTATTTGTTTAAAATTTTCAAAATACCAGTTATTTTCGGTCCTTGGTTTTATTTACAGGTATGTTTCTATAATTTATATTTTACTTTTTTCTGTAGATATCCATCGTAAAAAAAGTAAGAACTACATTTTCGGTTCAGTTTCCGTATTGCAATTTTAATATTTTGAGCGTTGATTTCTAAAATAAATTCAAATGTATAACATTATCTTTTTGGGGTAAATAAAATTTCACCGAAAAATAAAATCATAATGTACAGAGTTTTTTTAACGCATATTTTGTGGACCCTAATCTAAAAACAATTTTTTATTATTTCTACCAAAATTAGGACTTGTAACTGATACTTTGGAACAGGTAGTTTTGATACTTAGAACAGGCTGGAACTGTTCCAATAAAATGTCCCAATTACCCATCCTTACTTTGGAATTATGATATAATGATTGCGGGCAGATAATGACGTTCGGAAAACTCTCGAAGGTATGCTGGTTTGTCCCTGTGTAGTACGCTGAATAAGGAAATCAGAGCTCTACACTTTAGATATGCAGGTAGAGAGCAACCAAAAAGCAGCTTTTTATAGGCTCAGATATGACAAAACCTTCTGAGACCAAAAATTAAACGGATGCAATCATTGAATCCTAGTCTTCTACGCTTTGGAGACAGTTGCAATCCAATTTGGGATATATCATACTTTCAAAAGTAAAGTTGGGTAAAATTAACGCTTTAACTAGCTTCATTCTAATGTTTGTAGATAAAGTTTTGCGCAAAACCACAGTCTTCGCAACCAAGCATATATTTTACGATTAATCGAATTTACATTATCGCAGCAGCTCATCAAGGCATGAAAATACGTAAATTTATAAGTAAGATATAGCAATACAGTTTAAAAATAATGGAGGTATGTCATCTCTATCATAGATACCACTATAAAAGGCAATAGATGTCAACTTGTCAGGGTTGAGCAACAACCCATTTCATGATAGCCATTCCGTGATATTTTACGGAAATCGCAATTGATACGCTAAGTACAATCCTCTGAGAGCCCCCCATAGGTCTGCTTAGGTACACTTCCGTACATGTGTACAGAAACATCATGTAGGTACTCTTTTGGGAATCTCGTTGATGTAGAGACTAAACAATAATGGGCCGAGAACTATGCCTTGGGGCACACCACGTAGGGTGGGCAGTAAAGTCAATATTATTTGACCAGCTCTGGCATACTGATAGCGGTCATAGAGAATGTTACTAATCAATGATGTTGCAGATGTACTGAAATTGAAATAGTTTGGACAGCAAATATCGTGGTCCATACGGGGAAAGTCCTTCAAAATATCCAGCTGTACTGGAGCTGTAAAATTACTCTCATCAAGGGAAGCTCTAATGTCATACTTTCAGTACCACAGTCTTACAGCTATGATTTGAACTGAAATCTGATTGACATGGCGAAAGAAACCGCTAATCCTCGACATATTTGATAATTTTCTTTTCCAATATTTTAGCTAGAAAGCATGAAATACTGATAGGGCTGTTATCACTTAGAATCTTTGAAGAGGACTTCTTGGGTATTGACAATTCCGAGGCAGTCCTCCAGCTTCGGGAAAAGAAGGGAACATTAGGCTTATGTTCATAATATGCAAGATGTATTTTGCTATATGATCATAACAAAGCGCGGATGAAGTTTATCCGGGTCTATTGCTTCAGATTTTATGGAATAAAAATAGAAAAAACCAGGTTATCAGGAAAAATCACCAATAAAGGAAAAGCCATGCTATTAATGTTTCTGTTTCAACGTTATCCTTCCTATAAACACTGATTTTCCGTGAATGTCTCCAAAGCGTTTTAGTGGGGAGTTTAGTATTAAGCTTTGAGCTGTGTTACACATACTTAGCGCTTCTAATTGCTGCAGTTGTCTTGTTGCGTGCAATATAGTAAGCTGATAAAGCTGTATTGTTTTTAAGTCGTCTATATCTTTGATAGAGGTGTCCTCTATCTACAATGATCCTAACTAGTATACCATAGGCAGACAGAGGATCGCTTATGCCATCTTTTAAGTGAGACATATTTATCAAATTAGTATTTCACTAGGATAGTGAGATATTCAACTTAACAATCTACAGAAACAGAGTCGGTTATAGAGCTCCAATTTTTGCCAAGAAAAAAGGCACATGCCTTGTCGATCGATATCAACAAGTAAAAATTGGGACTAACATCTCAGATAAAAAATCAGTTCCCAACTTAAACTGTTAACTTTGCCATTATAAACTAAAAGGGCTAAGGCAATGGATTTTGTTTTTTTTTTTTTTTTTTTTTGACTTAGCTATAAAATTACAAGTTCATGGCTTAAGCTCATAAACTAATTAAGAAACAACAGCAAATGAGACAAACACTTGTCGTTGCCATTAATCTCTCTCTTTTGGCACGAGCCCCAACCATATCCATTTCATTTCATGATACGGTTCGAAAAACCCAAGATAAATCGGGCTATGCAATAAATTAAGTAGAAAAAAGATGACGACAATATTTTAGGTTAAACAAAATTCCCCCCGGAAAACCAGACCAACTGATGTTCACATAATCGTAAAGGATTTTGTCTAGCCATAAAGTAAAAGATTTACTGCGCCCTACCAAGGGTATAGGGGAACCGAAACAGACATGCAGTAGCACTCGGATCTCCGCTAATATCTATTCATAAAAATTCAACAGAAGTCTAAAAGTCATCTGACCAAATCCGACCTTCTATCAAGATACCGCAGCACCAGCCAAATATAGAAAGTGCAGAGGTCGAGTCAAGGAGTAAAAGTGAAATTGGTTTGGCATGCGCCTCAGCCCTCAGGTCACTTCCTGGGCATCATCGATCGTTGTTCTATCCTTTCTTCCATCTGCATACATACATACCTACATAGAAAACAGGCCTAAGCACAATCGGAAGTGATCCGATCCAAGTGATGGGTGTGTTTTATTGACAGAGCAGACAGTCGGGGCCGTTGAATACAAGGAGGCCAAACAAGGATCCAAATCCCATTAAAATTTGTCGAAAATCCACTAAAATTTGATTTTTATGATGAGACGCACGTCACACACAGGGTAAAGAAGGCACCCGCAGCTGTTGTGGTTAATTTTCTTAGAAACAAATTTTCATTTTTGGTTTCGCTTTCAACCGCGCGTCAGACATCCCACTACACTGCACTAATTTCCAATTTTATTATCCTGACAAATCCTTGGCGATATTATTAGAGAAAAAAAAACAATCGAGGAAAAAAATGAGCAAGGAGAAAATTTTTCCAATCGTCATCTTATTTCGATTTGAAAATTGTTTTTGTTTTGTTAATCGAAGTGGCCTGAACTGAAATAGCAACTTCCTCAGGTAAGTTAGGTAGGTAGGTATAGGTTAGGTAGGTACGTGGTGTAACACATGGCTTGCAGTGGCTTGTGGCACACGTCGCAATCTTAATTATCTCGAGAAGATCTTTTTATGGAATTGGTAATAAGGCGCTATCAAAACCACAAATACCTTGCAGGATAAAAGCAGCTACCTGCGGTTTCTAATGATTTCCACTGTCAGATATCAAAAAGATCAACACAAGGCGCGGAATTTTGTGGAGTACATGGTAGGAGCACCATGTGTCTCGAAAGTGAAATTTATCAAATATTTTCCGAATGTAACATGTGTCAGGATAGCGAAATTAATTTTTTATTGTCCATTTTTATTTATTTATCGATTAATTTCGATGTGAAAGGAGAAGGAGTCTCAAGCAGATTCCTTCAATTATATTTTGATGATTTTGTCTTATATTTATTTTTGGTTACTTTCGTTTTAATTAATTTAAGCAATAGATGGCAATATAACTATCTATTGAAGCAGTTGTAATACATACATAAAAAGTAACCCTTGACGTATTCCAATAAAACATGTTCTAGGAAGTTAGATTGCAAAATTTTGGTAGGGAGAGTTTACCTACTTGAAACTTTTCCTGCAGTAATAAAAGTCATTGCTGCATTTGGTGTCCTGATGTAATTAGGTGTTCTCAAAGTCCACAAATAATTCGAAAACATCTCACAATAACACTAACCTATGACAGTAATAGTATGTGGAGCATAATTTTAAAGAATTAAAGTCCCATTACGGTTTTTGATCAAGATGTACACTAAACAGTGACAAATTGTGAATGCAGTAGCTCTTCATGATTTTGGTGCGAAAATCATTATCTTAGTTTTTCATTTCCTCCTACTTGCTTTCTTTTCGACATTTATATCTTATTGATAGAGTCTGCCATCCAGCCCTTTTAGCCAAACTCGTCTGTGCCCTCCTCTTCTATTATGGATTGAAAGTTTTTTATCTGGTCAACAAATACGGGTTGAATTAAATGTTGTTATATCCGAAGTTCACCCTATAAATACTGGTGTGCCCCAGGGCTCTCTTCTTAATTTTCTTTAATGATCTACTTTCCCTTACTTTTAATCCCATTCATAGTTTTTCCAATGACAGTACCCTTGATTTCGCTTATTCCTTTGATATACTTCCGGACTCCAGAGGGAGTGCCTCATCTGTCAAACGAGATTCCATGATTAGATCATTAAATAAGCATTTTGTCAATATTTTCGCTTGGAACAAAGCTAATTCCATCGTATTCGATGCATATAAGACCAAAAGCTGCTCATCCCTTTAAAACAAGATCATAATTTTTCTACTACCCTTTCTTTTGATGGAGCACTGATTTAAGATGCATTAATATTTCCTGTAAGTTGCCAAAGAAATATTTCAGCCCATCGAATCTAGCGCTCCTGGTGCAAGTTCTATATCAGACCTAGAATAGATAATAACTCCCATATCTGGAGTGGGGCTGGTCGTACAGCCTTAGCTTGATTGGATATTGTCCAAAAGATAGCCTTCAAGTTCATTGACAATAACTTGTCATATCGATTCACTCGAGAACCGCCGCAATGTTGGATGCCCTTCGCTCCATTATCGCTACATGCGTGGTCAATGTTCTGATGAAATATCTAGTCTGATCCCTCGTATAATGATTCCTGTACGCAATACTTGCGCTGCAAGATGCGCATATCCTGTCACTCTTCGAATTACTTTTAGCCATATAGTAAAATATCGTGATGCTTTTCTATCTCGTATTGTGCGAATATGGAACAGTCTACCATCTTCTGTCCTTTCTCCGGCTTATAACTTGCAAAAGTTTGAGAGTGACATACATCAGCACTTCCGTCACTCTCCTCATGTTCCCTAATTATTTTCCTCATCTCCTTCCTTCCAAACTTTACCTTGTATCATACATAGGGTATCCCCAGAGCTTGGCTTAATAATATATAAAAAAAAAATCCTCTCCTACCTCTTACCTAAATAACAAAAATTCCCTCACTCCTACCTAATTCAGGGAAGCAGTAAACATTTGTAGAAATTTAAGAATTTTGTAAAGTCGCTCACACTTACAGCAAACAATTCAAAACCGGAACATCTATTACAACAACCAAAATACTGTCCTGAAAACAGCGCGCTTTTTCTAATTAGCAACAGATGGCAGCTCTATTATTTATACAGTTACTGTGCTGGCTAAACGAAGATTACGTTTTTAAGAACTAGAAACAAAACCTCAGATATGGACTCATTTTGATTACAGTATCAGTTTGAAGGTGGAGGTTATGTGGTAGCCCTAAGCTTCCCAGGGTTGTTAAAGGGGGGGGGGGGGGGGGGGCTTCGTTTGGTCTAAGCAGAACTGACTACACAATCCAACAACCATTTCACCTAATTCAAAAAGTTGTTGTTGACTATAATGTAGCAGGTATGTACATAAGATCAAAACGCATTTTTTTCATAACAGAAGCTATCAAGCCGCGTTTATCGGATAGTTACGAAAATGCATGCGCGCTAAATTATGTTGTTGTTTAAAACGAGCCGTATACATACACGTGTTTCCAGTAAGTACAAAAGTGCTAACCATTTTTCATTACCATTTCCCCCATATTTTCTTGGAATTCTTCTTGTTTTCCACGTCATGCCACATATAATTGGCTTTTTACCGTGAACTGAAATGGAGCCTTCGTCTTGATCAAGTGTAAATTTCCTCATTAGCAACAAACGGCCATCGCATGATACATATTCTTGCGCTGATTACTACTGGCTAATTGTCGTACTACATCAAAGCATCAAGCGGCGCGATAAATGGCCATCCAACGTAGAAGCACTCAATGAATACGGTTGCCTGTTTAGTATGTGACCATCCCACTACAATGGATTTTGTTTTTTTTTTTTTTAGTAATGGAAATTATAACAACTGCATATACATACATAGATGTACTCTTCAGGTATGTAGCGCAAATGTATATGTTCTTATACTAAAGTCACATAACTTCTTCGGAGCTGATTTGAACTGGAACTAGCCCATAATTTGAAAAGTGCAATATGCCCTTGTAGGACAAGCACTATACCGAGAGCCTCTCATTCACGATAAATTACACATCTCAATTGGTCGATTTATTTTTATTGGGCAATTTTGTATCTTGTCCCCCTGTCAGATGTATTTCACAGTGATAAAGGGAAGTTGTTCGGCGACTTACCAACAACGAAGCAAGTGCAAACTATATACCGATTTTGGATAGATAACGCCCTGCCGACATCAAGCCCCAGAGCTGAGAAGGCCATTTCAATGGCAGAGACAAATCCAATTCAATAAATCCGAAATTTATAGCACAATCTTTGGGTTGGTATTAATGGTGTCCAAGCATTTTGTCTACGACTGACTGCATTCTTCCTTGATGCAGGCTCAATATAAAGCCGTCCCATATAGGACATGTTATGTAGTGCCATTACATAACTTCAGGTAAGAGCTCTGGATTTCTATATCAGGTGTGGTGATGGTGGCACGGGGTTTCAAATTTCTTTCTTCTGGATTTAACTGCGTAACAGCAATTTTGAATGTTTTTCTGTTTGTTAAGGCCTCCAAGAGATTATTTTCTTTTATATGTACCCCGAATCCCTACTGTAGAAAGGTGAGCATTACTTGGAAGAAGTCATAAATTTAGGGTTGCTTTCAAAACGCATTTGCGTATTGCTGCAAATATGAATGCAGCTTAAATGAGGATGAATTTATGGGCTCTGTCCAATCATCATTGTCAACTGTGTGATTATGTAAAGTTTCGATGCATATAGCAATGAGTTATAACATGGCATTCAATGAAATTTTAATTCTTTATAGGTATAGGTACCAATATGGCGGAATTTGAATTTAAACTCAAATTTATTATTACGTACTAGGTCAAAATGGATAATTATATAAAAAATAATAATTTATAATATTAAGCTTAATACAATAGAAACTGTAATACGAGGATACATTAATTCGATTTACGCGTTGGTGTAACGCTTATATTTGGCACGATTGCCCGCGTTTTTGAATTATTGCAATTTTTGATCAAAATTCCGGTTTTTCAAAATCTGCCCTTGAAACGCTTATTTTTTTTTAAATTTACTGGGTCTCAAGCGAAGTCAGCAATAATCTCCCAACATTGCTAAATCCCATCTTCATTAATATAATTATGCTTGTTTCTTTTTTTTTTTTTTTTTTGTAAACTGAAATGGTCGACCTATTTATGTATGCAAGTATTCGCCAACACAAAATTTGGAATCGATTTCCGAAATAATAATGTAACTCTAATGGAAAAGGACAGTAATTACGTTTTGAAAAACAAAAATACTTCTTTATAGCGAAAACTAGTCCAAGAAGAAAAATTCGAAATTGAGGTAAGCGATACGGCCTCCCGTAAGGTCACTTTCATATTGGCGAACGATTGGGCTGTGAGGGGTAAAACACCGCTTAGCCACGCCAGCATTGCCAACTGCTCAGTTTATACTGAGAAACTCAGTTTTTTATCTGAACTCAGTTTTGTAGTTTTTAACTTGGAATGCTCAGTTTTTTCTTAGTGTTTAGCCTGACTGAAATGCTCACTTTTTCAGATTAACTTTGATCTGTTTTCATTTTTTATTATGTTATCATTTAAAGGTTTTACTAAAAGTGTAAATGAACGAATTATCGAACACCCTAATACATCCCTGTACCTAACAGAAAAGTTTATGTGTGGTCACCTCACCAAACTGTGGTGTGTATGGATGGATGAGATGGAAATATTATGGGATTATGATGACGACAGCCAATTGACTGCGTTTAGGCCGTATTTCAAGTAAGGTATGTGAATACAATATGCGCATGTTGGAAATATACCCACTGGCCGTAGTTTGGTTATTTCACGAAAGATGACGGAAAATGTCATACGGATAGATTACCATTATGCCGTTGTAACATATGAACTATAAATTGGATTAGTAGGTGACACAAAGCGAGTAGTGTCAGCGAAAATTGTTTTATTAAGACGTCACGTCGTCCTAATATTTACGAGGTAAGTATTTTATTAAAAAAGTAAGTAAGAAAAGTGTTATTGTCTTGCAATATCCTTTATTCAATACATCGGTATTGAAGCTCTGGTTATGGCAAAAAATTATTGATTTGCAGTAAAGTATTAGATAAAAACAAAGCCTTACTTAATTTTTACTTCATGTGCAGCATATATGCCCACCATGCGTAGTTGGCAATAGCCAATGGGCATATTGCTAACACATTCTGCTCATATTGTCAGCATGTAAACTCTTCACTTAATTATGATTTTTTTTAGTTCTAAGCCTGTTGTACTTTATTAAGATATATAATTACCGTTTCTTATATATTCATTATATTGTTTAAAAAAAAATCACTTAGGGTGAGCATATTGTATTCACTTACCTCAGTATGTTTTTTTTTTTCAAAACGCAATTTTTTACGAAAGTCCTTTTTTTTGGGAAAGTCCTAATGAGTTTTTTACTCTTTCGAGACCCGTACAAAATACGAATCTATATGCAAATCTCAACCTACTGTATATGAGCAGAGAAAATTAAAGAACAAGTACCAAGGTACTGTTAGTTTCTGGCTTAAAGCCGAAGACCAAAAATTCCACAAAGAATTTTTTTTTGTTTTTTTGCAAATCGTCATTTTTTTGCAGTTTTTCTGAAAGATTCAGTTTACAACGCTGAGCCAGGCCATCGCTACGGAAGTTTTCACATTGAAGAGCGTTGAGCGGTAATCGTAGAACTGTGCCGCCGAGAGAGCTGAAATTTTGTCAACGGACTTAAAAAAAAAGTAGAATTAGGTTCGAAAATGAGACAAATAGGGCAACTCTTTCGTGGGGTTGCCATACAAAATCTTCGGAGCAGCATTTTCACAGCTAAGTTCAAATAAGCGGCGAGTGATATGTGTGTGAGCGTTGCCCATTAAAGCCAAAACACACTGAGAGCGACACAATAATGTTGGCAACTTAAAGCTGAAACACAGTGTGAGCGACACAACAAAAACGCCATAAAAGACGCCGTACAAAACGTCCGTGAAAATACAATGGGAGCGACATGAGCGCGACAAGAGCTGTCAGTCTCCAATTATATTTATTCTGTTATTTGTGTTCTAAATTAAAATAGAAAAAAATGTCAACGAATAAATTAAGAAAGATTACTAAAGTAGCATGTGTGGCCGTTTTATCTAATGAAGATAAAAAACAAAACCAAAACATAGAAGAAGAAGGTATGTTATATAAAACTCAGTCGGAGTTAGGTTTCTACGCGTATGCGTTTTTTTTTTGTTTCATATAATACGCTGACATTTTACCACCTAAATAACTTTTCTTCAATTTTTTATTCAACCAACTTTGATATTTTCCACGGCATTGTTATTTGCTGATATTTTTAATCTATCAAGTCATAAATATGATTGCAATGAACGTATAACAATGCATATGAACGCAACCCAAAATCTTAATTTTGATAAACGCACCCACCTTATACGTACGACAAATTTCCATTTTCATTTAAGTTCGACGACAACGTCGAACGATGTCGTCAGCATTGTATTTTATACACTACACCGCCATGTTGTTAGAACCCAATTGACAGCGTTTTATGGGTGTTTTGTCGTGTCGATCTAATTGTGTTTTAGCCTTTAGTTGGTGACAATATCGCATTTAAAACACAGTGAACGCGACACGGCAAAATATTTTGACAGCGGCCACTGTTTTATTTATTGTAAAAGAAATGGTAACAAAGAAAAAATTAAGAAAAATCTTTAGTATAATTTAAGCGGCTTTCTTAAAATTGCAAAGAATAAAGAAAAAACAAAACAAAAAACTCAGAAGAAGCAGAGATTCCTATATAAATGGGATAATGCACATCGCACAGCTTAACTTTTTCTCAGATTTTCTCTATTATTTCCTCCTCAAAACCCATAATTTCTCAAATTAATTAGAGAAATTAATTTTATACTTACAAGCTCTTAATAACTAGTTTATTTATTAGTATCTTTTAATTTCCTATGTTTATAAAAATAACCAAATCCACATAACATGGTTGTCAATTATTCATTGTCCACACAGAAACATAATTGGCGGCTAATTTAGAGATTTCACAAACTTTATGTTGGCAACTTGTGGCGTTGCTCTCATTGTGTTAGGTACATCGGACTACCATATATTCGAATCTTCGACAACAACCAATTTACGGCGACTTTGTTGTGTCACCCTCACTGTGTTTTCACCTTTAGCTGTGGTGTAATTAATAAAGTCTTACCTCTGAATTTATTGGCTTTTTTTCTGCAGACAATTTCTTAGATTTGTTAAAATGTAATCGAAAGCTTTAACTGACATTCGTAGAAATTCAAAAAAATTATTCAAAATTTCTGCGAAGATCTTCAGTGAATTTAATACACTTGACGCCAATCGGTTTTCATTTATTTTACAAATTGCTAGACTTTTCCGTTTTCTTGCTAAAATTAGTCTCTTTAGCCGTAAGTTATCGAGTAATAACATTCTCTCAAAAGCCTTAATACCATTACTTACTATGAGGTACGATGCAACTAAATTCTAAAGCGGATCAGTGTGAGAACGTTCCCGCTTTTCACGCACCGCTCAACGCTCACAGCTCATCGCTCAACAATTCCCAATCTGTCAGCGGCCTAAGTCTTTTTTGGGGAGTATATTTTTGGTGGAAGATCTATTTTCTTTGGAAGTGAGAAGACATATATGTTACAAGTGGCTATTTTAAATAATTAGAAGAAATAATAAAAAAATATAAATAAATAAATAATTAGAATAAGAGTTTGGAAGGTAAGAGTCCCTGGACGAATAATCATGAAATAAAAAGGGAAGAGTAACACAAAAAGGAAGCCGTTCGCTGATTGGGACGCAAGGTATGAAATGTTTTTTTTTTTTTTTACATTTGATAAATTACTTTTAAAAAAACCTGTTTTTTTTAATTTCATGACACTAGAAAAAATAAAAGTTTTCTCAATTTTAAAAGTTTAAAAGGTTGCGATTTTTTTCTTTTTGATCACAGAAATTTCATAGTTTTGCTAAAAACTACGTGGCATTCAAAAAAGTCTTAATCGAGAGCTCTGTAGCTCATCTTTTTTTCTTTAGTATTTTAGTAATTCACATTCAATTTCGTCCAGGAGCGAGGTAGTAGCTCTATATGAGCAGTAAGATCATCATCCTGCTGATCAGATATGAGCCATATATTTTACCGGAAAGAAATCTAAATGTGTGCTACGCGAAAATATAGAAAATGCATTACAGCAGACTATTGTTGTTCTTTGTAATTTTTAAGGTAATCATTAATAATTTCTTGCTAAATTTCAGATTTTTTCTTTCAATAAAATCCATGAATCACAGATTTTAGAAAATTCCTTTCCGCTAATTCATTTAGTTGCATTTTATTATTTGTGGACTGAAGAATATCTTGTCTTCCTACAATGTACCATCATCTATGCCTTTTCTTGTACTTGCAATCTACGAAGATTCAAAAGTGACATACATTATAACAGTACCCACCTCAGAAACTCTCCTCATGATCCCTAGTCATTTCCCTATATATCTTCCTGTGGTCTCGTGGTTTACATCATAGAGTATCCCATGAGCCTGGCTTAATAATATAAAAAAAAAAAGTATCGTCCAAACTTGAAAATTTTTATTTTTTACCTTAAGAAATGTTGAATAGGTACTGCTCTGAATTTATTTTATTAACATCTTATGGTTTGGGATGTGCAACCTCATTCCAGAGATACAAAAATATTAAACTTAACAATACATTTAGGTTTAACTATGACTGTTATACAACTATAAAAAAGAAGGAAGCTGAATCGCAGGCATATAAGCTGTGCCATTCAGCGGAATTTAAATAGATTTATAAAGAGGGATGTGTACAAGGAATCATTGGACAAAGCCAATTTGTTGGCAGCTATGTTTACTGCGAAGTCTTTTTTATCACTTTTTCGCAAGCTGCCCTTCTCCACCAACATGCAATTACAGACAAAGACCGTTGCATTTCTGCAAAAGGGGAAGTCTTCAATGCATTCGCGAGTTTCAATGTGTCCAACGCTGCTAGTAGTCATGTCCTGTGCCTCTTAGCTAAACCTCTAAGCAAACTAATTCACCTGCTGTCCCATTCGAGAGGATTCTTTACTTCGATAATGAAACATGCTCATGTTCAGGCAATACCCAAAAATGGAGAAGCGATCCCTCAAACAATTGCCCGTACCTCGATTCTTTCCCAGATATTCGAAATTCTCGTCAATCCAGAATTGAGAAATATCTAGAGGCTAACCACCTCATTAGCGATCGGCAATTCGGCCTTCGTTCTGGCCACTCTACTGGAGACTTACGAACATTCCTTACCAAGCGTTGGAATCAATGTCTCCGTAATTTTGATGAATCTAAAATCATCTAATTAAATATATCGAAGACCTTTGATAGAGTCTGGCATTCTGCTCTTTTAGATAATTTTCTGGTATTAGGATTGGACCCTCTTTTCTTAAATCGATTGAAAAATTTCTTTCCTGTCATTCAATTCAATTTATATTGGACGGATTTACTTCTGACAGTTTTATGAGCCATGCCGGTGTACCGCAAGGTTCTGTTCCACTCCTTATCTCTTCCTCATTTCTATTAATCTGGTAGCTATTACTGATAACTATTACTAGAAGGTATATAAGATAGTTTTATAATTATTTTCATCACCACGATATATAACTTATTTGTAATAAGTGTTTATTGCGGTATCCATGGTTACCCTTATATAACTCGAGAACATGCAGTAATTTAGGTGACTTTAATAAAAATTAGGAACTTTCGGCAATACATTTACCAACTATAAAATATCGTAAATTTTTTGGTGGCCGTTTACTAACTACGGTGATCGTTATAAAAACAAATTACTTTAGTGTCGAATGGAGCCATTATAAAACTGTTTTTATTTATATAACATAATATAACCAAAGGGTACATAAGAACACTAACGTCTGTTTTTTGTCACTATAAGATATATAACATTACTAAAGGTTACATATTATGACCATTTTCGAGGCATGATAGTTCCTTTAGTTTATACAATATTTCTAGAAGTTTTATAAGGCTCATTTAGCTTATATAATAGAGCCGGAGTTTATATAAAACTTCATAAAGTTTTATAATGGTAATTTGTTCATTTAAGTACAAGCCGCCATTTTTTCATCTGTGCATTGCGGATAAAAAACAAAATGTCGGTTAAGTTAATTTTTCAAATTGCAGATATATGGCCTCCGTTTTATTTTTATATGAATTAATACATCTTTTTAGATATATAACATTTCTAAATTATGTAATGTTACCTTTATGAATTAATATCACCTAAGTGAAAATTTAAAATTTTTAAATATTGCTTATTTTTGTAGGGGTCTGTAGTTTTTAGAAGTATCTATGATGATATTCCCAGTAAAATTTTAACTGCAGCGGAATTTCACCACGTACATGACGAAAAATTGTCTAAAATGCAAAAATATTAAACCTTTACATTATAAAAATGCAATACAAAAAACTATATGTAAAGATAGGTTATGTACATATTTGCCTTATATTGTTTTATGAAGGTAAAGAAAAGTAATTTCCCTGACATTTCAATCACTAAAAGCAATCAGTCTGAGAAAATTCCAGGCGTTGTGGAAACGTTACCAACACCATTATAAACAAGGTTTATAAAGGTAACCGAAACATTACTGCACCCATTGCTATGACCAAAATAAATTAATTGGGAGCACCATGCGTTATATAAGGGTTATATAAGAAGTTATATTAAGGTAACCAGAATATTTGTATTACTCATTTTATAAAACTTTTAGTTATATAACGTTACATAAATCAAGTCATTAATCCTCCATTTAAGCTCTATAAGAGATTTATAGTGGTTAAAAAGAGGTTTCGAGACTAGTCTATACAACTCAAGTTATATAATTTGGTAATGGAAACCTCATGGTTACTACTATATAAAAAAAATTGTTTCTTGAGATTGTTACTTGGGTTAATATTTTATGCATTGAAATATCCAACAATCTTCTTCCAAAGATGCACAAAATATTTTACTCTATCAGACTTGGCGCAAATCTACAAATCTCATATCAGGCCTAGATTAGAATATAATTTCTATATTTGGGCAGAGCCTGGAAGTACTGCATTGTTTACGTTAGATCAAGTCCAAAAGAAGGCCTCCCGACTTATTAGCGATGACATATCATTAGCAACTATTGATTCTCTAGAGCACCGAAGTAATGTCGGATGTCTATCTCTTTTTTATTGCTACTTCTATGGCTATTGCTCTGATAAAGTCTCTCGCCTGATCCCTTGTAGAATTCTTCCTATGCTCACTACACGACCTGTAACCCGAGCTCACCCTCCACTCTTGAAATAAAATGCCGCGAATCCTTCATAAGAAGAACAGTACGAATGTGGAACAGTTTGTCATCCTCTGCTTTCCCCTAAGCTATAAGTCGCAAACATTCAAGTATAATGCACACAGTCATCACCTTGGCTAAACCCAATAAACCTTAATTCCCTTCACTTCTTCGTTTCCTGCCAGGGCTTTGCTACAGCATCGTAGGGTGCCCCTCAGCTTTGGCAACATCTCAGTTTGATATGTATCGGTCGAAGAAGAACAATCTCGTGGGTAGATTTTTCTTTATGTTTTTCTATTCCTTTAAAGTAAGGCTAATTTTGAGCCACTTAATGATTTTTAGTATCTTGGTTTATGAGACCTGGCAACAATAATTTACTTACTGTACCCTGACTGCATGCCCATAAGACCAATTACATACAATTATCCACAAATGTTCAATATTTTTATTCATATTTCAACAGTTGCAGCATTTTTGGCATGCTTCCTTAAGTTTCTTTCATTTCAATTCTATATGGGGTACACAAGAGGAACTGAAGGCTTCTTATGGTATTTCAGTTAAGCAGTAAAACTACCTTCTACTACTACTTCAACGCAATATTTCAGCTATTTCGATGACACTAAAGCTCTTACTTTTAAAATTTAAAACTGTTTTTATCTCTCACGTACATCCAAATTTACCACAATTCATTAATTCGTATCGAAAAAATATTGGAATATTTAGATCTTATTCTCAAATTCGTAAATTCTATGCATATTCCCCACTAACTTCTTTCACTCTTTTTTCTTATACCCAATTTAGTTTACAAATAATGAGAAATTTCAATAATTCGTGCAATTAAAATTTGGTGGACATGTTTTAGACTTATGTACTTTGTACTTTCGTGCAAAAGGCCCCGGATATTAAAAATAATTCCACACCTAATTGAGGCTACGTAGCTTTGTGGGACTTAAAATATAGATCATATCTCGAAATTAGTAAAAAAAGAAAAATATTATAAAGGCAAAACACCGTCCACACAGCCATTTCGCTTTCTAAGTAGTTCTGATTTATCAAAACTTAATCGAAAAAAAATTGCTAAAAACCAAGTTAACTCATTTCATCCAACTAAACCTTATCTGTGCCATAAAATCTATGTTAGCACATTTGTCCCCCACAATTGCTAGTTTATTTGCGAAATTAAAAACGCGTTAGGTAAACAATTGCTGTTTTCCCTATTGTCGCTTTGGAGGCTTTCCTTAATCGCTCATCAACTCTACAACTCTATTCGTAACCCCCCGCCGTAGATAATGTATTTCACAGACAATTTACTTCAAGTGAGATTTCTATCACAGCGTTGTGGTCTACTTGGATTGGAACCGATACGCCTCTAATCGTGCGTTCGGCTATTACTACAACTGCACTAACTACATATCTGCCCCTGTCGGGCGGTAGTGATAGTAAAATTATACCATCACTTTGGGAAACTTGCAGTTCTTCTCTGCTCAACTTCATGATATCATCTTCATCATGGACAGCAAGCGGAAAATTTGTCAACGAAATCTGGAACAGGCATGCCTTCTATAATTACTGTTTGTTTGTTTGTTCGTTTGTTTGTTTGTCATCGTCGAGAGGAATTGTCTTGTGTCGACTCGGATTTGTTTTTCTCTCTATTCCATTGCAAGATCTCTGGTAAGTGCTACTCTTGGTTGGAGCATGTAACTAGATTGGCTGGCCCCCCATCAGATAATGAAAACAACCTCTTGATTTTGTCTTGCCAGAATGAAGTGGAGAAAGATAGTGGAGAAAAAAAAAATAAGGAAAAATAAAAACAAAATGCGGAAAAGTGACGCAAGAATTTCGGTAAATTTGTGACATTTTCTCATAGCTGAAGACAATTGTGTCTCGTTGAACTAATTTAAGATTTCCGCTCGACGAGTTTATATATCTGAACTACGCACGGATGGCAATCTGAAGCAGACGAACTACATTGTAGCGTTTAACTAGCGTCAATTACTGCGGAATAACAACAGTGTACAGATGCAACTGAAACACAATAGTGTGTCAGTGTGTCTCATCGAATTAGATGGGATTTTCTAGATTTTTTTAATTTTAACTGATAACAAGAACAAAATCAATCCATTTCGTTGGGTAAATAAAAAAAGCAAGTTATTTGCGAAGCTACCAGCTGTTAAAAGCGCATGAGGATCTCCAACAATAAAGAATATTAAACCTATGTTAAAATTTCAAATGACCTCTGAAAAACTAGAGAGTACTTCTAGGAATGGGTATATCGTAATACTGTTCCTTTTCGGCTAAAACAAAGAAATTATCTTACCTCAGTATGTTTACTTCAGGTTTTCAGTGAAAATTACAACTCGAAAGGATACAGCATGCGACTTTGACTTCTGAAATTGCCAAAAATAAGCGAAAGTAACTGGCGAGAAATACTTAGCTCAGTTTTTTAGAATTGGTATCGGAAAAAAGGGATTGTAGACCACTTTACAAGGATACTTATGGAATCTCCACTGATCAGAGCCCTATCGACTATGAACTACAATATGCCACCCAAAAGGTTATCAGCCAATAATATCTAAGATCGAATTAGGGCGGTCTTCTACGATAAATCCAAGCCAAAATATTAGTTACCCATGCACTATATCTGCATATCTGCTAAAGTAAATAGAAGCTGACGATAATCATGAACTAGGTCATTGCCATCTTGAGCACACTTTAAAGAATTTGTGTAATTTTTGAATGAAAATATAGAGGGATCCTTCGATTTACATTCCCGCAATTTCTGGAATTTAATTTTACGTTTTTAAGAAATTCACAACCATTCGTCGATATATGGACGTCATTTTTTTAATGAACTTCTTTCGATGTAAATCGGGGAATCCCTGTAAATTATCAAAAAAAAAAAAACAAACGATATTTTACAAAATCTTGTAAATTTAAAATTGTCTATTACTTTTCTATAACTTTTCTTGAAATATTGCGAATATTTTACGCCATTGAATTGAATTCAAGTCAATAAGAAAAGCCTAGTCTCAGCCTGTAACGCGCTCGAATCTCAGCATGATTTTTTCTTAATGAAAGAAAAATTAAAAAAAAATGTTAAAAAATTAGAAAATTCAAAAAAAAAATTGCGAGTCGGACTCGCGCACGAAGGTTTCCGTGCTATCGTACAAAATTTAACACTTTTTATTTATTTTTTCAAATGAGAGTAGATGTCATGTGAAAAAATAATGCTGTCATTTGAATAAAAAAAACAAAATGCCTACTTATGGTAATAATAATGATTGAGAATAAAACAAGGAAAAAAAACGACGAAAAAATCACGTTTCTTGTATGGGAGCCCCTTTAAATTTTAATTTTATTTAAATTTTATTTTTTATTATACGTTGTTATAGCGGCAATAGAAATACACCCTCTGTGAAAATTTCAACTGTCTACCTGTTACGGTTAATAAGATACAACCTGGTGACGGACGGATGGGCATCGAAGTCTTAATAATAAGGTTCCCGTTTTTACCCTTTGGGTACGGAACCCTAATTAAGAAAATATTTATAAGAAAAGCCTAGTCTCTGTGTGTTACGCGTTCGAATCCCAGCATGCTTTTCTTTAATGAAAAAAATATTAAAAAAGTAAAAATATAAAAAAACAAAAATAAATTTAAAAAAATATTTAAAAAATTAAAAGTATTAAAACTAAAATAAATAAAAATATTAAAAAAATAAAAAAAAAATTAAATTAAATTTTACAAACTTAAGAGCGAATCCCGTTCTAAGAACTGGCAACTAGCTTGTTTTTATATATGAAGGTCTATTTTATACTTAGACTGTTAGGGCCGTATTCACCAAGCCATTTAATTGAAATTTAATTTAATTTTTGTTTTAATACTCCTGTAAGAGAGGGTTAGGGCATACTTAAAATTAAATTAAAATTAAATTTGTGTTATTTTATGTTATAATAACTCATAGATAACTTCAATTTTAATTTAAGCGGGCCACAACCCTCTCTAACGTGAGCACTAAAACAGAAATTAAATTAAATTTCAATTAAATGGCTTGGTGAATACGGCCCTTAGTCCAGTCAGTTAGTACTAAAAAAAGGGGTTAGATGGAAAGTATTCCGGGAGTTTTGAAAATCAGTACTTTTATAGATTTCAACGTGCTCTTTCCGAATTTTTACTTTGCCACCTCATATCTTTGCCATTCAGGGCGCCATTTTGAAAAAATTGTTATGCAACTATGAAGAGTGATTCGCTTGGGACGTAAAGTCCCGACTGTCAGCATGAGCTGACAGATCACTCGACGAGCAGCGTTGACTGCAGGGCGGCACGCTAGTTCGCCTCAGCTATTGGCGGAGAGTGCGGGGGGGGTTCCACAAAAACCTGCCGCTGCCGTCAGCCATAATCAAAAAAATGTTCGTGCCTATCACACCAAAGCCGGCACACATTCGGTCCTGAAGGGACCCTTACGTCACTTACCTGTATCCCATCGAAGGCGCAGATGGTCTGCCTTCTTTGCCTGCCCCATCCTCCCATCTGACTCTGAGGAGCATAATTCTTCAGAGTCCCTATTTGACCTGTACAGAGAGAGAGAGAGACTAGGCGAACCTAGACGACCTTCATCTTATGTGAGCGGGCTCCAGGACAGTAAAGGAAGAATTAAAAAGTTCAAGAATTCATATTTTTACGCTATAATTACAGTGAATCCAAGACATATACATGTATCAACGTCATTAATTCAAAATTATCGTAGCTCAGATAAACTAACGCGATGTATCTAGAAAAATCTCATTACATTAAGGACATGTATACGTCCAACTATCATAGTGAATTGACATATCATTAATTCAAGGCACCTGTATATATATATATTGGGGCCGATATATCATTAAATTAAAGCTATGTATATAAAGAAAAATATCATTAGATTAAAGCTATGTATATAAAAAAATTCATTAATTTAAAGATACGTCAAGTAAAAAGGAAAAAGATGGGCTTTGAACTTCCATTTAAAATCCAATTCCTCGAAAGCTAAATCACAGACCCTGAGATAAATTCCTTAACATCTGTTTCCTAAATATGAAGGTATTATTTTCTATAATGGGGATTTCTAGATTCAAACAATTTTTATTGGTATTAATATTAAATCTGGTTATATCATTACGTTGATGATTCTGGTACAAATAAACATTTCTTTAAACGATACTTCTCTCTTGTGTAATTAGAAATAACACCGCTACATGACGAAAACGTTTTGTTAAAGTCTTACAAAAATTGAATAATGTAAATAATTAAGACAGAAGCGTGTAGTTTACGAAACAATATTACTTTACACTTGATCGCTAACTAATTTCCTTGAAAAAAAACTTTATTTTGCAATAATTTAGTGATGTGGGATTGCTATTTCACTCATACATCCGGCCTACTATGTACATATGTGAAGATCTTCCAGTTTAAAACCATACTCTTGCAGTTCACTAGAAATATTGCCTTTCGATTTAATTCCTAGATGTTTCGTTCAGTACTTTCGGTGATGTGCTATATTCAACAAATTGACTATAGCTATTTATATATATACGCAGTAAAACAAAAATAAAAAAAAATCAGAATTCCACTATATATATGTAGGTAGGTACACCATGAAAGTACCCATATATCCAAATATAGTTTTAAATTGGAAGATCTTTAGGCATTTGCAAAAAAAAAACAACAATAACGCAAAGTTTCTCACGGGCAAGTCGTGCAGAGCCGAAATTTATACATAAGTCAAAAAGAATAGGTAACATAAATAAAAGACCTTCTAGATAAACGAATTGAATTAAAATTTACTGTCTCGACTTGCAACGTTAACATAGAATTCCTTAAAAAGAACTATACAGCCAAAAAGTATTAACTGGCCAGATTTTTCTCGCTTCGATAAACTTTGGTAAAAACTAGATCGTACTTATAGTTGGAAAGTTCCGCGTATGGTCCTATTTCGCTTGCCACACTTTAACCATTTGCTCGATCCAAAGTCTGCACTTTTTATGTGGTATGCGACTGATAATAAGATTTTCCCTGGTTTAACATCTCACCAGGTGACTCCGACGTTGTGCAAAGAGGAAGTCACTGGCAAGGGATCTTTCTGCTATGTATAGACGAATGAGCTCATACGAGGATTTACAGATTTGGGTAAATAGTTCTCCGTGGGGAATAAATTCTAGTAAGATATGCAAATTACTCGTATTTTGCCATGTGTCACTTGCTCAACAATGATCGGATGATGTCCACAGAGTTTTGTATGCCTAGTTCGTTGAATAGTCTTAGATTTCCCTAAAACGAAAGCTCCTTCTGCTCTCACATCTTCTGCCGCAAACTCTTCGTTTCTATTAAATATCTTAGAATGAAACCGGGAAATTGAATCAGTATGAGGTTTCCCCCATGTAGTTTTTCGATCGATCCTGATTTCTTTCAATTGCAGGTTTTAAAAAGCAGTCGTATATGATCTTGAATATCCACCAATACTCCTGTTCAACCGTTCAATTATACTACCACGATTTCAAGCGAAACCTAGTGAAAATTTATCGATCTTGTCAGATTAATTTTATCCTGTCCTTCACCACTCGGAAATTCTTAGGGTATTTGATTTATTTGATTTGTCCTAGCGATGTGAATGCGAAAATTTTACCTTTTTTTGGCAGGATGTCTTCGCAGATTTTCGATGATCAAAAAGTTTCTTCCTTGTCTTCACCAGCCTGTCATTTGCAGCTTGAGGAAATGCATTTCTTTCGGTCGGTGTGCGTTCAGTTTTTTTTTTTATGCTTGACGCAGCCGCCTACACGTTTCAGTACGTGTAGCATATTGCTATATGCAATACGCTACGACCATAACAAAATTACGCTCAAAAAGTAGCAGACCGGCCTTTCAACGCGTAGTAAAATATTTTTTTTTCTTTAATATACGAAATACGCGTGTTGGATTAGACTTTGCGGTGCTCGTACGCTTAAATCATACATTTTACAAAAAAAAGGTACATAGATTATAGGAAATTTACTCTAGTTTAATTTATTATATAAATATTTTCATCGTAAAATGAGTCGAAAAGGAGATATTGCAAAAAAAAAAAAATTTGTTTCGGATGCCATTTTTTTTTTTCCAAAATGTCGGCGTGAACGGCAAAGATACGAGGTGGTAAAACGAAAATTCGGAAAGAGCACATCGAAATCTATAAAAATACCAATTTTCAAAACTCCTGGAAAACTTTCCAGGTATAACTACCAAATAGCTGGACTATGTGCCGACATGAAGGCAGCTTTCCACAAACCTTAATGTGATTTGTTTTAAGCACTTTATTGACCTTTCTAAATTCTGTAAATTCTACTTAAACGTGAACGTATTTTTGCCAGAATTAGTAAATAGGAATGAAAATGTGTAATTTAAGATAACTTTAGTTTGTAAGTCGATCTGAATTCGTTCTCAGCAAGGACCAAAACAAATATAAGCAGCGGGAAGCAGACAGCTATATAAATAACTGGTCCCATTGCCGCATTGAAATTTAAATAAATATTATATGAACGAACTCAACATCTGTAATTGAAAATCTTGCTGAAAACAATATTTACATATTAAGTTTCATAATTATTCCTTCCAATAGTAACTAGGGGTAGAAGATTTACTGGAAAATCTACCCAGCTCTACTCCAGGATCTATATGTAAATACCTCAAAAGGCGATAAGTCTTATTATCTCATTCTTTACCTCGTTATCTTGAGAGGCCGATAGAGGACTATATAAATTCAAATTCAACAACACACAACAGGTGGTTATCGGCGAGGTCCATAGGGGATAAGCCATATACCAACAAGGCTATTCAATCCGGATTCTATTACCATGTCCATAAACATACTGGACAATGAGTATTCCATTGCTAGACCAAACTTTTGTGCATACAAATTACCATCAAAAGTGAAATGGAAAATACCTAATTACAAAAGCGTATTGCGTTCTTAAAAAAAACTCTTTACGGGAAAGATCTATTTCTGCTTCTTTTCGAGCTACAACGAGCAGAAGCTTATGCCACTTAAATGTAACGACGAGTGAGAATACATTGTCTATCTTCTATGTATGTATTTAACGTTTTCCTTCTGACCTCGTAATAAACGATTAATTTTCTCGTGTTATGTGCACACAGCTCTCATTCCCCACAATAAAATATAATTTGGATCTAAATCGTACGATAGATAATCACCCAAATTAGTCAGCCTATGGCGAAGCAGCCTAATGCAATACGGGCGAGACTCTGGCATATTGTGCCGTTGGCTTGAGTCGGCTCCATAATCTTGTACGGATTCTTAGCGATATATAATTTGCCTCCGCATGCGCCAAATATGATTTTGATTTCAGAAAAATATTTGCACGACAACCAAAATTGAATTGTTGTCAAATCTTCTGCACACGTCCTGTACATAAAACAAATAAAAAATGATACCCTAGATGAATGTCCGTATGTAATTTCGTATGGTCATCCATCTCTGCAAGTTTGATTTTTGAAGTGGTTTTTCGCACGATTCCTCAGACAGAAGAAATGTTTATAAAAAATTTCATAGAATTTTATATTCTTAAGTACTTTTCAGTACAATAAAAATGTCTAGGACTGATCGTTTTCACAGTATACGTAAAAAATCTAAATTTTTATATGGCAACACCTAAAAGGAGTTGCCCGATTTAGTTCATTTTTGAAATTTTATTTGCTAGTACATACAATGAAAACACTATGCACCAAATTTCACCTCTCTACGTCGACGCGTGTCCACATGTGTCAAATATACAGTGAAAAACGAAATTTTTGTATGGCATCCCTACAAAAGAGTCCGATATCTTACCGTTTTCGAATTTAAATTTACCTTTTTTGTTTTTAAAAAGCCTGTGTGTAAAATTTCAGCACTCTAAGTGAATGTATTCTCGAGTTATTGTCAGGACGGACGGACAGATAGACGAACAGTCAGACAGACAGACCGACAGACAGACCGACATGCAAAAATCAATATAATTTTTAATACTATGCGTGCGTGTCCAATCTATTTTACTCTACCATCATTATTTCTATGTATTACAAACGGAATGACAAACTCAGATACTCGATAGATTTCATTTAGGGTAGAAAAATATAAAATTTCTTGGAATACAATCTCAGTGTTCTTAGTCGCCTCAAAAGGTGATGCGTGAACAGTGGCGTAGCTATCGTAGGGCCGGGTGGTGCAGTGCACCAGGGCCTGGAAGCTCAGAGGGCCCTCTAAGCCTTGAAAAGAGAGGAATAACGAGCTCCCGAAGCTACTACTACTACTACTACTACTAACAATTTTTATGTGTGTAGATGAGGATAACGATAAAAATTCATTTCTTAGAAATTTACAGAAAATGTTTCGGCAGAATTTGTTCACTTTGGTGGCCCATTGCAGTTAATTTCAAATACAATGTGTGCCGTTGTCGGCCTCCAAAAGTGTGTAAAATTCTAAGAAAATATTTCCAGTAAATTTCTAAGAAAAATATGTGTCCTATGCTGTTAGACTTGCTGTAATTTTTACTAAACATTGACAAGCAATGTTGGAAAATGTCAGTAAGTATTCTGAGTTTCTAAGATTTCGATAATTAAAAATTGAAAATTATGAATGGAAAAAAGGAACGTAGCGGTGCTTCGAAGCGGAAACAACGGCAGGAAAGAGAAAAAAGTAAAAAAAAAATTGCCCAAGCTAGACAGCTTTTTTTACCAAACCTTTTTCAGCTACAGTTCCTTCCGTAGGAGAAATATCTGTCAAAAGTGACAAGTGTGAGGATTGTTTATCCAATGATAGCGTAGTCACCGCTGTATCAGTTAATAAAGCGACTCAAGAAGATCACGATCCAATAACTCTCACCAATACTACTGCTGCAAATGACTACGTCCACGCTTCCGCGCAACCTACAGTAGAGGAATCATCCATCTCTACATTTTGAAAGTTCTTGAAATTTCAACAGACTTGGGAATGTTCATAAAGAAGAAATTGAACGAAAGCGAAAAACGGCTGATTCTTGACATGGAACCATTGAAACCTCCAGGACTTTTTCCGAAGGACCCACACCAAGCCAACAGGACCTTTTCAGAAGCGTCTACGTTAAAATACGGACCAGTTGATCGTTTTTGGATATACTATTCAAAAATATTGTATGCTGCCTACTGCCAACTCTGTTGGTTGTTTGCTTCGCAAATAAATGTATGGTGCACAGGCATTTATCAGATAGAGTCAAGCAACATAGTTCCTCGAAAGCACACACGGAGGCATGTGCTGTATACATTCAGCCAAACGCCGAATACATATATTGCGCGATGCCGTTCGAGGTTCTGTCGAAATTCAGAAATTCTTTGCAATAATGCAAGACTTGTTTAACTTCTTTGGAAACAGCATTAAGCGCTGGGACCTCTTATCGGAATTCACCGGCGAATCAGAAATTTGGATTTGAGTGAAGTTATAGACGAATTTTTGAGAATTTCACTAAGAATTTTGTTAACAATCTTTCTTTTTCTGTCTATTGATCTCATCTGTATAATAAATATTTTATATTGTCATCTGCTTCGTTGTTTATTTTTTGCCATTTTCTTTTATTAAACACATCATAAAGACGGTGAATGGATTTATCCTACTAGGGGTAAGTGCACTATTCTTTTCTTCTCCCTATCTACAAGTTTGAGGGCTAATATATGTTTAAGCTACGTGGAAACAGGGGGTGGGGCCCCCAATGGGGCCTTGCTTTTTTCTCTATGCACCAGGGCCCTTTTCCACCTGTGCGTGAATTTGACATTTTAGTTCATAAAGTCATCCTATACATTTGTGGTCCAATCGGGCACATTCATATTCTACACACGTCACACAGTTAAAATTCCCATTAGAATCAATCGAAGGGCAGTTCAGTTTATGTGCGCACAGAGCTTTTAGATACACTGAAAAAAGATGTTTTCTTTTTTGAATCAGGTCCTTGACTTTAACATGATTCCCGATTTTGCGCCAAGTTATTTAGGAGAAACTATAATTCCCACCTCTTTGTCAATAGTACCATTTGGATGCAGTTGGAACTTTCTTTTACATCTGGTTTTTGTTTTTGAAAGGACTCTAGCAGATGAAGGAAAACTATAATCTTGGTTATAAATGATTGGAGTTACAGTCTCCAGAAATCCCCGTCTTATCTCGGAACTTCTGTAAAAAAAATTTGGTGGTTATTCGAATATAAACAGAATATTACGCCAATTCATACAAAATTAAACAATTTTGCTCAAGACAAGTATTATTTTTTTTTATGTTTTCATGATTACCAGTATTTTAATTTTCAATTACTAATTACAGCTATTTTTAAATTGTATTTGCAAAGTAGTTGAAATTATTTTCAACTACTAATATAATTCTAATTCCCTTATAATTATTACGTGAGATGTCAAAAACAAATCAGAGCTAGTAGATACAATGATACATAACAGTTAGATTATTTTTGAAGTTAGTAGATATTTCATACTAAACAGGTCACAAAAAAAAAGAAGTTAATGCTAAATAAACTTAAATGAATAGCAAAATGTATACCTTCTCTGTCCATAATTTACCTTCAAAAAACCAGTATTTTCAAACTTATTTAGAATTAATTCTATCCAATCGCGTTTCTAATAAGTATTCATCGCTATCCATCGATATAGTAGAGAAATAGTTACTACCTTTACTAGACATTTATTGAAGTGGGCCTGTTACGTTACATCTGCAATTATTCTTCTTCCAATAACTAAACATTTTGTGCCAGAGATTGGCAGCTTTAGATTATGCAAAAATCACTGCTGTCCTGGTGCCTGGTGCATGCTCAATTCATTGAAAAATATTACTGAGCATGTCAATTAAATCGCGATATAATTGCCTTGTAATCACAGTAATAATGAATCATCAGGTCAACTTGAAAGATGCCAGGGTTCACAGAGATGTTGAATCGCTGCCGCACCATAGCTAGCATAGATTTCATATTAGCGACTGACTACTCAGCTTGTCAGCGTTCACCTGAAGATTCTTTTGCTTTTCTCCTCAAAGTGATCTTCTCTGCCAGATATTAAGATACAAGACCGTGTTGAAACACTCTATATGATCCTCTGATGTCTGATTGTCCATTTATATATAGAAGTCCGTTGTCTTTGAGCATTATACTGGAGGCAACCATCAATAAAACATCTTTTGCGAACATGGATGGTGCTTGTAAGGCGTGGGCTGCACTCTCGTTCTTTCTTCGTTTTATAAATCATTGGAGACGATTGTGTCGTGTTATCACTATATTGTCTTAAATTGTGTGTACATAGGCTTTACAATTGCCTTTTAATACGTTCATAATGGCAGCTGTACATATTAAAAAAAAAACAATTTTTAAATGAACAAAAATTACAGCTGTGTATAGCTTTTAGTATAATGTTGAGGAAACAGGGTATACAGATCTGATGATGATTATAAAAAGTCAATCAAGTTTCAGGCTCCTTTACCTTGATAGTAGGAGATTCTTCTTATTTTTTCCAATTAAGAAAACGTATTATAGCGAAGTATATACAACAATTCATTATGAGTGTAGAATTTCAAAAATTAAACAGCTTTTCTGCTGCTTATTAATTATTCGAGCCGAAACTTCCCATTACTTTTAAAACCAATACCAAATTTTAGGAAATGAAAAAAGAGATTGCATATTGATAAAAATTTAGAACAGAACATAGACTGCTGTTTGTGTTTGTGGAACATACTAGGAGAAACGAGAATGTTTTATAAGACCAACGTATATAGAAGACATGGTATTCTCATTATCATTATCATCATCATTATCATTTTGACACTTGGCCGTGATGTGTTTCGTCCAATAATAAAAAAGGAAGGGTAAAAAAAAATCTCTGACAGTTCTCTTATGTCAAAGATGACAAGTAAATAAAGCACAAAACATTTCATATTGTTGTATTTTAGTAAAGTTTTCTTAATTTTCTATAACTAATTGAACATTCAATGATAGTCTTCTTAAAAAATTTACTTATACCTAACATAATGTAAATAGCTTTGAGTTGAGCGCATTTAAGACACCAAACTCTGAAGTGAAACTGTATTGTACACAGGAGGCTGTATATCCTCTGTAAGTAAACATGAAGTGCTTTCAAAAATATATATTTTACTTTATGTGCTTAATTGCAATGATGGTAATATGACATTCACTGAATAAGATATTCTCGAAAAATCAAATGGGAAGACTGCTGTCTATTGCGCTTTGTATTTCTTCCCAATTTTAAAACTTTTACATGCAATGGCTGGAAGCTTAGTTTGTAATTATTTGGAATCTTACATTAATCAAAATAAATTTAATCTTATTATTCCAGATTACGCGTTCCCATTTGAGTATTGTCATTAGCTCTTAAACTGGATCAAACAATGAAAACCCTCCTGAATACGGGTATAACCAAAGTTAAAAATGCTGTGATAATACGTAAATTTTGCCTTTTGATTGTATAAAATGATGAAACGATGGCAATAAATATTGCCAAGCAATTTGCCGATTCCAATGAGCTAGCTTTTTTTTATTTAGCTGCTCAAGGTGCTGTTAAGGAAGTTTTCAATGTGGTATATAGCTAAATACGTTTTCCCCATTTTGTAGATCCACGATTAAAACAACAAGGAGAAGAAGTACTCTGAAGTATTAGATGAACTGTCGTGTCGGGATATGATTGCAGTTATTGGAGCGCTGATCAGTTACCTCGAGTAGTTGTAGTTGATGATCAGAGCAGTGGAAAGACTTCTTTAGAATCTATTGCCCAAGCAAGAATTTTCCCCAGAGGAAGTGGAGAAATTATTATACGAAAACCAGAGAAAGTAGCTCTCTCAGAGGCTCCCTATCATGTTACCGAATTTCGTTCGAGACTTAGAAAGAGAATTCGATTTAACTAAAGAAAGTGATTTATCTGAATTGAAAAGGTATTACATATATAAATGTTGTGGCGTGTTTTGTTTTTCTGAAGGTAAGTTTTTTTTTTAATTTTCTACACAGAGAAGTCGAAATGAGAATGCGAGCATCAATGCGTGGTGGTCAGACTGTAAGCAATGAAGTAATATCGATGACTATGAAAGCTCCTGGATTACAACGAATGGTGTTAGTTGATTTGCCTGGAATAATTTCGGTAATAACTTCTTCAGTACACACTCTCCTAATTAATATTAAGTGAAAGTTACTATTATTATAATAATTAATTCATTATTGAAAAGTTCGTTTTAAATTTTGTATGTAAATTTTTAATTAAACTTTTACATGTAATTGTGTTGTGTATATTTATCCACTTTTAAATTAATTATTTTATTTGATTTGCACTCCCTAAATCCTTACAACACCAACTTTTTTTTTCTTTCTTACCATTACTCGGTATCACTACATGAGCTGACCACAAGGGGAATCAAACCCCTCCCATATTTAACCTAATCGTGCCACCGGGTTCCGATTATTGATATAAAAAAAGATTTTTCACGGGTTTAGAATGCATCTGAATGCTGAATTGGATTTAGTTACAAGTTCACCTAAAATAAGTTCTGTAATAATTATCGGCTTTTTAATGTTGATGATGGGATGGGATCGCCCTTTTGAGTTACAGTCCCCACTAGTTTTAGATCAACTATCTATGGATCGATTGACTATGAGGAATAATAAAAACAGCATAAGATTGATATAAATTTTATTCGTTTTCAAATTTTGTACTAATATAATATTGTTCATATGCTATTGACATACTTTACATACAAAGGAATGACCAAATTATTAAAATATGGTTGTGCAAATATAAATAATTAAAAGGTGTAAAACGTTTTCTTTTAGCTACCATCATTGAGATTCTCTATAATATTTAAAAGTTTCTGTCGTGTTTTTTTATCACTTGCACAAACAAACGCAATTAAATTAGAAAGTTGCTTGGAAGAGTACATTTTAGTATCCTTGCGATTGTATATCCATTTCTCAAATAGCTTTGGTGGAATGTAGTAGGCCTTTATGTATGAATCCACGTATGATCTATGCTCGGACAATTTCAGCCCAGATATCAACTCTAACATAGACATGAAATGTGTGAAATCTCAATGTATTAAAGCACGCCCTACTTCTGAACATTTTATCGCATTTGAAAATTTGAATTTAGTAAATGAAGTAAATATAAAATGCAGTTAAATTACCCTTCCACCAATAGATGAGTTGAAACGTGTGCCAACTTTTCCAAATTGACTCATAATATTCGAGATTTCTACTAGCAAACGTTTGTATACTCTAAAGGTAAGATTTGGAAATTTTACAGTGCCTTTTTATGCTAGACGATTTTATTTTGGTACAAACCTTACTCAAATGTCAATATTAGAAATGTGTTGAACGCTCACATGGTTTATGTCCCATTTAACTTTAGACTTTGTCGACAAGATTCAAAATTCAATTAATTTTTTTTTTAATGTTCTAAGTATCATTGCAGAAGCTCAGATTGCAACAGCGCAGACGGCAACAGTCCTTTGTCATTTTTGCGTTAATTTACAAATCACTCAAAATAACTCGGCAATTCAGACAATAGGGCGGAACGGGGTTCGTAATGGAAATACCTTGTCTTCTATATACCTTGTTATAAGACAATACATCTAATAATTAAAAAAATTTAGAAAATGTGAACATCCACCTATCACAGCGCCATCAAGCTGAAATAGAAGATTGAAATGGATCGAATATTTAAAATATAGTTCTTCTTAAGGCGCATCCACACACAATAAACATTCCCCAAATGTTTGATAAACATTTGTGAAATGTTTGATGAGTGTGGGCGCAAATTTTACAGTTATGGATTTTTTAATAAATTCCAATTTAATCTAATTAAAATGGAAAACATTAGATGTTTGTTAAAAGTTGTACAGCACTTTCAGTCAGTTTTCAACAGTTGTAGAAAACAGTAGTGAGAATTCATTTTGGAATTTTGCAATATTTTAATAATACAGGTTAATAGGAAGTAAAAAAGGGAATAGATAAATATTATAAAATAAATACAACTGTATTCTACACATCGAAATTTGTGGGACACACTGCGTGAAGAGTACAAGAACAAATTAAAACCTAATGAATCCTTAATATCAAATGGAAATTAGTTATCAGTGGTTGTGGATGAAACAAGCAAAAAGCTAAACTCATTTCTTACTCAGTATCGGCGTGAAAAGCAGGCACAAAGGTCCAGTAAAAGTGATTTTTTGCTATGTTAATACATATTACTTGCAATACAACTCTTAATGTCTCAGTTACTTTGGGAACAATTTTTGAAATCAACTGTTTTGAGACTTTAAACAAGTACACTAAAGAACGATAAGAATAACCCGTTGCAAAAAATCTCAGAGCAATGGCCAACCTATCGTCTACACTTACACTATTTCGCCAGTTTGAATTTCATCTTCTTATTTTTGGCCCGATTCTATTAACTAGAATTTCCAAGTCACTTCGAAAACCGGAAAGATTGCCAAGTTTTAAATCATTTAATAAATCACGACCACTATACACTAATTTTCTGTTCCACCATCTCCTTTTTAACAAATTTTCCTCAAACGTTGAAGCAAGTACGACGTAAAATGCTGCAATGCACGTTACTTCACTCGGGGAATACATGATTAAAACTAAACATTTGGACACAAATATCATCATCACATTTTCACACAAATAACCCATTGACAAAGGTTTGACAAACATTTGACAAACATTTGACAAACATTGTCAACTGCCTATAAATTATTTGTCAATTGTTTGACAAAGGTTTTTTTGCCAATGTTTGTTATGTGTGGATGTACCTTTAATAGACAGAAAGAAAGGAGCTCCAAAGCAAGGTACGTAAGAGAATACAGCTTACAGTACATAGTTAGGTAGTTTGTGTTTTCCTTTCATATGCACTACATGTTCAAAAAAAGGTAAAATCTAACTTTACGACCACTTGCACAAAATATAAAAATAAAAGGGTGTTACGATATGTGCTTCAGAAGTTCGTAGCTGGAAATGGGAGTGGGTTTTGTACGGGAAGTATTACCAAGAAAGCGTGGGTGCAACGTCATCTTCTTGCACCTGTAGCACTTATCTTTTTTCCTTAAGCCGTGACTCGCGGAGTCTTAATCGCCTAACATCTGACGCCTAATCCCGGTTTCCTTTGTTTTTCTATTAAGTTTTGGTGTGCATCCTTAAAACGAAAAACACAGTGCTAGCTTTTCTAACCTCGACCTCAGTATAACTTGGGGTAGAGGTTCTACCTTGGACGCTCTGGCAACTTTTCCAACTCACAATATTGTTAGGTGCGTGGCCTTAATTCGATATTTAAAATACAATATTTCACATATAACTCATAATTTCTTTTTATTCTACTATAGTGTTTACTTTTATAAAATTCACAATCAACTCTACTTCAGTTATCGCTAGTAGGTAGGTAATATATCGCAATCAAAATAGTTTACTACATTCAGTTCACTGTCTGAGACAAGACTCTCCTGGCAGTGACAAGCGCTGTATTTATACTCCACAATTTGCCCAGAACCTTCCCGAAGATTCCATTACAGAAACATCGATTCTCCGAACCTGAAGTTGTTTACTGTCCGAACCAATAGATGTCGCTTGTTCTTTTCTATTGCACGTAATAATCCGAACTTTGACAACTGTTAGCTGTTAGCTTGACAGTTTCAGTTATTTTGTAATAATTTATTACAGTTGGAATAAGTTTTGAGTGTAAAATTTTCTTCCAAATTTTTTTATACAAATCTTTCTTCAATGGAAGGTCTGCTATTAATTTTCTCCTTGAATTAAAAATATTTTTTACGTTATATCTCGAGTTAATTGGCGTAGAATATTAGCCATAAATTTATAGCGCTCATACGCTCCTGAATTTAATGTTGTGTTAATACAATTGGCCCGATTGGCCTTCCTTGTGTATTTTGGGCAGGCCATACATCTTGAGTGCTACCGCTTTATATGTGTTAATATGGATGCTAGGGCTATCCGTCTTTCTTTTAGACAACAAACTACGGATTGGTTCAAACTGTAATTTAAATTATATGGGTACCACAAGCCAATTTCTTAAAAATCGGCTGGAAGGTCACAAGTTTGATATAAAAAATAAACAGACTAACAAGACTGCGTTGTCCAGCCACTGTGTGGAAGTAAACCATTTCCCAGATTTTAATAATACAACAATTCTATGTAGGTTGAAAAATATGAACAAGAGGATGTGCCGGGAGGTCTTGAAAATATATACAGCTAATATATGCTTTCAAAAAATTTTCTACTTCTATGCTTTCTACAAGTCAATTATATTCGCAATCTCCTGTGCTTTGCCTGTGCACTGCACGGTACCAAAAGAACACAGCAAGAGTTTATCTCATTATGACCCTAATTATAAACCATCAATCATTTAATACATGAACCTTTTAGAGTCGAATTTTATATTGCAATGTTGGCTACAATTTTTTCTGCCGTTTAGTATTTCACACTTTTTATTTTTTATGTGTAGACAATCCTTAGAATATAGAGACAACAGAAAGTATTGAGATCTGTAAAATTCGTGTGCGTGTATTTTTTCAGGGTATCATGAATTAGGTCAGCATTATATTGAAGAAAGAGACAAATGTATTTTCAGCTGTCAAACGAAGTTCTCTAATTTGCAACAATTTGAATCTGGTAAAATATACGTGGAAAATCATTTTTTAGGCAAGTATAATTATAAAATATTATTTTATGTACTTGCACACATTTTTATATTAAATTAAATCGAAATTAATAACAAAAACCGTGAAATATTTGTTTATTGAAGATTTGTTTACGTTTGTGACAACTGCGAAACTCCCTGGGTATCTGGGCGCAGTGGCTACGACTAAGAGCACGACTAAGAGCATTTTCGGTGGAAGCAACTGCAGTATTTTCAACCACACATCTTGTTGTCTTGCTCTCTATATTAATTATTGATTCTATTACACGGCTGTACTGAGCGGCTTTCACTACAGCGGCAACAGATACTAACACAACCAGAATTTGACTACGCCAAATTTGGTTTATCACACTTCCTGTACTCTCTATATTCTAAGTACTGACATATATATAAATGGACTGACTGATCTCCTGTTTCACAGTTTTGATTTCAGAAAGTATGCTCTCACTGTCAATGCTACCAACTGTCGTAAACTGCCGCTATATTTAAATTATTTGGAAATTTACTTACATACATGTCAGTGCGATTAACAAATTTACCACAAAAGCATTTGAGACTATTTGCATTGTTAAATTTTAATTATGAGCTGAACGAAATGTTTTTCACAAGACTGTTTTGTTAGGAAAGTTTTGATTACCAAGTTGCCAGCTCTGGAAATACCGCTAAAGTTTAAACAATTTCCCGTTCCCAATCGTTACAGTTCAGTCGGAAAGTATGCTCCCATGGAAAGAGACAGGAATACGAAAGTGGTGCCATTTGCTCTCATGCATTTTTGGAGCAGTCCATTTATATACATGTCAGTGATTCTAAGAGACAATCACATCACATTTTCAAGTTAAATGACAAATCAATTGTCAGTTCTCTAATTAATTCCTCAGTATCGTAAACCGCAATTGTGTTTCTAAAATTCTTTATTTCAATATCAGATAGTTATAATATCAATATTTCAATATCCATACCGCAAGTCTGTCTCTGATATTACTGAAAAAAACTAAAACAACTTCAGTTTAAAATTTAAAATATTCTCGAAAATTCCTTACTTTTTTCTAAACTAGTTACAGTTAAGAAAGAAATTTCGTTTGGCATTATCAAAAAAAAAACGAAAAACTTTTAAGTGGTTCAACTTAGCAAACTTTCCTATATTTATAAATGCTACTCAAAAGATAACGCCTACACAATATTAAAATTCTACAAAACCAAAAATAAAAAAACCTCAACATTTACACCATACTCCATTCCTTTAATATTTTGGACCAATAACTCTATCCCAAAAGATTGGCATTAATCTAGTGTAGGCACATATATGGATCGATGGCCAATTAAATAAAGTCGACAAACTTTTTTTCCAGTCATTTCATATATTTTCATTATTTCAGCGAAACTATCGCGCAGCCATTAATTAAATGTTCATTCATTAAATCCGTGCAGATTTGATCAAAATGGAATAACCAAGGTGGCACGTAGGTAGCTTGGCTGCATCATCTGGAGGCGACCAGACAAACAGTCTACCTTAAGACGTATCGCACATCGTATAGCGTCGCCGGCTAACACGCACTAGTGCGCCGCAACTTCTTGGCTAAGATTTATGAGAAAATCAATTATTGTGCGCTATAAAAGTGGACGGTGAAATCTTGTCCACATACTTTCAAACTAATGACAAACTCACGCTGCTAGCTGAGGGTTTTCCTCCTCAGCCACACCACAGCACAACACAAGCCCTTGGAAAAACACTTTCAGTTTTGATCAGAAGAGAAGCAGAAACCTATGCCAGTTATCTGCCTATGACGAATTCTATATGATGCGTGGAAGGTATCATAGGTAAAAAAAAAAAAAACGACGACGCTCGAGCGCAATCTTGAGAGCGTTAATGGATAATGTGTAGGCATGGGGACAGGAAGTGTATAAATGAACCACATATTAATAGCGCCACAGAGCATATGGCTGGCAACCTTAAATGTGGGCTAAAGAAACATATTTAGCATGTGAGATTCAGTACAGCTTGCATAATTTGCCTAGTCTTAAAACTTGCTTCATATTCTTGCAAATTCGTGCATTGCTTACATCATCCGGAATTATTCAATTAGGCACTCCTAAAGTGCTCTAACTTTCTGGCCATAGCTCCTCTGAGTTTGATGCCGTTGGCCTTTAAGGTTTGCAAACAAAATCCTCCGCAGAAATGTATACATATCCGATGCCACTGTGATTTGTCTTTAGTCAACATGGGAAAGTTAGTAGAGCAATAACCCCCCTCATGTTTGTTCATTGACATTTCCTCGACTGTGCAAAAGGTTTGAATATAGATGAACCCTTTTATAGGGTAAAGTTTTCAGATATTGATTGAAAGGATCAAACGTTCCTCCTATCTCTGGTTTGACTTATGACGCCTGTGGGTTTCCTATATATAGTATTTGCCCAGGTATCAAACTAGATCAACAGATATCCTTGAATTTTAGTACACAATCTAAATGAAAACAGAATACATATGCATTTGTTGTTTATTGATTTGTATAGGAGAACTTTTCGCCTTTCATGTTGAAATCGAATAGTCAAAAGTATAGAAACATCCGAGGGCAGTGATTAATTAATATATTTTAATTGATTGTATAATCAATGAATATGTTTGTTTAGTCCATTTTGTATATTGAATAGATAAGTTAAGTTTGTTGTAGTTCTATAAAAGTTAACATCAATCACGTTGTTCGGACAGAGCTTCTAGAGTAGAATTTTGGAACTAGGTTGCCCTAGAGAAATATGTTAAAATAAAATAAATGAAAAATTAGAAAACTTGTATAAAAAAGAACAAAAAATAAATAGAAATAAATATCGTATATAGAACGAACATTTTGGTCCTTCGAGCCGGATATTTTAAACAATATTTAGATGTTCAAGATTCAATTGATAGTGAAATTCCTGAGGATCTAGATGAAAATAAGTATCGGATTGACGTTGAAGAACTTTATTGCTTAGTAAAATCGCAGATTTTGGAAAGTATCTTAGCTAAAAAGAATGTATCTGAGTCAAACGGAAAAGGAGTCCAGTTACCAAGTGTGTCAAATGACAAATCTATTGTAAATCAATCTGCAAAAGGTAACGATTTACCGCGAATAAAATTACCTACATTTTCAGGGAATTATATCGATTATCCGAATTTCATTCAGCAATTCAAATCGGCTGTAGAAAATGATGAAGTTCCAACAATTAGACGCTTTCAACTTTTAGTGGATGAATGTTTGAAAGGTGATGCAAGACAAGCTATAAAATCTATTGATATAACAGCTGAGAATTATGAAAAGGCTTTATCTATGTTAAAAGATCGTTATGACAACAAGTGCATTGTTTTTCAAACGCATATCAGAGAACTTTTTAATTTACCACCTGTTCCAAAAAATTCTGCGTCTCAACTTCGAAAACTTGTCAACGGAATTGATGGTAATATTCGAGCTTTACGATCGTTGGGTAAGGATGAAGACATTGTGAATGCAGTATTGTTGCAATTAATTTCAATGAAGTTAGATACTGACTCGTACACCAAATGGGAAGATTCGCTTGAACTTACAGAGTTGCCAACATGGGAAGATTGTTCTAAATTTTTAAATAAGCGGTGCCAACATCTTGAAAATCGTGAAATTCATCATCCATCGAAGCCAGTTGCTAATGTAGCGAGCAATTTTAATAAAAAACCATATAAAAGTCCAACATCTCTGTCAGTCGCTGAGGTAACTTGTGTTTATTGTCGACAGTATGGACATCATATATCTCAATGTCAAAAATTCTCAAAATTAACTGTTTACAGTCGATATCGTGAGGTTAAAAGACTTCAACTTTGTATAAATTGCCTAGACAGAGGCCATATAACTAGAGTGTGCTCTGCTCAAAGGTGTCACGAATGTCATGATCCTCATCATTCAATCTTACATCGTTTCGTAACATCTTCAGAGAATATTGTTTCTAATGCACCTATCGTATCAAAAAATACTGCTGCTACTGAGTCATCAATTCCAATTACAACAAATGTGACCCAGCCAACTTCTCTACAGTTGTCAAAAATTGATAATCATGCAGCCAAGAAGAAGCATATTTTCTTATCAACAGCTATAGTGTATGTAAAAAATAATGTGGGTGATTATATTCCTGCTCGTGCCGTTCTTGACAATGGTTCGCAATTAAATTTAATAACAGAAAATTTAGTGCAGTTACTGAATTTAAAAAAGTTTAAAATGAATAGTAAAATTGTCGGTGTTGGTGTCAACCAATCTAATGTTCGCTTCGCAACAATTACCAAAATTAAATCAAGATTCTCCAATTTTCAAGATACACTTGAATTTTCAATATTGCCCCATATTACTTCGAATCAACCTCAAATGCATATCGATATTAGTACCTGGCGCATTCCTTCCAGTGTTACGTTGGCAGATCCGACATTTAATCAACCTCAAAGAATCGACTTGCTCATCGGAGCTGATATATTCTTCGACCTTTTAATGGAAAGGAGTCTTAAATTGGGACCTGATATGCCAAAGCTGCAAAATACTCATTTGGGTTGGATTGTTGCAGGTAAATGTAATTTAGAGACAATTCAAAATGGTGTTTGTAACATTATAACTAATGACGATGAATACAATGAATCTACCAAGATTCTTAATGAAACTCTTTTACGTTTTTGGTCAATTGAAGAGTTTAATGATGAAAGGGAATGCTTATCTGATGAACAAAAAGAGTGTGAACGAATATTTGAAGAAACTACTAAACAACTAGCTGATGGCAGAATAGTTGTCAAACTGCCTTTCAAAGATAGCCCAGAAGACGTCTTAGGAGATTCTTATCGTATAGCGGAAAGAAGATTTTATAATTTAGAAAAGAGATTAGAAAGTCAACCGGAAATTAAGCATCTGTATAGTGAGTTCATGCAAGACTACAAAGATTTGAATCATATGGAGGAAGTTCCTCAGAATAAAATTTCATTAGTTCGGTATTTTGTACCTCATCAATGTGTTCTGCGTCCAGAAAGTACTTCAACGAAGTTAAGGGTCGTATTTGATGCATCCGTTCGAACTAGCTCAAATAAGTCATTAAACGATCTTCTCATGATTGGACCTACAGTACAAGATAATTTGTTTTCAATCATTATCAGATTTCGTTCTTACCGGTTCGCACTGACGGCAGACATTTCAAAGATGTATAGGCAGTTCCTGGTCCAGACCGATGATTCATATAGTCAGTGCATTTTATGGCGAAATTGTTCAACTCATGAACTGAAAGTATACCGGCTTAAGACTGTAACTTACGGAACGTCATCAGCTCCATTTTTAGCAACACGTGCGTTGAATTTCTTGGCTGATATACATGCAGAAAAATATCCCACGGGCTCACGAATCATTAAACGTGATTTCTATGTAGATGATCTCATCACAGGTGCGAATACTTTGGAGGAAATATCACAAATTCGTCAGGAAGTTACATCAATTCTAAGCTCTGGAAAATTAGAACTTCGGAAATGGTTTTCAAATAACGATGGGATTAACGAAAGTATTCCATCTATTGAAAGAGAAAGACCTATTAGAATCAATGACTCTGATGTTATAAAAACTTTGGGTATAATCTGGGAGCCATCAACGGATCAATTTCATTTTACAAATGCACTGGAAGTTAACAATTCAAAACTCATAACAAAACGAGTTATTTTGGCAGAAGTGTCCCGCTTGTTTGACCCTCTAGGTCTAATCTGTCCGGTTATCATCTTGGGAAAGATCATTATGCAACGCTTATGGATTTTAAAAATAGATTGGGATGATAAAATTCCGGAAGATATCGAAGAAGAATGGATCAAATTTAGAAGCCAACTGCCAGACGTCAATAAAGTATATGTACCTCGATGCGCATTTCCTCAGTCTGAAGTGGTTTGCACTGAAGTGCATGGGTTCTCTGATGCTTCGCTTCGAGGATATGGAGCTTGCATTTATATTCGGTGCATTGATTCAATAGGAAATGTAACTGTTCGTCTCATAAGTGCTAAAGCTAAGGTTGCTCCAACAGCAACGCAAAGCCTTCCGAAATTAGAATTATCCGCCGCTCATCTGCTGTCTAAATTGCTTGATCGCATAAGCAAATCGTTAAATAGAGAGTTTGATGACATTATTCTCTGGACTGATTCGGAAATTGTATTGGACTGGTTAGGAGAACATGCTTCCACATGGAATGTATTCGTGGCAAATCGAGTTTCGGCCATCCATGTACTTACAAAACACGCAAAGTGGCGACATGTCCCTTCGAAAGCAAACCCTGCAGACATAGCATCTCGGGGATCGTCGGTGGATAACTTATTGCAATCATCTTGGTTTTCTGGACCTGATTTTTTGTATATGTCATCTGATCAATGGCCGGTCAATAAAAAACATGGAAGTAGAAGGGAGAACATCCCAGAAAGACGACCATTCAAAACAGTTTTAGTCAATACAGCGGGCATTGAAGAGGACATGATTGCATCTCATAAGTATATCAACAGTTTCAGCCATTTACGACGAGTTTTTGCCTATTGCATTCGATTTGTTCGGAATCTACAGTTAAAGAAAATGAAAGGAGACATTCTTGTTGGACCACTCACAGCTTCAGAACTGGATAATGCATTGATAAGAATGATTTATTACATTCAGCAAACTTCCTTTAAAGAAGACCTAAAGTTTCTTTATAAAAGACACATAGAAAAATGCCATGATCTGGTTATGATGACCCCTAAAAGTGGCATTCAAAAGCTTAATCCCTTCCTTGAATGCCACGATGACATGCATTTATTGCGTGTAGGAGGGCGTTTGCAGAATGCAGACATACCTTATCATGCAAAATTTCCCATACTCCTCCCTGCTAATCATCCATTTGTTAAATCCTATATAGCTTATTTACATTCAAAATACATGCACGCTGGTGTGCAAGCTTTAGTATCTATTTCCAGGCAGAGATTCTGGATCATTAACGTCAAGAACATCGCTCGTAAAGTAGTGCACAGTTGCATCATCTGCTTTCGCATGAGGCCAATAATGTCACAACAAATCATGGGTGACCTCCCTTCCACCAGAGTTACAATTTCCAAGGCATTTTTGAACACTGGTGTTGATTTTTGTGGTCCCTTTGCTACAACACAGGGAATTCGAGGAAGAGCTGCCGTAAAATCGTACATCGCAGTCTTCGTATGTTTCACTACGAAGGCCGTACACTTAGAGGTAGTCTCGGATTTGTCTGCCAAAACATTTTTAGCAGCACTACAACGATTTATCGCTCGCAAGGGTTTTTGCCAGAATCTGTTTTGCGATAATGCCACCAATTTCGTCGGGGCCAGAAATGAGCTGGCAGGTCTTCGGAAAACGTTTTATTCCTCAGATGTTCAACAGGAGATACTCAGAATGTGTGCAGAAGATAATATTACATTTCATCATATCCCACCGAGGTCTCCTCATTTTGGCGGACTTTGGGAAGCGGCTGTGAAATCAGCAAAGTCGCTTCTCTATAGGACTGTGGCAGATTTCGAAAAAAATCCTGTGACCTATGAAGAACTTCAAACGCTTGCGGCACGAATCGAGGCAATTCTCAACTCTCGACCGATGACACCACATTCATCTGACCCTAGCGATGAGTTGCCAATAACTCCTGGCCACTTTACCACTGGTGGACCACTCATTGGATTACCTGAACCAGATTTAACAAATTCTAAGCTTTCGCATCTGGATCGTTGGCAAAGAATCCTGGTTATGCAGCAACACTTTTGGAAGCGGTGGGTTCGTGAGTACATAACCCATTTGCAGCAGCGCTATAAATGGAATAAGGAGTCTCCCGATGTCAAAACGGATGCCGTTGTAATTGTTCACGAAGACAACCTGCCACCCCGAAAATGGTTACTCGGACGTATTGTGGATGTAACTAGAGGAAAAGACGGACATGTTAGAGTAGTGTCTATTAAGACGAAAAATGGTATAATTTCAAGAGCAATTCATAAAACTGCACCTCTGCCATTTAATAAGGAGTAATGTTGAAAGTATATTAAATATTATAATCTTTCAAAGGTAGCGGCATGTTTAGTCCATTTTGTATATTGAATAGATAAGTTAAGTTTGTTGTAGTTCTATAAAAGTTAACATCAATCACGTTGTTCGGACAGAGCTTCTAGAGTAGAATTTTGGAACTAGGTTGCCCTAGAGAAATATGTTAAAATAAAATAAATGAAAAATTAGAAAACTTGTATAAAAAAGAACTTCGAAAACTTGTCAACGGAATTGATGGTAATATTCGAGCTTTACGATCGTTGGGTAAGGATGAAGACATTGTGAATGCAGTATTGTTGCAATTAATTTCAATGAAGTTAGATACTGACTCGTACACCAAATGGGAAGATTCGCTTGAACTTACAGAGTTGCCAACATGGGAAGATTGTTCTAAATTTTTAAATAAGCGGTGCCAACATCTTGAAAATCGTGAAATTCAATGTTAATTAAATCAAATCGTTTGCAGATAAAATTTATTCTAATTAAAAATTTATTTTTAATTTCCTCTGTCACTGTTACTAACCGACTTCATATAGAATGTCTTTGTCCTCATTAAATTGTATACCATTTAAAATAATTATTAGCAATTTTTTCTTTTATGTTGTGTTGTAGAACACACAAAATGTTGAAAAGAACATCTTCTTTTGTCAATTGAAAAAAAGCTACATATTTTTGTTATTTGCTATGACGGCTAGATGGCATTGCAATCGTTGTGTGACCAAATTTTCTGTGTTTTTCGCTTTAAAGTAGACAGCAAGTTTTTTCCAAATGAAATTAATTATTATTTTTTAAGACGTATTTTTACAATGAACAAATTGGAATGCATATCCTAATTTTTAAATTGTTCTTTATCCATTTTGTACTTTTTCCAACAGATTTTTAATGCAAAGTTATCCATCTTTAACGGCGGTATGCTAGAGCCAAGGAATTCAGTCAAAGAATTATTTCTTAAGGAATAGTTAAAATTAGGTGAAGCCATTTTTGACAGTTTGGATTTAACAATTGTGTGTATCTCAAAATAAATAAAGAAAAAAGAAGAAGAAAATAAAGAAATGTGTAATTCCCAATTGTATGTAATTTGATCATTGCGGAATGAATTATGACGGAAGTGTTATTATACATATTTGTTATTTTACAGAAAAATGTACATGAAATCTGTGTAATTGATTATAAGTACATCAAGTCTAGTGCAAAATCGCCATTCCTTCTTTAAATTTTTCAAATTATTCCACAAACGTCAAAATTCCTAACAGAAATAAGTGTATCGGTACTTATTTCTCAAAGAAATATTGACATAACTAGATTTTTCGAAGAAGAACGACACCTTTTTGTCAAATTGAGAACTAGAGTTTTCCTTTTCGAATTACTGGTCTCCAGCATACTATATACTTGAAGAAATCAGCATGGACAAAATATTCCTTGAGCATTCCATGACCTTTTTAAATAACTTTTATCAGCTCACTAACCCTTGACTAAATAACTTTGTATCCTAAGCGCCTGAGAGTGCTGTTCGTGACGAAAGAGGTTTAGGGTAATAAACGTGGATGGATTTACATTGGGGTTTTTTTTTATTACTTAGAATGAGTGAATGAAGAGCTTTCCGATGGGGTATCATTTTCTTACGTTTGTGAAATGAGTTGAAATTCGAGATTAGAGAGTCGCGATTCGAGAGTCGCGATTCAAGAATCGTGATTCAGTATTCGAGATTCAAGAGTCGAGAGTAGAGAGTGGTGAGAGTTTCTAGAATTAATGACAAAAAGTAGAAAATAAAATATATAAAAAAACATTTAAAATAAATAACTTTCGTAAATAAATTGCAATAAAAATTAGATAATATTTTTTTCCTTCTCATACTGTATTTCTATAATCTCTCCAGCTAGCTACTCCTTTCGATGCTAAACAACGTTCCTTCCATACTTACTTTTTATCCCATTCCTCTTGATGAAGTCCTTTTTCTACACCTATCTAGTGATTTAGTATAGCGCTTTCCTGTTGCCACTGTTTGCCGAATTTTCTAATTCGTCTGATCTTGCTCGCAATATCAGCGCATAGACCACTTACAAAATTAAATGACCAATTTTTTTATTCCATTTAGTACAATTTAGCTTCATTTTGCTTATCAACTCCTTATTCTCTCTCCCTCCTTCATAACTCTATCTAGTTAGAAATGTATTACAGCGAACATCAAAGTACTAAAAACGCACAAACCCACCCATTCATAGAAATTTTCTAATTCTGATTGTGGGAAAATTTGTCGCAAAAATGCTTGAGCTATTTTTTTTTTCTTTTTTCATTGAAAAATGGAACATGAACAGAAATTGTGCATTTCTGGGAATAGAGAAAGGAGTGTGAAAATTCAGATAATTTCTTATCATCACTATTAGTTGCAGTTATTTGCTTTTGGGGCAGGGGCGCTAGTTTTAATCATGTGCTGAACAAGATCTTCCATTATATGCTTAAAGCTCTGATCACCCACCACCAATAATATCCTCTTCCTTAAATGAATTTCAACTCTGCTAATAATAATATAGATTTCTCTCGGATTCTTTTTTCCTTTAGATGTTTTCATACCTTCAATTGGTCTAGGGCAAAATTCGAACCTTCATACTATACATCAAATTTGAAATAATAGGTCCTACGAACTAGACCATTAGCGTCTTGTACAATTCTCCGGTTAACTTTTGTCTTCTTCAGTGATAGAGATTCTTCGATCGTATATGAACATGACAAATCGTGAAAAATGTTGGAATGGGGCTATTTTTTTTCGGTAGCAAATCTATAAAAACAAATTAATAAAAAAAACAATCCCAGAAAATTAAAATTTTGAAGTAGATACGAAATTCCAGTGGACAAATTTTTGAAAAATAAAAATCCCTAAGCAAAAACCAAAAAAACATTAAAATCCCGATGGAATAGGAATGGTGATGAAGCCCAAACACTAAAATATCCTAGAAAGTTTTGCTATGAAAATTCATAGCGAAATAAATCAATCTGAAATTGACTCAGTTTGCTGCTAAGTCTGCAGCTCGAGAATTGAATGGAAAAAAAAACTCTTTATGTGGAGTGTCAAGAGAGTATTTTATAATCAACTTGTTCCGTATTATAAACCAAAAAAAAAAAAGGAAAGAAAAACCAGCGAGATAAAGGATAAGTTTTGTTTTCTTTTATTTTTATTTCATTGCTTTTATTTTTTCATGTATCCATAAGTCACACAATTTACCTAATAGCATGCCGTTTAAAGGCATTTTTAAATAAACTGCCTGCTTTGCATCCTAAAAATAAACGCTGAAAGACCCTGATTTCCATAGTATACTCAGTAAAAAGGAGAATCAGAACACTTTAAGCTTTTAAAGCAAAACTCGCATATCCTGTCCATGGCGATGGGGGCGGGCAGTGATATAATCAACTCTCCTGTTTTACTGTTTTTTTTAATTTTTTTTTTTTGTTCATTTAGAGTGCACATGAACTCACAATGAATGTCTTCTTCTAGTATGTTCGCATGAGAATGTGTCTATATGCAAATATGTAGTTAAAGTTGGCTAGCATATCCTTATAGTTTGCTTGCAGCATACTACAAACGATATTAGCTGGAAAAGAAAATGGGGTCAGGATAGGATACCCTTCTTGCGTAACGTAACGTTCCATAAAATGATATTATGCAAGTCCTCGCAATTAAAGCACACACGCTTCATTTCCACAAAACAGACGACCAGCTCACGGCAGGCTAAGCTTAACGTGCGATTGTTAACTGCAGCAATTTCTTTGTGGCGCATTTCGTTTTCGCTGCACAAACCCACTGCTGCTAGCTATGGAAGATGTAAGTCGGCCATTTATCATCCACCTTCACCCATGGTGCGCGATTTGCATAACTCGTTAATTCATAATAATTATGCATTAAAATTTAGTAAAGCAGCTTCGGTTCAGCATTTAAGTTATGTCGTCCAACCACGTTAACCTGAAGACTAGAAGAGTTAGCTGGAGTGGAGTGGAGTGGAGTGGAGCTGCTGGGGCTGCACAGCAGTACAGGTAAGCGTGCAAGCGACCTCGGCGAGTGACTCATTTCTAAAGTGCGCCCCATTTGCTGAAAGAATGCTTACTTACAGCTCTCACCCCTCTCTACATATACGGTACATACCTACCTAAACCTCTACCCGTACATTAAGCTATGTAAATATTTACAGAGAGGTGACAAGACGCCTCGCAACGCAAGGTAGAAAGGTAGGTATGTTGTGTACAGGTCGCGATAAAATAATTCCCAGCGAACATCGCATTGTTCTAGGCGCACTGTCCCCTAATCAGTCACAAATATTTGACAAGTGTTGATAACTTCACACCATACGCCAACCAGCCGCACAGAATTGGATGTCGCACTGCAAGTGCTAGAATTCCACTTCGCGGCCTGATGGCGTTCCCTGTTTAATGTGTGGGAATTTCTCGAGTTCATGGAAAATTTAAATCGAAGCTTTCCTCTGGGTTTTCTTCTTTTTGTTTTTTTTTTTTCTGTTTTTTTTTCTTTTCCATTTTATAATTTTTGTGTTATGTCAGCGAAAATTATTCTCTGTAAGTTAGCCGACGTTAGCTAAATTGTGCTGTGGCCACATTAAGGCCACAAATTATCGGGTGATGGCGTGTAGAGGTACATTGAAGGAGCCATCGGTCTTAGTTCTGAACATGGGTGCGGTGAATGCGGCTATTTGGAGAGCATTCGGTGGAAGTTGACAGAAATTTAGTAACCAAATTGAAAACCAGACCAAGTCGGTCCGTGACAAATGAATGGCACACAAGGTGAGCGTGCATAAATATGTCATTGGCCCCTGTTGAAATAAAAAAATATTTGTTTGATGAAGAATCGATACATCACCTCCTTGATTGCACTACGTATTAACAAAGAGAAAAGGATTATAATTTGTAGCTTTTTTGAATAGATTATATACTTAGCTTAATACGTCTACTATTGCAATTTTGTCCTATATGGATGGATTACACCGCACATATAAATAAATTCAGGCATCCTTACCTAATGCGATTTTGTGAGACCTGCTTTTGACATGACAAAATTAGTTGTCTGGGCATCTGAGCTTACTTGTCTGTGTTCATGGAATGTAATCCGGATAAACTGGATGAATTGGAAAGAAATACACTCAGTGGCCACTAGGCTAGACTACGTAAGTTACACAAAATTACCCATGGACAACCCATTCTTTTCCAAGAAGATACCGTAACTTTTTCGGAATAAAGAGGAAGTGTCCAGTATATATTAAGGGACTTTATTTCTAGAAGCTATTAGAAATTTCTCATAACTTATTCCCTGGAATATTCCACACCTACTTTACATATATGGGAACAATCTCAATATTTTCCAGACAAATACATACAGGATGTGCAGGACAATTTTGTGGCAAATATGGCATCTCCGGCAGGCAGGAACTAGCCGTACTGATGAGTATTGGTTTTTGCTGATACGAAACGTCTTATTTCTTACTATCTATGTCAGCCGCAGGCTTTGCAGCAAATTAATTATCAATATTTTTTTTAAATTGATAACATTTTAGTAAAAGTCTTCATGACTTTTACTCTTGATTGGAAAGTTCTTTTTCATCGTTCTAGAAGCTCCTTATTTATTTTAGTATATTCTCTGGCTCTCATGGTTCTCTGATGAATACACTAATTTGTCGCTTGATGCGCTTCTGTATGTCGTTTTATTATACCGAAAACAGAACAACAAAATATGTATTGAAAGAACCCATATGAGACCTGCGTTGCTTAAGCCAAATATACATGCGTGTAAGTATATAAGAATGCTTTTCGCTTCTATAATTCGTTCTTTTTTTATAGCAATGTTTGTTGGTTACACACGTAATTTTTAAGTAATTTTCTCGTAGGTGTTAAAAATTTAGTATTTATGTTTTGTGTAAATGCATACACTTCTAGCATATATTTTTCAGCTATTATATATATTTTTTGCATATATTTTCCAGCCATTTAGCTTTTTGTAAACATATTCTAGTCATAAAAAAAACAATTCAGAAAGTCTCAAACAATATCCTCAGATATTCCTCCGCACATCCTGAAAATAAACTGGGAGGATCAATAAGACATCCCAGATATATCCCAGCGGGAATTAAGCATTATTGAATGCTTTAATTGTGGCTAAGGTACAACCGTAGGATATTCTAGAGACATCCAAACTCTCCAGACAGCATTTCCCATGACCGATTTATTCCCGAATTCCCATTAACATACCAGGGACACATTTGTGCTATGTGGGTGATAAGTTTTATATTATAAATAAAATCAGGAAGACACTCTTATGAATTTATGATTGACCTTCCAGACTTCTCTGCTTTCCTTATGCATTTCTTTGAAGATGTATAGGAGCCACGGAATGTATTATATATTCTCACATAAGCTGATGAAAATTATAAAGAGAGTGTGTACGCTCTTATATGTATTAATATTATTTGTAGGTATAGAGGCGGTCTTATCAATTTCAACGCCAATCCTTTTAGTCGTGAAGGCAGAGCAATCTGTTCGCTGTGTAATCTAGAATAGGAGGAGAATTTTTTTGATTTTGTTGAAAGATATTCTATCCTAATCGAATTTCGTCTGTTAGAGCATTTGGAAAAGGAAGACTGATAGTTGAGGAATAATCAGTTCGTCTGGCATATATAAATCTGAGTCCTTTTGGCGTATGCAGATAACATCTCTGCATTCGTGACAAGAAATGAAACCTTCTCGGTCGCTCGAACTGTTTTCGAACAGTATGAACGTATAGCAGGCCCAAAAATTAACCTTAGTATGAGGCAAGGCTTGTGGTGTGGAAGATGGAGTGTTCGTACAGATACTCCAGTGAACATTAACTAATATTTGGCTCATGTTTTGAGTGTTTATATGAGACGTGAGAGGAAATCAAATAATAACAGCCGCATTGCTCTAGAGAAACTTTCTAGAGTTGTAAACTCATGGCGTATTCGACTATTTCTATTATCCTTAATTGGAAGGTCAGATGTGTTAAATTATTTGATTACCTCGTCCATTGTGCATCTGCTAAAGTCTGGAACGTTTGAAGAAGGTTTTGTAGATCTTTTCTTGCGCGATAGACGCGCCTTTTTACGGAAGGGGGTGGGTTGCTAAAAGCACTCTTTGTCTGCCAGTCACGATAGGTGGATTAGGTCTCATTAACTTGGTTATAAAATCAAGATGTTTTCAAGTGCGTGCATTCCAAAGAGTGTTTTGTCAAAGAGACTCCTGTCAGTGAATGTACTGGAATGGCTTGGCATATAGGAGAGTTACTACCCACTCTCTGTCCAACCACCACCTTACCCTCGGCGAATCTAATCTCGACGATTCAGACTTAGGACAAAATCACGACAGTATTCCACCTTAAGAGGGATATTCTACGGTACACACAATTCACATTAATTCCAATTAGGTTTAATCCTAAACTGACAGATTCAGCGTTCAGTAATGCTCGAGGATTTGAAGCTGACACACGCCTCACACCTTTCAGTAAACTAACAACATGTGTGCTCCGTAACGTGTTTTTTTTTCATAAGTACATAGAAAAAACTATATCTAAAGTAGAACGTAAGCCCGCTGTGTAGATTAAAAGGCGTCGGAAGTACAGCAGACATGTGAGCTTTTCTTCAGCAAGAATTGTTTCGTCATTTCTTTTCAATTTATTGTTTTAAATATCGAACAGCTCTTCAAAGGATTAAGGGACATCCGAAAATAATTGAAGAATTTTTTTATTATTATTCAATTCTTCCAAAAGTAATTCAAATTCTTCCTTTCTGTTGTAATTTCCTAAAAACTTATGGACCCACATGGGTCTCGATCTATAATGTCTTCTTCTCCACCACCAAAATGTAAAGATTTCATCTAGGTTCATATTAATAAAATTATTGAAACTGACCAGGTGAAAGTAGTATTGATCGCGTCAGTATGATCACGGTAGATCACTTAGTGGCGCGTTCATGGTCGCGCCATGTAAAGCGGCTTCTAGAGGACACAGACTAAGAAGACACATTCGCTGCACTTTGTCCGATATCTTTCGATTATTTGAAAATTCATAGCTTTCCACCACACTTCAACTCCATAAGCTAAGTTGGATCGATTCGGAAGATCATACGAGAACCTAGATTTTTCCACCACATGGTTTTTGCTTTATTGTGGTTTATTTGCAAAAGTTTCTTGTCTAAAACAATTTCTCCTCCTTCTTCTTCAACTCTTACTATGTCCCCCATAGTTTCAGACGTGTTGAGCAAATACGAGCAGATCCATTATTTGAATATTTGGTAAGTTTAAGAAAACGCAAAGATCGATCTTCAGCGGATTAAAGATCAAACGAAAATCTATAGTGCAATATTATTTTGTGAGAAAATATAATGTAATCCATAACTACTATGTAAACCAGTAACAAAATTGGATCACATCTCTTATGTTAAATTCTTCTTCATATAATGCAAACATCTAAAGGAAGGCATAAATCCGAAATTCGAACTAGTTCCATAATGAAAATTTTTTAGCTTCTGCTGTGGCAGAGAAGTAATTTTTTGTATGACTGGTCAGTTCGCCCACTTTTGCATCAGTACACGAGTTGAGGTAAAGCCCCTAGGATATATACTTGCCAAAACATGAATCTGAAATGCATTTGTATTTACTCTAGTCCTAATTTCAACAACGTCGCCTATTGTTTCTAATGAAAAACCGATAAAACGGCAACCGTCCTATTGCCAGAAGAAAATGTTTTAGAGTAGTTTTAAGCTTTATTCCTTAGCTTCTCAGAGGTGGTCACTTTTATATACATAAGTATATACCTATGTACCTATCTCAAACAAGAAAATTATTAAAAATTTCTATTTCCACCGATGAAAACTATAAAAGCACACAGCAGCATGACTATAACCTGTACTATGTATAACGTTGCTAAGAGGTCCTGTCGGAAAGGCTTATAAGCTTACAAGTTTAAAATTTAATGGAAGACCATTTTATAGTATAAACGACAGTAAAGTCCCTAAGACAATTTACATTTAATCATCGCAGTAACTTTTTAAAATGAACACCTCTCAAGACTACTTCATACAATTTAAGACTAGTTTAGGGTACTGAAAGCGTCATCTATTTCATGGCTCGGGAAGTATCTGCGGGAGACTGTGGTTTCATGGGAGACTATCATCCTTGTTAAAATGAGTTAAGTTAATAATAGTTGAGTCAAAAGTGTCGTAAATATGTAGTAGTAAGGAAATATGGATTTTTTTCTGTAGAAAAAAAGAAAAAGATATTCTGTAACTTACTACCCAAAATTGATCTCAAACGAAACGTCTTGTTACTTTGACTAAAAGTCAATTTGGACACCAATTCATAATTCAGTGATGTATTGAACATCGCATCGCGAGCGGCAACTATTTTGGTGGAACGAAATTAAAGTTTTGTGTCTTTAAGTATGCTTCCATTATATTCATGTAGACCATTTCGCATTGCAATGAGTACAAGCTTTTTTTGATATTTCTTTGAAGGAAAAAGTATCACTTAATTTTCACTTAATTTAGCAGTATTCTGAGTCTAAAGCAGTTTCTGGAATGAGAATAAAGCTAACTCGTTAGCTAATAAATTTTTGTCAATGACTTCATTCTTCAGCGTGACTAACATTTTTTACAGCTTGTCGAAATGAATTTAGAATGACTGTTGTACTATAATTTTGAAGTCGTCCTTGCAGCATTCTTGCCTCAATACCTCATTATCTATGTTAAATTATTATTCATTATTAACTTCAACTACTCAGCAATGACATACGTGTCTAATTTTATTCGCTTCGATAGTTGATAATTCAGACTCCTTTTCGAATAAAACTACCTTCTAAATTCAATTCTTTGGAATTATAATTTTAAATTGGTTTGCGCAATTAAAAAATTAGTTCCATTACAAGGAATTGTAATTTTTAATTAAAAATAAACAATTAATATACTGGACACATTTTTCAATTCCGTTAAAAGTAATTGTACTTGCAATTTGGTCATTCTTTATTCATCAAAGAAATTTAAAAAAAAAAATTTAAACTTATAATCAATTACTTTTATAGGAATTAAGTTCTAATTGATGTAATAGGAATTATTCATCAAAAACTTATTTTTTCTTTATCTTTATGCATTACTTTTATTATCGTAATTGTATTGTAACTAAGAAGAGAGGTTAATACCATTTTAGAATTTTTTGCAACTATATTTGAGTACATAAGAATTTTTCTAATCTAATCCTCTACAAAAGCAAGGACATTGAACTCAAAATTTTTCTTTTTTTTTAATCTAAAGTTGCTAAATTTGGAGTTGATTTTCTTTATTTAGAAAGAATTAGTCTGGACACGTTCTTACATACATACGTAATAACAAATTTAAAAATGGAGTTGATTTATTTGGCTTCAGAGTGACTCAAAAAATACATAGTCTGACATATTAAAGCCGAGTGAAGTGTAATTTTGTAGTTTTCATATTTATACGGCATAGCTTATCTTCTGTATATCGCAGCTTCTCTTCACTGGTTTTTTAACTGTTATCGGCCTACATACAAATTCCAGAGAGCAAATAATTTTGGTTTGTCTATAAGCACATGAAAATTGTAGTAGTCCAGAGGGATGGACACCGCGACCAGAGTTACAGGTCTTACTGGCCTAGTCGTTCCTACTTTGAACCTTAACTTTAACCTAAGTAGCCCAGGCAGTGTTGGGCATAATCTGTTTCCAGTGTAATTTAATTAATAATTCTATTACAGTTTAGTCAAATTACCAAGTAATCTAATTAAATTGTGTTTGATTACATTTCAATCAGATTACTTATGAGAGAATATGTAATGTAAAATGTGTAATCTATTACAATATAATTAGATTATTTTTTAATTTAATTACATTGTAGATTACTTAAATGTATTTATTAATATAATGAAATGATTTGAAAGATAATAAATTTGCTCTCGTACGAAATTAGTTTAGTGAGTTTTATGAAGAATGAGAATACGAATGTCTTAAATATCTTAAATGTAATCACATTAATTAGATTAACATGTAGTGGAATTAATATGTATTCGATTAATCTGTAATCAAATTAACGTGTTATCACTCTACGTGTTAATCGATTACATTATGTAATTATGGAAATGAAATACATTAGTAATCTGTTACAAAGTAATCTGATTACAGATTACATGATTAATTGTAATTTTTAATCGTTAATAAGATTACATTTTGCCCAACACTAAGCCCAGGTATTCAGACACTTGAATCAATATAACTACCATTTTAGACGAGTGTTCAATGTTGGCTACTAATTCCCTATTGTTGGTCAGTCATTAGTACATACAAAATTACAAACATATATTCATAAAAACTCTGTTGAAACCAGATATTTTTGGTCACCTTGTTTTTCTAAGACGATTACGAAATTTGCGCAGCTTTCTTGAATTTCCCTCTTTAAGCTACCTGCACTATTACGCAATATGACTTTGAGTATATAATTTTGACGTATCCTTCAGATACACGTATCGCAAATAAACATTCTCTAGAAAAACATGTTACGTAAGAAACGAATTTATTTCGTTGTACGTTTGTTTTTTATCTACACACATTTTGATTTTACTTTAAAAGACAAAATATTCACAATTAGACTGACACGAAAAAATTTCTTTCATAAAGGGCGGTATGCTAGAGCCAAGGATTTCCTGTTCCTGCACAAAATCTGGGTAAAAAAATTAAATATATTAAAGGAACTTTTAAAATAAATAAAATAAATTGCAATGATATGCTAGAACTCAGATTAAAACTTAAAAGTTTTAAGATTTTATCTAAGTTATAGCATTTTTTATTTTACAACGAAACTTTTGTTATGTACGAGTATATCACTACTCTCTCGTTAATACGTTGCTTGATTAGCCGACAAACATTGTTATCCGCCGTTTTTTCAGTAGGTACTTGAAGGACCACTGTAAAACTCTATAATCCGCCGATTCTTTGAATTTCTCTACTAGTCCACCATTAAAAATCCAGGGACACTGGCCGAGTTGTCTCACACTTATATGAGGCCATATTTGGGAACTCAATTCAATCAGAATCGAGTAGGGCATGTAAAACTATACAGACGAATGAAAAATGAAACATAATTCCACGAAAAATGATAGCAAAACTCCATAAAGCTCCTATCGCAATAATAATCCAGTCAGTAGGGGTTTTTGCCCTACAAAAGGTTGGGTAGTTGTGATTTTTATATATATTATTCAGTTCCGGACCCCGATGAAAAATCCAAGTTTAGACTTGAATAGGTTATGAGCTAATAAATGTTTAACGGCTACAGTGTGCACATATGTAGGTATAAAATTCAAATTAAATATGAGAGTCCACAATTTACAGTTTTTATAAAAAAAATTATGGTAACCACCTTTTTGTAAACAAAAAACAATGTCGAATTAAAAAATAGGTAAGGAAATCCAGAATTCCCACCATAACTCCTGAGGGGAGAAGAATACGTGGCTGGTCTAGCAGTCGTTGGAAAGATCATGAATTTTTGCATACAATGAGCTCTGTAAATGTCCATACGCTCTGTACTTTTTAAAATACAGGGTATTTTGTGAAAGACTACCGAATTTTCTTAATCACCCTGTAACTACGAGACGGTTGAGATGTCATTTTTTTGGAGGAATGTTCAGGTTTCCGCCGCTGTACACATCAGACTTACAAAAAAAGTGTTTTTACAAAAAATATAAGGAATTTAATCTTTTTCAAATTTATAGTTATACATTAGGATCAACCGTTGAGAAATAATTTTGAAAAAACCAATTTTTGGTACCTTTAATCCAAGATGGAGAACCGTGCAGAACCCCCAAGGGTCTAAACTTGGATTTTTTAATATATCAGGGCCTGAAACTGAATAACATACATAAAAATCACAACCATACCACCTTTTGTAGGGCAAAGGCCTTCTTTAGTCCCTATCGACTGACCCATAAAGCTATTCTTGCAATACATGCGGCTCTTTTCTTTACCATGTTTACATTGTAATTCGACAATTTCACTAATCTGACACTAGTTTGGTTTTGGTTTGGGCGGATTAATGAGAGAGTACTGTACTTCTTCAAAGTTCTTTAAAAAAAAAAATTATCTTCGGAAAGAGGATAATTACAAAAATTTGCAACCATTATCGGATAAACACGAACCTTTCATATATAGGACAGAATAAATTATCATAATTCAATCGCTGGCCAACGATAAAGCAACTTTAATCCCGTTGTATTACCTCGACTGCACATTCGCGATAGATTGGATGGCTATGTGTGTGTAGCGTATTAGTAGAAGGCTTTTGACTGGATTAACAGAGAAAATTTGGAAAGCTCTGGGAACTCGGAAGACCATCATCTATCAAATAATCGAGATTATAATGGATCTGTATATCTATCAACATAGGATTATATTGTCCGAGTATATTCGACGCTTCTACTACATTTTGTTCTGTATAATAACAGACATCCTTGAAAGCCTTTTCGACAACAACTTCGACAGTATACGATGAAGATTATTTGTCATCGATCAGGTTTAACTTCTTAATATATAAAAATCCCGTGTCACTGTGTTTGTACACGCTAATCTCTGAAACCGCCCAACCGGTTTCAATTAAATTTTGTGAATGTATTCGGTTGGCTCCAGCTTGAAAGAGAGGATAGTTTTGGACACGATAGATGGCATTGTTGTCGAGGTCTAGATATCTGCCTCGACATTGAAAGATGAAATTTTGTACACGGCGTTTTAATAAAATTTGCAAATACAAGTTCAAAAATGGACATAACCGGGCAACTCCTTCGTAGGGTTGCCAAACAAATATTTCGTTTTTTAGTATATATTTGGACCCTGCCTGACAATGAGTAACCCAGAGAGCCAAAATTTTAGTTTTTCACTATATATTTGGAAACTATTTGAAAAAGTGGATACACGGAGAGCTGAAATTTTGTACACGGCGTTTTCATGGAAATTGCAAATAAAAATTCAAAAATGGGCCAAATCGAACTACTTTTTTTCGTGTTGTCATACAAAACTTTAGTTTTTCACTATATATTTGGAAAGTGTCCGAGAACGCGTCAACGTGAAGAGCTCAAATTTTGTACGCGGCGTTTTCATGAATATGGTTTTCACTATATATTTGGACACTGCCTCACGCGTCGACGTGGAGAGCTGGAGTTTTGTACACGGGACATTCTTGAAAAAAAAAAAAAAAATTAAATTAAGTTCAAAAATAGGACCAATCGGGCAACAGCTTCGTAGGGTAACCATACCAAAAATTTTCTACGTGTTGTTTTCATAGCAATGGTAAATAAAATTTTAAAAATGGACTAAATAAGGGGTAACCCAATTAGTGATGCCATACAAAACTTTTGTTTTTGGCTATATACCTAGTAGCTGCCTGCGACCAATCGGGCAACTCCTTTGAAGGGTTGTCATACCAAAATTTCGTGTTTTAATATATATTTGGGCACTGCATGAGAACGCGTCGACGCGGCAACTACACTCTCCCACACATATGAATGTATGCACGCACACGAACACACACATACAGACATAGGGTGAATCCCTATAGAGTACGGAATCGTGCCATCAAGTAAAATAATAGCTTAGATATTATTTATCTCTAACCACCCAATCCCACCCCCACCCATCTAGGTATCTATATTATCACCGGGCAACGCCGACGGGCCCCCCTAATATTAGATAAAAATCAAGAGGTGAGTTTCTAGATTAGCTAATTCTGAATATGGAACTTACAACTTTTATACTTTGCGGTTGTGGAATGTGGAAGGGCACCCAATCCATAATCTATCTATACTTGAAGGCTTCATTAAAGCAGGTGATGCTATGATCTTGCGCCAATTCACTTTCACTTCATACTGAACTGGATAGTGAAAAAGTAAGTCACAATCGAGATCAAGTCCTTTTTCGTCTAAATTCTTAATAAAGCTCAGAAGTGTAGATGCTAACTGACTATTGCGTTAGGACAAAAGGTCTTTAATTACTGGACATTTACTATGACGAATTCAACCACTGTTAACGATATATTTGAAAATACAATATTAAAAAAACAAATTACCATCATCGTTCCATTGAAACAATCGTTTCCATTCCATAAGGATATAAACAATAAAGACACCTCATCCATAGTAGAATTCATTTCTACTACCTCACCATTGCGGAAACTTAATTTAAATTTAACTAGCACACGTAATAATTAGAGTGATAAAACAAGCGATTTATTTCTTGCAAGGCAATTATCCGTTTCATCTCGCACAGTCATTACGAGTAGAGTCCTCAGCCGTATTTATAACCCTTCGAATCCGACTCATATTTCAGTCAATTAAAGAGAACATGGCTATGCCCTGTAATAGCTGCAGTCCTTAAGTTCACATATAAACACGAATGGATAGCTCCGGGCTACTTGCCACTTAGGAATTGCAGTATTTTTCTTGTCTCGGGTCTATATTCTTGGGTACCGAACAGCTGTTCGAATTTTTTTGCACCTTTCACGTAAATCAGTGCGGATTTCTGTAACGCTACGGATTAAATTCAGTTGAGGAGAGTAGTTGTAAGTACTTGGGCAAAAAGCGGTCTTCCAACCACATGAAGACCACTCCAAGTGCATCAGGGTTCTCGTAAAAACAAAATCGAGGAATGCCTCAGCCGCAATAGCAATAATTGCTCGTTTTAGCTTATTTATCTCTTCGTTTTGAGCATCGTTTTCAGAAGATGGTAAAAAATATGAACTTGAAATCGCACTGAATGGAATGGATGGATATGTACACATATGTATATATAGAGGAGCAGCCGATCCAAGGTAAGGCCAAGGTAGTAGAGTATAGGTACCGCGCGACCAAAACACGAAATTATAACCGGAGCATCTTGGAGCATCTTGGAATCTTCAACAGTTCTTCTTGAAAGGCGAAAAAAAATCATCATCGGAGAAAATAAGCAAATAACTCGCGTTGGTCCATTGCCATACACACGTCAGCAGCATATTCTTGATATAAGCTCGTGCAACAGCAGCTAGCTGTAGCTATACGGCTAAGAATAAGAAGAGTCGTCCAGTCTCAGTGCCTGATTGGGATTCAGAGAGTGTAAAAACCGAGATTGCCTCGGGCTATATTCTGCAGGTCTCGTTTTTGTGTTACAGAGTGCCCAGTGCAACCAGCGGCTGATTGTTGTTAACGATGACCTCCTAGAAGGAATACCTACTCTCGTACCGCTAACATGAAAACAAGCGGCGATTGATACCAACTGCAAATATAAAATGAACTAAATTGAATTACTTTGTATAGTTGTGGACTAGATAGAAATGCTGGGCATCGGGCACTATAATCTGGAGGGTAGTATTGCAATTATTTGGATCCAGAGACTCATCTAATGGGAAGTGCAAGATTCTGCTTGCGGCCGAGACCGACATCGGGAGCTGCGGTGCGACTTAAATTAGTTTTAATTCTACTGGAATCAGAAACCTTTTACCGCTTGAATAAATTATCGCAGAAAATAAAAAGATGATATCAATACTGAATTCAGTAACTCTGAGTGGCATAGAAAATGCAAATTTACTAATAGAAAATAGGCACCTTGCATGGAAAAGATTAAAAAGGTCGTCGTTGAGATGATCATTATTATGTCTTCAGTCCTTAGGCGAAATGGAACTAGATGAAGAAATTCATTTCTTAACATTACTTGCATCCGATGGACTTGCGTACTAAGAATATTAGATATCCTGAACTGCACAGTATCTATGTATAAGTGTTTCCATTCGTTTTCCATGTCATTCGTGAGTTTATTTGAAAATCCGTACAATATTCGCACGGATTTTCTTGCATTTAACTCAAAGGAATTGAACTAAGGTTTCAAGTCTTTTATTAATGGTAGTTGAAATTAAGCAATTTCACTCAACTGTTGCAAAATTTAAGGTATTTTCGATACTTTGCCTTTGTATTTTAAAATGAATTTCCATGAATTTTAATATTTTTCCATTATTTTTATAAGTCGCATAAAAAATCCTTATGTGAGCAATCCATTCCTGGTCTTCCTCCTACTAGAAACATATGGCTTCATGATCAGGCGCTATAGGCGTCTTAAAACAGGTGAAGTTGTAAGCATGTACCGTGCTGAAATAGGGCTACTATGGATGTTAGTCTAGCGAAACAACAATTTTTTGGTACTAAATTACACTATGCCATCCAGCCAAGAATTTTGTAACAAAACGTATGAAAATTAGGAGTATACAGGAACGACAAAACTATCTGCGAGCAGGATCGCAATGAACTAAATTGATTTTTTACAACTCAATTGAGCGATGAGCATGCTAGGACTGTCCACTTCTGGTATATCCTAAATCCTACCCTAATTGCTACTAAACCTCGTTGTCTGTAGTACGTTTTATTAAGATTTTGCTTTCATTGATCGACACATCTTCAACTCTTGTTTAATGTCCCCTTCTGTTCCTGAGTCATGGAAATCGGCTATTATCTTGCCTATCCCCTAGGCAGGATATCCTCAAGAAACTTTTCCCATAATCTCCTAGAGATTTCAGACCAATCTGTATCTTAAGTTTTTTGTCTAAAGTTCTGGAAAAGCTAATTAGTTTCCAGATTTTTGTTCACTTGGAAAGTAACAATCTCTTATCCTGTCGGCAGTTTGGTTTCGATCTTTGTCACAGCTACTAGACTGCCGTACTAAAAGTGACTAGTTACTTAAGGGCAGCCTTTTGATCTGAATAGTCCTACCATTTTAGTTCTGATTGATTCTTAAAGGCATTCGATAGTGTTATTCACAGCTTATTACTGCATAAGATATTTCACTTTCTTGGCTTTACGACTTCCGCTTCTGCTTTTATTGGGAGTTTCTTGTCAGAACGCCGCCAACGGGTAATGGTGGACTATAAGTTATCTAATTCACTTCCTCTTCCGACTGGCGTACCCCAGGGATCAATCTTGGGGCCGTTGCTATTTAGTTTATTTTTCAATTACCATCCTCTAGTTGGTCTAGTTTGTCGCGATGTCAGGAACAACTAAATCTGAACAGACCTATTGGCCAATTCGATGTTGTTCGTCAATTAATTCAACAATGAAAAAAATTTATATTTCAATTAACAGCCCAAGAGTGAGAAAAATAAAAGAAAGTGAACGTTAGAAAAAGCAAATTGATGGATATGTAAAATATCGAATTTAGAATCCACATGCAATTAGAACTGCCACACGTGTATTAAAAGGTTATTTATAACATGAATGAATTTACCTTTACAACAACTGAACTGGACAATTAAATCGAAGTGAATTAAAATCAAATACATAAATCAGGGTTATGTAGGTAAAAAATTAAATAAATTGAAGAAATGAAATTATGGTTACATATTCAGTCACCGTATGTGCGAAATCTAGCAGTCATTTTTAAAAATAATACCTACCTATTTCTAGCACGGTTCGTCAGATAGTAAAAATTATTACACCGCATTTCATAGGATTTCATATTCTGAAGAACTTTTCGGTACAATAAAAACATCTAGGGCGGATCATTTTCACAGTATACGTTAAAAACCTAAATTTTTCTATAGCAACAACAAAAACGGGTTGCCCAATTCAGCACATTTTTGAAATCATTTTTACTATTTCTATCAAATACCGTGTACAAAATTTCAGCTCTTTAGTTGACGCGTTCTCAAACAGTGTTCAAATATATAATGACAAATGAAATTTTTATATGGCAACCCCACAAAAGAGTTTTTCCATTTTCGAAACTAAATTTACTTTTCTTAAAAAAAAAAACAAAAAGCCCGTGTGCAAAATTTCAGGTCGAGTTTTCGTGAGGAGAGACAGACATATAAAAATCAAAATAACTTTTAATATTATGCATGCGTATCCAATCCGCATTGCTCTATCAGCATTATTATTGTGCGTTACAAACGAAATGACAAACTTAGTATACCGTATAATTTCATCTATGGTATAAAAAGTATTCGGAGAACTTGTTCACTGAAATTCTGGATGAAGATCATTCTATTTATTTTTACAAAATAGGATATTTCATCAAATTTGGATTTGAAGCAAAGAAGAGGAGATTCTTAGATCGATGAGCTTTGAGAGCTGTCAGAGTACAAAAACAATTTAGCATTGATGGTAACTTATTTATATATAGAAACCGAAGAGCAGTGAACCTAAAATCCCTAAAACTAGAATTGACAGATACAAACAGCTTAATTTTCTGTAAGCAAGAATTGAATTTTCTTACTAGTAACAGCGGAAGCGGATCTAAAATTAATGTCGTCAAAAATTCGGTATTGAAATCATTTGTGGAAAAGAAAAGTAGATGACTAGCTACTTCAATTGTAAAAAAAAAATATTAAAAAATATAATTTATGGAGATACACCAATTAAAAAGTAACTAAATGTCAAAATACCGGTAATCCGAAACAATGAAGGAGCTGACATAAAACTTCTCCTCTGAGGGGCGGAGTTTTAGTTTAAATAGCTGAGAAATAGTTAGAGAACTGGAGTACAGAATTCTAGAACATAATATTTATACATTTTTTTTTTTTTTTTTTTATTTTGAGTCATAGAAGCTGCTTATATATAGTCCACAATTTTTATTACACCCTGTATAGAAAGATAGATAAAAGAAAAATTTATAATTGATATGTTTCTGCATTTTTTTTTTTAGAATGCTTCGTTGAAAGATAAAAATAAATGTAATTATCAATATCAAGTTTACAATTCTTCTCCGTTGACTGTCCTTTTTAATATTTATTAGCAAACGATTTATTATCCGAGAAAGTTGCTAATTGGTTTAAAACCGCATTATTCATATGTCCCTAAATCATATCCGGCTCGAAGGACCAAACACATGAAATTCAATCAATTCACAATTAATTGCACTCCAGAAAAATGTTTACAATTATTTTTAACTGTACTTTTTGTACAATAGGTAACAATCAGGTATGTATTTCCTAGTTATATTTTTTTACCGTTATTATTATTATTATCTTGAATTAGTATTAGTAATAAGAAGTATCGTGATTACTACATTGCTTTTTCTATGTTGACGTGGTAAATCCCTCGTAATTTCTTAAAATCAGATACAGTGGCATCTTTAACCTTTAGGTGGAGTCTTTGAAATTATATAACCCTCCATCTCCATCGCTAACTGCTCGAAAAATTATTACGTAATAATACTACCGCAGGACTACGACGACGTTTGTCATCTTTTTAAGATACTATTACTCATGGGATGTCTTATGTTTGGACTTATATTGCTCTAGCAAACTTAAACTCACTATCAAGGGGTTTATTTTTGCTTCATCTACCTATTTTCATCAATAGATATATATGTACATATCTAGAAAGGAGACTTTCACATCACCTTATTATCTTTAATTTATTAATTTTTCGTTCATATTATCTATAATTTAGTTACATTAACTCTGCTGTTTAAAATAAAGGTAACAAATATCACCCAACTATACCCTAAATATCTTTTGAAACTATAAGTATAATAATTGGTAAATGTTTAATTTACTAAAGCAAGCTATAAAGAAATTTTCGTTTATTTACATACACACTGTAGTGAATTTTAGTCAACCCTGTATAAGTTCTAAAAACACCTGTCACATATTATTGAATTAAATCTCTCGCTTTTATTTTCATGTTTCATCATTAACGATATTAACATAATTTTTTACAGAAAAATGTTAAATTAAAAAAAAAGTTAGCAACATAAAAAAAACACATTCAGATTCTACACAAAATTTCTCTCCTCAGTAACAACAAATTTAACTGAACTGATTCAATTCCGAAACAATGGCCTGCATTAACCCCGCAATCAAAACAACTGTTTGAAAAATTTGTAACGCGAATAACATGCCTCAGATGGAGATAAGTTTTGATTAACAAAAATATTCCCACCGGCCCCGATTACAATGGAGAGAAGGTAAAACAATACAAACTGTCCATTTACATGTATGGCTGGGCTGCTGGTCTGCCTGTGCCGGTTTGCATGAGACCAACCTGCGGAGAGCTTTGAGCCGGTAAATTATCGCATTGCATCTAATTTGCGGTAATTATCTAAAAAACAAAACTTAGAAAACAGAAAAAGGAGTACCTAGTAAAAACTGGGACCAAACGGTAAGCAGCCAAGCAAAAATTTCGTATAATTACAATTCTGGAATTACCAAAATCCCATTCCACGTGGTAAGATTTGCCGAGATTCACAGTACTCTCCTATACCCACCTAAATATCCATGTCGGACAGATTTGTGGCGAAAAGCATCAGCAGGTAAAGGTAATGTGGACTCATTACGGCTGCATAGTTACCTCAATTGATGGTGTTTGGCTACGGATTATAACTTCATCGCTCAATTCACATAGGCCACCAGTACCGCTGATGGATATTCGGGAGGGAGAGAAGCGCAGATGAATGGGCGCACTTTACTGTGAAAGAAAAGTATCTCACCTTTAAGACTGGCCGTCTCCAAAAAATTAAAGTTAACAGACCTCAACAAAGAAACGGAATGATTCGCTACGGTCTTCGATCTTTTTGGGGTACCGCTTTTAAGAGCACCAACAACCGCCTAAAGATGAAGATTTGACTGGAGAATCCAACCGCAGCTCTCCAATAGACTGGCTGCGCTTGAAAAACAATTAAAGCAGCTGATTTTCACACGTTTTTTAGGCAAGTTTTGGGTCGCTAAGACTTCAAAAGATTTCCAGTCGTAAAGTGAGGTGCTGGCCGGCCAAGCTTTATCTGCGGTTCATAAATCGCGATCACGCGAACGCCGCCGCTTAGATAGACGACGATCGATGGCTGACAGTGTTTGTCAGCACATTCACATAGCTAACTTGACTGGCGCAGAGTGAGTATGGAGTATGATGATCTGATCGGAGGATTCGGGCTGCTGCTGCTGCTGCTGTTGTACTGTTGCTTTTGCCGCTGTTGCTGTTGAACAATACTGATACTACTATATACCCGGCCCGTCTGTCTATCTGTCTGTCAGTCCCACAGTAGTTGCGAAGAGTGACGGGCTGTTTGTTTGCTTTGCCCGCACTCCACAGCATTCGATATATAAATAACGCTTTATCTGGATCGAATCGATCAATTTGGGAACAAATAGCTCGCACAAAAAATTACTCTACAATTGCACTGGCGACGGGCAGTGATGAAGGAATTTGTGCTCTGTGGATGGGGCCGCTTACGAAATCGTGGGAACCCCGCTCGACTATTATAAATCAATTTTGATGGTCATAGCCGTTGGTTGTTGGCTTTATTGTTCCATATCGTACCGCGTCAAGCTCAAGACAAGTAGATTGGACGTATGAATTGGGTCTCGGGTGCGCGGACGCAGTCCGTTCGCTGAGCGAAGCATTATGATTTCGATACGCTGTTGTGACGAAAAGGAGTTAGTTCTTCATCAACGGCTCAGCATGACTTCATAGATTTATTTTTTTTTTCACCTGTGAATTTCTTTAATATAGATTTTGCAGAGCTTGGGAACTTTCTCGATATTGTTACAGTCATTCTGTGAGTAAATAAGAGCTGTGCTCTATTAGAGTAATTGATCGTCTAAATGTGTTATCCATAATCGATACTGCATAGGTGGTGAACAAGTATGTTATTGAGAAGGTATCGATCCCATGCCATTTGGTATTTATTATTCTTATTATTATTATTATTTTTTGTAAATTAAAAAATATTTATTATTCGAAAGTACGACAATGGTGTTTTGAAAATATGATCGTTAGTATTTACTTCTAGGACGATTCTGAGAGTTTTGCTTTCCCAAGGACTCTTCGGCACATTAAAAATATCTGAAGCCGTTTTCTCAGTATACATGTAGTGAAAAACGAAATTTTAGCATAATAACGCTGCGATGGAATTGGCCGATTTTGGTCAACTAAAACAGGGGCGGATCCAGTTATGGGGCGGATCCAGTTATGGGGCGGGGGGCCCCTTGAAAACCACAAAAATAAAAATTGCAGTAGTATTCTACTGTACTTTTTGTAAAAAATATAAATATCTCTGGAAGCGTTCAATTTTATATGTTTAAGAACGCAGCCCTTATGGCTTTAGGTCATGGTGATTTAAGCCTATAGAGAAAGCAGGAAGTGCTGATACCTGTAAAATGCATATACATGTGTATGGCTTTTCTAGGGGTGCTTGAAGCAAGACAGAGGTGAAGAAAATTGCGCAAAGTAGTACTTTTAAGATTTTTAGAACTTTTTGTTTTCAATATTTTGTGCATCTATGATAGGCATATCACCTGGGGTCTATTATGGTCAAAAGTAAAAGAGACACCCTGCCTGAAAATATCCAAAATATCGTGAAGTAGTGATTCCCACATTTTATATCGTTAATAGGTTCCCAACATTCTACAATGAAATTTTGAATATGTTGTTCGAAAAGCTGGAACCGATTTTATTTTAAAGTAAAAAACCATTACTGTCAATTAATTAGGGAGGGGCTTCGAACCCCCCTCGCAGTGCTCCTTACTGGTAATATACGCACATGGTATATGGAGTAAAAAGTTATGTTCCATCTGAGCACAACGTCACTAATTGCCAAATTTCAAAGGAAATGTATGGGAATTCGTTTTTTTTTCTATTCATTTTTTGCAACCTTTCACTGCATAATTAATTATTTTAAAAGATTACCTTTGCTTAACTTCTGTTAAATATGCACTTACAAGCTCAGTTCGATTTATGCGCTTACAATTTCTTCACAGTTGGCAAAATTTAGGCAACCGATGACGCAATGAAAAAAGGAAAAGTGATTTTCTCATACTGAGATGGAACATACCTGCTATACGCATATGAAATGCGGAAATTTTATTTATTTTTATCTTGTCCCAACACAGACCTGGGCAATACTTAAGTACAACTAAAAGTACATTTTCTTACTTAAGACTTATTACTCAATACTTTTGAAATGCCCTACTTAGTACTTGAACATAACTACTTGCTTCTATTTACTTGTACTTAAGTACCAAGATTTTTACTTAAGTATTTCTGAGTCTATTAAGTACCTACAAATATCTAACTCTTCGTAGAAAAGCAAACACAATCTTTAGCGCAACTGCTTTTTTGTTGAGTTTTAAAACACACAAAGAACTGTCAAAGCATTTGCCGCACTCACGCGTCAAGAAAGAACCTCAGACAAACTAATAACATACAAACAAGACTGGGCAAATAGAACAAAAACCAGTAACGTCTCTCTCGAATATAAAATCGATGATGCCTCGACTTAATGACATAACCAAGGGTAAGCAAGCAATGCCTCGCCCCAATATAAAATCAACGATGCCTCGACCTGATGTAGGCAAGGCCTCAAGTTTTTTTTAGACATTTACTGGAAATTTTTTGTTTAATTTTTATGTATTATTGGAGGCGACAATTGATGCTTGAGCGGACCTCTAATAGTTTTTATGAGTTTAGCAATGAGAGGTGAAAGTTTTACTCTACGTGCAGCGTCGAAAACTATAAAAAACTATAAATAGTAGCCACTGGTTACTACACATATTATAGTTTTCAAAAGGTATTTCCTATTTATTAATATCTATTAACTGAACTAGACAAACTTTATTATATTACTGCCAACGTACAATGATTCTAAAAAAGTACTTTAAAAAGTACTTCAAAAATGACTCAGTCCTTTTTATAGACTTAGTAGTTACGCTAAAGTACTCAGGCCTAAAGTACTTGTACTTTTTTTTTAGGTGCTTTCTCAGCTCTGGTCCCACACGGTACTCGAACTCACAATTTTTAGAATCAGTCATAGATGGAGATTAGAAGAATTTTAAGAACTTTTATTATTTATTTTTTTAGTAAAAGAGCGTGGATAAGCGAAAGAGAGAAAATTCGAAAAAGTTTTTAACGACAACTTTATCTATCCACCAAAACTTTCAACAGATTTGATCCTGCGTTGTAATTAAAGAAAGCTTTCCAAGACGATAATAAAAGCAACCCGTAGGAATTTTCCATAGGAAATAAACGTTGTGTCCGATGTGTGCTGTATAAATTTATCCCTCAAAAAGACTAAAAAAATTCGCAAATAATACCACGAGTACCAACCTACGATCCCATCCCAAATCGGGGTGAAAATGTCCTGTTCATTACAAAGGACAAAGACAAAAAAAAGGCAGTCCTTTAGTGCTGGAAGCTATCCAAAAAACTACGGCAACAGGATATCTCGTCATAGGTTATGTTACATCAGAATATTCTGAATTTGAATTGTGTGAACCATTTGGGCAAGGACTTTTGTTAATTAATTTCACTTACAGCATGCGTCTGATGAAGTGCTTCACCATCGCGGATAGCAAACGTAACAGTAACTATTTTTTAAATGATTCGCCCAGATTGGTCAGACAGAACCTAAATATTTGTAGTCTTTTCAATATATATTCACAACAAACGAAATGAAACCTTTATTCAAGGACTTGTGATCCAGATGTTATTATAATACCTCACGTTGAAGTGCATGTGTGTGTTAAAATACTGTTTTTTCAATCATTATCTCTATGACAACCTGGGGAAAGAAATGAACACGAATCAAGTTTTTTTCATTTTGACATACTTAACTATGTGTTAGGTTAACTTTTTTCTAATAATTTCATTCAATATTGGTGACATATTTGAATGTACGTTAAGGGATTCCCCGATCTTTTATCACCGATACTTTTAAGACTTTATTGGGAACTATACTGATAAGGGAGAGGAACAGAATTGCTTCTCGACTATATATATGTAATCTATTAGGCTATAGCATGACACAAAGAACAAGATATGGCCGGAACATCTGTCAATTAGTTGCTTGCCTACTTTAGCGATAATTGTCAAAAATTTGTTCGTCTCAATTTCAATCGTCCTTATCATATCACAGTGAAACAAATTTTCTATTTGGAAATTTTTTCGCTTTCCCACTAGCACATAATTACTTTTCCCGAAGTGATTTAAACGAAGAAACTATAATGTTTTGGTAAATATTTTCATATATTCAAAACGTATTTCAGTCAATAATATACGAAAAACTCAAAACAAATTCGCAGGAAATGACTATAGTCACCGCATGACGTAGCAACACAAAAAATTCCTCACGAATCGGCCATACCTTGTTATCTTTTATTTGTTCAAGAAGGCCTTTTTTTTTGGATTCTCCGGTATATAGCAAAAACTAAAAAAAAAAATTTATTTGTTATTTCATCACACAGCCCATTTGATTTTGAGTGACAAGATTCAAGTCTTCGTTTTGACTCATCAACAGGTCGCAAATAGTGAAATTGAGTGACTTGAGAAACAAATGAAAAAAAAAGAACAAAAATAAGAAAAGAAAAAATGAAAAAAAACAAAAAAATTGAGAAAAATACAAGAAAAAAATTTTTATTAAAAACCAGATTCATTCGAAACGGACCGAACCTGTGTACGCCCGCAGTGGGCTGAAAAAAGAAAAAAAGAAAAAGGAAGCGTTTCGTGTTAGCAGAAAACCTTACACTCATCAGTACGGTACGGTACGGTTTTTAAGTGACTCAGTTTCACTATTTGGGACTTGTTGATGAGTCAAAACCAAGACGTGAAACTTGTCACCCAAAATCAAATGGGTTGTGTGATGAAATAACAAATAAAATTTTTTTTATCTTTTGCTATATACCGGAGAATCCGAAAAAAATGTCTTCTTGAACAAATATAAGTTTTCCCCGGTAAAAAATCTTAAAGAGTAACTCTAATTTTGCTTGTTATCTTTGTATCATGAGGCTATAGCATTATTGGACTAAATATAACAAGCTAAAACTTCATACTTTTGTTAGATTCCTCATTTTTGTTAAATACAAGTTCTCGCTGTTGCCTTGTTATAAATGGTTGAAGTTTTAAAAGATAAAATAAAAGAGGAAAAACATAGTATGGAGTAAATAAAGAAGTTTTCCTCCACTCTCCAGGAGCCCTCTCTCGATGGCAGTGGTCGACTAGGTCCACACCTTCGTTTCTTTCAAGTAATCATAGCGACACTGTAAAGATATTAATCACAGTATCATTGGCTGAATAGGAGATGGCAGCAAAACTATGCCATCCATATCTTCAAGGTGAGGTAAGGTGTGCTCTGTTTTGTTTTTGGCACGATTTTTTTTTTTTTTTTTTTTTTTTTTGTTAATAGCGTCGTGACAGCGGCAGAATTTCATAGTACCAACCCCACACTCCCCATCAATAGTCTGGAGTGAGCTATCATTTTCGGCTGACAGTCTGAACTTTACGTCCAAATCCACTCACTCACCAAATTCCATAATAATTATATCATAAATACAAGTGGTAAGAGAAGTCAGTCGCCTGGAAAGAGGAAGGTCCCAGATTCAAAAACCGGACTAGGCGGTTGTTTTTCTCTTATAATTATGATTTAATTGAGAATCGCGAAAATATTACCAGAAAATTGTGATACCTAAAAAATGCGATAGTGATGTAAGTATGCTAAAGCCATTTCGTATACCTTTGCAGGACACCTTAAATCGTAAGAACTCCTTCAGAGATAGTTGAGGATCTTAAACCGGCATATTACAGAATCAAGAGGATTCGATTGTAAGCTACGGCGATACACGTGAATTTTTGTCAAGTCCCCGTTGGGCCGTCATCGGAAATCGACAACTTACACCTTGCTGTTAACATCAAGTAAGAAAAGACTAAATACCTAAAATCTTTAACTAGACATGGAGTTGGACGGTGACTGATTGGAACTTTGACCATAGATTCTCTCAAAAATCTCAAAGCACAGCTTAACTTTACTTCATTAATACATCTATGAAGCTATGAACTAGGAATTTAAACTTTTTTGAAAGATGCAATGATATTCGCCTCTACTTTCAGCTTATTCATGGAATGGTTTACCGTGTTGCATAAATGCAAACTGGCTGTGCTTTGAAAAATAGTCTCCACGAGATTAACTAAAATAGATTCCATACTCTGAAGCAGAAAAATAAACACAGTGCTAGATAATTGCTCAATCACGATCACCGCAGCTAAAGGCTTAATACAAGGAATAGACATATTTCCACTCCTGTGGTCGATAGTAATTGACGACGTCAAACTGAAGTTGGCCAATTTAGAATTTAAAGTACCTACATACAAAATTGCGTAGGCCACCATACGGACCAAGCATGATCAGGTCATATCCGACTTAATGCAAGAGAACCCTTCCCAAAGTCCACATGTCATATTCAAACTAAGGCATGAGCATAAACTCAGTAAAACGGTAATCATTCCCTTTACGAGAAAAAATAAGCTCCACTTTTCGATAATACAAAATTCACCTTTTCAGTCAAAGTCAAACTTCTATAGAGGTTATTCTTAATAAAACAAAAACTTATCTGAAATTTGCATCTATTTAGGATGAGGGAAAGAGCTATGGGAAACCAAAAATGGTATATTGGCTAAAAAACTGTCGTTAGACACAGGATCACCTATGCGGCTCTCAAATATTGGCTAAAAGCTAATTGAAAATAACCGAGAGACGAGACTCGATGGTTGGTTTGTCTAGAAGTAACTATGGTGCCAAAAGCTCTGTCCTATAGCAGGAATGGTGTTCAGGCCTCACTGAGTTTTCCTGATATTTCCTCGATGCTTTTTTTCCCCAGTTTATGCTTCCTAAAAAGATACACACAAAAAATCCACAAAAAATGGACAACTACATCCCAATATTTATGTTTTGCAATGACATTTCCACGACATGACGTCAGCTTGTTTCGCCGCTCTCAGAGTTCAATGCAATGCAACTTCGAGATCGAGTGTTGCCAGGGCAACCCATCATGAAGCCAGAGACGTAGCGGTTCACAGCCGCTATAAAAAAACGATGAGCCACAACAAAATTACCAATTCTCGTATCAGAATTTACTCGGAACGTATCATCTTCAAGAATTTAATCGGTTTCCTATCCTTTACAAAAAATTTAATTTTTGCTTCCATCTAAGCCGGAATTTCCTCCTACTGCAGGAATTTACATCAGCTTCCCCTTATCCTTCACCTAAGTAGGAATTTGCACCTACTGCAGGAATTTACCTCTGCTTCATTTCCATCCTACACCTGAACAGGAATCTACTCCTGCTGTAGAAATCTACTTCTGCTTCTATTCCCGAGCTCACACGGGCAGCACAGACAAACTTCATATTGTTGCGACAGTATACGTCAATTTTGTTAGTAGTTCAACTCTACTTTGCAGTCTTAAACACAGCAGCACACGCCTGCAGCTACTTGCTGCATCGTTTTCAATTATTCTAGAGAGGCCCATACGTAGCAGTTTGCTTTATGAAAACTTAAATCCTGTGAATTAAAGGAAAATTCTTCTTCTTAATTTTAAATTTAAGGAGATCGCTTTGGGACAGCTTCAAACGTTTTGGAATTTTTTTTATTTGAATTGGGTTAAGAAATTTTAAAATAGTATTAGTAGATCTAAGTTTAGACTGAATTCACAGTGATAGGGTAGATTAAGGGTGTTGTCAGCAATATATTAAAATCAAATTTTATATTTCAATTAAAAAGTTGAGTTGTCCTTTTACAACCGGCAACCCTTCGCTTGAGCACAAAACTTACACATGGATTGAAAACTTGCGACCCAAGCAGGGTCTCTGGAACAACGTAGGCCACAACAAGGTCGATTGTTCACTATAGCTGGCATGGAGTCCTTAATGAATCTTGCAGGTGGAAAAAGGAATTGATCTCCTGTCCTATCAGATTGCAAAGAGAAAAAGCAGTACAAACTGGGTGACCTAATTGGTCAGTCTAGTATCTTAAAATGGATATGCTTCGCTAAAGTGACTAAAATATCTGATATACATATAACTACACAAATTCGTTAGCGAAAAAACATCCAATAAGAAATTGTACATACTACAATAATTGGGTATTTCATGAAATTAACAACAAATAAAATCCAATTACATTCCATCAGACACGAGTAGAAAAATTCCTAGAATTAGATCTTGAAAGGTGCTATACAAAACACCGGGGGAGCCAGAATTTGCGCAGTAAAATATATTAAAAGATATATATGTATATGATGACAAAATAACCTTCTTTCTCTATACCCATACTGCTACAAACAGTTAAAACTAAAAGAACAACACTAAAGAATATTCAGGGAACGGATTTCGGATTTCCTGAAACTTGGGAATTTCCGTCGAAAACTCCTGTAATAAATATACCTACAAATGTTCAGCCTGCAAAGCTTCCCAAGTCATCTGTATCTGTAAATTTTATGATACAACTGACGATTTCGAATGTCCCTCTGACTCTGGATAGAGCATGCTTTAACTTTTAAAGATGCCACAAGGGGTCAGTTTATCGTTGCCGTGCAGACGTTATTTTACAACCAACTTCTATTCAAACAAAGGTGTGAACTTTTTTACATAAAATCAAAGTTTTCTTTTATATCTTAACAAAAACTTTTTCAGCTGGATACCTTAGTTTAGTCAAAAAGAATTCCATCGCCCTCCTTCGTCTCAGTTACCTTTTTCCTATGTCCATGGCAAATCCTGAAAATATTTTATGAATTTATAAAACAACTTTTCTCACGTAAAATTGTCTTCTCTCTCTTGCTCCATCTCTCTTGATAACAGCAATTCCAAAAGAATTTTCTTTTCCATAGAAATCTGAAAAACTCTGTCGTTTCAACACTCGGAAAATGCACTTTATGGCAATTAAAGTCATTCCCAAAAAAAAAAAATTTGTTATAAGACGACCACACCAGGATTAAGTTTCATATAAAATCGTCTTTAGGATATATTCGCCAAACGTTTTACTGTGGCCTGAAAATCTAAGCAAGCTCCTCTGGCAAGTAACTGAAATGTATACAAAAAGGGACCTAAACGTATCTCTGCAACTTTGGAAAGTTTAGTTCGGCAAAGCAAAAAAAAAAAACACAACTACAGCAAAACTATGATGACCCATAAAACTTAAACTGTTCTGGGTTTATGAAGTCGTGTAGATATAAGCAGTGGAGGCGCACCCAGATTACACATCAGTACTCGTTACAGAAAATGTTATGTTTCCTAATTGAGACTAAATGTCAGTCCGAGAGAATAGAGCCGACGCTCATCTACTACTGCTTACAGAAATTATTGCTTTTTTAATTAGATTTCGTGATTATTTCTTCCTGAGCAGTATTTCTTTTCGCTGACAGAGTACTAAACTTTCCGCAATGACTTTAATGTTTACTGTGGAGAATATTTGCAAGCGGATAGACCTCTATATGTACCTACCTGCCACCACAGCCTCTTCTCGAACCGATGATTACACTCCGTATTGTACCATCATCCGGGCTGTACCTAACCTACCACCAGTCCACATTAGCCAGGAATGAAGTTTCTAATTGTCACGCGGCTATTCAGAGGCCTCTGTATGGTTATCAGAATTGCTTCAGCCACCTGATGATGACCATCCTTCAATCACTGGAGCAAGTTGAATGCTCTGGAATAGCTTAATAATCAATGCCACAAGGGAATTCCTGGCTATAAATTTCGATTTCTTGAATTACCTCACCACCAGATCAGGTAATCGGCGTTGCTTAGATTCGATAGTGGTCACATCAATATACTCTGCACCGGCTGTGCCGTCGAATAGCACCCAAGAAACGGTTCATACGACAGCTTACCAGCGACAGAAACAACACACAGCACAGCATCATCTGCAACAGTCGTCCGATCGTCCGATGTGATCAGAGAGAGGTGATCCAGAATATAATGCGACCCTTCTTCAATCCTCAGATCCTCATCCGGATGGGTGACTTTTGTTAAAAATGCAGCTCACTTCGGTTAGCTTTAGTAGTATACAAGAGCATCTGCGCAAACCGTTGATTGATGACAAGTCCAAGTTGTGCGCATGCGCATTTGTCGATATGTGCGCAATGCGCTGGACAGAAGTGCAATTCCATTTCACTTGTTGCTGGCGATTCGGCTTTCGTTTTCGTCCTTTTGTGTGCTGTTTTCGTTTTTGTACGCGCGTGTAAAGTGCACACTGTGGCAAGATCGCCGCGCGTATTTATTTATTATTTTTTTTTTTTTTTGCTTTATTCTAATCTGCACCAATAAACATGAACACTTTTGAGCAGTTGAACAGTGGTTCCGATATCACATCGTACCAGAATCACAGGCACAGGCTTCTTGTCATCGAAGATCTTCTATTCGGTCAGCCAGCGAAGATACCGTAAAGATGCACAAGACTCAAATAGGCTGATTCTCACTACAGAGTTCTTTAATATACTCTCGGATACTGGTCGAATCAGGTTCTTAGGAATTTTAATTCACATCTTCGCATTTTTAAGAGTACAAGCACGCGTGTCTCTGCAGACAGGTGCAATTCATCGTTTGGAATTTCTTTCGGGCTCTTTGGTCATTCACGTTAATCTTCTGTAGCTATATATTCGCGCTGATAAAGTGGCCAATCTCTGATCACTCCGATGAAGCGACAAAAATTTTATGCTAAATAAAAAAGAAATTTTGCTTTTGTAGTATCCTTTTGCAGTTGTAGGCTCTTAAAAGAGGCTGTAAATCAGCGGAGCGATCTTTTTTCGAAATATCTTGAATTGATAAAAATAATGTAAAACGGCATGATTTCGTACAACATGATATTTAGCACATTTTAACGGATAACCTTATAGATGAGTCGTCGAGCGAGACAATGATAGATTGTTAGCGATGCGATTGGTATAGTGTTTGTATAGTGAGAGGATTAATAAATCACTGGGTTTTTTGTTTAATACATTTTGAATTTCTAGAAGACCTGATTATAACATCTGTAAAACAGTTGCTCGACTATTGCTTTGATTTCTTGGGCAAGCAAAGTTTTCAGGATGTACAAGGATACTATACATGTTTAGATATAGATAGAGTAATGGTTTTTATCCTTTAGAATGAACGCAAGAAGTCGTCCTATCTGTACGTTCTAATGAGCTGATCTTCATATTCAAATGTTCATCCTTCAACTGGTAAAAAAAATTAATAACAAGCATCAATACTAATTATAGACTACAGACAAGACCTGGAGGAAAAATCTAATGTGTGATACCGTCCTTGAAAAAATAAATTTTATTGTATTACTGAAGATATTTTGAGAGTATACAGTGTGTTTCGATCAGCAGTACAAAGCGATCCTATCAGGACAGCAATGAAACACGGAACTGACTGCTGTCTACACTGCAGTAAACTCTAATGCCCAAATAATTTATGGTGGAACATATAAAGATTTCTTTCAAAATTTATAATTTCATTGCTGTCCTGATGAGATCGCCCTGTACTGCTGATTGAAACACTCAGAATTTCTCTATGAAATTTTGATTTTCGGCTTTAAGCCAACAAATTGACTATTCTTGTCTTTCAATTCTCTACTAATTGCAGTAGGTTGAAATATTTCTTGTAGACTCTATATATGTCTCGAAAGATTAAAACTCAATCCCATTTCTATTTACTATATTACAACGAATGTAAGCCTTCTGGGGAAAAGAAAAAATATGGTAGAAGCCATTACAACCCTTAGAGAATACAGAGGACTCTGAAAGTGGTCAATTACTTTCTTTTAACGTAACTTCCATCTAAAAGATGTTGCCTAGCCTAGCTCAAAGAAGTGTTTTGGAGGTATCGGCCAATTCTTTGATAAACGAATGATGAATGTCGAATATCCTCAATAGAAGGAATATCACACTTCTGGCTGAGGTCGACAACTGTCATCCGGGGGGCCAATTATATGTTGCCTTGAAGAATCACTTAGTCTGTGCTGTTTGAGGGAAATTGGAAGTTTGCGACAGTGCAACCTCGATGCATCTTAATACCCTGATACTGCGATCAATCCTCAGGTGAATACTTAAGTTAAAATCTCAGAATCTGTATCTGAAATATGATAGAATCCCTTAGTCTATCAATCTGATGTGAGATTAGGGTTGCGTACAAGTTCGATAAGTAGAACAAGTTAACTTTCAAATCCGGGCTATCCCTATGACAGCCCGAACGAATTTCAGGATCAAGACGACACTATGTCCTTTTGATGTCTTGATGGCTTTAGGGACTGGGATCAGGTCGTTCACTGCAGGCTAACAACCTGTAGGTTAGTCAAGTTGACCTTATGTCAACGTAGCGGAATCTGTAATAGCAGCCATGTTATGCCGGACTAGGGAAGGAAAGCCTCGCTTCTGTAGTAGGTTTCTGTTATCTTCTTGTTATGTCTAAATACTCTGAAGGTAATATGTCAGATTGGGCAAAAGCATTAAATAAAATAGCTGCTCATCAAATGCCATGTCTTGTGCTTTAATTGATATCTCCGTCGTGATAGTAGGTTGGACCTTGATATTTATTTTTTAGCGTGAAATTACTATCCTCTAAATTTCAAACTGTCCAAATACAGAAACACATCCAAGCAAACTTCAGGCTTCATTGCAGATCTCTTCATGGCTAGTCTCAGAGAATTGCAAATAAAATAACACCACCGGACTCGGTGCTGTTATTGTAATTTTGATTGTATTGGCGACAAGTTAATTTACATTCTGGGCAAACATAATTTATTATCGATTTTCAAAAATGTTGATTATAAATATAAGGCGAGTGCCACACCAGGCCATTGATATGCTGATGTATTGATGTACTGATAACCGGCAACTGATCTGCATGTTGCTAATTTTTACTGACATCAGTTGATAATTTATTTTCAAGCTAATTAAGTTGGGTTAGTATAAAATATTAAAAATGAGTGAACAAATGTTGCTTCAAAATTAGTTGCAAAGTGTTGAAAATCGAAGGTGCCTGTGGGAATCAACGTGTACAAACAAAGTACTGCAAAACTGATAAATTTGAAAAAGCTTGCAGAGAAATTCTGTGGTAAATTTGAAAAGATGATATGTTTTCTTGTGGAATTTTTTATTAAATTATACTCCATAGTGACGAGTATTAGGTTTTCTGCCAATACGAAACGCTTCTTCCAATAAATTTTTGAAGCTCAAATTTGCAATTGACAATGGTCTATTGTTTAATTTCTTGTTTTAATACTAAAATAAATTTGAGATTCTTCAATTCCATCTATTTTTACTTTTAAATTTTTTTCGTTACCCCAAATCCAGTATCCAAAATGCCCGCAAACATTTTTGTTAACATGAATGCAGACAGTAAAATTAAAAATTTAATTTTTATTTTATACTGTAAAACGTTCAGTTTTACCATCGTTAGGCGTTTATTTAACATTTTATTTGTAATTTCAATAATTAAAATTCACTTTTATCAGATATAACTTATTGAATCAATGCATTTTTATTGTAGAATTAATAACAGTATTTTTATTTTAACAATAAAATTGTTGTTTCGACACAATCGGTAATTCTTGATGTGACAATATTTGAAATTGTGAAAGAGAAATTATTTTTGTTAATCCAACAATTTTTATTTATTGTGATTTTAACAACATTATTTTTGGCTGAAAATCAAAGCACTTTTTTGAAGCATTTATGCAATGATTTTGGTTGAATCAACAACTTTTTCTCTCCGTCCGTCTGTGCGCACGATAACTCGAGCACGCGTATACTTAGAGAGGTGAAATTTTGTACACGGACTTTAAAAAAAAAAAATTGAAATTAAGTTCGAAAGTGAGACAAACCTGGTCACTCCTTCGTGGGGTTGCCATACAAAAATTTTGTTTTCCACTATATATTTATACACTGAGAACGCGTCGACGTAGGAGCTGAAATTTGGTACATAGTGTTTTCATTGTACTAACAAAAATGGACTAAATCGAGCAACTCCTTCTTGGTGTTGCCATATAAAAATTTAGTTTTTTTAGGTATACTCTGAAAACGATCAGTCCAAGACATTTTTATTATACTAAAATCTTCTTCAGAATACGAAATCCAATAAAATTGGTTATAATCATTTTTTCTGTCCGACAAACCGTTCTAGAAGTATATGCGAAAAACCACTTCAAAAATCAAACTTTCACAGAAGGGTGACAATACCAAATTTCATAAGGGCATTCATCTAGGGTATCATAAGAGTTGGTCTTAGACCAATTCTAGCTTTTTATTTATTTTAATATTAGCTATTAGATAATGTACCTACCTACACCTTAATCTTGTACTAATATAAGATTTTATATCTTTTTGTACAATGCTACCTATAAATAACTAAATGTAAATTTACAGGATATAGTTGCTCACAGTATAACAATCGTAACTACCTACCAATTCAGAACCCCTTTGTGTTAACTTATTCATTATTTCATTACCCTCAATGTTCCTATGGCCAGATATACAACACAGGATTGCCTTGCCCTGCCTGGATATCTCCTCAAGACTGTTTTCATACCAATTTTGATTTTACCAACACAGCTCCTAGCGCTTGTGCCATTTAGTGAATCGCTCTCTACTAATTCTACCTGATCTGGAGGGTAGGGTAGACAATGGACCTAATTGTGGCCTATATGTTCCAGGGACCCCGTCTTGTCTTGTCTTGTCTAGTTCATCCTTCCATTCTTGCTCCAAATGTTGGGGCAAAAACAGAATGCCTCGTGGGCACAATGGGCTACATAGAATACATAGTGTACCACTACATTATTATGTATTTATGGGTTTGATAGCAAGGATATATATGTGTGGCTTCATCGCCTCGTATTCTACAATAGCACAAGAGCAATGAGCCTGTTTTCCACATAAATTGAAATTTATCCAACCTTCTATAGACTCTAAATATACCCCATTACAATATAAACATGGAGTCCTTCTTCTTTTTCACTGTTTTCTAGTGATGAATTTCTATTGATCCACTGCACAATTGAGGAGCTACCTACCCTAACTCAAGAATCGGGGGTTACCCTGTCGAAAGCTGCCTAAATCGGCTAACCACCAAAACAACGATAAAACAAAAGAAAGATGATAAAGATGAAGTTGGTGCTTCCTTGAAAGAGGATGAAACCAGATTTAATATATAATGTAATGAATAAGATCATTCTGACTATAACTAGATCCAGTATGGTGGACGTTAGTACATTAAAGTATTGCCGGGGTCTTAAGATTTTTGAGGACTAGTATAACTGTCACAAAATGACGGCAAATCGGGCAGATCAAGGTTAATATTCTTCACTAAAAGAAGATAGCTTGGATGGCTACATTATCCTTCTAAGCTACATGTTAAACAATTCGGTATTTCTAAAGCTAACTTGTATTACGTATTATTAATCAAAGGGTTACCCCATGCCTACTATGGCTTTCGTCCAGTAGAGAAGCATCTGGCTGTACATGGGATTATGAAACCGACAGAAGTGCACTAGATATGCAAATTAATAACAAGACCCATACTTTGTGGTACCGGAGGCTGTTAATTGGAGTCTCCAATGAATTTCTAGGAGACTTTATAATAGCTGACTTGTCAAAGTATCACGGGCTTTATTTAGTAATCGACTATTGCCACTTTAGTAGTTATACTTAGCTCATACCAGTTGGATCAAGTCATTCAGGTAGAAGTCGGTCATACAACGGTCAGGATGCGGTCATGCCAAAATTAGAAGAAAACCATCATGATATCTGCATACTAGGCGACATTGACGAAAACGAGCACCAAGGACAAAACTCATTTAATATTTTAAAAGATAGCTCCTTCCCAAATAATGGGGCCAATCTACCATTTTCTTTCTTCAACCCGATACTGACATGGAATATTTGTTTGGAATGTACATCACTGTCTACCAGGCAAGTTTTCGCTATTTCCTCAACAGGATCTACATACTTCACTTCATCCAAAGGACAGGGGGTTCGAGAGAGTGCACAAAATGGGCTTCGCTCTTTCTGAATTAAAAAAAAAAAAATAAAAAATAAGTTCCCCAAAGAACTAATTATAAAATCCATTATCCGGATGTCACAGATATCATAAATGTCACGTCACTTCAATCCACACTTCAACTGCATTTGATTACCATTTGTCAATATTTAATATTTTTTTTAATTAAAGAATGCAAACATACACATACTAATGCGAATTGCGTGACCATACTCCCATATAAAATAAACAATTCAAAATTCATTTGACGTTAATGTAAATGTATTTTGCTGCTCATCCGACATTACATTACAGAATCATTTTATGTCCTTTCCTCAGATTATATAGAACAAAACAAAAACGGTCTCAGGGCTATATTGAAACGACATTTAAAAGGACCATAAAGCATCTGAAATAACTAGCAAACCCATCGAAAATGTGTCTCCGAGAACAATGCTGCTCCTCCCCTGACTTTACATCAGTTGTGGACATTATAATAGAACTGGCTGCTATGCCTTCCTGGTAAATAGCGTAGAGGACAATTTTCTATCCCAATAAATCCCAATCATTATCTTGTTCCCGGGATCAACGTGGAGAAATTGTGATTCGGATTTGCGCAGATTCCCATCGCATTAGCATAAACATACATCCAAATACAGCATAGCTTGGCTAATCTAAGGAATCCGATCTTCTGCCGGAGCGGAGCCCCATTCAAAATCGAAATTCATCTGCGGGCGAGTGGAGTGATAAATTTCAATTTGTGATATGACGGCTTCAGTTCAGTGATGGCATTCGCATGTCATCATATGTCCCGTGATAATGCACATTTGATGCCAAAAAAAAAACAAATTTTATGCTTTCTGTTGCGAATTGTGTAGCTAACTATGATGACCGCGGACTCTATACCCAGGACACTCAGGGCACGTTAACCATGGCAGTCTATCTGATTACCATAAATCTTGATGGGGTTGGCGGATACATTTCACGCAGATTGCATTCGTCTGCTCGCATGCTTCTAGCTATTGTGAAAATCCATGATTTTTGCCAAGCTTCCGTTGTCCGTTGCAATGGAATGCGATTTATGTAAAACAAAACCACATGTTACTGCCCACGTGGGAAGCTCATTTTCACATGATTTGCCACAAAAGTCATTATGCTAGGATCCTGGTTATCATAGTTAGTATCCCGAACCCTAGGCATTTCCAATCTCAATTCCGGCCAGGGATGGTTGAGTTGGAGCCAACTACATCAACTACATAAAATCGAACAGGAACTATAGTATATATGTATACCGGCAAAATAGGAATTTGCGGGGGTTGCAGACAACATCCTCCTAACTATATGTAAAGAAGTAGACCTGGCTGTTTTATCGGTATAAAAGTTGTTGTTTACCTCTAAATATTTGCAATTCCGAACATTACACCCATTCTCCTTGTGTTTGTTAGATTTTGAACGAAGATGCTTTATAGCACCCTTGTGAGCATTATTAATCGCCTCACAGGTAAATTATCTCATTTCAGAGGTAGGAAAACTTCTTCCAACCAAAACGGCGAAACTTTCTCAAAGTCATAAATTCTCCATAGCACTACCAAGTTTCACACTTTCCTTAAAGGATCATAGGACTCTTCCCAAGGCTTATCAAGTAATTTCATCTTGTGGGTACCCATTTCGTATCTTATCTGAAGGTTATGATCACCTGTTCTTACGCCTCATCTGATCTATGAGGTGTCGACTGTGATGATGTTTATGTTCCTCCTCACTCAAAAAAGAAAAGAAAAAATTAAAATTTTTAATCCTCTTTCGGAGGATTTACACCTTCTGTTGAGGACTGCGGTTGTGGTCCAATACAACAACAATATTTGCTATACTATGGCAGAGGTTATCAAATTCTCGTCTCGTTTTTTTTTTTTTTTATATGCATTCTGTGTGGCGCTTACAGAATCGTAAATTAGCGATAGCAATCGCAGTACTCGCATTTTACATGGTCACTTGCTACTTGGTTCGGTCCATTTCGGGGAATTGTTAGGATTAGTTTGGATTGTGTGGTTTTTTTTTTTTTTTTTTTTTTTTGTACAACTTGAGGGTCTTTCTTTTACGGTAAATTTGATGTCTTAATATTTCGTTGGGATCCTACATTATGTTTGTTTTGAAATTATTAACTGGGAGCTATTGTTTTCAAATTGAGAGACAGGACCATAAGGATTTTTGTATTATCAACACGTTATAATATATCTACTACATAACTGCAGTGAATATAAATTTGTGGATGGTGCCTTTAAACAGAATAGCCATCGTTCTCGGTATCCTTGAAATTAGGCATGTGCAATATCGTTACTTTTGTTACTTCGTTACTTTTAATTCGTTACTTTCTAATCCGGTATTTTAGGTAAAATACTCTTCAAGCAGTATACTTGTACTTATTAATTAAACAGTATTTTTGTGAAAAGGAGTATTTAATTAAATATGAAAACAATAGTGCCCAATTAGAGTTCAAGAATTGAACAATAAAAAACAAAATATTTCAGGAGAAAAAAATACCATTTTTCAGAAGTAAATTAATAGTTTTTAAGAAATATTTTGATTAACATGGAGGAAGATTAATTTCTCAACATTTTCAGGAAAAAATCGATTCCTTCTATCTTTTATAACTACATAGTTCTGCCGTAGTCGAAAATATTCTTTCAAAAGAAAGAGTAGTTGCAACTGATCCCAAATATTTTGTTGCAATTGCCCTTTGCTCTGATAGTTTTGGGAAAAGTGAGAATTTTATTTTATAGAAATTATAGAAATTTCAGCAAGTTGCCCAAAGCGAAATCTTTGTTTTTCTTAAAAAATTGAGCTAGGGTGACCGGTTGTACGAAAAATTCATTACTATGAATAATTTGAAAGGATCTTGAAGCTACTCAAGAAGATTTTTCTATTCCGGTAATGATTTTCTCTCTTAATTTTTGTTTTTAACTCGTTTTCTCAGTCACATTAGGGCAATGCATAGATAACTTCTTTCATTCATCAGAAAATCGCCTGCATATATTTTTTTGTTTGTTCCAAACGAGGAATTTTTCCAGTTTTGTGCGGCTGTTTCCTAAAGTCTAGTATAGAGTTCGAGTAGAATGTGACATTTCCATAGCAATTTTAGTGACAGTAAAATCACAAGCGAAAGTTTTACTGATGATTTTACTAGTGCAGTACAGAGTTTTCAGGTAAAAACTAAAGGTTCCCTCTATGTAAAATAAAATAGAAGGCACTATAAATTCTCCACACATTTTACTAAGCATTTGAATGCACAAAACCTTATCGAGTTTGGGCATAATAAAATTTAAAGGGTTCGTAAAATATTTCGCACTAAAATCGCGAGTAAATATTAATTTATAGAAAACAAAATAGTCATTTTTACATTTTGATAAAACAATTTTAACTTTCAGAAATAGAAAATGGCAAAATTTTACCAGTCATTTAAAATGTCAAAATGCCTAGTAAAATGAGTGGAGTTTTTACAACTCCGTACTGCACTAGTAAAATCTTCAGTAAAATTTCGGCTTCCGATTTTACCAGCTTTAGAATTTGTATGAAAAAGTCACATTTTACTCGAATTCGATACCTAGACTCAAGGCATTAAATGACTGGTAAAATGCTGGCATTTCCTATTTCTATGGCAATTCTCAGTTTTTTTTTTTATTATTGATTGAAGAGTTAAAATTGTTAGTCTGGTTTCTCCAAATTAAATTAAATTTTACCTTGGCCAAACTCGATACTAGGGTTAACTTCTTATTAAGTTAACTTTAGCACAACCACCGCAGTTTATTATTCACTTCTCACTCCCACTGTCATACTAGTGATGAAGACAAAAAAAAACAAAGATTCGTTACCTACTTATGTGAACAACTCGGAAAAAAAGTGTGATTAATCCTGTTTGGTAATCGTATAGGTACAATACAATACTCAATGGCATGAAATTTTATCGAAAACTTTAACAGGGTACCGCCGTAGATTGAATTGTAGTTATTTGATTTCCATTGTTACACTGTATTCGTATAGGTAATAGAATATCGAATTTATCATGAAATGAAAATTTTGAATCAACTGAATATGAGTACAAGCAACGAATAATTATTTAGGTATGTATTCGGTACCTAGTTTTTAAAGAAGTACCGAATGATTACTACCCGCACATCTTTACTTGAAATAGACATTTTGAGATACTTGGATTTTAATTCAAAGGCCATCAATCTAATATTTATGTAAATCAATTAGAGATGAAATTTGGAAAAATACTGCAATACCAACAAAATTAGATATTCTGAACTACTTTTATTAGGTAAGATTTCCTCTAAGATTACGAATCGTTTGCATGAGGTGGAATTACACCACATTTACCGAGCAAATATAAAAAATTTTAATATATCTACATAGTTAGATCAAACTCATAAATTATGCTTTATTTAATTTATATAATGTGAGTAGTGCAGGATTTACATATGTAACCATCCTGCCGGTTAAATGTATTACTGGCACCTAGGAGCCGCTATTAAATTCGGAGAGAAGTAGAAGAAATTTAGAAGTAGTATGCGATCGGTCGAGTCGTGGATAGGCACCAATGACATATACATATATAAATGGACTGCTTGATCTCCTGTTTCATGTGGCACCAATTTTGATTTCAGAAAGTATACTCACACTGTCAATGCTACCAACTGTCGTAAACTGCCGCTATATTTAAATTATTTGGGAATTTACATATATGCATGTCAGTGGAATTTACCGAGTTTACCACAAAGGTATTTGGGACTATTTGTATCGTTAAATTTTAGTTATGAGTCGAAGGAAGTGTTTTTTACAAGGATTCTTACAAGCAATTTCTCATTCCTAATCGTTACAGTTCAGTGGGAAAGTATGCTCTCACGGAAAGAGACAGGAATATGAAAGTGGTGCCATTTGCTTTCATGCATTTTTGGTTCAACAAGCAAGTCCATTTATATACATGTCAGTGATAGACACTAGATAATTTGGTATTTTTAAAACAATAAACGTCAATTCTGAAAATCCCGATATTTGTTTTTCATGACTGATGCTAGTCATCCTGACAACGCATTTTTAATTTTCTTAATTAGTATAACAATTTCAGAAGTGGGATTGAATTCATGGTTAAAATTAACGGGGAGGCAGCATCGTGGGGTATAAATTTCTCTACGTAAAAGAGAGAATAAAAAAATAAATAAAAATAAAAAAGTCATTCCGTCAACGCTTACCGAGTGTAAATTTTTCGACATTTGAAAAAAAAATAATAAAAGATAAGACGCCACTAAAAACAAAAACCAAAACAAAAAAAATAGATATTCCTATAAGTGAATAAACTAACATTGCAGTTGGCGCAGATAGCAACGTGTGCCGCAGACGTCAGAAGAAAATGCGTCAGTCAGGAACTGGCCGTACTGAAGTATTGGTTTCTGCTGCTACGAAACGCTTTATACACATTGAAGCCCGTATGATACTACATTTTTTCCATATTTTAAATGCATTAAAAAACAGGAAAATGTCAGATTCGCATAAAAGAGATAGCAGGAATTTTATGAAAGAGATCAATAGTAATTCTCAGTAAAATCAACCGTCAATAAACTGTCACCCATACTTTTAGAAAACTTTGACAAAGTACCTAGTTCATTTTAAAAGCAAATTAGTGAAAAATGGTGAAAACACATTGGGAAGATAAGTTTGTATTTTATCTTATAGATAAAGTACACAAATCAAGCATATGTGGAATTACCGAAATCCGTCATATAAAAATAAATTAAAAAAACAAAAATTTTGGCTGAAAATAGTGCACGATATGAATGAAGAATTTGAAGCAAACGTACCCTTTACATATGGTAAAACATTTTTATAATTATTTTATACTTATAAAATCTTTTTATATCTTAGGGGAGATACTTAAAAAGTGGAATAACCTGAAATCATATTATTCGGTAGAAAACCAGAAAATGTATAAAGCGCAAAAAAGTGGAGCTGGTGTAGAAGACGTGGAAAACATCCAAAGTAGCTGGAAATTTAAGTCCAGATTAGACTTCTTGTTAACTATAGTAGAACTTACTTCCTCCGTAAATAATTTTAACAAGAAGAGTTTAAGAGTAACGATTTTTTTTTTTTTTTATTAAGGATCTACTTTTTATTTTGAGCTTTTGCAGACTTTATATAGCGAAGAAGATGTGTTTCCGCATTCGTCGGAATTTTCTTCTGAAAGTAGCTCTCAACTTTTCAACGAAAGCGAAGTTCTAGAAGAATTCCTCAAATTTAAAGATAGTTTGGCTACTTCCACCCCAATATCGCCCAGTTTTAATAGTAATGAAGATGTTATGAAAAGGTTATGGAGTTATCAAAAGAGATTATTTCTGAAACTACATAAAGGGTTTTCCAATAAGAGGTGTTATTTGAATTAGCCCGCTATTTCGGTAGATGTCACTTTGGAGCTGTCATTTTTTGACATTTGACAAGTAGAAACTACGCCCTTAATAAAAATGGAACGATACACGATTCAACAACGCAATGAAATTATTAAAATTCACTATAAAAATGGCGAAAATGTGGCAGAGACGGTTCGTAAAACTCGAACATTTTTGGGTCGTCGTGAAGCACCTTGTCGGACCGCAATACAGAAATCGATAGAAAAATTCGAGCTGTCGGGACAAGTTAGTGATGTGAAGAATAAAACCCGTGCACGTCGCTCAAGAACAGCCGAGATTATTGCTGCTGTAGCCGAAAGTGTTGAAGAAAACCCAGGTTTGTCCATTCCTCGTCATTCTTTGGAATTAGGCATTCCACAAACGTCATTACACCGTATTTTGCATAAAGATTTGGGTCTTAAGGCTAATAAAGTTCAGTTAACACAAGAACTCAAGCCGGCCGATCATCAACAACGTCGAGTCTTTGCTGATTGGGTCCTTGAAATGCATGAAAATGATCCGGAATTCCATCGAAAACTCATCTTGAGTGATGAGGCCCATTTCCACCTCGATGGCTTCGTCAACAAGCAAAATTGTCGCATCTGGGGTTCGGAAAACCCAACAGTTATTGTTAAAAAGCCTCTCTATCCTCAACGTGTGACTGTTTGGTGCGGTTTATGGTCCCGCGAGGTCATTGGACCTTACTTTTTCGAAAATGAGGCTGGAGCAACAGTTACGGTGAATGGATTGCGCTATCGACAGATGATTAATGATTTTTTATAGCCGGAATTGGATGGTATTGATCTGGACAACGTTTACTTTCAACAAGACGGCGCTACGTGCCATACAAGCAACGAAACCATTGATCTTTTACGGGAAAAGTTTCCGGGCCGTGTTATCTCTCGAAGAGGTGATCAGAATTGGCCACCGAGATCTTGTAACTTAACACCTTGCGACTTCTTCCTTTGGGGCCACGTGAAAGAGAAGGTCTACGCCAACAGCCCACCGTCGATTCAAGACCTCAAAGATAGAATTCGTGAGGCTATCGAGGACATAGGGCAGCCACTTTGCGATTTGGTTATGGAAAATTTCATGAAAAGGATATGGTCCTGTAGGCGTGGTCGTGGTGGTCATTTGGCTGATGTTATTTTCCATTATTAACGGGATACCTTCCTCTTTATAATGAAATAAAGATCCGATCATTTATCTCAAAAAATGGCATTTTTCTTTGAATATCAAAATAACACCTCTTATTGGAAACCCCTTTATAAACCCTCTGATTCGAACCAAACTCTGCACGATTTTCTCTCATCACCAATAAACATACTTTCAAATTAAATGATTGTTCCATCAAATAGTCTTGTAAGTACTCAACTGAAACTACGTCAATCTCCAAAATCTGGCAGCGCATTTGTTCCCATACATTTAAAAAAGAAACCAAGAACAACAAAAACGGTGCCTACTCAATCACTCGCAGCTATGTTGCTCGAGAATTCCACAGATTTAACAAAACTTATCATACAAAATAAGATATATAAAACAAAAAATCTAAAGAATTCTGCTTATGGAGTTTGCATTTCAGATGAAATTGCAAAAAAAAAAAAAATTGGGGTGATAAAAGACTTGCAAGCAGAGCAATTAAAACGAACCGAAAAGTAAACAGAAACTTTAAATAATAAATTTTAATTCCTAATAATTAGTCCACACGAGTTTTTTTTTTTTTAAATATCAAGTGATATTTATATCTTCATTAATTATTTTAAAGTAGTTTTCCAAAGTTTTTCTTATGTTTTCGCATTTCTGCTGGTCTTCCGTTTGTCACAGGTAATATTTATAAAGCTTTCTTCTATTATTTTCTCAATCTCTTCATGTGGAATGCTGGAGGTATGTGCACTTCATTTTTCTCAATATTGTATTTTAAATCTGAACGAAGCCACACTCCTGCATCACCAACACGTCCATTCATACTAACATCCACGTATAAAAAGCAATAATGAGCATCAGAAATTGCCATTAAAATAAATGTATTGTTCCCTTTATAATTTTCCTTAAATTTGAAATCATTGTTAGTGTTATCTCTTTAAAGATTTATTCTTAATTCTACCATCTATAGCCCCAATGCATTTTGGAGATCCGTCCATTCATAAAAAAATCTTGAAATTTCACGCCAGTCTTTTTGACATTGTGGAAATTTAAAAAAATCCTCGTGCAGTGCCAAATAAATTGCTGAAATACATTCCTTCAATATTTTGGATATGGTGGATTGCTGAATGAGAAATGACAATTGCAATGAAGATTGAGTTTCACCTAAAATCATCATATAAATATAAATCCACATGAAAAATTAATTTTATATTTATACCGGTGGCTAAAAATCGTAAAGTTAGATGCAACCGTTCCGTTGGCCGTATACAATTTCTAAATGGAGTACTTTTTCCACTATTTTGCCAAATTGTGCCGGTGTCATTCTTAAAATATTTTTGTATAATTTGGTGCCTTCGCAGTGGATTTCTTTGAGAAGTTTATGACTAAAACCTACAATAAGCGGGTATATTTAAAAATTTATAATTAAATTTTAAGACAAATTCGCACTTACCTTCCTCTTCCCGACACAATAGCCACCGTGCAGAATATTTCTTTTTAGGATGTACATCTTTTTCTAATTCTTATAGCACTGCTATATTTAGAAAACTTATATTTGAAAACATAAAATCTTTAGATTTGAATCCATACTTCGCTCAAATGTATTCACAATCTGTCAATTGCCAATATCAAATTGTCAAAACTAAGTTCCCAGGAAATTAAAAATGCAAATCGAAGTACATTTTTAATGTATTGTTTTTGACACCTATTCATTTTTAATGACGTTTATGCATTTTTCATGCCTACAGCGTTCGCATTCACACCAGTTACAAATTTAACTTGCACACTATTCATATCACTCTAATTATATTAAAAATGTATTAAAAATGCGAACAAAATGAAGTGTGTAAAATTACTTCTTAAATTTGTAATTTTAAAGCGAATGCAATGTAATCGCACTTATCAATAATATCCGTATCTTTGTCGATAGTAAAACTAATTTATCTTTCTAGAACTTTACAAATGCTAATTAGACGGTGATGGTACGAAGATGTTTCCCAATGTACAAGGTGTCTCACTCTCAGATAGAAAAGTTAATCCTTCATTGGAAAATATTTAGGGTCTAAAAGTAAAAAAAGAGGAGAAGAGGATTATAATTCGTCATTTTGGATGTTGAAGGAGTTAAAAATTGTTTCTTCATATGTCAAGAATCCATTCATCTTATAACTTATAGATAATGAACTCGTGATGATGGCGATTGAAAATTTATCCTTGAGAACACTTATGAGAGCAAAAAACAACAACAACTGAACCTTGGTCATGAACACATATCAATTTTCAGCAACTTCGACACAAAACAAACTTTTTAGACTTTCTCAATAAAAAATTCACAGCTCAAGGAATCCTAACAATTTCTTCTGTGGAAAGAATTTTAATATTTATTTTTCAAATTTATGTACGTACATTATTCATAAACAAGAAGAAAATCTCTTGAAATTATTGCCATCCAATCTCCTATAAAATTGTACATCTTTTCGAATTTCGCGCTGATTTACAATCTGCTACAGCCGAAGGATGTTTGCCATTAGCTAAATGTTCTGATTCCGAGAAAGATTTTCTTGACAACGTTTTAGAAGTCTTTATAATTCTGCTTGATATTTTAGATAATTTATCGGGTAGTCTTTTTTTTGGTGGTCCCAATTTTACATTATGTTTGATCCATTTTAAAAACTCACTAACTCTGGTAAAAACTCCAGGGTAACGTGGATCACAGGATTTCGTAAATTCTCCTTCCATACAGATATCTTTACTTTCAGCCCAAGATGCGATTCCTACAACTACTCCATTCACCACAATCGGTCCACCTGAATCTCCTATACCTTGTATAGTCTCTTTATTATCGGATATCGCGCACAGCATTGAACTTGTGATCAAGGCAGGTTTATGAGCAATACTGCAAATATCATTCGAAATAATCCGTAATGTTCCTTCCTGCAGTAAATCAGAATGCAAGCCATTATCAGTCTGACCCCAGCCGGCAATAACTCCGAACTGATCATCCACATCGAAATCAGGTTCAGCAAGAACTGCTATTTGAACTTTCTTCGTTAAAATAAATTCTAAATCTAACCACAGAATGGCGATATCATTGTGATTATAATGATCCCAGTTTATTGGATTAGTGGGAAATATATAGTCCTTGTGAACTATGTAGTCCTTAACTTTAGCATTTTGAAGACTATTTCCCAACTTACGATGAACAGCTCCTACTGTGACTTCTATCTGTGGATCCGTTACAGATACACCATTGACGCAATGGGCCGCAGTTAATACTATATCCGGAGCTATTAGAACCCCACCGCAAATGGAAGTATCTCTTATCTCGTTAGTTTCATCTTCGAATACAATTACATTTATTTCCAAGTACGCAAGATACGGATGCTTTCCAGGATTTAGGATATGAATTCTATTTCTATCGATAACAGTTATTTTGCCAGCATCATTTCCTCCCATAACTGGTGATGATTTCACGATTCCAGGCAAAATTAATAGAAAAATTAAAAACATTTTTCGTGGTAATCAACAACAAATGAAGATACTAACAATTAAACTCGATAGACATTGAGTTTTATAGCGAAATTGTGGTCTGGTTTTTGGCCTTGAAAGACAATAGAACACTTGGCCAAATAATAGGAATTTGCGCAACAACACTAATCACATATTTGCCCACGTGCGTTTTAAGAAAAATTATGGAAAAGTTAAGTTATTTTGCGACAGATCTAAATTTAGCTTTTATGAAATTATGAATATAAACTTGAGTAAAAATAAAAATATTTTTTCAGGGTAACTGGGGGGTTATACGCGTCAGTCTGACATAGTTACAACACTGACTCGTGTAAACTGATTAGGATTTTTTACAGACTAGTCAGTAAATTGTCAAAAGTATTTGTGTTTATATTTATAATGTTCTCTCTTTTGGTGGGAAATGTTGCAGATTTGGAAATAATCGGACATATCGTCGCTTAAGTAATATTTCAGTCCAAACGCCATTTTTGGCTATTTCGAGTCAGTGTTGCCAGACCGGCATTTTTTGTGCTATTATAGCACATTTCTCCCACCATTAGCAAAACTTTGAAAGCAAATTATGCCGACATTTTTTTCGCATATTTAAATATAAATGGCATAATTTTAGCACATTTTCGTATTCATGTGGTTTTTGTATCCATCCTATTAATGCAGCGAACTTCATAATTTTGATTCCTTGTGTTTGCCACTCTCTTCAACTTGCCGTATCCTGCGCTGCATGGGTTTCCTTCTCAAGAGAATTGAATATTTAGTTTTCAAAACATATAACTGGTTTAGTAACTCCAAGCTTATTCCATATTAATCAAACTTATTAATGAGGGTAAAATCAATTCAAAAATAGTGAGAGCATGTAATACAAGGTGGATGTCAATTTACAAAGCAGTTTAAAGAATAACAGCTCAATGGATAGAATCACAAACACACTTTGAAATTGCCGCTCATTCGGAGAAATGTTATAAAACGAGAATTCTTTCGGATTTATACAAAAATATTGAAAATTTCATTTTTCTGGAAATCTTTAAGTACATAATATTACAAGAAGCTACAAAAGTAAATAACTTATTTCAAAGTAACTATGCAGATATTACAAAAGTAGTTAACCCATTGCCGCAAATGACGGCTATAACCGTCGAATTTTTGGCGATATGTAGGCCAAATATGGCTATAGCCGTCCTGCATACTTTCATTAATAAAAAAGGAAACATTTTTTGTACGGACTATACTAATGCATTTATTTGTTAATTCTTCAGAAATACGTTGAGCAAAAATGACGTAAAATTCTAGATAATTTGTAAGTTGATTTTGTGTACGGTTTTTCATGTCTTGAACAAGTCAAAACATGTTCGCTGTAATAATCAATTGACAGCTATAGCCGCTAGCATTTTATACATTTTATTCCAGTCAGTTATAGAGTGTATTTCTGTTAGGATCAACTATTTATTCTGTAATTATTTTTTCATGGAAAATTTTGTTTTGACATTGCTGTGGCTGTTTGCGTACACCGTAAAAAATCATGAACTAACTTTGTGGAAAATTACTAAGGTTAAAATAGTCACTACCCCTTAAAATGTATGTATATACACATAATCATTAAGAAATTAAATACTTTTTACGTAATCTGCCAACTTTCTATTTTTAATTGGAAAAATAAGTAAAGTAAGTAATCTTTTAGATAATTTATGTAATTTTACATTTAATTACACAATCATTTTGTATCGCACTGTCAATTTGTGCAAAATTACATACAGTACTGTGATTTTAAATTTAATCATACAAAACTTTTGTATCGTACTGTAAATTTGCGTGAAATTCCATACAATACTGTAATTTGCATTGAATTACCCATATTTAAAAAGGAAATTTCAATAAAACATAAGTAATGAATTTTGCATTTATCTCTATTCTTTTCTTCAGTACTCTGTTCATTCTCATACATTTATCAGGATGTGTTGCTATGCTATGAATCATTGTACGGGAAATTGTATCAGAATGTGGTCGCCGATCAGTGTATAGTTTGATTTTGTGGAGTTCAGTTGGTGATGGATTAATAATCATAAAACATGTAAAAAAATGTTACTAGTTTCGATCCTAACAGTTACCTTAAAAACCTTTTAAAAATCAAAAAATATTTTTAGATACGCAGTATTTTTATAATTGAATTTCGCTAAAAAAAACTCAATCATGGAAATACTGCATACCTACAAATATTTTTCACTTGTTTATGTATGTAATTTATTAATTTCCGGACGAAACATTACATTGGCAATTGAAATAAATTTCATAAATTTTGGTAAATTCACAATTGTGCACTTCACATATGGAATTGAAGAAGTCATAAATAATGTCAAATCACATTAAACTTATGTAACTTAGTTCCACAGCATGATGTAACTTTGCATATCCCGTTTTACATCGGAAATTGAAAAATGGGTAAACAATGTAAAATAACATACAATTTATGTAACTTAGTTCCATGGCATGATGTAAATTTACATATCGCATTTTACATCGGAAATTGAAAAATGCGTAAAGAATGTAAAATTACATTCAACTTATGTAACTTAGTTCGACAGCATGATGTAATTTTACATATCGCATTTTACATCGGAAATTGAAAAATACATAAACGATGTAAAATTACATACAGTGCGAAATTGCTTTACATAAGGTTATGCAGTGCGCATAAAGTTGTGTAAATTTCCGCTACCATTGTTGGCAATTTGTTGCCTATTATAGTAGCGGAATTTTCAATAGATAGTATTTACGGTGTAGGCATATAATTTTCGCTTTATATAGGTGAAATTTTAAACCCTGAAATGGAATTTTGCAAAGAAAAGGAAAAGCTGAGAGAATTGTTGGATGATTGCGTCATCAGTGATGACGATCAGAGCCTTGTTTCGGAAGAATCCGATACGGAAGTGGACAATTTTAGTGGCGATAATGAGCTATTTCATTTAATGGTGTCGTCCGAGGATGACGATTCTGTAAGTAACGATGATCCTGACGATGAGGCCATTATCGACGATAACGATATGTGGTATGATAATAAATTCAAATTGGTTGAATTTGCATTTAACAATAGTGAGTGTGGCGTTAAAATGAATGCTGATATGAATTCCAGTGCAAAAGATATTTTTGATCAGCTGTTTTCAAGAAATATAATTGAGACAATTTTCAGTTGCATAAATAAATATGGGAAGCATTTACTGGAAACCAAGCGGCCTGCAACAAGAAAGACTCCGAAGGTTGATTTCGTTGAAACAAACGGACAAGAGCTACCTAAATTTTTGGGCCTTTGCTTGCTCCAAGGTCAAAAAAATGTTCCTTCAATTCGACACTTGTTTACTAATAATGCTCTTTACTATTCACCAATATTTCCATACACCATGTCGGGACGCCGTTTTGAACAGCTGCTTCCATGCATCAATGAACATTATACTGGAGATACTGATAGCAATACCACAAAATTGGAAAAAAATTTATCCCCTCCTCAAGCCTATTCTTGCTAATTTTTAAGCAGCATTTTCACCGTCGAAAAGACTTTCCTGGATGAATCCGTTTTATTGTTTCATGGTCGGCTAAGTTTCCGACAGTATATGAAAGGAAAAAAAGCAAGATACGACATAAAACTTTTTGAACTTACTACTGTCGGATGGATATGTCCTAAATGTTGAAATTTATCAAGGAAAAGCAGATAAGCTAGATGTATCGTCAAAAACAAGTGATCTTGTTTTACGATTAATGCAACCATATTTGCATAAAGAACATCATTTATTTATGGACTGTTTTTATAACAGTATCGAGCTTTCAAAGGAGCTGCTAATATATAAAGCACACACGACCGGTACGCTTCGTTCTAATAGACGAGGTAATCCAAAAGAAGTTACTTCAAAAAAGTTAAAAAAGGGCGAACATATTTGGCACAGAAAAGGTCAAATCTATCAAAATGGCGGGATAAACGGGAAGTTCTATCCATAACAATAAATCCAGAAATGATTGAAGTTAGCAACGCATTCGGACAAAAAAAGTATAAGCCAAATGATTTAGCTGAATATAATTTGAATATGTCTGGAGTTGATAGATCTGATAAGATGGTTTCCTATTATTCATCACCACGAAAATCGATTAGATGGTACAAAAAAGTTTTTTTCAATTTTAGGATATCTGCGTTTGGAATTCCGTTTTCATTTATCGACAGTTTCATAAATCAATTACATTCTCTAATACAATCATTAATCCAACATGACAAGAATATTACTGGAAAGCAATTAGCGGCATTAACAATAGTGTGTGGTCGCCAGAAACAAACAACAAATTCATTAACATCGACATCTACTGCTTCTATACAACAACATTTCTTGGAAAAGATTCCTCTACCTATTGGTTTTAAGCGTAAAACTAATTTTCAACGTTGCAGACAATGTACGGTTAACAAAATTAGAAAAGAGACGTCCGCAAAAGCCACCATTATGTCCAGAATGCTCCGAATCGTTTCATTCACTTTAAATCTGATACTGATACATTTATAATGCTTTTTCTTATATGTAATTTGTTTCATGAATTTATTTTTATTTTATAATATGTTGAATAAAAAGACAATTTTGTTTGCAAATAATTTACTTGTTATACTTATAGACCTTTTTTTTTTTAAATAAAGATCCCATACACATTTACAACCCCTGTGTAAACTAATACACATTAAAACTTCAGACAGCTGTAACCTTCTTTTGTTTATAAGAACAATTTTTGAACTCGTAAAGCAAATGCCGTCTATAGCCTTCGTGACGGTCATAGCCGTCATTTGTTCTGAGCACAGAAAAAAAGTCATGATAAACAAATTACGGTTAAAGCCGTCAAGAGTTTTTCAGGAAAAACTATGGAAAAATGTAATAATTTTCACTTCAAAACATATAACTGACGCTTAATTAACTATTTCAGTAACAAGCAATTAAAAACAAAAATGCGTTTGTGGGCACGATTTTAAAACTAGAAGTGTGCGGCAATGGGTTAAAGACTTAAAATTTTTAATAAAATTTGTTGTATACAGTTTGGTGCCAAAAGATATTCCAAATTTTGACTACATATATTAGTTCATCTCTTAATAAAGAACTTTCGAATAAGTGTCCATATTTAGGTTTTTTTGGTAGAACAGGAAATACCTAAATTGGATTCTCAAAGTCAAATCCGTCTTCGTAATAATTGCGAAAAATTTTTGCTTAAGCTAACAATCAACTACGCCAGCGTTTGCCTAATAAATCTACTTTTACATTTAAGCAAATCAATGATTTTGTATTAAATTATGAAAAAAATAAAAACGTGAAAGATCACAAGAACAAGAACCTCTAATTGTATGCAAGATACTCGTAATTTGAAAATATTTAATAATATTTTCTTAATTGATTGGAATGAAAACAGAATCAGCCGAATTTACCTATCGAATATTTAATCAACTGCTCCAACTTGGAAAAAAATGTCACATTTTGCCGAACCAACAATATAAAATTAATAATTCGTTGAAATTTAACTGACTGTACTGAAAAAAAAATGTACTACGCCAGTCTGGCAAGTAACTTTAAAAGTTGACGCATTTAATACGGATTCTGAAATGGTACAAGACTTGCTACATTATTTCTTAGATTACGGAAAAAAAATTTTTTCTTCAAAAAACCCAGTTTCGAATAAAAATTTTCATCTACTAAAAATGATTCTAGTGGTGTACCCAAAGCTTGCCTTAAGAGCGTAACTTTAAGATTCTAGCTTGAGTGAGACGGAGAGTCATTCCATGAAGTGTGAGTGAGCAAGATAGTGACGCTAGCTCGTCAAATCATTGAATTTTACAAATGTGCATCGTCTACTCTCCACAGAGGCTTCCAAACCAAGTCCATGGTGAAGGAAGAGTTCCTTACATTACGAGGACATCATACTTCAAGCAGTTGAAGAAGATCCAAGTAGTTCGGTACGTGCAATCCAGGAATGCACAGGAGTGCCCTAAAGTATAGCTCACCGAATATTACAAAAACATGAGCTCCACCCATACCATGTACAGCGAGTACAAACCCTGCTACCTCTGGATTATCAACCTCTGGATACGTTTTGCCAAGCGATGCTACAAAGACAACGGAAAGATCCGCGATTCTTCGAGAAAATTTTGTAGTCGGATGAATCGACATTTAAAAAAGACGGTTACATGAACCTACACAACTTACACGAGTGGCACGTAGAGAATCCGAATTTAATGAGACAAAATAGATCTCAATATCGTTTTAAAATAAACATATGGACCGGAATTTAAAACAGAAAAGTCATAGGACCTTTTGAGTTGCCAGAGGTCTTTAACGCTAAAGTTTATTTAGATTTGTTGCAAAACCATTTACCTAATTTACTGGAAGACATGCCACTAAGTATTTACAGAGAGATGTGGTATCAGCAAGACGGCTGCCCAGCGCAGTATGCCCTTTCAGTTAGAGAATATCTCAATGACGAATATCCGGACAGATGGATAGGACGGTCTGGTACGATCTCGTGGCCAGCCCGTTCACCTGATCTAAAGATTTAGATTTAGATTTATTTATTTAGATTTAGATTTTTTTTACTGGGGAGCAGTAAAAAAGAAAGTTTATAAGAAGTCAATTGAAAATTTAGCTGAGCTTCGGCAAAGAATTACGGAAGCAGTTGAATTTGTCAACAATGGAAGAATTTCCCGTCTGATCACCCGATCTTTTTTAAGAAGATGTCGAGCTTGTATTGCAGCTGAAGGAAGGCAGTTTGAACATCTCTTGTAAATAATAAATCTTAGCATCCAAATAATTGGTGTTTAATTTTAAAATTAAGGAATATTTGTCCTAAATTTAACAAAAAGTTAGCATCTCTAACTCGAAAGCGTAACTATCTGCTCACTAACACTTCATGTAATGACTCTCCTTCTCACACAAACTAGATCTTAAAGTTACGCTCTTAAGGCAAGCTTTGGGTACACTAGAATTAATTTTAGTAGATGAAAACAAATTTTTCGAAACTGGGTTTCTTGAAGAAGAAATTTTTTTTCCCGTAATCTAAGAGATAATGTGGCAAGTGGTATACCATTTTAGAATCCTTATTAAATCCGTCATTAAAGTTACTTACCAAACTCGCGTAGTACCTACATTTTTTTTCAGTACAGTCAGTTAAACTTGGGTGAAGTATTAATTTCATATTCTTGGTTCGTCAAAATGTGACATTTTCTTAAAGCAACAGGTTACATAAGCACTATTCGGGATTACATAAGACAAATAAAATTGAAAAAAAGTAAAGATTTGTAGCAACAGGAGCTAAAAAACTATCACAAGGTGTACATTTTCTCGAAAACAAAAGAAATGACTATAATTTGAAAAATAGATGACTTAGATTTTTATATTTTTCTGGTAACTGTTACGATTTGGTCTATCACCCGGTTCCGGCTTGACGTCGACTTACGGGACACCCTGTATACAATGTGTATATTTATTGTATATAATTTTTTTTTAAATATTTAAAATGCCCCAATTTCAAGAAAAAACTGCCGGCATTTTTTCAGCATATTTTCTTTTAACAAAATCAATAACGAAAATAGCATATTTTCCATGAGATTTCTTTCAGCACTGTTTCGAGTTAGGACTGGGGGTATTTCGGCGCGCTATTTTCAAATCTGCAATCAGATTCTTTCTATCATGCATAATTTTAGAGATATCCACTATTGATAATATTCTACATTCATCTTTTTTTCAGTATTTGGAATATTATATTATTCCACTCGCCAAAGTTTTGTCAATGGAGTAATTTACTATGGATTTTTCAAGTTAACATTACATCTTTTTATTATATTATTCTATATCAAATGGAATATATTTTGAATATAAAGAGAAGATAAATAAAATTAATATTATATCACTATTGTTAAAGCCATCGGCGACGGGTAGGGAAAACACTACTGGAACCCTATTCCCTCTTCGATTTATCGCAATGGACCGCAAATGGTATAAGTGAGGCTGATCAGAGGAGTTTGCGCAATGGCCGCAACTCTAACCTACCTCCCGATCACCTTTGATCATCATTTTTAAGGACTCCAAAAAAGGACGAATGTAATAAATATTACTTATATAAAAATAATAAAAATCCGTCTAAAATCGAACAAGATAGTTACAAACAGCATCGACGAGAAAAAAATTTAACCAAAAATGAAAGGGGCATTTTGTACTTTTTGTTACGATACGCAAAAAGTATTTAATTTACACCAACTGGTAGAGCATCTGTATTTTATTACAAAAGAAAAGTTAACACTTACCGCAACTGCAATTCTTAGTAATGGTCAAAAATTAACATATTGTGCAATTTGGACTGACCGTTCTGCAAACGATAGATTCTACCCAGTGCACTTTTTAAGGCTCGGTTACGGACTTTCCTGACCTTGATCGTATTACTTTGTGGAACGACTGCTGTGTAGGAAAAGTAGAGTCGAAAAATTTCGCTCACTCATAAATTATGATCAATCGCAGATACCTGAGCCAAATAACAAAAATCGCTCGGGAATTATTCACGTATGAATGATTCTCGAGTTGAATAAATATTTATTTTTGATCAATTTTTTTTTTTCTCTCTAAAAGGTCACTGTTTAATTTAATTATTAAAATATTATTCATTGTTTCATTACCTAACCTTGATCTTGATTTTGTTAGTATTGTTTAAAGTGCACTAAATACTCGTTCAAGTGATACTTGTGTTGACAGTACAGATAAAGAAACATCTATTAAATTTGCCAAATCTGGATGTTTGTAGTGGATCTTTTTCCGATAATGTAATACATTTTAGTCGAAGGATACTCTTGCTTTGTACACTAAAGTTGCCCTTTGTGTTCTATGTTCTAATTTAATTTGTGTTTTAGTACTCCCATTAGAAAGGGCTGGGGCCCACTTGAATTAAAATTAAAGTTATATATACCTACCTACGTTAATATAATATAAAATAACCCAAATTAAATTTTATTTTTATTTTAAATGTGCCCTAACCCTTTCTTACAGGAGTACCTACTAAAACAGAAATTAAATTAAATTTCAATTAAATGGCTTTTTTTTTATTTTGTCTTACTTTTTTTTATTTTTTTTTTATTTGTCATATTCTCACTATTCAAGAAATATCGGAATTTTGCACCAAATTGAAATAGTTTCGGAAAATCAAATTCAGACCTATACATACATACCAATACCATCACCGCACACATAACTAAATATAGAAAATTCAGACCACAGAGACGAGACTTTATCCTTTCGCGAAATATATAAACCGAATTTTCACAATTGTCAGCAGCTTACTATAGCAGCAGCAGCAATCAAGACACTTCGATTTTCCGGTTCACATTAAATTGATATTCGAGGGATGCATCGTAGCGCAGGTTTATGATGAACCTTTCAAAGCCCTTCATCCTCGCTCATCAATCACTGCATTACCCCCTCGGAAACGTGACACTATATAGTCTTGCGGCTATGGGTGTACGCGTTAAAATTGGTTCTGAGCTCGTGTGCTATTGGATTCATATCTTTTCGAAGCTATCCATCCATCCTAGCTAGAGACCATTCAACATCTTGTCCGCAGATCTAGTCGCGCGAAGCCGCAGTCTTTCTAGCTTCTTTATAGAATCGAGTTATTTCATGCATTTTTCAACTTTTCCTATTTTGGCATTGTCACGTGCGACCATAATCCGCCACAATGATCACCGCAGCGAAGCATTGTGCTATGCCAATCGAACGGGGATTATATGGCGCTTGGAGGAGCACATCGCAAATTTATGCCCGTGAGCCATGAATAGATACATCCCATACCGGGAGATTGCCAATAAAATACAAGTCAAGGAGATCCGGCTGCTGGGTGATGTGCAACTGCTTCTGGCCTCTTAAGTTATTGTTCCCCGAGTGCCTGTTACAGAAATTCGCTTTTTTACAGCGTGACTGTATGAGACATTTGCTATGGCCAAGTAGTTATACCACCACCATAAGAAAGACGACATGAACGGAGAGCCCACAAATTGATTTCGCGTTGTCCACATCAATTCAGGTGTGGAAATTTGCGTTTGACGCCGCCGGACTACAAGCAATCGACTGACGTAATTTCTTACAGGTAAGAATGCAGTTCAGGTGCAAATTCTCCAATTTCTATCATGCGGGATGGTAATGGCAGTACTACAGTAGCGTGCGGCCCCTAAGAGGTGTGTACGGATGGAATTCTTGGCATATTACAACAAGTCAAGGCTATTCAAACCGCCTGATCTGTAACTAATTAGTGCCCAAGGGTAATGAACTCGGTTGAAAGCCGTGTGCCCTAGTTCCGGAGCCGAAGAATTTTCCTTTGAATAAAATAAAACACCTTCAAGCCGCTCTCTATACAAAGTTGCTATACTACCGTGCACCTACCTGGGTACAGAGAGTGTAAGAGACTTTTGTTCTAGCCATCTAGCCAGCGCCCTTGCTTTAAGTATTCAAGGCATTCGCGCTTGCAAACTTTCATAAGAAGACTGCAATCATCTGGTGGCCGGCAAGTCAGTCCGTCGAGTCCGGGCTATCCAAGAAAGCCCAGGCGAACCTGTGTGAATCGGAATATTGTGTGAGTCCTATCTAAAGAAGTGCATCTTTTCCGTGATCGCATCTCAGCAGATCAGTGGAGCGTATCGTCAGAAGACAGGTGCATTTTTACCTGGGCCGTGTGGAATGTGAACCACACCACTACCGCACTGCTTCTGCCCCCTATATCCATGCACAAATAGTTGGAATTTTTCATTTCGATTAGTATGGCGGCGTGTGCGTTTTTCGGTCGCAGGCAGCGCAATTCTCTTCGGCGTGTTAAACAAGTGCATCTCCTGCGGCGAGGTTTCCCGATTGACTTCATGTCGTGCAATTAGTTTTGTGCAGTGTTTAATGTTTGCCTTTTGCTATCGCACAACTATACACAGGAACCGGGGTACCGTACAATGCGAAATTTCATTAATTTCATTTCTGCCGTTGAACAAGATTTTTGCATGGCAGAAGTTTTGTTGTCCGGTCGCGCTGGCATGCCGCGGGACACCGACGGGGCTAGTGAACAGTTGGACATGGGTAATAAGTAATTTGCTCGCTTATGAAGTGGAGAAATGACAGCTTATTTTTAGTCTCATTATGGATCATGTAATAAAAGTCGAAGAAAATTCATATTATGTTTCTGATTCATGAAAGTGAATGGTAAAGGTCTAAAGGTGGGTTAGGGGTTAAGGGTTTGGAAATTGATTTTTTATATATACATATATATTTCCTCAAGACTTTCAAAAGCAACAACCCTTTCACCTCAATTGAAGCCCATTTTAGGCTGGTGTGAATTAATTAAATGGGGATCAAGAGAATGTGAACAGAGGCTTGGAACATGTAAAATTTAACATGAATCGATGTAGTTACAATTCCGAAAGGATACTACTAAAATGACCAAACATTATGCTTTAAATGATAACGTTCTCTTTTCATTCGATGTCATTTCCTGTTACCAGATTTTCACAGAAATAAGTGTATAGATTGTCAGATTTCTACGGAAATTTATTCGCTGACTACTACCACCATAATCTGGAAATCAGATAGTAGTAAAACAGAACCTACAACCAAGCCTACTGCTTCATATAGCCAAATTCGTACAGAAGTAGCCATTAGACTGAGAAGAAAAAGTAACTTTATTACCTAATTTGCATTTCTCTCCATAGATAGATCCCTAAAGGCGCCCCAAATTGTGTCCAATCCCCACTACATTTTCCACAGCAAGCAGTTAACTCTGAGCTATTACTCTTTTTTTTTTTTGTTTTTAATGCAGAAGCTTTGTTTGTGGAGCGCATTTTATATAGTTTGAAAATTTCATCACCTCACAGATGTAAAGTTGCCTTTTTTATCATGTATTTAGGTATTCATCGGCTACCTAGAGTATGTCGACATCCAAGGGAAATTCTGTAAAGTATTTTAAAAATAATTTTACAGTTTTAATATGACCAAGGTACAAGCAGGGTATTTTGCCTTATATATTTTGGGGAGGCTTTCAATTTTAAGGACAGTCTTAAGTAAGTATATACTTTAGAGTTCTTATGTAGGTTGTAATGCGCTCACTTTACGACCCTTTTGAGCAAAAAAGAATTATTTATATGCACGTGAACTTTGCTCTCTTTCCTTCCATACACATTTTGTAGGGCTAATTAAAATATTTTCCACAATTATCAATATTGATGCTTGATAAACTCGAATTTAGGGACTTCTTCATATTGAGAAATAGGTAGATACTTTTTCAACATTGCTCTATGAACTCAAAATTACACCGTATTTTCTAAAAACAACCGGAATGGCCTCTATTTTAACGAAAGTAGTGGCGCCATCTATTGATATGATGAGATTGATATGAAGTCTTAAGCTTACTTATAGCTGAAAGAGAATGAAAAGTACCCACAAATTGTCTATTATTTCGCAATAAGTGAACGCAGTTACTGCAGAGCCGCCGCAAGAAAGTTGGTCAACTTCGAACTTTTAACGTAGGCACCGTAGAGAAGAATTTTTATAGTTGAATAAAACGTTTGGTTTGAATGAAATTTATAATGTAAAATTACTGAATGAGGTGCGGGATGTTTCAAATATTTTACTCTTATTATTCGTACAATTTTTAACAATATAACGAAATTCATAGGCGCAACACTAAAAATATGAAAATTGCATTGAATTATCATCAAACGACAAGATATGACGAATTAAGTTTGTATATCATTCTTTAATCGAAAAATGAATGAAGAATCAAAAGATTACCAAAAACTGCAATACTGAATTGAAAATTGCATAGATAATTTCTAGAGAGCCTCGAAGAAATAAAATATTTTGTAAAACAACTGTAACTGCTGATAAGTTGTGATGTTTTCAGTACGATTCAGAGATACAAACTTAAAACTCATGAATGACGAACGAGTGGACTTGGGTAAATTATTGTTTATGTAATCATTATCTAAATTTTTGAAGAAAAAAAAATTGATTTATATTGTTTTTCCCGGGTGGTTTAAAATCATCGGACATTTTCCCTCCACAAATCCAATAACCATGAGCCAAACGTAATCACAAATATATACCTAATAGGACATTCTTGGTTTAGCTTTCAAGGTTCTAGAACGAGTACTTCCAGCTCTTTCTAAACCGTGCGAAGCTAAATTCAGAACTGCAAGTACGTCTCTTTAATCCTGAAAAGCTAATCAAACAATGTACTACTGTGGCGCCGTTAATAACCCTTTTCATTTCAGGAATCCGAGAATGGCCGAAAATCCATACAACTTCGCTCAATTAATAGCACAACGCTGTTTCAGTGTGTGACCTAATCAATGACTTACAATTAGACCTACCTTTTAACACTAATTTATCAAAAGCAGGTATTTTGTGTGCTTTCTTAGTGTTTCTTCTCGAGAATTTCTCGAGAAAATAGTTTTTTCTCGAGAAAGTCGCCAACACTCAAGTCGAAACCAGGATATCGGAGATTTTTGTTTCCTAATAGTCCCATCCTGCCAATGGCTGACAATACTGTATAGAAATCATAGGAATATGTAACAAAATATAAATTCTGGCTGTTTTAGAAGCTGTTGTCGCTGTGTTGAGAGCTAAGTACAGGCATGAAGTAGCAATTAACACAGATATAATGTAAACAATACTAACTTTTCCTACCGATAATTCTCAAACAATTCTCAGAAGTTTATAAGGTCACATTTTAAGAAGAATAGTATACATATAAACTGAGCTAACGTACATCTGGACTGGATATGAAAACCCCAGAATGAAGCGGTACGATAGCTGGCCCCATAATGGTCCCCTAATAGAAAGCTCTATATATTATCTCTCTCTTTCTCTATACCACATAAATTCTTTGCAACATTTTTTACTGATAGCTTTCTTTGGTTGAATATAAAGTTAAAGAGCTTTGAAAAAGTGGTCCGGGTTAATATGGAGATTTTTATAAGGATTTGGCAAATTCTAATCTTTGTAAATATTCAGCAACAATTTATCTTCTCATGCAGCTTGAAGGTGATTATAAACAGAAAGAATCAATTATCGACCCAAATAGTTCCTCATCAAGGCAATAAGCCAAAAGGCGATTCGAAGGCCCTACTACTGATCAAATAATTTTAAGATATAAATGTTTAATAAAATTACTAAAAGTCACAAAGAGATTCAATCTGCAACGTAATCCTGCAGAAGTAAGGCAAATGATAATGAAATTGCTGTGTTCTTTTGGTTCCGTGCAGTGCACTGCAGAGCACAGGAGATTGCGAATTGAATTGACTTGTAGAGTGCATAGAAGAAGAAATTTTTTTGCAAGCATAGAGAGAATAATCTAGGTGCCATAACTTTAATTCTTACAAAACGTTAAATCTGTCAAATTTTGCCCCGAAGTTTATCAAGTTCTATTTTGACATTTTGCAAGGATTCAAGTCATGGCAATTTGATCATTTTCTCTATACTTTCAAAACATTTTTTACTTTTATGCACCCTACAGGTCAATTCAATTCGCAATATCCTGTGTTCTGCAGTGCACTGCACGGAACCAAAAGAACACAGCTGTATACTGTAACAAGTAAAAAAGCTAGAATTGGTCTAAGACCCTATATGAATGCCCGTATGAAATTTCGTATTGTCACCCTTCTGTGCAAGTTTGATTTTTGAAGTGGTTTTTCGCATATACTTCTAGAAAAATGATTATAACAAATTTTATAGGATTTCGTATTCTGAAGAAGTTTTTAGTACAATAAAAATGTCTTGGACTGATCGTTTTCAGAGTATACCTAAAAAACCTAAATTTTTATATGGCAACACCAAGAAGGAGTTGCTCGATTTAGTCCATTTTTGAAATTTTATTTGCTAGTACAATGAAAACACCATGTACCAAATTTCAGCTGTCTATATCGATGCCTTCTCAGGCAGTGTCCAAATATATAGTGGAAAACGAAAGTTTTATATGGCAACCCCAGGAAGGAGTTACCCGATTTGTCTCATTTTCGAACATACAAAATTTCATGTCTCTAAGTATACGCGTTCTCGAGTTATCGTGCGTACAGACGGACGGACGGACGGATGGAGAGACAGACGGACGGACATGTAACAAACAAAATAACTTTTAATATTATGCGTGGGTGTCCAATCCATTTTGCTCTACCATCATTATTGTGAGGTGTTATAAACGGAATGACAAACTTAGTATACCCTATAGACTTCATCTAGGGCAAGTGTGGGCAGACTTTTCCAGGGTACGGGCTACTTCTAATTTATTAAAGTTGTTGCGGTCAACTCAGTGGCGTAAGTGTGATTAGCTAAAAAAAAGGTCTACTTAAATAAATATGCACCTATGTTCTTCTTTTGCAGTCTCATAACAAAAATTATGAATGCACCTATTTCATTCAGCAATGGAGTTTGGGGTCGGGGATAATTTATTTAATGATAATTATTTTTTTACATAATTCATACCCACAAATTTAAAATAATGAAAGTATGATATAAGTTCTAGAGAAGGTTAAAATATTTCACTAGTAAACTTAAGTAAAGGGTTTTCCAATAAGAGGTGTTATTTTAATTAGCCCGCTATTTCGGTAGATATCACCTTTGGAGCTGTCATTTTTTGACATTTGACAAGTAGAATCTACGCCATTAATAAAAATGGAACGATACACGATTCAACAACGCATTGAAATTATTAAAATTCACTATAAAAATGGTGAAAATGTGGCAGAGACGGTTCGTAAAACTCGAACAAGTTAGTGATGTGAAGAATAAAACCCGTGCACCTCGCTCAAGAACAGCCGAGAATATTGCTGCTGTAGCCGAAAGTGTTGAAGAAAACCCAGGTTTGTCCATTCCTCGTCGTTCTTTGGAATTAGGCATTCCACAAACGTCATTACACCGTATTTTGCATAAAGATTTGGGTCTTAAGGCTTATAAAGTTCAGTTAACACAAGAACTCAAGCCGGCCAATCATCAACAACGTCGAGTCTTTGCTGATTGGGTCCTTGAAATGCATGAAAATGATCCGGAATTCCATCGAAAACTCATCTTGAGTGATGAGGCCCATTTCCACCTCGATGGCTTAGTCAACAAGCAAAATTGTCGCATCTGGCGCTCGGAAAACCCAAGAATTATTGTTGAATAGCCTCTCTATCCTCAACGTGTGACTGTTTGGTGCGGTTTATGGTCCCGCGCGGTCATTGGACCTTACTTTTTCGAAAATGAGGCTGGAGCAACAGTTACGGTGAATGGATTGCACTATCGACAGATGATTAATGATTTTTTATGACCGGAATTGGATGGTATTTATCTGGACAACGTTTACTTTCAACAAGACGGCGCTACGTGCCATACATGCAACGAAACCATTTTGATCTTTTACGGGAAAAGTTTCCGGACCGTGTTATCTCTCGAAGAGGTGATCACAATTGGCCACCGAGATCTTGTGACTTAACACCTTGCGACTTCTTCCTTTGGGGCCACGTGAAAGAGAAGGTCTACGCCAACAGCCCAGCGTCGACTCAAGACCTCAAAGATGGAATTCGTGAGGCTATCGAGGACATAGGGCAGCCACTTTGCGATTTGGTTATGGAAAATTTCATGAAAAGGATATGGTCCTGTAGGCGTGGTCGTGGTGGTCATTTGGCTCATGTTATTTTCCATTATTATTGGCATATCTTCCTCTTTATAATGAAATAAAGATCCGATCATTTATATCAAAAAATGGCATTTTTCTTTGAATATCAAAATAACACCTCTCATTGGAAAACCCTTTATTACCTACTTTCTATACATAAATCTTCACTCGTTTTAACATTAGGACGATTTCGTTTTTTGAGCTACACGTCATTCATAACAGCAAATATACATTCAGCAGTGGCACTGCTGTGGGAAAAAAAACTAATACACACGTATAATGAGACAATTCTTTAAATTTTAATGTTGAAAGAATAATCATTTCTTTAGGGAATGGAATAGAAAAATCACCACTTTGAATCTTTTTATATCGTTTATGTCCACGAAATTTTTCGCGCAATAGATTTGTAATCAATCGAAAATAAAAATGGAAAATAAATTGTACTTTAATAGTCATAAATCTATCGCAGAAAGTGGTAGAGTGGTAGATTGTACAATGCTACCTCAAAAAGTGGTAAATCTACCACTTTAGTCATAAATAATAATAAAAATTTATTAGCAATATTATCGCTATACAATACCACAACCTTTCATTTACAAGTTCACAAATACATAAATTTTAAAATTTACAATATTACTATATTTTTAATATATTGCATACAACCTTTTTTAAAACACATAAAATTTTGTTCACTTTTTAATTCAGTCGGAACCTCATTAAATTTCTTAAAACTCATATACCAGTACATTCTGTGTACGAGATCTATTATATAAATGTAGGCTGAAGTTCTCCGACGCTCCTCATAGATTATATGGTTGAGCCTCTACCACCGACATGATCATATTTAGAAGATATTCCGGAACCAACCCATTTTTCATTTTGAATATAAAAAGCAATACATTTAGCTCAATTCCCTGTTTAATATCAAGCCATAATAAAGAATTAAACATACTACTAATACGAGTGAAATGATTACAACATAGAATTACACGCATTGCCTTATTTTGTAATTTTTGTAACCTGCTCAAATCTCCTTGATTACATATAAACAATATTGCAGAACAGTATTCAAAATGTAGTTTTATAATACTCTTATAAATATTTATCGCGGAAGCCATCGTAACTTTCTTTCTAAATCTCTTCAAAAATCCAATTTTTTTACCAATTTTTTTAGCAATATAGTTTATATGTAATTTAAAATTTAAATTTTTATCAACAAATCACTCCTAAGTATTTATATTCATTCACACATTCCATTAGTTCACTATATTATTATTTATCGTCATAGCTGTTGTTTTATTTATATTCAGTTTCAATTTATTCATCTGTAACCAGTCACACAATAATTCTAAATGCCGTTCTATTTTTATTTTCAATTCATTGGTGTCTTTCCCTGATATATACAACAATGCATCAACAGCAAAAAGTACTATTTTTGAAAATTTGAACACTGATTTAATGTCGTTCACATATATAATAAACAAGATAGTTCCAAGTACTGATCCTTGTGGAACGCCTATCGATATTTCTATTTTATTGAAAACTGTATAATTTATTTTGGTGCTTTGCATTCTTCCATACAAGTAGCCATGAAACCATTGAAATGCCTTCTGAAGAATTCCATATTTTGCTAATTTATTTAATAAAATGTCCCTGTCTACAGTTTCAAATGCTTTTCTTAGGTCTAAAAATACAGCAACAACCTATTTGTGGCATATATTTCTTCCTTCCATTGACACACTAGCCAATTAATCGCCTTTTCGCAGGAATGTATTCTCCTAAATCCAGACTGTTATAATATAATATAATTTATTTATTTCCAAGTAACTTTCTAACTGTTTTAGAACCACTTCTTCTAAAAGTTTTTCTTCTAAAAGTTTTTTAGAAGCAATGTTGGTCTGAATTTTTCTCCTTTTTTTGTGTTTTTAACTTTTTGAACAGGGATAACAATTGATTTTTTTTTTTTTCATAAACTAGGGAATTCTCCACTCACCAACGATTTATATATTATGTCAACCAAAGTAACACCCCAATTATTCCAGTTATCTAATATTATGCCTATACTAATTGAATTTATGGTCCCGTTTTTATTCATGTTATTACAGATATCTTTCATTTCATTATACTGTACTTCTGTAATCATGTCCGAATATGTTCTATGAGGTATGGATTCTTTTATGATTTGTACGCTTTGAATAAAATAATTTATTTAGTCTATTTACCATTTCATCAGGTTGCTGGCATTTATAGTCACCAAATTCGATTTTCTCAGGTTTCTCTTCAGGGGCAACCCTGAAACACAGTTGCATCGATTGTGAAAAGCCGATTCTCCAGTCTAGCTGATGTCGGTCTTCCATAAAAATGCTTCTTTTAGTATGCGCGTCTTACGTCTTAGTAAAGGCGGTCACCCAAAAATTTCTTGGCGGTCTAACGGTCGATCGCGATCGACTTAATGCCCACCCCTGATCTAGGGTATAAAAAGGAGGAGTTAAGTTAGCTCAGACTATAATGAAACTAACTGATGAAGAAAAAAGTTTAGTGTATCTATTAACGTATTAACTAGCATTAAAAATAAAGGATACATGAATGTTATCATATATAAAACATTTCTAAAGATTCGTCAGATTTTGGGTTGGTAAGTGTTCTGCTGTAAAAACGTTAGTTAGAGGTGCTATAACACAAAAATTAGATGGAACTGGAATGATGGTGCTGCCGGTAGCAGAAAGTTGAATTGGAAAATTGTGTGTTGCAAATCAGGAATTATGCTATAATCATGGTTTGTACTTAGTTATTTTGAAACTTCTTAAAACTTTTTACATTGAGAAGAACAAAGATAGTAACGAATTCAGGCAAATAATAGTGATAGTGAAGATATCAGCATATGAATTGGGTATTCAATTTAAATTATTGAGAAATAGATAGTTGCAAATGCGAAATCTTATAGATAGTAGAATTTTTGAATATTTTTACAATTTTCCATATATGTATTATATACATACGAAAAATTGCAAAAATATTCATAAACTTCCCTGACAAAAGTATCGTTTTGCAAAATGATGAATATAAATAAAAGGAAGTGTCATTACTTTTGAATTATAAGACAAGTGGGCATACTATGAAGATTATGATCTAATGCTTTTTACGAATTGAAAAGCCTTTACAAGTGGAAGAAAATTATTGTTAACTGCAGAAGGAGCCTTAAGACATTTGTTCTAACGATGTTAGAAAAGGTCAGTAATTAGCTATATGTTAGAAACTTCCTATTGCAAGTAAAGGTAAAATAAGTAAAAGAATAAAGAAGAACATCATAAAACTTCACAAAGTCCCACTTGATAATAAAAAGATACATGTACACATTTTTTAGATTTTTTTTGGAAAAATTATATGAACAAAATTACAAAAGAAATGTTAAATAGATAAATTTGATAGTTTTGAAAACTTTTACACTGACGAACCAGAAGTTAATGAAATTCGAATCCATAGAAATGAAGAACTGTTTCTTCAAGAACAACTTAAATCTATCTATAACAGATAGTACCAGAGAAGTGAGCGCTGGTGTTTCTGAAAATTATTAAACAACAATTCAATATAGAGGCATGTTCAGAAAGTAAGTGTACTGTAACGGGCCGTGGTTCCTTGTTTTTTAGAGTTGGCAACACTGAGCAGTAGAGGGGGATCCTCTGACTAGAGCGAGCATCGCAGAAATACGGTAGTACTTAAACTCACGTCGTAGTGTCCAGTTGAGTGAAAGATGTCGGTAAGAAATCCGGCCGGGTCAATAGCGCCCGCGAGTTTCTTGAGCGACTTGAATAGGAAGGTGAGGATTTTCTCAGTTCTATTGTGACTGAAGATGAAACGTGGGTGGCTCATTATACGCCTGAGACAAAAAGACAGTCATCACAGTGGCGTCACACCGATTCCCTATCTGTCAAAAAATTCAAAACCACAATTTCGGGCAAAAAAATCATGGCTTCAGTGTTTTGGGACCGAAAAGCATAATTTTGGTCGACTTTCTGCCTCAAGGGGAGACTATCAATGCACAACGATATTGTGAGACTATAAAAAAAAACTCAAAAGGACCATTCAAAACAAAGTGAGGGGAATGCTGACGAGAGGAGTATGCTTGTTGCACGATAACGCCCGCCCTCACGACGCAGCCTTATCCACCAAGGCGCTCTTGGACTCATTTGGTTGGGATGTTCTGAACCACCCCCTGTATTCTCCTGACTTGGCGCCTTCAGATTATCATCTTTTCACTACCCTGAAAGCACACATCGGTAGAATTAAATTTTCAACCGATGAGCAGGTGCAGAAGTAGGTTCTGAAGTGGGGGAAGCAGCTGGCAGGAGAGTTCTTCGAGGAGGGCATTAAGAAGCTTCTGCCACGGCTCACCACATGCATTGAACGGGATGGCGATTATGTGGAAAAATAGTCAATAAGTGTATCAACAATTTCCTGTAATTTTTTTTTTTAAATACACTTTTTCTAAGAAAATATAAAAATCTAGTACACTTACTTTCTGAACATCCCTTATTTCAAACAACGGACACAAGAAAATTAAAAATTTTGGAACAACATACTTAGAAATGATTTGTCCAATAATTAATTAGTAATGAACGTAATTTTACTAGTTCTGTTCTTTTGTGTACCTTGTTCTAGAACTCCCATATACTGAAGAGAACAAATTGTTCTGTCGATTGAAGCCAATTATTTTTACTGTTCGCTTCTTTTATACATCTTCTATGAAAATGTATGAGGCATTCTTTTCTGTATTTTTTGTTCTGCTCTGTTCTGCGGACAGCTACTATTGCGAAGGATTTTGTTAAGAAAAAGAGAAATTCATTGTTCAATACTACTTTTAATGCGCTGTTTTTTCAAAACTTATATCAAAGCTGATCAAAAAGGAATTAAATTTTGTTCTGCAATCATTTTATATCTACACCTACATATTGAAATATATTTAAATAATAAATAAAATATATGAATTCAATATAAGAGTGGTAGGTAACTGCACTAGTGTCCGGACAGCATCAGTATTCGGACACTTTTCGTTTTATTTAACAAAAATAAGAAAAGAACACGCATTAGCCTTAGAACTTCGTTAGAATTTCGTTTATTTGATCTTTTTAGTTGCACATCCAAAATTTGGTTCACTCACGTGTTGTTTTTGAGAAAATACTTATCAGTCTGTATATGTACTTCACGTCAGTAAGTTCAACACATGTTTTATGTAAAGTGCAATTAGTGCATTGGACATCAGAGAAAATGAGATAAAATTATTAAGTATTGCTTTATTTAGTTTAACTGTCTTTGTATTGATTGAATATTGTATTTTGTATGTCCGGTAACTAAAACAGGAAACAACAATTTTGTTTAGTTTCCGGACAGGCTGTCCGGACACTGACAGTATACTTCAAAAGAGATTGTTTCCTGCTTACTCTATAATACAATTATAAAATATGTTTTTTTATAGGACAGAAAAAATTAAAAATGTTTATTTATTAAACCTTTAGTAATCGGACGCATTTTAAGAAATTCCATTTCTGCTGTCCGACTACTAAAATGGCAGTTTCAGTCTACGGACAAAAATATTTAATACGTAATCGATTAATTAAAAATAAAAGATACCTGGGTAGTAAATAATCATAATAGTTTTCAAGATAATGGATGACAGTACTTATGCATACAAACCGAAAAAACATATAAAAATAAAACAATCCGCTAATGATGCAAAGATTACTTAAGCTATACAAATGGAATGTTGTTGGCAAGTGTGGAATTTAATTTAAACAGGATAACTTGGTCAACACTGTGCAACATTATTAAGAAGATGGTCGACGAGGAAGAGCATGGCTCAATTCCTTCTTTAAACGAAACATAATTGGCTACAAAACAAGCAGAAAGTATTACCAAAGACAGAGCAATGATTACTGATTTTGAAATAGTTCGAGAGCTGGGACAATATTTAAAAAGTATAGAATAGGACGACATATTAAACGATCCTGTCCGAATACTAAATGAGGATAAAACGATTTTTTCTTTGTCCGAAAACCAGTAAAGTAATTACATGCCGGGGATTCAAAAACGTTAATCAAATTTAGACCGGAGAAGAAAAAGAATTTTATTTTCTGCAGGCAGAAAAATGTTCCCCAATGGTAGCCTTTTCGTATTTGCGTCACTAATATTGTAAATAGCATCCCAGCGAAACTGTTTTTGGGAACAGAAAAAGGAGTAAGAAAATACCAGATGGCAGGCACACTTTTCATAGACGGCCACAAGTCACACTTGACGTTAGAGCTGAATTAAAATTACAAGAAAAAAAGTATAATTTTATATGCATTGCCAACAAATACCACTTATATGATGCAGTCAGCTGACGTCAGTTAGAAAAAATCGTTCTAGAATGGCAGTCAAGAATGTTCGCCAACTTATAACCACAAAAAACTTTCTGCCCTTTGCTGGAAACTGCAATCTTGCGAAATCTTAAATTTTGGAAACACAAAAAAAAAATACTTAAGGAAATGTGGGCTTTACCCTTACGACCCAAAAACAGTTGTTTTCAGTGAATGTATGAAAAACGTAGTTGAAAATTTTGCAGCTACTCGTAATGCTGATATACCAACTACAATACAAGAATCAATTCCAGTACAGAAGTTTCACACTGCTATTGAGGTTATTGAACTAATGGATCATAAGTTAAGAACGAGAAATATTCATGAAAAAGTTTTGGACATCATCAAGGAAGCCGGAGCATAACCCGGGGGTTACACCTGCAATTACAGCTTGCATGCAAGTCGCACTGCCATACTCCATGCACGTGAAACCTCTACTGCCATGCTTTCAGCGAACTTGCATGATGAAAAACCATGGTAGCTCAGGTGATAGTAATTTGACATTATGCAGTTTTCAATATGGCGGAAAAGAAATGCTTGAGAGAATTTGATAAATTTTTTCTGGGAAAATGAGTTTTCTGGGATCATTTGCATTACATCATTTACCAACATCTTCCTCTTAACTTTTTCTTGGGTTTTTATCATTCTGCTACTTCCTTTATTGCTATAATTTTCCAATATACGCATGACTTTACGCCTCAATGCCATTTTTTAAATGAACTTGCATGCAAGATGATATGACATCAACCGAATTGCCTTCTGCTGTCAAGTTAAAAATCGCGTTGGAACTGAGGCTTGAATGCAAGCTGTACTATCTCGTGTAATCCTCGGGTAAGCTTCGACAGAAGCGTTACCAGAACTAGATCTTACATTCAACGATCTGAGAGGAGGCAGATATGATTTGAATGACGGCAGAAAGTTGCAACTGGTAAGAGTTAAATAAATTAAAAAAGTTGAAACTATTTCTCCAGAACCTAGTCCTTCTTGTGTGTCGCAGACGACTACTCCCTCTCGTATTGCGATAGGAGCTCCACTTTCGATCTTGAGCAGAAGATCGTGCACCAGCTCAATTATTAGTAAGCACCTTCTTTCCCCTAAGCTAGTTTATTATTGGATATAACCCGAATTAAGAAAAAAGGTAGTGATAGATCACCCAGTGCTATATCTTCAGAGGGATGACGAAAAATATGCACTCTAAAAGAAAAAAAACCAAGCGGGATCAATTCAATGCCGTATAGAAAAGACTAATGAAAAAGGAACACGGTCTAAAAAAAAGTACAAAAAGAACAAGCAATATTTTAATTGAATTACAAAGCGATGTTGAAGATGACGATTTGAAAACATTGGTTGGGATTCTTGCATCAGGTGGTTGGTGGTACTACCCCAAGTGCACTCCAATGCTTTCATTATGTTACGAGGAGCAAGCAAAGACTTCGTGTGCTCGAAATATTACCAACAAAACTGATATGCGATAACTTTTTTGAGACTATTGTTTTTTTAGTTATCTACTGTATAATATTTTTAAAACTACTTATTTTTTTTTCATTATTACCAAGTTTGAAGTATTTTCCTGTATAAATTCTTCAGTTTTTTTTTTTTTTTAAGGGAAAAGTTCCTTAAAATTTGTTTATAATTCTTTGAATTAATAAAATGTATATAGTTTTATGAAAAAGCAAATTGTTTTTATATTCTACAAAAAATGAGTAATAAATTTCTTCCAAAAAGCCTATGTCCGGACACTGAAACTGTAGTGTCCGAATACTAAAGGTTGATGTCCGAATACTAGCTAAAAGCGAACTTTTTTTTACAAACCCCAAAACTATAACAAAATATTATTAAATGACCTAAAAATATTTACTTGCTAAATGTAAACAGTTTAAATAATAATAAAAAAATTAAATATATTGCATATTCTTAATAGCAATAAAATGATTTAGCAAAAAAGTAAGATGATACGTTAGGTGTCCGAGTACTAGTGCATTTATTTTATTGTTATATAACCTTTCAAATTGAATATAACCGTGTAAATTTTATTTTATATATTTTATGAGAATTCTCGAGATTTCTGAAAAATAAGAGATATTTTTTTCTTTTCTCGAGAAAACTTAAACACTATCCCTTCTTATGGTAAAGTATCGTTCATGGTAGGTACTAACTTGTCATCTTTAAAACCTAATAATCAAATCTCTATTCTTCTTCAACATAGAAGAAAAAGAAAACATCTGAATGTACCTACTTACCTAAATGCATTTAGAGACTTCTCACTACAACAATATAATTTCCAGAAGTGCAGTAAGATTACACAATAAAGTTCATTATCAAACTAATTCTAACTTCTAACTTCCTAAAATCTAGATAAACACGGCAGGGTTCCCCACACAGCAATCCAATCCAGTCCAGACTGAAGTAAACGTGAGAAAATATCAAACTGGCGATTACCAGCCGACTAAATAGCATATCTAGCACAAAGCTAACTTAATATGTATTATGCGGTGCTAAAGAGGCATACACAATCGGAGAAAAATCTTCCCATTTGCTTACCTTTTTCCATAAGGCTCTGAAAACGGCATGATATACGTAGGTACCTAGGCCATTTCAAATATTGTGGTGTGCCTATGCTTGCCTCTACTAAAACCACCAACTACTATACCGTGCCGGTCGGCCGCACGATATGCGACAAAGCAACAAGCCCAGAACTTTTTCGTGTCCACAGTGTTTACAAACAATTCTCGCTTGTTATTAATAAATAAAAGCGGTTAAACGATAATGAGCGTCCACAATCCACAGATGAGCCATCAGCATCACATCAGCATCAGCCACCAGGGAGTGAGTTATGCTCCCGTTCCCGGCTGTATTTGCTCTTAATTATGCCCATTGTATCACGGCTTTGTAACACTTTGTCCTGCCTTATCTTATCTGTTTCTTTCGTCGTCTTTTCCACCTTATTATCTTCCTCCTGAATTCGTTACCTCTTTGAATTCAGCTATTCTTTCGATTTCTCACCCAAAACTTTGTTTACTTTCTCATGGGGTTCTGTAAACGGAGAGGGAAGAAAAATTCTTACAATAGCGCATCAGCAGCACACCACAAAGGTAAACTTTTTATTCGAGCCCGTTTCCCTACCCCCGCCCCGCTGACGAAATGTCGGTAGGTATTGTTTTGAAGAAAAAATAATCTGCAGGTAATACTTATGTACCTGCCTACATAAGTACATACATACATACATACATATGTATATGCAAGTGAAATTTTCAGATTACAAAGTGACAGAAAGACAGACAAAACCAGAGTTGTTAGAAAAGACAAAAAAATTTCCATCTTGCCGAAGAACGAATAGAAGATGTTGTTCGGTCGTGTGTAGAGCATTTCCTTAGTTTCTCTGCGGATTATGCGATCTGACTGACTCCACTGTGCATAAATCAGACATAAATTTCCCTCTAGCTATGGAAAAACAATGGAAAACTACTTCCCTGTGTAACTGGATTTTCCATGTGATGGGCGCAGCATTGTTATGCGCTAAAAATTTTCGTAAATTGTCACCTACATTTACATACATACGAGCTTTTCCAGCATTATAATTAATTTTTGTTTTTTTTTGTTTTTTGTTTTTTCATTAAATTATTTATTTTATTTTGTGCAGACAATGCACCAAAAAAATTTACAAAATGCAGACTTTTAGATTTTATTTATTTTTTTTTTTTTTGTTTTATTGTAGTTAAATTATATGCGATTGTAACTTTCCACACTATACAGGGAGGGTGTTGACAACCGGCTATAGCTGCGTATATATAAGGCTCGGTGAGAGAATCAAATAATTATATGACAGCTGTGATGGGTAGATCCTACCTGGTTGGAAGGGAACGGTAGGGTTAACGCTTTTTTGTTAATTTTTTATGAATCACCCTATAAATTGTAAATATTATTATTAAAGTGGGTGGATACAGATAGACTTCTTCCACCTCTAATCTAGTCACTGTTGCAACATGTAAGATCTTCTATGATATTACCCCGAAGTGCCCTAGGGCTACTAATCGAACTTGAGGTCTTTTACAAAACCGTTCTTAGGACAATCTTTTTAGAATCATTTGGCAATGAAAATGCTTTTTTCTAAATGTTTAGACCTTATGCGGCCGTCGAGAGCAGAGGACATACTCAGCATTTTTATCATCTTCCTTACAGAAATGACAGGTCTCGCTATAAACGACCTTACGCGCAACTTCTTGTAATGATATCTGAGTGTGCAATGCCCAGTAATTAGGCCCATTATGAGCCTTAGTTCTTCTGTAACTTCTAAATGATTATAATTTATGATAATTGAATACATTTTTTTTTTTTCAATCTGCTGGAAAATACTTAAAGGGGAATGTCCATTTTAGACCCGACATGAACAGACATGAGAGATATCTTAAACGATTCATTATGATACTCTGAACATATTTTATTAACAATGTTAGTTAATCGCAGGAAGACTTGAAGGAGTTAAAGTTTGATCTACTACATTTTTTGGAAAATCTAGTACAGAAACCTTGGGTCGTAGGAAGAAGTTTGCATACCCACACTCCTGTACTCGGAAGCTTAAATAGCCATCCCCATACCAATTTTTAAGTATTTCCATTTTATTTCTTCGAACTGAGGTACTAGACTTTTCGCACCTTATATTAGCTCTAATTCTGTAGACTTATGTCCAATTGGAAAATGAGTTTCGCTGCTCGCCTCAGCTTATTACCAGCTACAATTTGTAGAAGATAATTTTCTCAGCATACTTTTAGGATAGGGGTAGGAACCCCAGGCGGGAGCGGGTTATTCCAATACGGCATGTTGCATATCAAATTAAGGATCTCGGTACTTTTTGCCGCCGGAAAACGCTTGGGTCACATACACCCCAGTTACAACATTTCACATATATTTTTGCAGTTCTTTCTTCAATGGCAATTAGATCTCTGTTGTGAACATTTTTCCATAGTTCCACGACGTACCAATTCAGCGCATTCAGTAGAAAAGTCCACTTTGTCATCCAAGAAAGTCGCTCAAGCTACATCCGATCGCAAAAGCTTTCCACGCTTATTTGAAATAAACATCGTTAATAAAATATTTTCAGAGTATCATAATGCATCATTTAAGACAACTCTCATGTCTGTTCATATCGGGCCTAGTGTTATATAAATAATGGGCGTGCCCCTTTCTGCAGTAGGGTTAGATAGGCCTTTTTAAATATATCACTGAAAGAGTCTTGTTTTTAACTAATTATGTCATTATCCTTCAAATTTGTAATGTTTTTTGACACTTCATTCGCGTTTTAAATAGTAAAAATAGATATGATATTTGCCGAAAACTGGAATTTTATAAAATACAATTTTTTTTTAAAACAACGGGATTTTAATGCAATAAACGGTATATTGTATCGTTTCTCTTGTCTCTTTATTCTGCATTTCGGTTTTAGATCTAAGTATATCTATTATCGCGTTCGAAATGAAAACCCATTTTCCCTGATGCTTTGTTATTCTGAATTGTGTGAATGTGGAACAGTCTACCATCTTCTGCTTTCCTCGCTCACTTCCTGCGAAGGTTTAAGAGCAGCATAATATACATCAGTACCTCCAGAGCTCTCCTAAAACCCCAAATCGTTTCCCCACCTCCTTCTATCTGCCATACCTAAAATGTAACCCTTTCTCCATTTTCTGCACTTTATCTTAAGCATATCCTTATCAATTTAACAAATTTTAAATCATTATCATAGGATGTAACGTTCGAAACTTACTGGGTAATCGATAAAAACATACCCAAATATCTTCAAGTCCCGTTATTTCGAAAACTGTTAAGATTTCCACCCCCAAACCCATACAATTTTTGCTTATCTTAGCATGACTTATCCATAGCTTTCGGATGCAAGACCATATACGGGTCACCCTGTATATAAAATTTTATATATATGGGATTTTTTGAAAACACAATGCAATCGCATACGAAACTTGATTTTATTCTATCGGATTTTATACTGCTCCCCTCTATATAAGTAAAGGTGGCTATGGCAAAGTTTTTATCGAAAGCAGCTTCCTTAAGGAATACTCCAATCGCAACGTTTACTAATTGATAATCATACTGATGGGTATGAAGAGGAAAATAATAAGTTTCTTCATCCTGATAGACCCATAAAAACTTTTTCCACTCTCTTTAGTAAAATCTAAGTATGTAAAACTTATTAGTCCATACAACTTTGTCAGAACGTAGTTACAAGGATATCGTAACTTACGTATAAAGGCTATTATTACGGAAACCTGTAATCTCCAATACAAAGGAGGTACCAAATAACTTTCACAGCTGTGGTTTCAGCACATTGCGGAACTCTTGTAAGGTTAGGTTAGGTAAGAGTGGAGCTACTAGAGATATTCTGCCTGCTAAAATTAGACTTTCAGCGGGACCATTGTACCCCTTGTCCTCTTGGGGTAACGTTTTTGAAGCCACACTTGATCTATCCTGCTTCCCTAAGGAATCACAGCATCCATCTGAGCTCTATCTGTTGTAAGAGTGCAAAATAAATTCTGTCGATACCTGGAGATGCTTTTTGTTTTTGTTTTTTTTTCCTTTTTTTTTTGTTTTTGCTTTTACAACAGAAACAGTCTTCCGCCAGTCTTTATCGATGGTCATAAATTGGTAACTAGGTGAATTATGTCGGTGCAAGTAAAGGGCTGTGTGCAGTGCAGATTGCACTCATGGGAATGTTGGGAGGACGGCTGGATTGGCTCTTCTCATTGCTCTGTGGTGTATGGGCTGGACTTAGAAAACACTCTGCCCAGCATGTCCCGTGATGCGATGGTACCTTAGCTTCGTTTTAGGCGTCGTTTCTTTCTGAGCTTTCCTGTAAGGGAATCGTGAACTGAGGGAAGTGCCTTATCGAGCCTTTTCCGGACCGCTCTAAAATTTTCACCGAAGGCTCTCTCACTAATGAGAGAGTTAGAGCTGGAGTCTACTTTCCTGAGCCTGATATTGGGGGGATGGACTTCCAGGCTGAAGTCTTCGCCATATCAATGGTAGCGAAGTTCGCCCCTGATATGCATATCAAGGGGACGGACATTGCTATCCTTTCGGATAGTCAAGCAGCCTTGATGGCTCTGAGCGGCCCTCTAATAACAACTAAGTTGCTGGGGTATTGCAAGCCGTCTGTGGATAAGTTGTGTATCCACAACAAGGTGTCCCTTCCGTCGGTTCTTGATCACATGGGGATCATGGGGAATGAAAGCGCGGACCTTTTAGTTAGGGCTGGCTCTGATTCCCCGTCCCTCGGACCGGAAGCCGCCGCAGGCGTTGCCACCTCCAATATCATAGAAAGAACCAGCAGAGATGGGCGCACTTGAGTACTTGTAGGTGTACAAAACTATTTCATGATGGGCCCAATGGAAATATTTCAGATTTTCTCATAGGGCTCGGAACGAAACAATGTACAAGTGTGGTTGGCATCATCACCGGCCACAGCTCACTTCACGCTCATCTAACAATGGTGGGAGTTTGTGACAGCTCTGAGTGTCTGTCCTGCCTGGAGGGAGAGCCCGAAGCAGACTGGATACTCTAGGGTCTGCCCTTCCTATCTGTGGATGAGCTGAAAAACCTTCCTCACCAAGACCTGGTGCGCTGCATTAAGAGGACAGGAAGGTTTTGATGAATGGACTTCTAGCAGGACAGCATAATGGGCCGCTATGGCCTCTGTGCTTGGGATAGGGTCGCCTGTCCCCCTGCTTAAAAATAAAAAAAAGGCTTACTAAGTTACCGGAATTTCCAACGCACCAACAGAAATTCGTCCAGCCAGTTACTTTAGTTTTGTATAATTCATGATTATTGGTGAACAGAACTCAGCTCTTTTCATGGTACTATACAGACTTCTTTATGGTGGGCTTTAGTCCGGCCAAGTTATCGTTCTCGGATAATCCCGATTTAAGCCTCCCAGTTAGGTACAGAAACGAATTTATTAATGGCTAATTTCACACTTTCCACCCGGAAGAGTATCGCAGCTCAATTGTCCAGTATCCTGGGGTCTGTTCATCTAAATATTTAGACAAATTCTTGGTGGAGATTCAAAATTGAAGTCACGCAAATGTATTTTAGGCTATATGAAACTAAAAAAAAATTTTAAAATTCAAAGTTTTAAATAACCTTACCGAAAATGCAGAGGACTACTTCATTTACTCCGTTTAACTACCGATGATTGCTGGCCTACACATATACTTTTAGAAATCTTATCTTGACGGGACATCTGAGCCTCTTATAATCAAAGAAAGATGATGGCCGGAAAGACTAGCTTTGTTCTCATTAGCCTACGAATCGTAGAATTTCGGTGATCTATTTGCTTCTAACCGAACGGTTAAAGCTCATAGATAAAAATTAATAAGTATGTAATTGCAAATAAATGTAGAAAATTTTTCTTTCTTCTTTCCTTTCACATTCCATAAGACAACTGAACATGAGCACAAAACTTTTGAATTCTTAATTAATGCACGTACATTTATCAACTAACGCCTTCCCTGATGTCTCTCTTAGCTCCCCATTATACCAAAATTCCCTGTGACATCATTTATATCACTAATTATCACACTCGAGATCTAAAACTTCCGGAAAAGAAAACCAGCCGACAATCTAGGTATGCCTGGAGCAAGTAAAATTGATTTCCTAAAACTCGAATTTCCGCTCTTAACAAACCCCTGGCTGAACTGAGAAAACCACGCGACACCAAGTCGAGACACGATATTACGTGCACACGGGGGAAACATACGAATCATACAAACCCGATTTTACATACTTAAGTGAATGATCATCACAGTTATACGAAACTCCCATCCATAATTAGGTTTCGTGGAATCCCCTGAAATTCCTTTAAATAGATCCTGTGTCGTGGATCGGAAGTCACAGCAGTCACAATATGAATCTTAATGGACAACTAGTAGTATTAGGTTAGGTACGCATGCTCGTTCCAGCTGTGCCGGTGCATGTGTTTAACTGATTCACCACCACGCCACAGCAAAAGTGCTGCAGTCTGACTTTTCTCATGCAAATAGATCCGACGACCGTGACGGGGACAAGACATGAGATGGACACCATGAAGAGCCCCAATCCTTCAGTCGACAGTGTCCGTTTGTCGTTGTCGTCGTCGTAGTCGTCCGTTCATTCGTCTGGCATTTGTTGTCCATCGACAGTTTGGCCCATTGAAAAATTCCTTTGAGCGCATTGCGAAACGACAGGTGTAAGTCGGCGCCTGTATTGGACAACAATTCCGTTTTGTTTTTGGTTTTTTTTTTTTTATATATTATTTTTTGTCATCTCGACCACATCAGATTCATCAGTGGATCTGATGGACCACTCATTCCTCTGCGGAGTTTTGTAAGTCTTTTCTTCAATCATTCCAAAGAGTCTGTAAGAAAGACGCGCTTTGTATTAGTTGCAACCAGTTGACTCTTGGACTAAAAAAAAAAAAGAAATCCCAAAAAACAGAAGATCAAATGAAATGCGCAAGACAACGGGAGAATGCTCCTTCTGGACCTCTGCGTCCGTGCGAGTTCACTTTGTGCAAATTCTCCGACTTAGCTTAAGCCACAACAACACGGGACAATGTGAGTGACTTCTACGTTTAACCGGGACGGTAACAAATAAAACATAAAAAACACACGGACAACGGCATCAGGCATAGCATCTTTTGTGGTGATTGTTTATTAGAAATTCATCACATGTTGCTGCCATGTTGCAGTTGAATTGTTTTAGATATACCGTTATTTCGGGGCGGTTAACAGCGAACTAAAGACAAAGGAGAGACAACAGGATCGAACGTAATTACTGGACTTGTTTTTTTAATCCAGACAAAATTATTCGACATTCGAACGTGATTTTAAGAGTCCATCTTGTGTCCAAAAATTGCAAAAAGTTTGTGCAGCTACTCTACGCTGTTATTTTTGAATCTTTTGGGTCCGGTTGTGCGAAGGTTTTCGAAGATGACAATTACAAAATTATTATTATTTATTTATTTTTTTATGTATATGTATACAAAGAAATTTAGCAAGGAGATTTAAGAATATTTACTGTAGAGAGTTTTGTTATTACATAAATTCATAACGAATTTAGTCAATATGAATTGAGTGGAAAAAAACTCTTTTACAAACGAAAAATCTTTAAAAAAGAAATTTCTATGCAAACCAGGCGTTTTGCATCAGCAGGAATCGTAAACTCATCAGCACGGCTTGATTCCTGCCTACCGTATACTCCAAAGTGACCAGTGACGCTGACCTCATATAAGCACTTAAAATAATTTTTAAGTGTGAATTATATATACGAGGCGAAATACTAAGTATTTACTTGATTGCCTAGCAAGTCTTATGTAGATAGAAGTAGTATTTTATAGAGAGTTTTGCTATGAAATAAATTCATAGCGAAACTCGGTCAATTTTATATTGACTAAATACGGACATACAAATTGTCTGAAAATTATATTAGCTTATAGATGCTGTGAGAAAAAGCCGAGTGAAATAATTCCGAATTCTGAAATTCGGGATTATTGCAATTTCATTAAGTGAAATAGAGCAAAATTTTAACATTCGGCCTTATCTGACTTGCATAAGGTGAATTAATACTTATTCAGCCTTATTATCAGTTGCCAGTCTTGTTCTTGTTCCTGTGGGCAAATTTATGGTTACCTGAAATAAAGTTGAACAAATAACGCCGAATCAACTTTATTTTCACTTTCGCACGGAAATAAAGAGAAATCTACGAACTGACAAATTTCGAACATATTACCTTCCTATCTGAAATGATCCATTATCTTCATGGAAAGTATGTTCCATTGATAGATCATTTGACATGTGGAAACGATATAAAATGGCCAAAAAAAGGTATTTTACTTCATTGCTCGATACTGAACAATCACCAAAAAAATTATGGAAAAACTTACGTTCTGCCAGCGTACTTTGTTCAACCAAAAATAATATCGACATTGATCCGGAAGAAATCAACAAGAAATTCCTTATGGTACCTGCAATAACTTCGAGTTCCCAAAGCAGCTCTGAATTGCCTATTCCTAGTGTTCCTCACAACTTTTCACCATTTAATTTTACCCGAGTAACAGCTAATGACGTTCTCATGGCTTTTTGTGAAATCAAGTCTGACAGCACGGGATGTGATAGTTTAAACCCAAAATTTGTTAAAATGCTCCTGCCTTATATTCTTTCTCCTCTTGCACACATTTGTAATACGTGTTTTACGTCATCTCAGTTTCCGAACCAGTGGAAGTTCTCAAAGGTCATATCTGTTCCGAAAAATTCATCTAATAATACCGATTTCAGACCTATTGATATCTTACCCTTTTTATCTAAAGTAATTGAAAAAATTATGTCTGCCCAGATAAATAGATACATTGCATATCATAATTTACTAAATGAAGAACAATCAGACTTTAGACCTAAGAATAGCTGTATTACTGCTCTTCTTAAAATAACCAATGATATACCGATTGCTATTTACAGGGATGAGTTCTCCATGTTAGTGCTCTTGTATTTCTCTAAAACATTTAATTCGGTTAATCATAGCAAGCTATGTAGAAATCTGATAATGCAGTTTAATTTCTCTCCCCAGGCTGCAAATCTTATCGGCAGTTACTTGAGGGATCGGTATCAATCTGTGTATTCTAAAAATTTAAATTCCTCTTTTCAATTGGTATCTTCAGGAGTGCCCCAAGGATCTATCTTGGGTCTTTTGTTGTTCTCTCTTTTCATCAATGATTTATTTCATTGTGCTAAGTACAGCAAACTGCACCTTTATTCTGATGATGCTCAATTGTACATCTCAAGACCAATTGATTGCAGCCTTATGGTCTATTTCAAATAACGCGCTGTTATTTTATTGACCCCAGCTACTTGTATAATATACTTCAGATTGCGAGATCAAGTGGAGTTACTACTTTAATAGTGCTTAGACATAATTGTCTATCATCTAAGCGTCAGTTCTTCATCCAGTCCATTATTATTTGGAATTCTCTGCCAATAAATTTGAGATTGTTGCTTGAGTCAGGTATGTTTGGTAATTTTAAATGCAAAGTTCTCGAGCACTTAAAATCCGTCTAGTTTTTAGTTTTGCATTGTAAATAAGTATAAGTTTCATTTTTCATTTTTTTTCTCTCCTTTGTATCTTAGTGCTAATTAACTAATTAATTATTAGTTATTAGTCTAGTTTTTTATAATATTAGTTATTGGATAATGTACGTATCAATCTTGTATTAAAATAAGGTTTTACATCTTTTTGTACAATGCCACCTATAAAAGAATAAATGAAATGAAATGAAATTACCTTTGATTCCACAAAGTCGAAATTTTCTAGCCAGGCAATAAAGTCAAAAGTGGCTTTTTGTAAAAGATAAATGTATCCGCCTCTTAAAGAAATCTGAAGAAAGTCAATTTAATTGTTTAATTTCACTAATGTACGAGTATGTATATCAACGAACTTCCTGCCCCAAAACCGTGACAATATTCTCAGGGAAAAACTAAATTATCTGAAATAATTGTTAGCAAAATACTTTATAACACGAGCTACTCAAATAATCCCAATTGAGGGCAGTCAACAAACACTTGATTCGGTAAAATCACTTTTATTCTAACAAATACCATTTCATTACTTGTTTGGTCTAATTTCATAACTTAGGTTGGCATTAATTCACGTTGTGATAGTGAGATAGGACGTTGAAATTTGGTCTTATGAAAACGCAATAATGGGAAATTTCATAATTCGGCATTATTTTCCCCACGGCACTCAGTTTTTCTTACCCATTCACTTCATGTCCAAGCAAACGTTCTGTTTTAATAATTCTTATTGATACTAATAGGAAGGAAAATTTGTATAAGAACGTCAACTTCCGCGCAAAATAAATAGAGCTAGGAATCTCTGTCCAAATGTATGACCCGCCTACATACTCGGATATCCAACTGATGAAGTGCATGGCGAGTTAACTATGCAATACCACCAGGTGTCTTCACTTACGTCTATAAATATGAAAAAATAAATAAAATATTTTGTATATTCTGTACCCACAACTTCTGTATTTTATTATTGAATACAGGTACATAAAGATTACAACCCCCCCCCCCCCCCCAAGGGGATAGAATCTAGAATCCTGCGTACTCCACTGTCTTAAAACAATTCTAGTTTTTTATACCCTAAATGAAATCTACAGGGTGAAGTATACTAAATTTGTCATTCCATTTGTAACACCTAGAAATAATTATGGTAGAGCAAAATGGATTGGATACCCACGCATAATATTATAATATTATTATTTTGATTTTTGCATGTCCGTCTGTCCGTCCTCACGATAACTCGAGAACGCGTGTAATAAGAGGGCTGAAATTTTGCACATGGGCTTTAAAAAAACAATTAAATTTAAGTTCAACATGGAACAAATCGGGTAACTGCTTCGTAGGGACGCCATACAAAAAATTTCATTTTTCACTACACATTTGGATACTACCTGAGACCGCGTCAACGTAGAGTGTTTTCATAAAAATAGTAAATATTATTTTAAAATGGACTAAATCAAGCAACCTCTTCTTGGTGTTGATAAAAATTTAGGACTTTTACGTATCCTGCGAAAACGATCAGTTCTATACGGTTTTAATGTACAGAAAAGTTCTTCAGAATATGAAATCCTATAAAATTGGTTATGACCATTTTTGCTGTTCGACGAACCGTTCTAGAAATATAAGCGAAAAACCACTTTAAAAATCAAACTTACACAGATGGGTGACCATACGAAATTACAAACGAGTATTCAACTAGGCCCTAGGGTATTATAAAAATTAGTCTTAGACCAATTTTAGCTTTTTTACTTATTTTCCCTTATAATCAAGTTAATTAATTTTTTTTCACTTACTGAGAAATTGATTCACTGCATTCAATCGCTCGTTCTGGTTAATATTTTTGTCGATGACATCTGCTAAACTAAATATCTACAAAGGTCTCTGCTTTTCAATTCGATATAGGTAGAAAATCACTAGATATTTTACGTGTAATTATCGCAGTAATTAAAAAGTCTTTGTTGTCAGTTTGGCTTTTCAATTTTAGGGAAACTAGTTTAGCATCAGTAAATATTTCAAGCAAATAAAATTACGACAATGTAATTAAAATTTCTTTGTAGTCATTTAGTAGATTTTGAATTTTAACCACAATAATTTAGAAATTATTCATCACAGCTAGTTTTGGTGCATTATTAAATATGGTAAATAATCAGAATGCCAATTAACCTACATATTTCCTAGTGTTCTATTTTATTTTATAATATCAAATACTTTATTTGGTTGACAATTAAAGAAATATTTTTATTCAAAGTATCGACTGGATTAAAGAATTTATTTTGGATAGCGAGTAAAGTAAAGGTTATTATTATGGGTATCGACTACAATACGAATTTATTATTAACAAAAATACTTTATTATGGATATCGACTGCAATAAAGATTCTTATTTTGGGTATCGACTGAAATAAAAAATATAGCAATGCCAAACCTCAATAAAATAAATAGCCAAGTGAATCAAGTGCCAAACATTCTTTTAATAAGTTTAATGTATACTTTTATTTTTACTTTTTATCATTTATTGAATTGTGGTTTAACATTTTTATATTATTAAATTTATATACATAATATATATGTATAAAAAGAAAAAAAAAGAGAAGGAAACATGAGAAAAAATATAATAAAATAAAATAAGTAAGATACAAGAAATAAACCCCTAAATTTACTGCTAAAAAATAAATCAAAAACAAAAGGAAGAAGATAAAAAGCACAAAATTAATCACTACTTAACTTAACTTGCTACATCTGTTGTACTATAAAGCAACCTCATAATATTTGGTTCCTAAGTATTCAAGTACTACTGCTGGAGCACATGATTTTAAAAATTCTTTCCTTGGTGCCGACAAAAGATCTCGACACAACCAATAACTTAATACTGGGCCGTACGGAATTGTAATTGTAAGATCTCGCGAATTGAAGAATGCTGTATAGGTAGATTGGACTGCGGTATTTAATAATTTTAACTAGAAGGATTACCGATCGAAAATTCAAGAAAGTTAAAAGATCATAACCCAGAATGGATATAGCATAAACTGACACATGATCATATCTTTTGTAGTGATATATATATCTAATAATGGAGTTAAACGCAATCTCTAATTTGGTAAAATTAAAATAATCAAGTTTTCCAAATACTTCGCAACCGTACATTATGACAGGAATCAGCAGAGAACGAGCAAAAAACATGCGCATGGAAAGTGTGGTAAAATAGCTCGAAGTCTACAAGGAGCGAAGACCACCGTATACTTCACGTATTATTGATTTGATGTGATCACCCCAAGTGACAGTGTTATTGATAACCACGCCTAAATTACGGACAGACTCTACCCAAGGTATGACAGTGTCGTTAAGTACAACGGTAGAATAAGTAGGCGTATCAAGATTATTACGATACATAGCGAAACAACATGGTTTTCTGGGATTCCGCATCAATCCATTGTCAATCGTGCATAGATTTATTGAATTTAGGTCTTCATTGATACAATTAATTACATCTTCGACAAGTCCTAAGGGTCGCGATAAGAAAAGTTGAGCATCATCAGCATAGAGATGCATTTCACTGCGAGTAAAACAGTCAAACAAATCATTAGGAAGCATACAAAAAAGCAGCGGGCTAAGAACCGAGCCGTGCGGTACACCAGAGTTAATTCTAAGAAAGGTACAGTAATTACCATTTGAAAAAACTGTTTGATAACGCCATGTTAGATAACTAAAAATAACCTTCGTTGAGCTTATAGAAAAATTAAATTTTGGTAATGAGTTTTCTACGCAGGATTACGTGATCTACAGTATCGAATGATTTGGAGAAGTCAAGCAGCACCAGTAGAATTAATTTATCTAAGTCTATTTCTTCTCTAATTATATTGACTACCACCAGTGGCAGTAGTACAACTATGTCGAGGACGAAAACCAGATTGGGGGTCATGAACGAGATTATTGATGCGTAAATAATGAGAAATTTGCAAGAACATTAATTTTTCAAAAACCTTAGATAGGAACAGCAAAATGCTGATGGGGTGAAAGTCGGAGCAAACGCCCAGACTTAATAAGTACAAGTATCACTTTAGAGAACTTCCAGGTTTGCGGGAAGGTTGAGATGGTAAAACAGATATTAAAAATGTGAGCAAATGGCAAAACTGTATATGGCGAAACATTTTTAGTAAACCTTGGAGAAATCCCATCGATACTTAAGGAATTAAACTTGATATTACACAAAGCCGCATAAACTTCATCCGTAGAAACTCTGATGAAATGAAAAGGAGATAAGGTACCTATAGATTGCACGAAATTAATAATAATTAATAAATAAGAATTAGAAATATGAGAGCAAAATTTAACATTCAGCACATCATTACTGCCTTCATTTTTCAGTTCGGCTCTAATTTTTGAAGAGGTATGATGTAATTTAAAGATGAATAGTGATAGTGACAGCGAGTTTTTTTATACTCAATCTGCTGCGACGGAATATCCTGAGATTGAGTGTATTAAAAAGAGAGGGAGCTTCTTCGGAGCTTTATTGAGGCCTTTGAAAGCCTACCGAAATTGTGGAATTCAACAAATCATTTTTATAAAAACAAAACAAAGAGGAATTTAGCTTCAGACGAAAATAGAGCTAGGTTCTAAACATGCAGATGTTATAAGAAAAATAAACACCCTCCGGTCAAATTACCGAAAAGAGCTTAAAATGATCGTATCATCGAAGAGATCGGTGCCAATGACGTGTACAAACCATCTTCGTGGGCATTTTATGCTCTTCAGATTCTGGAAAAATTCGAACAATGCAAATGTACAACAGGTGAGCAACGTAAGTGTAATTTGTCAAATATTCATTATTGGGTAAGAGAATTTGTATTAATATTGTTGGGTAAAAAAAATGAGTTAATGGAAATGGTGCTTAAGGAGTATTTATTGTTTCCTTTTTTTGATAGCGTTACAATTACAGAAGTAGAAAAGAACATTTTTTTCAATCAGATACACATTTAATTTTTATATATTATAATAAACAGTACGGAATAAATAATAAAGAATAATTTTAAAATTTCAATTTCGCTTTGTACTTAATGCTAAAATTATAGCAATGCAAGCTTTTCTGTGAGGATACATTACAATAATTTACACAAGATAACTGAACTTCTGGCTCGATAAATTGAGAGGTACTGAAACAAATACTGTCATTTTTAATGATAGTGTAAGGTTTCCACATAATGACAGAGTAATGAAAGAAGACTTTCGGAAGTAATAACTTTACTGGTAATGACATTATTACTGATCGTGTAAGGTCCGCATAGTTGCTGATATTGATCGAGTCTTAATAACTATCCCAGAATCATTGGCATCACTTATTGGTCGATTTCCATCACCTTTCTGAGAAACGACTCAACTGAGTTAGCACAAGCAGATTTAGCATTTGCTCCTTTGAATGGTCTAATTAAGGACAGTAAATTTTCTATTATGGTGAATAAGGAAATTGGGGCAGTTTTTATGCGTCCATTAGCACAACTTTTACAGGGGTAAGAATAGAAACGAAGAATTTGTTTATATCCAAATGTTAAAAATATTAAAATATCCCTAACTATAAAATGTACTCTTTCAGCTATAGCTCTTGCCTCACATCAATACAAATACATCCAAAACCTGTGATAGCATTCCATAAATCTGGCTTTTTGGTTGCCAGAGATTTTAATGAATGCGATTTCTTATAATCAGCTGTTGATAGTATGTTTTTTACTGGATTTGTTACTGAAAGGGAGAATCTATGATGCTTGGGATGAGCTCTATAACTCTATTAATGATCTAATTAAATCAAAGAATATGACCAATATAATTTACATCGTGTTGTGTTTCATTTTAAGACATTTTGTTTTCCGTTTTTATATCATTAATGTATGTATACAAATATATAAAAACAAAAAAAGTAGAATTGCAGCCAAATTTGAGCTTTAACTAAATTGCAGGATGACTTTTAGTTGTTGACTTTTAACGACTGCTCTTCTTCATAAATATATGAGTTTAAGACTGCTCAATTCAAAACGTCTGATTTCATTAAAAGAATTCTGTATCCAATTTATAGGGTGACACTGATCGGTACCAGGACATGAAGGCATTATGGGAAACGAGATTTCGGACCGCCTTGCAAAGGAAGGAGCCAAATCTACGTTCATTGGCCCTGAGCCTGTCTTTGAACACCCAAAAAGTCACTCTTCAGCTCAGATTAGAAGGAATACTGGGAAAATACCCCGGGGCTGAGACAAGCGAAGAAGTTTATAAAGTACTCGCAACAGAGGACCGAAGAACTCCTCACACTTAGCAGGAAGGAACTAACGCTCATAACGGGCCTACTTACTGGGCACTGCCCACTTAGATACCACCTTAAGAAGATGGGTAAGGTCAATGATGAGACCTGTCGATTCTGTATGGAAGACGATGAATCCGCTGAACATGTCCTATGTGACTGTGAAGCTCAGTGCCGCATAAGGCTAAGAGCCTAAGACATCTAGGAAAAGCATTTCCACTGCCAGAGGATATCAAAAAAATGGCCCCAAAGAATATCATAGGCTTCATCAAAAACCATAAATTCGAATAGGCGCCCTAGGGCATCAAGGGGTAATGTCACAATAGATCTTATAGGTCGCAGTGACAAGATGAGAGGCAGAAATCCTCCGAAATTAATAATAATAATATAGTGGTATTACAGGTCGTATAATAGTCTGATTCGCCCCTAAAAAAAAACAACTTGTAAATTCTAAATAGACGTCATTTGAAAAAAAAATGCTTATTTATGATAATAATAATGAATGAGAATAAAACGAGGAAAAAACTCCGAAAAAATCACGTTTCTTATATGGGGGCCCCTTTAATTTTTAATTTTATTTTATTTTTATTATTTATTTTTATAGCGACAATAGAAGTATACACTCTGTGAAAATTTTAACTGTCTACCTATTACGGTTAATGAGATACAACTTGGTGACGGACGAACAGCGAAGTCTTAGTAATAAGGTTCCCGTTGTTACCCTTTCGGTACGGAACCCTAGCAACTGTAGCTGTCAAATGACATTAGCCTTCTCATTACTTAGCAAAACAAAAACTTCCTCTCGAATCGGCCATACCTCGTTATCTTTGTATCATGGTGTAAAGCCATATATTTTTTTGTTTATGCAGCATTACTTTCGGACATTTTCGGTATGTCCGAATAAACGAGTATTATGTTTTAAAAAGAGAAATATTGAGTAAGCACTATAATGATGAAAATTAATTTAATTTTTAATTTTCTTTTGTTATATAATATTTAAAAAAAAACATATTTAAGTAGAGAGAAAAATCAAAATCAGAGCATCTCTAACCGAAGCGTGTTATTCTTTGTTGTCTGCTATCATTGTCACTTAAATTCAAATTTGGCTCATCCGTCACCATCCGGAATAATCCACGAAAAAATATTATATCCCCAGCAAATACCGGATAAAATATTACACAGGTGTAATACGATGGATTAAATCTCGAGTAATCTTGGTTGCTGTTTCCGCATTAGACGTGAATATGGATTATTATAGTTTTGTGTTTACGGTCCTCAGCTAGGCATGTGCAATCTCGTTACTTTTATTACCCGGTACTCATTCGTTACTCCACGAAAAATATTCGTTACTTTTAATTCATTACTTTCTAATTCGGTCTTTTAGGTAAAATACTCTTCAAGCAGCATACTCGTACTTACTAATTAAACAATCTTTTTGTGAAAAGGAGTGTTTAATTAAATATGAAAAATAAAAAACATAACTTTTCAGGAGAAAAAAAAATAACATTTTTCAGAAGTAAATTAATAGTTTTTAAGAAATATTTTGATTACCATGGAGGAATATTGATTTCTCAAAATTTTTAGGAAAAAATCGATTCCTTCTATTTCTTATAACTAGTTCTGCCGTCGAAAATATTCTTTCAGAAGGAAGAGAAGTTGCAACTGATCCCAAATATTGTGTTGTAATTACACTTTGCTCTAAAGAAATTAAGTGGGTGTAACTCATGCTGGATTCTCTGATAGTTTTGGGAAAAGTGAGAATTTTACTTTTGTAGAAATTATAGAAATTTCAACATGTTGGCCAAAGCGAAATTTTTGTTTTACTTAAAAAATTGAGCTAGGGTGACCGGTTGTACGAAAAATTCATTATTATGAATAATTTGAAAGGATTTTGAAGCTACTCAATGATTTGCTCTCTTAATCTTTGTTTAACTCGTTTTCTCAGTCACACTAGGACAATGCATAGTTAAGTTTCTTCATTCATGCGAAAATCGCTTGCATATATTACTTTGTTGGTTCCAAACGAGGAATTTTTCCAGTTTGGTGCGGCTATTTCCTAAAGTCTAGTATAGAGTTCGAGTAAAATTTAACATTTCCATACAAATCTTAGCGCCAGTAAAATCACAAGCGAAAGTTTTACTGATGATTTTACTAGTACTGTACAGAGTTTTCAGGTATAAACTAAAGGTTCCCTCTATGTAAAATAAAATAGACGGCACTATAAATTCTCCACACATTTTACTAAGCATTTTAATGCACAAAAAGTTATCGTGTTCGGGCAAAATAAAATTTAACGGGTTCTTAAAATATTTCACACTAAAATCGCTGGTAAATGTTAATTTGGAGAAAACAAAATAATTCATTTTTACATTTTGATAAAACAATTTTAACTTTTAGAAATAGAAAATGTCACAATTTTACTAGTCATTTATTGCTTCGCTCATTACACTGCCTAGTAAAATGAGTGGAGTATATATAATGCCATCTATTTTATAAAAAGGAAACCTTCAATTTTTACCGGTAAACTCCGTATTGCACTAGTAAAACTTCAATAAAATATTTCGGCTTCCGATTTTACCAGCTCTAGAGTTTGTATGGAAATGTCATAATTTACTCGAATTCGATACTAGACTCAAGGCATTAAGTGACTGGTTAAATGTTGGCATTTCCTATTTCTATGGAAATTCGCAGTTTTTGTTTTTTATTGATTGAAGAGTTAAAATTGTTTTGTCAAAATTCAAAAATAAATTACTCTGGTTTCTCCAAATTAACATACATCAAAATTTTACTAGCGTTTATAATGTGAAATATTTGGAGACTGCGTTAAATTTTACTTTGCCCAAACTCGATTCTAGGGTAAACTTCTTATTAGGTTAACTTTAGCACAACCACCGCAGTTTATTGTTCACTTCTCACTCCCACTGTCATACTAGTGATGAAGACAAAAAAAACAAAGATTCGTTACCTACTTACGTGAACAACTGGGAAAAAAAGTGTGATTAATCCTGTTTGGTAATCGTATAGGTACAATACTCAATGGCATGAAATTTTATCGAAAACATTAACCGGGCACCGCCGTAGATTGAATTGTAGTTATTTGATTTCTTACACTGTATTCGTGTAGGTAATAGAATACCGAATTTATCATGAAATGAAAATTTTGAATCAACTGAATATGAGTACAAGCAACGAATAATTATTTAGGTATGTATTCTGTACCTAGTTTTTAGAGAAGTAACGAATACTTTTGTACCGAATGATTACTACCCGCACATCTTTAGTCCTCACTCTCTTTTCATATTTTGTATGCATAGAATTAAAGTTTGTTCGTTTCATCATTTATCGATGATTAATTTCAAAACGTTTTCCTAAAACTTTTTAATGTTACCTTTTAACCCATATGTAAATAAAATAAAAGCATTTTACGTGCACTGATCAATGCCCGGTCAGCATAAATATAGAATGACCTAATGGCTTATCAGAATTTAATGCAGAGTGCCTTACCTTCGCAAAAATGACCTAGTTCGCAGGTAAACAAAGCGAAGTAAGGAATAAAAATAATCTTGTTTGAAAACATCAAAAATTTCTGGCACAGAAATTACGCGTAGCCGATTCTGCATTTTGTTTTTTTAATAAACTTATTGATATCGAGTGCAGTAGAATAAGTTTGTTTTGAGTCTTGACAGCGAGATTAAGATTTAAGTGGAAAATTTCCGAGTTAAGAAAGTGTATAACGTACAGTTGAAAAAGAAAAAACCAAATTGAATTGCGTATAATTAGAATAATAAAAGTTGAATTGTGTGAATTGATGTAAAATATCTGTATGTGCGAATTACAAAAATAAAAAGAAAGAATAAAAGTTTAATTATGTGAATTGGACACTAATTAAGTGTCTAAATTTATTTGCGAATCATAAATAAATAAAAGCGGAATTAAATTTTTACATTTTAATCAAACACTTATTGATCTCCATTCCACTTCCATACAACCTTCAATCAATAAAGAACTTTCGCAAATGTAGGTTTTTACTACAACCGTCACTATCGGTCCCAATCCCATTATCCTTCACCTGTGACTACCTTTCTTAGGATCATCTACAACAAATACCAAAATTATCCATTTGAACAATTTCTCCTCCAAAATTTTACAGTCTTCCAAAAACCCTAGCAACGATAACGGTATCAATTATGTTATTATGCAATGCACCCAGAAATCATCCTAGAAAATTAACCAGAAAAATCCAGTAAAGCATTATTATTATTTGGAAGAAAAAAGTGCCTTCCATCGGCATCTCATTTATTTCCTAATTTCTACTTCTTATCCTCCTTTTCCATGGGACGAGCGCGTTGATTATTGAAGCCGCATCCGATTTCTCTAGAGTAGGTAGACAAGTTTGCGTGGGTTTTCTGCTTAATCGCGAGTCATCTGTGAATACGCCAAGGCACCTATTTCTTTGTACCAGGCATTCTCCACACTAGATCAAATCCTATATCGCTTGATGGCGCCAAAAAATTTGCTAGTTCGCTCGTTTAGGAACACCTACTCGATTTCTTAGGACTTGAGAAAATTGTTATTTTTTTCCTATATTTTTCGTTTTTTTGTTTTTTTTTTTTTTGTTTTTTTTTTTTACTCTTCATCGTGTTTGGTGTTTGTTAACCAGTTCCAGTAGGACAGTGGACGGTCACAGGATCCTTACGTTGTAAATGATTGGTTTTACCTGTTGCTGAAATTTTTTCATGCCTTGGTTAAGGTCGTCTGATCGTTATCAACTGGTGATCAGAGAGATTTGCTGTCTTTTGTCGATGGTGAATTTGCGGCTTTATGTAATTAAAAGGCGGCTTGCAAATTGCTTTAAAATTTGTTGAATCAGTTTCTATGGTGCTGTAATTATCCTTAGAAGTTTACATCAAATTACGTGCATGAATTCGTCTTTAAACAAATATAATTCGGTTGATTGTAAATATTCTGGGCTAACCCACAACAGTAGGTATATCTATTCCATCTGTTCATAGATTACAAGCAACAAGCAACACGATTATTGCAGGGAAATTTTTGAATATCACGATCCATTTGGGAAGACCTGTTAACTTGATTATCCAGGCAAATTATATAACATCCTTGTATTTGTCAACTGATTAGAGCTGCAGGCCAAAATTACAACTGTCACATAAAATTGGGTACCAGGAGGAAAATTGTTTGGTTATTTTCTATGCATACCTGTCATATTTGAAGGAAGGTACTTCTTATCCTCTTACTACATTCTGAAAATCAAATCTCAGATGTGTGCCTAATGAAAACTTGCCGTTTACCCTGCCCCTGACACTTCTATATATACTATACTATACTAGCTTAGCAATTACATTCTGTGCGGTAAAAGGGCCTATATGCCCAGCTTGCTCGTTAGTGTTGCGAGTTGTAATGGTTTTAAACTTCGGTGAATTATTTGGAAGCTTCCGCACATGAACTTATTCATCGTCATTTCATCGTCATTTTCATGTAGGATCTTTCATACTCATTGTACGTAGCATATGAATGGCTTCATCTATGTATATCAAATCTTCTGGAAATAGCACAATAAAAAGGTAAACAAATAGTAAAACGCAATTGCTGGGGTTTTTTTACGGATAAATCTCTGGCATAGATCATATCGCAAACTTGGGCATCAAACAAAAGGCTTCTATGAGAGAGAAGAAAACGGATGAGCTATTAAAATATCAAAGCAAAGTTCAAATTTTTGATAAATTTTTATCTTTTCTTTTTGACAGATACCAGTAGATAGAAAACAAACTTAGGACAGCTGTGAAAATGGAAAAGTTCTCACAAAATTCATTCCCTGTCATTATGAAAACGGAATTAAGTACAACGCGAGCGATCAAAAACACTAACGCTCTTCATTCAGATTCTCATGTTATGAATGAACCCATAGTCAGTAATATTTTCGAGCACAGTGAATCCGATCAACAACAATACTAGTTCAGTATTGGACTCCTTTTTGATATCTAATTACTTAATAGATAGCATTTTTCCAACCAAACGTAATTGCAAGACACTGGAGGCCATTTCTGACCAATTTTCAGTCGAACTGTTATTTAGGACTGATGACGATAACATAATTGACATATGGTAGATTCCAGTTCAGAAACTTATATAAACTGGACCGTTTTCCGCATCGTCTTCTCATTTAGACTATTGAATAGTATGCCCCCAAAAAATATAGGAATTTAATAAACACGGAGATTGGTACATACATTGTCGAAGTAATAAAAAACAAGAGGAGTAGGAAAACTCTCAACTTCACTTCAACTTCACTGACCGAGTCCACCTTCTATTTCTACTTCTGGTTCATTACTATGTCCTAATGGGATCCCTATTAGACCGCGCTGTTTTCTTTTCTTACCGCCTAATTCATGGGAAGGGATTTGAAGAATTGGTGGTGAATTGGTGGTATAAATGTAAGGAATCAATTAGATTCTTGTACTTAGCTAATTTAATTTTTATATCCCTTACAGTGGAGTCAGTTCAACATAGGCTGCTCTGCCAGGTGCTTTTTTTTCATGTCAATCCATTCATCTGGCATTTCTGAATTGACAGTTTCTTTATTGAATAATGAACTTGCATGCAAGATGATAAGACATCAACCGAACTGCCTTCTGCTGTCAAGTTAAAAATCGCGTTGGAAGGGAGGCTTGCATGCAGGCTGTACTATCTCGTGTAATCCCTGGGTTAGTAATATCCGTTTGTAACAATCATTTTAGGTATATCTAGTTTGCATTTATGCACTTATCTCAATTATTAACAAAATGTTACTTGTATGTATATCTCTTTGAAAAAAAAAAACAAAGTTTGTTTTTCCAATGATATGCATAAAAGTTGCAGAAAAAGACTTTAAAGTAAAAAAACTTTTAAAATAAACAAAACTAAAGCTATCAGCAAGAGGGAAAATATACAATAGTAATTGTTATTATAGTATATAATTATATAATGGTTATAAAGATTACAGAAAGGGGGTAGTTTCAATCTCAATTCTAATAACTCTTTTAAAGCTGACTAAGACTGAGGATGTCAACTTAGTTTAACACGTCATGATGATTTTTTTTAATCCAGAAAGGGATCTACATATATCGTAGATTGCAGATTGCAGATTCTGGAAGGAATCTGGAAAGTTAATGGGGAATTAGATAACATCCCCTCATTTCATAATGAAGAATTCTTGAAAATTTTGTCTGTACGGATTCGATTCGTTGTATATACACACCATACAAAGGTTTCCAGATAGTGTACGCATATTCTAGATGACTTCTTATCAGGGAATTATACAGGGTAATGAAGAAATGATTTAGAAGCCCGAAATAAGAACCCCAATAATTTAAAAGCGTTGGAAATAATCCAGTTAATATGTGACTGAAATACTAGTTTCTGATCGAATATAATTCCCAAGTCGGTTAAAACAGATATCACCAATTTTTTATTCGTAGTGTATAGTATTAGTCTTGCTAGAAAAAGTTATGGTTTTACATTTGACGATCTTCAGTGGTAAAAAATTTTCCTTGCTCCAGTTCTCTAATTCAAGAACATCCTTGTGTAATGATATGCAGTCCTCATGTGTTTCAATAACTCTAAAAATGTTTACATCATATGCATATAAGAATCATTCGCTTGTTAGTTGAAGGGGTAGATCATTAGTGTAAATGAGGAATATATAAGGGCCAAGAATGGTACCTTGTGGGATACCAGACGTTTGCAAAAAAGTAGTTGACTGATAACCATTTAAAACTATTATTTGGAGTCGTTCATAGAGATATGATAAAAACCATCTTATTAGATTTTCCCTAAGTAGGACATTTTTAGTAGAATGCGAAAATACGTGATCTTGTGAAAGGCCATTGAAAAGTCTAAATAGAATTTACTTGTTTCACTTCATCAAGTGCGATGGCAATCTTGTCAGTACATATCGCTAAGTTCGTGACGGTGGACTTATCCGGAAGGAAGAAATCCATGTTGTTGAGGGTTAAAAACGCAGATTATTTGGGGAAGAAGTTTGTGGTAAATTATTTTTTCACACACAAGAGCTAGACTATTTGAGATGGATATAGGTCTATAATTTGTTATATATTTAGGATCACCGCATTTAAAGATAGTATGTATGAAAGATTTCTGAATGGATAAACTTTACGCTGAAATGATAAATTGAATAATATGCTAATTGGGGTACTTAACACTGAAGAGCAATTCTTCAAGAAAATGTTTGCTACAGTATCGGGTTCAGCTTTTCTACTTACATCTAAGCCTAGAAGAGTTATTTGTATATCTTTCGGAATAATAAGAAGCACAAAAATAGGGTTGCAGGAGCACGAGAGGAGAAGAGATTATTAGAGGGGGGGGTAGAATAGAAATATGCGATACCTATTATAGTTTTAATGATAGCGGGCCCCAAAATAGGCATAAAAAAATGGTATAAAGATCGGAAATTTAGTTTACTTATCAGTGATATTAACATAAATAATGTAGACTACAACACGTTCAAAATTTATTTATTTAAACAAAAAATATCAGAATTAGAAATTTCCAAATTAGGATATGAGACTGTATTATAATATCAAAAACAAACGAAAGATTATCGCAAAAGATGTGCAGTATCAGTGATACTAACTTGTTAATATTATATAACATTTTTAATATACTATATAACTCTATTCTAGGCCTACAAAAGTCACCACCATCATCTAGAATACCGCTTTAATAGTAGGGTAGAAATATGAGATAGTCTGATATTAATACCAACCAAGTGTCTCATATTGCAACCAATTGGTTGTTTCAGTAAAATTAGTAATTTAGTGAGAAAAACTCAGGCTTTTTTGTAATATATAATTATATTTTAAAACTAAAGTAAATATAATGTAACTTACAGTATTCTTGTTCGAAACTAGGAAAATATACAGATATAAACTGGAAAAACATGTGAAAGAAAACTTTTCACTTATGCCCTAACTGTGGACGATCAGCACGCGTCAAGACTAATAACAAAATATTCGCCGGCTATCAGTAGCGTCGGGAAAGGAGACAAAAACCCCCGTGTCTCAAATTGCTACCATATCTCATATTTCTACCCCCTACTATTGCAAATATCGATATATATATTATTAATTGTTGTCAAAATCAAAAATTTTGTATTTCTTTTAATTTAAGCTTTAGTGATCTACACAAACTTAAAAAGTTGCAATAAGAAAACCAAATTTCAATCGCATGTTTTTTTTTTAGAAAACTTCTGAATGACGTGTTTTGATATTTTAGAAGCAGTCAGGTATTATATAATATTTATGAATATTTCTGAACAAATTACCCGTCCTAACCCACCAGCGTCAAATTTTCAATCTCACAATACTAACGTAGCAAACATTATTAAGCCTGAATTAGACTGCCACGACAGCGGCAGCAACAGCAACAGCAAATCGTTTTCATTGGTTGAGAGAGATCAGCTGATTGAGTGACAGCAGCAAAAATATCGTGCTGCCGAGTCATCTCAAATTCTAAATTTGCTGTTGCTGTCTTCATAGGTAGCAAACATTATTAAGCTTGAATTAGATTGCCACGACAGCGGCAGCAACAGCAACAGCAAATCGTTTTCATTGGTTGAGAGCGATCAGCTGATTGAGTGACAGCAGCAAAAACGTCGTGCTGCCGAGTCATCTCAAATTCTAAATTTGCTGTTGCTGTCTTCATAGGCAGCGATTGTTGTGAGCTGTCAAGTTAATTTTTTATGTAGGCAAAATGGAGGAAAAACTTATAGCCTTAGTAAAAAATAAAAAATTTTTATATGACAAATCAAGAAGTTCTTACAAAAATTAGATGTGAAAGAAGCTGCTTCGAAGAAAATTTCCAACGAATTAAATAAAAGTGGTAATGTTGCTGAAACATTAGCAAAAAATATGATAATAAGTTATTATTATTTTAGTGGAGCAAATACAAAAGCGGTGGAAGACACTGCGAGATAGATATGCCCGCGAACGTAAAAACATGTTTACCCCATCGGGATCAGCTGCCAAATCTCCAAAAAATAAATGGAAATATTTCGAACAATTATCTTTTTTATCAGACATTCCGGAAAGAAATTATCGGTATGCGAATTTACCAGTTCATAATACGCCGTGATAATTAAATAATATTTTTGTTTAAAGGACAATCAGCAACTACGAGCATGAAGTAGAAGATTCAACCGGGTCATGCTATAAGGCTGTAGAGTCTGGTTTGCAAATGGATGAAGACGGGTCCATACTTTTTGTTGAAAGCTTTGGAACGAGCGACAACTTTCCGCTCTCGGGGACATTTTGTAGCTCCACTAGTTCGCCCCAAACTGCGCTACTAGAAGAAGATGTAGAACGGCCACAGCCTGGAAAAAGGCGAAAAAGGAATTTACATTCGGAAATCTTGCTGCAAAATACTCATCGAGAAATGAGTCAGTTGTTAAAAGAAGCTAAATCTGTATTTAAAGAAAATTCGTCGAATATGTCATCTTTAGATTTATTTTTTAGTGGACTTTCAAGTGACATCCAGAAAAGTGGCATGACTTTCCAGCAAAGGTCCGCACTTCAAATTAAATTAATGACACTGGTCCATGAAGAAATTAATAAAGTGCAAAATGTGAATTAAGTCTGAACTGCACTGTTAATATAAAGTGCAAAATAATATATTTACCTATATTAAGAAAATAATACAAACTTTCTGTTGTTTTGTTTGCGTTTTATTTTATATTTGAGAATTTTAATACAAATAAAGTGTAATCTTGGTTCCTATTTATATTGGCTTAATTTTGGTTTATGTAATCCATTTAAAGATCTGTCTGCTGAAATGCCGTTCGAGTGGCATTGAATCTAGTGAAAAATCTCCTTTGCGGTAACTCTGACAACTGCTTTTACAATTTTCTCAGCGTTTTCAGGGAAGCAGTTGATTGAATTCAAAAGAACCCTCCATCTAGCGGACATAACCCCGAAGGTATTCTCAATTCTTACTCTAGCACTAGATAGTTTTTTATTGAAAGCATCTTTTCCGTTAGATAAACTTCTTCCAGGATATGGTCGCATAATGTTATTTTTTAGTGGGAATGCTGCATCGTCAACAAAGTAAAAAGGAAAAGCAACATTAGAATTCGGCAAGTTTTCACTTTTTGGAAAATTAAGCCGTCCATCCAAAATTCTGCTTCTAAATGCACTTGCTCGTAAAATTCCTCCATCGCTTTGGCTGCCATAAGCTCCAATATCAACAGCTGTGAAGCAATAATTGCTATCGCATACAGCAAGCATTACAATGCTGTGAAAACTTTTATAATTATAATAGAGCGAACCTGCATTCGGAGGGCATTGAATTCTGATGTGCTTCCCGTCGATGGCACCAATGCAATTAGGCAAACCCGTGGAGTTATAAAAATCAATGGATATTTTCCGCCATTCCTGCTCATTAGGTTCTGCTAAGTAAATTGCAGACAGTTCGTCCCAAATAGCATCACAGGTCTCCAAAATTATTTCTCGAACGGTTGTATATCCGAGTCGAAATGCCCAGGAAAGAGTATGCCATGACGTCCCTTGCGATAAGTACCTATATTAAGTGAGGGATATAATATTTAAAGTATTGCACATTTAAATAAATATTACTTACACCAAGTTAAAAGTAGTCAACACTCAGCTTCTATAGGCCTTCTGGGGCTGTTTTTTGTCAGTCTTGTTCTTAAGAGGCTGTGGAGCAGTTCGAACTGAGGGACACCCATGCGAGTTGCTTTTTTAAATTGTTCGTTATCACTATTTTTCATAATAGTAAACAATTTCGAATAGAATCCGTACATTTCGCGCTCATTTTCCAAAAACATTTCTCTTGTCCATATCCTCGTCCTAATATTAAATAGTCTTATATACTGGCAATAAACTAAATAGGTAGTCATTACAAGTATCAATTTATTAAAATAATCGTATTTAATTATCATTTTTTTTTGTTGAATCAAACAACCATAGACAAAAAACTGCAATTGACGTTTACAGAAATGTCATAATATTCTGCTCGCTGGCTTGTGCTGCTGTAATGCAATCTGATACACTCGACAGCAAAACTGTTTTTTGCGTTGCTGCCGCTGCCGCTGTTGCTGTCGCTGTCGAGCAATCTGAATCAGGCTTTAGAAATCATCTTTAGAAAGACTTCTTCAGAATTCCAGCATTATTATTTTCGCAGCATTGTTACAAAAATTCAAAACGCTGAAAATTCTACAATTGAAGTCCTTGCTGCAAAAAGGCAATAATTTCAAGAATTTCAATTTTTTATATAACGTGATTCGTTTTTCTCTGATAAATAGCATCGGAACAGTGTGGATTTCATGATCCTCTATGCTCCTCTATGCTAACTAATATTGTTAAGGCATCTTATACTTAATTGTATACACATACATTGTGCCACAATAATATACCTAAGTCTCAGGTAATATAGTTATTTCCAGGTATCGAAAATTCAAACCAGTTCTATTCTCCCAACCGAACTCATATAGGATTAGGTATATAAACACAAATCAAATTTTAAAAATAAACAAATTACTTACGTTTAGACTAATCATAAACTTGAAAGTAGAAACTTTTCGTTAATTGCTCATAAAGCCAATTCGATTCGATTAATAATGCTCATATGCTACAAATTACCTAATCGGTGATAATTTCCAACAAAATTTATATCCCATAGACAACAAAACACAAAGCAATAACAATAATTAAGAATTAGAGGGAAAAGCGTCAGATAAAAATCTCCAAAATCTTGGAATCTGCGGTCTGTTTGTTGTTTCATCAAATATCCGCCCATAAATTCCATGCTCTCGTGGGGCTGACAATAAAAATTTATGCACTCTCCCAACATCCGTCAAAATTAACGCGAAGCGCTACAGAGACCCGTCAACCGGCAATTAAAAAGTCGAGTCCAAGTTAAGCTATAGTAAACCTCGAACGATGTAAACAAGCCGGCAACGGCAGCATTAACGGCGACCATTAACAGCGACTTCAGCTTTTAATCTGAAAACACATGTTCGCCCCTGATTTAATTATGAGGTCGCGAAGGCGGGCGGCAGGCGGATGATGATGAGGATGATTCTGGTTGATACCTTACAGTTGCTTCAGTTTTCACGCATCTTCACCACCTGAGGGGCTAGAGCGCGGTAAGCGCGGCTATAGCTATACAAGACGAAACTACCGAAAGTTGCCTGATCAAACAAGATACATAATGAGACTCATCAGTGATGTTCCACACGATTGTGGGCAGCTCATTAATGAGATGACCACCGGGCATTGATTAGGCAGAAGCCCGAAGAAAGGTCAGAAAATCAGATGAAAGCGAGTGTTTAGTGGTTTGAAATAGAAAAAGAAAATCAAAGAAGAAAAGTGTTCACTGGGCACTCCTTCTTGGACCAAGCAGCATTTGAGTGATGACCTCTGTCTGCCTACGTTTTTTTTTGTTTTTGTTTTTTTTTTTTTTTTGGTAAGAGTCCAGCGATCTATAAGGTTGTCTTGTTGGTGTAAAATTTATTAAGATTTTGAAGAGTGGTGCTATTCTAAATATAGATGCAAAACTCAGGGCAGAATTTGAGTATTTATTTGGCGAATTAATAGTTTTATACTTTTTTTTAATTGTCTTACTAAGGCATAGAACAGACTGCATTAAGACAAATTTTCTGATTTTTCATACTTTCCTCACACTGACTGACATATGCCTTGCTCTTCAAATCTTATTCGATGTCGAATTTCGGTAATTGACTCCATGTTGTTTGACTGAAAATGCTGAAATATGATAACCTTATTCGCTTCCTGCTCCTATCGGCTACGGCTTCAGAAGCATCCTCCTTTATCAGCAACAGTCAAGAGCCATAAGTAGGTGTCACCTCAGTTAACGATTTACGTGTATAGTGGTACTGTCAAAACATACTCTTTTACCAATTTTTTACGATCTTCTTTCTATAGAAAAGCTATCAGAAAATAGGCTCGAACCGAACGTCTAACTCTGAGCTCTCATTAAATTTACTAGTTCTCAACGGGTTTTTTCTTTAATCTGTAATCAGAAAAGCATACGAAATTTGAATATTTTGCGGATCAAAAAACTCGAACATAGATTAGTCATATCGCTACATGGATCTCTAGCAAAAGCATAATGGGTCTTCATATTTTACCACTAGCTAAACGTAGCACTTGCCTTCTGTGATATTTTCTTATCTTCATCTCTTCACCTGCCGATGAATTTCGCGTGGGAATGCACTCTTGGCTCTCCGTTACAGAGAACTTGGCGAATCAGGGTAACTAAAACCGTTATCCCAGATGCACATTTTGTGGATGGTTCTACATGAAATTATCATGCAAACGGTCATTCCAGGCTGTACGCGTTACGAGCATCTTCGCTGTAGAGAAGACAATGGAAATGATTTTAATAAGGCCAAAAACTTGAAAAAGAACTAATAAAAATATCATGTAAAGCGGAGCAATTAAAATGAAGCTTCTCTGAAAATCTAATCGGGAGGTCCCTTTGAATTTCTAGGAGGAACTTAATGGATACCAGTACTACGCACCTTAAATTAGTTAGGCGTCTCAGAACACTAAAGGCGCGCTGACGAAATCCATTAAATAAAGCAAAACCTAACGTTAACATCAACGAAATAGATTTTTTGTATTATCCCTCATTTTCCAGGAAATATGTTCAGCCTCGCAAGAATAGCAAACAATCAAATCGGAATAATTCAAAACCCCCTTTCAAAAAAGAAAATTAGTGCTGCCAACTATCGGCAATGAGCCCAAACGCGCTGGAGACCAAACCAGTTTTTGCAAACTGGTTTTGTATGGATTAAGTTTCGGTTTATGGGGTCGATTAGAATAACCTCAAATTAAAAATATTTTTTAAACACATATTTTTAATATTTTTATGGGGGTTTGTTTGCTCTGTTTGTAAAACACTGACTCTTTTTGAGGTTATGAAATGGATTTTGGTGTAAAATTAATTTATATACTAGTACCAGACTACAGTGCGTTGCAAAGTTATAGACGCACTATGCAATTGTGCGGTACGCCATCTCTGTAGCAAAAGAGAGAGATATGTGTGATGGCAAAAGAAATCTTCTCTCTTGTTATCGCTGAAACCAATAAAAAATTTTTCGTTAAAACGGTACTTTTCGAGTAATTCGATAGAAATATGCAAAAAGAGTGTTACATTATTATAGACGCATCCGGCTTGGTGAGTACTTTAAAAAATTTTGAAAAATGTTTGTGCTAATTTTTTTGTAATTTTTATTTTTATTTATTTACTTTTTGATTGAAATACAGTGAACACTGTCATTATGCCTAGAGGAGCTATACTGAGTGATTATCAAAAAGGTGTTTGCTCGCGATCATATTGCACAAGACTGAAGTCAGGTATGCATATGATTAACTTTTGGAGGCGGGTCCATGATGGTATGGGGCACAAAAGCTCCTTCCATATATTGCGCGCCATGCTGATGATCAATTAATTTATCAACAGGATAACGCTACGATCCCCATCAGTAACTCCACAAAAAGCTTGGTTCTTGAGACACAACATAAACCTTCTCGGCTGGCCAGCTCGTTCTCCTGATGTAAACCCTATAGAGAACATATGGGGATGGATAGTTCGAGCAGTTTATAAAGATTCTAAGCAATTTAACATGATCGGTGAGCTTAGAGATGCTGTTGAAGCAGCTTGGCTAACCTTAATTCCAGAAATGTTGAAGCCCTACGTAGAATCAATGCCACAAAGACTTCTGGACATTGTAGCGAACAATGATGGAGCTACTAATTATTAATAAAAATCAGTTATTACTTTTTGTACATTATTATTATTATTGTTATTGTTAAGTAAAGTTATCTGCATCTATAATAATGCACCACTCTTTGCACATTTCTATCGAATTACTCGAAAAGTACCGTTTTAACGGAAAAATTTTTATTGGTGTCAGCGATAACAAGAGAGATGATTTCTTTTGCCATCACACATATCTCTCTCTTTTGCTACAGAGATGGCGTACCGCACAATTGCATAGTGCGTCTATAACTGTCTTTAATTGTCAAACTAGAAATATTTTTCCTTTAAAAGAATTCATTTTGTTTCGTTTGCGTTTCGCTTTTAACTAATTTTTTTTTTATATTCTTCTTCCTAATAAATATTATTACAATCTTTTTTGTTTGGTGTCCGGTTACAAAGAATTATACCTTCTAATGGGATTCTCAGGAGTCAACAATAATTTGTCCATAAGCTGGCCCAAGGGAAGTTGAGAATCAGGTAGATGATGGTGTAACCTGTAACATCCCTTCTCATATTTAGAATGGTCAATAGTTTATCTGTCTGCCGTCCGAGAATTATCAATTATGTAGGTACTATGACTTGGTTCGCTACTAAGACACTTCCCATTTCTAATGATTTTAAATTCGTTTTCCCTTCGTTTTGTTTTAATTTCCTTTTTACATCGGTACAGAAATTTGAGAATGAGGAATGGGTAAAGACCACCCCAGCCCTGACCACGAGACGACAAGAAGTCTGTGTTACACCCGTTCACAAATACAACTTCCATGGTCTCTTACTCATAAAGTAAATGTAGCGGTCGTTCACATTAGTTCAGGCTAGACAAGTAGTCTCACCCAGGATTCACGGCGACCAGCAAAGCAGTTAAAAGCATCCGAAGTTCTCGCTTCATTTTACTGCAAAATATTGAAAATCGTTCCAGAAAAATTCCGCGAATATAATTTTGTTTTTGTTGTATAAATTAAATAGGCCTCAAGAAAAGGCCTCAAATAAACCGTAGATTTTTTTTTTCAATTTAACCGAAAAGAGAGCAAATCAATTTTGAATTTGACGTTCCTGCTAAATTTTATTATTATAATATTGAAATGGAATCTGGGTTTTCTTCAGAAAATAATTTTGAACTTCACATCATTCCGTGTTTGCTAATTTAAAAGCAATAAGTACAAATATTAAGAAAACTAATAGCCATGTCCACATTTTCCATAATTTTGTCAGAAAGGCTTTAGAACTATTAAAAGTCCTAGTTGTAGAAAATTTAAAGAATTACTTCGACATGTTTTGTTAAGGTTAAGATTAAGATTAAGGGATTAAACGGGGCGAGAGGTCTTTGTACTGCAACCATTTATTAGCTTATTGTGTACCGCTTCCTTTGTAGTTCATCCAACAATCCCACACTTCTTAGGAAGAGCAGTATTTCTTTTGGGTGAAGTTTTTTCGAAGCGACAAGCTTTAAGAAGTATTAGCTAAAATCCTGGAATCTGCAATGTGCAATGTCCTCCCATTCGCATAAGACGGCTCCGATGTTTCATCCTCTTCGAGATACAATCTACACACATCAGTGGACGATATACCTATCCGATGCATGTGTTTGTTTAGTTTGCAGTGTCCGATTAGGACACCTGTAATAAATCTAAATCGATCTCTACATAGCCTTAAAATATCCAGGCTCTTCTTTGGTGAAGGTCCTTTAATGAATCTTTTGGCTTGTCTGGAGCCTATCATTGAAGTCGACCTTCGGTCCATTTGATTTTGGGTCCAGTTTTGAGTGGTAAACTTCACGGTGTTGTAAATGATACTGCAAAGTAGTTCCGATCGCATGGATGCTCCTTTTTTGGATAGTACGTCTACGTTATCATTTCCATCAATAGCGGAGTATCCTGGCACCCATAGAAGTGTTAGGTGGCTCTTTGTGCCAACTTCGTTTTGACCTTAGATGATGAGATTGCTAGCTTTCAATTCCGCTTGGTTATCTGTACTGTATAGAGAGATACCTATGTATATATTTTTGTTAGTGTAAGATCTACTGAGGTTTTCTAAAGAACATCTCGTGATGATGGCATGTACCACTACGTAGAATATTGAGGCATATTTTATTAGACTGTGATAGATATAAGCTCTTGGCTTTACACCATATATTCCTGCTCCTATTGCATTCCGGTTTTAAAACCATGGGTGTACCAGATTAGGGCTTCATTTCCTAGATTTGAATCTATTTGAACCCTTTTTGGTATCTTTATTTTGAAAGGCAGGCAGAGGCTGGATTTAACGATCATCCTATCTGATATCATGTCCTTTATTGAATTTGCTTCTATTCGTTCGGTTATAGTGCGTAAGCCTTTGGCCTTAGAAAAGCCATCCTTTGGGGCTTGTTTAACTTGTTGAGGGTTGTCTTTTGTTGCACCACGCTAGTACAGCATAGATGATCATGGATCTGACTACTGATTTGTATAGCCAAATCATTATGTTTGGCTTGAGTCCTCATGTTGAGACAACCAGTTTTCTACAGTTCCACATCGAGAGTTATCCCAAGGTATTTAGCATGAACAATCGGACCTCCGTAGCAAAGAGGGTAGAGCTAGTTATATTCCAGAATTTATCCTTCTTCTAGTAAAGCGTATAATTTTTGTTTTTCTAGGGTTGATTGATAACTTGTATACAGCACACCAGTCTTGAACAAAACTTAGGACTTCTTGAAATTTTCTGGAAACCAACCGCTTAAATTTACCTTTGATAATGTAACAAGGTCATCAGCATAACATTGCAATTCAATACTTTGGTTGATTAGTTAACTAACAGGTCATCAACTATCATGGATTACAGCAGTGGAGACAGTACTCTCCCTTGGGCGGCAACCTCTGGTGGTGTAAACCTCAAATGTCTCACCAAACAGGTGCGTCTTAGTTATCCTGTTGGAGAGCAGAGCATTACCTGAATTCATCTGTTGTATGTTAGACCAATCCAGGCATTATAGACTTCACAGAGGTGTTATCAAACGCGCTTTCAGTGTCTAAAGAATAACAAAGAGCTATTTCTCTGTTGTTAAAAGCTTTTCTATACTATTTATCAGGTCTAGTAAAGCTAGGTCTGTTCGATTTTTCTTTTTGGTAGGCAAATTGATTCAGACTTAGTGGATGCTCCTTGAGCTCTCCATCTCTAATTTGTCTTTCCACTATTAGCTCCATTGCTTTAAGAACAAAAGATGTCAGACTTATGGGACGATACGATTTCAGATTTGCGTCCTGGCTTAGGTATACTCGTATATATCACCTTTACCTTCCTTCATGCTTTGGGGATATATTCCCATGTAAAGCTTGCTCTAAAAGTTTTAATAAGTATTGGTAAAAGTTCATCCAAGCCATTTTGTAGTAGGAGAGCCGGGAAGATGTCGTCTTCATCTGGGGACTTATATGGTTAATTTAAATGAGTTTATGTGTGGTGTGAATAGTTTGACAGAGACGTGCCAATCCTCTCTCGTGGGACTAGAATCGTCTACCAGGGAAGGAGTGAGGAATGAGCTCCAGAGTTTCTTTTCCTGTTCTAGATACCATAATCTTTTTCTAATAATCAAGACAAGACCTTGTGGACCTTCTAGCACAGACACACGGGGCACTTGCTCCAGGCGCTAGTTTTAAGGGGGCAGAAATACGACGGACTTCTGAATCCATAACTAAACGAGAAAAAGTTTAATTACAAGAATTGGAAAATTTTTGCAGACCATACTTAACACTTCAGTCTTCTTTCCGGAATCTAAAAGCTCTTTTGCTGATATCATACTTTCAATTGTGCTTATCCTTATACAGTCAATCAGTTTACTGTCTATTAAATATAAATTTGTAAGCCTCTATAAGACTGTAGTCACAAGCACAGAGTTACCGGAAAATTAGTTTTATGCCAACTAAATTTAGCCATTTTAGCCGGAGTTTAGGCCTTTAAATCTGAGTAAAACATCTGCCGACCTTTCAACCTGAACGGCAGTTTGCCAGAATTCCTACCCAGAGTTTTTTTGAAGCCGTGTCAAATTTTAGTAGTTTTAGCCGAGAAGATTCATATTGAAAAGTAGCAAAAACATAAAACTAATCTCTAACATAATTCAAATTCTTAATTTGTTATCTTTGTGTTAATAATACCGAAGACAGACTTGCAATTTGCAATTTCAATATTGCATTTTGCTCTCAACCGCAAGTCTGTCTCTATTGAAGAGAAACAGCTCGGTGTACACCAGTATGTAGTACATTGGAAATCAATATTCAAATTGCGAAAAACGTACGCGGTATACGAGTTTATTGCAATATGACCCTAGTTATAAACCATAATCATTTAATACACGAACCTTTTAGAACCGAATTTAATACTGCAATGTTGCCTACAACTTTTTCTGACATTTTGTAATTGACATAATTGCATTGTCAATATATCAATATTGAAATTGCATGTCTGTCTCTGGTATAAAATAAACTGTATTTGTAATTATACGATTTTTCACTTTCCTTTTATTTTAAAACAAACTACATTTAAGATCTAAATGGATCTTAATTTTTGTTTGAATTTCAAATTCATTTTATTTAACAATCATTTGTTTCAAATTCAAATTGTTTTTAACAATTCTGGTTCTAGTTCCAAGGTATGCAGTATAAATAGGTCATCTATCATACACATATGATGCCCAGTATACGCTGGAACTGTAATAAAATTTGCTGCAAATAAAGATCATTGTTAGAGAGGGCGGTAACTAACGTCTTTGCCAGCCTTCAAAACTTTCCTAGATCTAGCACTGATAAGAACAACAAAATAATTAATGAATTAAATAATTCCGATAAATTAGAAATTACCATGGTAGGAGTCGCTTGAAGTAAGTGGTTTGATTTTAGTATTTCCAATTTTCTCCTTGAATGAAATAAAATTCCCTGCATACGAATCATTCCAAAATGTTTGTGAAAATTCCCTAATGCTTCTCTAGTAATAAAATTAAAACGAATTCAATGTTTTAATATTAAGATGTAAATATAATCCAAGAAATTCTAAAATTTGTGTATGACTGTTCGACATATATGTACATCGACAACAATAAGTGTATGCATGCATAACGTTGGCACCTTCCGCAATTTCTGTTTGCTTTTCTATATGTACTTTCAAAAAAAATTCCACGAAGTCTATTTCTATGGGAAAGTTTCACTCTTTAAATTAACTCGGGCACCCGATTTCCCTTAAATGTAATCAAAGAAACCATCAGGGATCGAAAACGCCAGTCCATAAACATATTCATAGCGCTGAAACTTCCCTAACAACCTCCTAAATTAGGAGATCACAGAACCTGTTTATTATTTCATTGATGAGGAACAACCAAACTAGCAAGTCTGCACCGATCGTGTGGTTCTCATCACCCAAACATGAACCCAGTGCTCTAATTAAACATAGAGCGCATGCGGATCGCGAACGATCGACTATAACCTGCAAACGTATCGAAGCGCCTTGTTTACACAGCTTTTTAATTCACTACCGACCGATCAAAAGATCCCGCTGATCAGGACCGACGAAGTTAGTCGATCGAGAAATGAAGAACTATCCACTGAACCACAACATGGCATTATAGGTTTTGAATGCGCCATTTGAGTTTAGCTATTATAACCAGCTAATCTGTATTTTGTGAGACCAACTTATTTGTAATTGGCTGTATACATAGAGAGGAGGTAAAGAAATTTTCTCGCATCTCATCTGATGCCCATATTTCTTCATGGTCGGTCCCAACAGGACGGGTATAATTAAGTCGTGAAATTTATTTTCGGAAGGAGTCTGTATATACATACAACTGAACAGAATTAGTCGCTTTATCAAAGCGCAGAGCAATTGTGTATACTCGGTTAGATTTGAGCCTGACAGCTTATAGGGCCACACAATAAACACAGACTTGATGTCTTTTTCGTCTCGTTTGTCACCTTCTGGTCACCGACAGCACATTCCTATGTCAAAACTGTTAAATCTTCCCCCGCACCCCAAAAACCTGAATCACCCCCGGGGAGATCCAAATTGAGTTCTTTATTGCAGCCATTAAGGCGAGAATACGAGGCCGCGAAGGAATCGAGGATCGGAATGGTTTCTTGATATCATAAATGTCACTCTAAACAACATTTGATGGGATACTTTACGTTGTATGGTCACATGGGTGGTATTCGGTGGAGTGAAAAGTGCGTTGCGCGTAGGTTAAGTGTGCGCGCGCAGGCATTCTCTTACTTAGCTGCTGGCCTTAAGCTTCTTTCATCTGATTCTAGGTTGATTTTCTTAAAGATGGGGATCTGTTATGAGATTTTTGTTGGTTTTAAAAAAAAACAAAGCAAAACAACAACAAAAAATGAAAACAGAACTCTTCTCTTCGTTCATTCTTAATGTGGGAAAGCATTCGATTAGTGAAGGTTTATAGTTGCGCGATGAAAACAGCTTACAACTTGTCCGCTTGTAACAAAGTACATACAGCCATCTGTCAGCGCAGTTGGAATTGGTATTATTGAGAATCGGTGCTTCTCCAAATATTCAGAAGTGTTTAACAAATTGAGTTGAAGGAAGGGATTAAGAACGTAAAAATAAATCTATTAAGAAGGCATTAAAACTGACACTCAAAATTATGATAAGGAAATTGTGAAAGTAAAATTTATTCAATTTTGTCTATGGGAAGAGAAATTAAAGTTTTTTGAATTTGTTTTATTTTTGGTAGGAAGCATTTGTTGTATATATAGCACTTCCACAATAGGTTTAGAGACACTCCGTGCCAGTATTTGGGCTGTTAAACAAGAGCAAAATGATTGTTACTTTTATGCCGTCCGTAATATCGTTGAATTCATTTAAAATAATATTAATACCGTGTATACGAATGCTATTGAAACCTTCTTCCAGCTTCTCACAAAAGTAATCTTTGCACTTGAAGTCCTCTTGCATGTACCATATGAAGGTGTAAAAAATAGAAAAGTGCACATTCAGCTCTCTACATACAAAATAGAGGACAGTGTTATTACGCCTATCAAGATTACTATTCCTGAATATTCTAATTATAATTTTAATTGTAATAATTGTAATTTGTGTTATTAACAACAGGACCTGAAGAAATTTATCCTTGGATTATCGAGCCACTGCTAACTATATTTTAGTTGTGTTCAAAATAAAGGAAGGAGCTGACTATCGCCCTATAAGCTTTGCTGCTTTGTTAACGTACTATTTATTATTATTATTAATAACGGGGAATTCAGGCAGGACTCCCGCCTCTCATCTTGTCACCGCGATCTATAAGATCTTTTGTGTTATTACCCCTAAATGCCCTAGGTTACCCATTCGAACTTAAGGTCTTTGATGAAGCTTATAATGTATATGAGGGCCATTTTTCCGACATCCTCTGGCAATGGAAATGCCTTTCCTTGATGTCTTAGCCTTACGTAGCACAGAGGTTCACAGTCACACAGGACATGTTCAGCGGTTTGATTGTCTTCCATACAGAAGCGATAGGTCTCATCATCGACCTTACCCATCTTTTTAAAATCGTATCTAAGTGGGTAGTGCTCAGAGTAAGTAGGCCCGTTATGAGCCTTAGTTCCTTTCTACTTAGTGTGAGGAATGTTTTTGTCCTCTGTAGCGAATACTTTATAAACTTCTTCGCTTGTCTCAGTCCCGGGATATTTTCCCAGTGTTCCTTCTTATTTCTGTCTTCCCAAAGCCTGATCTGAGCTGATAAGTGACTTTTTGGGTGTATAAAGACAGGCTCAGGGCCAATAAACAGAGATTTGGCACCTTCATTTGTAAGGCGGTTCGCAATCTCGTTTCCCTTAATGCCATCATGTCCTGGTACCCAGATCAGTGTCACCTAATTTGTTTCGGCCAGTTGCTTCAAGACATTAAGACAGTCCTAAACCAGCTTTGCCTCAAAGGTAAACGAGTTTAACGCTGCTTGGCTGATAATATGTATATTTTGGCTCCACCCAAATTCTTGTGGATTATTTCGCAAGCGCAGAGTTCTATGGCGTGTATTTCTGCCTGAAAAATGGTTGATGATGCCCCCAGTGCCTTTGCGAGATGGCACCGTGGCCCATATATGCCCACGCCTGCTTCACCTTCCATTTTGGACTCATCCATGTACCATTTAAGGGATCGTTTTTCAAAGGGTAGGTACCCAGTGTGCCACTGTGGACGGTTTCCCAAGATCACCTGAAATGGTGTTTAAAATTTATGGCATTTAGGCATAACGTCTGAAATTGGGTTAGCCATCGAGTCCTCTATAAAATCCTGGAGAAATTTCAGGTGGCCAATCAAATTATTTGTACTTTGGAGGTTTGCCCTTTGTAGCCTAATTGCACTAAGTATGGCCTGCTCCCTAACATGCAAATGTAAGGGTAGTAGACCGAACATAGCCTCTAAGGCCGCAGTTGGGCAGGTGCTCGTGGCACCGGTTACTCCTAGACATGCAAGCTGTTGTAGTTTTTGCAAACTAGCTTGAGCCGTCTTATGTTTTGTTTTTGGCCACCAAACGAGTGAGGCGTATGCGACCATGTGTCTTATAATAGATGTGTATGACTACAGAGTCATTTTTGGTTTAAAACCCCACTTTTCTCAAAATCCCTATGGCATATCCATGTTGCCACTGTGGCGTTATCTAGTACTGTTTTTAAGTGGCAATTCAAAGTTAATCTACAACCAGCCGCCATAGGGAACCCAGCCCCACATTGGGCACATCACTTGGCAGGTACCACTGTAATAGAGTCCTACCCCAGGTTAGCTGAGATTCTCCGGCTTTCAAGCATAGCTTTCATCCATTTTACCAAGGAAGGTTCGATTCCTTTTTTGGTAGCTACATTCTCAATGGCTTGAAAGGATGTATTGTCAAATGCTCCTTCGATATCTCGGAATGCGCATCCTCTACCGTCTTTTTTAGTCCTAGGATAAGACTATGCAGGGCAGTTGTGGTAGACGTCCCTGCTTGGTAAGCCTGCTGGTTTCGATGCAGCGATGACCGCTTGAGTGTACTGTTCCTAATATGGTTGTCTAACACTTTCTCCATTGTTTTGAGGAGAAATGAAGTTAGACTGACCGGAAGGAAGGATTTGGGTAGTGCAGGTGAACGCCCTCCCCCTTTAGGTATAAATGCTACCTTAACTTCCCTCCACGTCCTTGGTATACACCCTAGAGTATAACTTACTCTAAAGATCTTAATGAGATTTGGCAGTATCTCTTCTAGCCATTGTTGAAGTAGGGCTGGAAAGCTGCCATCAGCTCCAGGCAATTTGAATGGCTTAAAGGAGTTGATGGCCCATTTAACATTCCTTGGGGTGAAGATTCTGCCAAAGAGGCTTTTAATCCTATGGGAAGTCCTGCATTCAGGTCTTAGCTCTTCAGGTTTTTCGTTATCATCTTGCATAACTCTCGAATCAGGAAAATTCGTTTGTAATAATAGTTAACGTACTATAATGAAAGTAATATTAGAAAGTCGCTTTACATGAACCATTTATGTGTCTTAACTTTATTCAACTTTTTAATTTAATCGATTATCCAAAATTACTTCTTAAACTAATACCACTTTTCGGCATTCGTCTATTGCACTTAACAGCAATTTCCTATAAGGCAGTTCTCAAAGTATGAAAGTCGGTGTTCTTGTATTTAGAGCTTGTCTTCTTCATTATGCATCACCACAGAGATTTATCTTGGGTCCATTATTGTTTATTATGTTTATAAATGATTTCCTTAATTCAATTATGAGTTGCATTTTTTCTTTTGTATGCTGATTACGTGCAACTTTAAATTAATAGACCTGTCCATGTATTTAAAATATAAAAAAAAGACAATGAATTTAAATTTAAATATTTCCCCTACATCGATCTACTCTAAAAATAAATTTAAGTCTTGCTTGCACGCCATCTGCAGGAGTTTAGAAAAAGCTACACAAGCAGCTCAACAGTTGCAAAATTTCGTCTATATTTGAATGAAGTGTGTTTCTGATTGACAATAATGTGAAAAAATCCATATAATTTTGATGGCTACATCTAGACCTTAGTATCATAATCACAAGTGATACAAGACCAATAGCAAAGCAACGTTAATCAAAGTTTTTTACCTTTGGACTACTTAAATTTAATGTCAAAAATTGTTGATGGTGCATTTTTGAAAAAAAAACAAAAAAACGTAATTTTGATATTGTTGAAGATATCTCGCTTATCATCTACACTACTACTGCAGTTAATTAAGAGCCAGGACCGCATAATAAGGTCAAACTCAATACCAATTAAGTTAATTCTACCAAAATCCTGATAGGTATTATCCTCGAATATCGACCTATCCGAAACCTCCACAAAATTATGTAAATACTTAAAACACACATCTTTGAAGTTCCACAAACAATATTTGAATAACAAAAAAACAAATTTAAATTATGAACCATTTTAGAGATAGCCTGGATTTGTGGTCCAGTTTAGTGTCATGTCTTAAGATTCCTGGCCAAGCAGATGATTTGAAGCAATTAAAAGGTCAAAATGCTGCAACCTCTGTAGGAAGTGGACGGGTATGGCCAACGAAATAGCTCGGCCGGTCTGAACGTATCCATTAAAAAAAAACTTCTTCAATCAAAGACAAATCTTATGCAGTTACTCAAAGCAACATTTAACATAGGCAGAAATTATACCTACAAATAATTTTGATAAAATTATATAAGAAAAATAGGGCAAACTCAAGCGACCGTAACCAGTTTTATTCAATTTAAAGCATAATGGATATTTCTAGTAAGTCATGAATTAAGTGATTTGGTTACAAGGTCACAAGGCATAAATACTGCTTATGTATTTGTATAATAGTCTTGAAAAATCCCTATAGGCTTCCAAATATAGATAGATGTCATCCGCATACAGATGAATGTAAACATTCTACGATGTAGCAGATAAATCATTCATAAATGAGCCTAATATGGATTCTTGCGGAACCCCACTCAAAAGTGACAATAGGCTGGAGAGAGAAATATAAATATGGAGTATGCCATGCATGCCAGTAATCTTCCAGAGCATTCTATGATTCACTGGTGCTGTTCAATTGGGATTCCCAGGAAACGGGGACATCCTTTGGGGACCTTAAATGGCTAAAAGGGGTACTACTTTATTTTAAGGTACATATCAAAGTTACCTTTTTTAAAAAGGGTAGAGGAACTTCTCATCAGTTGCCCTCTTGGTAAAGACGACACAAACAACTTTCGTATCGACCTTAGAACATATACCTAAAGGAAGCGAAATATCTTAGGTGAAGGGGTGGAGAAGCAAGAAGAATTTAACTTTAGCTTAACTTGCTAATGTGAATTGTGTCAATTCAAATTAAACATTGGATTCGTGTTTTTGTGCCGGGATTCGTATTTTGTTCTTTCTTTAATTAAAAAACTTTAAAATGGTTCCGTTAATTGTGTTAAATTTAAATAAAAACATTTGAAGTGACAATTTAGTAATTAAGCCTGGGATTTATGTTCATAAACGTGTGAATATTTCAACAATGAATTTGTACTATGCAATTGTGTATAAATTATTGCCGAAATAATCCCGGAAAAACGTTTTTAGGGCAAGTTAAAATTCTGGAATTAAACCAAAAAGTTTCTTTTTTGCAGATATGTATATGCAAAATAAGGGAAACAAAATAAGTGTTCACAATATTTCTTTGTTTTTGTGCTGCCAAGTTTTTTTTTTTTGTTTTTCAATATATGAGTGACAGTTCACGATTTTGTTTTATTTTAAATAATTGTAGCACAAAAATTTAATTCAGCAAAATATTAAACGGGCACAAATGTACTAACTATTCGTGCCAGTTTATCGTAGGTAACGAATGAAAACCACTTAGCGAAGCCGAAATGCGTACGACGTTACTATTTGACTAAATAATTGCCTAGTTGTCGCGTACCCACTGTTACGAAATACACTATAAAAAATATTTCCCTAAATTCGGTGGCAACAATTTGTGCCACAAAGTTTAGGCATATTTCGCTAACTTGAAGGAAAACTACACTTTGGGCTTTGGAGATAGGAAAGTTTCACCTATCTATAAGGAGTTCGAATTCAATAGGCTTTAATGAACTTTCTATCGGGAAAAGGGAAATCGTAGACATATAAGTTGGGTGATATTCAATGAATTAACTAAATGCATCACTAAATTAATGTAAATTTATCGAGAAAATTTTGTTGGAAATATCCGTAAAATTTAATGAAATTTTTGAATAAATTAAGGGTAAACAAGTGTTCGAACAGAGCTGGGCAATACTTAAATAAAAAAAGACTTAAGTATTACTTAAAGTACATTTTCGTTACTTAAGACTTATTACTCAATACTTTTGAAATGCCCCTACTTAGTACTTGAACATATGTACTTACTTCTATTTACTTGTACTTAAGACTTAGTTTTGTACTTAAGTATCAAGATTTTTACTTAGGTATTTCTGAGTCAACAAATGTCTAACTCTTCGTAGAAAAGCAAACACAATCTCTAGCGCAACTCCTTTTTTGTTGAGTTTTAAAGCACGTAAAGAACTGTCAAAGAATGTGCCGCACTCACGCGTCAAGGCAGAACCTTAGACAAACTAATAACATGCAGACAAAACTGGGCAAGTAGAACAAAAACCAGTAACGTCTCGCTCGAATATAAAATCGACGATGCCTTGACTTGACAACATAACCACTGACATGTATAATATGGACTGACTACGTTCATAGAAATACACTGCAGAAAGTGAGCTCACTTCTATATTGCTAACTCTTTCGGTCTAAACATCAAGTACCAACTGATAGAGAACTGAAAACAAAAAAAAATAGTGGATTCGTCGAAATACATGATTTTAAATTAATCATTTAGGGTTATTACTGATAAAAACTGTTTTACCAAAGACAATATATCCAATAGATACGCAGAAGAAATTCTAAATGTTTTATTGAAATCACCTTCCTAGCTGCGTGTACACTTTTTCAACTTCCCGCCAATGATTTTTTTGAATGTTGGCACCGACGTACGAACTGAAGCAATTGTGCCCATGTAAAATATTCCATATTATATGCGCCAAAACCAAGGGTAAGCAAGAAATGCCTCGCTCCAATATAAAATCAACGATGCCTCGACCTGATGTAGGGAAGTGCTCAATTTTTTCTTAAAATTATTATGCATTATTGGAAGCGATAATGGGTGTGTTTGGGCAGACCTCTAATAGTTTTTATTAGTGTTGCAATGAGAGGTGAAAGTTTTACTCTACTTGCAGCGTCGAAAACTATAAAAAACTATAAATAGTAGCCACTGGTTACTACACATATTATAGTTTTCAAAGGTATTTCTTATTTATTAAGATCTATTAACTGAACTAGACAAACTTTATTATATTACTGCAAACGTACAATGATTCTAAAAAAAATACTTCAAAAAGTACTCAGTACTTTTTATAGACTTAGTACTTAGTTACAAGTTCTTTCCATACATGCGGTACTTGTACTTACGCTGAAGTACTCAAGCCTCCGATACTTGTACTTTAGTACCTTTTCTTTGGTACTTGCCCAGCTCTGTGTTTGAACTATACATATTTCCACGCAGGTATTCCATAAACAAATCGTACGCAATCGTTGAAAGCCGCCTCCATCCTATGCCTACACTCACTGTCCAAGCTAGAAAAAACAATTCCCAAATTAGTAGCCCTTCTGGCCACCTGGAAGACAAAACCATTCAAGATAACCGGGTATATATCGATGACGTTTAAAGCGCTGTTATAGAAGGCCAAGCACTGTGATTTTGCAGGATTAAGTAGAAGTCCATCGAGAATCGACCACCTATGTATTTGACATAGATCAAAGTTAAGACGCTCAATGCAATTCTCAAGCAGACCAATAGGCCTGCTTAGATAAATCTGTACATCGTCAGCATATATGTGTACCTTCACATCCTCCACTACCAAAGGAAGGTCATTAATAAAAAGACTAAATAATAATGGGCCAATCACAGAACCCTGCGGAACACCACAGAGCATGGGCAAGGCATTTGAGAATTCATTACCAACCTTAACCTGCTGGGAACGACCACTTATATACGCCCTGACCAAGGAAATAGCTGTTGCACTAAATTTAAAATTGGTTGCTAATTTATGAAGGAGAAGGCAATGGTCAACACTATTGAAGACCTTAGAGAAGTCCAAGAGAACTAAAATGCCAAAATCATTATCATTCATGGCAGCCCTGATGTCCGTAGTAGCCTTCAATACTGCAGTCTCACAACCACGAAAAGCGCGAAATCCAGATTGTCAAGAAGACAGAAATTTATTCATCTCCACCCAACCAAGGATCTGATTACATACGAGTTTTACAAGCACCTTCGATAGAAAAGATAAGATGCTTATGGAGCGAAAGTCACTAGGCAATTTGGCATTAGCTCTCCTCGGGAACGGTAGAACAGTAGCAGTCTTCCAAATGCTGGGTGTTCAAAATATGTAGAATATACCTATCAATTACAGGTAACAGTATTTTTATTAAGCGTGGTGGGAGGGAGTCTGTCCCAATCGCATCAGACTCTACCGACAAAACAGCAAAAATCTGTCTGTCTTAGCCTTGTGTGGCACAGAGCTCCATAGTCATACAGAAGCACCAATCTTTTTAAGATGATATCTACATAATGCCGACTAACTAGACATGATATGAGCTTTAATTCCTTTCTACTTTCAAATATGTCCCCCTTACACCTCCACAAATGCTGAAGTGAGTACATATTCCTTTTACACCGGATACCATATCCAGAAAAGAATAACTGAGCGCTTCCAGTGAATCATAGGTAAATGGGAATTAGTATAAATAATGAGCATTGTCACCGGTAGAACTCAAATTTTTTTTACGATTATAGTTCTGTGACCTAAAAACTGTATCACTAGCATCACAATTTTATTTCTTGATGGAAATGTTTCCAACTGAAATCCATCTATCTCTATACCCTCAGATGTCAGACCTTCACTTCTTTTAATTGCCACTGTGGCATTAGCAGGCAAAATGGTTGTGTAGAAAATTCCCTCCAAAAAAGGAATTTCTGAGCACATTTCCCACAGATTATGATGCAATTTCCAACAGTTTTTCCCTGAGACGACAGGCCATACGAAATACACCAGAAAGAACAGCTGAAGTAATTTTTCAAAACATATTCATTTTTTTTTTATAATATTTTCATATAAAATACTTTTTCGAACAAAACCCAAATATTAATATGCAATGCACAATTAGTTTTGTCTTAAGACTAAAACACATTGAGAGCCACACAAAAACGTCTTTGTAAATTAGTTGCTGTTAAAGATTTAAATATTTGTGGTAGTTCCATATTACTTAACGTTAACATAATGACGACGCCACGAAAAATCGCAAAAAAAGTTTGAGAAAATCTCTAAATTTGTCGCCAACGTAATTTTCATTTCAATGTGGTCGTTTCTTAATTGAGATTCGGGTGGTCTGGATTTAGTTTATTTTAGTGAAACATAGGAAATTAACAGGCAATAGTAAACAAACTAGCTATTAAAAACTTAAATAAAGAATTTTTCTGAATTTTTTTCTTCTTGTTTCTTTCAATTTGTTTTTTTTTTTTCACATTGAATAAATAACTAAAAAGGATGCGGCATATCGAAAACTTAAACCACTCGCTGACAGAAAATTTAAATGCATGCATGTATCTATGTATGCAGAATAATTTTACAAAACACAAATATTGAATGAAAATATACAGCGGAAAAGACTCTTTTACAATCGAAAAATCTTTTAAAAAAAAACAAATTCTGCGCAAAAGCATGCGTTTTGTATTAGCAGGAACTGTATACTCATCAGTACGGCTTGGTTCCCTGCGAAACTCGAATTTCATATCGAGTTTTGCTATGAAATAAATTCATAACGAATTTAGTCAATATGAAATTGACAGGCATTCAAGTAAATACTTAAAAATTATTTTAACCACTTCATGCTCGCGCTTGTATAGGTGCGGGCGAATTGAACTTGTCGTTACGTCCGCAATCGTACCCATGAGAGGCGTCACTTGACTTTCTGCTCAATTTCGTATATATGCGATTTCTTTACAGGGTGTTTCACAATTGGTCAACATAACTCAAGATTTTGATAGCTGAGGTGGAGACAAGCATAAAATTATGCATCATAGAAATGGGAATATCTCAAAAACAGTTGCATTTCGGCAAATTACAGGTAATATCCAGGGGTTTCTAAATCTTTTTAAAAAACTGAATGGTTATCATGCATTTTGGCGGGAAAATCGTTAAAATTTGAAAAAATTAGGAATTTTTTTCCAGTTTATAAAGTTTGACGTCCTACAACTTCCGACGGAAAGTGACAGAAAGGCTGATTAGAAAGCTTAGACAGTTTGCTATCATTTAAGATAAATGTCACCTTGATAGGGTATATATCAAGAATGCTACAGGGTGTAAAGTGGAAGAAGTAATAAAAATCTTAAACCCCTCTACCACCAAAAACGACAAGTCTTACCACCCTTCTTCGGAATATAACTTTTTTATGTCTCCGGCTCGGCTATCAAACTCTTGAGTTATGTGAACCAATTATGATACACCCTGTATATATAAATACTGCATTTGACATGGTCGCGTGGCATGTATGAGCCATTTAGGTCACGTGTTTATACGGCATAAATCTTCCGTTTTGTGACGATCTCCGAGGTTTTACGCATCTACACATCTCATTATTCGTGAATTTTAGAATAATGTCGTGATCGTGTTGTGGTTTCTATATATTGTGTCTTCTTTATGTTATTTTATAATAATAATAATTGAATTCTTCTGAACTTTGAACTAATAATTATTTTTGGGCTGAGCCGTTTATAATAAGATTTGAACTGCTGTGAACTTCGTATCTCTTCTCTTAGTGTAATAATTATTTATTTTGTTTGTTTATTTGAATTTTTACATCTCCAAAATATAATGTAATGATCACCGAAGACGAGTCATGTGATTCATCAGATTATTAATTCAGTTATGATTTAGAAGATTCAAGAACATCAAATTCGTCTTGAGTGACACATCGGATATCGCCTATTATAGTTTACCGCAGGACACCCAATGGTCCGAAATGAAAATGTTTCTGCCACTTTCGCCTTCAAAATTTTCAAAATTTTAAGTAGTTCCAAGTAATTTTCTACAATGTTTTGAGCTGTTTTTTGATGATGAAATGATAAAATATATTTGCTTGGAGACAAATAGATTTGCAGAATCAAAATTAGGCATATACAATTAGACCCATGAGTTCACATGCCCCGAAGACACCTCCATGGAAACCTATCACAAATACAGAATTGATGGTATTTTTGTCACTGCAAATACTCATGAGCATAAACAAAAAACCTGAAGCAAATTTTTCATTGTCCACTGGGCCCATCCTGCATACCCCCTTTTTTGGGAAAACCATGACAAAAGGAAGATTAAACAAAATAAAGCAATACCTTCATTTCTCTGATAACAATACGTATACAATCCGAAAATTCATCCTAACCCCAAAACTCAACAAAATTTGGAGCATCAGCTAAATATTACTTTCGCAATATTAAACTTTATATACCCCCGAAAAAGATATCACAGTTGATGAGAGCTTATTAAATTAATTAATTTGTTAATTTAAAATCAATGTGAATACGTATAAAGGGCACATTATTTTGTAATTTTTCATAAAACAATATTTTATGTTAATGTGTGGCTATAAAATTCCCTCTTCATAAAATGAAAATAAAATATTTTAAAAATTCGTATTCTGTAGTGGTTCCATAAAATTATTTTATGAATTCTTTTATGAACACGTAACATAAAATATTTAGTACATTCCGCTATGTTTTCTATTACTTTTTGAACAGCTGGTCAATTGACATTTGCGTGATGTTCTATCAAATCACCCACTAAATAATCATTTATGAAAGCAGTTGCTTTCTTAATAGCTCTTGAGATATTTGGCTGTAAAATTGCTAAAATATGACAACTCCTGACTGGAATTTGATACGAACCATGTCCGTAGCAGCACAAAGACATCCATTCCGTTCACCTTGAGATTCCTAAATCAGTGAACGGAGTATGAGGCTCTAGTTACTCTATAAGTATTTGAATTTGTTTTCTTGCAACGAAATATTTTGGGTATAAATTACAATTATTCATAAATTTGCAAAATTAGTTTACAAATCACAATATAAGAATTTTATTAATTATTCAGCCGGAAGGACTTTTGAAGCCCAAGGTTGGGCAACTCACATGGATTCTAGGAATCGCGAAGATATCGTATTATATGATTTCTTCTGCATAAAATTAAAACCTAGACAAATATAATTAACTTTTCATATTTTACCATACCGCACCAGTGCAAATTTCTACAATTTCTAACAAAATTGTAATTTTTATGTATGGCGGTCGACATTTTAGTTTTTAATTAAAACTATTTTCGCCCAACAAATGTTAATTGATGCATGTCATAAAATGTGCTGCTTAAGATCTTTTATGTTATCCTCCATAGCAGGAAATATTTTATGTTACGATGAATAAAATAAAATAAAATTTCTGGTACAGAGTAGGATTTTAAAATTTTACCAACAGAATAGGGCCCAATATGGGATCAGGAGGGTGATTTTGATCTTTTGTCGTATTTTAATGTCAAAATATACGCCTAAATGAAATGAACTTTTCTACAGATTTTTTCGGCTTTTTATTCAGTTTAGTAAGCCTTGCATTACGTAGAATGAACTGAAACTGACACTTCATATAACAAATTCAAAAATATTTTTCGATTTTAAGCACTTGTATAGTTTTAAGTTGGTGTAGAAAACCAATTTACCATAGTATACAATTTTTGTCACAACCTCGGGAACAGTTGACTAATTTGTCGTACTTTTAGGCGTGTATTCTGATTAGTGCTGGGACATCGGAACGGAACATCGATGTTCAGCATCGATGTTGACATCGCCCAACAAGCATCGATGTGGCGATAATATCGGTCATATCACATCGATGTACAAACAACATCGATGTTAATGAAATTTAAACACATCATAGAAAAATGCTATGTTTTTCAGTTTAGAATTTTTGTTGCTGTCGTCTTTATTGATAACTTAATAAAAATAACAAAAACAAAACAAGTACTTCATTCATTCATTATCAATTCTAAAGGAAAAGTTTTCTAAAAATAACGCATAAATGAATAAATAAAAATGAAAAATCACAGGTCCGAAAACTTTTTATCTATAGACTGAAGAAACAATAACTGGCAAAGACGTTTTCCTTGCAAACTGTTTTTCTTTTGAGTTATAGTCTCGCCTAGCTTAGAGAAAAAACGTTCGCTTGGCACAGAAGTAGCCGCAATGGACAAAATTTTTGCTACAAGACGTGATAAGCCAAGATATATAAGTTGGTGACACTGCCACCATTCCAAAGGATTTATATGAAGCGGGTTCAAAGGAGCGCTTAAATAAAAAGGTATTTCTGATTGCCTACATTTGGAACTACCTTCCGATGCTTCTGTTGTTTTTCATTTATTAGGCGGATGTGATTAGCCCATAAATTGAACTTTGTTGAGCCTGAAAACGACAGACATTTTCTTAATAGACAAGCCTGTATCGCTCTCAGTGGCAGCAAAGGCACTCTGTTTCCTCCCATTTAAAAGAATGAATTCTAATTAGTTTCACCGAACAATGTTTTCTGCCCCCAGCCCAAATTATTGTAAGAACTAAAGATGATCAATTGTAACGATGCTTTGAAAATGAAATGAACAATCACTTCGCTACGTCTCTTTCCGTTTTACCACAAAAATTTTATTGAAATACGTTTTTCTTTTTTCAAATCTAGATAATTTTTTTTGGAATTTGATTTGCTTTTTACAGTATGCATTTATTCCTTTCTTGGTTTGATTCCTTTGGGGAAAGACGTATGTAATTCCCGAACATCGAAAGGATAACATCGATGTACGTCGATGTTTTAGTGCGTCGACATCGATGTAAAAATAACGAACATCGAGAGTCCAAACATCGATGTTTTGAAAACATGAATAAACATCGCCCAGCACTAATCATATCATCATTTCATTTCAAATTCATTTTATTTTATTTTGTGGTTGATGAAAAGGATAAATCAAAATAAATACGTTGAATATAAAAGCTCGAAAAATTTGAGGTGAAATGTCAAAATATGTGACTAAAATATACTCCTACGCTACGACAAAGAGATCAGAATCACCCTCCAGGTAGAAACCAAGCGGTACTGATGAGTATACGGTTCCTGCTAATACGAAACGCCTGCTTTTGCATAGGAATTTTTTTTTTAAAGATTTTTCGATTCTCAATTCTCGAGGTGCGGATTTGTCAGTAAACTCAACCAATTTCATATTGACTAAATTCGCTATAAATTTGTTTCATAAAAAAACTATCTATATACTTTAAAAAGTCGCTGAACTCTAGGAACTCTGAAATGTTTACTTTCAGAAACGTCAAAATCAGTCTTATTAAGTGAAATCCGAACGTCAGTAAGTGAGTGACTTATTTATGTACACTCTATTCACTTCATATGTCGCTTCCTATTTGCTATTTATTCAATGTCTTTTCATAACAAATTGAATTGTGCTAACTGTGAACACACTGATTGCATTGTATCTTGAATGCGACATTGTCGAAAACTAAAACGCCAACATTAATGTGTCTCTCTCCTTGTGTTTTGGTCTTTAATTATGCATCAAAATTCAATTTTTTGCATAAAATTTAATTTTTTATACCTTGGATGTATATAATTTTTCCCACAATTTTATTAGAGGAGACGTGATTTTTCCCTTTTTCAAATTTTCGAGGACGAACATTCCACACAAATTTCTTCGATCTCCCACAACTAGTGTGAGGTGATCTGCAATCCCAGAAAATCCTCATTTGTGGGAATCAAAAAGGCCACTACTGGCGGCCCAGTTAGATAAGGGCATAGAACTACGTAAAATATATAGGGCGAGTCGATCGAATTCCGATATACCTATGGATTACCATATCAACTATTTTTTTTTTATAATTATTTATTTCCTTTTTCTTATATATATACTTAAAAGAAAAGCCCGTGCGCCACCTTTCGTGCAAAATTTTAAAGTTAAAGTTTCCTTTTTCGAGAATTTAACAATTTTGGAAGTTGTCTTCACTAATAAAATATTGGAAAAAATCTGAAAATATTTTTAAAAGGGTTAAGTGAAATTTCAATTATTTCCATGTATCTTTAGTTCATGCATCTCTTTATGCACCTCAATACTGCCATACTAAATTCAAGCTCCAGATCTCACCAAATCTAATTATTTTACTCTCCCTTCAGCCAGATGGAATCTGAATCTGAGTCTGAATACGAACAAGCTATCACCAAATAAGGCAACTCCTAGAATATTATAGCAAATCTTATTTAATTAGAATCTGACTCATTCTACCACCATAATAGTATAATTATACAGCACAGACTTCTTTCTACCAAACTCATCCTCGTTAATGTTACCTACATATACACATACATACATATATTACCATATTTCTAGCACCTATGATTACGTGATTCTTCATAAATTAATCTTCGGGCATTTTTCTCTCTTAATTACAATGATTAAAACCAACCGAAAAGTGTTGTTTACATGAATATTTACTACCTCACCAGAACTAACTATATATATGAAAGTGCGATACAAAATTTCACTTTCAGGCCATCTGGCTCCACCCGAAAGACCACCCGCCGCCGCTCGCAATCCAAAATTAGATCGTGTCTCAGCCAATTACCAATTTATCATCAATTATTAATCTTCGTTCAGTGCGATTTCGACAACTTCTTCCTCGTTGGAACGAAACACTTTGACGTGGTTTGTAAACAAAGTTGCAAGTGGAACCGAATCCACTTCGGCAGTTTGTCAGTATCTCAGAAGTGAAAGTTTACACCGCTGAAGAGTTTTATGGAGTGTTGAACTCAAGTAACCAGAAACAGAAACTGTCTGTAGAGCTGTGCAGCGTATCGAACGAGGGAAGGCGTGAAACACTTGAGCGAACACGGGAAGTATAATACTGTTGTAGTACAAAATATTATCTCTACTTCGACAGACCCAGATACAAATATAATGCCAAGTAAGTAAACAAAAACTTCCCAAAAAAAATTTAAGTACTTTTGAAGGATTGCATCATTTTAAGGCCGTCGGTCGTCGTTGTTGCCCTCTCAGGCTCGACCCAGTTCGGTAAGATTTCCGTGGCTCGTACCTGTATATAAAGAAATGCATAGAAAAATTCACCACCTTCACTCGTGCCAAGAAGAGGTGACCTGTAGTGTAAATATAAATAAAATTCTCCTTGGCTTTTGGCCCAATTAATCTAGCGCTAGTTATTGACTTTCCAATCATCAAGACGAAGAGTGTGAGTTTTCATTTTTTTTTCGTCTGTCGTCTGTGTATGATGGGAAAAAAGTTGGACATCTTAATCAAAGATTGACAGAAGCACTTCCCTCAGGAATTCTCAGTCGAGAAATTATTATTATTATTCAGGTGACATGGAATTGTGTCTCTTACGGGACCGACGGACGCTTATACGAGTATATACCTAGTTATAGCTCTTCATGACATCTAGTAGTAGCCGCTAAATTTATAAGAAATTAATACTCAAGCGGCTGTTTAGAATATGACCATGCCGTCCACCATCAAGAAATGCTATAAAGAACTTTGCCGACATTCTTGAAGGTTCAGGTCGTTGCGCTGCTATGTTGCCATCGGTACGGTATCGATTTATTGAAGAGTGCGTACCACCTTCGTCGATAAGGCGCTGCTGCGTGCAGACACTCAAGTATTCAAGTGGCTTACTTTCTACTGTAAGAAATTTTTTGAATATTTTCTGGGAAATAGATGGACAAGCCTTTCAAATGGCCCCGATTGCATTATGGTCACGTAGGGCCACTTGGGAAATTTAATTCGTTTACTTCCTCGAAATGGTTAGATTGGTGTAGAGTGGAGGAGATTTTATTAAACCCCCCCCCCCCCCCCACCTCCTAACTCAAAAAGATTAAATTAACTTCAAACATTGAAACATAAAATCTTCAAAGGAATTTTATGCGAACTTTTGTTGTTGATGAGAATTCTTTATGATGATTATGAGTAATCTACAGGGAATCATTTGCGGTTATTTTAATATGCAGAAGCATTCTCTAGTTCACTTTGTGGTGTCTACTTATTATTTTACAGCCCTTAATTAAATGCAAAAGAACATAATTAACGTAAGAAAATCAATTAAATTCGAATTAAAAAGGCGAAAGGTGATTATTTCTCATGGAATAATTTTAGGGAGATCATTACGCTTTCATCATCGCAGAAAACTGTTTTTTTTTTTTTACTTCCCTGTGACTATAACTGATTACTCCATTGCCATTAAGTCGTCCACAATTGCTACTAAAAACAAAAGTCTATATAGACCGTAAAATAAATGTGTGGGATCGCAGTTATTAGGGTTCAAATCTCGTTGGATGACGTGGACTTGATTTTTTTTTTTTTTTTGCCTGGCTTTCTGAAATGAAAAACTAAGTACTTCATATAAAAAATGACCCCTGAAAAGTGACCTCATTGTTTGACATTGTCACAGAAACATGAAGGTCGTCTTTATCTACCCCGATTATACCATTAAGGTAGTTACCCCGTATGACGGATGTTTTTAGCTTTTTTGTGTTATTGTTTTTTTTTTTTCGTTTTACGAACAATAAAAATATGGAAATTTGAACTTTTTACTATATAAGTAGTTATTTGGTGCTCAAAAAGGGGGTTACCTGGGAGTTTTGAAAATTGGTATTTTTATAGATTTCGACGTGCTCTTTCCGAATTTTCACTTTTCCGCTCGCGACGCCATATTGAAAAAATGGTACCCAAAATCAGTTTTTGGCAATATTTTCTTGGCGACTCATTTTACGATGAAAATAGTTATGTAGTAAATTAAACTAGAGAGAAATTCCTATAATTTTTGTGTTTACATTTTTTTGTGTAAAATGAATAGTTTCCCCAACACACGCGTATTTCGTATAGTAGTAGTAGGCCATCTTTTCAACGCGTAGTAAAATATTTTTCACTAATATACTAAATACGCGTGTTGGAGTAGACTTAGCAGAGCTCGTACACTAAAATTTTATTTATTACATATACGGGATGGTAAAATAAAAATTCAGAAAGAGCACATCGAAATCGATTAAAAAAACCATTTTCAAAACTCCCGGAAAATTTTTCAGGAAGAACTATCAAATGACTGTAGGTATTAATATATTTATTGACATTTCAACAGTAAGTCAGAATATTTTCAGACCGAAATATTCATCACAATGTGTGTTGGACCAATCCAAAGGCACCTATGTCAAAAGCTAAATTATCGACGGTCTCCATGATTTCGGCTGATTGGCTTATCTCAAAAAACCAAACGGAATTTTAATCTGTGAAGGGCGGTGAGGGTGGGAGTGAAAGAGATGTGTAATATCTAAGCTATCATCTAACTCGATCGCGCGATTACGTACTCACGGTCTATGTGTGTTTGTGTGTTGATGCTTTCAACGCCCATATATATAGTAAAAAACGAAATTTTTGTATGGCAATCCTCTAAATGAATTGCCCGATTGGTCTCATTTTCCAGCTTAAATTTCCCTAAAAAAAAGGCCCGTATACAAAATTTCAGCTCTCTACGTCGACGCGTGAGGGAACACAGAGAAAGGGTTGTCCGATTTGCTCCACTTTTGTACCTATGACGCCTTCTCATTCAGCTCCAAGTATATAGTGAAAAACCAAAGTTTTGTATAACAACTCCAAGAACAGGTTGCTGATTCTAATTTTTCTTTCCCTAAAACCTGGTCCTGACAATTACGAATAAAACAACAAAAAATTAGCCAAATCGGTCGAGCTGTTCTCAAGTGATGATGTAACATACATGAGGCAATTGATTTTTATTTATATACAGATTAAATAATTGACATATTTTTGAAAAATAATTTTCAAATTTCATGATTATTTTCCGATTATATTATTTTGGTAGCCCGTGCCCTAGATGAATGCGCGTATGTAGATTCGTATGATACTCTCTGTGAAATTTTGATTTAAAGTTGTTTTTCGTATATATTTCGGTTCGTCGAACAGTAAAAATGATTATAGCCAATTTCATCGAATTTTTGTATTCTAAAGAACTTTTCTGTACAATAAAAATGACTACGACTGATCGTTTTCTTCCCGATCATTATTTTTGGGGGTAATCAACCATTCTTTCATTTCCATTTTTCTATATAAATATTTATTCCATTTAGCACTGCGATATTAAAACTGTAGGTTCGGTCCACAGTCTAACATACAGTTCATGGAATTATTTCCGTGGCGATCAATGAAATGGTCTTCATTCGTCCATGGTGCATCAATTCCGGTAAGGGTACCATCAATACAACCAATAACGCCAGGCATGCGCTATAATAAATAAAATTTTCTAACAACATCGTCGATAGCATCTGGCCATTTTACTACTAGTGGAAAAACTTTGTCGTTAATTACACTAACCACATCCTTGATTACGTGGCAAACGGTCACTTTTGAAATACCGTGCATAACTGATATTCCGTGGTACTGTCCTCCGGTCTCTTATCAGTGAAAGGCTATTACTAACCTCTGCATGGATGATAGAGCACAGTTTCGATTTTTTGGAGTTTCAAAATAAGATCCAATTCATCACAGCAAGTATATTTAATACTTTCACTATATCAACATGGAATTTTTCATTAAATTCGTAGCTTGTACTTAGTCCATAATTAATCCTGTGCTCTTCGTCAAACTCATCATCACTTTCCGAAAGCATTTTCAAACAATTCAAAATAAACAAAAATATTTTGCGAAAATGTCACAGTTACGGCTGAAAATATAATTTTTAATCCTTCACAAATGAACAACTTCGTCTGCCACAGTTTTCTTATTAGGCTACTTTATCCACGTAATTGGATTATTAAAAAAATTATTATTAGTAGCGCAGCACTAATAATTATTAGTACAAGACCTTTCTATGAAACAGACTCTTGATGCAGTAATAATTTCCCACTACGGTGCAGTAATAACTTATTACTCTACAAAGAATATTTATGAAACTTAATGGACTAATAATTTGGAAAATAATGGTAAATTTACTAATAATTATTAGACTAATAGTTTTATGAAATAGGCCCCAGGGTGGTGGATTCCATGAGAGAATTTCTTGAATTTATAGAATTGAATTTTATTATTATAGTAAGTAATTTTGTAACTTTTTTTTGTATTAAGTATTAATTAATAAGGAATTAGGAAAAATATAATATAGCTATTGTTAGACGTACTCATTAACATAAATCTATGCTAAGTACATACAAAAAGAATTGTATATTTTTGTTTGTACAATAATAATTCAATTGAATCTGCATCTGCAGCGATTCATCAAGGTTCTCCAGCGTAGGAAATATTGGTTAGCACCTCTGATCTGCTTAAAATTTAAATTAATTCAGTTAAAAATATATTTTATAGGCTTAAGTTAACTTATAATCAGAATTAAAAATCTAGACAAAATATAACACTTTTGCCAACCAAAGTTGGTACATTGTATCTAAGTACAACATTTAAATAACTGGAACCTACATATGTCCAGCCAAACCAATGAAACTTTCTCTATATTGATTCAGATTCGCATCATTACATGCTCACTATCAAAAAAAATTATAAGCACGTTTTACAATTTGCTGTTAAAATACTCAAAAATGCTTTGAACACCTGTGTCCATCCATCCCAATTGGTTGCATGTTTCTGAACATCCATTTCGAAACAAAAACTCTTCGGCAAGTAAACCTTTATATCCATTTTAATAACACGTTCCTTCCAAGTTATTGTCTGCATTTAACCCACAGCTTGTTTCGGGATGAGGCCAGGGCCCATCTTCAATATTCTGCACAGCGAATATTTTTGCCAATCATGTAATTGAGAAGAACACGGCACTCACTGAAGTTACACTACTGATGAGAAGGATCTCAAGAGCGACCGACTGGCAGACGAGCAGGAGAGGAATTTTTAAAATAACTAAAACACTTGAAATAGCTAATTGATAGCCTCAACGGAGCCAATAGCACAGTAGAACAGGTTCAGCCCACTGGGACGTGGCAGAAGTTCTCGAGTTCGAGACTCTTGATGAATTTTAAAAAGTGCAGAAAAAGTCAATGCTGCACGCGAATAAATCCGGCAGATAGGTCAGGGGAGGACTCAAGAGATTTCATTCTGATGATCCCCAGCAAAATGTTCAAGCAATATAGAACTGTAATTTTCTCTCCCCTTTGTTTTGATGGTGCGCAGCTATTATCTCCAAAATTATGCACTACTGCTGCTGCTGCGATGAATGAATAATTTCCAGAAGCTGGTTTCATTTCACAAAAACCAACAAGCAAATTTGCAAAATCGTCCTCTGGGCCATAAAGACCGCTACAACATCGCATCAAAGGTAGCCATCCTCCAATTAAACGTCTATACAAAATAACATCATACGAATTTACATCAGAAAGCCTTCAAGTGAGCTTGGTGAGCTCATATAATTCCCAACTGTCTCCTCAATGTCTTGCTAAACGACGCTAAGGATTTGTTTGAATCGCATTATGGGGCTACTAAATCATACGCAACAAAAAACCCTTCTACTGTCTGTCGAAGTAAGAAAAAATACTGCTGAACTGGTAAAAACCTGAAGACTTCATTAAGGTGGGTTGGACGCTCTTACTAAGTTAAGAAAGAAAAAAATCCCGCTGGAATCTTTTTTCTGTTGTTCAAAATGAGAATCTCTCTAGAGATCTGTGGCAAGCGCAAAAGTCTCCCGGCATGCACAACAAACTGCAAGTGCTGCCCCGTCATACAACCTGGAGTGATCTGCACACCCAGGAGATATCGTTACGTTTATTGATCCTCCTCAGCATCAGCATCGGCAACCAGCAATGCGCTTATTTAGACTAAAACGGGGGAGAATACCAGAGTTGTCGAATTTTTTCAAAGTTCCCTTGGTGGTCTGTCATCCATTCATCTGGGTACGCACATACACATAAACCCCTGGGACGAGTGATCTCTTGTACGATCACCGGACAACTTTCGTGTCTTTTCTGCGGCCCTTAGTGAGTTGCCTTATATTGACTGACTGATTGAAATGTCGAGCTCATGTATTTTGGAGGATCCCCCATCCCCCCCTTTATCCTAACAGGCTACACATGCATTCATATTGATGGGTCGGCATATTGCTGATCTCAGGGATTATAATGAATCTTGTTGATCAAATTTATGAAATGATCTCTAAAAATTAATTGAATGGGAAACAGAGGATCACCGATCGGATTAATGTTTTTCATTGTTCCAATGGAGCTTACAGGCTTGAAGTCTAGTCTAATTCATTTGTTCCATTGAACAGTTTAGATGATGTGCGCTAAACTAAGTTTATAAGCCATGGCGGTAAAAGTAAAATTTCTATAATGGAAGATCATTTTTGATCTTCTTTTTTTATCCAAATCAAGCTGTCTCAATTTTAGCGCTTTAAATTCCATTGAAAAGCAAGTTTTGGAAATCGTAATTGGAGTCATAAGGGATTGATTTGGTTTTAAGAAATCTTTAAAATTCTTGGAAATTGATATGAAAACACGCTGAAGAAAAATACTGAGAGACGCAAAAGTTTTCAAAAACGTTGCTTAGACAGCACAAATTTAAGATCTAGCTAAGCTATGTTCGAAATTATGATTAAGTACAGAGCTTAGTGTAAATTATGTAACGTAGACTTTATTACAGAATTAACAGTTATAGGTACTGTCGTAACATGAAAAAAAAATTAATTTCGAATTATAATCATTCAAGGGAAAATACCGAAGAGTACAAATTAATTGTACAATGGTGCGTGTAAACATAAAGAAAAGTTAATTTTTTTTGGAAAAATTCGTTTTAATTTCTAGACATACTCTCCTCCATTTCACTACCATTAGTAGGAGCCTCCGCCTAAGTGGGGTAGTAAGGGCTTTTGGGGCCTAAGGCGGATCGTGAAAATGGTGCCTTATTTTTTACCGTGCTATACAATTTTTCAATACAGGAAATGATGTGAAAATTTTTATTTAACTAACATATGCTAAAAGTATAAACTTGGAAATGTTCACAAAACTATTTTACTAGTTTCCGACTAACAAAGAAGTTGATCACACTGTCGGGGTCGATTGAGACAGTCAAATATTGTTTAATGTACAAAATCGCCAGATTGTTCAATCTAGAATCCCCCATAAGTTTCGACTTTGAGAAACTTCTTTCGAAAGTCACAACGCTGATGTTCACGGTAAAGATGATTCTTAGCATAACGACAATATTCGGGACTGAATCAGCTAGGTTGAATTCTTGAATAAAGAAGCTGTAAGGGTCCTTCCACATTCAGTGATCCAAGCTGTTCAGATTATATTCTCTTCAGCAAAATTTACACTGCTTTTCGAAATGACTTCTTGCCTCTCCGTCAGATAATTTTGCAGCGCTTTTAGTTTCTGAGTACAATTTTGATAGTTGAGGCCTCGCATTTGCAAGTACTTTTGGACGCTGTAAGCCCAATAAAAAAACTGGGAAATCTGTTTGGTAACTGGGTATGCATGCGTGTTATAGGCTATATTTTATTTCTATTAACGGTAATTTGTAGATTTGAGGGGCCTCGGCCATAAATTTTTTTGTCGCAATATTGACGGGTACCTAACTCTGTGTTTGAAGGGCTGTAGAACAATCGGCTTTTTTTTCCGATGGACTTAGGGTTTAGAATACAAAAATATAGATGCAAATTTTTTAGGACTGGGGGGTTTGACGGTGGGTCGTATCACCCGACACAGGGGGTTTAAGATACGTCATATTTAGTATCAAATTATAAAGATGGAGGACAGGTTAATCGAGTGGTTGTTTTTGATCGTTTAGACGTCATAACTGACTTTTTACTGCCAAAATACGCCTTTTTTTGCATTTGTGACTTATACACCCTAGTTCCTATATTTTGCACATATTTTTTCTGTACTTTCTTTTACATCCATTAGTACCTAATCAGTTCTGAACATTTTTTAATGGGAAGTTATCCCCGAAACCATTTATCGCTTTCATCCTACATTCAAGCTTTAACGTGTACTTTTAAAGTTTTTATATCATTTCTCTGTACTGAAAGATAAAGATGCCGCTTTGTCCATTTTTCGCGTGATTTAAAGTTTTTTTTTTAGCTATACCTTGAGACACCAAAACCCATATATCTATGTAAGTATTTCATGGATATTCAGAATTTGTTTTTTTTTTTAAATAAAGCCAGGGTATGCGGTGAATCCTTAATTTAATTTAAAAATTTCTAGGTAGATAGGTGACTTCAAAAACACAATAAAAACAGGCAATACATCAGTTAGGTTACATTCACACCGGTCGTTTTAATCATGCTTTAATGATTTATGAGAGCTGCTGATTAAATCTTTTGTTTTACCGGTGTAAATTAAGAGGAATATGGTAGATATTTGTGTGGCGTTCTGATTGAATCAAGACTGAAGCATGATTAAATCGTTTGGTGTGAATGCAGCTTTAATCTCCATAACTAAAATAGCCGAGAATTTTGACGAATAGTGGGGAGTTGAATGTGAAAAGAGCTCTCATCTCCACAACTACACAACTCTTCGTGTTACAGTACCCGACCCCAGAAAAGTGATCCACATGAGAATTGTAGTCCGCTGTTCTTCTAGCTTTGGAGATCTTCTATAACGACTTCAAAGTGGCGCCCAAATCTTAGGTGTTGTGACTGAAATGTAGATACTACTTCATTTCTACAGCACTGGTATAATAATTATAATAGTGACTCTGCTAAAAAAAAAATTAAATCACGGCGTCAAATTTTGATTCTCTTTTTTTTTTATTATTAATTTTTGTAAATCTTTGAGTCTCTCTACTCCTCATACTCCTCTCTACTACTTTTTAGTCAACCAATGGCTTAACCGACGTCACACATAAAAACATCTTCACAATTTATTTAGAGACTACAAGGTGTGTCCCAAAAGTCATGAAATATATTACCGGGAAAAATTGTTAATATTTTTCAAAATACTCTCCACGAAAATCTACACATTTTTTCACCGACTCTCCCTCTGGAAGGCCTCGACGGGAACCTCTTAAGAGTGTCGTTACGGCCACTTGAAAGCTGTCAAAACGACATCCTTTGAGTGTGGTTTTGACTCTAGGGAACAAAAAACCGTCGGCCGGTACTTGGTCGCGGGCGCGCATTTTCATGATACAGCACCTAGGTAGTGCCGCTATTCAGATGACCCTTTTCTTCAAACTTTCCAGAACATGGAACGTAGTAGGCAGCGTTTACGGTCTGTCCTTGGAGTACAAACTCTTTGTGAACCACACTCCTAGCATCAAAAAAAACAATCAATATATTTTTCACTTTGGATTTGCTCATAATGGCCTTCTTCAGTTTCGGGGATGGAGAGGTGTACCATTCGACACACTCTGATGTTTCGACTCTGGTTCGTACTCAAATGTCCACGTTTCTTCACCAAAAAATCAGGATTAATTTCTACATGTTCCTTCACACGAGTCACATTTTTATCGGTTTGGCTTGTTGTTGTCCGTGCAAAGCGGAGGGTACGCCCCCCCCCCTCCCCCACTTCCTAGCCCTCCTTGAAAGTTGAACGACGTAAGATAGAGCAGACTCCCTGTAGGCTTGTTTGAGAAATTTGTGAGTTTAGACAGCAAGTTTTGTGCAAAATTTGGTCGCCCAACGCAGTTCGGAAGTATTCACCATCGCACACCGTGACGTGTTCTCGAAACAAGGGTGCACTAAATCAGCTATCCTGATCCTACTTATGCTCGCAACAAACTGAACTTTGGTACGATGTAAAGCTTCGGATCTCCCTCAACAATACCCAACTGGTTCGAACACGCTGCGACTAATAGAGGTCCAGCAAAAGAGTATATATCATGAATTGCGGAACACACACCCTGTATTTAGCTGAAGTTAAAACAACTCAACCAAGAACAACAACAATAAAACTCCTCTATGTATACTGTTTAAACAATTTTTATTTTGCTCTTTCTTTTTTCTTTCTTTCTTTTTCTTTTCTTTTAATATAATTATGTTCAAGTTTTTGGCAGTTTTTAAACAAAGTTTATTTTTTTTTCTCTCACTTTTCTGATAACTGTGTTGTCGAAAACAAAAATTTTTTTTTACAAATGAAGGAAAAAAACCAGTCGAGAGTACAATTTAAGTATTATATAGATAATGTAAATATATAAAATTTTGTTGGGGAAACATCTAATTTAACAATAATTTTTTTATGCTTGCGTGACAAGAAATAGGTAAAATTACCTATATGACAAAAATTAAACTGTTCTTCATCTTTTATCTTCTTCTTTCTATGCTTTTTTGTTCTTTTATTCTTTTTTTTTTTTTTTATTATAATATTAATTATTCTTTGGTTTTATCTATTCTCATCATGATATCAGAAGTGTAACACCATTAGAATTACATACTTCACATATACAAAAAAAAAACAAAAATTATTTTATCTCTACTGAAACGTGTTTGTTTGAAGCGTGATTGAAATTGTGATGCGACGTAATTTAGTAACGAAAACATGATGCTATTTGTTATTAATTTTTTCATTTTATGTTTTATAATACATATAATAATATCTATATGAGAAGATGGATGAGTTTGTGTTTTCTCTATTCCTTGCGCTTTATTAACTACATTGAGAATATAAATAAACAAGAATTAATATATAAATTTTAAATAAATAAATAAAATAATACTCTCCAGTTTACATACTTAATAATAATAATAATAAACTTTCAATCATTTTTCTTTCTTCTGTCCTACCGAAAGCCCTTTAACCAATTTTAATAAATTTTTGCTTGTTTGTTTGCTTATTTGCATTTTCTTTGTTTTTGCTTTATTAAGACTAATAGTGGGGGCTCTATTTTGGATTCTGTGTAATACATATAGTACATCTAATACAAATAACAACCTAAAGTTATTATGTTCACTTTATATTTTACACAATTTTTATTTTTATGTATTATTACTTTATATTTATAAATTTTCGACTAGCTTAAGTGATTTCAATTGTGTTTCTTTGTGACTATGAAAAAAAGTTGCGAATTTGAAGAATATTTTTGTTTTTTTGTTTGTCTTTGTTTTGTTGAGTTTTATAAGTAATAGTTGAAAATCTTCCTTCGTTTTTTGTTTTTTAATATATAATATACATAATATCTATATATTTGTATTGGTGAGCTAAAGAAGATGTTCTGAAATTTTCCAGAAAGCAGCAATTATAGAAGACAAAAACAAATAACTTCCTTAGTATTATAGTTGATAGAGAAAACCATATTTATGAGGGGTATGTCTTTTAAATAATCCACTAATAATGATTTTTTTTTTTTTTAGTTTAAAGCACAATAAAGCTACACATTCAACCTATACAAAATAGAAAAAAAAAATCTCCGAAAATTTAGGACATTTTGACATCCTGAAGTCAGATTTGTAGCTTTATTGTGCCAATCCGAATTTCTTTTCTCATTATTTTTTTCTTGCAAAATGTACGTAAAGTCCCCCTACATACAATTACATTTATTTTATTTTTTACTCTTTCCCTTCAGCTTCTTCAGCTCTTGCTGCACCCATTTTTTCTGATTCACATTTTTTTTATTTTAAATCCCTATACATACATATATTTTACACAAAATTCTACACATACAGAATACATACACATATACAGATCTTATCTTAATTTACACTTAATAATTATGCGGGGAAAAAAAATCTATACAAATCAGTCTTTGGCAATATCACAACAGTTTGGTTCACGTTTTGGGATCATTTTTCACTTAAATTTAACAGAAAAAAAAAACAAAAAAAAATAGAGAACAACTTGTAGAGGAATAAAGCTATTTACAAGAAAATGTAATTTTCAATAATTTACAAAAGAAAAAAAAAAACAGAAATTAAATTAAATGAAAACTAAAACAGAAGAAATTCCTTCTTTGTTCTTTTTTTCTTTTTTAGTAATTAGCATATGTATAATAGGTATATAACCTAAACGTACGCACATATTATTTTGTTTTGTTTTATGTATTAATTATTATGTACACATAAAATGTAAAAAGGTTTGAAGAGATAATAAATTAATTTACGAAACACCCAAATCATGAAGCAAATGTTGTTTTATTACTTCGCCTTCCTCTTCGAGTATTTGCGCTGTTACAGTATTTATTAAATTAAATACAATTGCAAATATTGTAAATGCTGTGTAAATACCAAGGGCTGACCACCATAGAAAATGTTCATGTGATTTACGTTCGAAATTTTTTAATACTAATAGACCTATTGTTAGGCCAGCTAATGCTCCAGTTATATGTGCCACATATGATACTGATGGGGCACTATTTGATTCGGTAACAAATCTTGAATAGATGGCATATCCAAAGTCACATGATGCTGGAAAGAAAAAAAGAGAAAAAGAAAATAAATAAAAATTGTTAATATGCTTAATAGTTGTTAATTGCTTTAATTATTAAATCTAATTTATAAATTTTAAGACGAGAATCTACTATACTAGAATTTTAGTTTAATTCACTATAGAATAAATATCTTGCTACACACCACCAGCGGGTTTCTTGTTGGAAATTTCCTAAGAATTGTACTAGATTATTTTTGACATTCCGACAATTTGATGGAGATGAGTCCTATTAAAAACTGTTTTTTTTTTTGCTTTGGACTAGCTATATTTTGTTTTGGTTGGGTTAGTTTTAGAACCGTGGCTTAACACTGATAAAATGAGTTTAGAATCAATTAAAAGCTTTTCGATAATACAATTGATTACCGTTTTGAATATGCGCCCTGCTGCTTTTGAAAAATTTTAGTTCCCCGCGGAGCACAATCAAGAACATACTTCAGCATTGCCAAGTTTTTTATAAATACTCATTTTTGGGGCAATGCATTATAATGTAATTTCACGAACTTACATCATTCGTTTACATTTTCGTACAAAGAAATTACATGAATTTTGCATACATCACAGCTTCCCCTCTTGTATGAATTTACTCGAAATTTTAACTACTGCACCATCTTTGCAAGAAAAACTGACAGCTGTCATAAGAAAAATTCTCTTTAGTTTTGTCATTCCACACTCTTCTTCTTCTTCTTCTTCTTCTTCTTCTTGGTTTTAACGAAATAGCAAGAAAACCGATCGCGTACTTTTCCATACATTTTACATATATCCCCCATCACATTAATAACGGCTGAAATACAGTAAACGCAACGCAACGAAGAGAAATGTCACAAATTTACCCAGTAAAACTTAAGTGAACGCTAGCCTTATAATGGACGTATTTTTAATTTAAAAAGATAGCGAAGTTTGGTACAAAATTAAGTCGAAAAATATGGAGAAAATTATAAAACTCTGTTGAATTTGCTGTTTATAAGTAATAGAAACGCTACGGTACATATATTACAACCTTGTCTTTTGGAACATAAAAGAAAATGACCCACAGCAGTTTTTTTAAACAAACAAGAATGAAAATACCAATATACGAATTATTTTGTTAAGTTTGTTGAAATCTATGGTGTTTATTATAAATGGTTTTATAAGCAGGGTATTAAAGTTACTCAAATTTCTCCATTTTTCTTTCACTTATTTTATTACACATTTAAATTACCCAGTTATACTATATATCACAGGAACGAGATAAACAATTCATCAACGCAAATTTTAGGTTATGTACATCCGTTCAGTTGCGTTAATTTAAGATTTTATCAAACTTATTGCGTACGGTTGCGACGACTGACTTCGTTCAATTAAAAAGTCTACAAAAAATCCAGTTTGACAGTTCTCTCCGTTCCGTTGCGTTGCGTTACGTTCATTGTACTCCAACCTTAAGTTTTTATCCACAAAAAATTTTGCATAATAAGAACGCGAACAGACTAAACTATACACAAAACACAAGAAAATGGCCAACTGGATATTTCACACAATACCTAGAGACAATGACTTCAGTTTGATCTCAGTAATCTGTACACAGTTTTCTATTTTTTTGTTACACATAACTCAGTAAGAAATTAACAGTGATTGTGGGACTGTTAAATTTTACATAAACTGGAAAGATAAATCCGTCTAATCTCGTTACTATAAGATACCCTGGAAGATTGTTGATAAATTCAATATCGGAAGAAGAGCGAAGGAAGAAGGATTGATTGAAACAGAGGTTTTGGGAACGCGAGAGATCCCCCGAACGTAGGCAAAGTCAAAGCCCATTGTTCACCTGACTGTGGATAAAAGAGAGTCAATAAAAAATGGAAAATGGAACAATCACGTCACTACATCAGCCTTATACCCTAGATAGGCTGACTCTACAATGAGTTCAAGTGTGTTGCAACATTTCGATTCAATTTCAATTTGAGAAAATTTTAGTTCATATAAGTGAAATTTCAGTAAAAGTGCCACCTACCGGCATTAAAATTAACTGAATTTATTTGAAAGTGAATAGATTTTCCAATAAAGTCAGCAGTAACAGTGTTTTCTTCAGTCTAACTGCTTTACAACTACAGCAAATATCTGCAAAATTTTCATGATAGCATTTAATTAAATTATTAAACTCTGCCATGATCTTTACTCATGAGGTCAATGATATTTCAAATGAACTAATTTTTGTTCATAGTTCTGTCATATCTTCATTTCCTTGAAATCGCTGTCATTATGAAGGCAATCTATTTAGAGTATTATTATTAGACAGATAAAATCTCTTTCATAGTTTGTAACAACTCTGAAATTGGAGGACGCTGCAAACTATACTAGTGTTATGAAAACGAAGTTCAACCGTTGCAAAGTGGACTGTATTTGCTAACTCAGAATCCCGTTGAGTTAATTTAAAATTCCTCCTAGCATAGACTGGAAATAAAACTCCACAATTTATGTAACCTTATCGAAATTTCTATGTAATTTACTTTCCAAAATTACTCTGGAAAAATGGTAATTAGTAATTGACAATCAAAATCGTTCCACTGATTTGTGATCTTGATCCGAATTCCCTTAACCATTTTTTCACGTTATCCGTGAATTTCATTCGCAGTCATGCTCTATCTACTGTCTCTCTTGTTTCGATCTATGACCAATCCTACTTTCATGATTTTCCTTTCTTTTCTAAAGTTCTGGATTTGTTATTCCTGATCTGTGGAATTTTCAGGGTTCTGTTCTAGTCCCTCTTCTTTTTTCAAATTATTTAATGGCCCTACCTCAAATAACTTTATTTTTGTACAAATATTATCTATGACAAACACGAAACATTGTAAATCCTAATTCAAAATTTACTCAACTTATAATCAAAAAATTTTGTTTAATAACTGTATAAATAAAAACTGAACTTACCAAATATAAATATCGACGCTAACTTTGATATGCCATACTTCATTTCACCAAAATTCAATAGAATATTAGCTAAATGTGCTGCAAGCAATGCATAAACACCACCGCTGGCGCCAACAAGGTACACCTCTGAATCAACAACGCTTGTACCAAGAGATCCAGCAAAAACTCCAGCAAAATATATACATGCTATCCTAATAGATCCATGGACCATTTCCAATGGCAATCCAATTATTAATTGGACAATAACATTGAATCCCAGATGAAACCAATTAGCATGTAGCACCATATACGAAAAGAAACGCCAAATCTCTTGTCGACGATCTGGCCGATAGATGAGAACGGAATCAATTGGTATCGGACCAGCCGGTTCCATTTGTGTTTCTGTTGTTAGGAGATCATACACAAAGACGCCAACCTGTAAAGAAAAGAGAAAAATTACAATCGATTCGTCTTAATAAGATCTTCTTTATTGTCCTTTTTATTTTATTTTTTTTTTTTATTTATTTTATTTTTTCTTAAGATAATAAATTTTATGTGTCACGTCAGGTTCTCTTATTAAAATTTTTGTTTATTTACATAGTCAAGGGTGTAACCATTGTTCCCTTTTGATTATGTATATACGATGTGGCAGGCGCAGACGAAAAGGAGAGACCTGATGTGAGGAGCTCTGATCATTTTTAAATATTCAGTCATTTGGATTCTGTGCCTTCTTTTAAAGGTTCCGGTCCGTCTTTTGAGACGAAAGATAGAGTCTGAAAGATATTGTGAAGAAACCACCACAAAATATTACACTTTAAGAATTTCTTGGGTGGTATCTTCTTATAATATAGCCAGACTTCAACAGGTCAATGAATTTTTATTGTGCCACACTGTGTTCTCCCTCCTCCTATTGATTTCCTTTTTTTTTTTATGAGAATTTTAGGAGGAGTACGTTTTTATGATGAATTTTCTTGAAAATTTAATTTTTCGGTTAAATTAAGTTTTTTAGTTGAATATTTGATTGCCCAAAAGAGCGGCTGTGCGGATATATATCTGATTATTCACCAATTGCCCCCTTACATCCATGGGAAATGTATATCTAGCTGCAAAAAGTGCACTATGGCTTAGATAGTCTAGGTGCTGGATAACAGCAAACTTTGAGTACAGAAGAATAGTGAAGATCTGTCCTGGGTACTGTATATGGGGAGGTATGTATTACATTGTCCTACAACTAGATTTTGACTCAACTAGCATTCCTAGTAGACAGGAGTTGGATGATAATCGCGTAGCAAATGACTCTGATATATATATCTTTACGGACGTTTCAAGACTGGATGTGGGAATGGGAGCCGGGATGTACTCAGCATTTCGTCAAATATAAGGATCGTATCATCTACCGGACTACGGTAGAGAACTAAGTGGAGGTTTTGGCTTTTTGAAAAGCAAGTAACAACTTATAATGTACCTAGCGATCGAGTTATCAGTATTTGTACAGACAGCCCAGCTGTAATCAAAGCTCTGAACTTTAGCAGTGCACTAGATGTCGCTGTGAGCCCGGGAAACTGGATGCAGAGTTATTCTCTGCTGGGTGCCTGGTCACAGTGACTTACCTGGAAACATTGGCAGCTGATGTTCTGGCCAGAAGATTGCTGATATAATAACTAATTTTCATATCAGAATGACACGTAAGTTATGGATACTGTTCACATGGCATCCATAACGTTTTACCTCTCATCGTGGGAAATGGATAAAAGTGGCTTCTAGAAAAGTTAATGCATTCCGATTTCATTTGATTCAGATTATATAATTCATCATCTGACTCCCACCATTAGCAAATCGTTTATATAATATAAAAGCAGTGGATCCAAAATTCACCCCTGTGGAACTTCTTGTGTGATTTGAAAGAAATTTGAATAGCTCTAAGGGAAAGCAAAACTTTGATTAGAGATAAAAACTGAACAATTCAGTTGCTTATGACGCATATTGAACGCTTTCAAAAAATTAAAAAAAAAACACAGTGGTATGACAAATTCCCGTTTAACAGGGGAAGATTGGATGTTAGTTGTGACTTTTATAAAGGCTGACTTTGGTCGGAATTAAAATTGCAACCGATATGGGCATTTTCCAGTAAATAACCTTGGATTTACTATTACAACATTAGAATTAGGCAAATATTCCACAAAACTATATAGAAGACAAGATCAGAAAGCTTTCGTATTCTAACAGACAAACATAACTTTAATTCCCCATTGCCAAACAATACTTCTTTCATGTATAAATCTCATCGTGTAAATGATTCGATTCTGCTGTTTTGAAAAAAATTTCCTACGAATACCACCACCAAACAGCAAGACAACTCTGGTATGAATCGTGAGACCAAACAAGATGATATACTTAAAGATTTATTTACGAACTAAAAAGACATGATCATATCCCCCTTTACCACCGTCATTCCCTTGTAATAGACTAATAATGAAATCTTAATGTTCAATGTAAACGAGAAAAACAAAAATTATTGAAACAAACAAAAAATCATTGATTGTTTTCCCAAACTTTTCTATATCCATCCAACTTCATATCCCTTGTAATTCATGTGTAAAACTCTCTCAAGTTGTTGAGCTATCCATCCATCCTATCAAATTACAAAAAGGGGGACTCTACTAAAACCAAAAAACCCCTCTCCCACATAACTATATTTCAACAGTCTACAACTTAAAAGGACACGTAATCATCAGAAAGAGAAATGGGAGGCAGCAAAAAAAACGAAAAACATCTAAAAAAAATCTCCCTCAGGTCCTAAACTCAATTAATCATGATCCTTAGAATTTGAGTGCACATCAAATGCGGAAAATGAAAAATCGACAGAAGTCATAAGAAACTGGCAGACATCTAAATCACTTAACCCCCATAAAGCGTTTGTGTGTGAGGGATGAAAAATACCCGATAAAGCCAAACATCCTCCTCCAGTCCGGAGCTCCATTTTAGAAGACTCTTAACATCCTTCTTCTGTTCTATGTATACTATTTTGTGCCTCAGTTTAGCTTGAATATCCTTTACGGACCGAGCGACGTGCAAAGCTATATAGTGCACTTTGATAATATTATGTGCCATGTCAATGGAGGAAAACATAAACTTAAACACAAAAACGAAAATCGACTTTCTGCTGTTCGTTATGAAGGTCTATTTTTGGGTTTTATAGCTATCGAGAGAGATAGGAAGTGGATAAGAAGAAGGCATAATATTTCTGTAGAACGTTTGATACGATTAGGTGCTGCTTGGCTTGAGGGGTTGTGATATTCCAAATAGAACAAGCTCTAGGGATATCATCCCTTATACCATATACATGCATGCTCTCTGATGCAATTGAGAGGGTCGGTCGAGAAAATACATATGTTAGTTAGACTATAGGCACTTAAAATGATGGTACCGCACGATAGGGGAGATAACTTCAATTCAACATTAGACCGACCCAAAAACGTTCTGATTTTATATTCCTTTGTTAGAGGGATTAAAGCTCACAGCTTACAACTTTAAGACCTACATAAATATACATGTGTTTTTCTCGCAAAAACTAAAAGGATGAGGGAGGATGTGAGAAACACAATATTCTGTATTGTTCGAATAAAATCTTAGAAGAAGGAACATATACCTTCTACATATTTACGGATGGTTGTGTATCAACAATAAGAAAATTTCTACCATTTAACAAATTGAAATATGCTCGACGACTTAACATGGTAGGTTAGATAGGTTATGATTTGAACTATATAAAGGAAAATATGTTTATGGTACACGGCTGGTGCGTTTTGTATATTTCCATTAAGAATGATGGATTCATTCATTTGCCTAAAATTGAGTTACTCTAAAATCCCCTTAAGACTTTAGGAAGTGAAGTTTGCTTACGTATATACAAAGTTTCTTACTTGTGCGGATTTATTCAAGTTTATGACTTTGGGTTATGAGAAATTTAAGCTTGAAATACGCTCACAATTGAATGAAATAAACAAACACAGAAGCTAAGAAGTTAATGAGATTTAAATGTATGATTAGAAAGAATGGAAAATGGTTCTTCGAGTCGGATTAGGTAGATTATAACAACAAAAAAAAAAACAACAAAAAAATCGAATTCTATGAGTTTAGTAGCAAACTTGGTCCTTCGAGCCGGATGAACGAAATCGAAATTTTTAAATAGCACGAACAAAAATATCCCTTCGAATCAAATTAAATGGGTTTAAATAAGTTTAGATGATGCTGCCGACATACTGATGTCTCCTTAAAGTCATATTAGATAGTTTATAAAATTCTGTAATTAATTCCATGTCAATGAAGTTTTCTGGATTCGCTCATAACTTTCCTTCGCCATACGTAGGTATATTAAACGATCGAGGAGCTTTACAAGGGCTATGCCAACTCAAATCATAAAGGAGAAATTGTGGAGTAACCAAATTGTAGTACTCTTTTTGATCGTTGATGAATGTTTAAGATAGGCCAAGTTTTGATTCTGCGGCTTTATAATCATTCATGAGATCATATTCTGGGCCACCAAGTTAAAGGCCTTCTCCAAATTTACAAGCTACTGCAGATGTAAGGCGAATTGAAACTCTACCGACTGATGGGTGGTTATTCTTCTGGTGTAAATATGGTCGAACCAAGAGTATAGCGATACTAAATGTTAAGCCTGCCTTTAATAACTGATATTCTGTTGTATATTTTGTAATGAAGTAAACTTTTATTGGTTGAGATTGCATATCCCAGCTTTAGATGTAATGTTTTTAGCAAAATAATTCGAGGGTATAGTGAGTTTTCCTATGAAATAAATTCATAGATAATTTAGACAATATGAAATTGACCAAGTTTGCTGCCAAATCAGCAGCTCAAGAATTGAGTGTAAAATATTCTTTTATATACAAAAAATCTTTAAAAAAAAAATAAAATAAAAAAATTCTATGTAAAAGAAGACGAAATTATTTCATAGAAATTCTAGTCCCGCATAGGGCTAGCTAATCTTGCTAGACAATCAAGTAAATTCGCCTCGTGTATAATTCACACTTAAAAATTATTTGAATTTCATATATGAGGTCAGCTTGGTTGTTCACTTTGGTGGTAGACAGGAACCAAAAGCCGTACTGATGAGTATACGGTTGCTGCTAATATGAAACGCTTACTTTTATATAGAAATTTCATTCTTTTTTAAGATTTTTCGTTTATAAACGAGTTTTTACCAATTTTAGGGTACGCGAAATCTTCAACTACAAAACATTTAGGCTCTGTCCTATACTCAATTCTTTTTTTTTTTTTCTTCATCATAAATTACTCAATTATATAAAAATAGAAACTATAAAATGTTTTCTATTATGGAATATTTAGGCAACCAGTCTGTCGCATGGGTAATATAAAAAATTGAAAACAGTTGAATCGGCCGAAAAGAAGGCTTTCAATAATTTTTACATGACTTATCACCATAAATTCAACCAAAATGATTCGTTTAGTGAGCCTTTGTTACATCATATCAAATCATCGTTCTCTTTCATACTTCAGATAAAACTCTCTCATTTTTCATACGATATGAACACAGTTTTTTTTTTTTTAGTTAGTTATCAATGCATGATAAAAATAGTGAACCGCTTGTGATACAACAAAATCTATCTTCATGTAAATCCAATAAATAAATAAAATGACCAAAAATTTATATTACATAGTTAAAAATTCTTACCTCAAGCATTGAAATTAAAATCACAAAAATCGGTGGTGGACAGCACTTGTAACGGTCAGCATTATATTTTTTCTCAGTATTTGTATTGGATTCATCTGTTGGAATGTCAATAACAGTCAATTGTTGAACCATCCTTAGTTGTCTCTGCAACGGTTGAATGGCTCCCGACTATAATTCTCGTATAGATCCAATGCTGTATATGTATTTTGCACCCCCCGCAAATAATATATTTTCGCACATAAATATATTATGAGGATGCCAATTAAAAATCACACACACACACACAAAAAACACCAAAAATGTCCAGTAATGTCCTCTCAGCAATATATATGTTGTGTAAGTATATGTAACGTGTACGTCCTTGGTGATAATTTTTGCAATAATCTTTCTAAAATTATCCTATGCAACAACACAGCTCCTGAATAATTCACCGTCGCAAAGTGTATTCACAAAGAGAGACTTTGTGGAATTTTTGTGGATGTCTACGCTGTCTACGTCTCTGAAGAAATGCACTATGACGCCAGTACCAAATAATTAGACATCGAGACCTGAAAAAGGATACAAAAAAAATCAAGGTTAATTTTAGTTGATTAAAAATAGACGTCGCTATAAACAAAAATAGACTTAAGGAAAGGAAATGTAGATTTATCAATTGCGCGCGAACATCATGTCGAAAATGGTCGGAAAGATTGATATTATTCTATAGGAGATTGAGATGAGTGTGAAATTTCTATACATAATGTCAGCCAACAACACGAACGCGACACACACGTTAAGTGAGTTAATTTTGTTTTGCTTAAAAAACCCCCAGAGTCTGTGACTTCTGTTAAAAAAACAGCAACAGCGAGAAAGAAGAAAAAAAACAAAAGAAGAAATGTTCGTTCAACGCTTTGGAGGAAATGTGAAAAGCAAATTTTTTTTTTCTCCTTGACGCCATGAATGAAAAGGGAAACTACTTACTTCTAACAATTCCATTACTCTTGTTTGTCGGCGCAATTCAGTGTGTGGATCCGTGCCAAATAGCTTCCGCTGCCAATATTATATATGGAGTGGAGGGATATTATCCCTGAGACATGATGGGGAATACCAAGGGCATGAGAAGAAGACTGAGTTTTTCGTGCTGCGCGTCTAGACTTAACCCTAACATTGAAATTAATTTCAGTTCACATCAGTCGTCTGTCTGGGTCACTCGAGATGATGGTTGACAACAGGCGCGACAATCCATGAAAAGTTTCTTGAATGTCCGCTGTTGTCGTTGTCGTCATAATCGTCCTCAAGAGTCTTAAGTTAACTTCTATGAACCGGAGAAGGGTGGGCAATTTTTACCTGCTCATATACATATACATATATACAACAACCGTAGAAGCCATTGACTTCTCTTCTAAATCCTTTGCTATCGTTCACCTGCCATCGTGTATAATCGATTATGCAAATAGACTTGGCAATTTATGTTAATTTATTATCCTTAAGGCAAGGATTTCCAGTAAAAATATTTTGGGGGAAAAAAATGTGGTGAAACAATCGAAGCGCATGAAGATCTCAAGGGCTTAAAAGTTGAAAACTTGATAATGAGTCTTTAGCACGTTGAAGACTATCATAAAGTAGGTAGATATAGCCGCTAGTATAGAATATCTTTGTTACTTATCTGTCTCTTAAGTGATATACTTAGGATGTTATGTACATGTATGTGTATATGCGCTTTACCAGAATAGGATCAATGACTTTCCATTGATGTTTTAATTTATTGCCAAATGCATACACGGGGGGAGACTTTTTTAAATTTTGTTCCTCAAAGTGTGTAGCTTGCCATTTTTTTCTCCTTTCTCTCGTTTTGTATTTAGTTGGTGTGGATCATCAAACAGATGTTTTGAGTTTTTCGAAAATCGACCTTTTGATTCTATTTTAAGTGTAGATATGTTTGTACATATGTACCATGTTCAATTTTCAGACAGTTTATCCACTAAGAGGCACATTTGGTCGGGACAAAGACGATTTCATAGACTTGAAATGGGAAGTTAAGAAGCTTAGGATATAAATGGTTCCGTGATTGACAAAGAATGAAGGAGTTTTTTTTTTTAATTATTTATAACAAGATTTTTTTATAGGAGTTTTGTTTTTTAATTATAGACTCAAAAATTATGCGAAATTTTTATTTTTCCTTTATATGTATAGTTTGCTGAATCAGTAATTTTTTCTTTAGTTTGTACACCTGTCTATATTGCTTGTTTTTAGTTTTTCATTTAATAACCGATTAAATATGGTTGAGTGCCTGGCGATTTTTTACTATTTGATTTTCTTCATTTAATTTATTTCAATATCGCTTGCCATGGAACCTAAGATTCGTCATTCTTTGTAACAATTAATTTTAAGTTATTAGAAATTTTATTTAACCTTTACTTGGAGAATTTTTGAGTCATGACCAAAATCCATCCAATCCAAAAGGCCATCTTCCTCAGCAACTTCGAGTTATAAATAGTAATTCAATATTATTAGGAAGGAGTTTTTTTTTCACTTCTTCGACTTTTTCATTGGTATAGTTGAACTATGTTGTTCTATGTTGTTGTTCTATGTTATTTTTAGACATTTTTGCAAATAGACTCATCCAAGATTTTCTGGATCATTTGTACCACCATGTTTGGGAAACTTATTTTATTTTTTGTTGTATTTTACTTCTCTTTCAACAATTTAGTAAAAAATTGGCGAGCATACAAAATATTGCTGCGTTCCTTTTCTCGTTCAGGATGAATCTGTTTCAGTGCAAAGAAAGAAAAAAATTTTCACAAACGAAAAATCTTTGAAAAAGAAATTTCATTTGCAAAAGAGGGCGTTTCGTATCAGCAGAAACGATATACTCATCAGTACGGATTTGTTTCTGCCTACCGTATACACCAAAGTAACAGCCCAACTGACCTCATATATGCACTTAAAATTAGTTTTAGGTGTGAATTATATACAAGGCTAAATACTACGTATTTACTTAAATGTCTAGCAACAGCAGCGGGACTAACATTTTACAGGAGTTTTCCTATGAAATAAATTCATTAGAACCTCTTTCAATCCATGTCCATTCTTTTTCTCGGGCCGAATGATTTAGTTTCAATCTTTTGTCGCTTTTTTTGGACTCAGAATTGTTCTGTTCTGAATGCATTTGAATACTTGAGGTGAAAAATTGCTTTGCTTTTGATAAACAACAATTTATACGAATTTATACTTGCTTTTGTCAAATGTCAAAAATGTCAAATAATTGAAATGGTTCTGTTTCGTTCTATTTTTTTTTTTCTATGTACACAAAACTAAATTATAACATCGTTCTGGTGATTCACACAAATTCATTCAGAACAAGAATAGAAACGCAGCATACTTTTTACTTAATTCGCTGTCAAAACACAAACTAAAAATTCAAAATGGTTGATCTGGGACTATAAAAAAAAAACTCCTAAAATGAATCTATATAGAGGATAGGCTACAGTTCTTGTATTGAGATAATGATGATAGATTTAAGCAACCAAATGGTATACTTAATATAGGTTAGAGTCCCTGATACCAATTGCTAGCCTTTTTATAGAGGATTGGTACCTTCTGAGCAATGCACTTAGCTGACAAAGATCTATGTTGACTCGAAGTCGATATTGTGCTAGAGCATTGCATCGTTTGGATGGTCCGTATATCATATCTCTCTCGATGAATAGATCTTCATATTTGCGTCATTTACATCTTTTGGGCTTTTCTTTGACCCTCAGCTTGATTATGTAATTTCCTCTCTCGTTGGTTGGTGTCCTCTTGATTTGGCGCTTCATTGGCTTCTATTTTATGGCCCTTGCACTACATCAGCCATAACTTTTGACCTTACTCAGTTAGTTGAGTTAGTTGGGGGTGGGAATACGAAGGTTGGGTATATGGGATAGTTTAAGATTGGCAATTCCTAAATATAGTGAGTTTAGACTGTCAGAGACTGAATTTACTTCGTTACTCTTACCCTCGGTATAGTACAGTTCCATTTGTCGTTGCAGTTGTAGTTTTTTCATCTTGAAAATAAATATTTGATTTATCAGCGTTAGTTATAAGTAGCAGTGATACTATGTATCGAAAACCTTCAGGTATGAGCATAGATCTGGCAAATTATTAATGACAGAGTTGGAATGATCTCGGAATTTATCCAATTGTTTAATGGCTTGATTGAAGAGATGTTCTTGTATAGGGGTTACGTTAGTGGCCCCATAAACCACTTTATTGACGAACTATTCTGACTCAGTTTATACTGTCGTCATCAAATAAGTTAAGATATATCAGCAAATCAGGAAGGCTCCTACCTAACCTATCTATGTATGTAAGAGACAATAGGCTCATATGTACGTATAAAAATTCCATCATTTAAATAATAATTTTTAATCGAAAAATATGGAACAATAATAAGAAAACACAGACGAAAACAACATCCGCACTTTTTTATTTCCCACAGTATAAAATAGAAGGGTCATCAGCGCCACGCTAAAAGCAGGTGGAACCAATTCCCATAGCAGCAAGCAATAGTGATCGTGGTGAGAGTGTACTAAATCGAAGATAATGCGTGCAAATATTTGCATGCAAGTATATATGTACGTAAATAAAATATGCGTCTACCGCCCGCCTTATATCTCTATAGAAATTACTCATATTGTACAACATCGAAAACGAGATCATTTCATATGATAATCGGCCTCTCCACTTTCTCATAGCTTTCGCCATTATTTCCTTTTTTTTTTTGTAATTTCAACATTTTTTTTTCTATATCATTTCTGCATCTCTTACAGTAGTCATTCGTTCTGGGCCAATAATTTTCCTTAATTGAAAAAATTAAATTAAAAAAAAAATCGAGTAAAAAAATTCAAGTGAGAAATTCGCAACGACTTTCGTCGTCATGTGCGCGACTAGATAATCTTCGTCTGATTGGTTTTCACTAAAAAAAAAAAAAACTAAATCACACAAGAAAAAATATTTATGTTGAAGAATAAACTTAAAAATTATTTTCATGAATTTTATTATATTCAATGTTTAGTTTTAGTGTGTATGATTTACACACATAAGATGCACCCAGCAGTGTGCCGTTGTTGAAATTCTCAGAAATTAAAAATCTCCACAGTGAAATAAAATTATTAGCGCGCGTTAGGATTGAATTCACTGAGCATAAACACAATAAAATAATAAAAAGCACAACAGGTGGCATAAGTATAGAGTAAAGCATAGAATAGAGGAGTTTCCACATAGTAGTTAGTTTTGTTGTATACCTATACTTGGCGGATGCATATATATAGGTAGGATATTACCAAATATCCGGATAATATATTCAGCGTTAACAGACCCGACCAACCGAGTTTTAATGTTATATGCTCGAATAATAGATTAAAAGAGTCATAAGCGCACGCGTATTACTGCACTAAGATCCCTCTGTTGATCATTCAACAAGTCAAGTTTGCTGCCATTAGATATTGTGTATAAGATAATCGCAAAAAAAAAGAAAACAATGTTTTCCACACTTTTAAGATTAATGAGATTATTAAGTAACGTTATGTAACTGTAATTTTTTTTTTTTTTTGTTTTTTTTTTCATGCTATACCTATACATAATATTTCTACTAACTAACACCAGACATACATGTTCAACATCCGCGAACCAATAAAATCTCAAATCATGATTACGATTTTTACACGATCAGATGATTTCAAGTGATCTACACTTGGCCCTAATTACCCCCAAGCGGCGATATCGGAGGCTCTCTAATGTATCTATACAATACAATCCAATACCCTCATCCAATAAAGCGGTATACTATGGTTACTCTTGTTGTATACAACTCCGTGAGAATCTAAGCTACATATGTAGTACATACATATATATTGAGTACTTCCTCCTTACGGAGGTCAAGAGGTTAATCGAATCGGGCGCGCAATATTGGCTGCCAATGTCAATTTAATTGGTGATTATGCGATATCGATTATCGATCTTGTTACTGATGTGAATTATTTAGCCAATTGGATTACATGGAAGTTTTTTTCACCTCGTTTCCATTGAATTCGTATAGGTAATAATAATACCTATACATATGTATGAGCGTTGCGCATAGATGGGAACTTTTGTATTTTCTGGAATTATGGATTTTTTATTTTTTTTTTATTTCTACTTTATATTTCGATTGCATCTGCATTGGATAAAGAAGTGTGTAGAAATTATTATGGAATGTTGATGAATAGATTTCGTGTAGATCATTATAAGATTTTGAATTTCTAATATTAGAGACTAAAAAGACTTTGTTGGTATTTTTATATACCTACTATATATGTATAAAATCTTGGACGTTATTACGAAAGACGAAATAATCGATTCGTCAAACAAATTTAGATGAACTCATATATAAGAGATGATTTGGTCTTTCTTCCCGGTGGTTTTAAGATCATTTTATTTAATTTTTCTTTCTAATTCCATGTAGGGATTGATAGCTTTGGGTATCACAATGATCATTTTAATGATCCTTCTATCTACAATCATCTAATTTGGTGCGGTAGGTCATTATCTACTATATTTAAAAATTAATTATTAAGTTTATTGCAAAGTGTCACAAAGTCGTTGGGTTTAACGTGAGACAGAATATATCATGCCTCTATTAGTACCAGTTATACCAATGCATACGTGACATCAACTTACTGATCGAAGCAAGACCCATCTAAAATCTCTGCCGATCTTTGCCGATCACAGCGCAACTCAACGCCGAGAGCCATGTGCACCAAAGCAAGCTAGATTCTGACACCCTCTCTCTCTCTCTCTCTCTCTCTCTCTCTCTCTGCCCGCATATGGGCTACGAAAACCACCACAATGCTCCCAAAAAGGGGCCTTCTCCATGTTGAAGTGAATAGTAATACAATAGTAGAACTAACTATCCAGAGCTCCTCAACCTTCTGATACTAAGTTAGCAATGTCGGTTACCCAATTGGTTAGGCTTTCGTAATCCATGCCTAACTTATAGTCAATGCTTACTCCCAGTAGATTGTTCATGTAGAATCCTTATAAAACGAGACTGATGGCTCCGTTCGGGCTTAATTACATTGGTACTCAAGATTACAGCAGTGGACCACGAAAAGGTTATGATTCGCCCTTCAAGTAAAGAGAGAGGCTTGAGATTACAGCCAGTAATCTTATAGCTACATGCCTACTAGACTATATATGCGCAGGCTTCATTCTAAACACGTACAATCATAAGAAATCAGAACACTTGTGTTCTTTCAGCACGAAGCATATATACAGGTTTTCCCTTGCATATCTTTTCCCATTGATGGCATTGGTATCACAAACTTCTTTTGCAGCTACCATTGCAAAATGACTATAGTATATCTAACAGGTATTCCTACTATTCTCCAGATTTCTTTTGATGTTCCATAGGGTTCAATTCTCAGTCCACTATTATTTTCAATATTTTAAATGATTCTTTTGATATTTTTGCTACTTATGAGTGTTTCAGGGTTATGAGGATTGGATGGACTCTTGACTCCCTTAAGTCTCATTTTGATCTTTACGCTAAATTTTGAATTTTCTACTTGAACTTCGTCTTCTTGACAAAGCATCCATCTATCTATCTGTTAAAGGATCTTCCAATATCTCTGTAATTCAAAAAAAAAAAAAAATTGCCAAAACTATCAGAGTACAAATCGTGTACCAACTTAATATCCACGAAAATTTTATAGAGCCTATTATTTTTTATTCCCACAATTTCTACCTTGAAGCTACTAGAATTTCCTTCTTCTGTGTCCTTATTCATTCAAGAATAATACAATGATAATACGATAATAGTTTGTATGCATTCATAGAGGACATTGCATAGGATCAGCCCTCACATAACAAGGGGTAAGAAGCAAAAGGGTATATAAATGCAAAAACTGAAGAAAAGTTGGAGAAAAGTAAAGTTGAGAATTTAACTTAGGTACATATGAGCCGGAGAGACCAGAGTGGCGCAAGTCAAGTTTTCATAGTTTAGAATAAATTGATGTTCCATAAAAAGTATGACATCTTGGGTGTTGACAATGACAACGGCTCACTGCAATCAGTAGCTGTCTGTAACTTTAGCTTTTGTCTTACTTCCAGATGGTGTTTAACTAGCAGTCTCTGATGTCTAAGAAGAAGTAAGAATTTGGTCTTTTAAATTATTGACTTACTATGTTCTGACCGGCTCATATATCGTTTTTCTACTATACAATTTGAACATTCACCTATCCCATGGTGTATTTAAATCATTTTGAGAGAAAAAAAAGGTGTACTTATAAAGTTTTGCTCCTTTCCCCCCAAATCAGTCCCAGGTTAACAAATTCATCAACTTTTATGTTTTCTAATCATTACTTTACATGATCTACAAAACTCTAGCTTGGAGTTAGATGTGAATCTTCCAAGATATACGAAAATATTGATGAAATTATCGAACTAATTAAACGTTATTGAATTTTCCAAAATAAAGTCAACATATAAAAAAAAATCCAACAAAATACTCTACTATCATCTCCAATCTGGCACTTATGTTTACACGTACCTATCCGGACCAGACAGCAACAAAAAAAAAAATCAAAAATCAATAAATATCGTTTTTTTTTTTGTTCGTTCATTTTAAATTTATTCCAACATTTCAGAGCCCCCCCCATTGAAAATATACATTAAAAATATTTTTGGAAAATCTAAAATTATAGCTGCGGGCGGTACTTAAATAAATAAAAAAAAAAAAACATAAAAAAATAAAATAAAAAGCAATTGACAGGTGGTCCTCTACTTAACCAGCAAGGGGTATAAAAAAAAAATCAAACAGATATTTTTACGTAAACTTATTATTATTATTATATTTCTGCTGACTTTACGGTTTATTAAATACCCGCACAGTCATAAACTCTTTCAGAGGTCAAAACAACGCGAAACCATTTAACCAAATTTTCCATTTATTTACGACTATAAATTGAGATGTTACCAAAGTTGAGTGAATTTTATAGCCAAGAACTGTCCAATTTAAGCGAAGAGAACGGAAAATATTTTCGTTTCGTTGTTTTCTGATGGTTTCATGAATTTCCATTTTTAAGTTGTTAAAAATGTCCAAAGAATTATTTTATTATTAAAACATTATTTTTGTGTGATTGTTACAGAAATTAAATGAATTTTAAATTATGATTGGTGGAGGCCGCGTTGAAAATTTTTTTTTATTTTTAATAAATATGCGAGCACAAGATTAATTAAAACAAAAAAAAAACAAGAAACAGAAAAAGAAAACAAAAGATCCATGTTGTACCGCAGACTCCAGTTCATTTGTTGACACTCAACATTGACCGCAACCTTTACTAACCCATTAATCAGAGGCGCTAGAAATGCGATTAAGTCAGCTGCGCAGACTCTACAATAATAATAATAATACTATATATATGTAGTATATATATATATAGGAAAGCAAAGCACACCATTCAACTAACTGTGCACTACCGTGGCTTATATTTATTCGCTTCATTACTTTTGCTCGCTTTCAACTGATCTCCCCGGTATTATAGTAGAGGTATGTAGGTAGGTCTATCTACGTCCTCCTTGCTGTGGTAGCAGAGACAGTTCAGCCCGGTTCCAGCACCTGATGTTGATTGCTTAACTTTGCTTCAGCTACAGCCAGCTACACAACAGCATCAGCTCTCTCTCTACTATGCTTCAACTTCAAGATCAAATTCACCAGAGAGATGCAGGCAGTGATCGTTACTGATCCGAGTCCGATCAGACACAGTTCTTTGGGTTCAGTTCATTATCAACTTTTGATATGAACTTGGGAGGCCTTTGCTGTATATATGTATATAGGTAGGTAGGTACATATTTTTCTTTGCTATGGTTACATGCACCAGATCCGGTGTTTACAACATACCTACATATATTCTGATGGATTGATACTGTACATACATATATAACCACGGCGCTTATACAGAATTACATTTCTTTTATTTTTTTTTATAATAATATGCGCTCGTGTTACGAATCAATGAGGGGAAAAAGCGGAAATTCACACGGAAACGACATTCAAAGTGTGGTAGAGAGTACATGAAACTTTTGATGGACATAAAGTAAAACAGTACATTCATCGGGGTGAAAAAAAACAAAAAAAAACGAGAAAAAACTCTCAGTGGAAATAAGGGAAAAAAAATACCACAGCCGATTGTAAACAGTATTAGAGCAGGTGACCAATTGCTATACTATACTTATCTACATACATTGAATGCATGTATGTATGTATGGATGTATGTACGTAACCCAAGTAAATTTGCCCAAATTGAGTTGTTTTAATCAACCCAGAGAAAGTTAATTTATTTGCACAAAGTGAGAAATTTGCATGCACTTTCAAGGAAGTTACATCCATAGTATGTAGGTGTACTGCATATGTATATATAAGTATGCACTTCGTCCTTTGTCCTCTATGCTTTTAAAAGCTTGTTTTTCGTATTTTAACTTTATTAAAAGAGAACATTCCTATATATACATATGTATATAAGTAAGTGTACATACATACATATGTCATATATGCACTTTTAGTTACTATCCGTTGGTAGAAAATTAGTGCTTACGGTGTGGTGGTCACATATCCCCATACAAATGTGAAACGACCTGACATTTTACTGCAGTGCCACAAAGTTTTTGCTTTCTTTAGACAAATAAGGGGTAAACTCCTGACAAAAACATTAGGTAGGTAGGTACCCTCGGCATGAAATAAAACCAAAAAAAAACTCAAAGCTATTATAGTCGTATAACTGCATGTCAGTTTACTGTAAATGAGTAGGTAATTTTCCTACCCTATCAGAAAAAAAAGGTACAATTTAAACCTCATTATAGAATTATTAATGTAAAAAAAAAAAAAAACAAAAATGATTCAGTGATTTCAGATTTAAATTTAGGATGCGGTAGCAAAAATTTTGCATACATAAAAAATATTTGCACCCAAATATGTATAAAAAAAAAATTGATTAAGCAATAATTATGCTCGAATTCAAATTTTGCAAATAAACAGATATTTTTATATATATAAAAAAAAAAAAAAAAACTGTTTATACCTATCTAGGAAAATTTTTAGGGCGCCATGATGTAAGAGAAACTTTCTCATGTAGAAATGAAAAGAACTCTTGATTCAAGTATATTTGGATTGTCACAAAAAACAAAAAATGCTGTAGAATTTGGAAATCCACAACCCGTTGTAAAAAAAAAACAAAAAAAAAATCCAAAGAATAAACTAAGTGTAGCAGGACAGCCCGTCAGGTCATGATAAGATTTTGTACTATTTTCAAATTACATAGGTATATGGTTGAACAAAAGATTTATTAAGGGGGGAATAGCAGTTTAGGCCCCTATTTAGCTTTACTTGACCAGTTTCGCTCCATCCACAGAGCTCATCAGAAGTTTCCTAAACTAGATATCATATTGGTGGTAGTGTGTATGCCATATTTTTAAGAAAACCCTTATTTTAATTCTAGATCCTTAAGCATATACCCTAGAGCTACACCAAAAGATCTTGTAAACTCCTCTGTAGCGACAATGAGAAAATAAGTTTTGCAAGGCCTAACACAGTCAAGACAAAATTTGAAATGTCAGCCGCAATAAATAGTTGAATTTGGATAATATAATCTAGTTAGTGTAGTCTACAAACTGATGTCCATCAAACTATTATCACATCTTCAGTAATCAATGCACTATGTTGCCTCTATTTTTAAACAACACACACATTGTGAAGAAAATTTGTTCAACATTTGAACTACAGCTGAAAATTTGATCCGGATTTATTAATATTTGAATATTCGGATACGCGAATCTTGAAACTATCCGAATCTTGAAATCCGAAATCGAACTATCAGGATCTGGATCTGAACTATTCGGATGTGGATCTGAACTATTCGGATCTGGATCTGAACTATTCGGATCTGGATCTGAACTATTCGGATCTGGATCTGCACTATTCGGATCTAGATCTGAACTATCCAGCCATTTTCCCAATGAAACAATAGAATCTGAAGGAAATTTTGAACATTTTTTACTTAGTTTGGATGTGGATAGTTCGAATCCGGATTTGAGAAAACAAATCCTACTAATTCCAGAAAATCCGGATAGCAAATTATCCAGTTACTTTCAGCTCAAATTTGAATCCTGATCAATTTTCCATCTAGGATGCTAACCAATCATTCTATGCTCTTTTGCAGAAAAAATTCAATAAACTTGACTGACCATCAACCACTGAGAGAATACAATTTTTTCATCAAATTCAGTTGCTGACAAATCGAGATGATCATAATTATTGAAATTGCTAAAAGATTGGTTGAAAAACATTTTGGCTGAATGAACACCACTTAGTAGGTAGAAGCTGAAATTACAAATTTCTGAACACAGCAAATTCCTTTACTAATAGCCAGTCATGCCAATATAACTCGCAATCCATAAGCTAAGTGATGTACAAAAAAACGAGTAATGGCCAAACTATTTTATTGGAACTTCTCTCTCTGCGGTAGCTGTACTTCGGATAACTTCGTAAAGGTGATGAAACAGTTATACAGAACATACAACATTACTGAAGATGGCTTGCGGTAATGTCCTCACAGAATTCAAGTCTAGAAATAAATTTCGTAGTTTTCGAAAGCAACATGCTAATGACATTAGCAGAAAAAATACGTTGGATAGAGGTTCTAATAGTCAAATTGGACTGACTAATAATGGCATTCCAGGTGAACACAGACGTTGGATCTGTACAGAATTTTTCTGCAATGGAACAGGATGTTCCTTCTGCTGAATTCAATAGAAACATTATCACTTACGATTCAAATTTTCTTGTTTTTTTTTTTAGTTAAGTGCGCGTATGTTAAACTTTTTGTATGACTTAAGCTACCATAATGTAAAAAACAGACATCGCCATCTATTAGTCACGTTCTGACACAAATTCTACCAATGTATATTAATTATATGATCTCCCTTAGCGCGATCATGTTTCCAACTATTCTGAACGTTCCAGTCAAAAAACCAGGTGCAATGTCAAAAAAAATCGCAAACTGGATGTTTTTGCTTGGGGGCCCAATTTTAAGTTACCATATACCTAAACAGGAAGTTCCCTACAAGTTTTTATGCGTGAGTGTCAAAAATAGCAATTATTTTGGGCTTTGTATCTTCCAGATGTTTTCAAGGCCGCTACACACAACTCAAACAAATCGTACGACTTGTGTGTGGCCTAATTGTACGGGAAACTGAAGTCTTATTGCGTATACAAACAAATCTTATGACATTTCTATAGAATTGAACTAGACAAAATCGGATGTTAGCTTTTGTCTCCCCATGCAATGACTTTTATGCAGACTTTAGTTCAATTCTAGAGTAAAGTTGTCAGATTTGCTTATATGCAATAGTTGCAGCCGATTACATTCATGTCAGTCTACAGTCTAAACGCAAACTCCGATTTTCGCTACACACGTTCATGCAAATCGTATGACTTGGCTTGTGCATGATTTTTTTTTTTTTTAACTAGATAGGAACAAGTACCTAATTCTGAAAAGCACTAGGTGGTACTAGGTAGATACCTACCTCCTACTCTTCTGATTAAAATTTTTATGACTTAAGAGTTAGAAATCATACTCAAAAGAGAAAACTGTGTGTAGGTAATATTTGTTTTTTTTTTTTTTTTTAATATGATAAACATATTTGGCTGGAAACGCTGAAAATTTGGGTATATTTTATTCGTTATTACATTTCAAATTGCTTCATTCAATGATTCGAGTTTCTAACAACAACGGACGGAGCAGCATAAATACTTAATTCTACCAAGCACTCTACCTAATTGCACTGAATGAGGTGACTGACTTCCAAGGAAAGAAAGACATTAGACATTCTCATCAGTTATGAACACCTTACATATGCCATTCAAGAATTTACCAGGAAATTTTTATAAATATTTAACGAATTATCGTCGAAGGTTTGTTTTTTTTTTTTTAGGAAAAGAAACCAATCGATATTGAAAAGTGTCTGTTCCAATAATTAACATCGCGTGACAAAAAGAAACTTCTACAGTCTTTTCTGTAACTTATCAACATGCTCAAAGTATACCTATAAAATTAATTTGTTTTTTTTTTAATAAATAATGAGAAGATAATCAACCTGTTAAAAAGTGCATCCAACTTGAAAATAAATTAAAATCCAAAAACTTTAATTAGTTAGTTAAAGAAGCACAACATAAAATATGGAAAACATCTTCCATGACTAACATGAAACTTAACCACAACAAATCTCCATTAGTTAGTCTTAGTAGTTAGTTGCGCCTTCTAAATAAAGCTCTGAATGAATCCGCTTCACATAGGCATGATGGAGCACAACTCTCGAAAACTGCTCCCCCATTGAGAAAGAAAACTTTTTGAATTTCATTATCATTTCTAATCAGCAGACGCTGATATCAGCCAGCAGCAGACCGATCAAGATTCCCCCAGACAACAGGGCAAGCAAACCAACAACTTACTCACTTAACAGACTCTCAGACTAGTCAGAGACAGTGTGTTAATTATTTCGCCTTGTGACGAAACCCGCTAGAGTTAGTCACACAACCGGAGAAAAATTTCGCTAACCGGTCACCCACCGCATCATACATATGTACATGCATATACAGAGCAATCGAATCAGCTGATTATATGAGTGGGAACCTGGAAAAGATCATTGATCACGTCTTGGAGGAGGCTGGCAAAATGTTGCGAGGCGACATATGGTTGGAAGAAGTAGTGAGTGTGGAAAACAATACGCGCCTACGCAATTTTAACTTTTAAAAAAATAAAATAAAAAAAAACGGTAAAAATCTACCTACCCACCTTCACGTGTGTGTAACAGCTTATCACTTCAATCTCTACTTGTTTTATGCAAATCGAACGATCACCGTAGAGCAAATGATTGAAACTCTGTCGGCTTCTCTCGACGAGACTATAGTTAACTAGCTGATGGCGGGGATCCGTTAGAAGAAGAAGTAATCCATTCTGGTATTTGTCACTTTTTTTTTCATTTACATAAATCAAATCACTTTTAGACACTTGCCCTCTTTTGAGCAAAAATTTTGAATTTTTTTTATTATTTCTTGCAAGAAAATCACTATAGAAATCTAAACGAACACACACTAAACAAGTCTCACGCTACGTGTGGGGATTATTTGAACTAAACTAGAGCACACAACGTAAGCAATTTCGTTAAATCCTTAAACTGTCACAAAGGAATTTTGTTTGTTAGGACAAAAAATATTTTATTCAAGACCGGGAATTTACCGAACTTTTTTCTTTTTCTCTGTAGAACACTTATATCACCACGTCTAACTTCCTTCGTCCTCAACGTACCGTTCGCAACTGAATATAATCGACGGACAGTGAAAGAATTTTATAGAACGACCGTGTTCAATGTGCCTTTGCTTAGCTGTGTAACAAAACAGCTCAAAAAGTGAGCAAGCAAAGCATGGCACGGTTGGCTGACATAACATCACAGAAGAAACAGCAGCCAGCACTCTCTGTGAATGTAGTAGGTACTCCACTTCCACTCCACGACGTCCAACAACTTTGGAGGATATGGAAATGGAATATGTACTCCGAAGTTCGGGCGATACACTCAGCACTTTAGCTCAGCACTCAGTTCAGCTCAGCACTATATAACATATGTGCCAGCAACCCCACCAGTCCCTCCCAAACCAGACCAGACAAAAATCAAAAATACCAAGTGCCATGCCATGCCAATGCCAACGGCAGCTGGTGAACTTTGAAGAGTTCTTGCTGCTGGGCACAGGCACAGGCACACCATTTTTTTGGTTCTTGCTGGCTTGTCATGTCATCATCATCACTTCACCACTCATCATCAGCAGCAGGCAGCACTTTGTTTACCTAGAAAATGTTATAAAACCCAGAAGAGAAATAAAGACTTAAGAAGAGTGAAATTTAGCTGAAAAAATTCTCAACTGTGGTTCTCTTTCTTAGATGATATATGCTCAATTTCAATTCATCTCATCAAATCAATCCAAACCAACCAAAGCGAGACGAGAACTCTTAACACCAGTTCAGTATTTTCCCCAGTTAAATTTGTAAGCAACTCTCTTAAATTCTCTCTATTTTTTCAATCCAAATGAAAAACACGTGCTTCTGCTGCTGGTCAATGTGTCCCAACAGGTAAATAGCCGGCTTTTGTGACACAACCTGAATATCACCAAACAATTGTTGTTTACATTTCTCACACCTGCCCATTGAGAGATAAATAAAGGTAACTCTCTATATTTACTCTATCTATATGAATACATATAATATGGTACCGCACATACAAATATGTACAGATTATACCGTTGTGCTGGCTGAATGTGTATCTTAATTTAGTGGGGGATATTTAAGAGAATATCGCTCTATTATGACAAATCTCCTCAAGGGAGATAAATGGCTTTCTTAAGATTCAAATAAGAAAATATCCAAATTAGGAAGATTACCACCAGTCGCTCCACCCACTTACTGCTAATAGACTTGACCATTGGGCAATTTGATTTAAACTCTGTTTCTCATAGTTTTACCTGAAAGAAGATTTTCTAGATTTAGTATTTTATGACAAAATGGCGTTGTTTTGAATTTAAAATTTAAATAAAAATTCATCAAAACATTTTCCACCGCAGTTAAGTTGTTTACCAAAGAGTTGTTACCTTGGCTAGGCTAGGGGGATGTGATTTGAGCTGATTTTATTTTAGTGTTTTTAGTTTGTTTTTGGTATGACAGATGACACCACTGTTAGTGAAGTTTACAAGAAGGTCGTATGTAGGTAATTAGGTAAATTAATTATTTATTAAAAATAGTACGTAAGGGAAAAACAGAGGGACATTTTTGAATATATGGGATAGTTAATCTTAATCTCTGGAAAAAAAATATCTTATAGTAGGGATTGAACAGGGGTGCCAAGTTTTAAATTTCCATTGAGTTGTCAAGGTCGTCACATGTGTTGTCATTTAATTGCGAGAGTGCGGTTACTGTTCTATTGTTTTTTGTAATAATTATCGTGACGCTTTATTTTTTTAACAACATTTAAAAGTTTGTTTTGGGTAAAGCAAATTTTTCAAAATAATTTGAGCAAAATTTATCATATTTTTGTACTACGCGTAAGTATGCATGTACAAAATGGCATAAGTTATGAAGTGACTTGATCACTATCGCTGTAATGAATGCGAACGTGAAATTGCCGTGTAGCAACTTGCTGACCATTGATTTACAGAATGAATTCGAGATGTGACATCACATGACAATCGCGTAAACGTTAAAGCAGAAGCGCCTACTCAGAATTTTTATTTAGGGGGCAAAACGCATTATTATTTTTTAATATTTTTGCTTTTTATAATTTTTTCTTGTAAATTTGTTATTACGGTAGGTACTAAGTTAAGTCTCCTAGGCAAGTCCGTATATAAGGGGGAGTCTATACGGCTGTTACGAGCACAATAGTATGCGAACAGACCTAAATTAAAATAAAACAGAATCTAATTCAATAAAATTGACGAATAGCAAGTATTTGCCGCAATTATGAAGGTTTTTCCTAGGGGAACATTGTTATGGTCGAAGCGTATTGCATATAGCAATATGCTACACGATGTACTGAAGCGAGCGTGTAAGCCGGCTGTGCCAAGCGGAAAAATTGAACGCACCCCGACCGAGAGAAATGCGTTTCCTCAAGCTCAAAAAGAAGAAGAAGATAACCGATCTGTCTTGCTTTGAGAAAGGTGACGTTCATGGAAGGAGGTAACAAGGAAATCGTGTATCGTCGAAAAATCTGCAAATTTTCTCTAACATCGTACCCTAAAGACTGGGAAGTAAAGTGCGAAATAGAAATTAAGTTTAAAAGAAGGTCCAGAAAAGAAACGGAATCTACATCTGATTAAATACTTACTCCAGTTTCTAATAAACCGGCAATAGGTTGTAATTGCTTAAATTACTCAAATTTGGAAAAATTATTGGGAAAAAGTCAAGTCGGAATCAGCATGTAGAAAAGAAGTGTCTGAGCAGAAGGATTTTTTTTCGTTAAAATAAACTTTACAAGAGGCAGAATATACAATTTCTGTAATAGAATTTGTGATTTTTAAGAAGAAAGAAAATTGGGAAAATGAAAAGTCTTCTGCTAGAAAAGGAAAGGAAGAATTAAAATTTTTTTTTAAAAAAAAGTTTCTTAAGGAGAAAATTTGAAGAGGAGAGGAAAATGCAGTAAGAAAGTGGTAATCTACAAAGTTATCGGGATTGAAAAGAAAAACTTGACAACCTAGATTAATACAAAGAGCGTTTAAGAAAGAATATCAAAACTTTATAGGAAAATTATTCGGAAATGAATTAACATTGAAAAATTAAGTACGAGAAATAAGGATAGCAGACATCTTTTTTTTTTTATTTTCATTTTGTTGTGTTAAGGAGGTAGCTAGACAAAAGTATAGTCAATCATGAGGAGAAAAGATTATTTATAAAAATATTAAATTTTGTCAGCTTGGAAATCGTAGCAGAAGCAACTCTAGGAGGCCTCCTCGAGACGGTGAAAGAAAGAAGAGAAAAACATATTGGTGAGTACTGAACAAGATCTTTTCCTTTTCCTCCACGTTCTTAGTACTAGCTTTTGTGAACTGCATCCCTAGGAATTTTTACATACTTTAGCAAAGACGAATTAAGCATAGAATCATAGGGAAATGTTTTTTTTTTTTCGGCATAAGCAACTCAAACCCAGTAGTTTTAGCTTCTAAGGTATTTACTAACAAGACGAATAAAACAAGACGACATGCAAAAATAATTAGTTTTCATAGTTTCTTTAAATGTTTAAAATAAATTGAAAAGTTATTTTTAATGAAAATTTATTCAAAAAATTATATAAACGAAGAAAATAGTAGGTAATCAGTATGCATTTGCAATGATTTCAATTTCTCAAGTTGTTGCTAGAGAAAGTGATGATATTCTCTGTTGAATCAATATTAAGTTAAATTTTTTTATTTTTACCATTAACTTCTTGCTTGCAGTCAGCTCTCATACGGTTTGAACTTTGAAATTAAACGTAATTTAATAAATGTGAAAAAATACTCTAATTTGCATTGTAACAACCAAACACACAAAATGGAAGTTCATTTTAAAGGGCCACAGAAAATTTAACTTTACTTAGTACATTTATTATAATAATAGATAAGGAACTAAGAGTGTCTGCTTTTATAAATTTCTTAACAATTTAGCCATAATGCCCGCACGCTTGCATACATAATAAAACGCAAGAATTAAATAATTCCAGTTATAATTGGAGAATATGAAAGAAGGGGTTTCACGGACGATTCAAAGTTTTTCTGAATTTCATTCTAAAGCAATGAAAACAAACCCAACTGATCTTGTAGTAATTTTTAATTTTTCGCCATATTTCTATCATAATTTTAAAAGTAAATTTTGTTGTTGATAGTTTATTCCTCATGTCAAGTCATGTTCACAATTGGGCAAGTAAAATTAAAGAGAATCATTATAACGAAGATATGAATTGTTGAAAGCTTTTAATTTCTCCTTCACTATCCTGGCGCCCTCTCACTTGAAGGTCGTGTAGGTCAGCTCTCGTCTCTTTACAGGTCAATTAGGGACTCTGAAAAAATCTTGCCCTCACAGTCAGATGGGAGGATGGGGCAGGCAAGGAAGGCAGATCATCTGCGCCTTCAATTATATATAGGTGAGTGACGTAAGGGTCCCTTCAGGACCGAATGTGTGCCGTCTTTTGTTGGATAGGCACGACGATTTTTTTTTTGATTATGGCTGACGGCAGCGGCAGGTTTTCGTGGAACCTCCCCACACTCTCCGCCAATGAGCCGAGGCGAGCTAGCGTGCCGCCATGCAGTCAACGCTGTCCGTCGAGTGATCTGTCAGCTCATGCTGGCAGTCTGGACTTTACGTCCAAGCCAATCACTCAAGATAGTTCCATAACAACATAAAGTATGGAAAAGTACGTGAACTGTTTTCCTGCAACTTCGTTAAAAACAAGAAGAAGAAATGTTGAATGACATTTGAGAATTGAGGTTAGTTTGTACATAGTTTTGGTGATATTAGAACTTTACTATACGTAAATCTCAATTAAATTTTAGTGAGGAGGCTGTAGAAATCGCAGTAAACCATGAAAACAATGTCATGCATGCTGAATTTACTCTAAATTTTCCAGCGAAGTGAAGGGTTTACGCGATTCAGTGTGTTTACAAAATTGACAACGCCAAGCGACTATCCAAATCCAAATTCATCTAATTTTTAAAAAATACTTGGTCTAAGATCAATTCTTATGTACCTACCATAGATGAATACTCGTTTGTAATTTCGTATGGCCACCCATACGCTAGTTTGAATGTTGAAGTCGTATTACGCATATATTTCTAGAACTTATCGTCGGACAGGAAAAATGATTATAACAAATTTCATAAGGTTTCATATTTCCAAGAACTTTTCGTTTTCACAGTAAGTATATTGTTACGTGCAATAGAAAGAGACAACTGGTGACATCTACTGGTAATGGAGAGTAAACGACTTCAGGTTCGGAGAATTGATTATGGTATCTACAGGAAGGTTCAGGAATAGAATGAATAGAACGGTCAAGAACCTTCTGGAAAATAGAACACTCGAGAATAATCTGGAGAGTTTCTAGGGTATAAATATAACAGTTGTCATAGCCAGAATAAGAGTCTTGTCTTAGACGTTGCAGTGTTAACAAGTGAAAGTAATAAACGTGCGAAAGTGTTGTAATTAGATTGCGATAATTGAAAGTACAGTATTAAGCGATAATTAAAGTTGAGTTGATAAATTGAAAGTTTGTGAATTGTTAAGATTAGAGTGGAATAAAGAACTTGAATAATAAGTATTTAATATTGTGTTTTAAATAACGAACCGCAAGAGCCACGCTCGCAACAACTGGTGTCAGAAGTGAAATAAATTCGCGAAATAAAGTGGTGGCAATTGACCTTAAAATTCAAAGTGTGATTAATTTTGTGAAATTGTGTTAAAATTTTGAAAGTTCTTGAAAATAATTTATATTCAACTTAAAGTGAATTACTAAAGAAATGGGGCGAAAAATCGAGGAGCTTCGAACGCAGGATTTGAAAGTGGAGTTAGGGAACCGGTCATTACAAACGACAGGTGCAAAGAAAGTTCTAGTCGAGCGACTCAGACAAGCTTTGATAGAGGAAGGAAAGAATCCTGAAACATTTGTTTTCGAAGATAACTTGGAAGAAACCGAAGTTGAAGAAGAGCCTACAATGAAAATGGAACAGCTTTTGAGTGCTTTAATGAGCAAAATGGAAGCCCGTTTTGAGATCCAACACCGAAGAGGTCGTATCCATGGAAATGCAGACGCCCTTTCACGACGTCCATGCAAACTTGAATGCAAACATTGCGCCCGGGTGGAAGAAAAAGAAACAACAGCAACTATACAGTTGGTAACCGTGGAACCATCTACAGGTTGGGACAACGAGGACCTGAGAACAGCACAACGAGAAGATCCGGACATTTTACCTATTCTCGCTTGGAAAGAAGACATGGAAAGACCAGACTGGACGGATATTTCGGAACGAAGCGAGAAGCTGAAAAGTTACTGGGCTCAATGGAACTCTCTTCATGTTGAATGTGGTATATTAAAACACAAATGGGAAGCACCTAGCGGCCAATCATTCCGAATGCAGATAGTCGTGCCAGCATCAAACGTCAAAGATGTTCTAGAAGAAATGCACGGTGGAACCTCTGGAGGACATTTGGGAGTGAACAAAACAATTTCCAAAATACGGGAATGGTTTTATTGGCTACATATGCGAGAAGATGTGGAGGAGTGGTACCGCAGATGCACTGTCTGCGCTGCTTGCAAAGGGCCGCAACACAGAAGCAGAGGAGAAATGCATAAGTATAATGTCGGAGCCCCCTTTGAAAGGATAGCTGTAGACATCGCTGGACCTTTTCCTGAAACGGATGGCGGTAACCGTTATATTTTAGTTGCCATTGACTATTTCAGTAAATGGCCTGAAGCTTATGCAATCCTTAATCAAGAGGCAACCACAGTTGCGGAACAAATAATAACGAATTGGGTCAGTAGGTTTGGAGTGCCTCACGAACTTCATTCGGACCAAGGACGGAACTTCGAATCGCGAACTTTCCAGGAGATGTGTAAAATGTTGGGAATAAGAAAAACCAGATAGTGCAGTAAATTTAGACGATCTACATAATGAAGCTCAGTCTCTTCCTTGGAATAATGTTCACACTATATGTGACGTTGAGGATCAAACAGACTTCATAACTGAAGCCATTCGTTATCTTCATGGAAAGTATGTCCCATTGGTTACCAAAACTGTATATAACCCAGTGTGTCCATGGTTTTCTCCTAGAATTATGAGACTCATTCATTGCAGGAATAGAGCATATGACATGTGGAAACGATATAGAGCTGCTACACTCTGGAATGACTATCGTGTTCTTCGTAATAGAACAACATTCGAAATCAAAATGGCCAAAAAGAGGTATTTCTCTTCATTGCTTAATACTGAACTATCACCAAAAAAATTATGGAAAAACTTGCGTTCAGCCGGCGTAGTTTGTTCCACTAAAAATAATGTTGACATCGATCCGGAAGAACTCAACAAGAAATTCCTAATGGTACCTGCAATAACTTCGAGTTCGCAAAGCAGCCCTGAATTGCCTAATCCTAGTATTTCGCACAACTTTTCTCCATTCAATTTTTCCCGGGTAACAACTAATGACGTTCTGATGGCCTTTTGTGAAATAAAATCTGACACCACTGGGTGTGATGGTATAAACCCGAAATTTGTTAAAATGCTTCTGCCCTATATTCTCTCTCCTATTACACACATTTGCAATACGTGTTTTACGTCATCTCGATTTCCGAAACAATGGAAGTTTTCAAAGGTTATACCAGTTCCGAAAAATTCATCAAATACCGATTTCAGACCTATAAGCATCTTACCATTTTTATCTAAAGTAATTGAAAAGATTATGTCTGCCCAGATAAATAGATACATTGCATATCATAAATTACTAAATGAGGAACAATCAGGGTTTAGAGCTGAGCACAGCTGTATTACTGCTCTTCTTAAAATAACCAATGACATACGGATTGCTATTGATAGGGATGAGTTCTCCATGTTAGTGCTTTTGGATTTCTCTAAGGCATTTGATTCGGTGAACCATAGCAAGCTATGTAGTAAACTGATATCGCAATTTAATTTCTCTTCCCAGGCTGCAAACCTTATCGGCAGTTACTTGAATGATCGGTATCAATCTGTGTATTCTAAAAATTTATATTCCACTTTTCAACTGGTACCTTCAGGAGTACCGCAAGGATCTATCTTGGGACCTCTGTTGTTTTCTCTTTTCATCAACGATTTATTTCATTGTGTTAAGTATAGCAAACTGCACCTTTATGCTGATGATGCTCAATTGTACATCTCAAGACCAATTGGATTAGCTGAGGATGGTGTTTTTTGCATTAATGAGGATCTCCATTCAATATATTTGTGGACCATTGGCAACATGCTACACTTGAACCCTACCAAGACTAAATGCTTAATTATATATAAAACAATTTTAGACACTTCTTATTTCTCACCTGTCGTAATCAATGGAACGCAAATTCCAGTTGTCGATTCCGCTTCTAACCTGGGAATTATCTTCAATAGAACTCTTTCCTGGGGCCATCATATTAATGCCCTAATTAGGAAAGTATATGCTGGACTACGTTCACTTTGGGCGACTAGTAATTTTACTCCAGTGGAAACCCGTTTAAAGCTAGTTAGGACTCTTCTCGTCCCTCTTTTTACCTATGGGTGTGAAATATTTTCTTGTCTTGACTATGAATCTATTCGGAAGATAAATACTGCATTCAACGCTACTATAAGATATGTTTTTGGTCTCCGTCGTTTTGACCATGTCTCTTCCTACGTTGACTCCATCCTTGGTTGCAGCCTTACGATCTATTTCAGGTATCGCGCTGTTATATTATTGGCTAGGCTTCTTAAGGCTCGGAACCCCAGGTACCTATATGATATGCTTCAGATTGCGAGATCAAGTCGAGTTATTACTTTAATAGTACCTAGGCATAATTGTCTAACATCTAGGCGTCAGTTCTTCATCCAGTCCATTAATATTTGGAATTCTCTGCCAATAAACTTGAGATTGTTGTTTGAGTCGGGCACGTTTGGTAATTTTAAGTGCAAAGTTTTCGAGCACTTGAAGTCAGTTTAGTATTGGTCTTGCATTGGAAATAAGTATAAGGTTCATCTCTTTTTTTTTTTTTTTTTTTCCCCTTTGTATGTTTTAGTTCTAATTATTTGATTTGTTATTAGTCCAGTTTACTTTTAATATTAGTTATTGGATAATGTACCTCCATATTAATCTTGTACTAACATAAGATTTTGTACCTTTTTGTACAATGCCACCTATCAATGAATAAATGAAATGAAATGAAAATGAAACTCCTCTACACCCACAATCTGATGGCATGGTAGAGCGCTTCAACAGAACATTGATCGAGCATCTAAAGAAAGTAGTTGAATATCATCAACGCGATTGGGATCGACATATTCCTAATGGACTAATGGCTTATAGATCACCTATTCATAGTACTACCGGACAAACCCCAGCTAAAGTCATATTCGGAAGAGAGATGCGTTTACCTAGCGACCTCAAATTCGGTACCCCCAGAGGTGAACAAAAGTTACCAGAAGACTACGTATCGGAGCTCAAACAACAATTAGCTGATGTGCACGAGGCCACGAGGACGAAATTAGCAACAAATACTGATCGAATGAGGACCCGCTATGACCTAAGTTAAGTTTATTTTTTTTTTAAAAAAAGGCCCATGTATAAAATTTCAGTATTCTAAGTGAACGCCTTCTCGAGTTATCGTGAGAACGGACAGACGAATGGACGGACGTGGCTGGGTGTCCAATCAATTTTGCTCTACCATCATTATTTCTGGGTGTTACATACTGAATGACAAACTGAGTATACCCTATGATTTCATATAGGGTATAAAACTGGCACAGTTATAGCTGAGGGGTGTATTTGCGAAGCGCACAAGCCATAAAAAAACACTTCTCCTAGCGCACAAGCAGGAGTTTGCGAAGCGCACACCTATTGTTAAGGGATTACGCATTGTTTTGGAAACGCGCGGCTATGGTTAAGGTCAACGCATTGTTATAGCACGTATCTTTACCTGATCTATGAATTTTGCCTGATCTATGTAAGTTAAGTTAAGTTTTTAAACCACTAATATCAATAGGAGGAGTACGCTCTGCGCCAAGCCAAGCTCCGCGCGCGTTTGTGTGCCACTGCCAGCCTGCCTGTGTGTGTGTGTGTGTGTGCGTGCGCCTGCCTGCCTGTGTGTGTGTGTGTGTGTGCTTACTTGGATGTGTATTTCTTTGCGCTTGACAAATATACCCTACGGGGGTATATTTCTTAGGGCAGGTAAAGATATGTGCTAGAACAATGCGTAATCTATTAACAATAGGTGTGCGCTTCGCAGAGTATTTTTGACTAGATTAATTTTGGGTTGTGCGCTTCGCAAATATACCCATAGCTGAGAACTTCAGGTTAATTCATGCAAGAGGGGAAGCTGTGACGTATGCGAAATTCATGTAATTTCTGCACGTAAAAGTAAAGAAACGGGAAATATGTTCCTATAAGTTAGTGCAAATGCATTATAACGCATTATCCCAGAACAGACCTAATATCAGCTCTAAATAATTTACAAAATGAGTCCAATAACATGTTTTGTTTGCCATTAGCCTTTTCCACTTTGTCAGTCCAACCAAATCTGAGCTTTGGCCAGCCTCGTTAACTGTATCCGTTAAACAGTTATTAACTCATAACCTATTCAGGCAGGTCACACCGAAATTAGACGATATTTTTTAAAATGACGTGCTAAGAGAACAAATTATCGTTGAGAATAGGTTTGAAACTAGGTTTGAGAATAGGTTAAGAGCTAATAGCTCTTAAACGGCTACAGATAACACATAGGGTGTAATAGGTCTAATTAAATAGGAAAGTCTACAGTTCACAGTTTTTATAAAAAAAAAAACGTTATGTTAATGACCTTTTTGCAAAAATAATATATGCCGTGACACATTAAATGCAGAAAGTAGCGACAGAAGCAGAAGCAAAAGCAGAAATTCGATATTTCTGCTGTGTAAACCACATTGAAAACAGAAGCAGAAAAGAGTTACTTGTCAATTACACATGTCAGGTGTTATAATTTCTAAAATGTTGATGTTAATTGTTAATTAATTTGTTATTTCTAACAAAATTCATTAATTTTTCCTCCATAGACATTTTGTTTTTCTCGCATTAACACTGTAAAAGAAAGGACGACAACAAAGAAATAAAAATGTTAAGCTCTCGTTGTATTGGCAGTACTGAACAGAAGCAGAATTTTTGAGATTTGATAAAGTTTCAAGTTTTGCTTCTGCTGCTGCCGCTGGCTCTGCTTTCAATTTGTTAGTGATCGAACAGTTGCGTGATTTCAGAAAAAATTCTTCTTCTGTCGCTGCTTTCTGTTTTTAATGTGTCACGGCCTTATAAGTTAAATTAAAAAAAAAAAAGGTAAGAAAATCCGATAGTTTTAGTTTAGACAACCATAACTCTTGAGTGGAGAGGGGTACGGCGCTGGGTGAGCAGTTGGAAAGGCCATTAAATTCTGCATACAATGAGCTCATAATTTGTGACCGTACGCTCTCTAGTTTTTAAGATACAGGGCGCTTTGTGAAAAACTAGCCTTTTTTCTTAATCACCCTGTAACTCCTAAACGGTTGATATTGCCCCCGCCCGATGCTATAAAATTTTGATTCATCTAGGTGAGTACTATCATCTCCTGCTCTATTGACCTCCTGCGGGGAAACACCCTGTATGCTTAAAGCATCTATTGCGATTTTTGACAGATTTGCGCTGGTGATAAATTTTGCATACCACAAAGATCGAATTCTGCTAAGAGCATGCCTATGTATCCCTTCTTGATCTTCATTACAGAATTCTGCTAGACTTAAAAATTGTTGCTTCTCATCCGCCGTAGCAACTTTGCCAAGTAATAAGGGGATAGTAAAATTTCATGTGGTTTTCTGATACATTTTATTAACGAGTAAGTCTAATAATGTCAAGCAAAACTTTCGCTGGTAATACGTTTCAGCATTTTCAGCAGGCGCATTAAATTATCTTGTTCACCTCTGCTTCTAATCTAATTTCAGATAAAATAGGAATATCTCTCGTGGCATACTGGACAGCTGGTCATAAATCAGAATGACTAGTTTGAAGAATTCTGCTTAATGTTAACGTACAACTAAAGAGCTTCTCAAAGCACAATAATGTGATTGTAAACTCTAACTGGAGATTCGCTCACAGAAGAAAAAACGCATCAGATGAGAAGGTCTTTCATACAGGCGATTTTTACGCAGGACCCCGCTAGGGCAGTGCCCAGGGCCTCACGATCCATGGTAACCCCTAACTCCTGCGATAATATAGACCAACTGATAATGACCAATTTTTTAGCCAGTAAAACATCCTATTTTGTAAAGTAGTATATCTGTTAGAGTTTGACTACTGACCAGGGGATTTTTTCGAAATTCCATAGGTATATGACACCAAATTTTCATACAAAGTAACATATAGAAAAACGTCATTGCCATTCTATTGTATCTGTGTTTACAACCCCAGTGTTTTTTTTTTAATATCCCGCCATTTTTCATATTTTCTTTTGGTACGTTTTAACATAATACCGACATTTCTGTCAGGCTAAGGTCATTCCCCTAACCCGGGGGTTACACGAGATAATACAGCTTGCATGCAAGCCTCCCTTTCAACGCGATTTTAATTTTATTTAAAAAATGGCTTTGAGACGTAAAGTTTGCAGATATTGGAAAATTATAGCAATAAAGGAAGTAGCAGAATAATAAAAACCCAAGAAAAAATTAAGAGGATGTAATGCAAATGATTCCAGAAAACCTCATTTTCCCGGTATAAATTTATCAATATCTCTCAAACATTTCTTTTCCGCCATCTTGAAAATTGTATAATGTCAAATTACTATCACCTCAGCTGCCATGATTTTTCATCATGTAAGTTCGCTAAAAGCTGAGCTGCCTGCATGGCAGTAGGGATTACATGTGCAAGTAGAATGGATAGCAGTGCAAGTTGCATGCAATCTGTACTATCTCGTGTAACTCCCGGGTTAGCCATTTGACTACAGAACAACTAAACTAACTCGCCCGATCTCGGGACTTCCCTGTTGCTTTAAATACATTTGGACGGGGATTTCCCTTATCGCCATTTTACATTAACTTTCTTCTCGGGACTGAAAATTAATTTATTCGCTCTTGCAATTGGCGTCTTTTCCATGTTGTATTTGCGATTGTGTTTTACGTTATTATTCTTGTTGATAACCCAAAGTAGTTTAGAAACTTTTTCTGTTAGACGCTCTTTTAAATAATTTTTATCTACTCACTAAATGACTTTGTGCCTGATGGTGATGTTCGTAACCAGTAGCGTATCTAGGGTGGGGCGGTGGGGGCGGTCCACCCCGGGCGGCACATATTTTGGAGCAGAATTTTTTATATTTCTGTCGAAATTATTTAAAAATAAAAATTAATAACATAATGTTGTAATTCACAGAATCATTTATTGTAATAAGTATTTAATTTAACAAACATGTGTGCTGACTCTCGCAGTCCTTATTGACGTTGAGATTTTTCAGTCATTGTTGTTATTGTAAATAGAGCCACCATCGGTCATGGACATGACCAATACGGAAGAGGAACGCATTTGTTGTCTCATGGTGGTTGAAGCAAATTTAACTTAACAACAAGTTAGGAAGTAAGAAGAGATTTCCTTAACACTAGATTGCTTTTTAATTTCGTCAAAAAAAATTATGTCTACAACAATACAATTTCTTAGAATTTGGAGACTTTGTATACATGATATTTATGTTTACCGCCCCCCCCCTGCCTTTTTGTTTCTGTTATATGTGTGTGTTATACCTGTATTGCTCAAAAGCAGTCATTTTGACTGCTTGGGAAATTTAAATTAATTAACACTTAGTCGACAGATCTTCCCACTTTAAAATAAGTCGGTTCACGACCAATCGGGGCGATCTCCGCATTTTAAAGTAAGTCGGTGCACGACCGATCGGAGCGATCTTCTATCTTGACTTTAGCCCTTGTGTATAGATGTAGTGATTGCGAAAATGATTGTTATAATATCAGATGGATCCACTTGTACCATATTAAATAGTTTTAAAGGCATAGTACGTAAGAGCGTACAGCTATTCTACACGAAACCGATCACCTTGGAACCCGACCATCTCCGATTTGGATGAAACTTTCACAATTTGTAGGGAATACCAAAATAGCTCACACATTGTTTTACCCTACCGCCCCCTACCCCCCGCTAGGAAAGTTAGAAATTTCGGGATTTTACGATTTTACGAAAATAATATCATGCCATATAGAAAAAAAAGTGCTAGCAGTGCTCTCTAGTGAATAATACTATTTTTTTTTCCCCAAATATATGTATAGTGAAAAACCAAATTTTTGTATGGCAACACCAGGAAGAAGGTGCCGATTCCAATTTTTCTTTCCCTAAAAACCTTTTACGAACACAATAAAAAGAAATGAGATAAATCGGTCGAGTCGTTCTCATGTGATGATGTAACATGAAAAATGCTCGTTGGACAGCATTCTTTGACATTTCTTCTTAGGAATTTTACTTTGGTAGTCGACTGGACTTATATTTTCATACTTTCATGTGTGCCGGTGCCGGCCTCCAATAATAAATACAAATTCGAAAGAAAAAATGTCCAGTAAATTTCTGAGAGGGCATCCTTGCTTGTAACTTTAAATAATACAAAATTAATTTTAATTACATTTCTTCTGTATTGCAGAAAGAAGTCATTTCATTTTGAGCAATTTATGTATATACAAAATTTCGGTCTATCTAGTGTTGTAGTAGAAAAAGAAAGAAAGAAGAAGAAAAAAAAATAACAAAAAAATTAAACACTCATTTAAAATTTTACGAAGAGAGACAAAAACTGTTGATTTAGATTAAGTTAGAATGGGCGGCAACTTCGGTACCGCCCCAGGCGGTAAAAGCTGTAGCTACGCCACTGTTCGTAACGATTATCTGAAATTTTAAGAATAGTCTTAGTGTAGTAATATGAATGGATTTACATGAGGTTTTCTGATTTGGAATGATGGGGTAAGAAAGTTTTACGTATTTTTGGGGTTTTGCGGTAGGGGGTAGTAACCTCCCCCTTGGGGTTGCCCTATTTGTGCCGTGTGTGATATCAAATTAAAGCTCTTACTGAGTGCTATTAAATGGCATTTTTTTTTCTTCTATAAGAAATTTTATAACTGGCTTTTTTCAACCGAATTTCGTTAAAATGCGTTTTTGGTGTACAGAGGGGGTGTAGGTTGGTGCAGGTCTGATTTTTCTTTTAAACGTTTTAGCATAATGTTTTACATATTTCATAGGAGCATTTAAATATTCTATGTTTAACCGTTATATGCATTTTGATGTGAAATAAATTTTCCAGCTTTTTCATGTCAAATTCTTCTGCATGGTATTACTTACATTAAAATGCGATAATCTTCTAAATTACTTACCACAAAAGAAAATTACCCCATAACGTTTGCAAGAAAACATTAATATGCATATGTCAGATTGGTTATGTACCGTTATAGGAATTTTTAGCGAAAATCTAATGACTAAAAAGTATAAAATAAAATAAATTAAAAATACTTTTAAAATAAATAACTTTTGTAAATAAAATCCACTAAAAAGTAAAAAATATTTTTTTTTCTTTTTCAATGAAAGACTTCATTGCAAAATAAGAAATGCTAAAACTCAGATTAAATCTTAAAATTGAATGTAATTAACAATCTTTTAAAGTTATATTATCTCGTTTGACTTTATTTATTTTAAAAGTTTTTTAATATATTTAATAGGTTTTCTGCCCACAATATTTTCACATAGATATACGCCACTTTTCGTATAAATATTTAATATAGTTCCCGTCGATAAATTTACTAGTAAAAATCTGAAAAATCTCTAACCCTTTTCTCGATTAAAAGAAAACAAAATCCTTTAATCTATACTCTTAACCCTAATGACACTCACCCCTATTTCTTACAACTTTAACCGCTTTAGAAATCTGCAATATAAAACACTAATAAAATGTTCAATCAATTTCAAGGCTATGACATGGTCCTATCAAGTTTTCTCTGATATACACCCTGTGTACAATTCAACATTCAAGCCTCAATTAATTTCTAAGCCAGTATGGAGCCGAAGTAATCAAGCATGATAACCTTCTGATCCGATTAATTGAGTCAGGCGTGTTTTTTCCCCAAATTCAAGAACAACACTTTAAAACCGTAAACAGTCATCGTACCTGAGAAGACCGCAGCAGCAGCAGCAGCAGCATAATGTGTGCAGATGTCCATATACAATATCTGGTAGCTAGCAGACGTGCACGTTGACTACATATTGCACCTTTCCCTGTATGATGCCAATCAAAAAAAAAAAAAACTAGTCTTTTTCCGTGCTTTTGCCAATAAATTGCCACAAATAAAGTACGTCTTACCGCACCAACAATATTGTTCCCCGGGAATGAAAAAGGAAAACCCATCGGAAGGTCGATATGCACGCACCACCGATTACTGTGGCAATCACTTGTTCCATTAGCCCCTGGCCCTTAAATTACCGAGTAACACTATGCTGAGCCTTAATCATCCTTCAAATAAGTGCCGTGACACGTGCGTTACCGAAGATTTTCATAAATGATTTTCATCCATCCAGAGAGGCACTTTCTATCCGATCTATAGTTTAGGAAGAGGAGAGCTGTATATTCTTGGTGAATAAACACTAGAAAAAAAAAACAACATGTCCTGGCAGGAATCCCTCACTAAATAGAGTTTCACCTCCCAGATACTTGTTGTTTTATATTATAGTTGCCTGTACATACATACATATACTATACCTAGTACAGTTGTTGGATTATTAGGGGGCCAAAAAGGCATTCTATATAGTCCAACAAAAGCCGAGCTGCGTCCCAAAACATCTGTCCCGGTTAAAGATTTTAGGCTCTTCCTGTCTGCGGCTCGCAAAGGATCTGATGGGGCAAGGAAGGAAAGCAAAGCACGACGCACTTTAGTCCTCCGCATATCGGTTTATGTTCTTTCGTTCTTTGCAATTTTTTGTTTGTTTGCTGCACAGTTTTCGTTCTGGTTGAAAAAGAGCGCCGGCACGAATGGTGCAACTCGACACCGGAACAAGTAGACGCGCACGCTTGGAAGGTTAATGCACGAAAATTATAAAAACTTTTTTTTTTTTTTTTTTTTTGTCGAACGGAACCTTCCGCATATGGTCCCTGGAGGGCAAACAATGATGCCGATTGAGTGATTCAAGTGAGTATTTTGGAAGTTGTTTACAAAAGGTGTTTAATTACAGCTTTGTAATTAGTGAAATTATACCAGAGATTGAAATTAAAATGCGAACACATGTCAACTTCTCTAGCATTGATTGAGATGCAACTGTTTGTTTGGGAGGTTCTTCTTATGGATTTCTTATTTTTATGAAAATTAGCAAAAACCTCTTTTCTGCTCTAAATTTAATTTTTGAATTTAATTTTTTTTCTTATGGCTTTGTTTCTTTTTTTATCTCCTAATAGAAAAAAAGGACACAGAAGAAACTCCAAGCAGGTGGTAATACTTTTTATGTATATTTGTCAAAAGACTTGACACATTTAACACACATCAATTCTTATTACAGGTAGGATTACAGTAAATTTACCTTATGTCTTAATTTTTCAGTGATTTCGTTCGCATTTTCTGGATCAGTTCACTGCAAATAGTGTATATGAGTGAAATAACTGTGAAAGTTTTACTTTTTTCACTAAAATTGGTGTAAACGAACAGCTCTTTTTTATTACTGAATTTTGGAATACAAACAGCATTAGATATTGAAAAATATCTGTCGGCAAATGATTTATTTCTAAATATAAAAACTGCATTAGATATTAAAATTCTTAAAATTCTCCGGTTCCATGCTTAGGTACACGGTTAGAAATTTAGGTATAAAGTATAAACGTATTTATACCTTTTAACTTATAAAAGTTATACATTCGATTTTTGCTATTGAAATAATAAATCTAAGAAATATTAATAAACTTTATAAAATTTCAATACAAATTCTATACGAGAATTATATCAGTTCAAGTGATCAGATGAAACTTTTATGTCTTTATAAAAAACTGTATAGCTTTTAAATGGAAACATATTAAAATAATAAAATGACTTCTTATAATCCCAGTTTATTACATATTAGTATAAATTTAATACGAAAAAGATATAAGCTCTACAGACTACCGTTACCTAATTCTGTAAAATTTTAGATTTCATATGATTTACGTATAGATTTTATACCATACAATTCCTATGATTTCAGTACCTACTAACGTAATTTGTATCAGTTTGGATCCAGTAGCCAATGTTAACGGATGTGTAGTAGATAAAATTAAAAATGCAACCGGGATTCTTTCTAACGTGGGAGTATATGAACGAGAAGTGGGTCGTAAAAGTTTCAAAGTTCACGTCAAGTAGTGCGGAGCTTGAATATTTGGATTTCGTATATTCAAGTGAATTATGTGTCATGTGTAATATATAAGTATTTGAATGTGTATTAAAAACCTTTAGTCATATGATAAACGTATTGTGTTCACTCTATATTTAACTGTAAGATATGAATTTATCGATTTGAAAGAAATTACCCCAAATTTGTCCTCCAGTATTACCTAAAATATTAATTGCCAATATTTTTATGTAATTGCACCTATTCAAACTACGGATATTATATTCGATGATTTCGAGTGCTTTACCAACTGCGTTGACGCTATTATAGAATCTGAGATCTTCACAGATTATATCAGGCAATATTACTTGCAGCCAAATTTTTATGTTAAAATTAGGACTAAGATATTTCTCGATTTAGATGATATTTACATATTTTGATTTGATTTTTGAGCAAATATATTCAGTAGATGCATTGATTTGTAGTAGTGGTCGTAGTCCTCAATTCAATTAGAGGATCCTTCTAAAATACCAGGTGCTTTAAGGTGTATAAATGCAGAAATTAGTTCAGGTCTAATCGTAACGTCTGACTTACAAGTAATTATCTATATGAAATCAAGAGTTAACTTTTATTTCTTTTGAATAGTTCTTTAAAGAGTATATTGCAAGAAAATCTGGAGGAAATAATTTACTATAACAATACGAACAAAAGGGATCACTAACAGATAGTGCAAGAAGAAAAACTATATCTTTTTTTTTTCAGCATACATTTAAGAAGCATTTGGTTTTAAACCGATCCGTACAGAACAAATAGCTGCTGCACGATCTTGCGTAAATCTTTTCCATTGCCTGAAATCTGAGTGCACTTTCAGGATCTTCTGCATAATATTGCCAATACTGATTACCTTAAAGTCAAGCTGAAAAATGATGGCGTAAGCAAACGAAAATTAGAGAAGGAGTTTTCATTTTCAGAGAAAAATATACCTTATAAATGTACTGAAGAGAATAATTATGGAAGCTTAAGTCACACGCATATTGATAAGAAATTGAAGGATATGAAAAATGCTTCTTTTTCCGATGAAAAAGACCTTGTACGATTAAAATTGAAAAAAAAACTTTAGTTTCCCGGAAAAAGTGATATAAGGAAGAAATATTCAATGATAACTGTCGATACATATTTATATGTCCTGATTTGGTAAACAATACAACTGAAATTTTTTCATAACAATTCTGAGAATATTTTTTTACAGATAGCGTTTGATTTTGAATTATCGCACAGCTGTAATAAATCATTGATTTTGGAATGGTCGAAATTTCAAACATACATTTTTAGTATTGCTAAAAATAGTGGTAAGACAATTTTATATACGGAATCCGAAAGAGAAAAAGGTAAGCATTTTAGCTTCTATGCACTCGAAATATCTGATGATTTTTCTTTAGACTGGGATACATGCACTGTATCGGTAATTAATGTTCTAAGATTACTGCCTCCCCTTCCTAATGGAAAGAAAAAAACTAAGCGTTTGACTGATGAACAAGCAATTAAGAAACTTATAACTTTTCACAAGGTAATGCTGTATATCAAACTTCTCTTCATATAAATATTGAGAAATTTCTATAGTGTGGACTTATGGAAAAGGAATATACTAAAAATTCAGAAGAGAGGCCACCTTATAAAGGGTTTTCCAATAAGAGGTGTTATTTTAATTAGCCCGCTATTTCGGTAGATGTCATTTTTGGAGCTGTCAATTTTTGACATTTGACAAGAAGAAACTACGCCATTAATAAAAATGTAACGATACACGATTCAACAACGCATTGAAATTATTAAAAATATATAAAATATATAATATAAATATATAAAAATGGTGAAAATGTGGTAGAGACGGTTCGTAAAACTCGAACATTTTTGGGTCGTCGTGAAGCACCTTGTCGGACCGCAATACAGAAATTGGTAGAAAAACTCGAGCTGTCGGGACAAGTTAGTGATGTGAAGAAAAAAAACCGTGCACGTCGCTCAAGAACAGCCGAGAATATTGCTGCTGTAGCCGAAAGTGTTCAAGAAAACCCAGGTTTGTCCATTCCTCGTCGTTCTTTGGAATTAGGCATTCCACAAACGTCATTACACCGTATTTTGCATAAAGATTTGGGTCTTAAGGCTTATAAAGTTCAGTTAACACAAGAACTCAAGCCGGCCGAGCATCAACAACGTCGAGTCTTTGCTGATTGGGTCCTTGAAATGCATCAAATAATCCGGAATTCCATCGAAAACTCATCTTGAGTGATGAGGCCCATTTCCACCTCGATGGCTTCGTCAACAAGCAAAATTGTCGCATCTGGGGCTCGGAAAACCCAAGAGTTATTGTTGAAAAGCCTCTCTATCCTCAACGTGTGACTGTTTGGTGCGGTTTATGGTCCCGTCGGGTCATTGGACCTTACTTTTTCAAAAATGAGGCTGGAGCAACAGTTACGGTGAATGGATTGCGCTGTCGACAGATGATTAATGATTTTTTATGGCCGGAATTGGATGGTATTGATCTGGACAACGTTTACTTTCAACAAGACGGCGCTACGTGCCATACAAGCAACGAAACCATTGATCTTTTACGGGAAAAGTTTCCGGACCGTGTTATCTCTCGAAGAGGTGATCACAATTGGCCACCGAGATCTTGTGACTTAACACCTTGCGACTTCTTCCTTTGGGGCCACGTGAAAGAGAAGGTCTACGCCAACAGCCCAGCGTCGATTCAAGACCTCAAAGATGGAGTTCGTGACGCTATCGAGGACATAGGGCAGCCACTTTGCGATTTGGTTATGGAAAATTTCATGAAAAGGATATGGTCCTGTAGGCGTGGTCGTGGTGGTCATTTGGATGATGTTATTTTCCATTATTAACGGCATACCTTCCTCTTTATAATGAAATAAAGATCCGATCATTTATCTCAAAAAATGGCATTTTTCTTTGAATATCAAAATAACACCTCTTATTGGAGAACCCTCCATAATCTATATATAAATAAATATATATATAACATAATAATTAATCTTAGTTACTCAACATTTGCCTACATCAAAACCATTCGAATTTTAATATTTATACGCTAACAAAATTTATATCAAACCTTATCAAATTCCTTCATATGTTTACGTATAAATTCAATCCAAATATTTAAGCAAGTTTATTTGAAAAATTCTATAAAAATTATACGAATATTTTACAAATTTTTTCAAATAAAACACGTTATAAAATTTATAAATTGTCTTATTATACTATTTAATGCCTACAGAATATTAAATTTATATGAATTCTTATTAACTCATTCATATATTGGTGGATGAAAGTTATTCGAAGCTTTATAGAATTTTATAGTTTGGCAATTTATCAAGTTGATAAATAATTTTTATGGATTTATATACATACCCCTTTGATATAAGATTTATACCAAAATTTCTAACCGTGTAGTATGTACCTTTACCTACCTGTCGTAAAAGGTTGCAGGTTAAAACTAGCTCTTCCTGATGCCAGTCCTATGAGTTTATTTCGGTTAATATAAATTTGTGTTCGATGATCAATATAACTTGAAGTTTTAGAAATTTAATAATAGTACAATACAATACTAGATTTATGGTAGATAAGAGTACAAAAAGACCTAAGCCTAAGATACTTTTTAATTTGTACAATAGCAACAAATTACTTATTATTATGATTATTTACTAATTAATAAAAGTAAGAGACAATAAATAATAGTCCAGTCAATAGGGACTGAATAAGGCCTTTGCCCTACAAAAGGTGGAGTAGTTGTGAACATGACAAAATTCAGAAGTACAAATACAAAAACCAGAAGGGACAAAATCCAGAAAAATTTAAAAAATCCGGAAATGAGAAAATTCAGATATGAAAAAATACATAAATGTCAAAATCTGGAAATTATAGAAATTCTTCTAATTATATTCTACAAAGGTATAAATTATTTAAAATTCACATGAGTGAGAAAAATTTGTTAAATATATGTTACTGGTTTGGGATTTGGTAATGGTAGATTTACATCTGATGGAAACCTGTATCATTCAGGATGAAGTTCTGGTGCAACCCAACTATGTCCAGTTTATATAACAATCGTTAGTCAAGAACACATTTAAGGGAGTCCTTCAGCCAAACCTTTCTTCATTTGCACAGTTGAGTTGCACCAGAACTTCATCCTGTATGATGCCAGTTTCCATCAGATGTCAATCTACCATCACCAAATCCCATCCAAATGTACCAACAATCATGAAGAATTCATTCAAACTAAAAGCAAATCCAGGAAAAAATCCAGAAAAGATACTCGCGCGCTCGAATATCTTTTCTGGATTTTCTTGTGGATTTCCTCTGAATTTTGTCACTTCTGAAATTTGTCACTTCTGGATTTTGTCACTTCTGTATTTTGTCTTTTTCGGATATTGTCCCTTATGGATTTTGTCTTTCTAGTTTTCGTCACTCTGGATTTTGTCTTTTTGGATTTCGTATCCAACCCGTGATTTTTATACAAGGTGTTACATAAATGGTGGATAATAATGAAGGAATGAATTAGTCGACTCAACTATACCTTTTCAACTTCAAGTTGAAACTAAACAATTTCAAATTAGACTAAAAAATAAATAATTTATTACAGTTAATTTAAAGTAAATTTATTAAAAATATCTTAATTAATTAAAAATTGATAATTCCGGAATATTTTCTAGCCATAGTATAACGAAGATGATTACAGTTCTGAATTACTCTATTAATTAAAAAGTCATATCATTCATATTTATCGCGTCTGGTATAAATTTTTGAATATGAACGACGTGTCGGTTACAATTAGGAACAATAATCATCGTCGTTATATATACGCGAATTATATTTTCTAGCCGTAGTAGACGGAACTCGGTCTGCGTCAAATTTGATCTGCCTTCACCAGCTAGGATTCGCGGCATTTGAATAGTCAAATCGCTTTTGACTCCAGATTTTAGGTTTGACCAAGCATATTCAATTGCTTGGCTATATGGTGCGAGACTTAGTACGTGATTACTAAGAAATTCATCTTCTTGGAATACTTCTTCAATGGCAGCATGACAAGGAGCATTATCAATTATCATTACGATTGATGTTCGGTAGATATTTTCAGAATTTCGAAGACAACGACGCATAAATTCATTTGCTTCTGGTTTCTTAAATGCTCCTCTTCTAATTTCATGATGAATTAAGCCCATATTTCCTATACACCCAATTACATGAATATTAGATCCTCGACTTCCTGCTGCAATGTGAGGGCAACAAGTTCCTTTTTTGGAACGACCTTTGGCTCTCGATATATATAAGTTAAAATTAATTTCATCCATGTAAAGTATCGGTGCATTGTTAGATTGATGTTCTAAAAGTTTTTGAACATAATCACATCGTTTTCTTTTATTACTTTCAATGTTTGCTCTTTCAGGCTCTCTTCGAATGTCTTTCAACGTATATAGTAATCCATTTAAATGTTTTCTCAGACATTCCGCAGAAACAACAATTTGATAATTATTTTGAAATTTATCTCAGTTGTTTTAAAGTTATTCTAGGATTTTCTTCAATACATCTTTCTCTATAAACAGTCGATGTTCATTAGTAATTTTTATTTTTCGCTTCCACGTTGAGTTCAGGTATTTGTTGGTTTTTCAACCATCGATAGCCATTTGATTTCTTCACGCCTAAAGTTTTTGCAAGTATCCTCCAATCTTCGTTATTATTATATAAAGCACAGATTTGCTTCCTTATATTATCGGCTTAAACTTTCTTGATGTAAGACATTTTTAAGAATGAATTAATTAGGGATAAATTAATTAATAATGAGAATGACACTATATTAATAAAAGACACTTTCTTTTATTTTTCAAAAGCCTACTCAAATTTAAAATTGTTACATTTGTTGGAATAAATTATTTATTTTTTATTGCCAATTTGAAATTGTTTAGTCCCATTTTGAAATTGTTTAGTCTCAATTTGAAGTTGAAAAGGTATAGTCTTCTACTGAAGTTTACATATAATTTTGTCGGCATGTTTTACTTCAAGATGACTTTTCTATATAAATTTCAAATAACCTGTGAAGTCTTCTTATCTATAACAACGATTTATATGGGAATTCGCTAGGAAAAAGTCAATTGAGATGTGCAATGCTATCATTGCAAATGCTAGATTGCAATCTTAGACAAAAAAAAAACCATCTTCACTCATAGTTATAACGTAATTGAAACAGTCGCCCCAAACAGAGTAAAATGAATCCGGATAGCATTATGGAGAAGCGACGGTCTACAGGGGAACTGAAAACTGCAAAATCGAAATTTTCAAAAAACAAACAATATTTCAGTTGGATTAATAGAGTCCCTTATAAAATTTGTTTTTGAATATTTTTCATTAAAACCACTAAAAAAACTGCTATCAATCATAATCCATTGCAGTCCTTCAAAACTCACTGAAAGCATTCCCTATAGCAATCAGATATAGACAGACACCTTTATGCCAAAGAACGGTATCATAACCTCCAAACACAGAAGCCCGAAAGGATCTAAACACTCAAGATAGCATCGTAGTAACCTAATAATCTTTTAACTGAAAAGCAATTCTGTCATCTGCCACTTCTATCACCTTTTCTCAATCTGATCTAAGATTTCAATGAAGGGGATGGCGGGCTGTCAACTATAAGAAGGCGGCAAAAAATCAGAGCAACCCTATTATCCGGACATGGAGGAATATGAAATTTGATTCTCGATATGAACAGCAAACAAAGGAAGGTTCGCTCGTGCCATACGTGGCATACGTGGACGTAGACTTAAGTGGGGTATGTATATCCGGCATGTGCATTGCTTTGCTTAACATCCACAACAAACTATCGTCAACCGGCTGCACAAGAGAGAAAGAATTTATTAAACTCACCGAATGCGCGAATTATGAATGGCTGAGCCCGCAGGCAAGCTAAATGGCATACCCCGGTGGCTCTAACCATTACCTTCGAATATCTATTTAATGAAATTACAGAGAACAGTCTGTCCAAGATTACCGGCTGCACAGCGCGGTTCCGTCCTCTTCTAAACGGATGAAACTGAAGACAAAAGTTTACGTCAAGGTAAGCACAGAACAAAAATGTAGAAGCCGACAACGCGGCCAGAATTGATTTGCATAAGTGAATTTTAAGGGTGGAATTGAAGTTGCAAAAAACAAAACAAAAACAAAAACCTTTCAATGTAATCCCCTTCTGGACGATCTGAAGGTGCTCGTAAATACTAAAAATCCATGACTTCCTCGACAATTTCAGAGCTTGACTGTTTCTATCGGTGGTCTGTCCATTTCCATTTCCAATTCCTTGTCTACACATTCCCACACCCTCTATGGATGGCCTGCCCTGATGGCACGAAAAACAATCGCAATTCCCGGGGCTAGGGTATCTCTATGCAAATATCACACCATGGTTGAGGTATTAAATCTAATCTGGACTCACTTTGAAAGCCTGAGGGATAACATGACGCATCAATTCTAAGGCTTCGGCCTCAACTCTTCGTCGTCCAACAACACATATCGAAGTCGAGTGTCAATTTACATGTCACAGACGAGGGCAGTTAATCAGCCCTTCAGGCAGTGTCTTCTGTGATTTTAATTGCAGCCCCTACTTACCTACCCACTCGCTGAGCTGTGAGAACCAGTAGAGAGCTCTAATTTATTAGATTTTCATTAAGGGGTGAAGTATACATTACGTGGTGTGCCCGGGTGCATTTGCCAGCAAGGTGGAAATATAATTATGGGAAAGGTGGAAGTATGGGAAGCCTTGTGCCATTTATAGTAGTTAGTAATTAAATGCGAGAGAGCAATTAATTGCTCGGTAGGTATTCCTCGAGGAAAACAATTTCCCAGTTTCCCTGTTTACCACCAGTAGAGTAAGAAAATTTGTGGAATAATACCAAGAGCTGTTGAAATTTTTATAGCGTTGCAGTAAATTCTTGAATTAAATTTCATCCCGCATTAAATATATAATCTGAAATACTGTTTAGAATCTTGGAATAAGTATCTCTGAGAAAGGGTAGGTATTAGATAATGCGATTTTATGTACTTATACTATAATAATCCTGCACCATGAAAAGAATTTTCCAAAATAATAACAATAGCTCATATCCTGTTATGTCATTATGATTTTCAATAGTTGTACAAATTTACTGCAAAAGATAAAATGTTTTGCTTTGACTATTTAAATAAAAAATGGATGAAAAACTAAGTTCCTTCTGCACAATTTGAAAGCATTAGTTGCTAGTTTAGTGTTAAGAGCGTAAATTTTACAAGCTGCAATGATACAATTTTCGTTTGTTTTCCATAACCACAGGATAGATAATAACAAAATGAAAGGTACAGAAAATTCCGGGTCCCAGCACAGTCGATTTATGCTTCCAATTAACACTCAAAACACTTAATAATTACTTGTAAAAAACAGACTCAAAATTATAATAAACTTGTGTATTGTTATGGTGTTATGGTGAAATATCACATAAAAATTCAAAACTGGTTCATCAAACTGGTTTAACGTACCAAGCCTGTCTAGAGTTAGAATAAGTATGTACAACTCATAGAAAATAATATTCATAAATTTACTAAAAAAAAAAAAAGTCGAGCTACAGATCTAGCGATCAGAGTAGGTCCATCAGCATAGCTTTTTTCTGATCGCCTATCATGTTCAATGGTGGAGTTCAACAAATTTTTCTTAAATGTACAAAGCTTAAAAAAAAGTATAAAGCGTGAAACACAGTGCTGACTTTTCCAACCTGACCGGCCTCCAGTGGCAGATCCAGCTAGGGGGCGCGGGGGGCGCGCCTCTCCCTGAAAGCCACTAAAAAATTTGCAACAGATCCTCTGAAGTTTTCTTAACAAAATCTATTCTACTGCCCTTTTTGTTAAAAATATTAAAATTTTTTGGAAGCGTTCACTTTGATAAGAGCGCAGCCCTTATGGCTAGCGGCTCAGCTCTCGCTCCACTTTAAGTCGTGGCTATTAAATCCTATAGAGGAAGCCAGAGTCCTGATACCTGTAAAATTCATTGTACATGAACGTGGCTTTACTCGAGGTGTTTGAAGGAGGACAGAGCTTATTCGGGTAAAAGCGATGGAAAGTTTGTTTTAATTGAATACAGCTGCCAATTGATGAGTCCGATGAGTCGATGTAAAACAATTACAACTCTTAACTGGAGAAATTGATCGAAACTACACAACGGCAAGCAAATCATTGCATATTGGTGTAGTGAGTTTATTTTAGAATATATTTCTTTTTTATTTCGTAAAATGCAATAGTTTTTCTGGAATACTTACCACACACATTAAATTAAAAGAAAATATGAATGCTGATTGGGAAATTCTCAATCAGTATCTTACAGAAATTGATTGGTCGGTCTGCTTTGCTTGCGATGTTGATGAATGCACATTAGAACATAGTAACATACTAAATCTTGACATACACGAATACCTTCCTTATTCTTACAGAAAGTCGCAACAATAGCAAAACCGGAGAGAGAAATTTCTTTTTAACAGAAATGTTAGACTAAGAATCTTGGAATCAACCAATAGCAATAGCAAACGACCTGGTTGCTGGTTAAAACCATCAGGAACAACTTTACCAATTCCGCTATAGCTTCATAATGATGAAGGGGTTGTTGACTCCCTGGATAAAGCTAATTTTCTGATTCACTTCACAGACACCTATGTTGCAAACTCCCCGTAAGAGAGGTGTGCTAACGATCCTTAAGGGGATAAGCATCTCTAAAGTTAATTAAAAACTGTACCTCATCCTTGGCTAAGCCTCTCCGCAAACTATTCTACTTATCTTATTTGACAAGAAAACTTCCAACTGGTTAGAAACTAGCGCACGTTCAACCTATTCCCAAGAAAGAAGAGGGTAGCGATCCCTCAAATTATCGACCAACTGCAATCACTTCGATTCTTTCAAAGGTTTTTGAATCTTTTATTAACTCCAAATTAATGAAGTATCTAGAAACCAAACAACTTATCAATGATCGCCGATATTCCTTCCGGACTGGACACTCGTCTGGCTTTTTTTACGGAACATTGGAGCCCTAGTCTTCACAAATGTGGTGGTCCAAAATCGTTACCCTAGATATTTCAAAGGTCTTTGGTAGAGTCTGCCAGCCAGCACTTTTAGTTAAATTTAAAGCACCTGGTCTCTCCCTCTTCTGCTAATATAGTTTGAAAGACTTTTATCTGATAGCCTAATACCGGTTGTACTAGATAGCGTTTTACCAGAACCTCACCCTATAAATGCATATGTTCCCAGGGGGCTCTGTTATTTCTACACCCCTCTTCTTAATTTGATCAGATTTTCTTTCTTTTAAGGCTTTCCATAGTTTTGCTTATCACAGTACCCTTGATTTCGCTTAATCGAGTTTGCATGATTAGATCATTGATTAATGAGCATAATATCATCGCTTAAGCTAAAGCGAATCGCGTTGAATTCATGGCATCTAAATCCCAAGCTGTCTCATGTCTTTAAAACAAAATCATAACTTTAATACTCCCATTTATTTTAATGGAGCACTGATAATTTCTGGTACACCGTCTTTATGCATTCTTGGCACTAATATTTCATGTAAATTAAGCTGGACAGATCACATCTTCTCTGCTGCCAAAGAAGCATCAAAGTGTCTTTAATTTTAGAAAATGTATAAAAAATATTTCATCCCATCGAATCTAGCGCTCCTCTACAAGGTGAACATTAGACCTAAAATGGAATGCAATTCCTATATCTAAGTCGGGGCTGGTTGCATAGTTTTAGCTTTTAGAGCCTTCAAGCTCATTAGCGATTTGGCAATAAGTAGTCAGATCGACTCACTAGACCACCGACGCCATGTTGGATGCCTTTCGATCTTTACCCTATCTCCTTCCTATCATGCTGTGCTTTGCATCATAGGGTATCTTCTGAGCTTGGCTTATTAGTCAAACTTTCTTAACTTTTCCATGGAGTTATATACTTACAAGGTCTGTATTGTATCTGTTGTTTGACTGCTATTTTAAATAGACGCAAAGTACGTAACGCTTTAATTCCTGTTTTTTGATAAGTTACATTTTATGAGGAATTGGTGAATTTGAACATAATGTATTTCGCTATTTTTACTAACCGAAATGAATGATTCGGAAGCTTTACACTTCCACCATTCACAATGTAAAATAAAATAAATAATTTAACACCTCGTTTGACTTTCTAGAGTGGCAAAAGTTGAAAGTTGAGCAACTTTCTACGTTAAGAGTGGTAGCTTATCTGTTCGACCCGAATCTTTTAAATGATAAATTTTCTGTATTTGATGTTTACGAGTGGTGGCGAGTGTTTTGAAACTTTGACATGTTTCTAGGCTATACCGTTTTTAAACCATAGTTGCGCCCCCTCCTCAGAAGAATCCTGGATCCGCCCCTGCCGACCTCACCAACTTTGACAGTTCTGTAGAATATATGAGATCAGGTTATCAAGCTCCCAGTCCCAATGTGAAAGTTGATGAGGCCGACCAGGTTGAGGTTGAACTCGAGTAGGTCTCTTTCTACTCTGCTGGAACTTTTTCAGCTTTGACAACTAATTGTTGTAATCAATTGATGCCAGCATTGTTTACGGGAACAAGTGTATGGGAAATTTGTTGAAAAAAAGTTTGGGAAACATATTTAACGTGAAAAGTTATTCCTGCTGCATTAAATTATTACAAAATAATTTCAATTTTCAAGCCAATAGCCCAATTAACTGCTATCATACAGTCAAGTTGTCAAAGTTCGTATTGTGTGTTGCAAAAATTTGCAAGGCTCATCAGGTTAAAGTTCTTAAAGTTATACTGAGGTTGGAAAAGCTAACACTGTATTTCTTGCTTAAATTTCACATTAGGTGTACTCCCCCCTTCTCGCAATTGATCACACTCGGAGAAGCTAAGTATTTTTTTTATGCTGCAAAAAACCTCGCCAATTATTAAAAATAATTCTATAAAGTTACAAAATGAACAAATAAAAAGTTAAACTTTCGAATCAAGGGATTAGAAAAGGTCTTATCAGCATGGCTACTATCGTGATGAAAGCATTATGCGTTAAAATTACAAATACAAGTTAATTTGGCGCAACACGATAACAACAACAACAACACTACGCTTCTCGGCTTCAATATGACCAACCGTGGTGATCATAATTAGGCTGTATATAGTATATACCGTTACGAAATGAAACGGCACTTACAGTCAACACAGTGTAAATTAAATGAAACTAATGTCGATTTCGATGGGACCATTTGAGTGCTACACTTTTTCTAGCAGCGGAGAACTGGGAGCACTGAAGTGCATCGAACATATTTCTGTCATATTACTTGTATTTGTGGACATACGTATTATATACACGGAACTGCCAAACGTATTAAATGCTCTTTATTGATATATAAAAACAAAGTTCTTCTTAACTTTATGCCAATTATCCAAACAAAGTTTTTTAATTCATTTAACTCCAAAAGTTCACAAATAATCGCGACAGTACATTTTGACAGAGCAGATAACAATTCAACTTGAATATGGATTTGTAACACCGACAAAATATCCGATGCAAAGTAGGGGAAGTGAGTGCAAAACTTGTGTTGCACTTCTGCTATAAAAATTGTCCCATCGAACAATTTCAGTGTTGCACTGCTGGAAAAAGTGCAATACTGGTGTTGCACCGAAGTCCCATCGAAATCGACATAACTTGGCTGTTCAAATGTATTGTTACGTGCAATAGAAATAGACAACTGGTGACATCTACTGGCAATGGAGAGTAAACAACTTCAGGTTCGGAGAATCGATGACGGAATGTTCGGGAAGGTTCAGGAATAGAATGAATAGAAAAGTCAAGAAGGTTCTGGAAAATAGAACACTCTAGAATAATCTGGAGAGTTTCTAGGGTATAAATATAACAGTTGTCACCGCCAGAAAAAGAGTCTTGTCTTAGACGTTGCAGTGTTAACAAGCGAAAGTAATAAACGTGCGAAAGTGTTGTAATTAGATTGCGATAATTGAAAGTACAGTATTAAGCGATAATTAAAGTGTAGTTGATTAATTGAAAGTTTGTGAATTGTTAAGATTAGAGTCAAATAAAGAACTTGTATTTTACATATTTAATATTGTGTTTTAAATAACGAAACAAAGGCCACGCTCGCAATATTATTCTGAAATTCCTTAGGGAAGCAGGATGGATCTAGGGCGGTTTTAAAAAGTTTATTACATGAGGTCCATGCGGCATAATGGACCCGCTTGAAATCTAAGTGAAGCAGGCTCAATATTTCTAGCGGCACCCCTCTTACCTAACCTCTAACCTACTTGATTTCTCCAGATGAATTTTTTACACAGTTTGTCATTCCGTTTATAACGCATAGAAATGAAACTGCTAGAACAGAATGGATTGAACACCCACGCATAATATATAATATAATATAATGATGATTTTTTATCCCGAACTGTGCGAATGTGGAACAATCTACCATTTTCTGTCATTCCTCTGGTATACAATCTGCGGAAATTTACATCGGCACCTCCGCCACTCTCTTAATATTCCCTAATGCTTTCCCTATCTCCTTCCTAACTCAAGAACGCGTTCACTTAGAGAGCTGAAATTTTGTACACGGCAAGCATTCATTGCGGCTTATTGTTCACCGCTTTTTTTATAGTTCATCCAGTAATCCCACTCTTCATAGGAAGAGTAGTATTATTTTTTGGGTGAAGTTTCTTCGAAGTCGGTAAGCTTCAGGAAGACTGAGCCAAATACTTGGAATCTACATTATGCAACGATATTGCATGTGCATAACCTACATATGCATGTGTTTGTTTAACCTGGAAATTTTTCGTCTTTATTAGACTGAAATTCATTGGGGAAAAAAATGTTTTTAGCCCCCAATGAATTTACAAAATGCATTAAGATGAAGAACAAATATCGAACGTTTCGACCTAGCGATAAGAGAGGTCTCATCAGTGTGATTATCTCTGTTTGTTTAGTTTGCAGTGTCCGGTTAGGACTCCTGTAATGATTCTGAGTTGACTGCTAGATAGCTTTAAAAGATCTAGGCCCTTCTTTAGTGAAGGGCCTTTAAGAATCCTTCGGCTTGTCTGGAACTTGTCATTGAAGTCCATCTCTGGTCCATTTGGTTTTCAATCCAGTTTTGAATGGTAAGCTTCACGGTGTTGTGAGAGATACCGCAGAGTGGGTCTTTTGGCCAGTGCGGCTGTGTTATCATTCCCATCTATTCTTGACTGTTTGGCACCCAATGCAGTAATAGGTGGTCCCTTGTGCCAAAGTTTGTTAATGCTTGAATACATTAACTTCATTTTTCCAGGTGATGAGATGGCGTTTAATGTCTCTTGATGTTCTTGTTAGTGTAGAATCGGCTGAGGTTTTCGTATACACATCTTGCGATGGCATATACCTCAGCCTGGAATATCGAGACGTATTTTCCTAGGCTTTGATAGATACGGCTTTACACCGTATATTCCAGCTTCTACTCCTTTCTTGGTCTTAGAACCATCGGTGTACCACCAGATTACGGCTTCATTTATAAAGCTATCTTTTTTCTCCATATTTGGTATCTTTATTTTGAGAGACGGACTCAAGGTTGTGTTTAACGACCATTCTGTCTGATATCATGTACAGTACTGGATTTGCCTCTATTCGTTCGTGCGGTTATAGTGTGTAGAAGTTTAGAGTCCCATTCACTATACCCATCTATCCGGGCTATGTACACCATTAGTCCATCCTCTTTTTCGACAACGTTGCTGAGTACTGGTAGGTTCAATAGTGTTTCTAGAGTGCTAGTAGATCTTGTACGCAGGGCTCCAGTTACACTTAGACATCCCATCCATTGATGTCTGTTGTGTACATTTATTCCACCATTAACTGATAACATGTATGCAGTATACCAGTCTTGAACAAAACTAAGGGCTTCTTGGAGCTTTCAAGAAACCAAACGCTCGTATTTACCTGTGATAATGATAACAAGGTCATCAGCATAATCAGGCGATTCAATACCTTGGTTGATTAGTTGAACTAACAGGTTGTCAACTACCATGGATCACAGCAGTTAAGGCAGTACTTCCCCTTGGAGACAACCTTTTGTGGTGTGAACCACCAGTGTCTCAGCAAACAGCTGCGTATTAATTATCCTGTTGGAGAGCATTGCCTGAATCCATCTGTTGTAAGTTGGACTCACTCTATGTCTGACCAATACAGCATTATTGACTTAACAGAGGTATTATCAAACGCACCTTCAATATCCAGCAAAAAACACAGAGCTACTTTCCTGTTGTCAATAGCTTTTTCCACACCATTTGTTAGGTTTAGTAAAGCTAGTTGGATTGATTTTCCTTTTTGGTAGGCAAATTGATTTGGACTTAGGGGATACTCCTTGAGCGCTCCGTCTCTAATGTTCCTATCCAGTACTTTCTCCATTGCTTTAAGAACAAAAATAAATATAAATATAAATAGTTGCCATACAAACTATGGTTTTTCACTTTATTTAACTTTTATATTCATTTAGGTCGGTGGTAGCGAGCCTATGGCACGCGTGCCAGAGATAGCACGTATACGAAAATTTTGCTGACACGTGAGCGATTGGATTTAATATAGATTAATTTTAAAATTAAACCATCTTTTAGATGAATTTGCGTGTGCTTTTGTAAAATGAACCCGTGTCATTGTAAAGTGTACATTCATGTACTTACATATGTATAGTCTAGATCAAAGATAACCTAATAAGAAAATAGGACACAGCCGAACAAAATTGGAAATTTTCCTTGTTTTCAAGAAAGAAACAAATAATGTCATTTGCTTTCGTCTTTTGCATGAATGGGGGAAAGGAACTTGGCTATTCATTATTGTAGTGAAACCGAGACAACGAGTTAAAAACAAAACTTGAAAGAACGTAGGATTATCCGAATGATAAAATGCTCTTGAATACCTTCAGAGTCCTTTCAAACTAATACTTTGAGAAAATGATAAATTTCACATTGAACAACGTACTAAAAGGAGATGTGAAATTTCTGTTAAATAAAATTCTCATTTTTCCGAAAATATCAGAGAATTCAGCATGAGCTATGTACACCCACTTAATCTCTTCAGAGCAAAACGAAAAGAATTTATTGCACGAGAAAGTAAACTTAGAAATACTCAGTCAACATCTCTATTGAAATTTATAGATAGTCGTTCAAATATAATTGGTGCGTGTGTTGTTACCTCTAATGTAATTCCGAAGCACGGAAAACCATTTAGTGATTGCGAATATATGATAGAAGCATGGTTAAAATGTGTACCAATTTTGTTTGAATAAAAGATATGCCTTTGACTAGAAACACTATCAAAGACAGGATCTTGGAAATGGTTACAAATATAAGTCACCCAGCACAAAATGGGCATAAATTCTTCGGATTTATTTTTTTTTTCTGGCTTGATGAGAGCATTAATATTGTTACGTGCAATAGAAAGAGACAACTGGTGACATCTATGTACTGTCAATGGAGAGTAAACGATTTCAGGTTCGGAGAATTGATTATGGTATCTACAGGAAGGTTCATGAATAGAATGAATAGAATGAATAGAACAGTCAAGAAGCTTCTGGAAAATAGAACACTCGAGAATAATCTGGAGAGTTTCTAGGGTATAAATATAACAGTTGTCATAGCCAGAAAAAGAGTCTTGTCTTAGACGTTGCAGTGTTAACAAGCGAAAGTAATAACGTGCGGAAGTGTTGTAATTAGATGGCGATAATTGAAAGTACAGTATTAGCGATAATTAGAGTTGAGTTGATTAATAGAAAGTTTATGAATTTTGTATGATTAGAGTGAAATAAAGAACTTGTATAATAAGTATTTAATATTGTGTTTTAAATAACGAACCAAGAGCCACGCTCGCAACAACTAGTGTCAGAAGTGAAATAAATTCGCGAAATAAAGTGGTGGCAATTTACTTTAAAATTCAAAGTGTGATTAATTTTGTGAAATTGTGTTAAATTTTGAAAGTTCTGGAAAATAATTTATATTCAACTTAAAGTGAATTACTAAAGAAATGGGGCGAAAAATCGAGGAGCTTCGAACGCAGGATTTGAAAGTGGAGTTAGGGAACCGGTCATTACAAACGACAGGTGCAAAGAAAGTTCTAGTCGAGCGACTCAGACAAGCTTTGATAGAGGAAGGAAAGAATCCTGAAAAATTTGTTTTCGAAGATAACTTGGAAGAAACCGAAGTTGAAGAAGAGCCTGCGATGAAAATGGAACAGCTTTTGAGTACTTTAATGAGCAAAATGGAAGCCCGTTTTGATGAACAAAAGAATTCTCTCGAGGAACAAAAGAATTCTCTCGAGGAACAAAAGAAATCTATGGAAGCTCGTTTTGATGAACAGAAAAATTCCAATGAGGAACAAAAGAATGCTTTTGAAGAACAAAAGAATTCTCTAGAGAAACAAAAGAATTCTCTGGAATCCCGTTTAGATGAGCAAAAGAAATCTATGGAAACCCGTCTGGACGAGCAAAAGAATTCTTTTGAGGAACAAAAGAATTCTCTACAGAATTGTCTAGAAACTTGTTTGGAGGAACAGAAGAACTTTCTGAAAGGTTCATTAGACGAACAAAATGTGAAAATTGAAGAAATCCAGCAGGAAGTGTTGGAAGTTCGACAACAAGTGCCGGGAGTACAACAAAATGTTACAGAACAGCTTGACAGTTTTAAAGCAGATCTGGACAGAATAAGGCATCGTCAGCTGAAATATCTGGCGCAGGTAGAATGAAACCTCCAATATTTTATGGACAAAATTCATGGCATATCTTCAAGAGACAATTTGAAGCAGCTTCAGAGGTAAATGGATGGACTAATGAAGACAGAGCTATAGCTCTGGTGTTAGCACTTCGAGGTCCTGCTTCAGAACTCTTACAAACTGTACCGATTGAAAATCAACGTGATTACACTTCATTAGTACAGGCGATAGAATTACGTTACGGAGATGAGCACATGCAGCCTACAGTTGCGCAACAGGATTCAAAAGCATGGCGAATCACTACAACAATTGCAGGCTGATGTGGAAAGATTAGCGCATCTTTCATACTCCAGCGTGAATGCGGATTTTCTCAATGAAGTGGCTACGGAGGCATTTGTGAACGCTATTGCAGATCAAAATTTACAACAAGCGTTAAGGCTAGCAGGAAAGAAATCAACAGCAGAAGCACTAGCCTAAGCATTAGCGTATGAATCCGCCAGACAAGCTTCACGGAGTGCAGTACGAGTAAGAGAAATTTCAGTGGAAGAATGTACTTGTAACAGAGTGCAATCATCACAGAGCCCGCCCTCACGTGGTGTCCTTCGATGCTGGAATTGTAATAGATCAGGGCACCTTCAAAGAGACTGCAGAAAACGTCGACGAGTGGAATCACCTGAAGAAGGGAAAGAAGAATGCCAAAGATGTCGAGCCAGGGAACAAGCTATTCGTGGAGAGACTAGATATCAAGCAGCGACTAGTCGCATCAGCTCTCCTGTTGAGCAGTCGGAAAACTAGTAAAAACCAACTTTGTGGGGCAGAAGTTGGTTGGTGGAATCGGCAGCCCCGAAGTCATCATTCAAGTAGGCCAGTTGCAGAGAAATAATAGCAGTCTTGTTATATATGGAAGTGTAGGAAAAAATGACTGCGCAGTCACTATCGATACTGGAGCTGCAAGACCAATTATTAGAACAGATCTTGTTAAGAACAAATGGCTTCATAATACCACCAAATATCTACTAAGAACAGCAACTGGAGCAGCAGCACGGGTGTTTGGAGAAATAACTTTAGATGTTCAACTAGGCGAACTACTATTTCCTAACACTTTCCTGGTTTCAGACATAATGGATGAAAGCATTCTTGGAATAGATTTCATGACCACATACAAAATAAATCTGGATGTTGGAGAGCGGACTCTCAAATATGGGAACATAGAAATTCCTATGAAACTAGGAGAAGGAGCAGATCATCCTGTGAAAGTAAGGACTATGGTCTGCGAAAATATAACTCTTTCGCCATGCTCCGAGACACTAATATGGACAAAGCTTACTGATGACATCGGGACCTGCAGATTCTATCTGGTGGAGCCTAACCCCACAAAAGTCACATCGAGCATCATTGTGGGGAAGACTTTAGTGAAGGCAGAAGGTGAAACATTAATACCAGTCAGAGTGCTTAACACATCCGAAAATGGGGTACAACTAAAAGAAGGTGCTATAATTGGAAATTGTGAACCCGTTTACCAAATCGTCAATTTGGGTAATGGTAGTAAGGTCAAGGAGACAAAAACTATACCAGCTACTACCCAACATGTTCAGAAACTTCTTTCGTCCAGTGCCTTAAGTAAACAACAACACAACGATGCCAAAGAGGTGATCGATGAATTTTCGGAACTATTTGCAATGAATGATGATGACTATGGTAAAACAAATCTTGTCCAGCATCGGATCGATACAGGAGAGTCCAGACCCATTCGACAGACACCACGAAGATTGCCATTAGCCAAACAACCAGAAGTTGCAGACATGATGAACTCTATGAAGAAACAAGGCATATTAGAGGAATCTAACAGCCCTTGGACATCGCCGGTTGTTCTGGTTAGGAAAAAGGATGGCAGCACCCGATTCTGTGTAGATTACCGCCAACTAAATAACGTGACGAGAAAAGATAGCTATCCATTACCAAGGATTGATGACACGTTGGATACCCTTTCCGGAGCGCAATGGTTTTCCACGCTGGATTTAAAGAGTGGTTACTGGCAAGTGGAAATACATCCCGAGGACCGAGAGAAAACTGCTTTCTCAGTTGGTAGTGGCTTATGGCAATTCAAAGTAATGCCATTTGGGTTATGTAATGCTCCAGCCACATTCGAACGACTAATGGAATGTGTTCTACGTGGTTTAACCTGGAAAACATGTCTTGTCTACTTGGATGACATAATAGTAATCGGAAGGACATTCAAGGAACATAAAAACAGCTTACGGGACGTACTTCAAAGACTCAAAGATGCAAAATTGAAGCTCAGAGTAAATGTGCTCTATTCAAAGATAAAGTTAAATATTTAGGGCACATAGTTTCATCACAAGGAGTAAGAACCGATCCAGAGAAGATAGAAGCCGTCAAAAATTGGCCAAAGGACAAACATCAATTACGGAGTTTTCTTGGTTTAGCTACCTACTACAGGCGATTCGTGAAAGGTTTTGCAGATATAGCAAGAAGCCTTCATCAACTTACAGAAAAGGGAAGGCCGCTCACATGGTCGGATAAATGCAACGAAAGTTTTGAAAATTTGAAGCAACAGCTCTGTGAAGCTCCAGTACTTCACTATCCAAAGCTGGGAAAAACATTTATATTAGACACGGATGCCAGCAATGAAGGTATTGGTGCAGTACTTTCGCAGGAGGAGAATGGTCAAGAAGTTCCAGTAGCTTACTATAGCAAAGCACTTTCAAAGTCCGAGAAAAATTATTGTGCTACAAGAAAAGAGCTACTTGCCATTGTAAGTTCAACGAAACATTTTCATAAATATCTCTACGGGCAGAAATTCATCCTTCGCACCGACCATGCAGCGCTTAAATGGCAAGTGGGACAAGTGGCGAGATGGATAGAGCGACTCCAGTCTTATGATTTTGAGATCCAACACCGAAGAGGTCGTATCCATGGAAATGCAGACGCCCTTTCACGACGTCCATGCAAACTTGAATGCAAACATTGCGCCCGGGTGGAAGAAAAAGAAACAACAGCAATTATACAGTTGGTAACCGTGGAACCATCTACAGGTTGGGACAACGAGGACCTGAGAACAGCACAACGAAAAGATCCGGACATTTCACCTATTCTCGCTTGGAAAGAAGATATGGAAAGACCAGACTGGAAGGATATTTCGGAACGGAGTGAGAAGCTGAAAAGTTACTGGGCTCAATGGAACTCTCTTCATGTTGAATGTGGTATATTAAAACGCAAATGGGAAGCACCTAACGGCGAATATTTCCGAATGCAGATAGTCGTGCCAGCATCAAACGTCAAAGATGTTCTAGAAGAAATGCACGGTGGAACCTCTGGAGGACATTTGGGAGTGAACAAAACCATTTCCAAAATACGAGAAAGGTTTTATTGGCTACATATGCGAGAAGATGTGGAAGAGTGGTGCCGCAGATGTACTGTCTGTGCTGCTTGCAAAGGGCCGCAACACAGAAGCAGAGGAGAAATGCATAAGTATAACGTCGGAGCACCCTTTGAAAGGATAGCTGTAGACATCGCTGGACCTTTTCCTGAAACGGATGGCGGTAACCGTTATATTTTAGTTGCCATTGACTATTTCAGTAAATGGCCTGAAGCTTATGCAATCCCTAATCAAGAGGCAACCGCAGTTGCGGAACAAATAATAACGAATTGGGTCAGTAGGTTTGGTGTGCCTCACGAACTTCATTCGGACCAAGGACGGAACTTCGAATCGCGGACTTTCCAGGAGATGTGTAAAATGTTGGGAATAAGAAAAACTAGAACAACTCCTCTACACCCACAATCTGATGGCATGTTAGAGCGCTTCAACAGAACATTGATCGAGCATCTAAAGAAAGTAGTTGACTATCATCAACGCGATTGGGATCGACACATTCCTATATTCCTAATGGCTTATAGATCAGCCATTCATAGTACTACCGGACAAACCCCAGCTAAAGTCATATTCGGAAGAGAGATGCGTTTACCTAGCGACCTCAAATTCGGTACCCCCAGAGGTGAACAAAAGTTACCAGAAGACTACGTATCGGAGCTCAAACAACAATTAGCTGATGTGCACGAGGCCGCAAGGACGAAATTAGCAACAAATACTGATCGGATGAAGACCCGCTATGATCTACGTGCTAATTCCGCAGGATTTAATGAAGGTGATCTTGTTTGGCTCTAGAATCCGAGACGACGTAAGGGACGTTCTCCAAAATTGCAACAACACTGGGAAGGACCGTATTCAGTAGTAACTAGAATTAATGACGTGGTATACAGGATTCAGCGTGGCACAAGAGGCAAGCATAAAATTGTTCATTTGGACCGCTTGTGTCAATACTACGAGCATCAAGACCGTGGAGCACCTGTTGTTCGGGACGAACAAATTTAGGAAGGGGGCAGTGTTACGTGCAATAGAAAGAGACAACTGGTGACATCTATGTACTGTCAATGGAGAGTAAACGACTTCAGGTTCGGAGAATTGATTATGGTATCTACAGGAAGGTTCAGGAATAGAATGAATAGAATGAATAGAACAGTCAAGAAGCTTCTGGAAAATAGAACACTCGAGAATAATCTGGAGAGTTTCTAGGGTATAAATATAACAGTTGTCATAGCCAGAAAAAGAGTCTTGTCTTAGACGTTGCAGTGTTAACAAGCGAAAGTAATAACGTGCGGAAGTGTTGTAATTAGATTGCGATAATTGAAAGTACAGTATTAGCGATAATTAGAGTTGAGTTGATTAATAGAAAGTTTATGAATTTTGTATGATTAGAGTGAAATAAAGAACTTGTATAAAAAGTATTTAATATTGTGTTTTAAATAACGAACCAAGAGCCACGCTCGCAACAATATAACTGGATCAGCATTTTTATCAATTTTTACTCGTTACGCTGTTGGAAATAATATCAAAGCAGAAATGATAAGTTTAACACCATTAGCAACAACAACAAAAGGAATAGATATTCACAATGCAGTTGTAAATGCACTTGCTGAAAAAAACATAGATCCTTTTAAAATTGTTTCTGTAACGATTGATGGTGCTCGCAACATGACTGAAGAGGTAAATGGGTTTGAGAGCTCTTTTGCTCAGCTCGTTGGACATTCAATTCATGGGTTTCGATTGTATCATACATCAGCACGCAATTAGTCAAATTTTATATCTGCACGCCCTCTAAATAAACGAAAATTTTCTCAATTATTAACTGAGGTAAATTGAGTGTACGATGTGGTGAAGAGTTCTTCAAAGATTCGTTGTTTGTTTAGATGAAGTTAGACTTTTTTTTTAATTAACAAGAAATTAATTGAAAAATATAACTAATTAATGGACATTCAAATTCAAATTCAAATTCAAATTTATTTCATTAGGATGCTACAAGTGTGGGATCTGGCAACGCCATACCATACAACCTTCGTTCTAAAAGTGTTTGAACAGGGATGTGTGCTAGCTCACCTAGAAGTAGTGATTAAGTAAGTAAGAAGAAGAATAAGCTTTAAGTTGAAAAGTAACAATAAGAAAGTTGTGAAGAGAAGGTAGGAAAAGTTGTCTAGAGATAGAATAAAGCTAAACTGGTTAAAGAAATATAGTTTAAATAAAAGCTGTGTAATAAAGTTAAAGCTGTTAATAGAGATAAAAGTTGTAAAAGAGTCATTGAACTCTAATCTCTATAAAGTTATTATAAAGTTGAGCGACGTCAAACAGATTTCCAATATTGATCATATTGGAAATCCATAGAAGAAACCATTAATAAAAGTAAAATAAGAATTCACTAATACTCGTGTTTTCTTTTGTATCTTGCTGAACTGGGATAATCCTACATTTTGAAGTGCGATGAGCGGATTAATTTGTGGGAACGAAAACCCACACAAGATTACAATCTTTTATCTGCATCATTAACAGGAAGTGGCTTACTACAATGGTAAAAGGAAGCCTAAACTAAACGTAAAACTACATAAATAATATACCTGATCAAGATAATACAGGATCAAAAATTGAATTAGACTATATCTAAAGGCATTACATTACGGAGTGAAACTACTAAAACAACATAAATACAATAAAAAATAAATAAATAAAAATAAAATAAAGATAAAAGACAAAAAAAACAAAAACAAGAATAAAACTATGCTAATCTATGCAAAGATGTGTCACTGCAAGAAAAACAGAAAAAAAAACAAATTCAATTAAGAAAATCAGTTACAATTTTCCTGAATGTGCCGATAGTTCTGGCTCTTTGAACGTTATGGGGCAATAGATTCCACAGACGAGCTAGTTGAACAATGTTAGAACCCTCATAAATAGCAGTACGAAATCGTGGTATCGAGAGTTTATAACCCCTGGTTGACCGTAGACATTGAAAGGATTTCAAAACTCATGTGTTTGCTGACTTGTCTTCGCACTTAAATGAATTAAATTTGAAACTGTAAGGTGGTAATAAGACTATTATTAAAATGTTTGATATAATTAAAGCTTTCGAAACTAAATTAGAAATTTTTAATAGGGACTTTATTTCGAAAATACGAGTATATTAACATTTCCCAAACACATGTAAATTCTTTACAAATAATTTTTTTCTTCCACATATGCGTGTGAATCAGTTTTTTTTTCTAAATTGAATTTTATAAAAAAAACAAATTTTGAAATAGAATGACTGAAGAGTCCAGCGCAGCATGAGTCTGTGGTATGATGTTTGTTCTGTCAATTTTGATACTAGTAATATATTCCTATTTTTCATAGTCCCCCTTTTTCTTGTACGTTTTGGAAAATTAAAAATAATTTTAATTACATATTTTGTAGCGTTGGTCATTTTTTTGTAAACTTAACTTTTTATTAAAAAAAGCAAAAAAAACCAAGCTAGAAAGGCTTTTTATTTTATCTGGAAAAAATATAAAGCCAGCTTGACTTTTTATTTTTTTGAGCTGAAAGTAACAGGCTTTGAAGCCGGAAGTATAAAAAGGAAAGTTGGCTTCTTATTTTCAGTGACCGAATCAGTTATGAATTTTTAAGAAAAAAGCTTGATTTACTTGTTATTCCTGGCCAGTAATAGTTTTGAAGTTAGAAAAGCAAGCGCAACGGCTTGATACTTTTTTTCAGTAAAAATATAAAAAGCGAACCCAGGTTTTTATATTTTCTTGTCAAGCTGGCTTTTTATTTTTGCCAGATAAAATAAAAAGCCTTTCCAGCTTGGCTTTTTTAGCTTCAAATTATTATCGGTCAGGAATAACAGGTAAAGTTGGCTTTTTTCGTAAAAAGTCATAACTGATTCGGTCCCTGTTTTTCTTAATTAGAAACTGTCCGGAACGCCAGCAACGCGATAAGTAATATTTGTAATTTTCTGGCACGCGCACATAAACAAGTTCGTCACCGCTGATTTAGGGTTACTATTATTGATGTTTTAGTCAAGTTTTTTTTTTAATATACGTTAAACAGGTACAGAATTTTTGCAATTTTCAAATCATTTTCTCTTTTTCTATATTTCTCTCCTTTCGATTTTGCATATATGTTCATTACTTAACACGCATGTGGCGCAATAGCTACAAGTTGCTTTTTTAGCATATCTTACCAAATTTTATGGCACATACGGTATTCAGCACAACTACCCGTGTGATATCACCTCTAAAATATTTTATACACCTTACCTAGCATTACACAATAAAAGGGTTAATATAATATATAAGCATCAGAAAGTATAACACAGCAGAAAAGCTAATCCAATTTTTTTTTAATTGGAGTATTTAATACCTAGATCCTTTTTAAATGCTTTCTTTTTGAATCCACCACCCATTTCTTTTAAATTTAAGAATCTGAAAAAGCACATCGGAAAGGCTTCATAGACAACACAAACTGTAATAGGATTATACGGATGCAAATAACACTTTTTCGTTGAATGACCTTAAACTGAACATACATATGTACGTATACTTGAATTTGCATAAACAATTTTTTTATCTCCAAACCCTGAACTAAATCCAATGTGTAATAATGAAATTCTTCAATTTGCAATTAAGTAGATTAGTCAGGTCCTTCAAACCGAATAAATCCAGCAAAGGATTTGTTGTGCTTACGTGACTATTATGTGTATGTATACATATGTATGTATCATTTAAGAATTTCTTAAAGTTTGAATAAAAGTAATCGGCTTATCACCATTCTTATCATAGTAAGCCAAAAATTTCTCTTTGCTAAGCACAAAAGCAGGGAAATCGGAATTGATGCATTCTTAAACCCCCTGAAAAAAAAATTACTAAAACTGCAGGCATATGTTATACGTATGTATTTTCCCGAACAGTTAGAGTAATAAGATCTAATAGCAAAAGGCATTTTACTTCTACTATATATATTTCACACCCAAGCCATCCATTCACAGTACATACAATCATCCACCCCCTCTTGAGTTGGTTTGCTTTAGCAATTCTCATGAATGAAAGTATTTCAACTTCTCTGCAATATATACTCTATACTACCACCTTCTTGACAGTTAAGTGGCAGAAGCATTACAAATATGCCCCCAAAACAAGCGCCTAAGTAAATTGTAGGTGCGGGAAACATCTTTCAGTGTTGGAATATTTAAAGTGTCTAGACCTCCACGATAGAGCATCAAAATAGGGCAGCAAATGTGTTGGCTATAGCTTAACACCTGTACTACAAGTTGTTTACACTTTGAGGCAATCTTATTAGCTATAGAAATCATTAGTGAAAGGTATAACCAGCTGCATCGGTCATTTGGTAAAGAGTTTAAGAGGTGAGAATTGGCAATTGATTAGCAGGAATCAAAGGTGCTAAAGAATCAATCGAAATCAGCAAGAGTGTTCCTTGATAGGTAGTAGCTTGAATATTTAAGAGATTGTCGGAAATATTTATGGATTCCTGGGGATATGAACCAGCTCGCGCGGCCTTTACAAATAAATTTTGTTAAATGCATTTGTTTTGGTTTTTTCAATTGAAGTGAAATGATGTGTACACACGTATACTTATGTATATGATGTTGTAAATAAATATTATGAAATTATTATTAGTTTTGATTGAAAGTTGTGTATCAGATGTATCAGATGCTAAGTATTCATCTGCCGCTTAGAACGTTAATGAACTGATGAAATGTCGGCATATCACTCACTAGTCTAAGCAAACAGCCCAATATTGCAACTCCCAGTATATATTTTAATAATATATCTTTTTAGCTATATTCTCCTTTATACGCCTTTTTGTAGTTCTTAACTTGCTTGACTGAATTTTTTTTAATTTATCTGTAAACATACCTGGAAATAAAAAATTAAAAAAGCGGTCAACAGTAATAAATAAATAAAAGTCCAAAAAAAGTTTATGCACTTACTTTGTTTTTAATCCATTAATGCCCAGTAAATGTATTTCGCCAAATTATAGCGAAATTTTGAGACGTAGGTAATTGCCTTAGGCACTCTACCCTAGACAGACGGGCTAAATCAATTTTTCAAAAATCTAATTACCCAAGAGTTTTTGAACTAATTCTGTCAATTTTTATATGTAATTGACAGGACATTTTTATGCCCTAGATGAAATCTATAGGGTATACCATGGTACAAGGAATATAAGATATGCTGGTATTTGAACGTGTTTTCGCCATCTTGAAAGCTTTAAGCTTTTTATGACCTCAAAACGAGCCACTTTTCTTGCCGATGGCATTAGGTTAAAATGTGCACAGTGAATGAATGCATAAAAGGCATTTTAATAACAAATTAATCAGATTTGCATTTAAAGTGGACTATATCCTTACATACAAGTCGACTTAACCAAAATATCATAGATAATTTCTTTAGTGCCTTAAGATCTAAAGGTGGTTTGAATGACCACCCTACTACTACAGATTTTAAGTATACATAGATTTAGATCATACTTATTAGGTATGTTCCATTTAAAAACGTATAAAAATCTTAGAAAAGTTGTAATTTACTTTTAACATTTTGTTATCGTAAACTATCTATATTTCTCCTACTTTAATTTCCTATTTTCGTTGAGTTTAAATTTTTTTTTAAATTAGACTACAAATTTATATATTTGCAATGAAAATATTCTATGTTAAGTGGGTATCTTTGAAGAAGTTGATTCTGAAAATCCAACATTCGATTGGTTTTCACAAAATCAAGATTTTGTTTTAAGAGTAGTCATTAAAAGCTGTAGATTAGAACTTGCAGGGATCGGCTCTTGAAATTCGTTAAGAAGGAAGGCTAAATTACCGTACTAAGCATTTAAATAGAAAGGAAGAATGAAATAAACGTACAAGGAAAAGAAATAAAATAAAATAATCATTTGAACAGAAAATGGTATTTAGTTCATTTATTCTTATGTTCATTTGTAAAAGTGGCTCGTTATGATGCCACAGAAAGCTTTAAAGAGCTTTCATTTCATACTAGCATACCGTATATTCTTTGTACCATGGAGTATACTAAGTTTGTCATTCCATTTGTAACAACTCGAAATAAAGATAACTCCAGAGCGCGTGTAAGAGCTGAAATTTTGTACGCAGACTTTAAAAAAAAATGAATTAAGTTCATGGTGTTTCCATAGTAATAGGAAATAAAATTTGAAAAATGGAATTAATCGGGCGGCCTTTTCTTGGTGTTACCATATAAAAATCTAGGTTTTTTACGGATACTGTGAAAACGATCAGTCCTAGAAATGTTTATTGCACTAAAACTTCTTCAGAATATGAAATCCTATAAAATTGGTTATAATCATTATTTCTGTACGACGAACCGTTCTGGAAATATATATGCGAAAAACCACTGCAAAAATAAAAATTACTAAAATGGGTGACCATACGAAATTTCATATGGGCATTCATCTAGGGTATCATAAGAATTGGTCTTAGACCAATTCTAGCTTTTTTAATTGTTAATAATGAAAATTCAAATATAACGGTAAAGCTATTTTTGAATATTCTAATTACGGACGAATGATCATTGGTTTTGCCTGTCTGCCTAGGGTATTACTTGTGGTATTACATTATTAAAAAAATAAATATTGCCCGTATGACAACTTAAAGGTATTTTTTTTAGGCTGGCAGATTATCCTGCCAATGGGAATTTAATGAATCAAAACAAAAAATAAACCAACATTAGTGTCAATGGAAATAAAAATTATTAAATTCAAAATATAATTGTAAATTAGCTTACAATGTTTTTAAATTATTAAAATACACGTATTATGGAAAATGACACTCTGGATGCAATGGAATGTTGCATTTTCGACATAGGTATACGGTATACAATCCAATGGTATATGAAGTCGTACTATCTAATTGCAGATTGTGCTGGCCCCAATATTTGAAACCGTGAGGTTCGTCCTATTTGATGTTTTCAGTAGACTGTTAGCTTATAACGCGCATTATTTCTGAAAATTAACCAACGGCATGTTTCCCTTCAATATTCTGTATAACAGCCGTGCGTGTACTACACTCGCATTCACATCCCAAGCAAACAATGGGTACCGCCATTTTTTCGACCGTATATGTACGTACAGGGTATCATCCTATCCGTTTCTTATATGAAGCGCTAGTCTGCGGTTGTTGTAATTCTATAAGCCGTCTTATCGCCGAACTTCATCTTTTAACTGTCACAAGAGGTCTAATTTTCTATATCATCAATAAAGGCCGTTTCCATATTGCCCCGCGTTTTTTCATGAACACCGTTTTGTTTGAAAAAATAGCTCCTTCATTCTATTCTCTCTCATAGTTCCCCTTAGCATTACTACAATTCCCTTCTCTGAGCGGTAAGAGAGCTAGATATGTAAATAAATTGTCAAAAGATAAATAGGATCCCGAACTGATGTTTGCCTTATTTACAAGACTTGTTCCAACACCGAAACCTTTTCCAGTGGTATCGAACTAAATGCTAGCACCACAATATGGCTCTGAATGCACTATGTATCCAGTTGAAAATCAAAATAATCACAATTTAAAACGAAATCGAATCGGTTTTCCCCGTATAAACGTCTTCGTGCCATGCTTTCCATTTATGGCACCATGCTTTCATCGTACTGATCAGAAAGAGCGATCTTAAATTGCTGATTTAGTGTGTCAAATATGGGACGCACTTTATAATACAGAAATACAGATCATTGGCAACTTGATTTTCAGCTAAATGAAGTCTTCTCATAATATTATCAAATGCATATCGACTCATTGATGCAGACACGAACAGGAAAAAAATAACTAGAAACTCTAAAGTTTCCTTAATACCAAAAGCAGATCCACTAGAATAAATAGTTGAAAAATGAATTTTTGTCGTAATTGCAATTCATGTGCATGTGTTAGAAATTTATCTCTTTTTAGTCAGCTGAAAGAATAAAATGAAGATAGTATATAATATCGTTCGATCTTGTTTGCACATACGCAGAATATCAAACCAAAATCCAAATTCCAGCCACATGAAATAGCAAATCGTGCAGTACCTTTTGTCGGAGTGATGTAATTCAATCTGAGTTGATGTTGCTATCGGCAATCTCCTATCTAAGAATTGCCTTTAGACATATTTTGCATGTTATTTCTGAATGAAAAATGCTTTCATTTACAAAAAAAAAATACCTCTATCTGTATTAAAATACTTAAATATGTGTATTTATGGCAAATCCGGATACTCACAGTAGGAAATCCTACAATTTTATGAATTCTGTTTACTACCTATTATCTCCCTGCAGGTGTTCAATAAAAAATGTTCCGAAAATAGCTACCCATTTCGTATGGTTTCTTTAATATTTACCTGTTAATAGAAAAAAAATCATTAAAAATTTTTACGATGTTTTTTTTTTTTGTGCTTTAATTCATTTGAAACAATTGCTAGAAGTAAAATTATATAATTCGGATAATCTAAAATTTCAAGTTACATTTATACATCCATGTACAACCTGTATTCGAAAATTGTGCTATATTTTGACTACTTTTAGGAATAAGGCAATATAATTTCAATATTCTGAATATATGAACATACTTGTGGGAATTGGAAAAAATTATTTTATCACCCCCGCAAATCGCGATCGAAATTCGGGCCTTGAGATTTTACTTGTGAACCACTAAAGACTTATCAGATTTACCTCTCTAAACTTCACTTTTCATGTAGAGGCTTCGAACTCACATAAAAAATGTGCACGAGGTCTGATTCTATATCAATTGTACTGCATAACTGCGGCGGCCAAGCTGGGTGAACATATACCTGTATATGTGCCCCAACAAGGAACGCAGCGCCGCTCAGTTCTCCCTGTAAACTCCTCAGTCGGAGTCATTGCAACGCAGTAGGCTTCGGCTTGTTGCAGCCGAAACCTTTGCGTGCTATTACCTTCGTCAGGGAAGGGGGGTACTTCGATTGAAGTTGACATGCAATGGCCTGCCCTGCAGTTGGGCCAGGCCAATTTGCAAAACATTTTTGCCGGCGTTGACGTCCTGGTTCCACGTGATACGACAGTTTTTATAGAACTGGTACCTGTGTGGAGACCGAGACGGCTTCGCTGGCTCAAAGCAAATGCTGCACAACGTCGTTGTGCGAAACTCATCTACTTCGAGGACAGAACAATGTGCTTTGAGTGCCCGCAGCAATTTCGTGTGTGGAGTCCGCACGTAGCCACATATTGGCGAATTTGCGGCAATTTTGGTCGAACCAATGCACACTAGAGTTTCACGAGTATTGTTCGTGATTTCTTTCACCAAGCGATGCATTTCTCGTTCTGTGCAAATATATTGCATGAAGCGCAAACGTGCAACTTTACGCTGCCCATACACCTCTTGACGTCGCGAAGAACATTGCAGGCGTTCTTTGGTGTACGCCAAATAATCCTGTTGCATGGAGGATTGTGTGCTCGTTACTGCACTTGTAGGAAGCGATTTCGTGTACTTCGCCAACGAAACTTTGCGTGCATAGATAGACGTGTTGTAGTGGAATGTCGAACTCTTGATTTTTGTTAGATCAACAGGTTCGAATTCATTCGGTTTTCGTACACCGCCAGCGATCAGCCGACAACCAGGATCAAATCCAACAAGTTGCTTATAATAGCCGGATTGAAATTTAGCCCGGATATCGCGCATCGTTTTGTCGTCTTCTACTTTATAATTATTTATTTTCCGGCGTTTTACCGCTGGTAGTGATGGTGCTACTGCCACTCCTTCTTCATTGAAAAGGTCATCGCTACACTATCTGTGCAAATAGACCAATCGAATTCTTTACGCCCTACCGATGTCGGTAGTTTAAAGTATTTCGGCCATTCTTCCTCACGAACAAAGTTTTTAAAAAGACCCTTATACAATCTTAGTCCGCATAGACGTTTCCAGAGCGCATATGAATCGTAGCGCACATGGTGCAGCCCATGCTTGTACATTGGAATGAGAGCAAAATTTTTCAAGTTATTTGCCTCGTTGTACCGTTGCAGCTTATCAAATATCTGCAAATGATTGTGTGGTTGTTGCTCAATGTAGTAAAACTTGACATCATCATCAACATAAACAAGATGTTCAGTCATTTGCTGCAAGAGTTTCGCTTTCGGCACAGATGTACTTTGACGTTTGAACAAATAATCTAACGTTGCATAAATTTCTCGTTTATCTCTTGAGAAACGATATAAGAATTTTCTAATTTTTGGGTACGCATGCATCCAAATGTTGTTGTTGAACACCGTCTCGTATTGCCTGGCGTCAAACTTAAAAAGATTCGCTCTGTGAGACATATCGTACAACCCGTCTTTGATGTATTTGCCACGTAAACTTTTATACGCCGGGTCAGCGGCATATTTGGCCTTGCTGCCCTTCATCAGATCGTAATAACAGTCTAAAAATTTAATTTCTCCAAAGTCTCCGAAAAGTGCAGAAACTTCCGTAACGTCAGACTGTATTTTCTCACGCAGTTTTTCGTTCTTACAGTTCTGTACAAATCCCATCTTTACGTTTGAATATATTGTTGTTGTTGTTGTTGTCTCGCTTTCAGTTGGCGCACACTTCCGTTTTGCTACGGGTCCGGGGTTACTCTCGACACCTTCCCAGGTGAGGTCCCGCAAAAAGGGATTTATAGAGAGTAACCCGAAAACTCTCCTCTTAACGTCGTTTGGCATTTTTAGAGGGGTGCCACCCTCATAAAAAAAGAAAATTTGCATTTTGTTCCCACGAGTAGCTAGGGAATAACAGTCACCTGCAGGAGAGCCCCGCGTGCTACAGGAAGGCCAGTTAAAACCGGAGGTCACCTGGTATCCGGAGTTTGCATACCTGCGACTAAGCGCCGACTTAGCCATGCAGCCCTCGGCATATGCTACCTTGGCTTGGGGTCCAATTTACTGCCGCTAAGCAGAAGGAATGAACATACCACTGGCAGTTGCTTCAGTAAAACGAGAATCCAGTTTGGTGTCTTGCGACCCTTACCTTCTTCCCGATCTACTTAGTCTCATGCCAGGCACCTATACTTTTAGCCCAGCCGAAGCTAGATTGGCCACCTCGTAGAGGTAGTATAGGCACTTGTCCAGGACTACAGATTAACTACTTCTGCTCCTGAACCGGACCTGCATTACTGCGAAAAGGCTAGTTAAAACCGGAGGTCGCCAGGCATCCGGAATCGCATTGGAACTATGCAAAGCGTCAGTACTTCTTTTTCTCTCTATATTCTAAGACTTTTTCATAGGCTAATTGTTGAAAATTAATGTCTGTCTATTTACATCCTTCAATAAATGATTTTTTTCTAGAAATTAATTCGCTTATGCCAGAATTTTGAAACCAAGATCTTCATTTATATGACTTAAAAATTTAATTCATTCCAATCTTATTTTTTTCGGTAAACTAGACATAGGTATTTCATCATTTATTGCATATTTTTTTGTAAATTCAGCTACGTCTCTGTTATATTTTCCTCTGTTATATATATACAATTGGGCTGCTTTATCTTGCAGAGGGTCCTCTGTATTGGGCGATGAGAGTAAAAGTTGAATAGACATTAAAAGTGATTCCAATGTGAGTGCAGGATTGTACGACCCCTTTGGTGGCATTTGAAGCAAATCCAGACATATATTTCCATCTGATAAACGTAAAAAAAATTAAATATGAATATTTGAAACAAAAACACAAATGAAAGACTTACTGCTATCGATGTTTGGATGAAAGACTGGCGTTATAAATTTTACTATTGGTGGATTGAATGGATAGTGATCTCCAACTTGTACGCTGAGCTTAAAAATACCATCTTCATACGGTGTTCCTTTTGGACCGGGTATTTTAGCTTCCAGGGATGAAAAATTGTCGTCGGATTTCATTTGACAAGATATTCCTTAGAAATAATATAAATTATAACTCTTCTCTCACTATACTATACAATAAATTATATAAAGATAATATCTCCCTAAGTTCTCTGTACCATACTTTCCTATAAATTTTCACGATATATTTCGTAATGGTAATACCTTGTATTCTATATAACTTGCATAGACAATAATAAAATAGCTCGATATAAATCATAAATTTTAAAATATTTAATAGGTGAAGTCGACACATTCGAAAAATTGTATTGAAGTCGAAATGAGATGCGTTCTTACACGGCAATTATAAAAACTTTCTCATCTATAACAAGATATTTTGTATTTTGAAAATAATAGTATACGGTTATCACCAATAAATACTTAAGGACACGCCATTTTCTTCTGTGAATGAGCTTTTTAAACTATTTTCTCTGAATATGCTTAATATGCTTAAGAAAAAATACAAAAATTGCAAAAAACAGTTTCATTCTTGGTAAATGTCATTTTAAACTACGAATTTGAATTCTTAAATTCAATATAAAAATTGTTGTTGATAATGTGTTTTTGAAAAATAGTAATTAAATGAAAAACTGAATCCGAAATTTTGACTATAAAGGCATACATTTGCAGGGGCAGCAGAAGGGACGTAATTCTTTGTTTTTATTTAGAAAAAAAAATTAATCTAAAAGAAATTTTGACGATACCATAGATGAATGCCGTCAAAGTTATTGTTCGCATTCCTTTCTTAACCGGTTAGTCAGATGATAAAAATAATTGAAGCCAATTTCAGTGATTTACATTCCGAAGAGCTTTTCACTGCATTAAAAATGAGTAGGATCCCTTTGCCAGTAGCTGAAAGATCTGAATTTTTGTGTGACAAAAAATTGTGTGAAGAATTTGAACGATTTGGGCAATTCGTGAAAATGTAGTTTAATTACTGCGAACGACCTAATTCATAATTTGGACAAAAATTAGTTCTTCTGTTGTGAATTAAGCTGATTATTTAGTGGTGAAATACGTTAATGTTTTTGATCGAACAACAGTCATTTATATTAATAGAATTGTATAATACACAGTAAACTGGAATACACACTATCGTCCAGATTTAACAAACACGGTGACTCTGATCTAAGTACCACGGCATGAAGGCATTAAGGGCAACGAGAATGCGGACCGCCTTGCAAAGGAAGGAGCCAAATCTCTGTTTATTGGCCTTGAGCCTGTCTTTTGACACCCAAAAGTCACATTTCAGCTCAGATCACACTTTGGAAGGACAGAACTAAAAAACACTGGGAAAATACCCCGGTGCTGAAACAACCGAAGAAATATATAAAGTATTCGCAACAGAGGACATCCTCAGCAGAAAGGGACTAAGGCTCATAACGGGCTTACTTACTCTGAGCACTGCCCACTTAGGTACCATCTTAAAAAGATGGGGAAGGTCGATGATGAGATCTGTCGCTTCTGTATGGAAGACGATGAAACCGCTGAACATGTCCTGTGTGACTGTGAGGCTCTGTGCCGCATAAGACTAAGACATCTAGGGAAGGCATCCCCATTGCCAGAGGATGTCGGAAAAGTGGCGCCCAAGAACATCATAGGCTTTATAGCTTTATTAAAGATCTTAAGGTCGAATGGGCGCCCTAGGGCATTTAGGAGTAATGTCACAAAAGATCTTATAAGTCGCAGTGACTAGATAAGAGACGCGAGTCCTGTCTGCACCCCTTCCTCTTCCCCCGTTATTAATAATAATAATCGTCCAGATTCGGGCCTCCAATTTCTGTGATACTTTAAAGTACCTGCTATTACTTCGACAATATTATATGTATTTTTAATTTTTCTTTCATATTAACATTTTGTAAGCTAAAGCGAACTACTTCTGTTTATACTTATATTGAAATGATATCGTAATAATTATTGCATTACATTACAATTCAGAACATTTTCATTAGATTTATTAATCTTCACAAAATTTAAAATACTATTTACAAAGATCGTTCAACTTAATCGTTGAAAAATGCCAAAATAGAACTTGATAAACTTTGGGGCAAGATTTTGCAGGTTTAGTGTTTTGTAAGAATTAAAGAGATATGGCGGTACCTTGATCATTTTCTCTATACTTTCAAAAATTTGTGCATTTCTGTGCACCCTACACGTCAATTCAACTCGGAAACTCCTGTGGTCTATACTACACTTCATGAAACCAAAAGAACACAGCTACCGTCTCTGATTTAATACAAGTACATATCAATAAAAATATTCAGGGTGTGTGTAAATTGAGCTCTAGTAATTTTGTCTCCAAATAAATACTTACTTCACCAGACAGACTTCTCCCAACTAATTTTCAGTGGTCTAAAAATTGAAACGTCTCCTGCATCGTGTAGAGTTGGGATATAAACATATTAGAATAATAAAATAATAATAAAACTTCCGTTGTTCTCCACCTAGAGTCAGAATTTTACCATTTGATGGTTCGATATACTATCATGGATGGCACGACGTATCCAGATGACGTAAACGAAAACATCACGGTTAAGTTCTCTGACCATGATCCGTTTCTTAGATAATACAGAGTTTAAAAAGCTTAAAATGGTCTTGACTAATAGCATGTTGTCTAAAACATTACCTTTTTCTAATAATTGGACATCATAGAAAATTAGTTTCGTCATCAAATACGTTTAGGCTTCATTATATCCAGATATTCCTTCCTTTCGATGTAGCTCTTTACATTTACAAAGCAGTATCTCGTGTCGTTTTCAGATAGCTATCAGCTAGCATGGCATCTGCCGTCCTTGCAGTCAGTTTTGGGTTATACAATTTTTCACCGGGCATATTATTATAAAAATGATTGTCTCTAGGCGCACTGTAAGAAACTTTTTGACTACAGCTTGGACGTCTTGTTTTCGTCGAGGAAATCCTTTTTCCAGATTTGAGAGCAGCCATTAACAAAAAATTTTTCTTCCTCGTTAGAGAGTATGGAATGAGGATTTTTTATCATTCCTCGATGAATATTAAATAATTTTAAGCTTTTTGTCTTTTTCGGTATAAGATTTCTTCTTAGAAATTTTTTATACAATCTGATTTGGAGGTAACGACAAATAATTTATATAAAATTGATTAAAATTTGGCTTGAAATTGGGCGGAAGATTTTTAGTGAGAAATCCTTGATCTGCTAGCTCAAATTAGAAGATGTCAATATTTCTATTCAGTATTGAACACCCAATAAATTCTATGTAAATTATAATTTTAGAACTGTAGAAGCACATCTACATACACTACCTTCAAACTTTGAGATACAAAAATCTTTCTAGGTAAAACGGTAAAAAAAAACATCCCAAACGAAGTGTCCACTTTAGAGATTGCACAACTGAATTTCGATTGTTGTAAACAATGAGGGCGTTAAAAAGTAATTCTAAATTTCTAATAGGTTTCAGCTAGGTACATATACATGCTTTTATAGTGGATTTCATCAACAGACTTTACATAATGAACAATGAAATGAGCTCCAATAAGGTAAGGGAGTGCAAAGCTGGGTAGTTTTAGTTTTTTTGCACGATAAAATTCAAATTCAAAATTTATTTATTAGACTCAGACATAAGCGATAAACCTTGGGTACTTACGAATTCATTGTAATAATCCCTTCAGATTCCATAATTAAATTTATATAGCATCGTTGACCATTTATTGTTTAAACGATAGTCTGGATCAAAGTCTATATATTACAAATTAATAGTATTCATTCAAAAACGTTGTATTCTGTAATATCAAAATGTGAACTGCTTTGGTTTTGAGTAATTCAAAATTATTGCGAATTAAGATTTTATGGCAATATTGCCATCCGATGGTTACCGAACATAATTTCCCGGGCTTGAATATGTTACCGGATATCCATCATTCAGAAGCTTCAACTATCTGTCCTGAAACTTTACTTGTCTTATTTTATTTTAAGCTATTTGCCAGATGCACTGTGCACTGGACTGTGCTATATTGTACTGCACTGTAATGTATATTAAGCTACTACTTCTATCTTGTTATATTTTATACTGTACTATATATTAAGACTAATGTTATTCTCATTTATTATTTGTTTTGCTAATATGTAAATCTACTATGTAACTTTCTAAGATGTGACCAGCGCTATGCTTGCCTTTGGCACGGGTACTCAAATGCTTATGTTTACGTAATTAATTTTAAACATAAACATTTATTTATTTGAGTGCCCGTGCCAAAAGTACTAATTTACTTGTAGTAACCGCAACAAATAAGGTAAATAAAAATTACATGCGTATAGTCCTACCCTACCATGATTTTTCGATGAACTATTTAGCTGCTTTAATTCAACAGGTATACGCTTGCATCTAAAATCGAATTTTTTCAATTCAATTCAATTCAATTTTATTGTAAATGATTCCATACATTTTGTAAATTATTTGTGTATTTACATATTCTTATTCCATATTTCAGTCTAAAACCCACTCAGACAGCACAGCTGGTATGAGAGTTGGGCGATTTGATATAAATATATTATAGTATAATATGCATTAATTCTAGGTTAATCAGTCCTAATTTCATGTTTCATGTTATAGCTAGTAATTTTTTTAATTGCACTTATAGATTTACAGATTGATTAAGAAAATAAAAAACCATAATGGTCCCTATTTTGACTTATTATTTACGGTTGATTTATACTATTTCCTATTTTACATTTCAGTTTTTTGTAAGAACAGTGATTATTTTTACATTATACATTTAAGAGAGAATTTATGAGAGAATTTATGATAGGTGATTTTTCATCATCTTTACAAACATTGATTTTGTTGGTGCTGATTTAATATTTTCCGGCAGCGCGTTGTATATTTGACCAGCAGTGTTTAGGAGGCATTGTCGCCGCCTTTCAGTCCTTGACTTACTTACTCATTATTTTAAAACATAAAACTGCAAAATCCTCTCAAGGGTTCGAATTTTAAGTTAAAAACTGCGCGTACTTAAAAACATCTGACTTTGACATATGCTATCAAGCAAAAAGCGGAGTAAAATAGAAGGTGTGTTAGTACTTGAACTCGATTGTTCGCACAATGTTTAAATTAATAAAGAATTCAACAAGCCCACAGAGGATAAACCAAAATAATAGAACTTTGGCGGCGAGGAACCACAATCAGGAATATTTCACCTATAGTTAAGGAGACTAAATTTATTTTCCTAAATAAAATGTTCCCAGTTTTATAAAAATAAGAGAACGTTAAACATAATTGTACACATATGCTATGCATTGACACAAATCTATTACATTAATTTTGCCGACAAACTTTTGACAGTTTGAAAATTACCGCATAAGGAAATGGGTTGAGAGCAATACTAACTGAGGAGATTATTTTATAAATAATTAAAATAATTAATGTATTGTCACTTAATGTTTTACATACGTTTAGTCCTCGGAACATTAATCATAATCACATGCTTACTTGGTGATAATTTCGTCGAATTAACACGTCATCCGCTGTTGCGAGCACTTTGTGATAATGGAGTTCACGCAATTATTGGTGCTATTTCAGGAATAACATTTGTTATACATTTCCATGATAGACTATCTAACACGGCAGGATGGATATTAATATTCACTTGCTTTGTTACATCATCATTTATCGATTTAGATCACTTTATAGAGGCCCGAACTCTCAGTCTTGAGGTAAGAAAGAAATATAAACAAGTTTTCTTGCACAAAACAAATTTCTTTTACTTTTACAGAAGGCGACCAGCTTAACACACCGTCCATTTTTGCATTGTTCAACAATCCCATTAGTGCTCTTTCTTACATATATCGTTACGTCCTGTCTAAATTACTTTAAAACAAGTCTAATGTTGGCTGTAGTTTGCATTGCTTTTTTCACACATCACACACGGGATGCCTTTCGCAGAGGTTACTGGTTCTGTCCTTTCGGATATACAGAAAAAATTTCTAATGTTTTCTACGTCATTCTGACTGCACTAATTCCATATATTATATTATATACGTACACAATTTGCAAGAGCATTTTTGTCCAGAACTATATGACTGACAAGATGTACGACACCAGAGCCGACAAGACAAGATACACAATTGTGTAGATTTATAGTTTCCAGCTCAATCTTCCAGTTTTAGAATTAAGAAAAAGTTTTGTGATATCTATAGCTCAAATGATGTTACTTGTTGATAGGAAAAGGAAAAATAGTTTTGTAGAAATATATTAAATTTTTGCCTAATCATCTAGAAAATGTCTTTTTTTTCTTGAAATACTCGAAAAGCTTGTCTTCATGTTCTTAAAACACTTTATTCAAAAAAATGGGTTTAGTTTTTTTCTTCAACTTGACTAGTTTAATGGTAAATGCATTTAAAATTCATGTAATCCAATTATAATAATATCATTTGGAAATAATTAACCTGTATCCTCAGATGTGTAATCTGAAGAATCATTTGAGTTATTTGCATTTTCAATAGAGCAAATCCGTTTAATAATTTCATTCTCAATTGCTTTGCCATTGTCTGTGCTTTCGTCCATTTGTACATATTCAACTGTTATCTTATCCTTATCATCTTTGGGTTTGTCTTTCTGTTCCTTTGGAGATTTTTTTGCAGCCTTTGTATTTTCCACGATACTAGAAGCGTCCTCATCTTCAGCCTCCTCAGCAAAGCTATTTCTTTGCGGTAAAGCTTCTGCATATGCATTTGGATACTGTTGACTGATTTTTGTCTTGATATTACGGATTTTTTTAAAAATATAATCAAGATCTTTTTTCATTTCACTAAGCAGTTTAATATGCTTCTTGAAATCTTCCCCAGCTGATTTGAGGCGACTAGCACTAAGAGCATTACAGTTAAGTAACATTTCATTTGTCTTCTCAAACCTTTGCAGCCTGCAAAATAATATATTTTAAGTTTTATAATTAAGAAATTATTACAATCGTTCTGATTACATTTGTTTTTGTGCCCTTATCATTGACTCCACATCCCCCTGGTTTACAACTCCAGCAAGTCCTTGAACAAAAACTTCTGCAGCAGTATAATTCTGGAAGCACTCTATACTAAATTCGCTTTCCGGTGTTCCGTGGACTCCTCCTAACCGTCTAGAGTGCATAGAGCTGCTCATTTCAGATGCCATTTTGAATATATTTTAAGCATAGAAGCTTTCTTTACTTTTTTACAAAATTAGTGATTCCAAATCAAAACAATGCTAGAAATCAATTCTCTCTTCTTCTTTGCTAATGACAGAACTTGCACAAGCCAGAGCAAGAAAATGCTTAATGAGAAAAACTCCACTCAAATTTAACGAGTGAATCTCCAACGGAAAATTTCCTTTTCATTTTGTTTCGAATTCCGTTCAACTAGAGCTTACACGGTGCAGTAGATAGAGAGTTGGAGTCGGAGGCAGAAATCCCTCCCCCTCTCGGTACAGAGAATACAAGGTATATAAATAGTGAAATTTATTTATTATAAAAATCTTTGTAGTTGTAATATTTTAAGTCTTTTTAATTGTTATTTATTTTTCCCGGACTATAATGGAACCCACACTTGTTAAATTTTCAATTTATTTGTGCGCTTTCATCGTTACTGGTTAATGCCATCTGAAAGCAAACATGGATTTGTGAGCTAGTTACAAATTAAGAAATACAAAAGAGAAAATTATGTCTCGTTAGCTAAGTGGTAAGGGAAGTCGCCCGGCAAGTGGAAGGTGGAAAACTTCATAAAATTCTTCTATGACTGATTCTAATAAGTGTGGGTTCGATTCTCGTCCGGGAAAAATAAATAACAATTAAAAAGTCTTAAAATATTACAACTACAAAGATTTTTATAATAAATAAATTTCACTAAATTTCATTTCACCGTTTTCAAACCCCGGACGAGGCGGTTGTTCTTTCCTCTTGTATTTATGATTTGATTAAATCGTTAAAATTAAAAGTTCATAAAATTCTTTTATTCTCCATTTTTCGGGTTCCGTACCCAAAGGGTAACAACGGGAACCCTATTACTAAGACTGTCCGTCCGTCACCAGGTTGTATCTCATGAACCGTAACAGGTAAACAGTTCACATTTTGACATAGTGTATATTTCTATTCGCGATATAACAAGAAATATAAAAAATTAATAAATTTAAAAATTAAAAGGGTCTCCATACAAGAAACGTGGTTTTTCGGTGCTTTTTTCTCAATCTTATTATTATATGTGTTGTATTTCATTAACCGTAATAGGTAGACAGTTTGAATTTTCACAGAGTGTGTATTTCTATTGCCGCTATAACAACAAAATAATAAAAATAAAAATAAATTAAAAATTAAATCTAGCCTCCATACAAAAAAACGTGATTTTTTCGGCGTTTTTTTCCTCGTTTTATTCTCATTCATTATTATTATCATAAGTAGGCATTTTTTCAAATGACAGCATTATTATTATTTTTCAAATGATAGTATTATTTTTTCACACGACGCCTACTCCTATTTGAAAAAATAAACAAAAAGTACATAGTGTTAAATGTTGTACGATGGTAAGTAACCCTTAATTGTTATTTCCATTGTAAACTAATTATTTAATTTTGGTTTATTTTACTCTGAATAATGCTGGCACGATTAAAAACTACTATGTAGCCACTTGGGCCTATAAAAAGAACAAGAAACTAGAAAATTCTATTAATTATTTTTAATAAAAAATATATGAATTTAATTTTTGTTGCAATCTGTCGTTAAGTAACTTCACTATGGCATTACTGCGATTTCACTGGAAGTCATTTTATAAATTTTTAACGTTCAAAGCTGTCAGAAGCGTTGTCAGTGAGCTTGTTCATGAAGGAGAAACTTTTCCAACCAGCGAAAGTGAACAAGCATTTTCTTTATTTATTTCATTATTTATATTAGAAAAAGTATACAAATGGCGCAAAATATAAATCCTGAATATCCTCAATCTTCAAATTTATCAAAACAAAGCGAAGAAACAGTTACGATAAAGGATAATCATGCCGTAAGCAAGAGGTGTGTATTTAATGTTTTGGCGAAGGAAGTTCATAAATTTCACAGTTTATTGGCTTATGTTTATATTCTTCCACAAAATTTTTTATTAATAAAAATGAATTTTATCAATTCTAGATTACAAAAGGAACTTATGGTACTGATGATGTCGTCTGAAAAAGGAATTTCCGCCTTTCCAGACGGAGAAAACATTTTCAAATGGATTGGAACAATAACAGGTCCAGAAAGTACAGTTTACATGGGACAGAAATATCGCTTGCAATTAGAATTTCCAAATTCCTATCCATATTCAGCACCTGTAGTTAAATTTCTAACACCCTGTTTTCATCCGAATGTAGATTTGTCTGGTTCGATATGCTTAGACATCTTAAAGGATAAATGGTCGGCGTTGTACGATGTACGGACAATTTTGCTCTCGATTCAGTCGCTTCTCGGTGAACCGAATAACGAGAGCCCACTAAATGCACAAGCTTCAATGATGTGGTCCAATCACGCAGAATATAAAAAATATTTGGATGCATTTTATGAGAAACACAAAGACGTCTGAGACAAAACAAATATCTGCGAGGCTTTTTAAACGTTCAAATCCTCACATTTTCTTATTAGCGAAATTGTCCCCCTAGCGATAATACAATTTTTTCTACTGCCTGAAGTTTTTTTTTTTTGTACTATTGTAAGTTTTTCTTTTTTTTTTAATAGTTTCGTTGGAGTTACTTTTCGAATATTTTTAATGCAAATTCCCAAGTTCTTAGGTTTTTTTATACTTGCAATTATAAATTATTTGTATGTATGTTTGAATCGTATTGGACGTTATTAAATAATACACTTTAAGTAATTGCAGGAATTTTTTTTTTTACAAGAAAACCCCTATTCTGTCTAACCGTTTATCTTACCTACTGTTCTAAATCGAAGATGTATCGATAAAGTCGAGAGCATTAAATAAATCCAATCGACTCTATTGTAAGACCAGTGCTTGTTTTCTTTACTACGTCCTCAATTCAAAAAAAATTTGCTTAGAGCTCAGGAGCTTATATAGTATTGGTTAACTGAATGCTGAAGAGACGTAATTTAAAACAAAACCTTAGGTGGTACAAGGTTCAGTTCGGGAAGTAGTCAATGCATGCTAAGTTTAAAGTGATATATAATGGACGAGCCTTAAGGGTACTTTGAAGTTTTGCTATATCAGAGCTTTGTTTGTATAGGGATAACAGGACATCGTGTATAGTTAATGAAGTTCTTGGCATAACAGTTGTATATGAGGAGACGAAATAATGAGATATGTTCGTATGCTGAAATTTGTAGTATTTTCCAAAGCGATTGGCAGTTAAATTATAGTTGTATATATGCAAATTGGTTGAAAAGTTGCTTATATCACCAACAAGCCATTTTGTTTTGATAAATATCTGGATCACTTTGCTGCCTGCGACCATGTACCAGATTCAGATGTAGAATACACTTCAATCCTCACTAATCTATACAACAAATCCTAGACATAATAATTTAAGGCAAATAAATGAAATATTCGTCATGTGCCCGTTAAGTCAGTTTGTGTCTACCCAACTTACCAGAATGCGAATTTTCAATATACTTGAAATGGCTCTTCTAGATAAGCTCCAGGAAAATACTGAATGCAATGCAATACAGATCTCTCAATACCTATGCGGCTCTTCTAGTTATACCCAATAACATCATTCACGTATACTATTTTAGAAGAGCTAAATTTAAAAGTTGAGTTTAAAGAACATCTAAAATTGTAGGTTGAATTACAGAATTTGTCAAGAAGCGGATTAATTTTCTCCATCTGACACATCACACAGAGATATTTAGGGAAAGTGGAGAAGGAAGTACAAAGCCATCCATTATTAAATGGGACAATTTTGAATCGTCAAAATTTTATTTTTGATTCATCAAGGATGAAGCTTAGATTATAGAAATTGCTACGATTAATCTGTGGATTTCTGAATTGGGAATAAATTTAGTCAATGAATAATGGCATGAAGTGATTGATAAATGATGAACACTTTATACATAAAAAAATCTACGTTTCCAGGAAATACCGACTACATACATATATTTTAAAATAATATTTGATATTTATATTGTTTTGGAACTTTAGATATAATAACCCTGCCATCATAGCTAAGGGAGGCGAAAATCCATGGATCCACATTACTCCATTCAGCACAATACACAGAATCTTCATGTTGATCGAATGTTTGTAAAAGACCATCAGGCAATCTTGAAAGAAATTATCTCTTAACAGTTGTTTTTCTCAAATAGAATTTAATTGAAATCTACCTTTTCTTGTTATCTCCACCTTCTTCACTGGATTCAGAGCTTACACTTCCAGCACATGTTAATAACACTTTGCAATCACTACTGCTAGATAGAACAAGTTGATCATGGAAATTATTAAAACGAACACTCCAAATCCAATGTGAATGATCGCTACGTACAAAAACAGGGTCTTTTGCCATTCGACAGTCCCAAATTTTCAAACATCCATCATCACCACCAGTAGCTATGTGGCATTGTTTATTTGGATTGCAATCCAAATCTCTGACAAGTTGACCGTGTGCCTCTTCAATTGACCAGGCGCAATGATTTAAATCACGAATATCATAAGATTTTACGCTGCAATCCTGCAGAGCAATGAATTGATTACCCTGATGATGTTGTGACCATTTCCCAGTGGTAAACTTAGGACTATTTTTTGCATTTACTTCAGCGACTACACGTGTCTTAGATTCAGCACGGTCTAATATCAAAATCTTGCTGTCCACTACTGAGCTTAAAATTTTCTCATCAGCTGGATGGAATTCTGTTGTACGCACTTCAGTTCCATACTCCTGAAAATGTAAATTGTTCCTTTTAATCTGTATAGTTATAACACAGTATATATCATACAGTAGAATAGCTTAGAACTAACTACTGAAAAGTGAATTTTAGAATTTCAATTAAAAAAACATAACCTTAAAATTTCTCCCACAAGAGGGAACTATTAAGTATGATACGGACATAAATGGGCGAACAGTAGCTAGCTGCACGACCGTTGACGGAAGTATTAGTTTTATGAAGGTACACATATCGGCAATCGGCGACAAATGTATTGTTCCATTACTAAACAGCTGTTTGACGGTAAAGTAGTGTCATTTTGCCTCTTTCCCTCTAGTAAAAGTTTAAGAATGCCATCAGTTCTCTTTCTTCCACTTTAGATTTACATAGGAATCCATGTATTAAAAATTGACTAGTGTGTTAGTTAAAAGTGTTGAAAGAGAAAGTATAGTCTCTTTATAGAAGCATCCTACTCACTTGACAGTTTTGACAGAGCTGGGCTACTGTATGATATATACTGTGGTTATAATATGTACATCATTTTTCATTACCTCGGTAGGCAGAATTTCAGTATTTTGAAAAAATGAAAACTCCTGATTTACCAACTTCTCATCCAAATCTTCAGGAATGGTTAAAATTGCAGTTTTGGTCAATACTTGAACACCTTTTTGGGTACTGTAACAAGAAAGGAGAACTCGAGGATCATGTGGACTACTATTCAACTTCCAAAGTTCTCCAAGCGGGTGTGAAAATATCTATACTTTGAGTACAGAATTAATATAATTCAACAAGGACTAAGTCTTATTTTTCTCTCACTTTGACTTCCACAGCTGAAGACTCCTCGTTGAATTCTACAAGGTGGACTTGATTGTTGGGTTTCAGAGATTGAGTAGCTATGAAAAATCGAACCTCATTACTTTCAGCCATCTGTGGAGTAAGTGCTCGAGCCTATGTGGTACATTAAATTATTAAGTAAAAACATAATGTAAAATATTGCAGTTCTAGCCCACCCACTTGGAATTCTAGCCCGTAGATCACAGAACTGTTTTCATCCATATTTTAACGTTATGGCAAGTGTATTTCAATGAAAATTATTTTCTGAAAGTAATTGATTAAGTATTAATGTATTTAATTTGATATGAAATTAAATATTTACTAAAATACTGCACTTATCCAAGCTAAAACAGCAAATAGGAGTTGTTTGTTTTCAGTTTGACAGATCTTGCATTATCCAATAAATCTACCTTTCCTTCGAGCTTTTTTAAAGCTTAGGTATAAATACATTTTCTTCTCGCCAAAATATAGGCAAAGGCCTAAAAAACTTGAAATTTTTTTTGTTCTTTATTCAAAACACAATTTTTCAGATATAATTCGCAGACTCACAAACACTTGTGAAATTCTATAAATTTTGCCTTCATTTCATTGCATTCTTGTCATTAAGTACGTTTACATGAATACTTGAAGTATACTTCAAGTAGAGATCAAGTAATCAAAATATCAAGTAAATCACGAAATTTTTGTTCAATTTACTTGAAAAATTCATGTAGACGCAACTGGAACATTTTTCATGGTTGCGAGCTTGAAAATGGTAAAGAAGAACAAAAAGAAGATAAATTTCAAGAAAATTTCATGTCAGGTAATTGGAATTAATTCAACCAAAAACCCTACTTGAGTTTCAAGTATGTTTCAAGTCAAGTACTCAAGTATTCATGTAAACGTACTGAATTACTTAATTGTTTAATAGCATCGATTATTTATTTATAGATGTGCCTAGAATCATTAATGTCTTATAAAGCAGATATCGTACTTGTCTTCGCTCGTTATTTCCAGCTATAAAACTTTTAATAAAAGATTTTTCAATTACTGGATATTATTTTTATTGGGTTTTTAACCATTTTTACTTTATATGCCGGAACAATTTTATTTGTACCATTAAATAAAAGTTTCTATCATATTTTTTTTTTGCAAGTAGCGACATCTACCTCCTAAGACGTCAATGTTAATAGGCTGCTTACTTGCTCTCACTTTCCCGATCACTGGAAATCGAGACTTATCTCGCCTATCCTAAAAGCGGTATACCCTGCGGTAGTGTCGGAATGCAGACCCCACTCTCCTTCCAACAGTCTCAAAAGTTTGGAACTCCTCATTTCGGACCAAATTGCGACTCATATAAGCGAAAACAACTAGCTTTCAGTGTGGGTACACAAGCGTTGTCACACCATGGCTTTCACAGAAGCTTTGGCCGATATCCGTAATAAAGGCAACAGTGATTTACAATTCACATACAGTAAGGTTTTTGACTCCGTTCAATACACTCACCAGTCATACAAACTTTGAAATAGAGTACATTTCCATATCTGTGCAGACGATCTCCAGTTTTACTCTGGCGCACACAGGGAGAATCTGCTAGTGGCTGTAACGACAATCAATGAACCTCTTCCTGATATCGCTACTTGGTCGGTCAGGAATTGCTTGATCCTTAATCCTTCCAAAAGGGGAGCTAAAGCCAATTTTGCCAGCGCACGGAGAACCGCTAATTCCTCCACCAATTTCAACAATCTACCTCCATTATCCCTTATGGACCATGTCATATATGTAAATGTAAAATAGTCATGTTAAAAGCTTGGTTTCTCTCATAGACCCAGGTCTCTCCTCGAACCCGCACATCAATCAAATGTGTTCACATGGATCAAACCATTTTGTGGAAACTGTTTTAGTTTTAATTATGTATGACTAATTTCTTCTATTCGAACATAGTATTATTTCCCAATTCTCGCTCTGGAATGTATGACTTAAGAGTATTCTCTGTCATCTATAAAGCTAAAAATAAGTTAATGTCTAGTTACGTTAGGGAACTATTCGCTTGGAGTGATTTGGATAACTACAAATTGCGTTTTCCTAAGGTTAGATCACAGTTCAGTGGTAAAAATATTTACTTTCGTGGATCTATTTTATGAAATAGTTTATCAGGTGCAATACATCCAGCAACTTTTGTTCCAAAAGAGTGTAATATTTCAGGCAAATCATTTAAGGCTGAATGGCAGAAAATAAAGCTCTCGTTCCCAAGTTTTAATTATGCAGTAGTAGCGTGACCTTTGTCCTAAGCACAATAGCAATGCCTACCAATAATACAATATACAAAACGAGTATTTTCTCGGACGACTGGATTCTGTCGTCACCACGAGAGGCTTTTGAGAATTAAAATGAATAAGTCATTCACTTTTTATCAAGATAAAGGTTTACAAATAGATTTTTATGAAATAAACTTGTTACGGGATTTATCTAGTTTTTAGACTGCCTACTGAATAAAATTACCTCAATCTTCATTCTCATGTTAAAATAAATTTTATTCAAGTTATGAAACAAATTATAACATGATAATTATTAACAAATTTGGAAGAACAGCTCCGGTAGCATTTACAAATATGTTTGGAAAACCTATGTACGAAAAATTGGTGTGTACATGAAAATTTTTTAAGACCGGGAGGAAAATAACACGGTTTTTTGAGAATTTTCATAAAAAAAACGCAACCTTTTTTTCAAAATCTAATCCCGGCAGCATTGGAACTGAAGAGTTTCTAAAATTTTGCCAAATATCATAAAGATTATGGAAAATAGAAAGGCTGAAGAAAATGCTTGCAAATTTATTCAAATTTATTAGTCAGTACTCAGCAAAAGTTTCAATTTAGATATGTACTGGCGAGCCTGTAGGCAAAAAAAATTTACTATACATAAGTTTGTGTCCTGAAAGTGAGAAAGGTCATATAAAATTAGCCTAGACCTAGACCAAATTAGAGATAGCTAGCGTAAAAGACAGATACCCAACATGCAACAATTTAATATGAAAAATGAATATTTGCTGTTCAAATAAATTGAAAATAACTCAACAACTTTCAACGAAATATCGGGAGAAAAAACAAATACTATTAGAGTTAAATAATCAAAAAAACGCCACTAAAAGTGGAAAAACTCGACGGTATTTGCTAGATCTAGGCTTTATCTGTAATAGTCACAATCTAAAGAAATGAGAATACCTACTAACAGGAGTTTGATTTAAAAAACTTCAATTTTTACCATTTTTTACAAGTTTCCGAGCTAATATTTCCATTCCAATACATTTTTTTTAAATTTGCCGGCGTTTTTTACTAGATTTCTTCATTACCTTTAATTTAAGATATAAATCATTATTCTGCTACAAGTAGTTTGCCAGAAATTCGTATTGAAAAATGTATGAAACTTGCAAATCTTGGTACTGACTGCTCTTAGGAGGAATGCCTACAGTCTTCGCTGGTATCTAAATTGAAACTTTTTGGTGCTCACATTACCTGTAGTTACTCCACCACATACACATTTTATAGTAACTGCACCATCAACATACACTCGATGTAGTCTATATTAATCTCTGGTGTAAATTTGTTCTTGATCGACTGTAAAGTTTGATTTTCTTAACCTCAAAACCTCCTCCGTTCCTTCTACAGGGCCTATTTGATGGAATTATGCTAAATGAATATTAATTCTGTTCATTTTTTATAAAACTATTAGCAGAAAAATCCCATATTTTTGAGCTTTTTAGCATTTTGTTTTTAAATTTGTAAATTTTTCTACAATGCCTACATATTGGCGTTTATATCTGTAATTTAATTATATTTTTTCTTCTTTTTTTAGTAATAAGATTGGATTTGACGTACCTGTTGCGTTTTTCGAATACATACGTTTAATGTAAAATTTGGCATCTGTATAAAAAACATCACCCTTATGTCGAATTCTTTTCAAACAGCTTTCCGGTGGGGTGGATCTTTACGTGCTTTTGGTTGTTGTATTACAAAAACAATACCACGCAAAGTTCCACTGCACCCCGGTGTAGAGCTCGTTGAAAAGAATTCGACATAAATTTTGCAATTTTGACTTTGTTGAGCTAGATAACTTCGAAACGAAAGGGTAAAAGCCATAGACCATTGGAAGGCTCCAAGAATTATTACATTTTTGAATCATCATCATAGGGTGTACCGTTCTGGAATTATAGGGTGTTTAAAAAATACGAAAGAAAAGTTTTTATTTAACTCGTCCAACCTCCCAAATGACGCATTTTAATGTGACATAATAATTTGAATTGAAATGCTATCTAAGTCGAAGTAATATGAGGGGCCTTCTCTAGGTTTCTAATGGTTTTTCTTCTTCTTTGAGATCTTTGTTGTGTTGTTCTATGTTTTTGGGGCTTTTTCTGGCCCTCAGCTCGATGTTGTTCTCAGTTTTTCCTTCACTGATTTTCTAAACGACTCTATCGGTTCTACGCCTGTTGCACTACGCTAACCATAACTATTATGTTAGTTCAAGTTATTAGACCGAGGAAATCGAAAAGTAGGTATAGGGAAGGTTAAGGGATATGGGGAAGGTTGGATACATAATTGACTGGGTTACTATTGTGGTTACCCTTGGTAATAGTTCACTTTATCATCGTAAAATGCTACATTACAAGTTAGGAAATATATATTGGAAGTATCAGGCTTGACAATAAGTAGCGCGCGGTGATAGGTAAATCTGAATCTTTCAAGGATATTTTTAACGACAGGATTGGCATCGTCTACGATTTGCACCAATTTTTTAATGGCTTGATTGAAGAGGTATTCTTGATAGAAGCTATGTTCGTGGTTTCGTATATGTACCACGTTATTGGCATGGATTTTGATATTTTCTCTTGAATAGGGACAATCGCAGGTTTGAAGTACTTGTTTTTTCCTAGTTTCCCTAGACGTTTCAGATAAATAGGGATATTTTTTGCTAGAAGCACTATATAATTACAGGTCTAATGGAGCTTTGGTGTTTATTGATCGACTGTTTCGATAGTTGATGATTGAACTAGGCGTAATTTGCTCTTTTAATAACGTCCTTAGGATGATTGTTAAAAAGAAAGAGTCAGTTGAAGTTGACACCAAGATCTCTTTGACTTTCTGGAAGCGCATGCTTTTGTCACCTTCGACCTTGACCCTTGGTTTTTTTTTTGTTTCCGCAGATTGCTTGTTTCCATTTTTAGCTAAAGTCGGTAAGGAAATCATCTTTGTAGAGAGATAATTGTGCGGGGTGCATAAGTAAAAAAGAATCGAAGAAACCCTGCTTGGATATCTATCTCTCTCCCTACATAACATTATTCCCTTGTGGTCAGGAAACTTTAGATTATTCTAATTATGTAGTTGGAAACCAAAATCGGATTAATTTGAAAATTAAATCAGTTTTGTCACACTAAGTCAAAAGACTTCTTTATGTCGAGGAAATAGCCTGTTGTGAATTTTTTCTATTGTTCTATGGTGGCTTCTTTATGAAATTTCTTCACGAACACATGTGCGGTTGAATGTTGTGGCACGAAGCCAAATTGCGAGTCCTGCTCTTGGTTGATATTTTTCCCCATACATTTGCTTAGTACTTGTAGAAGCTTAGCCCTTTCAACGTGTCTTCCTAGCTTTATAGTTTTTCGTCGAAACAGCTTCCCAATGCTTTGATGGTAAGCCATGAATAGTTTTTTATGAAAATTGATAGGTTTGGATTCTGCATGTTTCTGGGCAGCACCTTTATAGAGGAATTTTTTTCTTTCTTCCAATCGAGACCGTTATGTATATGTATGTTGACTAAGGTATTAGATCGAATGGTTAATTGATCAGCGATTTTAGAAAGTAGACCTGAGGAAAGTGGATGTTGTTTGAGAGACCCATTGTGAAATCAGATGAGGTAATATTTTTGTTATGCTGATTTGCCATAGTTATGCCACAAGCTACTTGTAATGCGGTCATTTCACATCCACTACTTCGTGTTAAAGTCTCCTCCGTGTAGATGAAATCCGCCAATTGTTTTCAACTTGTATGTGATTCTGGTCTGGCTTCATAGTCGATTTATCAGGCATGTTGAAGAAAAATCATAAATCGTGAAAAATACACACCATAAGCCTGAAATAGTAAAATCAAAAATAATAATATAATTTATAAAGATATCGCATGCCAAACAAACTCCATGTACAAGAAAAGATTTTCATGAGATGTAACAGTACATCTCAAGCAATATGTATCAGCGCATAGTCAGTCAACTAAGTCGCTCAGCTAGCACTCAGTGTAAAACCTGCTACATATGCTCAAGCAAATCGTGCGTCTTTGCATGCACAAGACAAATCATACGATTTGCGTGAGCGTATGTAGCGAAAATCGCAGCTTGAGTTGAGACTGAAGTCTGACATGAATGAAATCAACCGAATCTATTGTGTATAAGCAAACCTGACGACTTTGTTTTAGAATTGAACAACGATATGACAGCCGTTGCCGAGTTTACCGTAGCAGTGTTGTCAATCTGCCTGGGTGCACTCCAGACGCATACGCACTTAACCCTTGGTCCCCGTTCAGGTTGTCATTGGGACAGCCTGGAGCAGAGACTATACACTCGTGTCTCGACGTGATTTTCATCCATAGGTCATATGTATATACTACCAAATAACCTTCTTTATAGGTACCGAAGCGACGTCTTCTTATTCATTTACTGCTTAGACTTTCCTCAAGCTGTTGGTACATCAGCGTAATGCCTGCAGATCTATAGTCTACGGTAACCGACTGTGTGTTTAGTTCAATTCTATAACAAAGTCATAAGATTTGTTTGTACGCAATAGTTTCGGTCGATTTCATTAATGCCAGACTTCAATCTCCTGACTTTCGCTACAAGGGAGACGTACACAACGTGCTTGAGCGTGTGTAGCGGCCTTAACCTTACAGCACACAAGTAGTTAGTCAAAAGCTGGCTTGAGTACCACTGTCAGGAACTGAACTGATATGTTCTGTTGAGGAGATTAGTCTGTCGATTGGGGTAAGGAAGAATAAGGTTGCCTTGCCATCGCCAAGTAGAGATTATCTAGCCCTACTGTGCTGCGATTTGTGGAGCGCTATACAGCAATGCTTTACCGTGATGAGAGTCGATTCATGTATATACTTATTTCCGTTGAGATAAGTTCCTTGGGATGTACTGCATGATCCCAGGAAAAACTTTTCTTGTGTGATATTTGGTAAAACAATAAAAGGTAAACTGACGAATTATACAAAAAATCTAAAACTTATTAAAATAAAAATTTAAGTTTATAAAATGTGAAAAAAAACAAGTACAAGGAGCGCACTTATTAAATTACATTAAAAAAAAACATATCTTAACCAACAAATGTATTGAAATATAATCTTTTATTGTTAATTCTTCCTTTAACATACATATTCATCAGTATTAGTTAATAATAATGATAATATATTAGTGATCTATTTTTTTGTTTTAAATAATTTATTCACTAAATATGATATTGTTTCTCATCTTTTTATTTTTTTCTTTTAATATTTTATATTTCGCTATAATTTATTTGCCTTATATTCGATATATTAACATAATACACTTGTCCCCTCGTTATCAATAAAATCCTTAAAAGTTAAATTCTAAAACAAAAACGCTTTTGTAATGCAACTAGAATGAATTGATTAGAATGTTCTAAAGGGAAACGAAAGAAGACCATTTAAAGGAAAGCAAAGAGTGCGAATATATGCACTGCACTCGTATATTATGTATAAATATACATATATAATACCTAAGGACCTATAAGAGCTACATTAATTTCCCGTAATTTGATAATTTAATAAATTAAAAAATATATATATAATATTTTCATATGAAGTTGTTGTAGAAGACTATCCTAGAATGTGTATTATGTCTCTATGTATAAAGTAAATTGTGATTTACATGTTACAAAAGTTCTTCGCTTTTGTCCTTAACGTCTACGAGATAGTACTGTGTACAATAATAACTCCGAAATCCTAACATTAAATAATATAGAAGAAGAAGAAAAAACACACATTTTTCTCTTTTGTAGTTTTTTTCTTTTCAATTTAATTGGTTAAGGCAACTTGATAAAGGCATCATCTGTGGTTCAGTTTCCTAATTTACTCTATTTAAATAGTATACTTAAAATGAATTGCTGTTTCTGAGTGTAAATCGGATTCTACTGATCGAAGGAGAATGTGGTCATTTGGTGATAAAAGACAGTCGATGCATGTCTTTTCGTCTTTTTTAGTTTTTTTTTTTCTTATCACATTTGATATCGTGTGAAGAGATAATACATAATATATTAAATCGTCAAGGTTGACGTGAAAAAGTATTTTAGAATTGGCTACCGTTGGCCGTCCAGTCTTAGATAAATCCCCGAATTTTATGGTAAGGATTTTGATTTTTATATATTTTTTATATATATATTATATAGCGTTGCCAATTTTGTTATACATAAATATTTTGAAATTAATTTTAACCTGGTAATAAATGCAGAAAAATATTTTGTAACTACATAGATTCGTTATTCCATTTTGTAACTTACTTTGAATTAAATAAGGTGAGAGAAAAGTGAACAAAGTTTGATTAATCCGAATATAAATCCTTGGTTTATTTAATATGATAAGTTTTGTCATGTTCATCGTCTTACCATTACTATTACTTAAAATATTTTATGAAGATACTTAGTATGATGGTCGATTTGGAAAAAAAAACTGGTCCGAAATTCAAAAATGATAAATCGATGAAGCTTTAAATCAAAAAGTTTAAACAAGCAGATAGGACCTTATCGCAGCACACTTCTCATTGTTTTTTGTTATTGCAGATAAAATGATTTGCTTTTGCATACAACACGGCTGTATGATTATTTCACGTAAAGAAGTTCAGAGATATAAACCTAGTACTGATGTCCCTGCTAAACTAAATTTTCATATAAAATTTAGCAATCTAAGAGTTATTGGCGAAAATTTATACTGAATTTTAGCAAGACCAATATTAAGGTCAACACGCTAAATGGGAATACAACTTTAGGCCCGAGAAGAACAGAGATGTCTTAAACGATACATTATAATACTCTGAACATATTTTATTAACGATGTTTTTTGTTTTTTTGTGAAAAAATTGATTTTCTTCTACGAATTTTAGCTAGTAATGAGCTGAGGGGAACAGTACGTTTACATGAAAACGTTATTTTCTGCTTATTAACTTCACAAAGCTTATATTAAAAATTTATTTAGTTCAAAATTGTGGCAGCCTCGCTCCGCAAACAAGAGAAATTAAAAAAAAGCATTGAATTTTCATTTTTAAATCATTTTCAATAAAAATTGGGGGACAAATTTAAAAATTAAAAAACGTTATTTTGTTGCCTTAGGTGTTGAAATAAATATTCTATTAATCAATTTGCGATTTATTCAAAAATCTTAACGCCTTGCTAACTGTGCACTGAGTTGTCCCAATTATGACATAGACCCAGCCTTAATGGACCTGGAAATCGATGATTCTATGTAAGTTAAAAAAAAAAACATTTTTTTTCATTCGTTTTATTCCTAATTAAAACTTTAATCGGTTTTTTCTAAAAACACTATTTCTCAAAAACTACTGCATTGATCTTATTGAAATTTTGTACACTTCTTCAAAATAAGATTGACTAGTGACTGAACAAAGGTTTTCTTTTTTTTCGATTACAACTAATTTTATAAGACTGTGCGTAGTGGAAATTGTACCAAAATTTGAACTTTTTTACATACAACTCTGCCAAAAAATCAAATTTCAAGACCAGGTACCACCGGCTGAATTTCGAAATTTTTTAACGAAAATATTCATTAAATGTTGCTCTTTTATATGCTTAACGTTTGGATTAAAATAATTTACTTATTATATAAAAAAAAAATAGAGAAAATATGGTTTTTCTTAGCCTTCGAAACCCATGAAACCCTTTAAAATCTAGTATTTTTTTTTATTATCAATTGAATTGAAGAAGCAATCAAAATTTTTGATTCAGTAAATATTTTAGCCAGTAAAATTTCGTTGGAATTTTGTTCTCGCTTTATCGATCGATCTAAAAAGTATTTTGAACTAAGAAAAAACTCCCCATTCGTGTTCTTAATATTCAAGTAAGCATCCGCGATTTACTTCGAGATATGCACGTTCCATAAAAAGGCGACGTAAATCGAAATTAAGCAAACAATTTGTTCACATTTATCATACATTGCATACATAATCTAAATGCGTATCTTACACTCACAATTCTGGTCATCCACATTCGTGCCAAGTGTTGAAATGTCATTGATATGTTCCTTATTTTGAGAATTTCAGAATTTACTACTGTAAGAATAACAAAATATCTTTGCCAATCAACAATTTAATGACATAAATCGAGCATAATAGAACGTATACCGACGAATGGTTGCAATTTCTTAACAACGTAAAATGAAAATCGAAAGATCCGTATAATATATGTAAGCCTAGCATTAAGTGCGTTAATAGACCGACGAAAATCATCAGGAATAGCTCGCCGATTATAGTACTGCTATCAAATATTCTCGTTTTGTCCCAGAGAGAGAAGAGCTTTTATTTATTTACGTATCATTAATTTGACTTGACTTTCGCATTTCTAGATAAAATTTCACTGAACAAATTGTTCAATGTCATAATTCGGATAAAAATTATTAATGAAATTCATGTCGGCAGGGTAAAATGATTTAAAAACAATCGTTAAGGTACTAGCACATGAAAAACAAGAACCGACAAATGTAAACCGAAAAGCTCAATTTATTCCATTTTAAAACAAGATTTTTGCTCCAATGATTAATAAAATCAAGGGAAATATGATAACCTAAGAATTTTACGAAGAAAATAGTATATAATCTCAGACTTTAAAAATTCCACACAGTGGAACGTTTCGGGGCGGAATGTTTCTTCGAACTTCACTTTTGTGTTTACTTTTTTAGGACAGTTTACAAAAACATTTTTAAATTTGCCGTGAAAAGGGTTTCTTTTTTTATATATGTATAATAATATGGATACGGACTTTGAAGTGAATTTAATTATAGAGGTGGAGCCCGGAATTCAATGACAGAAATAAGAAAATTAGATTCTATCTCGGCAGGTTTACAGATAGGGTTGGCAAGTCAAATTTTGGCTGGAACAGAATGCAACGTAGCCACTCCGCAGTAAGCGTGAGTAATTGTCATATAGAAGTTGAATGCATTTGAAACACATTATTTCGCACAGTGAATGAATGTCAACTTTCAACTATTAATGCAAGCACTGTAGAGAAAATTTTCGATAGCTGAAGAAAGTTTGTTTTGAATGCGATCCCAATTGTGAAGTGAGGTGCCTCTGAGACTGCCCCAAGACGCGCTCGTCAGCTTTTTCATTTCTACTAACATCCCTGTGACCAGATACCAGGAATGGAATTTGTATTGTAAAATTAATTAATGAGGTGCGGGATATATCAAATGTAACCCTCTTATTATTCGCATAATTTTTAGCAACAGAAGCGCAACACTGAAAATATGTTAATTGCATTGAATTGTCACTTAACGTAGTCACGGCACTTTTTTTTTTGCGTTTTTTTACAGTTAGCTGCGGTGTATTGCGTAAACTCTGCGTTGCATTTTGATCCAGCCTGCTTCAGCGGTTACAGAAATTGACTAATACCATAGATGGCACAAGAACTAGATGTCGCATGCAGTACCAAAAAAGTATACAAAATTTATATGGCTAGGTGGTATATTCCGGAATGGACCACAACATTTGAAGTGATTTATAACGTCGAGTGATCCATATTTTTTCGAATCAGAAGTATTGAAGAAGTCGATCAAATGTATACGAAACTGCTATTATAAAAACATTTGCTTTCGGCAGGCTCTAAAACATGTTATGGTCCATTCCATAATGCACTACCCATTTCACAATCTGTATACTCTGCTCCAGTATGCCATGCGACATCTAGTTCTTGTGCCATCTATGCTAATACCAAAGAACATCTAACAGAAACAATACGCATCTCATATATTGAAAAGTTTTATATGGCGGGTGGTAATATTACGACCCACTCTCACAAATTTTACGAAAAAACTCTCTGCTTTTTGACGACTCGCCACTTATCGCGGTGGTGAGTGGCCGGTCATCAAAGCACCAGCACCAGAACCAGCGTCTGTACTCCGCATCATGCCCATGCATTGCATTCCGAGTTCTCTTTCTTCTTTTACCTCTTCCCTTGGAAATCGGTTTCATCAAGAATACTTTGTTTGAGAGAATTTTCATTTACATTACAATGCAGTAGAACAGAGGGAGAATAGTACGATGAGTGGATGAGATAGGAATTGGTGGCCTACAAGCAGTCAGGCAGCAAAGTAATACATAAAACCAAAGATAACCTAATAAGGAGATAGGACACGGTCGAGCAAAATTGAAAATGTTTCGTATCTTTTAGAATGAAACAAGTAATGTCATATACTTTCGTCTTTTGCATGACTGAGGGAAAAAAACTTCGCTATGCATTATTGTAGTGCGATTGAGACAACGAGTTAAAAACAAAAATCGAGAGAACGTAGCATTACCCGAACGACAAAATCTTATTAAATCGCTCAAAATTCTATCAAACTATTCATAATAAGGTCCTTCGGGTCACACTACCTCACTTTTTTAAATTTCGCTTCGGTCAAGCTGCTGAAAGGAGATGTATAATTGCTGTCAAATAAAATTCTCATTTCTCCCAAAAATATCAGAGAATCCAGCATGAGAGCATCCCACTTAATCTCTTCAGAGCAAAACTAATATAAACAAAAGCACGTGCTGTTCCAATATCATAGGATTACAGCAACAACAACATGGGTCCAAATCAAAACTTTCTCAATATTTCAGGAAAACCTGTTTTCACAAAAGTGCGAAAACATTTTATGAGAGTAAAATCTGAAAACCCCACTCCTTCTTATTTAATTACGTATAAGTTTTAAAGAGAGTTTGATTTTTTTTTCTTCTTTCTTTCCTTTTCATGCCGTGTACATTTTCAATGTTAAAAAATCGAAAAACTCTTCTTATTAGAATATCTTCGATGAAAGTATGTGCAGCTATGGGGTGGAGAGAACAGAGAAATATTCTCTCAGTCTAAAATGTTTGGTTCTTCCAGTCTGTTACCTCCCGATCGCATCAACAATTAAGCATACAATTTGTGCATTTTTAGAGGCCAGATGAAGCTTCTTATTAAGTTATATTGTTTTTGCTTATATGTTCGTACACATACTGCTTAAACAAATAATGACTAAAAGAAAGCTAAAAGTAAATTGTTTATGGTTTTTTTGATTTAAAAAAAAAAATTAATGCGTTTTTACTAAATAGTAGTTTTGGCCCATGCGTTTGTTTCAAAATCAATAAATATATTTGTTCTTAAATAGGTTACAAGGGAGAAAAAATAATAATAAGAGCCCAGAAAAATGTTTTCAATATGCAATTGCGTTTGCTAAAAAAATTACATATCGACTATAAAGAATAAATTGAATCTGCTGATTCCGAAAAGAAAGAGGTAACTTCAATTTGGGTAATCCATTTCTAGTTGAAAATATTAGATTTTTCAAAATGAAAAGATAGAACTCGATAAAATGCAGTCGGTTTAGTTGATGGGTTACAGAAGTAAAAATGTGCATACAGGTTCGTTCGAATCTCACCGATGACCAATTTCCACATGTATGTATGCATGTAGAAATAAAATAAAATATTTAAAAACAAAATGGCAACGCTATTCAATAAAAAATATTATTACATAAATTCATTACCAGTTTTCTAATAAAATTATTCCTGTTTAGAATTTAAAATTGAAGTTGATAACGCTTCTTCTTTCTGTCACACATATGTCTGTATATATTATATGTATGTATGTATACCCTAATAGTACAATACTAATTCCACTTGTTATAAGTAAAATATTTTTATTTAAAACAATGAAGAAAAAAATACACAAAAAACTTTTAAATATTCCATATTACCTCTCTCATTCGTTATATACCTACATACATCAATATTATTGTTGCAATTTTTAATTTTTCCTAATAATAGTAATATTTATGTACAGAACTAAGCTTAGAGCTTCACTTAAGGCATACGAAACCGTCACACTTTGCTAAATAGTATTACTAAATGGTACTAATTGCTATTATTATATTATAGTAATTATAATGTTCTCTAAAACCAAACAAAATTCATAAAAATAATTTTATTATTGTTATTCTTACTTATAATAATAATTCATGTTGTGTTACCATTTAAAGAAATAATTTAATTCTTTTAATATGTATTCTTGTATGTATATATATATAATATAGTATTTAACTTTGTTCAGTAATAAATATTTTTTATTTTCTTATATTTATTCATATGTATGTACTCAGCTTTTTGGTACATATGTGTATCTGTATGTATGTACAAAGCAGCGCTAACGACGAGAGATATTACATAAAATGTGTGTGTACATATGTATGTGTTTTTTTTAGTTTGTTTAATAATTTGACTACAAAAATATTTTTGGCTTTTTATACCTCTTCGTCTTTGTTTTCTTATTAACTACTTTTTTTTTTAACTTAGTCTTATTATTTGCTTTTGTTTTTTAAATTGGAAGAAACAAAGTGTGTGTATGTAGTTGTTAAAAGCATTGCATTTTGCACATATGTTTTTATTTAAGATTATGAAATCTTCGTAATAAACATTAGCACATGAGCAGAATTTAATTTTCCTGCATAAACTATTAAAATTTTATCTAAAATATCTGATGAGACAAGGTAATTGTGGTATTATACGTATACAAAAAAAAAAAAAAATAATAAAAAAGGAAATAATGTTCAGAATAATGTGAATATAATAAAATTTTCTGTGAAAGATATGTATGGGTGTGGTCATCGTTTTATTCAAAGTTATGAGAAGGAGGAGAGAGACTTATGGAATTCATTGAAAAAATAAACAACAAACTCGGATTACCGAAAACAAGTAAAGAGCCCAACAACTAAAAACCTAATTAAAAGCACTGAAAAGAGCCGTTCTATGTTTATGGGTCACAGGGAATTGTTTATATATATATTCAATATAAGATAAGTATACAACCAGAGAATACCTTGGTGAAGGGAATGAAGTAATATCTAGAGTAGAGACTGTTAACTTTTCATGCATGGCAAGACCAACTAAATAACACTATTATACCAATTTTCTGTATTTTTAGTGAAATAATTTATTAAATCCTTGTTGTAAAAATGTTTGAAACTGCAGTTTCTCATAATAGCCAGTATTACTGTTCTCAATTGACCCAGGGTCCTATTACGCTTCTCAATTGACACAGGGACCGTATTCCACTTCTCGATTCGTAAGAAATTTTTCTCAAAAACGACAAATCTGTATTCCTAATTTTCAACACACGATTTTGATATATTATGTACCTGTGGCATTTCTTTTGTCGAAAACGAAAAATTTGTCGTCAGATCGGGATATATAATGTCGTTTCTGTATAAACAATCAAAGTTCGCTCTGGAGGCTGCCCCGTTCAATCGAACGGATTCAGAATGTCTCTGAAAAATATTTGCTTGTGTATGTATAATTGATATCAAATTACTAATAGTTTTTGTCAGTGACCCGAGAAAATTTTCATAGCGAACCTGATGCTTTTTGGTTTGCCTCTAGAGACAACCTATGACGTCATTTTTGCTTCAAACGAACGTTTTGACAGCACTTAGGCTGCCCCCAGAGCGAACCTGATGATCAAACAAAAACGACATAGCAATGAACTGTCATTTAGAACTAGTTTTACGTAAATCGATCTATGTAGAACTAATATGAAGCACTGACTTATAACAATGGATTGAGTCATTTGCTATTTTATGTGGCACAAATCTTATGATCCTGTATATATGGCCTTTAAAACGTATAAAAAAACATACAAAACTCAACCAATCAGATGAAATTTTACACCCGAAAATCGAATTAAATTAAAAATATATCTTTCTTGTGTTCAAGTGTTATTTTAATCGCTTATAAGCGCTCTTATAAAGAAATTAAACTCATTCCGACTTTAATTTTTTAAATGTTTAAATGTATGGGAAAGAGAGCGAGCATGGTAAACGCTATCTATACTTTATTCTTCCTGTGGGATTGCATTTGCACTAATAAAAACATCAAAAATGATGTTGGTAGCTCCAACTGTGCCATAGGTAGCGCGAAAGAGAAAACTAGAAAACTTGTGCCATTCTTTCCTATAAGAAAATGACAAGACGCTCAGCGCTCAGTCCATTGTTATAGTAAGTCAGTGATATGAAGTGATCTAAATATGTTGATGTACGAAAAACTAGTCTCACTTTAATTCGGTATTAACCTAAAGAAATTGGTATTATAGGTAGACATAACCTCAAATAAGGAATTGGTTACAAACTAGAGAATGCGTGTTTGTTCGTTAATAGATGAATTTTTATTTTGCTTTAATGAAAGTGAGTTGAATTAAGAAGGAAAAAATTGCGACTAGTTAGAGAGAGAGACAAATTCCCTCAAAGAGACTTTTGTATTGAAGAAAGTTTGAACCTGGGTACCCGGGTAGTCGATTCCAAAATTACTCGGGTATCCGGATATAATCGGTTTTTAATTTTTTAGTACTCCGATACATTATTGAATTCGTGAATTTAGCCATAATAAAATAATTTAATTCTGCTACCTGAATCGAGCTTTGCTTGATTTTCAATATTAATTAACCAATTTAATTTTTCAATACCTGATTCCAAAGAATGGATTCCCGATACCTTCTTACCAGTGAAACCTGGGTACTGGAAAACCCGGGGTTTAAGGAACATTAATTCCGTCCTGAATGGATGGTAAAAATTTAGAAATTTTGAATTGTCTTCTATGCTCCATTCTCTTATCCATGCGGTGTGCAAACAAATTTAAAATATTGAATCCGTTCGGATCAACACGCTATAGTGACTTGGAAAGCGTTTTGAAGTAAGTACTCTGTGAATTTAACAATAGCGTAAAAAGCGACTTGGATGTGCTGAACAAGAAAAACCGAAAAAAGCGATTTTAAAGAAAATCTTCATATGATGTGTACATATATATGTACACGGTCAGAAAACAAACAAAGAAAAATTTTACATGCTCTTTGACAATTCACACATTCAAACGACTACATATTTTGATAGCAGTCACGAATGCTATAAAAAAAGTGACTTCAATACAACGAGGTAATAACTAAAGGAGATTCAATGATAGGCCTGAAAGTTTTTATTACGAATGGACTAAGCGGCAGTCGGATTAGAACTACGTAAATCGATTTACGTAAAACTAGTCCTAAATAGCTATGGTCTAAATGTGCTCATTGGCGGCATTAGTAATCCAAAATTCTATGAAAGATGTTTGTAAAGAAAAATCCATATAAATGTAAGTATAAAGCATTATAAATGAAGGTTTAAGTGTCAGCACAGAGATAGCATGTGAAAAATAATCGTTAAGGCATATAATATGGCAATACTGTATGACTGAATCGTTCGCGAAGTCAAAACGAATACCCTCCACTAAATATTTTTAGTAGTATATTTGGAACAAAAATGGTAGTAAACAAGAAAATATAGAATTTTCAAAATGAAAAAAAGGGGGCAAGATGTTATAACTTCGAAAGATTTGACGTTCGACAACTTATCAATAGTCAGTATGTTGTACCACTTTCGACGGGCGATAATTTCGATAGAGCATCACTGAGTTTTCCTGACGGTGATAGTACAAGCGACAATTATAAAATGTATGTAAAATTATTAAAATTTGATTTATATGTTACAATTTTTTTAATTTATACAATATAAATGTCTTTATTTTTTTATTAAGTTAATTTTTTTAATTTTAGGTAAGGGCTAACTTGAAAAACAACATTTACAAATTTGCAGAAATTCCATACAGAAAGGGATAGAAACCGAAGAAGAAATATATAAATAAATAAGATTATAAAACTTTTTTTTTTTAATTCAATAATCAATAAAGCTACGTTTTTTTAAGAATATCCATAACATGTTATGGATGCCTTAACAACTTTCTTTTGTCTCATTTCTTCGTCATTTTCGTTACCCTCCTTCACAAATAAAGCCACTGCGCTTGAAAAATTCATAATTTCCAATTTTATTATTATTAAAATCGAAATAATTATTAAAATTCGAAATAATTTCGAACCAAGCAAAATCACCTGTCGAACGAAAATCTTACAACATATCGCATAAATAAAATATTAAAGGAATGGAGAGGGTATAATTGTAATTAATGTAAAATATTAAACAAATAATTAATTGTGATTTCATTTCATTTTTCAAATAAATATTCTCTCTGAGAAAAATTTGATAAGACATAGAATGCACGTACGAAATAGTTTAGACGCTGATGTGGATTTAGCCGGCGTGAACTCTAGCTGGGTTACTTTACAGATAGAATGATAAGAACCTTCATTCCTGAGAACAATATTAACTAAAATTTCCTATTTCAAGCTCCTATTCAAGACTACTATATGAACGAGGTACACTTAATCATATACCTAAGCTTGAAAGTTTTGTCAGGTATCGTCTACAAACCTCAAAGCAATAAAAGACACTTCTTTAATTTATTTTCCATTCATGCAGGAAAGTATTGCTAGATTTTTACTTTATAGAACGAAATATTTTCACAACCCTTCAAATCATATTTCTTTTAAAAAAGAATCATCAGGACTAGCGAATAATAATGACAATATTTTCACAATTGTATACACCTGTAACAAACAAACAGTGACAAATATCGCCGACAATATCATGCCGCGTTAATTGTAATCCAGGCTTAAAGAACGCTGTCGATCTTACCTGGGAATTACACGAGGAAGTACAGCTTGCATGCATGGTGATAAGACATCAAGCTCAGAGCCTTCTACTGTCAAATTTAAAAACTCATTGGAAAGGGGACTTGCATGCAAGCTGTACTTCCTCGTGTAATCTCCGGGCTAGAGCATAACTAAAACGGAATTAGTGAAAAAAAAATTAATTAAAAAAAAACTCAACATGCTGTAGAGCGATTTAATTGTGTTTTTGTGCGCGAGTAGTGATAGAATTTATCAAATGACATGCAAATTTACTAGGAGATATGGATGACAACCATCCTTTACTTCCTTCCTCATTTTACACTATGGATCAAACATACCTAATAGAACACAATTTTTACAGACAAGATGTTGGTGCTGATGCCAAAACTGAAGCAAAAGTCGTCGTTGTGTTTTGGCTTAAACTAAACATACATATATGTGACAAAACTATGAAAAAATTGTTGACGTGCGAAAACAAATTATTCAAAAAACAGCTTTTAAAGTAAACAATTCCTATGTAGGGTCGAATCAATCGGCAGATCAGAGATTTTTATGTTATTTCGTAAAAACGGATTTGTATGAAAAAAAAAAAATCGATGAATCCTTGAAATGCAATTTCGTATAATTCGATATTCGAAACGAGCATAATTTTTTTCGAAATTGAATGAAACTTTTGCTGCGGCTGCCGCTGCGCGATTGCTCCTGCAAAAATAAATCTATAAGCCATATCAGACGCGCCGCGGCAAAATAGTTGCCGGGCGGCGATTATTTTGGAGATTACTCAAAATATAATTTTGCCGCTGCTGCTGGCGGCTAGATTTCTTATACATTCGCAATAATTCCGCGGTTTTGGCATTAAGTGTTCGTAGAATCAGTCCTTATCTGTTTTCTCTGCTTTTTTCAACCAGAGCTACTAATAACATAACTCCTTCATCGGAACTAATATACATTTGGAAAAATCCGCCACGCTCGATGTGAACACTCTTTTTTACCGCCTGGTACGGCAGCGCACTCAGTGTGAATCACTGACATATATAATATGGACTGCTTAACTTTCTGTTTTATGTGGGCTCAATTGCTATGTCAAGAAAATTTCTTACGCCGGTGCCAACATTGAAAAAAATCATTGGCGGGAAGTTGAAAAAATGAGCGCGCGGCTAGAAATGCGATTATAATAAAACCTTTCGAATTTCTGCTGCGTATCTAATGAATAAATTGGTAAAACAATTTAATCAGTAATAACCCTAAATAATAAATTTAAGAACATTTATTTATTTGTTGTTTACAGTTCTCTCAGTTGGTACTTGGTCCTTGACCGAAAGAGTCAGCAATATTGAAGTGAGCCCACTTTTTGTAGTACACAGCGTAGTCAGTCCATATTATACATGTCAGTGGTGTGAGTACGCCTTAAATAATTTGAAATTGGTGGGAATGGTATGTTTACAAATGATAGGATAAACCGTAAGTTCGATTTTTACTACAAGTTTCATAATAGATGGATTGACAGAGGGCTCGTTCAAATGCAGACCATCACTTACCACCACACATTTACCAAAGGTATTGAAGTGTGTGAAATATGGTTGAATCCAATCATAATTCATGATTATTGAAACATTGTTCTTATGAACGTTATAATATTGGAAAATTAATTGTAAAATGAAATGTGAAAATTTTCAATTACTCTTTCAATTTCGAACTAAGGCTGACATGCTAGAAAATAATATCTGAAAACTATTTTCGACTATACAATTTTTATCCTTGTGTGAAGAAATCAATTCATTGAGCAATATTATCCCAAAAAAAGTTGTTTGTATACTTGACAAGTGTCACTAAAACTTGTTAAGCTGGTCTACTTTGGCCTTTTTCTCACCATGTCATTATTGCTCTAAAATACCATGTCGATCAGAATTTCAGAAAACTATTTCTCCATTCTCTTGTAGAATATTTTCTAATTAATCTTCATCATATACATTTCCAGTTTTTTTATTTTCCCACATAATTATTGTAATCACTAGTAAGCCATACACGCAAGACATTACTCGCGCGTATTCGCGTACGCTCCTAGACTATAATGGAAAGCCCAAAAGTGTATGGGTAACAACTCGTGCCACAAAGTCTTAATACTGAGTTAGAAAATATTCGAAAAATATATAGAATAGAGTGATTTTTGTTATATGATTTTATAAATTTATAAAAATTTAAATGCATAAACGCACTAATTATTACACGAGGTCTCTTCTTTGTGAATCCATTTTCACCGACTGACGATATTTATGAAATAATAATATACTCCAGATGCCATCCTACTAAGATGAAAACAACAATTTATAACTGCATAATCTTAAGCTCTAAGAATGTACAAATGCGCGTCAGGGAAAGAATGTGTGGTGTATAGGCGAGGAGCTTTTATCAGTGCTGTAGGCAACCCTGCAGGCAATCCGAGTAGTCCTTGCGTGTATGGCTTACTAATGTAATAATATTGCCATCACGTGTACTATAGTTGTTGGGACACAATATTACGTTTGGCGTTTAAGCACAAACATCCTCATCGTGAATAATGGGACTCTTGGTTTATATTGGGACAAGCTGTTAATTTTTTATGGAACATGTTAGTTAATTAGGCGAACTCACATTAATCACATTTTTTTCATAATCCACATAATTAAAAAATAGCAAAATACCCTAGCCTGGCACTATCACTACCGCTCGCCGACTTCAAATTGGCCTGAATTTCAGAGCTTGAAAATTTGGAACTTATGAATAAATGTTGAGCAAGAATCAAATTAAATAACTTTTAACTAAAATATAAATAAATGATACTAAGTCACATAACCTGTAAAACTCGAAAATGTTTTAATTAGATTTGTCATGTACTCAAGTAAATATGAAATCGCGAATTGAAGTTTCAAATTAATCTTAATTGAAGCTTTCAAGTCTGCATGTAGCCACAATATATTATATTATGTATTAGCATTAAAAAAAAATTTACAAAGGCATTTAGTATATCACAACAACATCATTGTTTATTGCTTAATTTTGTAATACATACATAGTTTTATATAAACAGGATGGCATGCACTACAGAAGTTAGAATATAGTTTGGTAATTGTAGTGCATTGCGCTTGTTTAAATCTATTAATATTACCGTTCCACCCTAATAGACGAGGAGCTTGTGGAAATCCTTTTCGCACAATATAATTGTTAGCGTAAAAGTAGCACTCTTATTTAGTATCTTTAAATACGTCACATAAAAGCCAATACACCTTAAATCTTAAAATATAGAGAGAACAGGAAGTGTTGATACCTATAAAATTCGTGTACATGCGACCATGGCTTTTCATAAATACATTTCTCCAATTTCCCCTATTTAAAGACCCCAAACTTGAATAGGGAAAATTGGAGAAATGTATGTTCAGCTACCTACATTTGAAATAGCTAAGAAACTCCTTGGGTACTCTGGCTGACAGTGACTAAAAGCACCATGGGAACAACTGTAGTATTTTCAATCATATAAGTATCTGGCTGTCCCGCTTTCTATGTTGATTCCACTGCACGCCTGTACTGAGCTTTCACACAGCGGTAATAGATTCTAACACAACCAGAATTTGACTACGCTAAATTTCGTCCTGTACTCTCTCTATTCTAAGCATTAAATAGATTTTCAAAAAAATTTTTGTGAATCAAAAGATAGTCCAGAAAAATATGTCATGCGACTATCTTTAAAAAAAAAAAAAAAAAAAAAAGAAGTCTTCATTCAAATTGTACAGTCCAGGAAAATTTGTAACGTCAGTCCAAAATGCAAGAAAAACTTAATTTGATTTACAATATCGTTGATTTCTCATTTGAGAGTATTTGTGAATATTAATTATAATGCTTCAAAAGGATACGATCTGTAAATTGGGGGAAATTTATTGTTTTTAGTAGTTTGGACAAACAGTGAGAGCAAAGACAGAACAAGAATGAAGAGAAAACCTATAATAAAATGTATAACTCTGTAGATAAAGTGACAAATAGCAATAGCTGTGAATCTTCGGGATATTCAGATGATCAACCAGCAATTTAGCATCTGCGGATTATTTTAAAGTCGTGCCAGCATCGCATAATTTAATAATATTATGAAATGAAATAATTACAAATACTTCAATGCAATAGCTACTGTCTTGTGGATATATTTGAAAAAGTGTACAAAATTCAAGATACAAAAATTCATCATGTGGTAATTGTACGGGTGGAAATTCATTCAGATTTATGAACTTTCTAGATTGTTGAACTCAAAGACGTATATCAATAAATTCAAAGACAAGAGAATTAAGTTAGTTTCATGAGTTATATTATACGTAGGCTGTTCGCACACGTAGCTACTCAGTTGTGAAGGACGAACTGGTTGGTTATCGAAATCGCAATCTGGTTAGTAACTGATGATTCGGACACAGAGTGAAATAAATGATGGAATTCGAATCACTTTGCTTCAGTAGCAAACCGAGTCTCAAGTTTTTGAAGTACGTATTTATAATTAATACAATGTCGAGTGAAACATGTGACGAAGAGTTTTCGTCCTCTACTATTAATATCAATACAGGAGACGTAAGCAAAAAAGATTTTTTGGATTCATCCCTAGATTGAAAGGAATAGAAACTGTAGATTATTCGTCACGGTAAATAAGTTGCACCAAACAGATACAAAGTTTTTAGCATTCTACAGAATGTCCTTAGGAGTTTTACCTTGATTTGGTGCAAATCGTTAAAGCAGAAACACAGCCAGGACTCGAGGCTTCCTCGAGGTGTTGTCAAAATTTCCAACAAGGGTTTTTAAATGAGGCAACACAAAATCAAGCCAGCAGTTAGCACTTCTTCTCTCTCAGGTCTACTTGTCTTTTTTTTTTTTAATTTTATTCTGTCAAACGAAATATTTGCCAAATAAGAATCACTTGAAATTTATAATCAATATTTTGGAAAACCGATAATAAATTATGTTTGCCCAGAATGTAAATTAAATTGTCGCAAATACTATCAAAATTATAATGACAGCACCGAGCCCGGTGGTGTCATTTTGTTTTTAATTCTCTGAGACAAGGCTTGAGGCGAGCTATGTGAAAGCCAGAGAGGGGCCAGGTCTGAGGCTTGCTTGGATGTGTTTCTGCCTTAACTCCTCGTCTTCAAAGGATGAATACAAATATGAGAAAATGCGTGAGTGCTGAGGATACAGGTTTGTAACTGATAGCCTGGAGATCAACACGATGTGTTGAGAGTGACTAATCACAAACGCGCTTCAAATTGATTACCAACTAGTAGCGACATGAGCGGATTTCCATTGAAATGCATAGACAGTGACGCTCACATCACTTTATAGTATGTTCTGAGTAGCTCCGTGTGCAAAGGGTCTAAGAGATCAATATTCTAGCAGAAGGGCACCACCATCCACACTGTAACAGCTAAAACGAACTGAGAACGAGAGAATTTCACTTTATCCAGAGAGCTATATGGATACATAATTGAAAATCAGCGTTGATGTGTGGCTTGTTATGCTAAAGAGAGCCAATTTAACTTTTATTACAGAGCTATCCTCCTTTCCACCACTCTCTCCATCTCTCTAGTCAGGCTATTCATTATTTTGTTTTTTTTTTTCTTTGGGCATCTTCACAGACAGCCAAGGGCTGGTATTAGTATTGAGTTTTTAATATAACGCCGCAACAGAATGCGTGAAAAGAGAAACCAAACATGGTTTTATGAAATAATTTTACCATTAAAACTAAGCAATATTGTTCTTGTTATCCCACAATTGGCTTGGTAAATTTGAAAAAAATAATAATAATAAACATTTTGACTGTTATTCTACAAGGTTCAATTAGATATCCTAAGTGTTTTTTTTAAAGTGCAAAACTACATAATGTTCTAATAATCCAAGTATGTGTGCCTGTGTAACTCTACACAAACAAAGATTTCCGTAGCTAAATTTAGTGTCATAAAAATATTAATGGAAGAATATTATGATATCAATTAGCCTGCATCGAGGTGAGGTTTAAATTATAGAACTTATCAACAAATGAGTTCACATACATAATAATGTATATAACATATTGTAACAGTACAAAACAGATTAATTGAACAAAGTAAATGGAATTCTTCAAGAAAAAAAAAACGACAGATGCTTTGGTGTTGTTTCTATTTTTTATGTTGTTACTTTGATCTAATCTAATTACTTAAAAAGAATTAAGCTGTTTTGTACTGTGTATAATAATATTAATGTTCATATAGAGAATATGAACCTAAGCAGTGCTTTATTATCTTCTATAATATTATTATTGCAGTAAAATTTCAATTTGTCCGATACAAATATTTACAAAAGAATATACAAATTCTCAGCTTTACTAATATTTTTGGTAATTAAAAACGAAAAAGAAGAATAAAAAAGACACAAACAAAAATGTCGAGAAGAAATAATCACAAAAAAAAGAAAAGTTGATAATTTCTTAATATTTAAAAAGGCTGGGCGCATAAACAATTATAATTTCAAATATATAAATTCAATTATAACTTCAACAGTAGTACATCATGCAACCATAAACGGAATAAGATTGATTTTGCTTAACCCAACAACAGTAACAACAAAAAGGAAGAAAAAAATTTCTCCAGCAGCACAGCTCACACAGAAGCAGTAAGTCTGTCCTCCTTTCCAATATCCTTCAAACATTCTAAATATTAATAATAATCATTGTTTCCTTAGCTTTGGTCTTGTTGTTCGTTCTTCTAAAAGCTCAAGGCGATCGGAAATCTCATTTCTTCGGCGCATTGCTCGCGTTATAGGTCCCCCAGTAGTCTTTTTATGTTGTTGTTGTGGTTGCTGCTGCTGCTGTTGCTTCTTATTCTCACCACTATCCGATAAATTATATATGGGTACTACAGTGAGTCGATTTTCTTTTATATAATTTATATCCTTTGTTTTTCTATCCCGTAACTTTATTGGTGATTCTAATTTACTGTCATACGAGTTAATAGATGAAATGCTGCTCTTCTGAGATGATTTGGTCTTTTCTCTAAGAATGTATGGTGATTTCCTAGAACAACGGGTTTTTCTAGTTGTTTCTTTTCGTGAAGATTTTGCTAAAGTTCTTAGCAAATTATCATAGCGCCTAATAAGAGATTTATTATAATTGATTTCACTTGCTGTGAAACCTAGGAAATTCCTGTTTCCGTTGTTCTCATGCCGATCATCAAAATCGCCATAATTGTTGTGTTCACCTCCATCTTTTATAGAATTACTACCATTTTTAATTTGATTTTCTACATGTGAAAATTCATGATCATTTACAGGTTCTTTGTTGTTACTACTTACATCTATAAATCTACTTTGTTCTTCACTAGGGATAAACTTAACATTATTATTTTCCTGAGGATATTCACATGTTATTTCAGTATCAGAATTAGAGCTGCCTACACTTAGAGAATGATTATTTGGATCAGAAGTTATTATACCGCTTGAACTTTTACTCCTTCCAAGACCGCTCGTTACACTTTCTTCACTGGTTGCACTAGATAGTGAAAGTATGCTAGATTTTTTCTGCCTTCTACGTTGAGTTGTTTTTATAGAACCTTTTACATAATTAGTTTGACTAACAAACTCAACAGAACTTGAATCTTCATTATTATACAAAGGTGTTGTGGCTTCTTTTAACCAATTGTGATTGATGACATCTTCAATTTTCCATCGTTCCGAAACATTAACATTTAGAAGACCTTTGATTAAATTTTTCACATCATTATTAGCCTGTCGCCATCCTTTTGATTCTGTATTAAATGATCCACGTCGTATCCTATCAGCAATATTTGTAACACTATTACTTTCATTTTTATTTTTATTATCAATTCGGAATGGCGCATGACCACATATCATGGTATACAAAATAGCACCAAGCGACCACATATCGCATGCATATGAATACGATTTTCGTCGCGTCGAAATAATTTCTGGTGCTGCATAATCTAAAGTATAGCATGGTAGCCAATCATTATTACCCTCCTGAAGTACTGCCGAACCGAAATCAACAATTTTAAGGATATGTGATCCTTTACGATCGAATAAGATATTTTCTGGCTTCAAATCACAGTGTGCAATATTTTGTGAATGCATATAGTGTATAGCACTAACAATTTGATGGAAATAGTCCCTAGCGTCGTCTTCATTCAGTCCATTCGTTTCTTTTATTCTATCTAACAATTCACCACCCTCCAGTAATTCCATAATTAAATAAATATATTCAGAGTCTTCTAAAACTTCATGAAACTTAACAATGTTTGGATGATCCTTGCAAATACGCAAAGTTTCGATTTCCTCTTTGACATCGCCGTCACTCTTTAAAAATTTCGCTGCATATTTCTGAAGTGTAGATTTTTCAATGCATTTGTAGCAAATTGAGAATGTGCCGTTACTAATTTGTGGTAGGATTAGTTCATATTTTTCTACAAATGGAGAGCCCTGAAAATAAAAAAAAAATTAACAGATTTCATAAGTATAAGTGCATTCAAGATGTGGTAAAAAGCTTCTTGGTTTTTTAATTGTAATCGAAAATTTACATTTTTTTAGTGCTGTAGGCGATTCTTTTTCCTACTAAAATAATTGATGAATACACTCGAAATGGATTATAAATAAATAAATGCCAATTAACTCAAATTACACTCTCATTAGAATTTGATGAAATCTGTCGTTCCAATGAAGGATGCCAACTTTTTGTGTATAAAAAGTGAGGAATCTTATTTAAATCTATCATTTACTCTCAGCTGTAGGTTTCTTGTAAGAATTTGCTCTCTTCAAACCAACATGGGTTTATTTCGGGCAGATCTACAACCACTAACTTGTTGGAATTTGTCTCGGATACCATTGGCGGGTTGGCAAAAGGCTATCAGACGGATTGTATTTACACATACTTTAGTAAAGCCTTCGACTCCGTGATACTGTTTAAAATGGAAAAGTATGGATTTCCCCCAACAAAATGGACGGAGTCTTATTTAGTTAACAGAACATATCAAATATTATTCCGACATTCCATCTCTAGAGTCCTGAAAGCTTCGTCCGACGTACCTCAAAAGAGTCACTTGGGCCCGTTGTTTTTTATGCTATCTATTGACGACATTGTCTCTGTTGTGAGGTACTGCAAAGTCTTGATCTATACTGACGACATAAACTTTTCGCTCAGATTAAATATTTTAACGATTGTGAGCAAGTACCTTCACAAATTTCACGTTTTTTTTTTTAAAGGCAGGGGGACGAGGAATCCCAAGCACAGAGGCCAGAGCGGCCCATTGTGATATCTTGCTAGCAGCCCTATCACCAAAACCTTCCTGTCTTCTTAATGAAGCGCATCAGATCTTGATGAGGAAGGTTTTTCAACTCGGGCAGAACCTAGAATATCCAGCCTCCGGGCGAAGGCCGGGCACGCACACAAAAATTGTTCGGTTGTCTCAGGTTCTCCTTCCAAGCAGGACAGACACTCAGGGCTGTCAACAACTCCAGTCCTTGTTAGATGAGCGTGAAGCGAGCTGTGGCCAGTGATGATGCCAACCACAGTTCTACATTGTTTCCTTCCGAGCCTCATGAGAAAATCAGAGATATTCCTATTGGGCCCATCAAGAAACAGTTTTGTGCACCAGCAAGTACTCAGGTTCTCCCATCTCTGCTGATGATGTCTTCCGAGTGAGTATTCCATCCCAATGTCAGGTTCAGAAAGGTAAACGCCCGTACCGGCTCCCTCATTCGCGAGAGCCGTTGGCGAAAATTATTAGAGCGGGCTGGGGAAGGCTCGATAAGGCACTTCCCTCAGTCCACGATTCCCTTATAGGAAAACTCGCAGAGAAGCGACGCTCGAAACGAAGTTTTGGAACCATCGCATCAAATGCCATGCTGGCCAGAGGGTTTTACAGATCCAACCCACACGCCAAAGAGAAATGAGGAAATCAAGTGCAGCGGTCCTTCCAACATCTCCATGAGCGCAATCTGCACACAGCCCTTTTGGCAGATTAAGTAGGATCTCAAGGGCAGCAGTCGCACCAGAGTCTGTTCAGCGGGACTTCCTGCGCAGCGCTCTTAGGCACCTACCTTGGAATAATTCATTGATTCTTCCACCCTATGGGGATCGCTTGAAGCTTTTGAATATGCACTCGCTTGAAAAACGTTGCATGGTTGCCAATGTAACATTTGTGCAACAACTCTTAAACACGAATGTTGAGTCTCCGCTGCTACTTAGCAAAAACTCTATCCGCGATAATGGGCACAATTTGAGAAAGCTACCTCTGTTGCATGTTAACTCCGCAAGGTTCAACTTTTGCATGTACGAGCCAATCAATCCGCATGTGCATTGCTGTTAATATTAAGGTTGAGCATTTTGTCATTGACTTTTCTAAGCATGTTTTAAAAACATTTGTTTGGTCTATGTTTAGTTTAATATACTAATACTAACACCGACTAAGTGATGAAAAGCATGTATTGTTGTCCGTTTATTTATTAAACGTGTCACTACAGCGAGCTTGAGTTAAGCTGGTGCAGATAGTCATTAATAAATCAAAGTTGCAACATTTCAACTGCAACCTCAAAACAGTAATGTTGTATGATCGTAATACATGGAAAGTTAACCAATATTAACCAGTAACGATATATCATTTTCGTTACTGGTGATATATAAAAATATATAAAAAGTGATCCAGTCAAAGAGATGAATGATGACCTCACTAAGGTCTTACTGGTTCGCCCTGGACATGGTCCATATAAATGTCACCGTCACCTTTCTTGGTAGCAAATCTATAAAAGCCAACCACTTTAAACCGTGCCAAAATTCGAAAAATCGCTAACTAGCTCCCTCCGATAGCTGGGAAAAATTGGTTGTATATTTGCCTTATACTGACAAGTCGGATGTGATAGGATAAAAAAAAAATAGATGACAAATTGTTCCGAAGAAGAAGTACTTTCTTCCAGTTCAGAGAGAATTATTCATAAAACTGACGCCGAGCGTATTATCAGTCTTAGTTCGCCTACTAAACAAAGCACACAAAATAACTAGACCCAACTGAAGAATGACACCAGTTATAATGGTAAGCCTTAGAAGACTAAATCTTCAGGAGCAACCATAAAAAAAAACCAAAAGGAGCTCACCAAGTCACATGTTGGGTCCAACAGAGGCAAAGTTGTCGGAGTAGTACCTGTTCTTCCCTTTTAGCTGCTGATAGATCGTGTACATTAAATTTTAAATTTTTTGAAGTTTGAACGTGAAAAGGGAAACTTCTCTTGATGAGTAAGTCATAGTATGTATATTATCCTAGATGGCATAAGAATTACATGTCACAGATAATACCAAAACAGAGTATACAAATTTTATATGGCTGGTGGTACATTCCGGCATGGACCACAACATGAGAAATGATGGATACGTGGTGATTCATTCGAATTGAAATTCAAAAATTACTTTATTGAATAACCTTAAGCCTAACTTAAGTCTAGAACGATAAAGCTTTTGGCCTACGACGTCGAGGTCATTTGGGCTCTGCCAGATTTTCATTCCAATGCTAATTATAATTCTGGGCGATTCATGTTTTCTCACATTTGCCGTGTTCAGGATCATATGTACACAAAACTGTTTTTAAAGCAACATTTCCTCTCAACACGCACTAAAACATGTGTGGTCCATTCCGGAATGCACCACCCATTTTACAATCTGTATACTCTGCTCTGGTATACTATACGATATCTAATTCTTGTAACATCTATGATTTTATGCACATTTCGTAACAGTGGGTATTTGTATTTTTATTAGAATCCTCCTTAAGCTACCACTTTGAGAGGGGGGGCTGGGCTGGGTAGTGTTCCGAAAAGAAAGTCTTAGTACTTGTCACATGTTCATTATTTTTTATGAGCAGTGGGAAGTGTTTTTTTTTTTTTGCAAGATTTTAGTATTTAAGTAGCTGTTGTGAAGACTTTATTACAGTATTGGAGTTTTCATAGGCAAAGACGAACACAAACTGTGGGTAATATCCGATGAGAAAATTTAAAAATTTTAAAAATTACTTGAATTGGCACCGAGTGCATAAGATTTAAACACAATTATCAAGGAGATTTTGATAACAAAATCCTAAAAGAATCAATGAAATCCAATTTGAGAGACATCTACTTTCGAATGCATTAGCAACTGATGGAAGTAGAAAAAGGCATTATAGAGAGGAAGTAATGGAAGCAAAAGTAGCAAAGGCAGCAACAGAAGAGAACTCGTTCAGACAAGTGAATGTACTCAATAAATTTGTACCAGGTACAGGGAGGGCCAATTAGTTAGAGTAAGGCTGCATTCACACCGGACGTTTTAATCATCATTCAGTCTTAAATCAATCAGAACGCCACATAAATTTCTACACATATCCCTCTTTGCATTCACACCGATAAAACAAAAAACAGCCCTGATAAATCATTAAAGCATGATCAAAACGTCCGGTATGAATGCAGCTGAGTTTAAAGCATAAACGGTACGGAGAAAGAAAAATTAAATTATTTTTTCCGTTAACTTATTTATGTTCCCCTGACGGTTGTGACCGAGATAAATTTTCATATATTTTCTATCCAAAGTAAACTTCAGATGAAAAAACCTAGGCACCTATCTTCCATATCCAGAACAATGTGGTATAAGTATAACACGAGTAAAATAAATTAGCTGCTTACGGATATTGTCAAACGTGATGCTTAGTTGGAAAGCATGCAAAGATGTTAGAGGCTGTTTTTAATACCATTTGACCGGAGCTGCGATGATGTTTACTGCTTCTTCGATAATCTTTAAGAAATCTCTATTTAAAGCGAGATGACATAATCCATTTTTAAAACTATATAAGTTGGGTTTAACTTGAATACCTTAGCTTAATTTAATCAATTTGGATTCCTAGAGAACTACAAACGTCTGGTTATACAAATTACGGTATCAAAACAGAGCTTCTAAATGCTAATTGAAGCCCGACACACCATCTGGACTGACCGCTTGAACCAATCAACCAAACACGCCATAAATATTTAAATGTGAAATCAAATAATTAAAAGTGCGAACAATAAATATTTCTACGCAGGTATACAAAACAAAAATGAAAAAATGAAAACAAATCACTTACCTTAGCAAATTTGACTACGTATGGTATTTTGTTTCCTTGCAGGTGCCGTGGTGAAACGTATGAATAGCCTAAAATTTTTTAAAATTTTTATTGACTCAACAATAAATTGCAAAAGAATTTTATAATAATAAATCACCTCGAAATAATCTTTCTGAATTTACAGGAACTTGTGCTGGAGAATCGCTAAGTGGAAGTCTGGTAAATTCTTCACTAAAATTACTTGTGTCCAGTTCATTGTCTATTTTTGGCTTAAAAGGTGCAGAAATTTGTTTTCTTGCAAGCTTATCCCAATCGATTTTACGAAAGAACGGATGTGATTTAATTTCTGAAGCATCAGCTTTACTACCACCTGTGAACAAAATTAAAAATGTTATTGTAAAATAATTGGGACTCAAAATCGAATATAATTTGATGATACTAACCTAATCTTTTCTTTGGATCCTTTACTAAGAGTTTCAAAATGAAATCTTTTACATCTGATCCTAGTTCATCTGGAATTGGTGGTTCAGTTTTTAATATTCTTCGAGAAATATCATGTTGTGTATTTTTTTCATCTACTACTGTGAATGGTGATGCTCCAGTTAATAATTCATAGGTTAACACCCCCACTGACCACCAGTCAACTGCTGTGTCATGACCATTACTTCCTCCACGAACTACCTCTGTTTATGAATACAAGAGTAAATTATATTTGTGAATAATAAAAAAATTAAAAGTGAGTTCAGAAGAGAAAAGGACAGAAAATAACAGAACGGATAAAATGCTGTATAGGTGAAATTTACTTGCAAATTGAACGGGTTTTGGTTTCTTTTTCAAAATAAAGTCTTAGGTGATACTATATATGGAAAATAAGCTTCATGTTACAACGCTACCACTTATAAATTTCACTTAACAGACATAAATAAAACAATTCGCACTACAAATTCAAGCTGGCTACAAGAGGCGCCAATGAATCTAAGATTAATATAATTAAATATAAACTTATCAAGTTCTCAAAATATCTTGAAGAATTAAATAAAATGAAATAGCGAAATCATGTTTTTCAAAAACTTTAGTACTTCCGCTTTCAGTGTGTAATTTTACTACAAATTACAAGAGTCTTGCGTCTTCAGGTCTCAGAATATATGAAAGTATGTAATACAAACATTAAAGGTTAGCATGAGTGAGTTTTGCACACTAACGATCAAATTGGTAGTATACTTTAAGAAAGGTCAAGAAATATTTCACACGGTAAAATAAATCATATGGGCAGGTAGTATAATGATCCGAGTAATTTGAGTATTATAATAAATACTTCTTAGATTCAAATTGCACACACAGCTGAAAAAGGGAAGAAAAAAAACTCGAGCAATCGTGGAATTTGAAATAAAGTTTAACGAGTCAAAATAAAGCTTTGCTTAAGTGCGTCAGCTATTGAGCTAAGAATCAACCTGTAGAAGATCACGAAAATTCCTTGGAAAGAAAATCGACTAGAAGATGGACTATTTTTTTGGAAATTATATTGGATGAACACTTGTGATGATATTAATGCAACCCCACAAAAGTTAATTAATCATTAAAAATATCGTCCAACATGCGATAACCATTTTCGCGTTGAATTTTGAACTTCTTCGCAAGGACGTCTTCGTGGGATCGAACAAATGGAAATCGCAAAGCATCGATCTTTAAGTACAAACCCCAATATTGGTATTGGCATTGAAGATTTCAGCTGTGAAAATCAAAAACTGTACATGGCGATGACGGATCAGCATCACTTTCGATGCCTGCGTCAGTTGATGTTTGATATTCAAAGCGACATCAAGTTATCCGAAGTGGTTTGACAGCTTAAGTAAAAAGATTTAAAATGAAGAAAAATTGGCGGAATTTGTATGGGAAAATTATTGTTTTTATCTAAAAACTGACAAGGGATTATAAAAGCAATTTAAAACAAGTAAAAAAGCTAGAATTGGTCGAATACCAATTCTTATGATACCCTAGATGAATGCCTTTATGAAATTTCGTGTTGTCACCCTTCTGTGCAAGTTTGATTTTTGAAGTGGTTTTTTCGCATATATTTCTAGAACGGCTTGTCGGACAGAAAAAAGGATTATAACCAATTTTATTGGATTTCGTATTCTGAAGAAGTTTTTAGTATAATAAAAATGTCTTGGACTGATCGTTTTCACAGTATACGTAAAACACCTAAATTTTTATATGGCAACACCAAGAAAAGTTGCCCGATTTAGTCCATTTTTGAAATTTTTATTGAAAACACCTTGTACCAAATTTCAGCTCTCTACGTTGACTGTTCTCAGGCAGTGTGCAAATATATAGCGGAAAACGAAATTTTTGTACGGCAACCCAACGAAGGAGCTGCCCGGTTTGTCTCATTTTCGAACATAATTTTACTTTTTTTTTTAAGTACGTGTACAAAATTTTAGCTCTCTAAGCATACGCGTTCTCGAGTTATCGTGCGCACAGACGGACGGACGGACGGACATACAAAAATCAAAATAACTTTTAATATTATGCGTGGGTGTCTAATCCATTTTGCTCTACCATCATTATTTCGAGGTGTTACAAACGGAATGGCAAACTTAGTATACCCTATAGATAAAATATGGAGAAAACCAAGTTGTGAAATTGGAATGCGATGCGCTTAATGCCGCAGGAGATGTCTAAGCCAATGTCAAATCCACAGCCAAAGGGTCTATTAAGTTTTAGCCTTTAATCGCCTTTCTAACTTTTCATGGTTTGACAAAATTCAGATATATATTATATTACATTAGTCAAATTATTAGTTTATCCTATTTCCCATGATTTTATTACTCATTGGAGCAAAAATCTTGTTTTAAAGTGGAATAAATTGAGTTTTTCGGTTTACATTATCTCGGTTCTTGTTTTTGATGTGAAAGTAAGTACCTTTAGTCCTTACAATATGTATCGTAAGCGGGGAAAAAAGTGGTAAAGTATAATCATCGAATTATCTCGTTTATTGTTAACTTCAAACATAAATATACAGGAACAAAGTTGTATAGAATTACATTTCCTACAATTTTGACCTTTACGACTTTTTTCCTAGAACCAATATTTAAGGTCCATACACATTTCATCGCTTGCAAGTTTGTTGCTGTTTCTACCGTCTTCCTCCTATAAGAGTTTGAAGCTAGAATTTCCAGGCCATGTTGTTTTTTCTTCTTATAAGCTTCAGACAGCCAGACCTTTTCTTTCAAGATGTCGTTGTCGGCACTGCTTGACTCCTTTTTTTTCGACGATGGTCCTGCCAAATCAACATCGTTGGTTTCCTCTTCGCAGATCTCCTGACATTCAATGGCGATGTTCAATGTTGATCGGGCAGGATTCTCGATGATACCATCATCTTCATCGTCATCAAAGTAGCTTCCGAAGTTCGACAATATTGTCGCATGTCTTACCACTGCAGCTTTTGCATATAACTGAGAATTTTAGTCCTGCTTTACAACCCCCGACGTTTTGCCGCAATTAATCTTGCATTTGCAAGAAATCGTTTTGAGCAACTTGTTCCGTTAGGCTTGCCATAGGCGTAAAACCTTAATATTGGTTCTGGGAAAAAAAGTAGTATAGATCAAAATTGTAGATAAAGTAATTCTATACAACTTCATTCCTGTACATTTATGTCCTAAAGTATAATAATAAACGAGATAATTCGATAATTATAATATACCATTTTTTTTTCACGCTTAATTCGAAAAAAATCGATCACACGATAAAAATTGTAAGGTCTAAAGTTGTAGAGAATGAAATTTACAACAATTTAAGTTCTTACAATTTTTGTTGAAAAGTTGAAAATGGCCAAGATATTGAGCAAAAACAGTTCCCCCTTAAATTCAAGATGCACTTTGACTTGGATAATGGGAATATTTTTATTTAAACTAATTGAGTTTCATTTCTTATGGGAAGTGATGGATGCAACTCTAATCTCCAATTACTAAATGGTCCAAATAATTATTTTCTTCAATGTGATAATGATAAAAAAACTCAAAAGCTACTTGAAAACGTAGCTTGTTATGTCAGTCAATAAGCGAGGAACCCATCGAGCACAAGTTTTTAGAAACTGCGGATGATGATTGATGCGCACTTCTATGCAAAAAATCCAATTCATCTGCGACCTTATCCACAGTATTCACCTGTATACATGAATAAATTCGTTAATGCGTTCAACGTTATCATTCATTGCGGAAGTTTACAGCGTTCCCTGCTAATAATCTTCTTCGATATCCATGCACACATTCTCGAATAACAACAGCGCGCATAATTTTGCAATCTTACACTTTCTGCCCACAAAAACCGAGTCACTGCGCAGATTTAAAATTCAGACGCTAGTTGCAATAGATATAAAATTTTTCACGACTGATAACAGACTAAATTATGTGCCCGTTCTGAAAATATCGTAGTTTACTACTTCTATGACTAAACGAACACATCGTCACGGTTCTACTACATGAAGAGAAATGTTCAGTTTTTCTTTCTTATTACCTATCCTGTTTGCTATATAATCTAAGTTGCTGCCATATCGAAAACGTTAAATAAACTTTGAAAAAGAAATATAAGCAGTGTTGTCAACAACTGTCATCGAAATATCTATTTAAGACCAAAGTTCTGACTTCTGAGCGAATGGAACTAACTTTTTGATTATGGCTCCCATATTGTGGCGCTACGATACAAAATAATCATAGTAATTTATAGGATAATAAATTACTCTTAAGATTTTTCGTTTTGCTTACTCTAATTGATGAATGGAAACAACAATCTACCAAAGAGAAAAATCTTTAACCTGCATTTTAAGTTTTAACGAAAAGCATTAATAAAGCGTCACATTTTCGTTCAGAGACAACTAGCAGAAAAATTTAAACTTAAACTGTAATTTGTATAGATAATCTTAAAAATAAAAGAAAAGGAAAAATCTTACCTGGTGCCATGTATTCAAGTGTACCACAAAAACTGTAGGCTCTTTCATTGGACCCTGGTGTAAGCTCTTTGGATAAACCAAAATCAGTCAGAACAATGTGTCCATTTGAATCTAATAAAATATTTTCTAATTTTATATCCCTGTAGATAATTCCTAACTTATGTAATTGTTCTAAGGCCAAAACAACTTCGGCAATATATATTCTAACTTCGTCTTCGGTGAAGTGTTCATTTTTATATAGATGGGTAAATAATTCACCACCGCTGACATAATCTGTAAAAAAAAAAAAAAAACAATTAATTTTATTGATTTTTGTGTACATATGCACATAGGTATGACAACATAATTATAAAATATTGAAAACTCACCCAAAATCAAATGCAGCTTGGATTCGGTTTGAAAGGCATAATGCATTCCTACCAAGAATGGACTTTGGCGTATTGCTTCTAGAACCTATAAAAAATAATATAAAATAAAAATTAGAAGAGAAAATAATTATTGTTATTGGATGGATAAAATAAATAAATTTCTCTTGTAGGATAACTGCACTAGTATTCGGAGACAATTTTCATTTTATTTAATAAAATTAAGAAAAGTACAGCAGTCTTTTAATATTTGCGCCACTAAAGGATATCGCAAACAGTGTCGCCGACGACTGCTCCTTCTCGTATATTATTACCAGCGATAGGAAATCCACTTTCGATCTTGAGGAGAAGACTGTGCACCAGTTCAATTATTAGTATAAAAGTAAAAGCCGAATTAAGAAAGAAGGAAGTGATAGATAACTCAGTTCTATTTCTTCAGAGGCATGGCGAAAAATATACGTTGGTTCAGAGAAAAAAAAAAAAAAAACGACCACCCATCCCCTCCTTACACCCAGGTAAACAAAATTAGTGAACGCTGGTAAACTTGCATCTATCAAAAGGTGTGCACTTATATTTTCATGGCACTCAGACCAACTTTAAAATGAAAGCGGCACAATTCTCCTTTACGCCGATGATTCCCTCAGATACGCCCAATCTCGTTGCCCGATTTCGGCGGTCTATAAAGTCAATCTGCATCTCAACTCGACTCCTATCCAAAAGTTTGAACTTATCTTTATTCGAAAACCTAGCACCGGACGAAACAGCCGAGCCGCAAAATACAAAAGAATTACGATCGTCTACAATGGAAGAATTATAAAGTCCACATAAAAAGCGAAATACCTAGGCGTAAGTTTCCATGAACTCTTACGATTCAATTACCATGCAAAAATAACCATTAGCAAAGCCAATATTGCGTACAGCCTTATGAGCCCTATGATCACTGTTAGGGACAGACTCGCAACTCAGACAAAACTACTAATGTACATACAAGCAACTAACAAGGCCTGTCATCACGTACTGCTTTCCCATATGTTATTCAATTTCTCCCACTTACATGGATCGCCTTAGCAAGCTCGAAAGAAAGATTCTTAAAGCTTGCAAAAGAGCAAACGGAAAATACTTTCGCGACGAAGTATTGTACGAGGCAGCCAACATAACTCCCATCATCTTCTCATACCGGCAAATTTTTTGGCACAGCCTGATACTAGAAACCTCTACCTCCGCGAAGGTAGAATAAGTTTCTACGTCACTAGAGGGGATTACTACAGGAGGTAATCCCAAATAAACCTCTCAATAACCCAGAACCTTCCAGTCCTTAATTTTTCTAAAACTCGCTAAACATATCCAATAGTTATTCGCTTCTAGTCCCTCCCAAACTAAATAACAAACTCTTGCGAAAAATTCATTAATTACAGCTGATGTAGCGGAGCAGCTGCTGGAAGAAGAACCAATAACATCATGTGAAGTAAACAACCCCCAAAACAAAGATCTAAAAGTAAAAAAAAAGACATCGAATTGAACTGAGGGCCAAAGATAAGGCGCAACGCCCTAAACAGCCAGTCTGAAGGATGCGCAAAATTTGAAAGGCGCAAATGCACTTGACTTTATTTGACTTTGCAAGCCATTAAGTGCAAAGTGCTTATGTGGTGAAGTATACGTCGCAAATTAATTCTTCCTACACATACGAAATTTCGAATTGTCTCAAAGAGATTTAGCTATAAAGTTGAAAATCCCAAAGGCGACCATTCAAAATATTCTCAGTAAATTTCGGAAATCTTGTAGTGTCTAGAGAAAGTCTGGATCAGGAAGGAAATCAGGTTCGGCGGAGCAAAAATTGGCGAAAGAAGTGGCAGACAATTTTTAAATGAAGCCCAACATGTCGTTGAGAGATACAGTTGATCAGGTTGGAACATCATCTGCTACGGTCCATCGAATTAAAAGAAGAGAAGGCCTACGAAGTTTCCATGTTCAAAAAATACCGAACAGATCACCAGAAAATAACCAGGAATCGGATTTTGTATGAAAATTTCCTAACAAAATTCGACTGTTGTATTATGGAAGATGAAATTATGTGAAAACGAGCTTCAATTAGCTTCTAGGACTGGAATTTTATATGGCAAAAAGAGGGCTGATTCCAAGTTTAAGAATTGTCAGTGCACCAAATTTTCCGTTACATAAATACTTAATTTGGCAAGCAATATGTACGTGTGGCCAGAAATCATCACATAAAAGGCACAATCAACAAGGATGTATACTTGCATTCTTTATGCGTTAGCTGACTGAATTTAACAATTAGCAATTTAGTGATCTCTCGCTTTCCTACCATAGTTGCAAGTCTATGGTGTGGTAGGAAAGCGAGAGATTATTACGATACCAAATCGATTCCTGCAGTACCAAAACTAGCGAATCCTCCATATTGTTCGAAAAAAATCTTACATGGGGACTTTTAAGAGGCAGTATAAAAGAGCATCCGATACATTCGATACTGTCTCTATACAAAATTTAATGAAGAACGTAAAGCAAGAAGTTCACCAATTTTATACCATGTAGTAACTATATCATATCGAATGTGAATAATGTAGATGATTCAGTAATAGTTAAATTAAATTATTTGATAACAAGCAAAAAATGTTTTTCTTGTTCATCCATAGTTGGTCGGTTTTTTTCTGTATCAGACCTTATAAAATTTGTTTAGTTTGTTTTTTGTTTCATAAGAAGAGTGCTTTAAAATTTGTTCATAATTCTTTCAATTAATAAAATTTATATAGGTATTTTTATGAAAAAGTTTATTTGTTTTTATTTTAAATCAAAAGTGGGTAAACAATTTCTTCCAAAAAACCCTGTCTCCGGACATTGAAACTATAGTGATCGAATAAAAAAAAACATTTTGGTGTCCGAATGCTAGCTAAATGCGAACCTTTTCTTCAACCCCGAAAACTATAACAAAATATTATTAAATGACCATTCATTTGCTAATTATAAACAACTTAAATAATAATTACAAAATTAAAATATAAATAGCAGCAAAATGATTGAGCAAAAAAAGTAAGATAAAACCCTACACATAGTTAGCATTCCTTCCACAAAGTTATTATATTTTTCCACAGTTTGATATTCCCTAGGCACGTGTTTTGTTTACTTCTTATATTGTGCTAATGATCGGCGGTAAAAATATGTTTTTTCTTTGGCATATTTTATTTTCGATGCGAAAATATTTTGTCTCTATGCCAAGTATGCTGGGCTGTCGAGCCACCGCACATATGTTTCAATGATCGCAAATAATTCAGCCAATATCTGCTTTATGTGTAGGTATAGAAACGCACGCAGACGCGTTTTTGTTGAAAATTTTATGAATTTTATGATTATATCAGCATTTACATATCTTGTTTGCCAGTTCACTTAAGGCTAGAAAGAAAATTGTTTTGTGACGAATATTTATGTGAATTTTGAAAAGTTATGGACAAACTAATTAGTAATATTAGGAACAGATGTAATTTGAAGTGACAGGCAGGGCAGCATACTATATTTGTTTTATATATATTTTACAATGTTTTTAAATGTTGAGTTAACTACAAAAGAAAAACACTGCGCATACATATGTATGTATCGAAAGAATATGGACATAAATAAATGTAAGTACCTATATAAATACAATACATGCAATCTTCAATCACGGCAATTTTCTTTGCAGTTCCATATGTATTTCGGGGGAATCCCCAAATAGAAATTTAGCAAATTTCTGTATTGCGTATTATTTGTTCAAGTGAAATAGATTTTTAATTTTCGTATCCAAAATGTCTGGAAAGTTAAGAGGAATTAAGGTTCAAAAAGATGAAATGAAATGAAATTAAAAGATACTTTATTGTATAGCTTAATGCATAATAGAATAAAGTTATTAGGCCCACGGTAGCGAGGCCATCTGGGCTTCGTTCAAAAAGATTCGTAAGGATATAGCATTCATTAATTTCGAAATATTTAATTCAATGATTAAATATCAAGCAAAATTATGATGGCATAACGTCTGCTTTTTAGCAGTTGTGTAAATTGTTGACCCCAACTTCTTTATATCTAGACAGGTTGTGTTCATATGACTTAATTTTTAATTAAATGGAGTCAAATGTGCAATGTATCACACAAATAAGGTGCACCAAGGACTGACTGACTCCTTTGCAACATTTCGGTTTAATTTCAAATGGAGAAATTTTTTTACTCCATATTTGTGAAATTGGAGTCAAATTGTCACCTAACGTAATTAAAATGAGAACAATTTATTGGAAAGTGGACAGATTTTCTAATAAAGTAAGCATTGATCATGAATGAAATTGCAGCTTTTTTTTTTTCTATTTTTAAACTCTTTCAACAAAAATACTCGCAAATTTTCTTGATAATATTTAATTAAATTATTAAACTGCGATGATCATCCTTACTCACAATGAGGAACTGTCAATGACATTTCAAATGAACTAATTTTTGTCCAAAATCTGTCACTTCATTTCCTTGAAATAACTAAATTTCAAATTTACTCATTATGGGTCCAGGGGCTTGATTCCGCAACTGTGAAGAATTTGCATGTATACACGATTTGAAAAACTCACGTGAGCGCAAGTGTACACTTTTGAATTTCAAGCGATTCCGTAAGGATCTGTGTACACTTAAGTGCTGAATGAAAATTTTCTGTGCTGAATGTTGTTTGAGTGAGAAAATAGTCTGTTTGAAGAAGTTAAGTTTAGTTAAAAGAAATAAGTTACATGAATTCACTAGTATTAAGGCGACTACAGCTTAGAGAATGGTAAAATAAATCACATAACAAATAATTTTGAAAATACCGTTTGACAAAAACTCACAGGTACCTATTCAAAATTCACGACCAAAATGGCCATGAGAAAATATTAATTAAAGTGTACACAATTTTGACAGAAAAACTCATTTCCACTTTTGCGGAATCGGAACAAAGCGGTGTACACAAAATTTTGTGTACACGCGAAAACTCATAGTTGCGGAATCCAACCCCAGGTCATTCTACAGAAAATCGACCAATATTGTGTAAATTTGTGCATCGACTATCTCCGTTTTGATGAAATTTTACAGGTACGTTAGTTATATTGTTAATAGTTTTTTTTTATAGTTTTTTTGCTGAAATATTTTTTGTTTTTGTCTATTTTTGACGGTATTTTGAAATTTCAAAAAGTGGAAAATTTTGCTTATATTTCTGAATGTACAGATCGTAAGCCTATGAAACAAAGGCTATTTATAAGGAAGCTTTGAAGTTCCTAAAAAAAATTATTCAAAGTCCCTTTTACCAAAAATTTGTTTTCAAGGATAATGGATAAGTCCGTTATCCTTGAATATCTCAAAAAGTCCACTCCCGATTTAGTTTTTATTTTGATTTTAATTCTTAATGGGTTTTGAGGAAGCTGTAGAAAGGAGAAAATGAAACTCGTTGAAGTTTGGATGGAGTTATTTCTTAAATATATGTATAGTTCAGAAAACTTTGAACGAAAATTGTTTACGTGTGCTGAGATGTCATATTATGTGCAGTGTGTTCGGTAAATAAAAAGGATAGAGTATTCCAATGGATTTTTTAGAGTGTCTTGATCATACTTTTAGCAAATCACTCATTTCATTATAATTCATAATATTCGAGAACACCACATTCCAATATTGCAACAAAATAGGAAAATTCCCGCTATATTCGGTTTTTGTGAATATTACGTTCCAATTTGTATATCACAATATCCTTGATTTGGCCGGAATAAATGCGTGGGTTTTGTACAGGGAAACGGACGGATGAAAAAATTTCACAGAAAGATTTTTATGTCAATTGGGAGAAGTACTTGCAGAGAAATATCAGGAACATATTTCTTTAACAATTATTTCCAGGTATTTGCATCTTGTGTCAAAACACACCTTTTGGTCGAAATAGGTATAGATATGTACCTACAACCGCGGTAGAAATAGTGTTAAATAAATAGCGTGTTTCATTTGCTTGCAAATTCTACATAGTGAGATATAAATTTTTGAAGTTACACCTATACCAAGCAAAAATTTTCTAATTTCAAAAAAGGAAAAAAAAATTTCAGCAAAGTACTACTAACCATAAAACCAACCTATCTGTAAAATTTCATCAACATCGTTGAATGACCCTGTAGAGACAGTCTGTCTAAGGACAACGGATTATCTTACCTATGTAACAAATATCAAATCTTACTTAAACTTGCTTTCTTCAGGCTGGAATGGAGGGTAATAGGGAAAGCAATGAGACTCCCACTCCATATGGAATTATTACAGTGGTGCCTGGCAACTAGCAACTCTTATGGTCGGTTTCACAGTCAAGGCTTAAGCCACAGCGATGGCTTAATAAATATGTCGGTTTCACAGTCAAGGCTTAACTGAAAGCACTGGCTTAAGGCAAGCTTAACTTAAGCCCGTCATCTCGAAGGCTTAAGCCTCAGATTTTGCTGTGAAACAAATAAGAAATTATTGCTAAATATATATTTTGCATAAATACTATAATTTTTGTTATTAAATGAACGTACATATTTCAAAAGTTATAGGTACTTTAAAACTAAATTGAAATTTTCCAAGCGAAAAATAGTTATCTAATTAGCAGTTTTGAGTACTGTCTGGCAGCTAGTGTCAGCATTCCATTTGACAGTTTAGGACAAAAATAAGTTATTTATCTGATGCAGAGGATATAAGCGACCAAGAAATGTATAATATAATATCGCAAGGTGTGACCCGTGAAAAAATTATAAGAAGGCGCCCGCAACACTTCGAGAAATGGGATGACGTTGATTTTTATTCTTGGTTCCGACTGCAGAAACATTCGGCTTTGATGGTTTACGTTGTCGAAACATTCTGCAACAATGATTTTGGATTTGATATCCTTAAAGATAAAAACCATAACAAACATGTAAATAAAAAGTTATTCTCCTTTTTGCTTTGTTTTTAATCCACAATGGCAATTTTCCTTTAAAAAAATTCACAATTACCGCAGTGATGATAACTTAAAAACTTAGGTAAGCTTAGCTAAGCACTGGTTTAACCCTGGACTGTGAAACCGGTCATTAGAGTTAGAATAAATGTAGATAGCTCTGATCCTCCTGGGAATTGAAGATTAGTGACCATCTCTCGTAAAAAACCTATTACTATACGAACCAAAAACACAGCATGGGAATTTGACTAACTTAACGATGGCGACAGTTGGTTTTCGTACAGGACAAGATTCGAACAAGACTTGCGTCTACTTAAAAACAAATTTGGCTTTGGTTTCTTAACTGAACTTTAGATAGATGAGTCGGAACAATTTTACGGTTATAGGACTTAGCAAAACCAGATGACATAATATCATATATAAATATGTATTTTGTTCAAGAAAGAATTTTTTGGGATATCTCCCGGTAAAAAGCCCCAAAAGAGTAATCTTTTTATTTATAAATATGTATATGCATATTTACGTAAATATGTACATGCAGATTGCGAATTCGAATCAAGTACACTAGTCAAGTTGGAAGAATCCCACTTCGGGTTTCCAATGAAGAATTGTGAAGACGTTCCGACTAGGACAGGATTGATAACGAAAATGCAAGAAACCTGTCGAGACCAAGAAGTACTTCATGGAGAACAATTATGACATAAACCACATCATATTGTAAATTTTGAAAATAGCTGAAGGCTATCGCCCAGAACCGGTGATGATTTAGAGGTAACGCATATATCTCGAGGGATTAGAGATAATAGATGATTAATTTTTTATTAGCTCAAAGAAAAAAAAAAATCTTTTCAGCATTATACAAATCTCTAATCAAATATTTTACCCTTTTTTTTCCTACTTTTTATTCCCAAAATAATAAACAGAAAAAAAACAGACAGAGCCGATATAACAAAAAATTTACACAAATTAATAAACTAATTAGGATTTGTGAAGACTTTCTTCAATATATGCATGCATACTTCCTGTTACATATATTTATGTACATTTTCCCATTTTTCGACTCAATTCAGTCTCTATAGGTATCGAGTGGGAAAAAAAATATATAAACGATACCCGCCAACACTCCAAACTTAAATCGTCTACGTTAAAATATTTTCTAATGATGAATCATTATCGTATAATGCTGATGACGGCACAACAGCTACTTGTCTTCACATTTGGAATAATATTTTCGCGTCTGGTGACTAATACATTTTTATGGTGAGCCGTTCCGATTAAAAAGGCTAAATTGTAATTCTAAGGTCAGAATTTTGTTATTATTTATAGTAGTTGGTAGAAATTCTTTCATGGTCTATTCAAAATCTTCATGTAGACGACTTATTATAAGAGAATATTGTACGCCATATTTCATCATTTTACTTCCTATAGATCAAAGTCTAGGGCGGAATTACCACCAATGGGAATAAGAACGTGAGAGAAAGCTGATCATCGCCTGATTGTCGTAAAAGATATGAAGAACCAATAACTTCAAATGTATTTACTTTGCTCAGTCATTATATTTACTTTTATGTGAAGCCCCAGATAAGTAAATCCTGATTATGGTCAAATCTAATTATGCATTTCCGTGAGACAACCGAAAAAATAGTATGTTGGCAAAGCCAATTGATTAGGAATAGGGAATTTTTCTATGGCAAATTTAGATCCCACCACAATACATAATCTAAGGTTTGGAAAACTTGACTTTTTTTACTAGGGCATTTTACATATCCAAAAGATTATAGGTAAGGTGTCGGTCAAGAAGTATCTTTGGCGAATTTTTACTGATTTAAGGAAATGAACTAGGATTTGACAACGTTAGTATTATTTTTATGAATATTAATCAAAACATACCTTTTCCAGAATTACATCAAAAACTAAAAAAAAAACTTTTTTAAGATTTTATTTTCCCTTGAAAATTTTTTTAAGGCTTTAATTTTATAGCGGTATTTCTTTAGTTGAAAAGATATTATCGGGTAACAATTACTAACTCAAAAATTTAAAAGTTTGAAACTCAGAAACAAAGAAAGATGCAAAAGCATGTCCTAGATAAAATTGTTACAAAACTATTCCCCTCTGCTGGCAACACACTGATCAAAGTAATTTTAAACTTTATTCCATAAAAATAATTGTAAAGTTTATGTCGTAACTGTGAAAATGGGATCGAAAGAATGAGAAGAATGGCAACAAATGATTTACAAGCACTTACAGTGTTGTACAAAACAATAACAACAATTTTGAAGAAAAAGAACAATTTATGTTTTTTCTTTAATTAATTAATAATAAAGATAATAAATGTGCTTTTAGGCACTGTGAACACATCAGTGTTTTGAATATACAGTGACATAGGGGCACGCTAGACAAACAAAAAATTGTATGGCCGGAAGGGGGTGTTCATACCAACCGTTTAGAAGTTACAGGGTGATAAACAAAAAATTTAGTTTTTCACAAATCACGATGTATTATCTTAAAAAGTATAGCGTGTGTGGTCACCATCTAAAGCTGATTGTATGCACAACTTTATGGCTCTTTCCAACGACTATTCAACCAGCCTCGTACTTCTCTCCTCTCAGGAGTTATTGTGGTTTCAACTAAAAATTTGGATTTTCTAGCTAATATAATAAATAATATACAATTTTTTGTTTGTCTAGATGAGTACTATCACCGCCTGCTCTGTGGACTACCTAGGAGAAAGCACCCTGTATAGTGTAAAAACAAAGTTTTGAATCGCAACAACAAGAAAGGCAGGAATTGGTGAATTTTGGTGAACTTCTATTTACAAATTTAAAGAAAACTCTGTGTACAAAATTTGAACTGTCCGCGTTGACGTGTTCTCAGGCAGTTTTTAAATATATAGTGAAAAAAAAAAAAAATTTTGTATGTAAACCCTACGAAGTAGTTGTCCGATTGATTGGTCCCATTTCCAAACTTAAATTTACTTTTTTTTTTTAAGTCCGTGTGCAAAATTTCAGCACTCTAAGTGAAATCGTTCTCGAGTTGTTGTGAGGACGGACAGACGGAAAGACATGCAAAATCAAAATAACTCTCAGTATTATGCGCGGGTGTCCAACCCATTTTGCTCTACGATCATTATTTCTATGCGTTACAAACAGAATGACAAACTTAGTATACCTACCCTATGATTTCATCTGGGGTATATAAAAAAAAGTATGCTAGAGTTTGAACGCATTACAGACAGAGTCTGGGCTTTCTTAAGTTTATATTCATTGTAACAGTGGTATTGAGAAACCGGAATTGTGGTATCTCTGGGGTGCCGTAAGAATCTGCGGCAGAAAGTGGATGCGCAGTGCTGCAATGAGGTATATTTGCAATGCTCAATTTAATTTATAATGTCCCAGGCCGTAATTGCACGTCCAAAAGAGTGATGTGTGCACCGGCCTAATCCACTCGTCGATCACCACTTAATTTCTGCTCATTGTTTTTTATAAGACATGTGATAAGTTTCACAATAGTGTCAAATCAAAAGTAATGAACAATATTGTAACGGAGCATCCCAAATTTCAATAGCTAAAAAATATAATATTAATAAATCCATAATTCCACGACTTTTGCAAAACAATCACTGCACACCTCACACATGTACACTCCCACTAAATTTTAATGCAAAAATAGCAAACTGTAAACAGTCAAATTGTCAAAATGGAATATATATTTCCAAATTATCTGCAATGTGTTTCCCAAAGAACCACTGGAACGAATATGTTTCTAGACGAGAGACTACCTCCGAAATAATTTGAATCCTTTCCATAAAGAATTTTCTAAAAACTTTCAATTTCACAATATTTGATTACAAATTAAGAACGCATTTTTATTTTCTTTCATTTTGACAGATAATTTAATAAATATTTGCTATAAAATTATAATAAAACGTGTTGCCAGTAGCCAAAATTGACAGATTAGTGCTTAGTGTTGTCAGTAATAATGTTTTATTTTAGCATCACCCATAAAAACGTTGTATGCTTGAGAACTTTTTATAGGAATAAGGCTTTCCAAACACGCACACATTGATAAAACGAGGTCTGGAAAAAATGCAGAAGGCGTTTGCCTCTCTCGTGGCATGCATTTTTTCCAGATATTTTGAGTTAGATAGCATATTGTAAAATCTCTCCTCTGGTTTTTATGGTAAAAATCGTGAACTGTCAAATATCTACTTCCAATTCCAAATTATCTCTAATGACCTCCGAAAATGACTACAGCAGCGAATCTGTGGATGCATTCCCAAATAACTTCAATATTTTCGTTTTTTTTTTCTTTCAATTATTAATTATAAATAAAAAACGTATTTTTATTTTCTTCCATTTTGACAGATAATTGAATAAATATTTGACACTACCCATAAAAAATTTGTATGCTTGACTGAGAGCTCTTTATGGGAGTAAAATTTTCCGGACACTCACAACTCACGAGATCTGCAAATAATGCAGAAGGCGTTTGCTTCTCTCTTCACTGCATGCCATCATAATGTATATCCTCCTTTAGAAACACTTGCACAAAAGGTGAATTTAATACTGTGCAACAGACTTACATTAATACTAATTTACAGGTTAAGCTTTGCAAGAACACATTTGAATTGGTCCATTGATATGTAGAAAATAGTAATTTTCAGTGAAGAGTCCAAATTTAATTTAATTAACTCCGAAGGAATGAGTACTGCACACAACGGCAAGGTCACAGCCAAGGTATGGAGGTGGTAGTGTTATGTTGGGGACCTGTTTTTCAGCTAATGGACTACAAGTCCTTTCTACGAAATAAACAGAATAATGGATCGCTTGAAATACAAATTTTAGAAATGGTTATGTTGCCCTATGTCGAATGGGAAATGCCGCTTCGATAGAACAATGACCCGAAACACACATCGAAGCTATTTATAAAAAGTTGCACGCTTCAAAATATTGAAGACTGCTACTTTTTCATTGAGATATTTTTCAGTTTTGAAATCTTTGCCAATTATTGGTGATTGATGAATGGATAAAAGCAAAATATTATTTTTGTTATAAGTCAACAACACTGTACATGTTGATAGCTACATACATAGAAAGTTAAAATGAAGAGGAAACATATGAGAGAAGTGCAGGTCCGCACTGGGTATACAAACCAGCCCAGTCAAATGACAACAAACCAGTCCCTAGAGGTCTTTAAAAGTGAGTTTTTTTATAAGAGGAAAACAACCTAAATTATTAGGCTGATTTCTTCCTACTGAACTGAGCACAAGGAGAGCAAGACAACGTTTTCTATGAATGTTAGATTCTATTCTAAATACCGAACCATTAATCATATATAATTGAAAAAATTGGCAGTTTTCCTAGAATTTGCAAGATGTAATAAAGAAGAGGAAGCAAGAAATTTATGCAGGAAATATGTATGAACAAAATATATGTAAGATAGGGATAGCAATAGTTGGCAAAATATCGATACACCGTTATTTCAATTTTTTTTTTTTCAAAATATCGATACATCAATATATTGGCTCTTAAAATATCGATATCCTTAATATCGTCGATACTATATTTGTTATTATATGTATAAATATATGTACTATGCAATGCATATTTTGTTGTTGCATATCAAATTTAAGGTCTCGCCGAGTATACTATCGAGTGGTGTACTCTTTTCCTGATTCAGAAAACTTTCTCGGGATGTTTTTGTCGCCGAAAACCCCACTTTCATGCAATTGGGTAACATACACCTCACTTACTACATTTCGCATATATTTTTTCAGGTCTTTCTTTCAGGGACATTAGTGATCTGTTATGAACATTTAGGAAGTCATTTTCCACGACGCACCAATTTCGCACAATCACGAGCGGAGAAAAGTGCTCTAGCCGAGTACTATCAGTATCGCACCCGTATACACCCGTTACCATACTTCGCATATATTTCTTCCGTTCTTCATTTTAGGGAGTGCTCTTCTGTGAACATTTTTCTCATAGGAAGTCATTTTCCACGACGCACCAATTTCGCATAATCACGAGCGGAAAAAGTGGTCTCGCCGAGTACTATCAGTATCGCACTTGGGTAACATACACCCCAGTTACCATATTTCGCATATATTTCTTCCGTTCTTTCTTTCAGGGACAATAGTGCTCTGTTGTGAACATTTTTTTCATAAGAAGTCATTTTCCACGACACACTAGTTTCGCACAATCATGAGGAAAAAAATCCACTTGTCGTTCTCAAAATACATCCGATCGCCAAAGCTTTCCCCCGGTTAATAGAAAAAATGTTATTAATAAAATATGCGACCCTTAAGGCATCTCTCATGCCTGTTCATGTCGGGCCTAAAATTGTATGAAAAGTGGGCATTCGAGCAGAAATCTTATTTTGCGATACAGCTATTGAAATATCGACACAACGATATTTAAAGCATAAAAATATCGAGACGAATTATCTACATCGTAGGGGGATAAACATCGATATATCGAATATCGTATCGGTATCAGTCATCCCTAATGTAAGAGCAGTTGGCCCATTCACCCTTAAAATTAAAGCTCAAATAGTAGGATTTCTCTGTGGAAACAGTATCCGAAAGACCAATAATTTTACTCGTAAGTGTAGAGCCGTAACAAGAGTGAGCAAGTGAGGCAAGTGAGGCAAGTGAGACAGCCGTTGGAGCGGAGGGGCGCAACAACATTTTCATTTGACAAGTATAAATTATTTTTGAGTTATAACTGTTTCTTTAAATAAATTTTTTGTTCTCGATTTAAACTTACCCACTTGACCCAGATTATACGTTTGCCTTTGGCGCCAAGACGGGTCAGAAGTGATCTCTTAACCCCTTGTCCCCTACTTTTTGTTTTTGCAAATTTGTTGTAACTTCTAAAAGTTCTGACAATAATGCCAAATGCATTTTTGAGTATTTTTAACTCATAGGTCTCCACCCACCGCAGCCACAATGTTTGAACAGAGTTCGTTGTAAATACGTAAGGTCGCGAATAACGCGGAGACCACCGGCTCTAGAGAAGTGATTTTAAAATTTAGGAAGGCTTTAATATGCAGAAGGCGGGAGTAACCGATTCAAAATTATTAGTGAAGGCAGGTACCTAGGTACATAATTTGAAAACAATTAAAAGAAGTGAAAGTGCAAACCCACCAGTGACTAAACCCAGGAAAATACTGCTAGAAAGTGTACTCATAAAATGTACAAAGATTTTCTACGGAATTTCAATGGCTGTTTAAAAATTAAATAAAACCGGCCAAATTGCCCTGAGTTAAGGCTTATTGAGCAATTACTGGACAATAAAATATAAAACTTTTAGATTAATAAATATTTAAGTAATAAAGACCTTTATAAAAGAAAAAACATGTCTTGTAATCAAGTCATTTGGTAGTTTTGCCTGGAAAGGTTTCCTGGAGTTTTGAAAATTTGATATTTTTATAAATTTCGACGTGCTCTTTTCGCATTTCCACTTTTTCATCTCGTATCTTTGCGGTTCCAACAGACTGTCCTAATTAATTATTTTTTAATTCCAGAGTAATGAAAATGGATTAATTTTTTCCTCAGACATGCTTCTTTTATAATCATATATGTAGGTATCATATCCAGATTTGTTTTTTCTCTAGTTTTTCTGCATGAATGTAGTATAGTAGCAGTGTTACCACATTAACTACAATCACAGAAAATGGATACTTTGGGCAAGGTTTGGCTACGCTAGGGAATTTCGAATACTTAGTCAAAGTATTTTAATAATTTTTATTTATTTTAATTGTCAGCACTGTAGCAGTGCAAGTAAAATATCATTATTTATGCGGACTGAGTCCACTGATAGCGATTTGAAACATTTATACAGGGTGTCCCGTAATTGGTGTAATATCCGAATGCTACGGATAGGTCATGCTCAGTCGAGCAAAAAAATTTATGGGGGGGGGGGGGGGGGGGGGGGCGGGGTCCTAACGGTTTCCGAGATAACGCAACTTTAAGATATTTCGGTATCTTTTCATAAAACACCCTGTAACTTCTGAACGTTAAACCCGGTCAAAAACTTCCTTTCCAGTAGTCTATAAATTTTTTTTCTCTTCCTCCGTTTTAAAGTTGTGACTCAACAAAATTCAAATTTTGGAATTTTAACTCGTTTTTTTTTTTAATTAACCAAGATTATAAGCTCTTCAGCTACGCAAGGGTGTGAGTTCATGCTGGTAGAGGTCTGTACTGGTATGACGAGGTGTGTTTTGGCAGCAGTGTATTGTCCACCTGGTGTTTACAACGCTGAATCCATCAAGGAGTTTGAGGAAGCGATTTCTCGCGCTACTCAGACTTACAGCAATGTGATCGTAGGGGGCGATTTCAATGTTGACGTTCTTCAGAGCGATTCGCGTGCTAGAAATTTTCTATCCGTGATCCAATCATCACAACTAGAAATCGTTAACACTATCCCAACTTTTATGAACTCAGCCAACCCTTCTTTGCTGGACTTGTTTCTCACTTCTGATGTAGATCGTGTTTCATTTCATAATCAGCTTTCTCCTCCAAGCTTTCTCGATCATGACATCATATTCATGTGCTATGATCTACCCCTGTACCCTCCGCAGCCTCAATTGGTATCATTTCGTAACTATAATGGCGTAAATATGTCGGAACTTGGAGACGAATGCAGTCTGCTGAATTGGGGTGACATTTATTTCAGTCCTTCCGTCGACAATCAAGTTGAAATTTTTAGTACCTTAATCAAATACCTGCATGACCGACATGTTCCTCTGATAAGCAGAAGAACGCAAACTTCTGGCTGCCCGTGGTTCTCTTCCCAAATATCATCTCTAATATCTGAGCGAGAACATTTTTATCATCTCCACCGCCGGGTAAGAACTGACAATACCAAGCGCTTGTATAAATCTGCTCGAAATCGTGTTATCTCAGCCATACGCAGGGCAAAGCGTCAGTTCTATAAAAACAAGTTGAACCCTGAGTTGCCACCCAAGTTGCTTTGGAACAACCTGAGGAAGGCTGGTGTCAGTCATAATAAGGTCAGCGATCCCACTTGCGATCTATGCCCTAATGACTTAAATAAATTCTTCACCTCCACTCAGGATATTGTCCAGGCTTTGGCGGAAGATCGAGATCACTTTGTTGATTTTCCTGGATCCAGCTTCTCCTTCAGGTGTGTGGATGGCGATGAAGTTATTAAAGCTATCTTCTCTATAAAATCTGATTCGGTAGGCCCAGATGAAATACATCCTCGTTTCGTTAAATTAATTTTACCCATGATTATTGGTCATCTGGTCTATGTTCTGAATTCATGTCTGACTTGTTCTACATTTCCGCGTGTATGGAAGGTGGCCACTGTTCTCGTACTTCCCAAGATATCGTCTCCTAAAGAATTGAGCGATTTCCGCCCCATTAGTATCCTTTGTTTCTTTTCCAAAGTTCTGGAAAGATTGATGCATACTCAAATGCTCGACCATTTGGGTGCAAACAAACTACTAACAGAATGGCAGTCCGGATTTCGCTCCCAGCATAGCTGTGAAACTGCCCTGATAAAGGTAACTAATGATCTGCGATTAGCTCTAGATAATAATCATGTAGGCGTCCTTGTGTTGCTCGATTTTTCAAAGGCATTTGAGAGCGTAAATCATGAAATTCTGCTGTCTAAGTTATCTGCTCGCTTTGGTTTTTCTTCTTCAGCTACCGAATTGCTTTCTAGCTTTCTATGGGACAGATGTCAGCAAGTTAAAGTGAATAATGTTATCTCTAGCCTTCTACCCGTCCTGTGTGGAGTTCCACAAGGCTCTATATTGGGACCTCTATTATTCAGCACTTTTATAAATGACCTTCCTAATATTGTTGAAGACGTGAAAATTCACTTGTATGCTGATGATGTGCAGCTTTATCTCAGTAGACCAATTGGACTGATGGAGGATTGCCTAGTACGCATAAATGATGACCTTAATAGAATATGCCATTGGTCAATGAGAAATCAACTCTCGTTGAATCCTGGCAAGTCCAAATACATAGTCCTGCATAACAACGCTATTTCCAACATTGATGACTTTCCTGGGGTTACACTAAATGGTTCCACTCTCTCTAAAGTGCAGCAGGTCAAAAATCTGGGAGTAATAATCAACTCTACTATGAGTTGTTGTGACCACATCAACCTCATGCTGAGGAAAATATATGGAGGCCTTCGTCAACTGTGGTTATCAGCTGATATTTTATCGAGAGATATGCGTACGAGACTAGTCAAAGCACTTCTTCTTCCTCATTTTAATTTTGGTAGCTTAATATATCCCAAGCTCGATAGCTCATGCTCTCATAGGCTCAACGTCGCTTTTAACGACTGTATACGTTTTATTTTCGGACTTCGACGCTTTGATCACGTCCAACACCTGAGATCCCATCTGGTGGGATGCTCTCTAGATGACCATCGTACGTTGAGGATGCTGGTCTTTCTGTATACTCTGATGCACTCTAGAACCCCACGTTATCTCTATGATGAATTGGCGTTTTTAAATACTCCTCGAAATAACAACCTACTCATTCCACGTTTCCATAGGTCCATTCTAGAGCGCTCTTATTTCGTTCAGGCTGCTCGCTCATGGAATGAGCTACCTGTAGCCATTCAAGGTGCCGGTTCCCTCGAAAAGTTCAAATCACTGTTAAAATACCGTTTCTCTGGTGAATATTAAATTGAATTAAATAATTAAATAATTGAATGTCATTCAGTTTTCGGCTACGTTCGTCACGACATATGCGACTTGGCAATGAATTGGGTTTTTTTATATAATTTTTTTTATAATTTTTTTTATAATTTTTATTTATATTGCAATTTTTGCTCATGTTTTTGTTTCTTTTGGATTTTAATTTAATTTGATTTTTCATTTAAGTTTGGTTTCTTTTTGTTGATTATGTATTTATATTTTTAATTATTTTTAATTAATTCCTTTGCTCGCGATTTGTATTTTGAACTCTTTTATCTTTATGTGCTGAGCTTTCACATTTGTTTGTTCACTTTTTTTTTCCTTTTTTTCTAGTCTAAGTTATTTTTTGTTAGTTTTTAGTTTATTAGTTATTAGTTTTAGTTTGTTTACTTGTTTTATGTACCTTAGTTTATTTAGGATATAGATTTTTTTGTTTTTTTTTTAAATAATGCCATCTCTTTTGCTCGCTTTTATTTTGTTTTATGCCTATATACTAACTTTGTCCTTTCTATTAATGTACTTATATATAAGATATAATATCTTGTGTACATTCAATAAATGCTAATTCTATTCTATTCTATTCTATTTATTTTTATCAAAAAAACACACATCAATACCAAATTTTTTATATTGGATTTAAGAGGCCTTTAAAAGGACTATCAGACTCTGTATGTACCGAAAATGACACCCTTTCTGCATTTTTTGCACTTTTCCTAAAGCATATCTAGCGAAAATGACTGAAAAAGGTCATTTCTAAAAGATAATTGTCTACTTTCTGGCCCTTATTGAACTTTTTCAGCCATTTTCGCTAGATATTAAGGGCAAAAAACACAGAAAGGGTTACATTTTCGGTACAGTTTGATAGGTCATTTTAAAGCTACGGTTTTGGGCTTCTTAAATCCAATATGAAAAATTGGTATTGGTGGCGTGTATGATAAAAATAGTAGTTACAAAAAAAAACGAGTAAAAATTCAGAAATTTTAACTGTGTTGTGTCATAACTTCAAAACGGAGAATAGGATGAAAAAAAATATAGACCATTGGAAAAGTCCAACAATTATCTATCAACCAGTTAGGATTCTTCGCCCCCCCCCCCCTTCCATAAAATTAATGTTTTGCTGGTCTAATTTACTCCACTTACGGGACACCCTGTAGTATAATAAAGAAATTGTAAGGGCGGATATTATGTGTTTAGGCCTCTTCTTTGGCTTTAAATTTATTAGCACTTCCTTATAACTCAGATCAGGGTCAGTTTTTTTTAAGAACCGATTAAGTTATGATGTGAATAATAATTCTATTCTACATAAACAGTATATCAAAGAAAAAACTAACTTTACATATTTCGACTCGATTGATGAAATATTTGTAAAAAAATTTTATAGGTACCTACATATATATTAAAAAAAAAATATATTTAAGGCAAACGTCGGTTAATTACTCTATAGGGTTATATTTGTGTCAGATTTGAAATTTTCTATAATTTTTTCACGTGTGGCTACTCAAACCGCTTTTACGCTAGAAACACTGTATGGTAGGTAGCTTAATTGGGAAAGGTACCAGAAAGTATAACTAACACTTTAATATATCGAAAATCCTACATTTTACAACTTTATAGCTCCATATAATAAAATGATTGCCTAATTATAAATTATAATAATAGCAAACTAATGTTCACTTTCATTAAACGACCGAAAATTGCCATTCCTTTTACCATTCTTCACAACAAACTATTAAATTTTTACCTTGCTTAAATGTTTTCTTTAACGAAAGTTCGTTTTTCCTGGGAGTTATTATTTGAAAGTAATATCTTGATGACAAATGAAAGAATGATAAATTCTCAACCTTTTAATATGTATTACTAGGTACCTACCTATCTAATTTTAATTGAAAATATTCCCGATTGGTAGTAAAGTAGAACCAAATGCACTTTTCGGTATAGCATTTTCGTTTTTGTTTTTCATTTCAACCTTACAACATTATCTATGACAGAAGTTAATAATTACTTTGCCTCCGAAAAAAAAAAAAATTGTTTAATGAAAGTGAAAACAGTTTGAGAGCATCTGATCTGTATTAGAAAATAGGTTGGCACTTTGGCAGCCAGCTACCACAAAAAAAAAGAAGTGACTTTTCCATTAGTGAAGATTTTTCTTCTCTTTACTCCTATCCTTTTCTTAAGCTTTCTCGTTTTAATGTACCGTGGTTCGTGGGGTAGCGGTATCTCCTAACGGGAGTTAAATAACTCAACCGGACCGGAATTTGGAGCAGCCAACAGCATACAGGCCAAGTCAAGCCAGCTGCTAGAACGAAGAAAATGAAGACGAAGACGACGACGTGAGCATGTATATTTTTTTTTTTCAGTTTTATTTTTTTTTACATACACACTTCTTCACCGAGTCTAACTTTTTTCCACCAACCAAACAAAAAAAAACTCGATTAATTCTTTTGCTTGTTTGCAGATCATTGCAGACTCAACCTATAGTGAAATTGTTGCCTTTATGTGCAGCACAGCACAAAATATCACGTTTCGTCTTGTTTAACTGACTTAAAAACAATACATATGTACATATTTACCTACATAAGTATATTCAACAAGTACCTAACTTCGTGCTAAACGTCAGGAAAATGGAAAACAAAAAGAACAACAACAACAATTGCAGCAACAGTTTTTTTTTCTTCTTTTGCTTACCTGTCTTTCAGTTTTCGTGTGTTCCGCCGTCTTCTTTTTCGCCACGATTGTTGCTTTCTTCAGCACTTTCATTGCGTAAAGTTTTCCATGGTCGTGTCCACCTCTTTTGCGAACCAAATACACTTTACCGTAAGCTAAAAATATATAAATGGAAAGGAAAAATGATTTTTTTTTTGTACAGTTTGAAGTTTTTAACTTATTTATGTATATATCCTTTAACGTATTTATGTAATTCTACAATCAAACATAAAATACCACCGCAACAAAAAAAAAAAAAATATTAAAATAATAAAAAAAACTCACCTCCGGTACCAAGCACTTTTATTGGATCGAAGTGGGTCATATCAACCTTGTGTTCACGAGATAGGTTAACTGAAATGAAAAAAAGAGAAATATTCGCTTAGAAAAGAAGACAATATAAAATCTCTGCACATCTATCTGCACTGCAGCCAAAACTTTGCTAATATTATTTTGACGGTATTAGATTATAGCTAAAATATCAGAAAATAGGTTACATAGGTGCTTTAGCAATATGGCTGCTGCTTAATTAGTAATCGATATTAATCGAAAGTAACATTGAGCGGCTAAATTCATCTTTGTTGCGTCTATCTAACTTTGGGAAGAAAGTTGCACAAAATTTCATTTTATGTTGATTTCGAGATAAAACTGTCAATAGCTAAAATTTCCTTCTTTGAAAAAAAAAACAACATTTGGAAGATTTAAGATGCTTCGATTGTGGTCGGCATTTTAACTGTCATTAAATTATGTTTACACTGTTGAATGACCTTTAGTATAAAAAGAGGATGCGGAATATTTTTTTTAATAAATGGAAATTCAATGTCGCAATAAATTTCTTTACGCTGAATAGACTGCACAACAAATTTTATTTATATTTTTCTGTAAAAGGAATAATATGATTTTTTGCCTTTGCAGAATTTTTTTCAGCTACTGCAACGTTTACACGACTACACTAGGAGCTATGATTAGTGTGATTGCGTTTAAAACTGAGCACGAGGTGCACATGCGTTAATGTTAATTTTACTAATAGAATGATTCCAACTTTTACTGTGATTCAATTGTCAAAAAAAAAAAAAAACTAGAAGAGTGTATCTGACTAAATATCTGTTGACATCAGCGATATTACAAAAAACAAGTAACTCAATTTTCAGCTGATAGGTATTTAGGGAAAGTGCACCAATTCGCATCGACTACCCAATTTGCGTCTAGTTCATTTTTTAACATGCCATAAAACGACATATTTTCCTTAAAATGCAAATATTTCTCTATCCTCATGTTCGCGTATGTGTGTCCGCTACTCCTAAAGTGAGCAACAGGAGTTGAGTTTAAGTTCAGTCATCAGAATTCAGTTCATTACGAGTCGGCATAAATAATGTGCAAATGCAATAAAACTTATTTTTTTTTAATGTAGTGCTAAGAGTTTAAAAGATAAGGGACTGTTTTCTTATTCCATTTTTATATCATGAGAAAGCTTTTTAAGTAGTTATCTATATTTCAAATAAATATAATATTGTTTGAAACTTAAGTTAATTATCGGAATAACCACATCAATTTTAGTGGCCGCGAAATGGATCAACCATTACTATCATGAGCCAGTTGGCGTATACTGGTGGCCGCAATTTAGAGCTGAATTTTTTACCTTGCTTCAAATTGCGGCCTACAATCACCACTTTATTAATTAGTATGACTTAATGCATGGTTTATAAGGAAATATGGAAGGATGTACTGCTACAACGCTAAATGAAGCATTGTCGGACATTCGACAAGAAAAATTTTCTATTAGAGCAGATGGCATCAAATAAAATATTCCAAAAATATCATTGCAGGATAAATTGTTTGAAAGACAAAGGCATACGAAAGTCAGGACCATAAAGTATTTTAATTGAAAAAATTGAGCAAGACGAAGGCAAAAATGGTATACATATAACCTTTTACTAAAATGAAATCAAGACCTTGCAGATCGAATTCCCGAAACCTAACTGAAGCCAGAGATACGGTTTCTGAAAAGGTTATTCGAAAATGGTTTGATGAGCTGCAAAATTATATAAAGGAAATGAATGCAAGAAACATATTTGAAGGAACAATTGTTTTCCTTTACGTACGACCACCTAGCTCAAATCCCGTTTAACATTGGAGCTAGGCGAGTTTTTCAGAGCAAACAGGATAGTTTCATACGTACTTCCTCACCCAAAAGAACAAATATGCTACAACCAGCAGATTTTAGTGTTTTCGACTAATATCCCAACATCAAAAGAAATCTTGTTTTAAAGAGATGAATTTTAGGCGCATTGAATTAGACGTGACTTACCGTATAAATAGAAGGTATAGGCGTATTATGTACAAATTTTTAATTCTTATTGTATTAATTTTTAATGTTCGGTTAAAATGCATCCATACCTCCCATTTATACCGTTTAATATTTTTAGCATAACAAAGACTACTAATGTCACTATCGCGTAAGTTAAAGTTAAAATAAAGTTTTCAGTAGACATTAAATTTTTTCTGTTGTTTTATTATAATGACAAAACTACTGCTACTGAGGTCTAAGATAGGACGAGAAAAATTATTTTTGGATTTTGGACATGTAATTGACAAAAAAAAAAATTGTAGTTTCCTGCACTGTAAAAAATGTGCACAATTGTGCCTTTCACAAAATACCCTGTATTTTAAAAATTACAGAGTGTACGGTCACTTACAAAGCTCATTATATGCAGAACTTCATTGTCTTTCCAACAACTGCTCGACCGGCCCCGTACTCCTCTCCCCTAAAGATTTATGGTAGTTTAAAGTAAGAATTTCGGATTTTCTTATCTTTTTATTGACTTTGACCTCTTTTTTATTTACAAAGAGATGGTTAAACTTTTTTTTATTAAAAATGTAAACTGTCCACACTGATCTTTAATTTGACCTATTATACCTCACTGTAGTCGTTAAACAGTAATTAACTCATAACCTATTCAGGTCATACCGATATTAGACGATTTTTTTTTTTTAATGAAGTGTTTTTAGTCACTAAGGCAATAAATTTTAGTTTAGACCACCATAACTCCTAAGGGGATAGGAGTACGCGGTTGGTCGAGCAATCGTTGAAAGGGCAATGAAGTTTTGCATACAATGAGATCTGTAAGTGACCATACACCTTATAGTTTTTAAGATATAGGGTATTTTGTGAAAGACTAGCATATTTTCTTAATCAGCCTGTAACTCCGAAACGGTTGAGATGACGCTCGCCCCTTGCCATACAATTTTTTGTATGACTAGGTGACTACTGTCACCTCCTGTTCTAAGGCCACCATGGACGAAATTCCCGGTACTGTTCGTATACATTTTTTTTTAAGAATGTTCACGTCCTAAACTTGGATTTTTCATCGGGGTCCGGAATTGAATAACATATATAAAAATCACAACTACCCTACGTTTTGTAGGGCAAATGCCTTATTTAGCTAGCCCCTATTGACTTGGACTACAAGTAGAAGTATCGAAAAAATTAGATAAATTGTGAGTGATCCTAATTCGGTGAATAGAGACTGACTGTACTCCGAAGAAAATCATAGGACCTCCTTGCAACCTCGTTATAATAAAACACTCCACAGATTGGCAGCGGAAATTTTATACCTAGTACTGTAAAAAATATTCGAACTAAATACATATATGCAAAATAAATGGAAAGAATTGCATAAATTTTATTAATTGAGATCGAATTCCTTAAAATTTTTCTTTTTTATTATCCATGCCACCAGCATTGAAGCCAATTCATTTACAGTTGCTCGACTATACATGCCCTCACATTTCCATATCGGGTAGGTAAGGTAGGTAGGAAAGAATTATTGTTGAATTTACAACGGAAAAATTAATTTCCATGAATTTTTTATCAATGCGAATATGGAAGTCCTTTGTCCCATAATCCCTGCACTGTTCGAGGGACACCTATGTATATACGTACATCTCCATGCATACGAACATGTAAATATATTATAGGTATAGGTAGGTAGGTGCGGTGTATTGCACAAATTTTATCAAACATGCAACATTCAGCACATGAAAATATTTTCTTAACCTACTTCCGCTTTGTTCTTATGCGCGCCGTGATACATAGCCGCCAATCTTTACTTTTTGTTTATGTAATAAAGCGTTGCAATTGTGTCTACAGCAAAAGCTCATCAAAAACATTTTGAAACCTATCGCCGAGCCCCCTCTATAGGTGTTCACTTCATTTTGTTTACTTACTATACCTTATATACTAGTTATAGGTATTAAACTGGTACGGTATATGAGCGCTTACGTCGGCCTTGAACTAAATTTCTACTTGTGACAAGCTATGAAAAAGTGTGCCGCGTACTCTCATACAGGTTTTCCATCGAATCGACCAATATCCATCGCGACAGCGCAACGTTGCATTACATTCGGTATAGTGGGTCTAGCCAAAGGTGGTGGTGGTGATGTTGGAGCTGGTGGTGGGTAATAAGTGGCGCTGGATGAGGTCGTGTAGCTTGTTGTTTGTAGCCACATCAAGTACATAAAAACAACGAAAGGGACACTAGCACTTCTCCATGTAACTAGCAGTGGCAGGCAAAACGACATTGCTGCCGACGATATCGAAATTCGGTGGGGAAATAAATTCTACATGGCTCCGTATATAGTATAAAGCACATAGGTAGATACATACAGATGTGTGAAATGGGTTAGAATAATATGAGACGAGCTGAGCTTAACTGTAAATGTGGAAGGAGAAGATATTTTCCACAGAAAATTTCTAGTTCTATGTGAGTAGAAGCAACAGGTAAGAGACACTATAAAAGACACACAAATATAACGGGACAAATTGCCGGTTGTTTATCATCACTCTCGGTCGCGGTATTTGCATATCGCGTCTGTGATGACCGAAACATTAACCTCAAAGTTCATCCATTATTATTAGATCTACATATATGGGATGTGTTCAAGTTTCAGCTTAAGCCCGGTATAGGCATTCGGTGCTAGGTAGGCATGTCCTATAGAGAGGTGAAGAACTCAAGCCAGTTCTAGCCAAAACTTGAACACACCCCTAGTTTTCATTCCAAATTGATGAACGAGGGGAACAAATTCGCTTATCACATTTCGAGCTTTGAATAATGTTTATTCAATGGCACTGAGATAATGAGCTGCATTCACATTCAATCGGAGATAATGAGCAGCGACATTACGACGCATCGTCACGAATTCTTATGAGAGTCTACTAAGGCGGGTGCCGTGAATTGATCTGAAGTGAAAAAGAATTTCATTCCTTGTAAACAGTTATGTGAGTCATGAATGAGAACTTATTAACAGATAGTGTTTGTGTGTGCGTATGGTTTTGGCTTATATTCATCAGAGCTTTCTTTATGTTTGTTTATAGCTTTTTACTTCACGTATCAACTTTAAAGAAGCATGGAATGAAATTATAGACGGAAAAAGTTATGCCATTCATTAATTTTTACTTTTATTTATAGTTTTTTTGCACTTTTTGTTGAGTATTTTCATTCAGTTCCTTCAGCAAAAAGGACTTCTATAGACTTGTCTGGATATACATAATTCATATCCGGTTTACTAATGTATGGAACTATACTTTAAATATCCTACGGCCATTCTTCCTGCATAACAACAAAGAAAAACTGTCAGTATCTCAGGACAATATCAGATTTAAAATACTTAATTGAGTATTCATTCAAAGTAGGTAGAGAGATTTTCCACGACCAGATATTTAATATTATGTATAATATGTACAGATTTGCATATGCATGCCTGTATGTAGTACTTTATGTGACATTTAGTGAGTTTATAGGCACTTTAAACTCCTGGAGTGAAACTTCCATCCGGATTGAAAGGCTTCTTTCTATAAACAGGGAGTGAAAATACAACTTCAATCTGAATTCAGATGCGAATTGAAACTTCGCTCCGGAAGTTTAAGCTACGGGGATTTAGAAAGAAAAAGGAAGAAGAAGTAGGTTAGGTTAGTTAGTGGCGGTTGTCGTAAAAGCATGTGCGACCACACTTAGACCATCTATGGTCCATTTTGATGCCAATTTATTGGGATCATACCTGGAAAAGATACCTCAAATTTTGGGGTGCACTGAAAACAGCCACAAGAGTTAATGAACCTTACCAGGTCCCCTAACTATTTGTCTGCTAATTCCCTCAGTTCGCAGAAAAAGTACGCTTAACAAGGTTGAGGCATTCGCACAGCAGATCCTGAACGCTCTCAACTCTTTCTCGTCCATACAGCTTCTGCAGAAGTCATTGTGTGGAGCTTGCATGCGTTCTGCATGTTTGCCAAAGAGGCAATGTCTCTTGATAATTGCAGTAAGATTACATGCGACATTCCGGTTCCTTCTCAGTAGAGATTCAATCTTTCCAGGACATATCTCGGGCCAGAGTTGTCTGGAAATCGCGCAATTTGTCAGTTCTCTCCATTTGCACTTACAGGCTTGTGCATCTAGAATCCTCTTCACTAGAGGCCGACCAATTGGTTCCTCTGCTAGATATATATTCATAGAGGAGTCTTTTCTGGCCAAAGCATCAGCAGCTTCGGTTCCAGGTATGTGACTGTGACCAGGCACCCAGCAGAGGTTAGCATTCAGTTTCTCGAGCTCACAGCGATACTAGGGCACTAGGCGCATTTTCATGGTGGGGTAAAAAATGTCGTGGGTAAGAAGTGCCAACTTTAATATCTCGTAGTATAAAAGGGCAATAAAAAAAAATGTACATGCAAGGAATGCACTTGACTTGGGGTAATTTTCGCCCCATAGCCAGTCGTTGCCAGGCATTAGGTAAAAGCGCACATTTAATAGTGCTATTAATTTGACAAAAAATTTAAAAAAAAACATCGTGTCGGACATTTTAGTTTCTTGCTGAATGTACTAATCATGGTTAAGTAAAGTAATGACCTTTATATTGCTATTTTTTTTGTGAGCATTCTGATACTACTTAAAACAATAAATGTTTTGTTGTCTGTTTTCTATCTAAAAACATGTTCCTATACCATTCGGTTACAGCTACCTATTTAAATATTAATAACAACCTGAATTGCAATGCGGCTACAATATAAAGATAACATTTTAAAGTGATGCAACTAAAATAACGCTAGACTATCATAATAAATTGGAATGCTCGTCTATGTTGAATATTTATGATTATTTTTGAAGTAATGAATAAATATCCATAACAACGTTATAGATTTTTTATTCTTTCTTACCAAGTTGCAACAGGTGGAGCTTTTAAAATTTAAAATCAATTAATAACGTAAAATAATTAAATTTTTTACATATATTTTTTGTATTGGTACATGAAAGATTGTATGCTTAAACTATCATATAATTTGACCTAAAAGTTTATGATATATTGCCGAAAATTCAAAAAGTGGCACTTCCAGCACCACCCTACCCTACTCGAGTCCAGAGCTTTGATTGCAGCTTGGCTGTCAATACAAATCCTGATAATTCGATCGTTAGGTACCACCTCATACGTTGTAGCTAGTAGTCTTGCTGCTTTGAAAATAGTCAGAACCTTCGCTTGGAGCACACTATAGTATTCCGGTAGGCGTACGACCCCTGTATTTGATTATCAGCTATTCTACTAGGAATGCTAGTTGAGAACGATTTCTCAAAGTCTAGTCGCGGGGCAATGTAAACCGTAGCCCCCGTATACAGTCCCCAGGACAGATCTTCAGTATTCCGCTGTGCTCAATATCTCTGCTGTTATGCAGTAGCCCGACTATCTTACTTAGTGCACTTTTTGCAGTATATATTTCCCATAGGTGTCGAGGGGTAATACCTAGACAGGCAGCTCTCTGTATTTTAGTAAGACTTTTCAGGTGTGTCGCCTTCTCTAGAGCATTCCACCACACTAGGATGATCAAATACTACACTACACTAGGATCAAATATGTGCGGATAGGTCTTACAATGGCGGTATACTAAAGGGTTTTCCAATAAGAGGTGTTATTTTGATATTCAAAGAAAAATGCCATTTTTTGAGATAAATGATCAGATCTTTATTTCATTATAAAGAGGAAGGTATGCCGTTAATAATGGAAAATAACATCAGCCAAATGACCACCACGACCACGCCTACATCCTTTTCATGAAATTTTCCATAACCAAATCGCAAAGTGGCTGCCCTATGTCCTCGATAGCCTCACGAATTCCATCTTTGAGGTCTTGAATCGACGCTGGGCTGTTTGCGTAGACCTTCTCTTTCACGTGGCCCCAAAGGAAGAAGTTGCAAGGTGTTAAGTCACAAGATATCGGTGGTCAATTGATTGTGATCACCTCTTCGAGAGATAACACGGTCCGGAAACTTTTCCCGTAAAAGATCAATGGTTTCGTTGCTTGTATGACACGTAGCGCCGTCTTGTTGAAAGTAAACGTTGTCCAGATCAATACCATCCAATTCCGGCCATAAAAAATCATTAACCATCTGTCGATAGCGCAATCCATTCACCGTAACTGTTGCTCCAGCCTCATTTTCGAAAAAGTAAGGTCCAATGACCCCGCGGGACCATAAACCGCACCAAACAGTCACACGTTGAGGATAGAGAGGCTTTTCAACAATAACTCTTGGGTTTTCCGAGCCCCAGATGCGACAATTTTGCTTGTTGACGAAGCCATCGAGATGGAAATGGGCCTCATCACTCAAGATGAGTTTTCGATGGAATTCCGGATCATTTTCATGCATTTCAAGGACCCAATCAGCAAAGACTCGACGTTGTTGATGATCGGCCGGCTTGAGTTCTTGTGTTAACTGAACTTTATAAGCCTTAAGACCCAAATCTTTATGCAAAATACGGTGTAATGACGTTTGTGGAATGCCAAATTCCAAAGAACGACGAGGAATGGACAAACCTGGGTTTTCTTCAACACTTTCGGCTACAGCAGCAATATTCTCGGCTGTTCTTGAGCGACGTGCACGGGTTTTATTCTTCACATCACTAACTTGTCCCGACAGCTCGAATTTTTCTACCAATTTCTGTATTGCGGTCCGACAAGGTGCTTCACGACGACCCAAAAATGTTCGAGTTTTACGAACCGTCTCTGCCACATTTTCACCATTTTTATAGTGAATTTTAATAATTTCAATGTGTTGTTGAATCGTGTATCGTTCCATTTTTATTAATGGCGTAGTTTCTACTTGTCAAATGTCAAAAAATGACAGCTCCAAAAGTAACATCTACCGAAATAGCGGGCTAATTAAAATAACACCTCTTATTGGAAAACCCTTTAGATAGACCTTATAGTAACAGCAAGTCTCTCTTCGAACTCAATTGAGGATCGCATATTTGTACTTTGATAAATTAGTCTCAAGATTTGTAGAATTTTTTAGGATAGGATCACAGTTCATCAAACATTAAGTGAAATTTTCTTTTAAGCACCATTTCGCTTAAAATTGGAAGAAGGCAATAGGTTTGATATTTTCTATATCCTTATGACAAATACACATATCACATCCTCCTCCTAGGAATGTAAATTGATGAATAATGACATGAGTTTTTTGGGTGACAGTTATTCACTTTGTGCGTACTAAACTAGCCCACGGTGACAGAACGGCAAAAGTGACCAAGAATTTGTGTGACAAAGACTCCAGTGCGCATTAGGTTTAACAAGAATCGATGGTATAAAAATTTTCACTGATTACCAAATAAATTGAGTTTGGCTACCGAAAGTATACCATAAAAAAATTCCGGAAATTTAAAAAAATACTGAGCCTGAAAGCACAGTCACTATACGTAACTTTGTATGAAATTTGTTGCCATGTATAGAAGTTCGCATATATCCCACGATCTATTTTCAGTAGCCAAACTCTAACAGCTAAACTAACTGTAATAAAATTGGTCATTGGTTGGTCTACTATCGCAGGGGATAAGGAGTTCCATGGATCGCGGAGCCCTTGGGCCATGCGTAAAAATGGCGCTGGCTACCAATAATATTATCATGAGCATATCTAGTGTACACAAGATACAAGCATGCAAGCAAAAAATACTGTACACAGAGATGTAAGACCACGGTGTCGAATGCTTGGAATCAAAGCTATTCGTCAGAAGGCCAAGCATAATGTCCTCTTATCAGAGTAAGAACACTCGATGAACCTCAAATTGCAGATCTTGACGACTGCACAAAAATCACTAGAAAGAAGCCATGTAAATATGATGGTCTTAGCTGAAATGAATCGTATGCAGCAATATCGATTGAACCAAGTACATATATGTAGCTAAAAACAAATTACTTTAAGCAAAGCTTTTATTTAAAAACTGTACTAAAAAGTAAAAAAAAAAAAAAATTCCATAAAAAAAAAATAACATTGTTCCTTCATAGAAATAAAATTTTACGTCGCAGAAACATCTGAAAATATTTCTTTCATCACATCTTAACATTTTTGAATTCATACACTAAAAGCTTTGGCGATGATCTTATAACACTATTGCAGTTACATTACCCACCCCCAAAGCTTCTTTTAGTTTCCAGTTGTAGGATTCCAAAAACAGCGAACGTATATGTATGTGTGTGGCTAGCTTTAGACAAGATTGTAAATTCTGTTGCATCTGCCACCGCAATTAATAATAATTATAATTACAAAACATCAGAGGTACAAACTAAAGTAAAATATTTCCCGTTGCAACATTGTTTGTATCTATAAATAAACATAAAAAAAAAATCTTGATTTGAAAAACATTAAAATATAATTGCAATGTTTACGCCTCATTTTTCGAGAACTATGTATTTCTGTGTTTTTCGCGGAACAAAAAAAACGTTTGGGAATGAGCGTACTTATTCAATTTTATTAATATCTTTTTCATATAAGTACAAGACTAATTATTGTTGAAGTTCTTTTTTTTTCTTTTCGAATTTATAATATACTCATAAACAGCAACACTTTTCTTAAATGAAATTTTGAATGATGTAGGAATGTAAACTCTGGTATAGCTAATAAATCCCACTTTCATTTAAAGATAACAACAACAGCAACATATAATACGGAAGTTTTTGTTTTTTCAATCCGAAAAGACGAATTTTACGTCATGTACCATCACAATAATCTTTAAAAAGTGAGACATTCATCTCGACTAAATATACCTAAAACGCTTCGTAATCATTAAGCAATTTTTACATAAATGCAATTTACACTGTAATTGCATAATTCAGCCAATCTTGCACACATCAGAAACAAGTCCTGTATCAAACCCAATTCTCTATTAAATCTATTTGATATTGTATCGATTAAAAAAAAAAAAAAACCCTCAACGTTCCATTCTGTCTACAGTAAAAAAGAAAATCTTTCGCTCTAAGTAGAAATCAAACGCATTTGACCCACATTCGAGTTCCTCAAATGACTTTGAAAAACTGAATTTAGCTACAGTCGCATGCGCGTGTCACGAGCATGTTTATACATCTTGTTTTATTTTTGAATGCTTGCTTGCAGTATATTAGCAATGCGCAGCTAGTTATGTCACAACAACGCTTTTTTTTCGTTATCAATGCAACGCAGCAGCGATTCGGCGACTAACTATAAACAATATTAAACTTCATTTATTTATTTATTGTTTTTATTAAGATTTTCTTTAAAAATTCCACCATGAGGCTTTTCTTGCTTTTTTTCTGTTTATGTTGCTGCTCTCTATATACCTATTTTATAATTCTACAAAAAAAAAATGCCTTTGATGAATATGCTCCTTCGTCAACAAGGTAACTAATTACTACTCACTTGCTTGCAATGTTAACTGCATATACATATACCTTACCTACTGCAGTGAGTGGAGTGAGCTATAACAAATGGAAGTGAAAATATGCGTCGCTAATATGGTCACAGTTGAAATTTGTTAATTTGTTGGTTATGGATTATGGTTTGAGGCGAGGACGGACCATTAATGAATAGAAAAATGTTGGGTTATAAAAGATTTTGCTGTCGTCTAGACAATCTGCAGACTGGTAAATGTCGTCGCTTGCTGATAGTGTTGTCTATGCCATTGTTCTTCTTGACATTTTGCTTGATTACTTTTAAATGCAGATTTCGTCATTTACTTTATAACGTGAAATCTCACGTATTTTACTAAATGAGACAGGAAGTTTGGATATTTTTTTTAAATTGTTTGATGGTAATGGCCGCCATTATTAACGCCCGCCGCAACTAATTAGGGTTTATTCGGGAATTCCGTTTACATTGCAACTGTGTGTATATATGGATTTAAGTCTATATAGTTGATATTAGGCTGAGTTATAAGCACTGTGATGCATCAGCACAAGTGCCAACACCAATACTGATAGTATTATAGCAATTCGTTTTTTGCTGATTTTATCAGCATCGAGAAAGTTAAACCTGTTTAACTTTTAAGCTATCAACAGAATAGGAAAAATGACTGCGCAACTGCAATAAATTAAAGTGAAAGTGAAACGATAAAGGTTATTAAAAGGCTATACATTTATTATACATACATATAAAAACTGCACATAATTGTGGAATTAAATAAGTCATTATAAAAAAAATGATTTATGTTCGTATCGCATATAACCTCCCACTAATTTTTTTACTTTTTTTTTTTTTTCAACATTTCTGCTACTGCAGCAGCACCCAAGAGCTCACAACCTTACTATCACCCATTTTTTATCAGCTCTGACTGTAAAAAAAAAAAAGAACAGCACGGTGGTCAATCAGCATAATGGTAATGAAGCTTAGATTGAAGTGAAAACTACATCTCTGCATTACCAGCATTGAGAACTTAATACTTTTAAGCAAGAGATTCTGGGTTCAAATTTCAATAGAAACTACTACTACTAACTACGGAGTTTGATTTCTGCTGCAGAGTTTTGCTACGCAAGTCGTCTTCTGAAGCTGTTTCCCTAATTATTTTTTATATAACCTAATAGGTTTAGCGGATATGTCGATTTCGACTGCTAAATTACTGAACTGTTATTTCACGGTGAAGCAGCATCTATGGCCTTTGTAGAATTATGGTGGTTCAAAAAGTTCCAATGCGACCGTAGTTTTCTCACAGACGGCCCACTAGAAGGACGTCCTGCAACATAAGTAGTTCGTCCGATAAATACATTGAGCTGCTATTGTAGCTTTGAGATGATGTTTGGCCATGGCCAATGGCTAATCTGTTGGCGGCGGTCCTACTGAAGCGATATAGCGACCATCAGACCGTCGAGGAAAGCGTACAAGTGATGGAGGTTGATGAACAGATGAAACAGCGTGTCAATATCAAATTTTTAGTGAAACTTGGGAAAAACTCAGAGGAAATTTATGAAATATTGAGAGCGCATTGAAGAAAATCGCTATTTTCAAATGGATCAATGGAGGGCCGTAGAGACTTCAAGGATGATGCCAGGGCAGGACCACCATCAACCACCAGTACCGATGAAAACATCGAAAGAGTGAAGTCTCTTATGATTTCCGATAGCCGATTCACTATCCAGATGATTGCTGAAGAACTGAATTTGGGAAAATCGTCTGAACACGACATTCTAACAGAACATTTGGGGTTGTGTACAAAAGTTTCTGATGCCTGACCAAAAACCGAGAAGGGTGAAATGCTTCACCAACTAGAAAAAATTCTGCTCAAACTTCCGGTTTCCTTAAAAATGTCATCACTGGGGATGAATCATGGTTCTTTCAGTAGGACATCGATAAAAATGTAAAAATCTCATACGGGACTGCAATTGAACGATTTGGAAACGATAAAATGTGAAACGACAAGGCAGCTGAAAAACGAGACTTCTGAAGACTTCCAGGAATACATTGAACAATGAAAACGGAGATGGAACAAATGTATTGCTACAAATAGGGAATATTTTGAGGGAAATAAGATTGATGTATCCTAAGTTTTGTAAAATGGCCTCAGTTTGCATATTTATTGGGCAGGCTTCGTACATGGTATCGAATAATTCCTATGACATAGTCATGCCCGTATAAAATATTTGCACTTTATGACTGTTTTTCATTTCCTTTCATATAGAGCAAAATGCGAGGATTGAGATTTAACAATTCTCTCTTACAAAAAATGCAAAAGTAAATAGTAAACAAAAAAAAGGCTTATTTAAATTAGATATAAGGAATACTGAGCTTAAAATGACTAGTAGAAGAGTTTTCTTGTATAAAGCACAGCTTAGGCATTAGAAAAATTTATATTTAACATCAGCTATTTTTACCAAAGAACTATCATCCATCTTGTCAATAATAAATTAGACCAGCGGTCTCAAACTTAGGACTACCTTGGAGCTATCATGCATTAGGTGAGAGGATTGTTTTATTGTTTGGGAAAAATCTCACAAGAATTTTAAAAGCCACATTAGAAAATAGTTCTAGAAATCATACTTACTTTTCACACATTTTCATTCTTCCTTATTGGAGAAATTTTTTTTTATATTTTCAAATTCGAAAATCTGGTTTTTAGCACTTTTTTTTCTAGGCCTACTGTATGATTTCTTTTGCCTTTGAATTTGCATCCTTTTACGTGCCGATTGTTAGCAATTGCGCTAAATGATGAATTGACGTTTCAGTTCGTTAATTACTGTAATTTGTAGTGCACAGTAAAATCAACATTTGCAACAATTTGTGCCACAAAGCTTAGGTATTTTTGGATAAGATTATGGAGTATTCCCTAAAATGTAGGTTTTTAAATAGTCCTCCTTTTTTACAGTGTAGTTTCATACAGACAATTCCATGAAAAATTGTGAATCCCTAGAATCCCGGTGGCTGGTCACAATAAATGCTACAAGATGGTGAGATTTAATAGATATGCCAATTAAATAAACCCACATCCCTTTTATAATAGGATCGAAAGAAGGTGGTTCGTAGAGATGCATTTGAGGTACCTGCATATACCTACTTTTCGTAAAAGAAACAATTTCATCAAATTTGCCAAGATTTTTATTTTAGTATAAAACAAAAAAAAATCATAATTTGAACAGAAATTTCTTCATGTCCTATTACTTTCTGAAAAGTCAAGATAGAGGCTGAGGTTGAAGGCAGGCCATTGTTCATTACTTCCATTAAACGCATTTTCGACATTTAAAACAATTAACAATCTCCACTGATCTAGATCAGTGCAAAAGTACGCAAATCGGAGAAAGCACATGCAATAAGAATAAAGAAAACCTGTTTTTTATTTGAATAAGAAAATTGTCAGAAAATATTATGAACTCAAGATTGTTTTTTCGGAAGAATTAATAATATTGTGGCTTTTGAATGGCTGGCCGTTTTAATTGACGTCAACTTGGCATCGCCACCTGTATTTATTAAATAAAGCCCTAAATAGCATTTTTTACAAAAAAAAAAAAAAATTAACACCAAAAAACGACAAATTTCTGAATTAACGACTTTGCCTAAGAAATAGGATAAATGAGTGAGTAGACGACAAGAGTTGATTACGATGATATTTTTTATACTATTGCCGAGGCTTTAGCAAAGAAAGGAAGGAAGGAAATAATGGGGGAGGTGAAATACATCGTTAAGGAGAAATAAGCGATTAAAAATATTTTTTTATCTATTATAAATCATCCTATCCGGGCCATAAGCTGTGATTTTTTAAAATTTTGCTAGATTAAAAATCTCTGAAGCATTCCAATAAGTCATTACTTTATGGCTCCAGAAAGACAAAATTTCGAAATTTTTAATAAGTTCTCTCTTCATATAACAACAACAAAAACAATGTTTTTACTATACCGAATTTAAAAAGTCCAAAATCTTTAATTTAAAAATGACCCCATTATACACTGTAGCCAAAATACAACTTATTTTTTTATAGCACATATCCAGCGAAAAATTTCTAAATTTCTAATTGTAAGCAATTTTCATCTGTGAATGCAATTGAGATTACGTTAATCTACAGAGTTAAATTTTTTTTGTAAATATAAACATAAGTTTATGAAATAACAAAGATGAACTTAGTTAACGAGTGAAATACGGTAATTTCTTGTTAAAGTTGCCATACAAGAGTTTTCACATTTTTCATGTATATACATATTGACAAAACGGTCAGCTCACAGTCGTTTTCCATGTACTGAATCTTCAGAATTTGAAGAATATATAAACACAAATAAAATTGGTTATAAACATTTTTACTGTCTGTTTGGTCTTACACCAGTAGGGATTATAATTTTCCATAAAGTAGCCAAGACACAAGGAAATTGTTTCGCCGTTTTATGTAATTTTCCCTATTTTGAAAATTTCCTAATAAAATTTTTCGCATTTGGAATGGTTTTCTCGGGTGGTAAAAATTTGAACCAATTTCATAGGTTTTTATATTGCGCGAAATGAAACGGATATCCGGTAACTATCCGGTATCCGGCCTAAATTATTTAATAATAACTTAATATTCGGCCGGATACCGGATATTCGAAAAACTACGACAATTCATTAAAATCAACTGCAATACTTAAATAAATATTCGTAAGGTAAAATATTACGACAGTAGCTTATATTCGTTTATTTTAAACTAACAGAAACAAAATTAGTACTCAAAATTGGTGAATTCTCCGCATTTTTCGGCAATAAGCGATTTAGCTTATTTTCATAAATGAGGCCAACTTCGGAGAAAAGGCTTTCGCTACAGACGCTGCTATTGAAGCAATCCCAAAAAGTGTCGTTAGCTTCGCGAGTGACATTTGATTCAGTTTCATCTCCTTTGTTTTTTTTTTAGTAGGCGTTCGAGATAGAGGTAGCGATAACTGTCACAGAGGAGTCGTCACAAGACATTTTTATATACTATAATAAAATCTTTTGTCGAACTTTCTTTCAGCTTCAAGTGTTCCCAAATAGTCACCCTTATTACAGTTGTCGACTCACCAAAGTGACAAGCTTCGCAGTCACTCTCACTTCACTTCACTTTTCGTATTATCGTTGTCGAACGGTGTGACGTGACATTTTTCTTCAAAGCCGTATTATAGTTGTCACTTAAAGGGACAGGTAGCATCAGGGCATGCGTTAGGGTGTAGACAAAAGTGAGGTTTGTCTTATTTCGTGGTATCGTTGTTATTTTTGAAAGTGTTTAAAAGAAAAAAAAATTTATAAACGCGATGTATTTTAGCCCTTTATCTATAACAGGATGCTTCACCATAAAATCTATCATGACTTCAAATTGTTTTTTTGTTGTAATCTTTACACTACAATTGCGAAAAAAAAAAAAATTTAATTTATAAAAATCTATTGAATTTTATGTTTTAATGAACAACTTAGAAAGCCATTATAAAATTTATCATTTTCTGCTTGCATTTTCCTTTTTCTTACACAAATCTAACATCTGTCACTTTGAAAACCAAGTGAGTAAAATTGTCACTTACATCGACATTTGTCTACTTAATACGACAATAGTAATACGTCCAAAGTCGTATGTTTTCGACAAATGTCACTTTAAACGACAACCATAATACCATTTTTGTGTCGTAACGCCATTTCTCACTTAAAGTGACAACGATAATAAGGGTGAGTTTGTCTTGAATATTGGATCTAGGATTGTTGCAATAAGGTAATTTGGATCTTGTCCTAAGGAGTTGAAACGACTTTCCAATTCAGCTTTCAAAAAGGCTCTCATATGAGGTAAATTAGTGTTCTTTGGGTAGTCTCATCCTTGTCCAAGTACTTTTGTAATGCAGCAACATGTGGTATTACCTCGGATATGCAGGAAAAGGCCTGAACAAGTAATTTTTTTTATTTCTTCAAATGGCTTCAAGAGTTTTGCACACTGCTCCATTAAGGGGTAACGCCACTGTAACGGCTAATCACGATTTTTTTTCTCGCGAAATTAAAGGTGTTTGAAAAAAACCTTTTAAAGGTATTATCGGGCATACATTGAACTTTATTGATAAATTTTTTGACAGCGAAAAAAACAAAATGGCGGCTCTACAGCCATCTTCCCGGGACATGTTTTGCTTGCAGGGCTCCGCGGCACGCACTGGTGCACATTTGAATCTAGACCAAAACAAAAAAAAAACCATTAATCTAGTGGCCTACAGCTAGAGAATGTCGTATCGATTTTTAAAAATATTAATTTTTGTAGATTTGGCGTGCGTTTGAAAAAAAAGTTTGATTTTTGACGAAAAAAAACGGCAGGTTTTTTGTTAATAAAAAATCAACAAATAAAGTATTGAAAATTCCGTACGGCATTCTCTAATGCTAATATTCACGTCTGGTCAAAATTTCAAGTCGAAAATATGAAAATTGTTCGAGTTATGTTGCGTGCAATTTTGAAAAACCGTGTTTCGAGAAAAACGCGTTTAAAGTTTTGAGAATAGTTTTTTATTGGAAAAAATAAAAAAAAATTAAGGTAAAAAATAAAAGTTTTCCGATAAACAAGTTAAAGTTGCAAATTTCAAAAAGGTCAGTTGTGTTCAATTCGGCTTTTTCAGTCAGCTTTAGAAGAAAGCTGGCGATAGAGCTGTCTGAAAAGCTCCAATTGTGTTTCATGCTTCAGGTAGTCGTTTCGGAGCAAGTTTGACGCGCTTGGTGGCGACCTCCATTTTCAAAGGAAAAAAAATTTTTTTCTGGCACGGGACTTTTTTCTTCTTCTTATTCTAGAGGGTTTAAACTATTTTTTAAGCCAATAAAAACAAAATCGATTTTTCAAAAAGTGGCGTTACCCCTTAAGTACCATTGTTGAGTCATTAAATTAGTAAGTGTGTCATTATCAGCGACATGAAGACAGATAGACCGTTTTTGTGTCAACAAACTCTCTTTCATATAGAAGGTAGAATTCCACCTGATATCCTGCACTAATCGGTGCTCTGGTAAACTTATCTCCTTTTGAATCGTCAGCAGTTTTTCTTGTGCCAAGTCCGAATGATTGAAGTGAGTTACATCTAATACTTCAGGTTCGACTTTCAATGACGCATTCACAACTATCTGAAGCGAATGTATGAAATATCTAACAGAATCCTACTCCGCCACTCGAACGCCTTTCACTATGTTAGCGCCACTATCATGAACGAGTAAATGTATTTTGCTTTGCTGAATATCCCAGCGACCTGCGATTATATTCAGTTCCTCTGAAATATTATCCCCTGTGTGGGATCCTGAAAACGGCTTCATAGCAAAAACTCCATGTTGCCGTTAGAATTCTGGAGACAACCAATGAGCGGTGAAACTCAGCCATGTTTATTTTTTAGTTTGTGTTAAAAATTGTTAAACCTACACAAAAAATAAAATTATTATACAACGAGGATCTAAGATATTTACTTTTAATATTGCTTAAGACTTTTCAAGATTTTATATAGTGCATTTTGGAAAATCTAGTACAGAATTGAATTCTTTAGGTCCTGAGAAGAAGTTTGAGTATACCCATACTCCTATACTTGGAGACTTAAATAGCCATCCCCATACTCACTTTTTTAGTATTTCCCTTTTTTTTTTATTCGAACTGGGGTACTAAATTTTTCGCTCCTTAGATCGGCTCTACCTCAGTAGGGTTACGTCCGATCGGAAAACGGGTTTCGCTGTTCGCATCAGCTCATTACCAGCTACAATTCGTAGAAGAAAATCTTTCTCAGTATACTTTTAGGGTGGGGGTGGCAACCCCCGGCGGGGGTTCCAATACGGCATGTTGCATATAAAATTAAAGGTCTCGCCGAGTAATATCGGGTGGTGTACTTTTTCCCCGATTCAGAAAATTTTCTCGGGGCGTTTTTGCCGGCGGGAAACGCATTTCATGCAGTTGGGTAACATACACCCCAGTTACTACATTTCGCATATATCTTTGGAGTTCTCTCTTCCATGGCCATTAGTGCTCTGTTGGGATCATTTTTCTCATAGGAAATCAGTTTTCACCAAGCACCAATCCCGCACAATCACGTGAAATAGAAAAGTCCACTTTTTCATCCAAGAAAGTCGTTCAAGCTACATCCCATTGCCAAAGCTTTCGCCCGCTTAACTGAAATAAACAACAACAACAGAATATCATAATGCATCGTTTAAGACATCTCTCATGACTGGAGGTGTCGGGCCTACACTACAGTTGCATGAAAAGTGGGCATTCCCCTTTCCGTTTTGCTGTCGTCTTTTCTTTTACGGATGATGCGCCGTATCAGCCGTACCTCATGCCGTTCCCCTTTTGGGCTTTTTGGTAGAGGGCTGGGGAAGGAGATAAGAGCGGATAGGATGTGGATTGTTGGGAAAGTTTAGGAATTGAATGGTTCCTAAAGAATTGGTTTCCAATACATGACAGAAACAGTGGATACTCCATGGAACTCTATTTTATGCAACATAATTCACCTCAAGGCTTTTCCCCATAATGAAAGTATTTTTTTTTTGTATTTTTTTTTCCAGTAGGATCCTTGCTGTTTCTAATCGAGGATTAACTCAGTAATATTGTTGTTATTGTGTTACAACGTTACAATGTATGACTAACCCCAATCCACTTTCTTCTTTGAACTATAATGTCGATCTCGTATCTCTCTGACTTAAGTGCGACGCCATAAATCTTCATTAGAAACTTGACCTTCCCAAAGAAATCTTAAAATACGACACAAAAACCTATTTACAAAAGATTGTTAAAGGCGCGTTATGAATTGGGTTACTACTACCTTCCACATTTAGCCACAGATAAATTTTCCTTGAATTTATCTGTTTTACTTGAACTCACACCGTACATAAAATTCTCAGTTTCAATATAATCTCAGGGTTGACACCGACAAAAAGCACAACATATCCGGAGGCTTGCAGTTCCATCTTCCATCATATCAACTCAATTTACTTGTTTACTAAACATTTATTAATTTTACATAAGAAAAATACGAAGAACTGCAATTCTCTTATCCTCACAACAGTGTTAACTAATTCATAATAACAAAGCGCACGATAAACAACAAATTTTCGAGATAATGCTCAGAAATTAGCAAGGTTGATGAAAACAAAAATAAAAGAGCAACAAATAGGTATATATGTATTCGTATGTCTCCACGCGCTATTTACCCAGATTGGAACTGAAGATATTTTCGTTTTGTTATTTTATCTATTTTTGCTGTGTACAAATTTTAAAACTGGAAGCTGTTGACTTTTGTCACGTGCCTTTACACCAATGACTTGTGAGTTTTTTGAAGCTCACTAGCTCAGCTACAAGCATTCTTTGTACCGTTTACTTTAAGTTTAATGCTATATGCAGCAGCCATTGCCTTTCTCTTTTCCAAGTAGTGCCTACATACTTGCATCACAATTTGCGGTCTCCTGAAGCGAACAACAGAAGAAATTTAAGTTTACTGATCGGTTGCGATTACGAGTTAGTTGAGAGTAATTTTTAGTACAAAATTATTTTTCTTTATTTCTGATAGTTGGGAATTTTAGTAGCGGCTTTTTGAAATGCAGAAATTAGTATACCTATTATTTCATTATCTATATCTGATTAGAAAAATAAAGTCTTATAGATGTGGTACTGTATTGAGGTTAACAGTGAACTTAAGCGGGGAATCAGAAGGTCTAGTCGATAGGGCAAAGAAATAGAAATACAAGTATGGAGGTTCGAAACTCATCGGTGACAACATTTCTTTCCGATTCCCAGTTACAATTTTAATTTTTTCTGAAATTATATTTGCATATCGAAGAAGCAAAAACTACATAAAATGCTTTTATAAGCCAAAGCCTTTTAAAAAATAAAAAATAGATTTTTGAATTTAAGATACTTATCCTGAGATCAGCAGTAAGAGAATCAATCGTAGACGAATTGGACTCGACATAAAAAATGTTTGATAAATTTTCAAATTATTCACGGTGATGGAATTATGTTTTGTTTTTTAAATATTTCTGCTGTAAATTTTTTCCAAAAGAATTACTTTTGATATTTTAAGGGCAAAAATCAACGAAGATTAATGTATAGTCAAATTATTTTCTTAAAAATGATCCCACACGATATAACCACAAACTTATCATACACAGGATGATCAGAAGTTCAAAAACAATGTACGAAAGTGATAGGACGAGACTAAATTTTGTTCTCTGGCGGCCGAAGAAGAAAGTTCTGCATTTCTGAGAATGAAACGTAAAGGCCGTTCTATGGCTTAATCAAAAATTGTCCTACACCTTACCCGCTTGGACGATAAGTAAAGTGTCAAACTAAAATCAAATGGAGTACGGCGTGAACATCGCATACTGAAACGTCATCCACTTTAACAGCAAATTAGTCACAGTACGCTAATTTTTTTCATAAAACTGAGAAAATCGAAATTTGCTGCATGAAGAAGAGTTTATATGAAAACATTTCAAGCCCAATAATATGGACGAAATTTTGATGAAGCTTGTCCCCACATATTCTATGTTAAGCTTTTCAAAAATGCGAAAAATTTTCATCGCAGTGGATGTCTAACAGCCCGCCGCTGATACAGAAAACATCGGCAATGTTCACGACTAAGTAACTGCAGCTTTATTGCCTATGTGTACCATACCATATCCTAACCGATAAAAAAGCATGTCTCACCGGGATGAAGAAAATGTTCGAGCAATGACCTTCGATGGAAAAAACCATTTGGGGCTCTTAGGTTATGTGCTAAACGACGTGATGGGAGATATATCAAGACTTGAGCGAAGTATTATTATGAGCACTCTCATAGTATAACGTGCAATTTCTTAACTCTTGATACAGCCTCGTCTCAACACGTTGTGCACGTACCCCTACAGAGCAATCAACAGAATTTTTTAATTAGTTTGTGACTGCTGTAAGCAGAAGATCATGCAAAATATAACTGTATTTTTTCCGGATAAACTTAACAATCTACATTTTGAAAAGCCTCTTGAATTTGTATAAAATGGTGCCAGAATTCATAAAATGGCTTCATCACTGCAAAGTATCATTCTTCAAACAAGTTTTGTCAAAATTTCTCAGCAATATCAAAGCCGAGTTGAGTTTTGTATATGATAAGTTTAAACGTGGTCACACATCTGATACAACATACTCCGGACGCCCAATTGAGGAAAGGCAATGATTGAAAAAGTCCATGGTATCGTGATAGATGATCACCGATAATGGGAGCACTTGATCCTCCATAGTGTTTGAATTTCAACGCAATCCACAGGACTTTTCGTAACTGTCTTATAATTGTCATTATTTTCTTTCCTATGATCATGACTCTTTACAATTAAATGTAAAGAACTCAATGCCGTTTTCAACAGCGGCTAATCTAATCGCATCCAAGGTGTTGTCGAAGGCTCTTTTTAGATCTCTGCATAAGAGTTTTACGGGCTTTTGCCTCCACAATTTCTACGATGTGTCTTTAACAAAACTATGAATATCTGTGTCAGCTGGCAAAGCCTTATAAACATTATTTTCGTCTCGAATGTTAGTTTAGAGCTTTCTGCATCATGCACTTATGGAAGAAAGAGACATTGATGGAACGATTTGATTAAAGCGTACTTGACCTGGATATAAAAGCCACCCTGACGGCTTTCCAGCATTATGCATATTGGTAAATAGACCCCAGAGTCTAAAGAGCTCGGACAATTTTTGTTGGACTCAAAACAAAATTCACTACGATTTTATATTACATATATATGGGAATCCAAGAGGTTCAAAGTCATCGGTAATAAATACCTAAGTGGATCTCCAATGGCAATTGAATCCATTGGTTAGTTACTGTTGTTCGTGAAAAATACAAAACAACTATATGTCCATATGACTCAAACTATCGACCAATTGCAATCACTTCGATTCTTTCGAAGATTTTTTAATCTATCATTAATTCCAAATTAAGGAAGTAGCTGGAAACTAACCAACTCATCAACCATCGGCAATATGTTTTCCGGACTGGACGCTCATCTGGAGACTTGCTAGCTTTTCTTAAGACCGCTACACACGCTCAAACAAATCATACGACTGAGCCATGCATTGCATGAGTGTGTGTAGCGCAAGTCGGAGCTTGAGTTCAGACTGAAGTCTGCCATGAATGAAATGGGACGAAACTATTGCGTAAAAGCAAACCTGACGACTTTGCTATAGAAATGAATTAAAGTTTGAATAAAATTCGTTGTGATTGGAAGCAAAAGTTAATATTCGATTTGTCTAGTTCAATTCTATAGCAAAGTCATCAGTTTTAATTGTAGGCAATAGTTTCAGCCAATTTCACTCATGTTCTCTTAACAAATGTTTCGATATTCGATACATACGCTCATGCAAATCATATCACTGGGCCATGCACAAGTCGCAAGATTTGCTTAAGCGTGTGTAGAAGCCTTTACGGAACGTTGGAACCGTAGTCTCCACAATTTTGGTGAGTCCAAAATCGTTGCTCTGGATATTTCAAAGGCCTTTGAGAGAGTGTGGTATCCTGCTCTTTTAGCCAAACTTAAAGTACTTGGTCTCTCCCCTCCTCTTTTATTATGGATTGAAACTTTTCTATCTGGTCGCTTAATTCGTGTTGTATTAGATGGCCTTACAGTTGAACCTCATTCCATAAATGCTGGTGTGCCCAAGGGTTCTGTTATGTCTCCGTCTCTCTTCCTAATTTTCATTAAGGATCTGCTTTCCCTTTTTTTTCTATCCCATCCATAGCCTTGTCGATAGCAGTACCCTTGATTTCGCTTACTCCTTTGATACTCGGACTCCAGAGGGAATTCCGCATGGGTCAAACGAGATTGTATAATTGGATCATTGAATAACGATCTTGATATTATCCTCGCTTGGAGCAAAGCGAATCGCATCGAATTCAATTCATATAAGACCTAAAGCTGTTTAATCTCTTTAAAACAAGATCACCACTTAACCACTCCCATTTCATTTGATGCAGCTTTAATTTCAGATTCACCGTAACTAAGCATTCTTGGTATTAATATTTTCAGTAAATTAAGCTAGACAGACCACATCTTCCCTGTTACCACAAAAGTATCAAAATGTCTTGGATTTCTGAAGAGGTTTACGAAATATTTCAGCCCATCAAATCTAGTGCTCCTCTATAAGTCTTACATCCGAACTAGAATAGAATTGAATAAAATTCCCATATGTGAGCTGGAGCTGGCCGCACAGCCTTAGTTTCGTTAGATATTGTCCAGAAGAGAGCATTCAAGCTCATTGGCGATGTGGCAATACTTGTGCTGGATGCCTTTCGCTCCTTTATCGCTATACGAATGAACAATGTTCCGATTAAATATCTAGTTTGATCTGATCCCTTGTAGATTAATCCCTGCTCGCAATACTCGCGTTACAAGCCGCGCACATCTTCTCACCCTTAAAAATACTTTCGACTGTAGAATAAATTTCTGTGATAGTTTCTTATCCCGAACTGTGCGAATGTGGAACAGTTTACCATCTTCTGTTTTTCCTCGCGCCTACAATCTGCGAAGGTTTAAGAATGACATACATCGGCACCTCCGTCACTTTCCTCATGTCCCCTAATCCTTTCCCTATCTCCTTCCTGCATTGCTGTTCTTTGCATCACAGGGTGGGTATCCCCTGATCTTAGCTTAATATAAAAAAACAAAAAGTCGAGATCATCAATTCTCTGTTCATCATTCCAAGTGCCCACATGGGTAACAAATTTATTTGAGCAGAAAATAAAATATAATTTTCATGTGTTTTGTGTCGGACTTTAGGAATTCAAGAAAAACTATTCCAAGCAAATTTTGAAAATTCAATGACGTTGACAAAAACTTAAATTCGTCTACGGCATTTATACTATTTTTCCGTCGCAATTTTGACAAAAAAAGTATGTCAATATATCATATAAGGAGAGCCCGAAACCTGAAAATCTCATCAAATTCAGATATGAATAGCTAAATCAACGATCGTTCCTCTATTTCAATGAAAAGAAATCAAAATCTCTTCAATTTTTCCACATTTTGCAAAAATAAGAAAACCACAAGAAAGTTTACATCGCTCTACCCATTTTGCATTCAGACTGACTCTGTATCCTAATGTATGTGTATCCAAATTACATCAGTGGTGAAGTGAAAGTGAGAGTAAGTTTTACCATAAAAATAAGAAAAAAAAACAACAATAATAAAATAGAAATATTTTATAAAAACCACTCACCTTTGGTACGTATTCTTGAAATTTCTTCAATTTCAAGTTCAAATTGTGTATAGCCACCCGTGCATACGACAGAATCACTTTTTTCAGTTCTCATTCGTGCAGCTTCAGACGTTTCTCCGCTACTTTCACGCTTTGACACAGCCGGATCGTCGGATAGTGGTCGTTTTTCAGCATCAACATGACAATTATTGCCATTCAAAGCACTAATTTCACCACCGTCACCACCACCACCACCACTACCAACACTATCACTATCTTTTGTATTATTTTCCGAGTAAAAATTAGCAACATTTTCTGATTTCGCGTTTTGCATTTTTGAATTTGCTGCTGCAACAGCACCACCAACAGCAGCAGCAACACCTGTACCTACTATTGTAGAATCTGATAATTGTTGGTGATTTTGTTTTGTCGCAATAATATCACTACTACCACAATCTTTAATTAGTTTATTATTAGAAGTAGGAGGCCTCTTCGTTCCCTTTGCACTATTATCACATTTTGAGTTATTATCAGCGAAATTATTCAAATTTCTTTGATGGGATTGGTTATTTTGCGCAGAACTCTTAGGTCCACGATACTGTTTTATAATTGGTTGAATTATTGCATTTTTTACTGTTGTACTTTCATTATTCACATTAGGAGATTCGTTTGTCCTTCCCGAGTAATATTTTCGCTTGTTCGAACGACCCTCGCGCATATTGTTTCGTCGCGATTTTATTGCAACACTACTACTACTACTATCACCATCACCACCATTCGAGCTGGAAATTCGTTGGCGTTTCGCATTCGATGCTGCTGTAGTAGATATAGCAGAAGTAGCAACAGGCTCAGCACGGCGTCTACTATTACTTGTAGTCGCAGTCGCAGTTGTTGGTGTTGTTGTTGTTGTTGACTGATAATTGTTATACGTTGCCGAATTATATCGATTGTATTCATCAACATTATCCTCGAAGAATCCGCTTTCGTGATCAGGGCCCTTGCGGTTACCCATTTTATTATTACTTTCGGAACTGATATTGTTGCTGGTGGTACTCGATTGTTTCGGTAAATAACTATTTGAGGATAGAATTTGTATTGAGCACTGCGGTCTACTCATTTTCATAATTTGATACTTTTTATGTATGTAGCACGTTTCATTCATTTGGAATTGAGGACTTTCCTGAAATTGCGCCCAAATTTTTATAAATATTTTTTTTAATGTACACTACACTACACACTACTTAACTGTGCCAATTACACAAACGAACACCTATCACACTATGTTGTTGGATTGGATTAAATCACAGCGCAAATAATTTTCTTTTTATCCATTTTCAACTTGTTACAACACTTAAAGGCAAAAATTAGGAAGAAATTAAAAGAAATGCCTTTCACCGCACTCCACAGAAGAATCGAGAGCACTAAATTTTTTCTCGCTGCACTTTTGACATTTCCACACCACAATTTCTGTGCAGTTCTGTTGTTGTTGTTGTTTTTGTTGGTGCATTCAAGTCGAGGTCAAAACAACACAATCCGGCACCGACAGAAATAGAGAAGAATTGCGAGAACAGCCGCTTTAATAAATATATAAATGAAAAAAATTTATAACGCCACCATTAGGGTTCCCAGTGGTCAGCAACATTCCATCCGCGATATGTCAACTGCTCAAATGGGAACTGTCATTGTTATCAGAGCGTGATGAACACGACGACGTCATCTGAAAGAAAAGAAAATTTCAAGTTAGAACTTCCTTTGCAAACAAACAAACAAATCAAAATAATACTCGCGGTAAATCCAATTGACATGACACGTCAAAAAAAAACACAATACTAACTTCAGTTGAAAATTTTCATTACAAAATTAAGTAATTTGCGCTATATAGGAAGGAATTGAGGACACACAGCACTACGATGATGGATGATGATACAGTTATTTTATATTTTGCAATTATTTCAGGTTATGATTTCGTATTTGTTGATATTTTTTCACTGTACTATATATGCACACCGTAGTAGCAAAATTATTGTAGGTAAGAAGGTATTTCACTCGCAGCGTAGTCATCACAATTAAGAAAAGTGGAAAACATCGCGCGGCGTGAAATTGAAGAAATGAAGTAGAGTAAATAAACACACGCACACGAGTCAGTTCGGTTGCTGTCGAATTCTCTACTTCTTTCTCTCTGTCGCGTATTGTGCGATTTCCACTTCCCCACCTTGACAGGCAGCAAGCTCCACAAGACCACAAGTGTGTACTACGACGAAATGGAGCTCCATCGCCATTCTGCCTTGGTGTTCCCCTATATAAATTTTGGTGTCACGTATGTATGGATGTACATACCATCGTCGTTGTTGACGTCGTATAAGTTAATCTATATACATAGATATATTTCTATAGTAGCAGTAGAATCGGCACTGCCAGATAAAAGTCTACTGGCACGTGTAAACTTTACATCACGAATCCACCAGTTTTTACTCGAATTGTGCAATTCAACTAACTCTGATGACTATGCAATTGTGAAAGTTGAAGTGTCTCTTCTGATGGATTTCGTGAATTTGTGAAAAGCTCAAAAATTGTTTACGCTTTTTTTTTTTAGAAGTGAATAAAAATTGAGGCAAACAATTGTTTGTTTGTCACTCCTTTATTATTCTTCAAAGGATTCTTGGACGTACTCTTTTCCATTGTTAAATATTTTGGTATCCACCTATAGCCTCGAAAATTATGTAAAAGGTGGGTAGGATCTACTACCCAATTTGCGGCCAGTTTATTTTATAACATGCCAAAAAACGACGTATTTTCCTTAAAATGCAAATATTTCTATATCCTCATGTTCGGATATGCGTGTCTGCTACACCTAAAGTGAGCAACAGGATCGTTGAGCTAAAGTTCAGTCATCAGAGTTCAATTCATTAGGAGTCGGCATGTAAATAATGTGCAAATGCAATAAAACTTTTTTTTTTTTTAATGTAGTGCTGAGTTTAAAAGATAAGGAACTGTTTTCTTATTCCATTTTTATATCACGAGAAAGCTTTTTAAGTACTTATATTTCAAATAAATATAATATTGTTTGAAACTTAAGTTAATTATCGGAACAAACACATCAATTTTAGTGGCCACGAAATGGATCAACCATTACTATCATGAGCCAGTTTGCGTATACAAGTGGCCGCAAAATTCATCTGAATTTTGTACCTTGCCCCAAATTGTGGCCTGCAAGCAACACTTTATTAATTAGTCAGATTTAATGCATTCCTTATGAGGAAATATGGAAGGATGTACTGCTACAACGCTAAATGAAGCATTGTCGGACATTCGATAAGGAACATTCTCTATTAGAGCAGCTGGCATCAAATAGAATATTCCAAAAACATTATTGTAGAATAAATTGCCTCGAAGACATCCTGAAGGAGTAGGAAAGTCTTTACCACATAGTATTTAAACGGAAGCTGAAGAAAAAACTAGTTAAGTGGTGTAAGTTGGTAGCCAAAAGTGGGTTTCCTTAAGTCCTGAAAGCCTTTTAAACACAGTTGAAACAAGTTAAATGTTAGAATTAGTCTAAGACCAATTCTTATCATACCCAAGATGAATCTGCGCAAGTTTGATCGTTGAAGGGGTTTTTCGCATATATTTCTAGAACGGTTCGTCGGACAGTAAAAATGATTATAACCAATGTCATAGGTTTTCATATTCTGAAGAGCATTTCAGTACAATAAAATCGGCTAGGACTGATCGTTTTTACAATACACGTAAAAAACCAAAAAATTTATATGGCAACACTAATAAAAGGTTGCCTGATTTAATCCATTTTTGAAACCTTATTTACTGTTACTGAAAATACAGTGTACAAAATTGCAGCTCTCTACGTCGACGCGTTCTCAGGCAGTGTTCAAATATATAATGAAAAACGAAATTTTTGTATGGCAACCCTATGAAGGGTTACCCGATTTGTCCGTTTTCGAAAATAAATTTAGTTTTTTTTAAAAAGCCCGTGTGCAAAATATCAACTCCTTAATTGAACGCGTTCTCGAGTTATCATGAGGACAGACGGACATTCCAAAATCAAAATAACTTTTAATATTATGCGTGGGTGTCCAACCCATTTTTCTTTAGCAGCATTATTTTTATGCGTTACAAACGGAATGACAAACTTAGTATACCATATAGATTTCCTGAAGTGCAATCCAAAGCTTGCACATCAAATTCCCGAAGGCCTAGCTGAAGCCAGATATACGGTTTCTTAAGATGTTATTTGAAATTGGTTTGATGAGCTGCAAGATTATATAAAGCAGCTGAATGCAAAGGACAAATTTGAAGAAACAGTGTTTTCCCTACGTACGATCACCTAGCACAAGTTCCATTTAACATTGGAGCTAAGCGAGTTTTCCTGCGCAAACGGGATAATTTTATGCGTACTTCCGCTCCCAGCACAACACATACATATGCTACCAGCAGATTTTAATGTTGTCGACTAATGCTCCATCATCAAAAGAAATCTTGTTTTAAGGAGATGAGACGCGATTCTTGGTCTAATCGTGCATACCCATTTGACACATGCAGTATTCCCTTCTGGAGTACGTAAAAGTGTCAAAGGAGTAAGCGAAATCAAAGTACTACTATCGGCAAAACTATGAATGAGAGAGATTTAAAGTAACGAAAAATAATAATTAATGAAAATTAAGAAGACAGATGGAGAGAACCCTGGGGCACACCGGCATTTATGAGTAGAGGTTCAGATGTAACGGCACCCAATATCTACAAACGATATTAGGCGACCAGATAAAAAACTATCAATCGATAATAGTAAAGGAGAGGAGAGGGGAGAGGTTTAAGATTTTCCAAAAAAAATATGTTGAACTAAATATAAGCTTTAAGGCAAAAGTTTGCTTTATTATTTTAATTTATAAAACACTTTGCATTTCATTATGTTATATAATTCCTTCTTGATTTGTTCCTTTTAATTTAATAAACTTTAAAAGATGAGTTTATCTAAAACAACACAATTTGAATTGAATTAGTTTTAATCTGAAGAAAATTCCTTATTGACAACACGGCCTTACGGTCAAGAAAATTCATAATGCACTAATATGACGTGTTTTATCGGTTTTTGTTTAACACGAAACTTCCAATGGGACGATTCTGCAGCAACCTCCTGTAGAGTATTTGTCGAGAAAACCTTTTGTAACATTTGAACCCTTTTCGCTAAACTTTATTCCATTTGTAACGCAAAATTTAATATAAATTATTTGTGTCGTCTTTTTCAAAATATGTACAGAAATTCCCCGATTTTTCCTAAATGCGTCGTCAACTCCTGACTGTCTCAAACATGAAGTATGTATGCATGGCTGGTATGAAAAAAAAATGAAAGAATGGGCGAGATCGAGTAACTCTGGTAGATTCTCTACTAACGTTTCGATTTTCAATATGGACGTTTTCGAAATCCGGGATTGCATCAGAAGTTTTGTAAAAGAATTTAAATTTTGTCAGAAAAATTGCGAAAATGGGATGAATCGGGCAACTCCTTCGTAGGGTTTCCATACAAAAAATTCGTTTTTCACTACATATTTGGGTTGCCCGAGAACGCGTTAACATAGAGAACTGAAATTTAATACATGGTGCTTTTATAGCAATAGTAAACAAAATTGCAAAAAAAATTGAATAAATCGGGCAACCCCTTCTTGGTGTTGCCATACAAAACTTTGGTTTTTCACACTGCCTGAGAACGCGTCAACGTAGAGAGCTGCAATTTTGTACAGCATTTTCATAAAAAATAGTAAAAAAAAATTCAAAAATGAACTAAATCAGGCTACCCCTCTTGGTATTTCCATACAGAACTTTGGGTTTTCACTTTATTCAACTTTTATGTTCATCTAGGGTATAATATTATTGGTGTTAGACCAATTGTAACTTTTTCTCTTGTTAATTTAGTGGAAAGATCTTCGAAATGTAAAAGGATATGAAATTGATTATGACCGTTTTTACTGACTGACGAACCGTTCTAGAAAGAAACATTAAACATTTTGGAAACCGAGACAATGTTTAAGAACCTTCCTTCATCTAGGCAATCTAGGGAATCGCAAAAATTGCCCATAGACCGATTATACATTTTTTCCTAAGCTATAAGATGTTCTTCTTCTTTGTAATTACTACATTTTGCAAACTGACATCAGTTTCTAATAAAACAATATTCATAAAATAGATAGAAATCTTTGAGTTTTTATTTTTAAATCTTGTAGTCGAAAAAAAGAACTAGATAATTTTTAGATAATTTTACCTATAAACGTTAAAATTTTCATATAAAATTTAGATTGACGCGGACCTTTGTACTGGGCTAATTGAAATTGAATAAAACTTGCTTTTTGTGATGTACTGTCACAGTGGATTGCAAATTTATTTCTTTTCTGACACATTTTAATTATATTTACTAAAGTTATATTTTAATCGATTTGCGGACAATTTCCCTAATGAGTCTTTTCTCTAACGAGCAAAGGCATATTTTAGTATTAAAATTTAGTTAAAGAAGAAGAAGAAAATCACAATACAGGATTTTTAACTTAATATTAGTAAGGATTTTAAGATTTTTAAAATTCGATATATTCATTATAAACTCGCTAATTTGAAATTCGTAAATTTAAGGAAATTGCTCGTTATCAAAAATGTTTTTAAGCAAACCGTTTTTAGGATAATTGCTTTGAGGAAACTCTCCGGATATTACAGCAATTAAAAGCTGGTTGTGTCTGTAAAACGTATACAACATTTCAAGAATAGTCAAGGGAAAGTAATAAACAACTGCAAATTAATTTTTTTTTTCGTATAATTACACGTTTTTCATTTTATCTACATTATTTGTATTTCCACTCACAAATTATAATATTGCTACAATTTTATTGTAAAAATTTTGTGTAATTTTACAGTTTCTTTTAGAGTGAAATGTTGCCAACAATATTTTAAGATCAATTCTTATGATACCCTAGATGAATAATACCCATTTGATGAAATTTCTTAGGGTCCCCCATCTGTGAAATTTTGATTTTTGAAGTGGTTTTTCGCATATACTTCTAGAACGGTTCTTCGGACAGAAAAAATGATTATAACCAATTTTATAGGTATTCATATTTTAAACAAGTTTTTAGTACAATAAAAATGTCTAGAACTGATCGTTTTCACAGTATACGTAAAAACCTAAATTTTTATATGGCAGCACCAAGAAGGAGTTAGTTAGTTTTTGATTTTTTTTTTCTATTAATGTACTATAAAAACACCATGTAGCTACCAAATTTCAGCTCTCTATGTTGTCGCGTTCTCAGGCAGTGTCCAAATATATAGTGGAAAACGAAATTTTTGTATGGCAACCCCACGAAGGAGTTGCCCGATTTGTCTCATTTTCGAACTTAATTTTACTTTTTTTTTTTAAGTGCGTGTAGAAAATTTCAACTTCTAACGGACATGCAAAAATCAAAATAACTTTTAATGTTATGCGTTGGTGTCCAATCCATTTTGCTCTACCATCATTATTTCGAGGTGTTACAAATGGAATGACAAACTTAGTATACCTTTTAAATTTCATCTAGGGTACAATAAATAAAGGCAATATAAACTAAAGGTTAACTTCAAATATTAAATAGCATCCCAAGCTACGCAATGAGATTATAATTCTATTTATCTTGGCTTCGTTAATTATGACAAAATGTGTCTTGTAGTGAAGTATTTTCCTAGCTAAAAGGTATCTGAAATACTTAATTTAATTGGAATCTGTAAATATTTTTCGAAAAAGTTGAAATTTTTATGAAATAATTAGAATCTTTTCAATAAGTGCGGAAAAGTCGGTTGTATGGAACCTATTTAAAATTATAAGTCCATTTATTGCATTTGTCAAGAAACACATAAGTTTCTCTATCTGTGTAAGGAAGTTGAAAAAAAAAACTTTTATATACACTATACTCAATCGCAGTCGATTCAATTAATTTTACAATTTGAATTGATTTGATTTGTGCTAAGCCTCTTGGAGGAGGTACATGATAGAAGTGTGCAGGAACAACATATATATATGTATGTACATATATATGGGAACGATAGAAAATCGCAAAAATAAAATCACCACCGCATATGGAAGTAAAATAGCAAAAACAAAATCGATAATTTTACAAAAAAAAAAGTAAAGCTGTAAGCCCGCCAAAGAATTAGTTCATTTTGAGTTGTAATGCATTTCTCAATAGTATAGTGAACTTTACGAAGCTACTGATTTTAATTATAAAAACAATGTCCGTGTTCTTTCTCACCTTGCCCGTTTCTATTAATTATTTTATTTTAAACAATTTCGATTGCTACTAAAGAATATCTTTACTGTTAATCCTTTAAAGGTGATTGCTTTCGAGCCCCATTGAATATAAATGAAAATAAAAAGGAAATACTTTTCATAACAAAACTGAAATAAAATCTCCAAATCTCCAAAAATAAATTAGAGGAGATAGTTGCAGTATTGTATTTAGATATTATAGCGTTTGCTGCTTCATTATGGAAATTACTTTGCACTGGATTTTATTTCGGTGTTACGAATATATAGCCTGTTCAATTGGCTATGGCTGGCTATAGCCCGAATGTAGCGTTCAATTGTTGGCTATAACCAAGGAGGAACATATAACTGTTAGATGTTCTTTACTATAACCAACTTAGAAACAAAAACAAAAAAGAACTATAAATGATGTAAAATCTGAATAGAATATGACTTAATCGTCAGAATTTATTCAACACTTCGCTGTAGCCGAATTGGTTTGTGCTCTGAAGATGATGCCAAATGAGGTGTCTATTTGTATGTTATCACAAGATGTGGTGTTGCTTACTTTAAAAGGTATGACTTCTTGTGTCTTTCTATGAAATAATTCAAAACATTCTTCTACTATGGTTGCTATAGCAACTATATATCTTCTACTATTTGTCATAATTCTCCCAATGAACTCTAGTTTCACATAAAAGATTTAGCTCAGGTCATTCAGCCCTACGAGTAAGTAACTAAAGAAGTGGCCCTTGCGTGTATGTATATACAATTTTTGCGTACCGAACGTGATGATTTTTCTCACTTTCTAATATATGGTTGCATCGCATGTACCCTAGGTGTTTTTAAATGTTTGGTAAGGAAATGTACCTGAACACAAAAGCCGTAGGTAAGGTTAAAATTTTAAGGAGATTACAATTACATCGCTTTTGTGAAAATTTAGTAATATTGTATTTGTATCTTTTTTAATAATAAACTGGGAATTAGAATATGGTAAATGGTTGTAATTTCGATAATAGCACTTAATTTTTAATGTATTTTTTTTTTTATATATAGATTTACCAAAAATGAAATTTTAAGGCAAATTATTGGGTAACCGAAGATGAAAATAGGCTTACTGGGGAACCATAGGAATCTCAAAAGGTTGTTTTATATTCTGCTGCCGGTATACAATTTTGTCTCTTCAGTTTCGCGAAATACCTTTAAGAAAGGACACATATTTTCTATACCTTTTAAGAGATGGGTAGTGTGAGAAATAAGTAATTGTTGTTATATCCTAATGGTAATTATTATTTAATCTTTTTGCATTTTTTGCACTTTTAAAACCATGTCAACTGGGTAGCCTCTCATTTATTATCAAAGCTTAGAAGCGTGTGAAAACTATTTTAGGCGTTTAACTTTACTATTTTTACAGTTAAGTTAAAAAAGGAAAAAGCAGTCAGCAGAGGAAATTAGCCAAATTAAAGCTTATAAAGTAAATAAAGATTTTTTTTAAAAATCCTGAGAATTATAGACAAAATTATTCTGAAGGAGTAAAATATGCAGCAACAAAGCGCGAGAGTTAAAGTTTGTTACGACTGGCATCCAAGAGCCTGCAGACATCAAGACAGTTAGAGCCTCTTCTGAGATAACGGTGAGTCTGAGTACCATTAAAAGGATACTAAAAAAATTGTGTAACCTTAAAGCGTCTTCATTTAAAGAAGTAAACTCCTCCAGAATAATTTTGTCTATAATTCTCAGGATTCTTAAAAAAAAATCCTTATTTCCTTCGGATTCATCTTCAACTCTCTCGCTATTCGCTTCATTAAAAAATTATTTAATTTATTGTTATTTAATTATTAATTTGGCTAATTTCCTTTAATATATGATTTTTTAAATTAACTGTAAAAAGTTAAACTTTAAAATAGTTTTCTATAAAAACCAACGTATCACACACTTCCAAGCTCTGATAATAAATAAAGGGCTGGCTACCCAGTTGACATAGTTTTAAAAACACAAAAAATGTAAAAAGAATAAAGTGATAAGTACCATTATGAGATATTAGTTTGAAATTACTCCTAACAATTACTCATTTCTCATCTTACAATCTCTTAAAAGTAGAGAAAATATATGTCCTTTCTTAAAGGTATTTCACGAAATTATCCAAGGGGCTAACCAGTTGGCAGCCTAGATGAGAATAAAAGTTAAAGTGAAAAATCAAAGTTTTATATGGCGACATCAAGAAGAAGTTGCCCGATTTAGTCCATTTTCGAAATTGTATTTATTATTGCTATGAAAACCTCGTGTACTAAATTTCAGCACTCTACGTCAAGGCATCTCGACAGTGCCCAAATTTTAGAACATATAACTAAAGGAAGCGAAATATCTTATAAAAGGGAATCTCGGTTTCTTGGTGAAAGAGTAGAAAGGCAAGATGAGTTTAACTTAGGTTAACTTGCAAATGTCAATTAGAAGAAGCGTCAGATTAATTTTTTTGTAAGTTTTTGTGGGTATTTTAAACAAAAATCTTTAAATTGGTGATTTAACTTAATTTTGTTTAAAAAAACATTTAAAGGACAATTTTGTAATTAAGCCTTAGATTTAAATTAATAAATGTGTTAACATTTTAATAGTGAATTCCGGCAAGCGAGTTTTAAAAAGAAATATGTGAAAACGTGAAATTAAACTGGAAAGTTTATATTCTGGAAATACCCAGAAAAGAAGTGAAAAAAGGATAGGAAAACAAAAATTTCAAAATAATTGTAGAACATCTTTCTTTGTTTACATTTTCGTGTTCTCAACTTTTTTTTTGGGTCTGTAATGTTTCAGAGGCAGTTCACAATTTTGTTTTGAATAATTTTGTCAAACCCTCTTACAAAAATAGTTCAGATTTACCACTTTCGTGAATATGACGAATACATAAGCAGAATTCTACCACGTAGTGGGAAATGCAACAATTTTTCGAGTTTATTGACGTAACTGTAGTTATATGTTCTAAGGCCCAAATATATAGTTAAAAAAGAAATTTTTGTATGGAAACCCTACTTTTTAAAGCCTGTGTGCAAAATTTCCAGCTTTCTAAATAAACGCGCTCTCGAGCGGACGGACATCCAAAAATCAAAAGAACTTTTAATATTACGCCTGGGGTTTGCTCTACCAGCATTGTTTTTATGCGTTACAAACGGACAAGTTTAATATACCCTACGGTTTCATATTTACAGGATAAAAAGTATTGTCTTCTATAAAGCAATAAAGAACCTTGATTACGTTTGACAGTTACCTGTAAATAATATCTGTGTAAACAAATGCAAATATGACAGAAATGTTCGATGAACTTCAGCGATCAGAATAAAGTGCAACACGCACTGGTTTGGTAATATCGAAATCGAAATTAGAGATTTGTACTCAACCCTTAACACATATATAGGACTTCTGCTTATCTTGTCGAAATCCATATATTTTAAAAGCATTTAAACGGCACACATTATCCTGCTGCTCTTTCATGGCTGTTGGCAAATAAAACCAATCAACATTTTTTGTCAATACATTGACGTAAAACTTTCCATAATTTTTAGCTCTCAGTAAGCTTCGGTATTGTCATTTAAAAATATCTCAGTTGGCTTTTAATATTGAATAAAAATAGATAGCACTATGTTTTTATCATTTTATCTCTTTCTCCCGATAGCCTTTACAGACTGGTAAAACAACATCAAGAAAAGCGTGTGGGGTATCTTTTTTAAGGCAATTCAAAACAAAAGTATTCTTGCAGTCGAAACTGAACTAGTGTTTGTTATTTTTCTCATTTCTTTCGTTACCAGTTGAAAATCAGTCAAATGATACTCATTAAAAATTGTTTTGTAGATTTATCGTACAATATTGAAAAAAAAGTTTATTCGAACTTTGATTGAACAATGCTAAAAGTAGCTGCTGAGAACAGTTTAAAAAAAAAGGTTTAGAATTATTCCAGAAAAATAAGAAGTTTTATTACATTTGATGACCCTATTTATAGCTCTTTAATCTTAAACATTAAATTATGAAAAACTGAATCAAAACTGCTGCAAATGTGACTTTATAGATGAAAAGATTTATCTGCATCCGAACTATCCTCATCAGATTCTGAGTCAACATTTACTTCAGGCGAATAATCCTGTCCGAGCTGCTTTTCTGCTTTTTCCAATTCACGAATTTGCCTCTTTAATGTAGCAATTTCCTGCCAATGACTCTGTTTCTTCTGTTGCATGACTCTAACATATTCTGCCGCTTTATTCAATATTTGAGCTCTACTTGGTTTTTCACCTTGCAAGGTTGGTATTGAATCCCGAAGATGATTAAAACATTCCTTGATATGATCTCTACGTTTTCTTTCTAATGCATTGTGATGAGCTCTTCTTTCGGCATCTGATGAAAAACGCTTTTCACCTTGTGAATACCCGGTCCCATCCTGCAGATCATCCGAATCATCGTCATCATCACTGTCAACTGATATATTCTCGTCTAATTCAGTCATGTTTTGAGTTTGAGTTGATTTTGTAACTGAAACAATAATTTATGTTTTTGTATAGATGATTTTGAGAAATCTATCTTGGTTTCATGAAGTATACAAAGAAATCATCATCTCTTGAATTTTGGTTTTTTATACAACATAAATGAACACAATTTTTAATTTCTTCAAGGATGTACCTGTTTTCTTTGTATGACATCATGAATTACAATAAAAAGTACAAAATCATTTCTATCAAAGATCTCTATCCATAAAGGTTAAATAATTGTTTTTCTTAAATGTCATCTAATTAGGAAAGTGTAAAACCACTTGGTTTTTTTTATATATGTGTCGATACATTACGGCATTTATCCAGGTCGCATATTGGTGTTCGTTCACATTTGTACATATGACATTCGTCCTGTTTTTTAAAGCAGAGGCCGACATCGACACTGGATTGTTAAGTTCAGGTCACAATTAAGAGATGGCGATGGTGATTAAATATGTGCCACAGTTGCCGTATATTTCTGATTAGAGCTGAGAATTTATAATCCGGGGCGGTCCGAATGTTACACACTACTACATCTGACCACTGTTTGCCTACCCTTACTCTGCACGTAAGCGCTATTTACTAGTATTTGTGTGAAGTGTTTGCTCAATTATAATTTTAATTGATATAAAACTCATTATAAGACAGCTTGAAAACTTGTTACCATCATTGAAAATCGGGTTCCAATTTGGGCAAGGCCAGTTGAACTGAATCCACAGAAATCACATAACATCTCAATTAAAGCGAGGTAATATGCCCATTGAGTAAAATGATGGCTTACTTCACAATTTTCAAAATATTAAAAACAAAAACCTAACAACCTATAAAATCAAAACACCTGGGAATATGCTTAGATGAATGTACATAACTTTGACAGGAAATAGGATACGACTGAGGAAAGATCAATTCATAGCTGGCGAGAAACTGAAAATCGGTCGATTTTTCAGCACAGTGAGATCAAGCTACAACGACCAGCGGAAATTTATTTTTTGTTTTATAAGATCGGTCGTACCGTCTTCGAAAGTTAATTACTTCTCGTAGCGGTGGAGACTTCCTCTCCTCTCACAAGGAAGTTAAGTGCGATCGCATAAAGCATACATAATCTGTGCGATAAGATACAAAAATTGCACACTTTAAAGTTGTCAATAACATGAAAATTAATTGTCCCAACATATGAATACAAATTTGCTATCTTGGTAGCATGCTCCTCTTCATACACCACGGATGGAAATATTGGGAAATATTCTAACATCAGGACCTGTTCTGCGATGAAAAGTTATCATTGCTTGTCTGCTGATATTGTTTTTATATTGAATCTCTACGACGAACTTTAGGACGCGCAGGTTGGCTATCTATCGGATATATTGCTCATCTTTCTATAATATTTTTCAATTGAAACATAATCGGTCGTTACTATATTAAGTGATCGTATCCTGAACGAAGTTTTATTACAAACGGTGAACAACTCCAATAATTAATGTGATAATCTGACTTACCTACTACTATATTTTAGCTTATTATCTTTCTGCATGTATTTTGTTTTCTTCTCACTTTTTCTATTAGGATGTTGATATTCGCCCTCTAAGCATGTAGGTTTAGCTTTCATGATTTGTTTTTCTGTAATATGTTTTTTTTTTATATTTGAAATTTTCTTGGCAATCTATGCTTTACTTTTCTATACAGGAGGATGGATGATCAATTTCATTCATAAATTAAATACTAATGTTTTTTTTTTACCCTTGTAAGGTGGGAAACTTGTAAGCATTTCAATACTCCAATCCTCATTCTTGTTTCATTTTCAAAATAGCAATCAAAATTGTACATTCCCTCTCAGATTTGATTCACATTGTTGTTTCACCAGTATTTATCGTTTACCTGCCGAAAAATCAAACCATAATTTATTTTAACCTTAACGCTGTTTGCACACGATCCGATATTATCGTAGTAGCAGTAATTGCGAAAATCGCAGGGGGCATCAAAATACACACAGTTAAATGAATTGTTTGCACACACTGCGATCAAACAGAACCACGACATAAATGTCATACGGCAACAAAATGTGCTAGAAATCGTGTCTATCGCTGTTGGTACGTGTGCAAACGGCCTTAAAACATAACATTCTCATCTATAAAATTTTTAATTTTATAACAATAAATTGTATGAAACGGTCGAAAAGCGTACCACTCTGATAAAACATTTACCTTTTTAGGTGATCAAATATATATTTCTTAATACAGCAATGACTTCTTTATATTTGTTTAATTTGATTATGGCTGAATATATCTGGTAGAAACACAAACAAAACATTAACAGACAAAAATTAACAGATAAATGTAAATTTTACAATAATATGAGCTTTTCGTAAACAAATAAAAAAATATCTTTATATTTAATGTGCAATTCAAAAACATACGTTAGAAAATAGTGAAAATTACATCGACAAAAGAAGCTGACTTTTACAGGGTAAATATAATTAAGAAATTTTTAGTTATTTAAAAAAAAAAATACAATGTACATACTGTATATATTTTCAAAACTGTAATACCACGAGGCATATGGAACCCAGTTGATTTTTAAATCCAAGAAACTGCCTCTCTACTCCATTTCTCCGAATCTTCACTTTAAATTTACCACCCTGTACCGCCAAATTCAATAAACACAGCCACACGCGCTCTGGCCATTTTAAATGAATTTTGATTTTCCCAACACGGCAGATACAAGGAGTATTTTGACATCTTTTTCGCTCACTAGAACGTTTTCGATATTTGAACATAAAATAATATAGCTTAAAATTTTGGTCTGGTCCAACTATTAGTCGGCAAACGTCGTGCATAACGAACAAAAAATTACCTACTTAGTTTTGTTTTGGGATGAAGAAACCTTTTTTTTGGCGTATACATGGTGTTAAATTTTGTACGATGGTACGGTACCCTTCGTGTGTGAGGCCGACTCGCACTTGGCCGGTTTTTTATGAAGTTATCTTAGTTCATATATCGAGGAGGAAGAGTAAAGTAAATCCATTGCTCTACATTGATCTACATAAGTCGTATTACGTGAAGCGTGTCCAGCCAACGTAGAAGATCTTAATTTCACAGGAACATTCAATATGAGAAACAAGATTAAAGTGTTAAGAACAAACTATCTTTAAACATAGGAAAACTGTATAATGGAATTTTAATCATGTTTTTAATTGTACTAAAAAAAACAATGAATATATCAAATTAATGTGAGCCCTATTTTTCATGCTACATTGCCGACAACTAATTTTCCAAAAGAACAATATCCCTAAATAGTGATTTCTCGCATGAACGAAAGAACACGGGAATCGTTTTTTTTTCCCTGCAAAAGGTAATCAAAATTCATATTCCCAACTAAGTTCTGCTGTTTAGATCCGAATAATCTATACAATCACATTTTAAAATAAACGTAAACTGACTTTTTTACTATTATTTGATAGGGGAAACTCTCCAAAACTCGAAATCCTTAAATTGCTTTAGACATAAAGCCAATCAATACAAGAAAAAAGGTAGAATTTGTCTAAGACCAATTCTTACGATACCCCTCTGTGCAAGTTTGATTATTAAAGTGGTTTTTCGAGTCTACTTCTAGAACAGTTGGACAATTCTCACGAAAGCCTTTGATAAGATTAATCATACACTTTTCAGTAATAAACTTAGATCACTTTGTTTTCAATCTTCCTTGTTGAGCTGGCTTGTTTCATACTTAGTTGGCTGTGTACAATTCTTGAAAATTGGTAGCTATCAGTCTAAGGGCATTCATGTGAGGTCTGGCGTACCGCAGGGAAGCCATTTGGGTTCCATTCTGTTCATTTTTTCATTAATCATATTATCTCCTGTTTTTCATTTGCTAACTGCTTTCGTTTTACTGATGATTTAAAGCTTTTTATGACTATAAATACCTTTAGTAATTGCAAGAAGTTTCAACAGAATTTGACTAGTTTGGAATCTTCGTGTATGGCAAATTCGTTCGAACTAAATACCTCAAAATGTAAAGCAATGCCTTTTTACAATTTGGCACATCTCATATAATTTCGTTATAGTAGGCATCAGAAATGTTAATCTTAACAGACTTTCAAATATAAATGATTTAGGTGCAATATTTGATAGGGAGTTATCTTTTAAAGTTTCGATTATGTTACATCTAAAGCTTTTCCGATGCTGAAATTTTTAAACAGGCAAACAGATTACTATCAAAACGTTAAAATCTTTATATTTTTTTACTAGTACGGTCCGTTTTAGACTATGAATCAGTTGTATGGATGCATACAAAAATAACTCATATAAGACGTATTGAACGGATTCAAAGGAAATTTACACATTTGGCTGTATCTTAACTACATTTGACTATAATTCACGTTGTCTTTTATTGGGATTACATTCCTTACAGTATAGAATAATCGTGAGTTTAATAATGTTGGTCAATTATTTGTACTTAGTTGTAGGATTTCATGTTCAGAATTGCTATTTTTATTTTTTTCTATGTGCCTAAAAGAAATATTCGTCCTAAAAGTTTATTGGTTGTATACTTTCATAACACGAACTTTGAATATCGTGAACCTTTTCCGCTTAAACTTTGTAAATTTGTAATATACTTTAGTATTTTAAATAACTTTTGATTAAATCTGGATTTAGTAGCATATATGTACATAGATACTTATGTTTGTATGAATTTCTTGTAATCTGTAAAAATTATTCCGTAGATTGAAATAAATAAATAGACAATAAAAATAATTATAATCAATTTCATAGGATTTTATATTATACAATAAAAAAAAAGTCTAGGAGTGATCGTTTTCACAGTATATGTAAAAAAAACCTAAATTTTTGTATAACAACACCCGATTTAGTTCATATTTGAAATTATATTTACTATGTTTATGGAAATGTTCTGTACAAAATTTCAGCTCTCTACGTTGACTAGTTCTCTGGCAGTGTCAAAAAATATATAGTAAAAAACGAAATTTTTGTATGGCAACCCTACGAAGGAGTTAACCGATTTGTCCCATTTTCGTAATTAAATCTACATTTTTTTTTTTAAATCCCTGTGCCAAATTTCAGATCTCTAAGTGAACGCGTACTCGAGTTATCTTGAGGACAGACAGAGAGTCGAACAAACGGACATGCAAAACTCAAAATAACTTTTAATATTATGCTTCGGTATCTAGTTCATTTTGTTCTACAATCATTATTTTCAGGTGTTACAACAGGAATGAAAAAATTAGTATAACCTATAGATTTTAGGGTATAAAAATTAAATAAGATTGTCCGTTTATCCGAAGTTAAATATAACCTTAAAGCTGATCACATTAATTCTAATCTAAACAAGTGATAAAACCATTGCACAAAATACTTTATTCTCTACATAATTTTTCAATTTTCCTTTAAATTCCTTCAATTTACGTAGGTTAATTTTTTATACGACACCCGATTTAAAACCGCAAAATATGATTAAAAAAACCAACCAAGGAACTTCATTATCGCACTCAGACATAATTTATTTAGTCGTAATTACTACAAAAATCAGTACTATTCCAAAAATTAACAGATAGTGATTTGCATAGTTTTAGTTAACATAATAAATAGGTGAAGAGATTTATATCAGCTCAGAGCTCAGAAAGATTTCTTCGCTCTTGAAAATAAATAAGATAACCTAATCTTACCAAAGACTAAAACCTTGTGGTGTATAGTTTTACGTGAGTTTATTAACTACTTATCAGATGCGAACTTATGTAATCGACAGAAAAGTGTGACTTTAAAGCTAAGCAAACAAATATTCACCTCAGATAAGGAAAGAAGTTACACGCTGTATTAACTTATTCGTAATTGATTAACTTTATATCTGGCAGTTCTCTTTCCAACTTCTTTTTTTTTTTTTTATGAGCAGCGGAAATTGGCGTGAATTCCACTACAAAGCTTATTGTCTTAAAATTTTCCAAGCTTACATATGCAAAATTTCAGGTTATTTCTTTAATACTTAGCCGCGTAATTTAGTGTTGGTATACAAAAAACAACAACAAATTATTATTATTATTAAATCGGGGGCTAATTATTTCTTGAAATTACAAGAGGTATGTATGACATTTGTGTAGTATATTGTGCTTTTATTTCTACAGGTTTATTAAACTAAAATAGAGCCAACAATAAATTTCTACTTCAGTTTTAGCTTACTGCAAATTAGAATGAAAATAATTCCACGACTTAGTACTATTCACACGCAGTATAAAATTATTAAAGCCCCAAAGAGTTTTAACTGAAGCTGTATGGCAGGCGTAAGGCATGGTGAAGACGATATCACATTATGAGCAGTGATGTTACAGTAATAAGTGAAAATTTGTGTACATATTTGATAAAAAAACAAATAAAAAGTTATAATTGGTCCAAGACCAATCCTTAGGGTTGCCCGTAAAGAATTTCGTATGGTCACCCTTATGTGCAAGTTTGATTGTAAAATTGGTTTATCGGATCTAATTCCAGAATGGTTCGTCTGACAATAAAAATGATTACAACCAATTTCATAGGATTGTATAATCTGAAGAATTTGTCAGTATGTATGTATGTCAACAACAAAAATGGGTTGCCCAATTTAGTCCATTTTTGAAATTTGTATTTACTATTTTTATGAAAACGTAGCGTACAAAATTTCAGCCCTCTACGCCGACGCGTTGTCAGGCATTGCCCAAATACATACATATGTGTGGAAACCCTACGAAGGAGTTGCCAGATTTGTCCCACATTTGAAGTTTAGTCTAATTTTTTTTTTTAAAAGGTTGTGTACAAAATTTCAGCTGACTAAGTAAACGCCTTCTCGAGTTATAGTGCAAACAGACGCACGAACGGACGAATGGACGGACATGCAAAAATCACAATAACTTTTAATATTATGCGTGGGTGTTTAGTATGATTTCATCTAGGGTATAAAAAGTTATATTATTATATTATAATCCTGTTAAACTAATTATTTTATCAAATCTTTCTTTTTATAATTTGGGTTAACGTTTTCCACGTCAAAAGATATCAAAATGCTAACTATCAAGTCAATTTCGTAAGGGAACCAGTATGTTATGTTATGCTAAGAGTAGGGGCAACTAGGACTCCAGGATCATCCGGACACCGCGACCACAGTTGATCTATTGTGCCTTCCCTAAGGTGGTTAGACAAAATCTAGTCTTTTAAGGAGCTCGATAATTGCTCTTGGGGTTAGATTGCAAACTTTATTTGGTGGATTAGTGTTCACTGTCCCCCCCCCAAAGTGGATTTTTGGTAAGCCAAATGTCGGGTAGGGACCAGTATACGAATAGTCAGCTCCGGTTTTAGCCAGTTCGTCCGCTTTTTCATTACCGTCCATTCCTTCGTGTCCAGGAACCCAAACCAAGGTTACTTGGCTGCCTCTTAATAGTAGCTGGAGTTTCGAGTAGCAGTTTCAAACTAGTTTTGACTCAAAGACTTGAGAGGAAAAAGCTAGGAGCACAGCTTGGCAGATGTAGATGTTGAAGTTCTTGCAACCCTCTTTTAAGCTTTGCTGAGCTCAAAACTCTATAGCATAGACTACCGCCTGAAAAATGTGAGGCAATAAGCAGAATGGATAGTTCCACTTCTGGACCAACCACCCCTGCGCCTGTTGTCATCCGTCCAGGATTCGTCAGTATACCAGACTTGGGACCGTCGCGGGAACTAGATCCCTGTCTAGTATCTGGCTTCCTTCATTAATGGTTACCTGGTAAGCTCTTTCAAAGGAAAGCCTTTTGTCCATAGTATCTGTTAGAGCATCTAGGCGTTAATGTTGACCTGTTCGAAAATATTGAGATGACCCACACTGGAGGAAGTGCGATTATCTAGCCTTTTCTTCCGAAGCATGTTAGCCGCTGCTTCCCTCTGAATAAAGAGGTAAGAGTGGCTGAAGCCAAGAATGGCTTCGTTGAGGACACGATGTGAAGGCGCCAGTGTCGCCTAAATATGGTTGCCTGCCATGCCTTAGGCCACCCGTAGTTAGTTATAACTTCATGGTGGGAATTCCAGGTAAGCTTGCTGTCTAATTACTCCTAGATATTTTGCTTCTTTGGAATATTCTATTGCAATTCCATTTAACTTAAGAGATGAGATCTGGACACTCCTTTTTCTAGTAAAGGGAACTAACACTGTTTTACCTAGGTTTATTGATAGTCCCATGTTCTGGCACTATCTGGTAACAATATTAAAAGCAGGTTGAATAAGCCCGGCTAAAGCTGATTCAAACTTTTCTTTGATACAAATGACAATGTCATCAGCGTATCCTTGGGCCTTCAAGCCGATCTCTTGGAGTAGTAAATTTAATAGATCATCCACAACTAAGATGTAATAAAACTCTGCCTTGTGGGCGGTTTCTAGTGATCATGATGGTTATGGATTCATCGTGTATGGTAGATGTTGTGCAGCGTTTCTTAAGTATATTGCCAATCCACCTGATAATGCAGGTTTTATGCATCTATCTTCGGATATCCTCTTGAACCTCTGGGGAGCCAGTAACAGTAGTGAACTGTAGCGCCCCAAGGAATTTTCCGCTCTGATATGATGTTTAAGGATGTCCTACAATATCTAACGAGTTCCAGCTATGATTCGAGAATATGCAAATGATTTTATCTATAATAGTTATGTGAAAAAACGATCTTAACATAGTAAATAGCGGCTAACAGAAGATGGGTCTTCATATCCATTCTTTTTTTAATTATTATTATTAAGCCAAGCTTAGGGAATACCTTATGATCTGATCCAAAGCACGGCATGACAGAAAGAAGATAGAACAAGAATTAGGAGGCATGAGGAAAGTGGGGAGATGCTGATGTATCTCACTCTTGAACCTTCGCAGATTGTAAGTCCGAGGAAAAACATTCCACATTCGCACAGTTCGGGACGGAATAAGAAGGCATCATGGAATTTTAATGTACAGCCGAGTTTTGCGTGCAGGAATTAATCTACAAAGGATCAGACTAGATATTTCATCAGAATACTGACCATGCTTGCTCCAATCAGTCGAATGATAAGTTATTACCAAATTACCAATGAGCTTGAAGACTCTCTTTTAGACAATATCCAATGAAGCTAAGGCTGTACGAACAGCCCCGGCCCAGATGTGAGAATTGTATTCCATTCTAGATCTGATATAGAAATTGTAGAGGAACGCTAGATTTGACGGGCTGAAATTTTGCTTACACCTTTTCATAAATTCTAGACATTTCGATGCTTCTTTGACAACTGAGAAAGTGTGGTCTGTCTAGCTTACTGATAAAATAGTGATTGTTCCATTTACGAGGAAAGAGAAGTTTGATCTATAGATACCGACTTTCAACATAATTAGTTATGTAGATATCACCTATGATAAAAGACTTAACATAAAAACAAAAAAACAAAAGCTTTATGGTATGGACGCGTCTGACGCTTTTTGCGATCATACGATGCACTTAAGAATAAAAATACAGCTCCATATAAATTGTAAAAATTACAGCTGTTTGGTTTTCTTTGAGTTATTCGAGCAATTCACATAATTCACATCTGATCTGCCGTGAAATTAAAAGGATCTATCTCAAAAAATATTCCAGGATGATACTAATAAACCAGAACTAAGGCTCATAAAAAGCCTGTTTTCTTGGCACTGCACCTGAGATATCTCATTACGAAGGAGGAAATAGTTACCCCTTTCTCTCGGACCAAGAAACATTTGTCCAACAACTTCTATCAACTCGTCAATAATCCTTTTCGGTTGTGACGGAGACTTAGTGTTATATGCTCCCATACTATTAGATTTTTGAAAATTTCATAAGAATGTTTTTCGTAAAAATTATTGTTTGGAATTTTGTTTGTTGTTTATATAAACTTCAAGCACTGTGGGATTTCCTGTATTTTATCTTTTCATACATATATCAATATATTAAAATTTTTTTACCAATTTTATCTTTATTTTATTTACAACGAACACAATAAACTGAAAATTTTAAAATTGTAGCGACGAACACGCTGATCATAATGGTATAGTTCGTACAGTATCGCCATAAATAATGGCAATGAATCATTTTAAATCTGATGTCCTTTTCGACCTGAAAAAAGAGGACCAAAAAGGTTAACAAATGCATGTCCCTTTTTGATCTTTCCTTTTTCATTTTTCCATATTTTCAGACGAGATAAGGACTTGTGAATATGGATTAGATACAGATAACGATAATAATCATAAAAACGGATTTGCTCTGACAGAGTTAATCCTATTCTCTCTGTGTCTTCAGTGCAAATATGTAAACAATTATATCTTTATAACATAATACAATTAATAATGGAGAATGATTTACAACCGGTGTGTAATATGTTTTGCTAGATGAGATGTTATTAGTTGTTTCATGGAAGCTATTTCGTTATCGGTGGTGTAATGATCAACACATTCTCATGATTTATGGATCACAGAGCTTACAATAGATGAATTTCTCCATTTACCCCATGTTCCTGATTGATTTAATGGAGTAAAACAAGAAGAAGATGAAATCCGTAAAGGCTAGTTGTCAGTGGTAGGCATTGTTTATAGCCGGTCTGAGCATTAAAATCACCTACCTAGAGCGATTTTCATATCATTTATTGTTATACACTTCTTCCAGATCCTCATAACAGGAATATTTAAAACCGTCAATCTAAATCTTCTGTAGGTGTGTGTACTTCAATATAGTTGTTATTACGCTCTGATTAACTCCGATTACCTCTCATTAAAACGAGAAAATCTCATAACAAAATTCTTAATTCTGTGGCTTACAAGGAAACGAAGCCGAATTCATGTCGTAATTCGCTGAACATAATGTACTAATGATTTTCATCTTACTCCTGAGCAGCAAGAAAGTCTAAATTATAACGCCTTACTTCCTCCAGGCACTTAGCAAAGGTCCAGATATAAATACTCATACAGAAAAATATGAAGTCAAATCAGTTAATATAGATGCATATACATGCTATCATTATGTGATAAAGGTTTTTGAAAAAACAGGACAAATTTAGCTGGAATATATTTACTTAAAAAAGAAAAGATGCTTTAAACTCGAGAAAATCTGGGCTTATGAAACAACATAAGTGTGAGACAGTCCTAAATTGGGTAGTGACAGAATGGAAAGAAGAAAATTAGAAAGGAAGAGTGATTCTATGAGCGTTATACTTAGAGCGTTCTATATTGTAGGAAAATTATTCTTTTCCAAAGCAGAAATAAGATTTTAAGTAACGCAAGGATACGTATTGGAGATATTATTGTTCTTGATACACACAAAATATTCCAAAATTAGATTTTTTTAATAATAAACAATGTAATAAGCGCCTCAAAAAGGAAGGAAAGAAATGGATATAGGGTAAGGGACTGAGAAAAGAGTCATTCACAGCACTGGCGAATATAATTTTACTAACATGAGTTATATCTTGTTTAAAAGCTATAAACAAATTTGAAATTTTCCATATTCTCAAGAGCGAATACAACTAACTTGTGATAAATGGTTTTCAGGATATGGAGTCACACTCAAGACTGCTCTAACGCACTAGGTAAGTTCTGTAGTCTAAATACTATTTTAGCCATATAAATTAAATTTCGAGATTGGCTAAGAACACAGGTTGCATTTGTTCTCAAGAGAACGGAAAATTTCAAACTTGTTTATAGCTTTAGAAAATCTCTTCGTTATGTCTGTATGTCATTCCTACAAATAAGTTGCCCGATTTTTCCCATTTTCGAAGTTAGATCTAAAATTCGTATAAAATAGAAGTTTACTAAATGGCAGCTCTCATTGTGAACGCGTTTTCAATCAGTGTCCAACTATATATGATAGTGAAAAACTAATTTTTTTTTATGGCAACACTTTAAAAGATTTACCCGCTTTCACTCACTTTAGAATTTCAATTTAAAGTTTGTATAAATTAATAAAGTTAAGTTAAGTTTAAAGTTTGTATAAAAAGAACTGTGACCGAAATTCCAGCTCTCTAACACCCAGGCCATACGAGCAAGTACTTAACATGAAAGCTTTACTACCACAGTACACTTGCAGAGTAAATCCAACTACCTATCATGGATTTAGCTGTACTGCTGTGAACTTGCATACTATATTTAAAAAAATTTTAAAAAAATATATCGGCTGATTTCGGTATGACCTGAATAGGTTGTGAGCTAAAGTGTTTAACGCATACAAATAGCGTATAGGTCAAATTAAAGAGAGTAAATTAAAGAGAGTAAATTAAAGAGGAGAGTCTACAGTTTACAGTTTTTATAAAAAAAAAAGTAATGTTAATGACAATTTTGCAAAAAAAAAAAAAAAAAAAAAAAAAAAAAAAAAAAAAAAAATTTTAGTTTAGACCACAATAACTCGGGAGAGGAGTACGGGGCTAGTTGAGCAGTCGTTGGAAAGGCCATGAAGTTCTGCATACCATCAGCTTAAGACCGGAAGCATGCACTTTTTAAGATACAGGGAGTTTTGTGTTCTTTTTCTTAATCACCCTGTAACTCCTAAACGGTTGATATCCCCCCCCCCCCCCCCCGACATACAATTTTTTATTTCTCTAGATCTAGGTGAGTACTATCACCTACTGATCTATTGACCTCCTAGGCGGAAACACCCTGTATGTATGTAAAGCGAAATTTTGAAATGAATAAATTTGTAGGGAAGGATTTAGTGCCTTTGGAAAATTTCGCCCAAATTATACAACGTCACTAAGCCTGAAATCTGAAACTTGAAAATTGTAAATCTTTCAATATTTATCATCTACATATATTTCCAACCCATTTTGCGGTACCATCATACCATACAATTTCATCTAGGGTATAAAAATGTGTTCGCTAATAGAAATAAATTTAGCACCAAGGTGCAATGCAATAATCTTCACTTCTTAAATTCAAACAACACTAACCTGGCAAAATATCGCTTGTAAACTCCAAGGTTTATAAATCAACTGAAAAGTGTAAATAGTGCAATTTGCTCGATAATTTTATGCTCAAAATCGCACAATGATAAATCACGTGCTTTGAAAGTGTCAGTTAAAGTTAATATGCAAGAAGAGAGTCTATTTAGATCTTAAATAAATTCACCTGTTTGGACTTTATCTACATATGTATGGCGCGCTAGAAAATAAATTTCTAGAGTGGAATATATAGTATTATGCTCACATGTCACAATAAAGCATTTTTTTGTAGAATCACTATTTATATAAATTTTGCATTGTTTTTTTAACGAAATGTAAAAGCTAAAAACCAATGGGACAGAAGACATTCACCACTTTCGAAAGCTTAAATACTGTTAATGCTGTTCCAACAGCGTTTTTATGACTTTTAAAATATTAATAAAATCATTGCAGGAACTTTTGGTAGTCTCATCTTGATGGTCTGATATGTAAATGAAGGAGGATTAGGTGCTTTAGTTTAGCAATTTTTTTCGGCTGCATCAATAAAACTATAACAATGATTTACTGCCTGATAATAGCAATAAAAGTTACTAAGAAGGTAAAGCCTTAAGTAATAGTGCTTTTGCAGAAATCGTTCCCATCATATGTACCAGAAAACACTCATAACTTGGGCACATAAAACAGTAAACGTTCATGAAATTTTTCTTTACGTTCGCAAAAAAAGTTCGTTACAAACTTCCAGGAATTCTCGTCCATTCTTCTTGTGTAAATTTTATTGTATACAATGCAATTAATTATAGAAATATAATGGGTAACAACATACTAACCATTCTAAAGGCTATAAGCCATGACATGGCTTCCTGAAGCAGGAAGCATATTACGTAAACAGTATCAATGATCTAAAAACACGACTTCTTAGGAAAACAAGACATTTTCTTTCAATTGTCCTATACCGTAATCTATCATAGATAAATGATCTCCACCTAATGTTAAGCCTCTTCTTTCCTACCAATATAAGATCTGTTTAATGAGCTTCTCTTGGTTACTCTAGAGCAGAAAAGAGCACATAAGAGTAGAAAAGCGTGTTTCATGAATTCTGAACACTGCTCTAAAGTATTCTAAAGTGAACTGTGTTTCATGAGCCTGCTCTAAAGTGAACTGGAGTGACCTAGAGTAAGATTTTCTGCTCTATCCCTTTCGAACGGGTACCAAACTTCAGATCTTTAGATCAGCGCCTTTTCAAGCAGTATGCAAAAAGTACATAAAAACAAGAGAAAAAGTTTCAATTGATCTAAGACCGATAATATTATACCCTAGATGATAATATAAGTTAAATAAAATGAAAATGAAAGTTTTGTATGGCAACAACATGAAGGAGTGCCCGATTTAGTTCATTTTTAGGGTTCCGTACCCAAAGGGTAAAAACGGGAACCCTATTACTAAGCTTCCGATGTCCGTCGTCCGTCCGTCTGTCTGTCTGTCACCGGGCTATATCTCATGAACCGTAATAGGTAGACACTTGAAATTCTCACAGAATGTGTATTTCTACATATTGCCACTATAACAACAAACAAGAAACGTGAATTGTTCGGCGTTTTTTGCTCGTTTTCTTCTCATTCATTAGTATCATAAGTAGGCATTATTTTTTCAAATGACGCCTACTTTCATTTGAAAAGATAATTAAAAAATACATAGTGTTAAATTTTGTACGTTAGTACGGAAACGCAACCCTTCGCTTTTTATAACTATTTTTAGTTTTCTTGAATATAAAATCATATATTTGCAGAAAATCAAATATCATTTGTCATGTTTTTCATAATAGATTTAGATCTTTCATATTAGCAGCAATGGAGCGCCAGCGCTAAAATTAGGATTAGAGATGGATCAACGACCACGCCGACGATGACGCCGGCGTGAGTTTACGGCGACAGTATCTTTCGTAATTTCGTAAGTAGTTTCATTTTGCCGTTTTCTTATAAATCTTCTAGTTACGACATTAACTTTCCACTTTCTGGGCCCACGGAAGTAAACGTCATAAAAGTTGAAATTGATGAAAGTGAAAAGAAGATAACAATATGGAGAGAGCAGGACCTAATTTTATTTGCATCCATTGTGCTGAACACTACTTACATAACAAACGGTAATGTGTAAACAAAAATTTCATGACAAGTACCTACTTGTCATGAAATTTATTTACGAAAGCAACTTTCGCAGTGTAAATGTAGCTTAATGTAATGAATTTCATACATGGCAACACCAAGAATGGGTTGCCCGATTTTGTCCATTTTTTTTAACTTGTATTTGCAGTATTTATGAAAACGCCATGTACAAAATTGGACCTCTCTAAGTCGACGCGCTCTCGGGCAGTACCCAAATATATATAGCTAACAGCGAAATTTTTGTATGGCAACCCTACGAAGGAGTTGTCAGATTTGTAGCATTTTCGAACTTATATTTACTTTTTTCTTTTTTTTTGAAAAGTCCGTGTACGGACAGACAGACAGACGGACATGCAAAAATTACAATAACTTTTAATATTATGCGTGGGTGTCGAATCCATTCTGCTCTACCATAATTATTTCTATGCTTTACACACGGAATGACAAACCCTTTAAATTTCATCTAGGGTATAAATAGGGAATTACCTTGTAAAATAAAAGGCCAGAAAATTTTCTGAGTTATGGAACAACATTAAAAAATCCTAATGCTAAAGTTAAATAGAGCTTGCTGTTATCACTGACATATATAAAATGGACCGCTGACACTACTGAAATTGCTTACATTATGAGATTATTATGGGATCACTTTTTTATAGTTGTCTCGTTTTGGTTTAACTACTTCATTCCGATGAACTACAAATAATAAGTTCTATACAAAGTCTACCAGATCAGTTTGAGTTTAGTGGTTTTCCAATTGAATATATATAATAGAAATAAATGGCAATGGAATATTTGTAATCTTTTCTCTGTCCCCATACCTACTTTACTTTTAAGGACAGGCAGACAAAAATTGATTAAATTTGTTTCTTTAAAAATCAAGTTTAAATTTTTTTCGATTTTGTAGGAGATAAACTTCCAAGAATAGAAATAATTTCGAATGCATCTGTAATTTGAAGTTTTAGTATGAATATTAGAGCGAAAGTAAAACTTGAAATTAAGATAATTGTCACACCGCTACCAAAAAAAACTTGACCAATATGAAATAGAAAATCAGGCAGTCCATATTATATATGTATATCAGTGGTTGTTATTTGGCACCGCTGACATGTATAACATGGGGCGGTTGCACCGTCACAGAAATAGTCACTTTTTGTCGACTACGATTCAAGGCGAAACTCATCTCCTATAACATCAAATATTCCAAACTCGATTTTTAGGGAAATAAACTTAAGCAATTTTGGTTTGCCTATCCCTAAGAGTAGTTATGGGGAACAGAGAAATGTTGTGTTGCTATATATTTCTATTCTATACCTATATTCATTTGGAAAATCCACTGAAGTGAAACTGAACTATGGTGGATTTTGTATAGAACTTTTTATTTGAAGTTCAGCGGAATTCAGTACTTAAATCAAAGATACAACTATTGAAAAGTGATCCCATGATAATGTAAGCGATTTCAGTAATGTCAGCGGTTTATGTTATACATGGCAGTGTTTGGCACCGAGTATAAAGTAGAATACCCACACAATTTCAAAAAGGATAATTTAATAATTTGACAATGTTTATGTAAAATGTGTATGATTTGATTTACAATTCTTGTTAATTTTTCTTATAAGTTACGATTTTATTAACTTGAAACAGAAAACTTAATATTGATCAAAAAAATTATAAGTTTAAATAACTGTCTTTTCTTTTCAAAACTCATTAACGAAAAAAAAAGAAGAAGAAAACTTAAGGGATGGTGTGCTTTAAGTGTAAACTACCACAATATTGGCCATGGTCGAATTTCTTGGAATTTTATTCAATTATTCACAAAAATATAAGACGTGAATTAACATTTTTGCAATTTTTATTTCATAACAAGAAGTTTCTTTTAGCTCATTTTTCGTAAATGTCGGCCCAAGTCCAGCAAGAGACTGCCGAAACAAAATGATAATTGTAAAAATTTCGAATTATTTTGCATGCTACTTGGAGGTCAAGACAAAAAAAAATGCTTGTCTGCTGCTTCGGGAACGCCCAGAATTTTTTTTTTTAATATCACGGACATCCTAAAAAATAGAAGTTGCAAAAACTTCATAACGGGAACAGGATATAGGTACATATATATGGATATTGGCTTGCCGACTTAGCGAATTGGACAGGTCATACTAGATACCAATAAACTTGTAATATGTTTTGTTATTCATTACCCAAATAAAAGTGTAATTTACACAACGATTCTTATACTTATGTTTAACATTAAAGGTCACAGTAGTGTACTACACAATAAATATATATTTCGGTGAGGCAAAATGAGTAGTCTTGCTTTGGTAAAGTAAGTTTTTAGACAAATTGCAAATAAGTAGTTCATGTAGCAGTAGAAAAATAGTATCGTAAAGTAAAACCAGTAATTTTATTGTAAATGCATTAAAACTGCGCATGACATTTTATCTAAGTTAAAAATCGTCGCAACAGTTCAAAACATTTTCACAAAATATGTATACCTAACCTCATTTTCGTCATTGTTAAATTTTACAAGTGTTCTTATAAGGTGAAAACTGATTTCTTATACATAAATTTATACGAGAGCATAATCATTGGGTCAACAAACTCGAAATACTGAAGCCTTCAGCATTTTAAAAATCATTGTCTAAATATTAATATGCCTTCACGGTCACATTACATGACATCTGTCACCTATCAGATTTCAATTTTGAGGACGACAGGTTTTAGGGGCCATTGGGCACTGCAACACAAGCGATAACGCTAAAATGCATCGAATTACCAGATAATGGCATCTTTATATAAACAAAATCTCAATTACCAAGGAATTTTCACTCACCTTAAAAAAATCTTCTGGATGGCAAAGTATGGATCAATTAATCACTTTATTTTACAAAAATTGCTTGTTAGAATTGTTTTGAATTTCAATTGTCGTCACACTTTTGCAGAAAAATAATTTGCACACTTTTAAAATGTTTTGTAAGGTAGAAAAAAGTCCACAAAAATTGTCACCAAGCAGCAGCCGAGTGTTTTTTTTTGTATGTGAGGTTGTAAATAGGTTATGTGTATTCTGACAGCAGTACACAATAAAAAAAATCACTTATTGGGAACTACCTAAGCAAACAGTATTTTGTAATTATGTATCTTTTACCTAATCACTGTAACACTATTGTCAAAGAATAATTCGACCGCCGTTACCAAAAACAAAACAATTAGCAAAAGAGGAAATATACTTAAGCGTACACGTCCACGTACCGATAAGTCAGAGTGCGTAGTTATTTTTAAAAATGGCTTTCCTCAAGTGAAGGCACAAAATTCACGAACACACTTGCATTGGCCGCAGTTGGCAGTTATTGTCAAAAAATTATTGCCATATGAAGATAATCTTCCTTTGTTGACAAGTTTAACTAAAATATATTTGCAGCGGCTTATTTGTATATGCATTTTTTTAAAGAAATACCTTTTGATTGAACGAAAACGTAAAGTTCAAGATTCTGTTAAATTTAAAATTTTATATGAAACTAAAAGTAGAATTATGGTGTTTTCAATTAAATGCACAACAAAATTGAGTTGAAAGGAAATTAGCATAATTAATTTGAGTTCGCCGTCAAGTTAAGTCAATGCCCGTTTCAATCCGGAATATAACCAAACTAGCTAGGCTGACCGAAAATGGACGTAGAGAACTTTTTACCTTAGAATATATAGCAAACAGGGGCTTTATTCAGCAACTGTGAAAAATTTTCAAGTGTACACGATTTGAAAAACGCACGTGAGCGCAAAGTGTATACTTTTGAATTTCAAGCGATTCAGTATCTCTGTACACCCAACTGCTGAAAGTAAATTTTTCTGTGCTGGATGTTGTTTGAGTAAGAAAGAAAATAGTTTTTTTGAAGAAATTAAGTTTATTTATAATAAATGAGTTACATGAATCCACTAGTATTAAGGCGACTACGGTTTAGAAAAATTGACAAAAATTCAGATACTTCTTCAAAACTCACGACCAAAATGGCCGTGAGAAAATATCAGTAAAGTGTACACAATTTTGACAGCAAACTCATTTCTACTTTCGCGAAATCGGAAGAAGGTGGTGTACACAAAATTTTGTGTATACGCGAAAACTCATAGTTGCGGAATCCGGACAGGTGATAAGCCAGATTTTGCGTAATGAATTCTGGTTGTGTCGGTAGTCCATGTTCTACATGTATTTACATGCCGTCCTTATTCTAAGCAACTTTGTCAATTTTCAAAAAGTAAACAAAGTTTTTGTGCGGGGCATCTGCGGTAAAAAATGTTCTTTTTCTACTTTATTTTGAAATAAAAAAAAAGATAATTTTTGATAGTGCACTTCAGCACTTCATTTCTGGATTTTAATTGATATGAAGGTTTTAACAGGCACTTAAAACTTTGCGCTAAATAAACTTCAAAGATAAATAGTTTTGAAAAAAAAACTGATTCCGAACTTTTGGTAAATTGCGCTAAGAATTTTAAATTGAGTAAAGGCTTAACCACAATGTGCATAACCTTGCATATGCAAGGCTTGAAAATATCACGAATGCTTCCTTATGCATCACTAACATTTGTATAGTATTTACACAAACTGTCAAATTTGCTTATGCAAAGTACGATCACGAGCGTATAGACAAAAGTTGACGAAAGGAATTAAAACTTGACGAACGGCTTCTTATTCCTATTGTGGGTTGTTATTATGAAAAGCAATTGCTCGTGTCTTTGCATATGCTAGCATATGCACATTGTGGTTAGGCCTTAAGCCTGTTCACAAAACAAAAGCACATTTGACAATAGTGGTCTTTCGCATCTCACTTACTCCTATGTAAGATGCCTTGCTCTTGAAAAATTACGCTCATGTACACGAATTGTAGCCTGCTCTGGCGCATGCCATGTAGATGTAGCATTCGTTACAATGGTGAAGCTTGTAGCCAATGACACGGGCCATTATTAACGTTTATTTTAATTTATAGAATATGAAAATATTATTCAATATGAATTAATTAGAAAAAATAGCCTTTTTAGCGTGTGTAGTGCAATTTTGCTTTATAACTCATAAGTATTTAAAGGAAAAAAAACGCAGAGTGGTGGCTAAATCTCTATATCAAAAGAGAAAGAGTTCAGGATTTTATGAAAAAACATTTAAATATATATATGTATATCACTCATTTCACTCATATCACAGGTTTAATACTAAAAATGAGTTACAGCGCCAACTACACATTGGGATGCCATTATACAGTACGTTACATGAATACTTGAGTACTTGACTTGAAATCCACTTCAAACTCAAGTAGGGTTTTTGGTTGAATTAATTCCAATTATTTGACTTGAAATGACATTTTACCTTTGACAACTCTGCATTAGGCTCAATGCATAGGTGCGGATTTTTAAACAAATATCTTGAAAAAATTGCTAAAAAGCACTAAATTATTAACAATAATCTTCTTCGTGTTCCTCTTTGCCGTTTCCATAATTCGCACAAATGAATTTTTTTAAGTAAATCGAACAAAATTTTGTGATTTACTTGACGCAAGTATACTTGAAGTCAATGCGCATTTACACGATATTTTGATTACTTGATCTCTACTTGAAGGATACTTCAAGTATTCATGTAAACGTACTGATTGACGCTGGAAAGCATAATTGCTAAAAATGTCGAGAATACGTAATATGCACCATTTGAATTCGAAAAAAAAACTGCCTCGAATGGTCTGGCTTTCATATCTCTATGATGAAAACAACATTTTATTTCAACGCCATTGAAAACGCCTGTACTTTTTTTTGAATTGCAGTATTAGAATGGAAATCCGCTACTTTTTAAACACATGTCGCTTAAAGCAAAAGATGGTTTGAAAATTTGTAAGCTACTTACATACACCTTCAGCGGTTTGACGGCTCCAGATAATTCAAAATATGATATTACTACGTTAAAAGAGTATTGAATAAAATCTTATAATAACTACAACCTTTTATTAAAACCACCTGTCTTGTTTACATCAAAAATTAGATCTTGTTTTAAACTACAGCTATTCAGATACAGATAGACTCTCCGTGCCAGCTACGAGCTACAGCGTCACATTGTGTTTCCCACTTTACTTGTCGATGATTGACATTCTTACCCTAAATAAACGTAACATTCTGTAAGGGTTATTATCTTAACATTTAACGTTTTCTATTTAAAATATGCAGAAAACAAAAGGAAATTAACAAAGGGAAATTGATTTAATTGAATGTACGTATATAAGTAAGCTTGCCCAAAGTTATTTAAACAGACGCGCACGTAAGTAAACAACGACCCTTACGGTAATTTGTAGTAGTAACTTTACTTACCCATTTTGGCCAGCTGGGTGGAAAAATTCAATTTTACTTGAAATTTTTTCTTTGGAAAATGAATGCCCTATTGGTGGCCGGGCCAACAACAAGCAAAAAATAGCAAAGCATTACTTTTTTAAGAATTTATCATTCTTTCAAATGATCTAGTTACCAATTGTTTATATGCTATAATGCTTACAAATACGTTCAGAATGTACCTAATTGGTGGCTTTAAATAATTTTTTTACCGAATACACCTAAAGCAAAAAAAATCAGAGTATTTGCTTGGACCTTCGAGCAGGAAACTAAATGGAGTTGATATTTGAAATCTGACAGGCAAAGTACAAAATGGCCGAACAAGGTGCGTACCTCACACATACATAAAGCGAATTTTGGTTGCGCTCAGCATTGCCAATCATACGGTAATTACTGTATTTTCAAGGTAATTGTAAATGAAATCAGCCTACGGTTGAAGGAATCTACCCTACGGTTGAAGGAAATTACCTTGTATGACACCTACGGTAATTTTAGAATAAAATATTTTAAAGAAAAGAAAATTTCATTCAATTCCCAAAGTGTAAGTTAAGGAATTTAGTGAAAAACAAGGCTTCTAGTGGTATAGAATTAGAGATAGGGAAAAGTAGTTTTTAAGACTGCCCTCTGTTAGAATTGAAGAATTCTTTTTACTGCATAAGGTAAGGTTTTTCACAGAAGTCTTGGAATGATTTAGAAACTTTCTCGAAATTGCAATTATGCTTACAAAATGAACATTCTTATATTCATATAATGTGCCACTAAAATATATCGTCCTATAACGGATAAATTATAACTGGAGAAAATTCAAAATGTTTTATTTCAATTTCAACCAAAGGCCGTCAAATCAAAATTTAGTGTCTTAAATTTTGATGACTATTTTAAAAAGCATTGATATTATTAACCCAGAAAGAACTACTGATTTTCTAATTAAGGAGTATTCTTCACTATATAATATATACAAACATTGCTCCAACATTTGCATGAATATTGATGCCCAAGAATTAGACAATGAGTGGTTGCAATCATTTCCATTACCTCAAGAGCTGAAACAAGTAAACTTACCCATTGATAAATTTTACTTTAAATTAAGTTAAATAATTGGCAATAACAACTATCACGAATTTAAGGAACTCTGCGAGTTCTCTTTAAATTTATTTTTACTACTCCACTGAAATGCAGATTGTGAACGAGTATTTACTAAAATATTTCTCATAAAAACTAAATTTCGAAATAAATTAAATACTAACAGTATAAAATGGAGCTGTTTTAGCTTTTGAAAGCGTAAAGTTCAGAGGATACGTTGATTTTGATGCAACTGATTTCACGTAGAAGAAAATGAAGTCTAAGGCTGCATTCACACCGGACGTTTTAATCATGCTTTAGTGACCTATCAGAGTTGCTAATTAAATCATTTTGTTTTACCGGTGTGAATGCAAAGAGGGATATGCGTAAAAATTTATGTAGCGTTCTGATTGAATCAAGACTGAAGAATGATTAAAACGTCCGGTGTGAATGCAGCCTTATATTTACAGTGATTGCGAAGATTTGGAAGAAGTTTTTTCAATAAACGAATAAAATAATTAGAATGTCCAGAAAAAGTTTTCTCCTAACATGAGAAGAAATAACACATAAAAATGTACTTAAAAAATTGAATTTATAATTAGATATCATATATATTTCTACTTCTGAAATCACTTAAGTGTTCATTAATAATTTATTCAAAATATTAAAAAAATATTTTCTTTCAGTTAGGTATATGATATTTATCTCGAAACAAGGTAATTTTTTAGAAAACCTATGGTAGAGTCACAAATAAATTTTGGAATACGCTCTTGTACACACAATGCATTCTTTCTAGCGGTTTGGCTTCTGTATATAAAAAAAAACAGTCGCTCCATTACTGTATGTCCTAATTTCTATCATTCTAAACCTATGCAAATGCCACAAGAAGAGATCAGAACTATCGTAAGAGCGAAATCGTAGCGTAATATGTTCCTCAAGGGTTTACACAAGAATAATGTTCATTAAAATTGTAATAACAATTATTATTGATTATCAATATTTCACAAGAATTTCAGATACATTTTTTCTTTCTATGTTAGGCACTTTACAATCCTCCGCTGCATATCCTACTGGTAACAAAACAAGAAGTTTTTCATTTTTGGGTCGATCCAACAAGTTCCTTAGAGCTGGTCCACAGTTCAACGGCGTTGTCACTAAGGAATTCAATCCAGCTGCCTGAAGTGCACAGAGTAAGATACCGGTAGCAATAGATACAGAGATTTCATTGTAATAGTGCTGTTTTCGTTTTCCATCTTCTCTTAAGCCGTAAATCTGTTTGAACACTAAAATTAAGCAGGGCGCGGTTGTAAGATATTCCTTGATATGATGAGTCTTTAATGGGCGTAAATCGGCTGTCCACTGCTTATGCATTCTTTGACTATAATTGAGATATTCCTCAGCTTCAATAATCTCACGTATACTTGTTTTTATTGTAGGATCAGTAATTACACAGAATGTCCAGGGTTCTGTATGAGCTCCACTGGGTGCTGTTCCAGCTACCTTAATACAATTTTCAATTACATCAATAGGAACCTTTTTGGGGCTATAATTACGAACACTTCGTCTATTATTAAGTATTTCGTATAGTTTTTGCACTCCACCCTCAAGAATCATTGCTGCTCCTGCGTAAGGTACATGATCTTTTTCCTCCAATGCTGGTATAAATTCTTCTTCACAATCATTGTCTTCATTGTAGTCTGAAACTTTTACAATAATCTTAAAAATTTCCATTTCACCAGTGCACTAATTTTTCAAGCAGCTTACCTCCAACGTACTCCTCCCCATCAAGTTTCTCTCTTGTACCATTTTCCGATTTATTTTTCCTCTCGTTTCTGAGGTATGCAAATATAACAAGTGCAATAAGTGCAGGAAGTACAAATTTCCAGTATTCCAAAATTAATGATTTCTCCGCTAAAACTAAAAAGCTCATTTCGGATGCGTGCCAAATAAAATTCGCCTCAAAGTTAACCAAGTACTGATTTTACTGTCCATTATTTTGCGTAAATTTGGAATCAGTTGTGCTGCTGGATGACCTCTTTATTGATAAGAATTATCGTACGCTGAACTTCTGTAGAAAAACTGGTGGTAAGCCGATATCATAAATTTTGTTTTTGCTATGTATGGGATGTGGGCCAGTTAATTTTATCTGCAAATTTTCATGCTTTTCTTATCAAGCTTTCGACATAAACAAAACAACAATAATCTAAAGTTAGGCACAACGAGCCAAAAATGCGAGACAACATTATTTTATAAATTATATTGCTCAATATTTTGTAGATAATAATCTTCAGAAGCAACTAATGAAGTTAAACGGATTAAATAATTTAATAATATTCTATTGCTAACATAATACTCCGTTCGATCATGAATCTCATGCCGGCACACCATTGAGTAATCTGCGGCAATGTTTCGCATGTAAAGGAACATCTTAGATAATTTCTTATTCACCAAAAGTCTGAGGCAGCTGTCCATTATGTCGTTTGATCTGGCATTATCCTCCGCATTGCAAGAACTTTTTCATCAGCTATTGATTATAACAAATCCAAGGCAGATATATATGCTACAGATTTTAATCTCATGTATAAGTCCAGTTAATATTCTAAAATGATTCTGCTCAAAGTATGATAAACGAAGAAAATATGAATTACCTGACAATTTCAACTAGACATGGAGCGACAAATCTTCCTCTACAAACAACAAAATAACATTTGATATATACAACGAATCACTATTGTACAGGATAATAGACGATATACAGAAAACAAAGTATTACAAATAGCCGTAATGTAATTAGACCAGTTTCAATAAGGAAGCAACATTACAAAAATAGTTAGTTATATTTGTTGTCAAAGTATATACAAAAGAGTGGTCTTGATTATTGTTCACAATAAACACTCCTTAAACAAATAAAGCTATGCGAGTAAACTTTGAAGAACTGTATGTTTCTCTCAACAAACTCCTTGAGCACGTTAACGCCGAATTGGAATACATGACAAAGGCTTGATTGTGACAAGCGAGTTAGAAACTATGCAGCTGCAGAAAAATAAGGGTATGCCATTGTAACGTTTCGCGACGAGTCTGTCACAAACTTAAAGTTGCGGGTCCAGAACGTTGCTTTCGACTGGGCTATTATAATATTCTTAAACAACAGATTCACTGAACACCGAAAAGTGACTACAGTTGCCTAGACCTGATAAATTATCTGAAGATCTCTCTAGAATTCCAAAAAATTTTTTTTAGCTACTAGCGAGACTTCAAAAATGTCATTCTGTACGACGCTATACCACCTTGCAGAAAGAAATCATTGAGTTTTCTGAAAAGTGGGAGAGATTGGATACATGCGAGTAATTCTGACGCATATGATCTCACTAATATCATTTTACGCTCCCAACTAAACAGAAAGTAGTCATAAGAACGTTTCTTGTTTTTCTCGTCTACTAATGTGGTCTGTATTCTTCAAATTGAAGTTGCTGAAATTCCGAAGTATACTAACTGAAGGACAATTGGATGTGCTCATGATGATGGCCAAATGTTCAGAAAATCATTGATAAGAGTAAGGAAGAGTCAAATCTTACAGACAAATTTTTGGTTCATTTGTTTTTTTTTTAAAGAAAGTAGAACGAATGAAATTTACATTGGCCCCAATTGCTGAATCTGCCGGGAGAACTAAGTTTGAGAAGTAAAAAATTCAGTTTCCCTTGATTATTGACAACAAGTGAATCGAATCCTGCCAATTTATTGTGGCGTTTAAGATTCGTGATATGAAATTTGCAATTAAAGATATATTTGTAAAAAAAAAAAAAATAACAACGTAAAAATAATCAACTCACTCGTAGTCCGGTAATTCCATCAAATTTCCAGCTATATTCCTGATTGTGCTCTGTAACATACTTAATATTTCCTTATCGTCCCCTAAATAAAAAAAAAAACGCGATGGTGTCAATAATAATTTATTACCTGTAACTTTTGAATGCGTAAAAATGAACCGTAGGCCACTTTATGCTTGACATTTAAATAAATCATCAGTTGATTACATTTTCGAGGTTGAAAACTGATAATCAATGTGGCAGTTCTGCGGGCGGATCAAAAAATCGCATCGTGAAGGGGAAGTGAATCTTACTTGCGCCGGGAATCATTAATCTATCGGATTGAACAATAGGGGCTATTATGTTTATCGCTTTCGGCAATATCTCCGGTTTCAACAGACTATATCACCATCGATGGCAGGATAATCGGCCCTTCCTTTTCAATCGTAAACTACTTAAAATTAGATCATTGACTAATTAAATAAATAAAAAAAAGTAACATTTTTTAATAAAATTCCACATAGGGAATGACATTTTACACTTTCCTTTTATTTTTCTTACTACTATTAAATTTTCCAAATTTCTTTTTATTTTCAAATTTCCTACCGACATTAGACCGTCTTTTTTCTTCCCATTTCATTTGCTTCTCTGATGACTTGTCTTTATTAAAAACGGCATTTGATGTTCCATGTCCTTTAACTTTGCCTGTGTCTTCAAGAAGCTCAGCAAAGTCATCGGCAGCAGCAAATAGTGAACTAACATCTGTAGAAATTAAGATGATTTCGTTTAATAATAAATTAACTATAACTAATAATAAAACTTTACCAGTTTTGTTTTTAAGAGACTTCTCGAAATATTTGCCTGTCATATTTTTCCGCTTCTTAGCTTTTGGCTCATCTTCTTGATCGGAGGAATTATTTTCTGAAGAATCTCCCATATTATCGTCACTTTCATCTTCATCAATGGAAATTGAACCATCTTCATCACTTTCAAGTTCATCACTTGGTAAATCAGAAATATCATCATCATCACCCCAATCATTATCTATTTCATTGCCTTCACCATCGTCTTCCACTTCTTTCGTTTTCTTCTTCTTTTTCTTTTCCATCGTAAGACTTAAATCACCGCCCAATTCTTTTAAGTAGTCAAGATCATCTTCCTCATCGTCGTCATCATTTTCTTTATGTTTTGATTTTTTACACAGCCCATCCAAATACTCTTCAAACTCATCATCATCAACAGACTGAAGATCTTCATCATCGTCAGCTTTCGTTATAACCTTATTTTCGCGCTTCTTTTCTAAATAGTTGAAAATGAACAATTCTTCTTCGGTACAATTTGTTTTTGTCAAAGTACTGACAGGTTTGCCACGAGTTCCGCGAGGAAAGTAAGATTTGTTATGAATAATCTGTATTGGAGTTTTTGGTTCAATCTTTTCTTCACTCAATTTTTTTGGATTTTTAAAGGCAAATCTTTCCAAGAAATGTGTTAAACTAAAATCTTTTAGAGGATCGCCATAGTAATCAACTTTTTTTTCTGAAATTTCATATAAACTGAATGTAATAAAGCAAGTTTGAAATACAAATAATAATGCCTCCAATACTTACTAGATAAGATGTTTTCAGCAAATACCTTTACAGTTGGATGGAAATGCTCTTGCAAAATAACTAATTCTGACTTCATTGCATATTCAGCCCCAGCAAATGCGGGAACTCGATTGTATGGATCATATTTGGTTGCAGATATTTCGCTAACATTTTTATCTTCAGGTTTTACAGTATTTTTAGCATGATACCATGAAGACTGTTGGAAATCTGGGTTGTCATTCATCTTCTCCGCTTCCTTGCTTTCAGAAATTTTATCTTCCTCCAAATGTATATCTTCATATTTTTCTTCACCGTCACTATCAAATTTCGCTAATACTTCCTCAGTAGCTTCAATGGCAGGAACACACCGTTCTTCATCCTTATCCAGTTCAGGTCTCATTTTCAAAAGCTTATTGATTACTATAAGGCAACCGCAAACCATTTGAGCAGGCATATAAAAAGCAATTTGCAACAAACGTTTAATGAAGGCCTGTGCTCTACGAATATTTTGATCAATATGAATTGCCCTATGAACGATGTGCAAAAATTGTGCGGCAGTTTTATGTCCAACATTCGTCACATTTAAGTCCAACATTTTACGATAAAGTGCATTATAAAATCGGTCAGACTTTTCTGATTTAACTGCTACTAATTGAAGAAGAAGACTCAATGTTTGAATTGATATTTGAATATCTGCTAAATGCACTAAACGATAGATTGTATCTTGCATATCTTTTGTCATAATCTCAGTGCTTCCTGCTGGCGGTTTTGCGTCAACAATAGCTTTTTGCAAGCATCGTAAAATAGCTTGCATGGTTTTACTATTAACAGCACCTTTTTTGACTAAAAGTTTAAAGAATGAGAAACATATGTTAACGAGCTTAGTACAAACATCTGTATGCCCATTATGGGCAAGTTGTGCTAGAAAACATAAGGCGTAATGTTGGGCTCTTTCGGCTATATTGTTACGGAATAGTAATTTTTCAGTTTCGTTTGTAATCACACCACACATATTTGGATGTTTATATGCTACTTCTGATAGATGATGCAAGGCCTTGGACGCAACTTTGTTGGAGGGGTCGCCTAATTTATTTATCAACATAGAAAGTAGCATTTGCTCTTTTTCTGGAGTATTTGTTAAGAGTTTAGAAGCTGCTATGATAGACGTATTCTTATTGACATCCTGCCCATTTTGAATTGTCTGTTGAAGATTTTTTAGGAATTCTGAAAAATTTAAAGGAAACATTTATTTGTAAATAATTCACTTGATAATTTGACAAGTTTTTAAAATGTGATCGTGACAAAAACCCACTGATTGATATTATTTATCAATTTGTTTACATATACAGTCAAATTCTCTTAAACTCAAAAACTCTTTACAAATTTGAACTGGGAAATTTGCAGTAAGAATTATCCAGACAAGTTATTTTATAACTTGAATTTCCCCAGCTCATTTACCATACCTTTGATATCCTGAGAAATTAAAATTCCCAAAATTAGACGACTCATGTCTTTCCTAGAACTACAATAAAAACGATAAAGGGAAACAGACAATTGAATTAGTGAGGTATTCTATGTAGAAGTTTTAATTTTTCAAGTTAATGTATGCCAAAGTTAGTGAGGCCACCCATTCTTTGGTATAGTAGTATGCGGAAAAATTTCAACAAACATGCAAAAATCTTTTTTTTTTTTTTTTTAATTCTGAAATTCTGTCTAACTCTCGTAAATTACGAGAAGATTGCCAGCGGCCGGATTCTGTAACTCGGAGTTTGGGAGATGAGAATTTTCGTTTTCCCCGATTAAAACTCCCTAACTCTTCATTCGCGATTATCTACAATACTTGGGAAATTTGGGAAAACGTGAGAAGTATCGCAATATTGGAGGGCGGCTAACTCTCTGTGGGAGGGTCGTAGAGCATTGGGGGTTTTTCCTTCGGATTTAGGTTCAAGAGTACAAAAATATAGATGAAAATTTTTTGGGGTGGAGGCTTTTTCTGGATGGGGGATCATACCACCCCTCATTGGGGGTTGTCCAAAATACGTCATGTTTGGTATCAAATTAAAAAGGGAGAAGTGGGTAATAGTGTATTTTTTTATCGTTTTAACTTCATAACTGACTTTTTACCGGCGAAATACGGGTTTTTTGCACTTGGGTCATATACACCCCAGTTCCTATATTTTGCATATATTTTTTCCGTTCTTTGTTTCACATCCATTAGTACTCTGTTGTGAGGAATTTTCTTACGGAAAGTGAATTTCCACCACTTACCAGTTCTTCATAATGATGAGTTGAAAATATATCCATTTTTGTACCAAAAAACGGCCATTTTTTCATCTAATAAGGACTGATTCACTTCTTTTGCAGTATCTCCAAAACTATTTACCGGACTCAAAAACTAATTACATACCTAATTAGGGGACGAAATGTAGATGCGATTTCATCCTACATAAAAGCTTTAACGTGCATATTTAAAATTTTTATACCATCTCTTCTGTACTGGAAGACGACCAAATTGACCCTTTTCGCGTGAATTACAATTTTTAGCGGGTACCTTGAACCACCAAAATCCTTATTGCTCCATAAGTATTGCAAGGATTTCCATAATAAATAGACAATACTGTCAGCTGAGACACATTTTTCTTACTTCTCCACAACACAGCCGAGTTTTGCTGAGTGGAATAGAGAAGTTGGTAAATCTCAATACAAATTCCGAGTGGAGAGTTAAATGGCAAAAGAACTCTCATCTCCACAACTCTCCGAGTTAGTGAATCCGGCCCCAGAAGACTAAATGCTGAGTTCGTCGACGGGATTATACAATGCGGGCTGCTAAGACTTACAGATCTGGATTACGTTGGTATCTAGTTCAGCTGGCCTGACTTCAACTGAAAAAAGCAAGGAAATGAAAATTGACAATAGAAGCACCTCACAGATTGTCATTAAAAGCAAAGTGGGCTGTTGTTAGGAATTTTTGTTACCGGGATATTGTAATTAAATTATCGAAATTTCCCGTTGCCGTATAAATTATTAGAGACGTCCTTTCTCAGCTTTTAAAACAGTTTTTATTCAAGACAAAGCTACGACTATTCAACTCTAAGGTCATCGAATCAATAATCTAGTTTGCTGATTTTCTAAATAGGCATCTAAATCCAATTTTTAAAGTTATTAGCAAAATCCATAACTTACCGAAATAGATCTCCTTTAGTTCGCCTTCATAATGCCAATATGAGAATATTTTTTGTTTAGTTTCCTTTGATATATTTTCCAATTTTTGCAATGCTTTCCAATCGGCTCCCCTTAATTCTACCGACATTAATTTTCGATTACTGGGTAATAGCGATTCAATAAAAAGTTCTGTTAAAACTGAAACTACATCCACACTAGACTTGTTTGAAAATTTGCATTGCCCAATTAATGTTTCTAAAGTTTTCAAATTGGCTAGAGGATTAGTGGTAACAAGAAGAGCTCCTGCATTTGCTCTGTCTTTTGATGTGCCCTTATATAAAGCAGTTTCCAGCCATTTGGCGTCAGAGGGATTTTCTGTAAATTATGTATTATGTCAATAAGAATCATTTCTGCATATACAAATATAATTACTGCTTTTGAAATAAACTGATTCAGAAGCAAAACTATTTTTACATAAAACTCTTAATTCGTTTAACTCCCGATCTTTTAAATCTATAGGCTCAGCACCTGTATTGTAATCTGTGTACTGGAAAAAAAAACGAGGGTAAGTTATTTCTTTTATAAATTATTATCTTTAGTTTTAGCATACAACTTCAAACCATTTTAATTCTGCTTCTTCAGTATTCTCAGATTTATGTTTTCTAATATTGTTTTCGTTTGTCGTCTGTGTTTTGAAGATTGCACGCTTATGTGACTTCCCTTCTTTTCGCTTATGTTTATTTACTTCTTCAGAAATAACTTCCCCGTCGTCATCAAAAATTAGTTTTTTATTTTTAAAGGGTTTTGGCTGATCAGTTTTAATTTCTTCCATAATTCTAAAATCTGCCGAGAATTGTTGTAAGTTGTAAGTAAACGATCACCCCACGTGCATATACTTTATCTTTTATGAAAACTGTCAAGTCAAATTTATGAGCGTGCAGCGCGCAGCACATGCAGACAGGTTAACGAAAATAATCAACTTTGAGGACGGTTTCGACAAATTGGTATGAATTTTTGATATTAAAGTTCAAAACCTAACTAATTTTCGACACTCCCGCAACTTTTTCGCGCTCTCGGCGTTACGGCAGCCGCCACGAGAAAAGCGAGAAAAAGCGCTCGCCACGCCAACTGTAAAGATTTTCATTTTTTTCACAAACTAACGGAAAACCTTTTTGACACTAACTTCGTGCTCCTGAGGTGGAAGTAAAGTTAACTCGCGCGGGAAATAGGAAAGTTTTTCAAAATGGAAATGGGCGATAATAGTTTTATGATTATTGATGAAAGAGGTAAGAGCTAAAATTGAAATAGATATCATAAAAGATTTCAATTTTGGGGTTTTTTTATTTGTAGATTACGAGGAATACATAATTGAAGAATTTTATCCACCATCGAAAACTTGCCGGAACCAGCACCTGGACCGTCATCTCGAAGAAAAAGGCCGTCAGAAAGAATGGTAGAATTACTGCAAACAATAGGAAAGAGAAGGCAGCAAGACACAGTGAATTGATTGAAGTTCTTAGAGAGGGGCAGAAAGATTTCAAAGAAATAATGAATAAATTAATAGATAAAATGTAAAATTAATTGTTTTATTTATTTTTTCTTATAATTTTGCGTTCGGGCGACATAATATCATTATTAACTTTTAAATTCTTTTATAACCTAAAACAGCCTCTTCATAAATAAGTTATTACGATCTAGTCGTTTTACAGATTCTTTAAACTAATTATAAAAAATGCATTAAGTGCTCTAGTAAAGAAAATAAAAACAGATGTTCGTAGCTTTTAGTATAACTCCTCGTCGTCTAGTGTGAAATTTAATTTACTCCCCCCTAATCCTTACCATCTTAATATCATTTTTTCAATAACCAACCAACCAAGGGTGGGGGTAAAACAACCAGCTTTTTGCATTTATTTAACTATTTATTTCCGGAAATAAAAGTAGTATTGAAACTCGCGACGTGAGTGTCGAAAACCATTACGATATTGAAGTGAGTGGCGCTACTATCGCGGGTTTGGACATTGAATTGACAATTTTATCGTTAAAAATGAACTGGTATAAAATATAAAAGAAATTGCCACATTCTATTATTGACAGCTCGTGACGTGCTATTTGAAGGAAAGGAAAGGGAAGAGGAATGCTGTTTGTTGTTATCAATAATTTATTAAAAACAAAAACTCATGAAAATGCCATCAAGAAAAAAGAATTCTGTAAGTCCAACTGGCTCATGTGATGATGACGAGTATAGAAAGAAAAGGGAAAGGAATAATTTGGTAAGATATTTCGAAATTTATTACAAGTACCTTCATTCAACATGATTCTTCTAACTTTTAGGCAGTTAAAAAGTGCAGAATAAAATTGAATGAAAAAGCCAAAGAGACAAGGGACCGAATAGAAAAATTAAAAAATGAGAATACCGACTTGGAAACGACGATAGAAGACTTACAAGATCGGGTCAAGGAACTTAAAGAGCTCATATTGAAGACCAGCCCAACAGGAGATGAAAAGCAAAAACTTGACGAAATATTGGCAGAAGATGACGATTAATCGTTATCGTCTCTTTTTTTTAAATGTTATTTTTTATTTTATATTTTGTTATAAGCAAAAAACATATAGTAAGCAGTTATAAGATGTTTGTCTTACTTGCTTATGATCCTATAAGATTTCACCACAAAACTAAAACTACAGGAAGTGCGCAAGGGTATACTTTGTGCGTAGCTACAAACAAATCATTTCTAGTAGAAGACAATAAGGTGAAGATACTGTGCGATATTGTTTGCCTATAAGCATAATCGGAGGACTACACAATTTGTGCTGTTGCAAATCTCAGTCTTTATTGTAAAGTCAGTGGTTGATGCCAATAAGCCCTTCGATGAATTGAGGAATTATTTTCTTAATGAGATATGCAAAGAAATCATGGAAATGCTCATTAGCTTGGCATACATATTACACCATGAGCAAATGCAAATGAAAGGGAGAAAAATTACCCATATATATGCCATTTTTTCGAAAGATGAATTTTATAGGTCTCAGCCACGACCATGTCATACAACGGTGGGCAAAGCGAGAAGTTACAGATTTTAAGATTATGGAATTCTTTTAATATATTTAAAGTGAAAACTGTAAAAACATTAGATAGGTTCAGTGATGGGCATTATTCGAATAAATTTTCAATCAAATAACGATTTTTTAAAAAATCGAATAAATTATTATTTGTTTTACAATTTAAATAATTTTTGTAAGCAAATTTTTATTCGATTTTTCATTTTATTTGAATTTTTAGCTTTTATCTTTATTCAAATAAAAAATGCCTTTCTCTGGATAGGTTAGAGCTAATTTCTACTAAAGCAATTTCGAGTGTATAGTATTTGTACACTTTTTTAAATATTTACGAAAATGTATTCAGAGAAATTCTTGGGATATAGGTACTTCTCAACCCATGCAAATCAGAAAGGCAAATGTCCTTCTGCGACCTCGCTATTGAGCATCATCTCTATAAACAGGGACGAGAACATTGTCGCAGTCTAATTGACCTCATAACTATACGGGGAGAAGAATCCCTATATACTGAACATTTCTATTCATGCAGTATTTTTTAAGACACCGTTTCCAGGATCTTGAAAAAGGTTGGCGCTGACCACTATAATTACAATAAGCAGGCGACACTGCTTTGATAAATGTTGATGTAAACGAAGATTTTCTACTTAACTTAACCAACAGAGCAACAAAAATATTAGTTCAATTTTTTGAGTTGTGCTCCTTTGTGGACAGAGTAGAAACAAAAGAGCACAACTTATAATAATGAACTAAATCATAATTTTGTTTCTCTGTTCTTTAAGTTTTCTATTCGAAATATTCTTATCCCATGAGAGCAAAAATTCCAATCCTCTTATTGGTGCTTTTCTTTATTTATTCAACGGTAGGGAATAAATATAGAAAAGTACCATACCTTTTACTGTATGCTTAGAAGTTCAACTAATATTAGATATCGAATAGAATAAAAAAATTATTAATTATCAACTTTGGCTAACGCCTGAGACGATGGGTGTCTTGATTGTTACATAGATTTCTATTTTTGGTAATACTTAATTATCTAGAAAACCTAACAAAATGTGTGTATAAACGATTGCATACAGTATAAGGTTTATAGTATTATTAAAAACCTAGAAACATAGAACTAGACTCTTATAAGAATAAACAGTAAGTAGCATTTATTCAATAATACCTTTTTTTCATCTTGTAAGTAAAGCAATTCAAAACAAAATCCGATGAATATAAAGCATAATAAATAATAAGATCGTTAGATAATAGAAAATTCAAGATAAACATGATATATGTAACCTGCATCACAATCAAACAAATAAATAGTGATTCAATATGAGTTTTTTTTTTTTCACGACGAAACTCTATCAATCGAATGGGCTGATCTGACCTGGCTTGGTAAAGATTTCCAGAGACTCGTTCCTACTTGGTAGAGGCTTCGCTAAAGTGCCTCCTTCATCTTGGAAGGATGCCAGTTTTTTTTATAACAAAGTTAGGGAGCAAGCCTTACCTGCATTGAAAGTAAAGGATATGGTATTAAGGTCATAGACAGTGCTCCTGGTAGGAGATTAGTGAGTGAGAGAAAAGTGAGACTGCCGTCCTAGTCTGAAGACGTAGAACCAGATGTTTTGCATGCAGACACCAATTGAGAATCTATCTATCTATCTATCATTTTGCAGCCGCTAATTATGTGCAACAGCATACAAAGATCGCAGCACAACATATATCCTAGAGCATATGAGATTTACGTGACCTTGCCAGTTGATACCTGTGTTCATAGTAGACTCCAGTGAAAGAAATTGATCTTGAAAGCGAACATTAGGTAATGCGTTTATCTGTCCTCTTCTATTAGGGGAGTATAATATTGCCTGAGTTTTTGAAGGATTAGTGCAAGTCTATTATTTGCACATCAGCTGTTAATTCTTTCCAGATTTTCGTTCAAGTCTGTGAAACCCTTTGTACATCGGAAACTGTAATGGTTAACCGATGCTAAACTTAAAGCGGCGTTCCACCTCAACTTCCAGTGTATGGCCTACTTCACTCATTTAGCAACGGCAACGTGAAAATAGAAACTTTGTCTACTTTGCCATTACCGTTCTCAAAAAAGTACTCTTCAGAACTTTATTTTCGAAACAAATGTCAGTATCTACCCTGCAACAGCTGGCTCCTGATTCCCCCGGATCAGTATGACACAGTTTAGATGGGGCAGTATGCTGCCTTTGCCCCACGAAACTTGTTGCACAAATAAGTAAATATGCAGATGAAGAACGCATATCAGAAAAATGAAAACCTTTTACATTTCTGGTAACATAGTAGTTAGCTACGACGAAAATTGTAGCTAAGAAATGTTGTTATTAACAGAAAATGTTCCTAATATTCAGGCACACACCCAAGTTTCTATTTTTTACTAGAGCAAGGCAGAAATGATTTAATCATAGACAAGCTAATGGCTAAGACTGTGCGTGCAAATAAACCTAATAAGGCTGGAAACACAATGCTACGGTCATCAGAGTTCAACAGCTCAAACTTCAATTTATTCCTATATCTGATAATAGAATAGAATGAAATTTGAGCTGATGAACGCTGATGGCCATCGCATTGCGTTTCCCGCTACGCTTTTCTCGAATACAAAATCGACAATGCCTCGACTTGATAACGTAAACAAAGGGTAAACCAACAATGCCTCGTTCCAGTATAAAATCAACGATGCCTCGATCCGATAAACTGAAAACCACAATTTTTTCTTAGTAATTTAGTGTATACTTCGAGTTTTTATGCATTGGTCGAGGTCGACGGCAATACTTCGCTCCAATATAAAATCAACGATGTCTCAATCTGATGTCCTCAATTTTTTCGTAAAAATTTACTAGAAATTTTATCTGATAATTTTACGCATTCTTGTAGTTCGATACGATTTTTATCAGCGATAGACGCGTAAATATAGAATAAGAAATTTTGTTTTTGTTTAGAAATTTACAGAAAGTGTTCCGGTAGAATTTTTACTCACTTTGGTGGCTGATTAGAGTTATTTTGAGATACAATACTTTCATTTTCCTTTTCATTGCATTTTCTTCTGCCGTTGTCAGTCTCCAATGCATAAAACTTCGAAGGAACAAATTTCCATTAAATTTCTAACAAAAATTTTCGTGTAAATTTCTAAGGAAAAATTTTCAGTAAATTTTTAGGAAGGAATTGAGGCCTTCCTACATCAGGCATCGTCGATTTTATATTCGAGCGAGACGTTGCAAATTTTTTCAATTGACTCGCAACATGTGTCTGACTTCTGGTTTTCAAATTTTTTTAATCGACTATCGACATCTGTCGACATAAAAGATTATTACTTTGACTGTAAACTGACGTTTTATGATAGAAATTTTTGTGTTGTGAAATCACTGACATTTATATTTGTGGAAATCGTAAAATCAAAAGTTTTTTAAAAGAAATGTAAATTTAAATTAAATTTGGAAGCAAATACTTACAATGTCACCAAGAAAGCGAAATCCTAGTAGCTCACCAGATGAAGATGACTATAGAAAAAAACGGGAAAGAAATAATTTGGTAATGCACAGTTGGTGTTATGTTATGAAGTTTGAAATCTAATAAAATCTTTGGATAACAATTTAAGGCCGTGAAAAAATGCAGAATTAAATCTAACGAGCAAGCTAAGAAGATAAAGGCTCAAACAGAGGAGTTGAAATTAAATAATAAAATTCTAAAAGGCAGAATACAAGAGACGGAGGAAAATATTCAAAGTGCTATTTCATTGATAAAAAAAAAGGATTCATCACAAGAAGTAGAGGCCAAAATTAAAGAAATTATGGAGTCTGGTAGAGGAACAACAGAAGAATATGATTAAAAGTAAAGTGTATATTATTGGTGTTTTATAAACAGTGTAGAAATGCACGAAACTAGATATGTGTGGTCCACGATATCAAAGTCAAAGTATATTTATTTCCGAGTTACGTTAACAATCTTTCTGTCCTTATCAAATAAGCTTTAATTCATTTTATATTAGCAATCTAAGATTATAAACATAATATATTTACAATTTTACATGTTACGAGTAAACATCAACTTTTTATTCAAAAAAATCTGCTGATGTTAAATCAATGCGAGTTGCTTTCCGAAACTGTGACATGAATACATTCAGTAAAGCAACTGCAATGGGTTATTCTTATGTCCCCATTAAGTTTCTGAAAGACATTCTCCCATTCATTCTTAATAAATCACAACTTTAACCAAATACTGGAACTAATGTGACCCAGTTTATTTGCTATTTAATCAACAACTAATTATCTACTATACATGATACAGAACTGTAACACTAGATCTAATTTGTTTTAATTTTTATTTTGCTATGTAATTATAACATCTAAGTTTGCACCATACTTGATTGTCGTAGAGCCCAACGTTGTACGTTGCTTTAAGCAGGGGTCTCGTGAATAAATGTACTTTGACTTTGACTTTTCACAGTTTATTCCCGCGCTTATTTCCAAAATAAAACCTATTTCTTTGGCTGAAGGGATGCCCAAAACTATACATCCCACAATGTCCAGGGTTTTTGAAATCAAAACAGATCAGATCTCAAAATATATAATGTTCAATAGACTCCTTTTTAAATACTAATAGCCAGCGACTAAAAAGATTACGTTTCATAAACAAGATTTTCCATTTTATCATATTCTCTTAATTCGGAACTTGAAGTGTGCTTCGCTTCCAGTAATGGCGAGCGCTGCATGACGGGCGCAAAGGATTAAAAAATATCTATTGAAAAAAGTTATATCATAAAGGCTGCTTTTTGGGAATAATATTTCATGCTCAACGATAAAAAAGGCAGACATCTTGGTCCTTCTGTCTCTGTCTCTTCCGAAGGCGTTCGTTCACTTGTTTTTGATTGAGTTGGGCTGTCGTCATGTAAATCAATAAGAGGCACAGGATATCCGCGATTGTAGAGACTGGTCTACATTCTATATCAATTATGTTAAAGCCATTTTCATTTTTTTCAATTTAGCATTCTTCACACGAATGCTAAATTGAAACAAGACTGAAGTTTATATTAATTGAGGGGGTACGCGATCAGTCCGCGATTATTTCCATCATGTGAAGAGTACGATTTAATTCATTGTAAATCTTGGTCGCTACTTGTGAAGCGGGACTTACTCATTCTCACCTTTTTGCATCTTATCACAATGCTTTTCTTCATCCCAACCATTTTATACAGCATGCTGATCGGCCGATCGGCCGACCGATAACTCCCACGAAGTGATATACTATCGACTCTTTCCAATCGACAATATTCACTCGATGACATTTTGTCTATCGACTGTTTTAAGTGCTTTAAAAGCAAAAGAATGTAAGGGTGAGATGGGTCCCAGCAGGAAATCTGATCGACTCTTCCACGTGAAGGCTTGTGAAAGCAGTAAAATTTTATGCAAAACGATGAAAAAATATTGATCCATTTCAGATTGATCCCGGGAAGAAGCAGATTCTTGTTTCGTTTGTGAAACCAAATGCACGCAGTTGTGGTTTTGCTTGCTCGTAAAATTAATTGTGAATTGCTATGATTTTTACTAAATTGTAACATTACACACAAGAAATAAAATGAAAGAAGAACTTTCTAAATAAATCATATATGCAAAAATGCAACTTTTTTTTTTTAAAAATGCGTGGATGTTTAATCCATTTTGCTGCCATTTTCGTCTCCAAGAAGCTAGGAGGAAGCACACGAAAAAACTTCAACTGCTTCTTCCCTAGAAAATGCCTGTGCTAAAGTCCTCGAAAGTGCCCACTATACAGACATGCATCATATTGTCCAAAAGAAGGCATCTGGGTTGAATGATGGTATGATTCCATTTCCCGCTGGGGCTTTATCCTTAATACAGTTGAAAATAAATACCTACAATTTTTCTTAAACTCTTATAAATTATCAATTAATGAAATACTAATAGGTCCAAGATCAAGACACAAAAGCTGTATGAATTGATTGTGTCTTACACGAGTAAAAACACCTATTCCGCAACATAGTACCTTAATAAAGTCAACACCAAAATAAATGGAAATGTCTTAGGGGAAAAAAGAACATTTTGGAACTGGGTGGCATTCCAAATTAAATTATAATTTTCACTTTTGGAGGAAAATATAATTAAAGGGATGAAAACCGTTCAATATTTTGGTGGATCTTCTCCCCAATAACAGAAACGAATATAGCAGATCCATCCGTTAATTCTCCACCATCATTTAATAACATAGACATTGATTATTCAAGTGCTACTGCTAGGTTACCCAGGCGAGGTGCTCTTGAAATATTTCCTAAATTGAATAGGTAACACTTTTTTATGCACTCGATCGAGTTTAAAAATAACAAAATCAGGCTCTGGAATAAGATCTCAGACATAAGAAATAATTACGCGTTCTTCAGGTCCTCATCCACAATCCCATAATCATATAATATAGGCTCCTGTTGACTCTTCATTAGAACCAATGTATTTTAGCCGGCAAGACTACTAAATCTGTCGTCTAGTGGATATAATACTTAAATATTTTAGTAAGAGTTCCTACTTTTCTTTGATGAGCCTTTGGGACTCGGAAGGAAACAATCTAAAACTGTGGTTGGTATCATCACCGACCACACCTCTCCTCACGTTCATCTAACAAGGATGGGAGTTGTCTGTTCTGCCTGGAACGATAGTCTGAGACAACGGAACACTTTCTATGTGCTTGTCCGGCCTTTGTCCGGAGCATGCTAGATGCGCTTGTGTCTGCTCTCTTATCTGTGGATGAGTTGAAAAACTTACCTCACCAAGACCTGATGCGCTACATTAAGAGGACGGGAAAGTTTTGGTGAAAGGGTTTCCAGCAGGTTAGCACTATGGGCCATTCTGACCTCCGTGCTTTTTGATCTCACAATCCCCTGCCTTGGAAAAAAAAGCTCCTACTTAATGGCTTGTATTGTATCATTATTATTCATAACATCTGTGCATGCAAATAATATATTATGGACAAATCATAGGAGTAGGAAGGTAAAACTTACAAACATTCGTTAATTCAATTCTTTTAATTTTCATTAATAAGATTTGAACATCATTTGGGGTTCAGTTGAGTTTTACGGTGTTACGTATAATAATAGTCTTAAATATTGAATACATAGTCGTGAGACTCACAAAAAAATTTATTTAGATAGTACTGTTCGCTGTTTAAATTGAGCAATAGTGTGGTAATTGAGACTGCAGTTTTGTATGTATCCTATGTCGAATATAATGAATAATTCCGTTTTGATATAAATACACTTTTATAGTACACAGTTAAAGGAGTTCCAATTTTTAATTTTTATTATTTTATTTATTTTTTTTAACGAATAACTTAGAGCTTAAAAGTTATAATGAAAACGTGCGAATCTTTTTAAAATCTTTTAGTATACAGATTGAGCAATTTCTTTTGTTCTTTTCTTTAAATCACATCTCAACTCATTTCTTCGAAACAGAAATATACAAAATTTTCGGTTAATAATAAAAATAATATTAACAAAAAAAAAAAAATTGCTGTTGACAAATAATGTGGTTTGTAACAAGTTTTTCATATAGTCTATTTAGGTAGATATATTTTTAGTAATGATTCTGTATTGATTCATTTAAGCAAAATATATATATATATATATATAAAATAATAATAAAAACAAGTAATGTAACTAAGGATTTAAGTTTGTTATGAATTAGAAAAAGTTCACTATGTTCAGCCCTGTGAGGCTTTAACAAAATTGGCCTTTTTATAAGTTTTGCTTTTTAGAATTTCTTAGATTTTTTTTTGATTTTGTTTTTCTTTTAGTTTATTCTAAAACGAAATTACTTTATTATTTAAGCGTAGTTTAATTAATTTTTGGTTATTGTTCTCTCAATATAATAGTATAATATAAAAACAAGCTCAAGGTCTAAGGTCTAACTTAATAGTTACAACTTGAAAATCACTCTTATGCGAAGACTTCTATTTATTTTGTATTAATAAAGAAATTGAAATTATTGGAGAAATGCAATGAGTTTACAATTTTTACAAGTAGAGGCCTAAGAAGGATTGATTTATTCAAAATGGCTTCAATATAGAGGTGTTATTGATTCTATCAGAAAAGAAGATGAAATATTTGAAAAAAATACTACCTTCACTTCCTTTTAGAGCCAAGTGTGAGTCAGACTCAAACACTAAAGGTTCCTTATCATCGTACAAGATTTAACATGACAAAACACGACAAAAAAACAAAAAAAACAAAAAAACAAAAATAAAAATTTTAGTCGAAATGAAAATCAGACAGCTTAGTTGGAGGAGTTTGGGAGAAGAGAATTTTCGTTTTCTCCAATCAAAACTCCCTAACTCTTCATTCGTAATTCCCTAACATACGCGGGGAGGGGAGTTGTGTAGTATCATAAAAATGGGTTAATATGACAGGGGTTAAATTGTGCGGGTGGTGTGCGGGTTTAAAATTGGGAGCAGATTAACGAAAAAAAAAGTTCAATAAAAAAACTGAGAAATTCCTTTGGTATGTGTGGCTCTTATTTCGATTATGAAGGACGCCCAAATTTGTGTGGAAGGGTCATAGAGCAATCCGGGGTTTTCCGATGGATTTAGGGTGTAGAGTAAAAAGACGTAGGTGAAAAATATTTAGGGGTGGGGACGCTGGGGGTTGGGTCGGAACCCCCCACACAGTGGTTGTCACAAATACGTCATGTTTGATATCAAAATAAAGAGCGGAGAGAGAGTAATCGAGTGGTGTAGTTTTTTCTTATCCTTTAAACTTCATAACTGACCTTTTACTGCCGAAAAGTGATTTTCTTGCACTTAGGTCATATACACCCCAGTTTCTATATTTTGCATATGTTTCTTCCGTTCTTTCTTCTTCCCATCCATTAGTATTCTCTTGTGAAAATTCGAAACCATTGATTGAACTCGAAAACTAATTACATATCTAATTACGGAACAAAATGTAGATGCGATTTCATCCTAAATACAAGCTTTAACGTGGTGCATATTTAAAATTTTTATATCATCTCTTCTGTATTAGAAGACGACCAAATTGACCATTTTCGAGTGATTTAAAATTTTTACCGGGTACCTTGAGGCACCAAAATCCTTATACTCCATATATAATTATTTCATGGATATTCATAATAGTGGAAGCGAATGAGGATCCATTTAGAGGCTGACCAAATTCAAAGTCGACTATTTTTTATGTGTAACAAACGTTCACTCAATTGAAATAACAGAATAATTTTTCTGATTCCTACATATACAAATTTATGGCCAGCAACATTTTTTTAGAGTTGTCAGGAAAAATTATCGGAGTAAAGCACAAAAAAAAAAAGCATTTGTTACTCCACATAAGACCAAATTTAAGGAAGCTTTAACACAGCAGCGGTTAATAAAATAAAACTGCTGGAAAGAAGGCTGACCAATTTTATTAGCACCCTAAGAATCGTTTTCGAGCATTTAAAACGGAGTTGTAGTCTTGTCTACATATTGCTGTTGTCAAATACGAGAAAGATTTTTACTCAGTAAATTGCACACAAATTTGGTAGTCATTAGAAAAGACAGGTATCTTTTAGAGATTGGTGAAAATTACTACATCGATTTGCTTTGATGGAAAATGCTTAATACTTAATTATAGCAATACATGCGATTTTTTTCGTAGTCAAACTTAATAACTTTACTTAGAATAATTCCTCAGTTGCAGAGTCTGGCGAATATTGCTTATGATTGTTAGATTAGGTAAGAGGGGTGCGGCTAGATGGTTAGCCTGCATCACTTAGACCTCTATTGGGTTCATTGTGTTCCTAGACATCATGGGATAACCTTTCAAACCGCCCCAGATCTATCGTGCCTTTCCCTTAGGAAACTCAGGATATATCTAAGACTCTTTACCTATATCCATCCTGCTTCTCTCAGAAAACTCAGGATATATATGAACTCCTTATTTTGCAGCTCCCCCAGACTTTCTTCTAGCGTGGTCCCCTATGGCCCAGTGACCCTTAATGATCCCTACTAGATTTCTGGTATATATTTTGCTGCCATTAAGCAGTTCTCTTGTCCTCTTCCTGTCATATGCAGACCATAATTTCCTCGCAATACGGCAGATATCCCTGCTGGTTAACCGAAGGCTTGTCTTTTGATAGGCGCCTCTGATGATTTCTTCATATAAAGCTCCGATTGGGATACTCACATAAGCTGCAGCTACGGAGCTATCCATTTCAGAGCGCTTTTTGGCCAACTCATCAGCCATCTCATTGCCTGAGATATCCGAATGGCCAGGTATCCAGCATAGGGTCATATTGTGCCTTACAGCCAATTCCTCAAGGCTGGTCTTGATTAACTGCACCAATTTTGATTTTACCAGCACAGCATCCAGAGCCTTAATGGCTGCTTGGTTACCGGTATATATGCAGATGTGCCGTGAGGGCTCTCTGCACATGGATACCAATATTGCTTATGATTGTTACGACAGCCTCTGTGCAACGCTCAAATTATGAAAAAGCAGAGCAATACAGTGTGCTGTCTCGATAGATACCTCCCAAATAAGGATTGCACAGACGATATCTACATTCTTTTCTGCAAAGCATTTAAGCTCGAGACATTAGGTAGCTGCTGATATAAAGGTGAATGTAGATAAGACGAATATTATGCATCTCAACATCACACGTCAGAAGAATGTGTTAATTAATTTGTAAGCAGGAGATTCAGAAAATTATCAAGTTTTGCTACCTCGGTAGCAGTTGTCACTGAAAGATGCAAACAAAGATATATAGATGGTAAGGTTAAAAAAAGCTGAGGAGAGGTTTATGCACTTGATAAAGCTCGGCTACTGGCAATGGGGAGTTTATGATCGTCTTCAGAATTACTTATTGCTTACTAAAGTGGAAGGCTTATGAAAGTGTATACAGAAAAGAGGTGAATCGTTGGTGATTATCCCAAGCAGATTCATAAATATGTATCCCCATATTTGTGATTGCCTTACATAGGCAGTTCTACATGCTAACTACATATAATAACTTTTGCAAAGTTAATTTGAGGCAGCGGCGAGCCCCACAAAATTGATGAAATATTGAAAACGTCCGCATTCGCTCATTGCATTTCTCTTAAAATCCTCTGAAGTTTACTAATTACTATGTAAAAAACAAATAGATAAGAGTAGTATAGCCTTCTACGAAGGGAATGATCGTAATTGTGAAATTTTCATGTATAATATAAATCTAACGGTAAATATACAACAGAAATTATGTCAATTGCAACTTTCTACAGTTACATAACCATTTTATAATTCGAGCATTCCGTTCTACAATCGAGGGTGGCTCGCTTGGTCTATAGGTTTGACTATTTTGATTAGTTTCCGTGCTATCCGGCAGCCGTGTAGAGTCCACCGTACTTACATCCGAAAAAAATACGGTACTGGATTGATCTGAATCATTATCACTACTATATCGCTTTTGCGGATCATAGATCTCTTCATACTTTTCATCATTTAATCCTAATCTATCAAAGAATTTTTCCAATTGAGATAAACTTTCTGATTTTCCGCGTTTCTCTAGGCCGTTCGCTGATTTACATGAACTTTCAGGGGGACAGCTACGGCTCCAGTATCTGTCACTGATATCACTTTTAGATCTTAGAATAGGTTTGCGATCATCATCACTCTCTCTGCTAGTGCACCTGTCATTTGATGATGAATAACGATTTCTATGCTTGAAACGTAAACATTTTTGTCTTTTGAATGTACCTAAAGGCGGACTACGTTCTTGATCCTTTTTCTTAGGTCCTTCGGAGGATGTCTTTGTTGTTGGACTCTGTTGTTTGTGAGAATAAATGAGCCGGCTATTCACTTTTGAATCCTCGTAATAGCGTGCAGTTTTATTAGTCTCAGTGTAATCATCCTGAAAGGCTTCTGGTACTTCGGGTGTTGTAAAATTGAGCAAACATTCTGAATCTTTTTGTTGGTACTTTGCACGGCATTCTGGACAATCGTACCGAGACGTTGTTACACCATATGTATAGTATGAATTTCCGCTGTGTTGAGTTGAGGAACCACTATCTCTACGAAAATCTGAACTTATGCATATTTTACTGGTGTCCTTTTGTTTACAACATGGTTCACTACGATGAGTGTAATGCCCCGAAGATCCACCTGAATCACGATTAAGTGAGCTTCCACCACCAGATTTATTAGAACGATTTCCTCTACTACAGCAACTAAGCACTTCACTGTGCGGTGAATGTCTACTAATTTGCGAATGTAAATCCGGCAAGGATTTGTGGCTGTTGATATTGTATGAAGGTGATGAATACTCTGGATCATCGGAAGCTGCTTCATGAGAATGCGAATATGAACGCTGGTAACTACATCTGAAAGATATTTTTCGTGTTAATAATATTAAAGTAAAAGGAAGATAAAAATTTGTTATATCATAAACTTACCTGGTACTCGGTTCTTTCTCTGGTGAACTATCTGCCGCAGCGTATTCTGCAGGAGGGCTGATGGCACGGTAATCTTCTGTAAGAACGAGAGGTTCATCTATACCATATGAGTAAATGTCATCATCGGAAGCCGGATGAGGCGGAAGTGACTGAGGTGAGAGAAATGCACTCGGGAACATAACAGACAAATCTCCTTGGTCATTTGAAGGATGAACTGAAAGCTAAAGAAACATTATAGATAATGAGTTTCGACTTTTTATAGCTAGCTTAATAGCGTTTAGATTTATTTTTCTGTATCCATATCGATATGTTTATTGTTCAAATTATTGCAGAGAGAAACTTTAATAGAAATTTTCAAAATACCCCGGTGGTTTCGAGCTGGCGAATAGCAGAAAGTTTCACCTTGGAAACAGTTAAGACCGGTTGGAGTTTTTTTTTTAAATCAACTCCTGGGGATGAAAGATCCAAAGTACCTGTCCTCTTAAAAAAATAGAGTTTTCGGTCACCGAAACAAGTACAGGTTAGGTAGGCTTTTCAGCTCACCCCCAGATGAAAGGACAAATTCAAGACAAGGGCATCTATTTTGAACCAGGTAAAGGCCGGACAAGCGCACACAAAGTGTTCAGTAGTCAGTAGTAGCTCTCCAAGTTAGGACAGATACTCAGGGCTCATTGAGGTGGTAACACCAACAATGGGTTCTGGCCTAAGAAATGGGGAGCTAGAGCCAGACGAACGAGTTTTTCGAATTCTGCATAAATTTTTTGGGTATGAGAAAGCTAACGGGAAGATAGATGCGATGTAACCGTTGATGAAACGTATACATCAGAATCAGAAATGAAATATCAGTGGATGTTTTCTGGTTAACGTGCTTCGAAGGGAGCAAAAACAAGTCGATGGAGCTTTCGGGGTCTTTCGCTTTACTCTTCTTTTTACTTTTGATTCTTAGTATTTTTGATGTAGATGATAAGGTCAGATGCTCTACTTCCTCAGTTGAAATACTTTTACCTGGTGCAACATCTTTTTCTCTTCCTTTGGTTTCTCCCCACCCTAGAACTCTTTTCCTTATCTCTTATATGTATTATTTGAAAATGTCCAAATCGAGACATGTATTTGAATTTGTGGCGTTAGGATTGGGAGTAGGTCGGCTGATGTTCCAATACTTCAGTACTACAAAGAGGATTTGATTGATTGATTGATTTATGAGGTTTGGGCCCCTTCTTCAGGTCCCCCGAACTAAGGCCAAGACAAAGCCCATTGTTCACCCTCCAGACCCATGCGCGATTGCTTATAGGTCCCAACCGGACGCTCTTATAAATTTCAGTATTGGCTCCCAGCCTTCCTTGCCGGCATCATGCAGCTCTTCCAGGAGGTGTGAACCAAGAATTCTGTAGCGTATTCCTGAGAGTGCCGGGCAGTGACATAGAAAATGAGTCACTGTTTCTTACTCCTCTCCGCAACCCCTGCATATAGGATCATCAACAAGTCTCATCCTGTGAAGGTGGCCCCTGAGAGAGGAATGCCCAGTGTGAATGGACATCAGAGTTCTTAGGGTTGGCTTGCTGAGTTTTAGGAGCTTATTCTTATGATTTAAATTTGGTGTACCCCACAGTTCCTTTGTTGTCCTACACGTGGGATCTTCTAACCAAAGGCGACTGTGTTGGCGGTCAGCCCAGCTTGAAATGATTGAGACAAGGTGTTTTGGTGCAATCCCGACTGTAGAGGCAGGTTCCTCTGAGGCTGCTCCAAGACGAGCAAGTTCGTCTGCCCTTTCATTCCCGCTGATGTAGCTGTGCCCCGGCACCCACTGCACTATCACCCTATTATTCCGAGAGAGGGAATTCAGGGTGGTTTTGCACTCCATTAATAATTTGGATGTTATAAATGGTTTAGACAAAGCTTTGATAGCTCCTTGGATGTCCGAGCAGATGGCTATCTCCTTATTCTCAGTGTCTGAGTTAAGGAGTTGTCTTCCCGCTTCAAGGATAGCCTTGACTTCTGCCTGGAAAACCGTGGAGTTGTTTTCAAGGTGAATGGAGAATTCAATTTCAGGCTCCTCACAGAAAACTCCCGCTCCGGTGCCTTCATCGGACTTAGAACCATCCGTATATATTATAATTGGGTTTGTCAATGGTTGAAACACGGAATGTGATTCCCATTCTGCCCTGGATGGAATTCTATATTCAAAATTGCTTTCCAGCATGGTTTCGAGGAGGTAGTCAAAGAGGATAGATACCCGCCTTATAAAAGCCAGCTTTTAAATTAACTTCTGAATTAATAAGAGTTTTATTCCAGATCTTATTCAACAATAATGGGAACACGGTTTTTTGGGACTGTTGGTATCCTTCTATGGAAAGATCCTGGGTACAGTTTTCTAGGTTTGCATGGCATAATCTTCAACGTCTTACAAGGAAAAGGGAAAAACAATCCTACGAAAGTATTATGGATTTTTGTTGGATTGAATTGATAGAAAATGCATCAGATTACACGCCTGAAATTGTGTGACGGCCAAGATTGTGCAATTTGGATGCTAGGTCGGCGTCAATTACACAGAGTTTCAGTTCCGACAAATGCAAAGAAATTATAAAAAATAGATTATTTCTCAAAAGAAGTACAAAAAAACAAAATTCATTTCACAGACTCCACAGAGCTTTAGACAAAATTCCGAAATTATTCAATATTCAGGACCTTCATAGCTGGAGATTTCTGAAAAATGATTGATTTAACGAAACAAAACATCTGAAAGGATGTTAAAAAAAAAACTCCTCCAATCAGCCGGCTCTAAAGTGTTTGCGCAAGTTTTTACCCGAACTATCTAAACAAACAATTTAATAGAAATCTAAAGAAATTCCTACAGACGTGACATGAGTAAAACAATATTTAGAAAACCCCCTCCTCCCTCAATACACGAGATGTAATATTACACAGCACTCTGAAGATTACAGTACTCTTCCTTTTCTCACAAGTCATTCGCCTTTTCATGGTATTCCTTTTCATTGGGGCTGTCTATGGTACGTGATATGCATAAGAACTATCATTTAAATGGCGCTGACTATAAAATGAACCGTTACTTACCTCTTGACTATATTTCACCGTCTGATATTTACTAAAAGTGTCATACTTTTGCTGCTCCCCCTTATACCTGGGAACTTCAGGTATGGAATCCTTTGCGTCTGCATTCAACAGCTTTCGCAGCTTTGTTTGTAACAAGTCTGAGCTTGATGATGCACTTCTACGGTTTGCAGGTCTATGGCTTCCACCATGAGTTCTTGATGGTGAAAGAATGCAAGCAGCAGGATTAGGACCACCAGTCCGGAAATTTAATTGCTGATGGCGGTCTAGAACAGTCTCTGATTTAACGTAGAACGGTTTACTCTCCGCCAACAATTCAACAGCGGATTTACGTTTATTATGATGTCGTTGACTGGCGTACACAACCGAGGAGTGATGGTAATGTGACTGGGATGTTGTGTGGTGGAATTGAAACTGTTGCTGTTGCTGTGATTGGGGATAGGATTGTGGCTGTTGTGAGGAAGACATTGGAGTTCCTGTAGATAGATATGAAGCTGGTGGCATTAGAATTCCTGTTGGCGTTTGATGGGAGCTAAATTGAAGTGCTTGACTCGATGAGGGATTTGAGGACGATGGAGACATATTATAATGATGAGTTTGTTGTAAGGCATTTGGGTGATGTAAGTGGTGGGTGTTTGCCATTCGACTATGGTGACGAGGACTACCACCGTAAACAACTGCAGCCATGATGTTGAATGGGAATATGAGTTTTCTGATGACTTTTCTCAGTTGAAGCGATTTTATCGAAAATGATCTCAGTTATAAGATGATTCCCGCTGAAATAGAAAACAAAAATATAATTACATATAGAGTGAATTAGTTATTGGGAGAATAATGGAATTTTTATGACTACGTAAATAGGAAGAAATATCAGGAATTTAGTAGGGGTCATTACGGGTCACAGGAGACCATGCTCAGTAGCGTGCTCAGGATTTGGCTTTGGTGGAGGAGGGGCAGACCATGTGTCACAAGTTATAAAGGGTGGGAAAAATAGGGCTCCAAAATCGCGTCTTGAGCCCATCTAATCTGAGCACTTAAGAACTCCTTTTTTGCAGATATTGAATTTCAAGTTTTATTTGCTAAAATCTCGACATGGACCATAAAGCCACTGTTTTCTTTCGGCTCTCTCACTAATGCGGGAGCTGGAGGGGGGCGTTTACCTTCCTCAACCTGACATTGGGATGGAGTGTTCACTTGGAAAATACACCACTGTGTTCCAGGCTGAATTCTTCTGCGGATAAGTTTTATATCCACAAAAAGGTGTCCCTTCAGTAGGTTCCAGGTCACATGGTTATCATGGAGAATGAAAGGACTGACCTTTTAGCTAGGGTTGGCCCTGATTTTCCGTTCCTCGGATCGGAATCCACTGTAGGCGTTGCCATCCCGAGTACCGGGTTTCACATTAAAGCGAATATTCATATATATATTCTTATGGGGCTTGGAAGGAATAATATAGAACTCTGGTTGGCATCATTACCAGCCACAGCTCGCTTCACGCTCATCTAACAAGGATGGGAGCTGTTGACAGCCCTCAGTGTCTGTCCTGCCTGGAAAGAGAGCCTGAGACAACCGAACACTTTTTGTGTGGTTGTCCGGCTTTCGTCCGGAGCAGGCAGGATACTCTAAGTTCTGACCTTCTATTTGTAGATGAACTGAAAAATCTTCCTCACCAAGACCTGATGCACTTCATTAAGAGGACAGGAAAGTTTTGGTATTGCAGGAATTTGGCGCAGAAAGTGGACACAATACGGACGTCAGTGCACGCAATATAGACGTGAGGTGCCGAAACCTCGTCAAAGGTGTATGGGTCATTTCATATCAAATAGGCGACATGTGTGACATGAGCATTACAATTTTTTTTTAATTTTCATACGTTCGAGGGCTTATGAAGATAAGAATACAAATTAATTTTTTTCTCTATACATTGCGAATTCAGCGAGTTAAGGCATTTTCAAAATTTCGAAAAAATGCTATTCTGACCTTCTTTAAAAATTCATATACATATTTTGCTATTCATGCTAGGAAATATGTATGGCTTATTTGAAAGTTAGGATTTCAAGCTACCTAACAAAAATAACCTTTTCAAAAGTATATGCGAAAAGGGATATCAAGGATAAGGATTATATCTGTTATCCTTCAATATCCTAGAAGATGTACTTTTGATTTAATTTTAATTTTTTTTTTAATTTTCTACCTTATATTATCCACTAAAACATATCAAAATTTCAACTTGAGATCTTAACCGAATCAGGGAGTCAAAAATCATGAACGCCTCACCAATCATGCATTTGCTCATAACAAATTCTTGGTTTCTTGAAAGTTTCATGAAAGGTATTCAGTAATTATCTGTGAAAGTGATGCGAGTTAAAAAAAACTGATCTTCCCCATCGGTGCTACCCTGACCATACTAGTAGGGAATAGCGCCGAATGATTTCGGCTGAAGCTGTAAGGATTCGGAAGAAATCAAATCTATTGAATATTTGATTTTCGGGCGCCTTGCTCTGCTCTGATACCTATTCATCAGAGCAAAGCAGAGGTAGGCTATTAGGTATAGCTACTTCTTTTTAAGTCTGGAGTAGCAGCAAAGTAAAGATATCAGATGTATTCTGAGATTCCTTAGGGAAGCCGAATGTATCTAATGTGGTTTTAAAACGGTTATCCCGTTAGATCAAGAGCACAAAGGGCACCTTTGGAGGTCTAAGTGAATTAGGCTGGATATTTTTCTTATGTAATGCTTATGATACACATAGGGTAAATTTAGCTGGGTATTTGCTTCAAGGTAATTGAATTACCTAGTTAATCGGAGAACCCTGATACACATAAATCGGGGTAATTTGAATGGTAATGCGCATGCTTGACGTTTAGTATGGATGTATAATTGCATTAATTCAACCGAAACGTCAAAATTTTCGAATTGTCACTTTTCATTTCCACTTTGGTTTTGACTTTCCACTGGCTATCGCTGAATATGTGCTTACACAAATTTTATATATCTAGCGACTGGCAGTTGGCGCTGTTATCAGGGTAATTGCAATTGCCCAGCAATTTTTGAGGATCTAGAATACCCCGAAATTACTCGCTTGTTTTTTGGGGTATTTGTCAAAATACTCGGGGTATTTGGTGATACATATGGAGTAAAAGTAGGGTAATTTAATTAATCGGATAAATTTACCCCATGTGTATCATAAGCATAACCTGTATCATAAGCATAACCTAACCAAGAGAGAAATAGTAATTGCAGAGGCGTCAATGCGTCGATGGCCAACTCACACGAAGTTCGCTTGTGCCCAGACGTGTCATCACAATAATTTGCTATGCTGTAGTTTCTTATATGATTACCGAGATTAATTGTTTGCGTGTTCAAAAAAGTTACAGTCTTTGATATAAATAATAACTGTATATCACAAATTCATAGCACGTAATGAGAATTTAATTATTATTTTATCACCTCAAATCGCAGATAAAGAACTACACAGCCGTCCGATCAGAAATTGCAAAATTTCCAAATGGCCGAAACTATTTGCTTGCAGTAGTAAAGGGTTTTCCAATAAGAGGTGTTATTTTAATTAGCCCGCTATTTCGGTAGATGTCACTTTTGGAGCTGTCATTTGTTGACATTTGACAAGTAGAAACTACGCCATTAATAAAAATGGAACGATACACGATTCAACAACGCATTGAAATTATTAAAATTCACTATAAAAATGATGAAAATGTGGCAAAGACGGTTCGTAAAACTCGAACATGCTGTCGGGACAAGTTAGTGATGTGAAGAATAAAACCCGTGCACGTCGCTCAAGAACAGCCGAGAATATTGCTGCTGTAGCCGAAAGTGTTGAAGAAAACCCAAGTTTGTCCATTCCTCGTCGTTCTTTGGAATTAGGCATTCCACAAACGTCATTACACCGTATTTTGCATAAAGATTTGGGTCTTAAGGCTGATAAAGTTCAGTTAACACAAGAACTGAAGCCGGCCGATCATCAACAACGTCGAGTCTTTGCTGATTGGGTCCTTGAAATGCATGAAAATGATCCGGAATTCCATCGAAAACTCATCTTGAGTGATGAGCGCCATTTCCACCTCGATGGCTTCAACAAGCAAAATTGTCGCATCTGGGGCTCGGAAAACCCAAGAGTTATTGTTGAAAAGCTTCTCTATCCTCAACATGTGACTGTTTGTGCGGTTTATGGTCCCGCGGGGTCATTGGACCTTACTTTTTCGAAAATGAGGCTGGAACAACAGTTATGGTGAATGGATTGCGCTATCGACAGATGATTAATGATTTTTTATGGCCGGAATTGGATGGTATTGATCTGGAAAACGTTTACTTTCAACAAGACGGCGCTACCTGTCATACAAGCAACGAAACCATTGATCTTTTATGGGAAAAGTTTCCGGACCGTGTTATCTCTCGAAGAGGTGATCACAATTGGCCCCCGAGATCTTGTGACTTAACACCTTGCGACTTCTTCCTTTGGGGCCACGTGAAAGAGAAGGTCTACGCCAACAGCTCAGCGTCGATTCAAGACCTCAAAGATGGAATTCGTGAGGCTATCGAGGATATAGGGCAACCACTTTGCGATTTGGTTATGGAAAATTTCATGAAAAGGATATGGTTCTGTAGGCGTGGTCGTGGTGGTCATTTGGCTGATGTTATTTTCCATTATTAACGGCATACCTTCTTTTTTATAATGAAATAAAGATCCGATCATTTATCTCAAAGAATGGCATTTTTTTTTTGAATATCAAAATAACACCTCTTATTGAAAAACCCGTATTTAGCACGAAATTTTTCCTCCCCCCGAATGTCACTCATCCACGAAAATTGTGTGTAGCATGCTGCATCTTGTGGGCCAATTAGCTAACTCAAGGGATTCCTTATGATGCCGTAGCACAGGCTTGGCAGGAAAGAAATGAAGGGTAGGAAATTGAGGATTATTGGATTGGCCAAGGTAGTGATTGTTTGCATGTCGCTTGATGGCTCATAGCTGAAGAGGAAAAACACAGGATGGAAAGCTGTTCCAGTTTAGTACTGTTCTGCTTATGAAGGATTCACGAAATTTCATGGTACGGCCTAATAAATGATAGATGGCAGCCCGTTCATTGGGTTAGCTTCTGCTAGTTACTCATAATTAATTGCGCACATATTGCGATTTATGAAATAAATTGAAATTAATTTGCGTGAATAAAACAAAAATATCAAAAATCAATCAAACTGAAGTAGAGCTTCGGATAGTGTAGCCAAATGAAAAGACTATGTGGAAGGAAAAAAAAACAAAAATCATTAAAAATTTGAGCATTTTTACTGAATGGTGAGGATTATTCGTTATGTTATCCATCGCCAGTAATACTGGGTAGGTTAAACTTAACAGTTCAAAAGATATGACTATAAAGTAACGAAAAAACCTTCAGATCCCTTCAATGCCCACTGTAAATCTCAACAATTACTCTCATAACTAATTATCATGGATTTTCATAAATTCCTTAAATGTGTCAGATAAGCCTTGAGGCCCAATAGATATTTTTCTTATCCAATAAATGAGATGTCTTTATGTCTAATCACTTCGACGAAATAAAACAATTTTACTTTCTCTCTGAGACGATGAATGCTGGAATGATTGTAGGCATTTGTCTGAACATTGTCGCTCCATTGGCATTAGTCTGTCTCGTAGTTGCGGTAAGTAATCCAACTTGTTGATCCCAGAATAATCCCAATGAAAGAGATATGAAAACAAGTTTTCCCACTGTAAAAGTTGTAGCTATACTAGTGGGTAGGTACATAACAACGTTCATACATCCATAGGTGTCTAGAAATGACGACGATGACGGTGTGCACTTTATTAATTTATTCAATTTCAAAAATTGTAACCACATACGCAGCGGGTTGTAAAATATGTTTGAAAATAAAATTCAACCGCCGAATATAGCATCTTTTAACCGCGAAATGTATTTCGTCTGGACAATCAACAAAACGATCCAATATTATCGTCAACTGTCTGTGCGATGCAATTTGCATTCAAGGCGAAATAATTATTGATTGCCCTAGCTCTAAGCTTTTGTCATCTTATCTCATCTCGTGGTCTTTTCATTATTATTACTTAAATTTTCTTCTCTTCTCAATGAAACTCCAAGCCAGTACCGGTACCCTGTGGTGCGAGTTGTTGTAGTAGGTAGAGCCAGTTCTTGACGAACTCCTTTCAATTGTGGATAGTGGATACCTGTAGCGCGAGAGTAGGTGGTTTTCAGTTTCACATCGTTTCATCGCGTGTCGCCGCCTTATATAACTTTAATGAACGTGATCGAATAATGTCCATAAGACTTGGATTTTCTTTTGTTTGCAGGGCATAACATTTTGTCGATAATCATAATCGGGCTCAGGAATAGGTTTTTTTTTCTCAAAAAATGATTAATACCCAATCAGCATTGTATTGAGAGAAGGAGATAGAGATAAGGGTAGAGAGAGAGAGAATGAAAAAGTAAAGATTTTTTGGGTCAACAAATTAAAATAAGGCTACGCGGGGGGGGGGGGTATCTTTCTGATGGATAATGTTGATAGCACGATTTGACCCCAAGAAAAAGCACTCTCTCAACATTCTTTGTCATTTTATTGCTGTACAAAGGCAACGACGATGATGATGATGACGACGACGACGACGACGACGACAAACGCATAAAAGAAAATGAGATGGAAATTATGCGGTGTACACAAACTTGCTTGTCTTCAAGTTTATTCGAGATTAATAAACTCTCTGCAGTCGATAGATAGACCGACTGCATTTAATCTCGATAGTTATGATACAAAAAAAAAAAAATTGCAAGAATATTTTATGACCACCACCGAGACGGGTTGTGCTGAAAATGCAAGCAAAAAACAAACTGGATATTATGTCACCTTGGACTAAAATGAAATTCTAATCAGAAATAAACACTGAAAATCGAAAGGGGAGGAAACTCTTCTTTTAAGAAGTAGATAATACGAATCTCCTAATCTAAATCTTCGGGTTCGTTTTCATCTCTTTATATATAGTTTTTTTTTTGTTAGGAAAGGAAAGTTTAGATCAAATCAGGAGAAATTTTATTCAAAACTGGGTCAATGGAGTTGAAATGTAAACTACACATCTCATTTTAATACTGAGAAATTTAACATCTTATGGAGCCTGAGCTCAAACATAATGTCCTAAAAAGAAAAAAATCTAAAGACTTTATGGGACTATTTTATTACATTCTCTGGTGATAAGAGATCCCCATTTACTCCTCAATCCTGTCAAATAGTCCAGTAGATTAGTTTGTGGTATAATTTGAACCGAGAGTCTCAAAATGTTCAGTTGCGTCTCAGTGAGTTCAATTTTTGTACCACCCCAATGCTGGTGTGCTCTAAGATGTAAAGTAGAATTGAAAATCCCTCACTAGTCCTCATGAAAACTTATTTTGCTGCTGGATAAGTTAGGTGGCTGTTGGTACTAAGTCCTAATTAAAAATTCTTTTGAAAAAAAATTCCATAGAAAAAAATCCCGGGAGACACAAAAACGCAAAATTATCAAGTAATTTAATTTCATGTTAGGTATGGAATATTTGGCTGTATATGTACCAATTCTTGGTAGCTAAGCTATTAGTGGAGTCGAGTGTCCTTAACATTAGGAATATCACACTTCTGTTTGAGGTAGACAACTGTTATCCTGAGGCTAGCTACGTTGTCTTGAAGTAGCACTGCACCACGACAGCAAAAGTAACTATTTATCGCTGGAGAATTGTGGACTTGAGGAGGTGAGGCATAGCCTCCTTGTGTCTTGATCCTCTGGTATTAGGCGTTCAAACCACCGATGAATAATCAAATTAAATGGCCAGCACCTATGTATATCTGAAATCGATAGAAACAGCTAGTCTACCTCATGTGAGACTGGGGTTGTACACAAGTTCAGCAAGTCGAATGAGTCGTGATCCAAGTCCAAACTGTCCCTATGATAATTTGGATGAGTGCCCAGATCCTGTTGGACCAATGTACTGTTGCGGTTTGTGGCGTGAGTAGTTGCAACATGGATGTGGGTTGCGAGTTGGCCGACTGAAGATTATATATATATATTTCGGAAAGAGAAGCATCCATTGTTCGGTCTTCTTTTCTTTAATCCATAGAAGAATCTCCGTTGTTTTTGAAGTTGGACCTTTGCGACAATCCATGTTTTTTTTTAGCAAGAATTACAATAAAGTTACAATGCAGCACAGAATGTTTCTGACTCTCTCAATAACTGGTTAACAGGATAATAAATATTTTTTTTCTAACCCTCCAAGGGTCTGTTCTCGTCGGAAACTGCAGTCGACTGCAGTCAAAATGATAGCAGTCTCGGCCTGGAGAATGTTTGAGTAAACGTCAAAAATTTTTCGCACGAGTTAACTTACTTCCACCTCAGGAGCACGAAGTTAAATGAATAAATCAAGTCGACTGTAGTCAAAATGACTTGACAACGTGAACGCAAATTGGTTTATATGAACACCCCCTAAAATGTCCCATCCGCCCACACATAGAATAAAAAGAACAGTGCCTATGTATAGCCTGACTACGACCTGAACGACATTTTCTGAGTGTAATTGACAAAAGTCTACTACAGTTTTCAACGAGAACAGATCCCAAGTGACTTTTGAATTGGATTTTGTTATGGCCGTTTACAACGTCCAGATGGCTCTGTCAAGCTGCTAAAGATCCTTGAATACATTAACTCAGATTTGTAAATCTCGGATTTGAGAATCTTGAAAATGCAATATTTTGAATTTATACACATAAAAAACATAATTCTGGAAAACAACTTTTGTTAAAAAGAATCTCGCCGGAAATATGAAATAATTTAGCACTTTTTGAAAAGCACAATGAGTTTTTAAAATCCGGCAATGAATTTCGTTAATTACTTCCTCTTTTGGCAATGTGCATTTTTATAAAATTCCATTATATATCAAAATTTTTGTTTTGAAGACTTTCATGTTGCGGTCATCCAGGATTTTGATACTACCATCTCTCTCTCGGACGATTTTGAAAATTCATAATTTTTTCGTTTTTAATTTTTTCCCCCCAGATTACAATGAGCATTTGGGAGACTTAAAGTAAAGATACATGGTGATAGACTTTTGGTCTCCAGTCTCCAGTTTACAGAGACTAAAATCTCCGAAATATTTACACGGCAAGAGATTTTTGTCTCTGGAGACCAAAAAATTCAGTCTCCCGAGACCATAATAAAAAAATTCTCTAGGGACACGTCTCCGAAGTGTATACACGAAATTAAAAGTTTGGCCTCTAGAGATTTCCAGAGATCTTTGTTAGTTGTCAAGCAAGCGATTGTTAGAAAGAATTATCTCAAAAGTTATTAATATATTTATTTTATGGGAAAAGTGAAAAAGCTTAAAGAAATATATATTTTACGTGATAAACACAAATAATTTTTTTTTGTCAAAAATAACCAGAACTCTATTGACTAAACAAAAATTTTCTGTCCTAAATCCCGTATATTAATTATTAAGTTATATCTTTATCAATTTGTGAAACTCATTTCACTTAATTCCTTTTACTTTCCGAGTAGACCTACAATTAACTGATTAGAACACACAAATAGTCTCCGGAGACCTGGAGACGACAAATGAACAAACTTCAGAGAGACCGGAGACCGAACCTTTTTTGTTTTAAAATACATGACGGGAGACCAGAAACCAAAAAAGTTTCTAGAGACTAGGTCTCCTTAGAGATTTTTTACGTCTCCGAAGTGGAGGCAAAAATCTCTCCGCATGGAGCTTCATCTTTACTAAACAGTGGAGGAGCAACGGGCTAAACTTTATGATTTCTTCATTGAACATCAGGCAGAGGTCATTTATTCAAATTCAACAAGCATATCATAATATTCCGGGGTCTCTAAATTTTGCAAAATAGCTGTAGGTACTGTTATCATGCGTTTTTGGCGGGAAAATCGCTAAAATTTTAAAAGAGTAGGAATTTTTTCCCCAAGGGAAGATGACAGGAAGGCTGAATGTATATTTATTGGAAAGCTTAGACGGATGAATCTTAGCTTGATAGGGTGTACATCAAGAAAGTTATAGGGTGCAAAGTGGAAAAAGTACTAAAAATCGTAAACCCCTCCTAACCGCCGAAACGACGCATTTTACCACCCTGCTCCATATAATTTTTTATTTGTCTCCACCTCAGCTATCAAATCCTTGAGTTATGCGGACCAGTTATGAAACACCCTGTATATTAGGATCGGGCGGGATCTTAAACTCTGGAAGTTTGTATTCTGTAATTTTTAATTTTGATACTTTCACGATATTGTACTTTGAGCATTGTATAGAAAATCCCGATTAGACAATCTTGGAAATTATACAAAACAAAAGTTCGGATTATATTTTTCCCATTATTTTTTTTTTTACTTTTTTCGGTATTTCAATATTTTTGCCAATTTTGTGTTGCCTTGCTGGAAATTTTAATTAATTTTGAACTAGGAAATTTGATTTCTGAGATTTAGTTCTGTTAGATTTCGAGGCTATCCGGGATGTTAAAATGATTCACTTTAAAAAAGTTTAACTCCTCCTGGGATTTTATACTGCGGGATTTTGTACTCTTCCCATTATAAGTAGTCTCCTTTTTTTATAAGCCAGGAAATTATTGTGCTTGATGGTTCAACATTGAGACTCCCATGTGACATCAGTTTTTTAGTATATAAAATGGAAGTCCCAACCACTTTTATTATTCGTAGAGGAAAAATATGAGTATGTAAGGGCCATATGTACACACCTTATTTCAGCGTTACACACCTTATTTCATACATTTCAAATATTTCAGCAACCGAATACACCATTGCACATAATCCGGACCAAGACCTCTCTCGAGAATCACTTTGGAGATTTCTGCAGATTTTAATATTTGGCTTGGGCACATTCCAGCAATCCCAGCAATCTAAGTCTACCAGATTTAATGTAGTTTATAACTTTGGGAGAGGCGAAAATCCTACCCTTGGCTTGAAACTTATACGACCGGTTAGTACTCTAATACTGTCCTTCGATAGGATCGACACTTCCAAACAATATATTAAGACTATAGGCTTAGAATGCTCTCATAGGCGAGACTGCAGTGAATCTCGTTACGAATCACGACTCATGAGGTGCTTTAATATCGGATCTATGATTCGTGTTAAGCTTTACTGCCCTAAACAAGTAGATAGAGAGTGGAATCCATTCGGACTTTCTGCAAATAGTTTTGAAGCATTTCATAGATGTTAATATGGGCGTTTTGAGAGCACTATATTCTCCTGTATATTAGCCAAGATGTTATAGTAGAGACAATGTAAAGGAGGGGAGACAATGTAAAGGAGAGGAGACAATGTAAAGCGTGGTCATAATTATAGGTAGTCTGAGATATCTATTGGCGTGGAAAAGGTCTGAAAGTACTAAATAAGACTTCCTGTATTTTGTCCACCTTCGCCACATGTAGAGAATAGACAGTTCTGGATCTGATATTCTATTTTAAGGTCATAGCCAGACTGAAATTCGTAGCTACATCTGTCTTATAGGAAACCTTTTTTTGGACAATCAAACAAATCCAAAATGCTAATATCGAATGGCAATTTAATCTTGGTTAATAAATTGCATCCTCATGCTGAGAAACCATTCATTAAATCATGAAAAATTAAGAAACCCCTAAAACGCAAATTAAATCTGCCAGATGATCCGACCATGGCATTTGAAATTTCTATTTACAGAAAACAATACTTTAGACTGTATGTGTGTGGGAAGCGGAATTCCCTCAAATGGGAAATGCTCTTTTCCGGAACACGTAATTTTCTGCAACGTAAAATAGAATTAAATTATCCCCCGAAATGAAAGATTCACCGAAATTATTAAAACAAATTGTGTAAAGTGTGGAAAATTAAAAACGCCTACGCAGTTATTTTCTGTACTTATGAGTTGAATAGTGATTTGAAAACATCTCACCTTAGCACAATGCAGTAATTATCCTATTATACGAGTGGCACGGGAGTCTTTTATCATCCGGCTTCCCGTGCGCCGGAAGGTAGGTACCTACAGATAAAACACAATGCGACCCACATACCTATACTAAGTATGCTGCAGGGAGGCGCAACCTATTAAATATTTCCTGCTTGTTTTAAGAAATTGTTTTTTTTTCTCTCCACCAGAGCAGGCAATCTAAGATGCATGCATGCAAAAATTCAATCTTACTACGACAAATGACTCTCATCAAAAAGTGCACTTACATGGAATTGAAACTGTCTCGCGGTTGACTCAATCGCGGCTAATTGCAATTGCGACACTTTTGAATGAAATCAAGCAAATTGAGCAATTTGATGTGAACTCTTGAGATTTGCTAAGACTGTGTGGAGAGATCTAACCTAAGCCAAAGCAGTCAAGTGAAGAGTAGGTCGTGGAAATAGAATACTGTCGTCAGTGTCTATACCTATTAAGCCATGATAGGGCGATCTCATAATAGTTTCCATCGTTGATACTGTCTGGGCTGGGATTTTAGAACTTCAAGTTTGTTAGTGGCTTACTTAGTTAGTTGTTTTTTTCCACCCGCACCTTAAATGGGGCGAACAAGTCGATTACTGTTTTATGCTCATTTTATGATTGCCACTCACTTTTTATTCTTATTTCTATAGCAGCACCTTTACGCCGGCCGTGCCGCCTGATGATTACGTAATTCGTGATTGAATCCATGAGCACTTATGCAGCTTTTTTTATTATTTTGTTTTTCAATATTCGCACGATAGAAGTGAAATTGAAAAATATGTTTTGACCGTTTCGTATGACTCTAGCAGTGTTTTAGGTCCGATTTTTGTACAAATTTTGTTTAACAAAATATTCCAAGCTGGAAATTTTTCGTCTATAGTAGACTGAAATTTACTGAAAATAATTTCAATGAATTTGCAAAATGCATTGAAATGCAGAAAGAATTGAACAATTCGACCCAGTGATTAGAGAGGTCTCATCAGTGTGGTTATCTCTGATCGCTAAGTCGAAAAGTTCGATTTTTTCAAAATACTGCAAGGCCTTAGTGAGGCTTTCATTGAAAGCCTTTATATACGTTGGTGGAATAAAAAAGAGATAAGAATCTAAAGACAGTCTGCTAGACCAAAAAAGATCTTATTGGAGTCCCTTTTATCTTGTAGACAAAAACTGATTTCCTAAAATTAGCCAAGCTATACTGGAGATACTTAGTAATATATATGTACTTTTCTGGGAATTAAGCGGTGAATAATTTTGTAGAGGACTTCGTTTTTGGAATCAAAAGCTCCACAGGATAATACAGAATGGACCATTGAGAGTTCTTTCTTGGCGATAAATTATGATAAGGATTTCAGACTAATTTGAATTACGTCGAAACTCGATTATCCGTGATTCGATTAATCGGTAACTCTATTATCCGTGATGGAAAATATTTCCAACGATATTTTGATTATCAGGGAAAGATTCTATTATCCGGGATGAAAAATCCGGCAATATCGTGAAATGAGAAGAGTTGGTATGCATACTTTCGAATTGATCGTTCCCATGTGCAGAAGGCACAGTCTTGCACATTAGAGGGTCGTGATAATAATTCATAATTCGAACTTTAATTAACAGATGTAAAAACTTAATATACCGTTGGAATGTCACTTTGATTACTTTGAAAAAAAAATGTGAACCTGAGATGCTCTTCATTTTAGGTAAGTCCTTAAAACAAGAATGAACGGGTGGTTTGAGGAGGGATTCGGAACTAACGTTGATCAGGACACTCCTCAGAATTGATTATTATATGTTGGTGTACATGATTACCGGACACCTATTTAAATCTGTCTTTTTTAGAGTTCCGTACAACAAAAAGAAAAAACCTTTATAAGATCACTCTCGCGTTCGTCTGTCTATCTATTAAGGTAAAAGATACGGTGAGAGACTTTTGGTCTCCAGTCTCCGGTTCACAGAGACTAAAATCTTCGAAATGTTTACACAACAAGAGACTTTTGCCTTTGGAGAACAAAAAATTAGGTCTCCGAAAACTATAATAAAAACAGTCTCTAGAGACACGTCTCCGAAGTGTATATACACCCATTTTTGAACCTAAATTTACAATTTTTTTTTTAAAAACGTCGTTCATACAATTTGAGCTGTCCACGTTGACGCGTTCTCAGACAGTTTCCAAATATATAGTGAAAAACAAAAATTTTATATGGCAATACCAAGAAGGGGTTTTGCCCGAATTAGTCTGTTTTTGAAATTTTATTTGCTATTGCTATGAAAACACCGCGTAGCAAATTTCATTGTATTCGTTGTCAGACAGTATCCAAATATATACTAAAAAACTATTTGTATGGCAACCCTATGAAGGAGTTGGCCGATTTAGTCCATTTTTGAACATGTATTTTCAATTCTTATGAAAACTCCGTGTACAAAACTTCAGCTTTCCACATCTACTCGTTGTCAGGCAGTTTTTTACGTCTCGACAACAGCCCCATCTGTCGTGTCCAAGACTATCCTATCTCTCAAGCTGGAACCAACCAAACACATATACAAAATTTCATTGAAATCGGTTGGGCGGTTTCGGAAATTAGCGTGTACAAACACAGTGACACTGGACTTTTATATTTTAAGAAGATAATAAAAAACAAGTAAAAAAGCTAGAATTGGTTTAAGACCAATTCTTATGATACCCTAGATGAATGCCCGTATTAAATTTCGTATGGTCATCGATCTATTCAAGTTGTCTTTCGCACAGAAAAAATGATCATAACCAATTTTATAGGATTTCGTATTCTGCAGAAGTTTTTAGTACAATAAAAATGTCTTGGACTGATCGTTTTCAAAGTATACGTAAAAAACCTAAATTTTTATATGGCAACACCAAGAAGGAGTTGCGCGATTTAGTCCATTTTTGACATTTTATTTGCTAATGTAGTAAAAACATCATGTACGTAATTTCAGCTCTCTACGTCGACGCGTTCTCAAGCAGTGTCCAAATATATAGTGAAAAACGAAAGTTTTGTATGGCAACCCCACGAAGGAGTTGCCTGATTTGTCTCATTTTCGAACTTAATTTTACTTTTTTTTTTTAAAGTCCATGTACAAAATTTCAGCTCTCTAAGTATACGCATTCTCGAGTTATCGTGCGCACAGACAGACAGACGGACGGACATGCAAAAATCAAAATAACTTTTAATATTATGCATGGGTGACCAATTCATTTTGCTCTACCATTATTATTTCGAGGTGCTACAAACGGAATGACAAACAGTTTACCCCTATAGATTTCATCTAGGGTATAATTAGTTAACTCAAGACATCTTTCTTTGAATTGAATTATGAAAGGAACAATGGAACGGTTCCGCTGAATTGGGTCCCAATGGATTTAGTTCTGAAAATTTCTCGGAACGACAAATCTCTACTGTATACTATGACAAAAGCTGGTGTTTCGAATATCTGAGAGAATTCAAGATCTAATCTACTTGGAGATCAAATCTCTATAGGATTACAGAATCCTCCCCTGTCCAAGATCCATTAAATTTTGTCAGGAATATTGTGCTGTTATCGTTTCTTAGTCAATGTTTTACTAAACCTTGTTGATTTGCCGTATTTAACCCATGCCTATTTTTTAGCTTCTTCTGATTTTATAGATTCCTGGAAATCTTTGTAGGGTCTCCGCAATATTTTTGCTGCAAACAGACATTGAAGATGTTCCTTGTAATCTTCCTGAGATTGTTTGAAACTTCTTATGATATTTTATTGAACGAGTTTTTTGTCAAGATATTAATTTGAAATCCGATTCTTCGACAACTTAGAATCGACTTTTTGTCTTGATACAATGTAAAGTTTGTTTGTTTTTGTAATTCTTACTACCGTTACAAATGTAAATTCAGATCATTAATCGATTTCAACCTCAACAGACGCATTACATTGTTTTGTTCGGGATAGAATTTTCTGGCAACGTTTTATATCAAAGTCAAAGCAATTACGCATAAAAAAAATAAATAAAAAATAGAAATCATTAAAACAGTTTCTTATTACCGAACAATTACGTGTTTCGTGAAATTTATTTCTTCAAAACGTTTATATACGATTCCAAAAAAATTTTACGTAATTGCGCATGCCATACCGCATCTGAACTTTTTCAAGACCAGCTAGTTGCACGCACTAAAAGTACCAAAAGTCGAGATTTATTAACGCTTAAGTCCTATAAACAAATCAAATTCGTTTCGCTTTAACTCCATTCTTCCGGGTTCCGAGTTCTTTTACATTAATACGAGTATAGCGTAAATTCCCAATTACCACAGTTTTATTAAACCTGAGCATAAAAGTTCGCTGCCTGAGTGATTTCCATAGATACTGTTCACTGCTAGACGACAAAAATAGTTTTCCTCAATCCTATACGATTCCTGTTTTTTCATCGGTAAATTCAATGACATCCCACTACCGTAGCAAATTAGCGGCTTCTGAGTTGACATTTATGAAGCTTTAGTATAACAGCCAACCTAGACTATAGCAACTAATCAGATTTGCTCCGTCACTTAGGGAGCACTTAAGTGCATCTTTCAGGGCTTTCTAAAAACCGCCAGTATACGAGTCGAGTACTCATGAAACGTTACACTGTGCCGTCTGTAATGAAGTTACATAACAACGATGAGGAGATACAGAAGGAGATAGAAATATTCTTTTAAAAGAATTTTATTTTTGGCTGACATCAAGCAATCACGGTTACATATACATACTAAATTATAGCACTGTCTAAAAGACCTCATTGAATACATACATATATGAAAGCAAAGTATTTAGACCAAGGAATCGAGACGGCAGGAATATCTCATTCCCAGATCCAGAAGACATATAGTAATCGAGATCAACTTTAATTATCCACCGACGACAGTGTCAATTTGTTGGGAAAGATCCACTGAGACTGATGATATAATATTCTTATCCCGTAAAGTAGGACTTGGCTATTTAAATCAAATTTTTAATGGATGCTTGCTTCCCATTTTGTTTACTTAATTTATGTGTCACCGACTTCCAGTTTTATATAGTATACACCCTCGAGATGTTAAATTGATGTGGGTAGTGTTCAAATGTAATAATTATGTCTATGAGACTTATATCCAACATAAATTGCATCCGAGGCTTATCTTTGGAGAGATTTTCATGATTCATGGCTGAAACGAGTGGATTAGGCAAAATGTTCAAGATTTAACTGTGATTGCATTTGATAAAATTTCATTGTCCGGAAAGAATATGTTTTTTGAGATGATGATGATGACGATTCCTCAGAGTTTGCTTTAGTCGAATCAAAATTATCAGAAGATGTTGGTACTTGCAATCATTGAAAAACTTTGAAATATCTCCAGATTTGCGGATGATTATATTTATTATTAAAACTGCAGTGGATAGTAACAACAAAAGCACTAATCTATTACGACTACACACAGAAGTATCCTAGAATCGCAGCTACTTTTGACTTCAATAAGAAGAAGCAAATGATAAAATGAAGGACGAATACTATACACGATTGAACGAGGTAGAGTTTTAAGTCGTTAACTAGGTGGCACTAGTACCGCCTATTTAATGATTTAGTGCCGCCTACTCGCCTAGTGGAGTGCCGGTGTCGAATTCTCATTATTATGAAAAAAGTGGGAGCAATCAGCAAATCACAGAGGAGTATAAATCTAAAAAAAAAAAAAAAAACAAGTGGACAGAGATATTAGTTGGTAAATTTGTTTTGTAAAAGAAAAAACGGCACTGGGCAAAATCGCCCAAAGAAAAACCGCCCAAAAAAGAGAAGTGAAAAATCGCCCAAAATCTTTCATACAAAATTTGGTGGAACTTGTAATGAAATATGACCCAAAATTTTGGAAGATTTTTCAATTTTTTCGGCCATATATCATTTTAAATATTTGGGTTAAAATGCATTATGAAAAAATGGCGAATTACTTTGACATGAAGAATGAGCCAAAAAATATTTTTGGGTCATTTTTCATTTTTATAATTTCAGTAAAATTGCAACAGTCTTTCTACTTTATAACTGTAATTTGCAACTGCAATATTTCATTTATTCATTGCAGTCGTCAGTGTGTGATTCTGTGGTTAAGCGCACACAAGAAATTTTGTTAATTATTATAAAAATGGAATGCTTAGAATATGAGTTCGTTAGTGGTAAAAAAATTAAAAGTTCATTACTATACGTGATTTCGGAAAAGCAATTGTACAAAATTAAATCAAAAGTGTATAATAAAACGTATTATATATGTTATAATAATAATTGTTATTCAAAAATTCAATTGCTTGCGGACGGATCATGCAATAGATCGAAATTTTTTAACATACATAATCATAATGATCAGGAGGATAAGGAACTGAAAGCAATTAATTTAATAAAAGAAGATTGTTTATCAACAGCAAGTGTTCTGGGTGATGTTAATGCTTTAAGTTCTATTCGATGTGCATGTTACTTATAGATTGGCCCCGAAAATTTTTCCGTTTTTAAAAGAGCAACTAGGACAACTTCTGCCCTGGAGGCATATAACGGTGTATTAGGTCGAATGATTACCAAGAAAGGAAATTTCTTTAGGTTTGTAAAAGTTATTCAAGACGAGGAATTTCTCAAAAGCCGAGATTTCAAATTATTAATCCAAAGCGGTGGTTCATATGGTTCTTCAAGAAAGTGTAGAAAAAAAGAATCAGTTGAAAAAGATAAAAGGATATTAGAAGCCAGTGAACTTCTTGAAAAAGGAAGCATTACGGCTGTAGAATTTGTAGAAAGAATGACTTTTTCTAAAAACTATATTTGCACAGAAATGAAACCTCACGAAGATTTATTTGAGGAATATCCTGCTACAGATAACAAAGAGGAAGACGCCAATGAAGAAATTGAAACTATTGAATCTTCAGAACTTCATTCTTTGCAAAATGATTATTTGTGTATAATTTGCCAGGATCTAAGGGCCAACATAGTTATGCTTCCTTGTAAGCATTTAAAAATTTGTTCTGAATGTAACCTCAAACTGCAGCAACCACAAGTTTTAGTTAGAGGAGTTAAAGATTATTCATGCCCATTTTGTCGGCAAATTGTAGCAGAAACAATTCAAGTTTATAACTAAAATCCTATAAAAATTCTTAAATTTTACTTTTTTCTTTACCGACTTTGCCGAAGCCAAAATGGAATAGCTATAATTTAGGCAGTCAATTCTTTAATAAGAATAAAAACGTTCTGGAATATTTTTGGGTTTTCTTTCATTTTTCCTTTTTAGGCCTTATTTCAAAATGTAATTTGGACCATAACTTTTGGATTATTTTTCATTTCATATTGGGTTTCATTTCATTTATGTTTGGATGTTATTTCACTTTCAGTTATGGGTTCTACTTCAAAATGAATCCTTGTCCAAACTTTTTGGGCGATTTTTCACTTCTCTTTTTTGGGCGATTTTGCCCAGTGCCAAAAAAAACCTATGAACAAACCGAAAGAAAAAAATCGCCGGAGAATAGCCTACGGTAAAAACGTAAGTAAAATCTGAAAAGAAAAGGAACACATGAATATAGGTATAATAAGTATATTCGCATTGAGCTGTTGACCACAAACAATAGCCGTGATTCCTAATCCCATGGATTAAGAGTAGATAGAAAAAAAAAGCTTGAAAGTATTATCGACCATTTAATTATAGAATTTCATATCGCTGCCGAAAGTTTAGAAAATATGCAGCAAAAATGGTTAGCTCAATCTGATAAACATCCATGGCTAAAAACACTAAAAAATCATAATGCAAAAAAAAAAAAATTGAAATGGCCATAGATGTCTATAACCAAGTCAATCGATTAAGTACAAATTCCTGGCCTTCAAGGTCGTTATCAAAAATCCATTCACATACCAACAGCGATGAGACTAAGCCCTGAACTACTCCAATACAGAATCCCTATGATCTATGCGGAAAAGTTGAGCATTGTAAGAGATTTAATCGTGAAAAATATTAAAGAAGAGTTGGAAGAAGCAGATTGTTTTGATATTCACGTTGATGGATCAGTAGATAAATATGGGGTCGACAACAAATTCATAACTGCCAGATTTTTCACTAAAAATAAGGAGATAAAATCAGTATTTTTAAGGGAAAATAAATCCGAAAAACGAGGTGCAGAAGTTCTTATGGAAGCTATCAAGATTTTGTTTGAAGATTTATACATTGATCAATTGGACAAAGAAAAACTTACAGGCTTTATACAACTGATGAAGGAAGTTCTAATACTGGAAAAAATAATGGCCTCTGGATCCGTATGAAGGTCTATTTACAACGGGATATTCTTTGTATATGGTGCATTGCTCACAGATCCGACCTGGTCTTATCTGAATGTTAAAATGAATGTCACAGAGGTTAAACACTGGAAACAAAACTTAAAAGCTATAGCCACTTTTTACGGCGGATCGTCTTTAAGAAGTGAAGAATTCCAAAAAAGAAGACTGTGTACAGATTTCGGTAATTTTTTTAAGTTAGATTTGCTGATCACCTCATGAATTTATCGAAAGCCGTTTGGAACAATCTGTACAAGGTGCTGAAAGGAGATATAAAATTTCTATCAGATAAAATTCTCATTTTTTCCAAAAATATCAAAGAATCCAGCATGAGTTACAAATATCATAGGGTTACAGCAACAATTTTGCAACCACAACAACTCTGGAACCAACTCTCTCAATATTTTAGAAAAAACATGTTTTCACAAAAGCGCGGGAACATTTAATTTAATTTTTTAATTTTTTCGCCCATTTATGCAAAAGACGAAAGTATATGACTTTCTTTGTTTCTTTCTAGAAAACAAAGAAAATTTCAAATTTTGTTTGGCTGTGTTCTATCTTCTTATTAGGTTATCTTTGGTAGGGCTTTTGACATCGTGCGAATGTCGCCAGTCGCTAAAACGCCTACTTCACCTATCGTACACACGCACAAAGAAACGAGGAAAAAGTGGTAACGTTTAGCGTGTTTTCTCGGTTCCATTTAGTGTTCTGCAGAACACAGAAGCGGCGAGCGTACACTAATAAGAGATATCTCTTGAATAGCTGTTCAATAGAAAGAGATTACCCATCAGAGTGGGCGTCATTTGAAAAAAAAAAAAATAATAATAAATAAATAAAATACAATTTTGAAAGAAAGAATTGCATGTAGCGTTTAAGGAAATTGAGCATGTGTATGACAAAGATAAATATAATTGTTTTTTTTCTAAAGGAGATTGTTTAAATTTTTCAATAAGCAGGCACGTTGCTTTTTACACACTGGCGAATAAGGGTGTATTGAACAGCTGTTCAAGAGATTTCTCTTTGAATTTGAATTGATTTGTGTAGGGTGCATAGCAGTAGAAAAAGTTTTGAAAGTAACGGGTTTTCCAATAAGAGGTGTTATTTTGATATTCAAAGAAAAATACCATTTTTTGAGATAAATGATCGGATCTTTATTTCATTATAAAGAGGAAGGTATGCCGTTAATAATGAAAAATAACATCAGCCAAATGACCACCACGACCACGCCTACAGGACCATATCCTTTTCATGAAATTTTCCATAACAAAATCGCAAAGTGGCTGCCCTATGTCCTCGATAGCCCCACGAATTCCATCTGAGGTCTTGAATTGATGCTGGGCTGTTGGCGTAGACCTTCTATTTCACGTGGCCCCAAAGGAAGAAGTCGCAAGGTGTTAAGTCACAAGATCTCGGTGACCAATTGTGATCACCTCTTTGAGAGATAACAACGTCCGGAAACTTTTCCCGTAAAAGATCAATGGTTTCGTTGCTTGTATGGCACGTAGCGCCGTCTTGTTGAAAGTAAACGTTGTCCAGATCAATACCATCCAATTCCGGCCATAAAAAATCATTAATCATCTGCCGATAGCGCAATCCATTCACCGTAACTGTTGCTCCAGCCTCATTTTCAAAAAAGTAAGGTCCAATGACCCCGCGGGACCATAAACCGCACCAAACAGTCACACGTTGAGAATAGAGAGGCTTTTCAACAATAACTCTTGGGTTTTGTCTGTGGTGGAACAGTGCACGGAACCAAAAGAACACAAGTATTAAATAAAGTATTTTATAAAAATTTCAAAACACGGAAATAAACTAAACAACCAATTTTTTTCATTTATAAGTTTTGTATCTTTTGACAGTGCTGTAACACACCGAATACAAATTTCTTTCTTGTGTTTAATGTAAAGTAGGCAAATAATGTAACAGTTTTGACTTAGCCCCTTTTTACATGATGTGTCTGAAATTTTTAGTCATTTCATCAAATGCTAAAAGCGTTTACGCCGATACTGTAATACCACCCTATATAACGGCGCGTGTATGTATGTGTGTGTGTGTGTGTGTGTGTGTGTGTGTGTGTCGCAGGCCTGGTGCGACCTCCCCCTCCACCACGCATCTCCCACTACTAGTATTTGGTTATATAGGGTGGTATTTAGGGTTGAAAATTCTGAAAAAAAACAAAATGTTTTTTTTCGTGCAAAAAACATTTATTGGTTTTTTCGGTTCTTTTCAAGAAAAATTTGAAAAATACAAAGGAAAGAAACACGGCAAATTTGAAAAAAAAACCGTTTTTTTCAACGGAACATGTATTTTTCGGAAAAATTTAATTGAAAAATATAAGCATTCTTTCATTTTCACAATGTTAAATTAAAGATAATTTCTTAAAAAAAAAATTAATTATCATCACAACTTTCGCTGTCACTACAAACTATGTTTTCAACTGACGGTTTATCAGATTGCAAAAATTGCAAATTTGACCTTACATAAATAAGTTTGTAAAGGTGATGAGGGGCTAGACGGTTCCTGTCTTTTGTGTGTATTCGTTCGGAAGCTGCAGATGATGGAGGTAAATTCAATAATCTAAGAGCAATTGAAGAATGGATGAACAAAATCCTTTCCACCAATCGCGAGGATGAATATTTGTGACTGGTTGCCATATCAAGTCATTACTCCAGAAAATGCTCCTTGATTGATATTCTGCGAAATTAGCCATAATATTTCAGAAGTACCTTTTTGCGAGGAATCAACTACTTTGGATAAGTATTGAGTCATTTGAAGGAATTCATTATCCGCTAAAGCTTCAAAATTAGGGTCAACAGAATTATGAAATCTGGGATCCAGCATGTATTTGGCTAGATGGATTGGCTGTACACAAAACTTTCGACGGTTTTCTACAAAATTTAAAATATTGTTCTTATGATCTTTAAACTCAAAACAATATTCCGGAAATGTAACAGTTTCAATTTTATTTTTAATTGTATTAAAAGCCACTGGAACTTCTGATAATAAAGCACTGTCGGATTCTATATTATGTATTTCTTTTGATATCAGACTTGGAAAGAGCGTAGAAATAACGTATTATATCAAAACCAAATTTTAATTTGTTGGAATTGAGTAAAAAATTCCAGTTTTTTCGGTTTTTTTTTCAAAGCGTCTCGTTTTTTTCCGTTCTTTTCATAGAAAACTTGAAAAATTCGGTAATGAGTTTTTATTGCTTTTTTCAAAAAAAAAAAAACAAAAAAAATTGAAAAAAACGAACCATTCCGAAAAAAACGGGAATTTTTCAATTTTTTTCCAACGCTGGTGGTATTACAGTATCGGCGTAAACGCTTTTAGCATTTGAAGAAATTACTAAAAATTTCAGACACGTAATTTAAAAATTTGCCGACTTTCCATGAATTGTCTAGACTTTTCGTGTAATGCTGAGTTCCGTCAAATGTCTACGACATATAAATGTTTAAGAAAAACCAAGTGATCAATTGAGAATTTGCTGCTCCCAAAAATTTGCCTGCCTATTGGTAAGTCCACCCCAATATGCAGGAACAATAAAGTGCATTAAAATTTTATTTTTTAATGTCCGGTGTCGTATGCTCTCCCTGTATGCCATTTCGGTCACTCACCGGTCCCCGGGCCCCCTACAAGGTTGGGCCTCTAAGCAACTGTCTAGTTTGCCTAGGCAGAAGTTCGCCATTGGTCACTAACTGTATAACGATATTCAGAACTAATGCTAAAAGACGGGGAATAGTAGCTAACGATTTCTGCAGGAGCGGTAAAGTATCGGAGGAAATCGAATCCGTCCAACACGTACTTTGCGAGTGTCCCGCTCTGATGAATAAAAGAGGTAGGCTACTAGGTGTTACTTCTTTTCAAGTCTGAGGAAGCTGCAAAGCAAATAGTTCAGATGTGATTTTCAAGGCTATCCTATGAGGACAACAGGCACAATGGACCCACTGGAGGTCTAAGTGAAGCAGGCTAGGAACTTCTCGCAGCATCCGTCCTACCTAACCTAACCTAAAATTTTCGAAATTGGGTAGATATATAATAAATAGAAGAGAAACAAAAATAATTAAATAGGTGCGAACTGCGAATTAATTTTCCAATTTGTACGGTTTTCAAGTGTGCAAATCTTAACACCATTTCGGTACTATGTATGTAAATGTACAGACCGGACTACACATATACAACATACCCCTAAAACAACAATATCATATCCTCCGAAGTACAACAGCCAGCACACAAAATAAATTGCAGCCAAGCACGAACGGAAGACCTGAAAGTGGAAAGTTTCTAATTTTCAAGTAAAAGAGGTAATTTCTCACAAACTTGCCTGCACGCTGTAGAGCTGCCATGATTGCTTACAGAAGAGAAATGAGTGCAAAGTTTTTCGTTTTTCTTTTTTTTTTTTTCAGGCCAAATATTATTACCCCAATTTGCATTTATACATCATTAAAATTATAATTATAATTTTCTCTGGTGAATCTAATTGTTTAAAATGTTTCTCAGTAGTTTTATTTTAATTAGAGAAGTCAAAGTGAAAACTTATGCAGAAGCTAGAATTGGCGGCGGCAAACAAACACAGTTGCGTTGCAGTGTTTAAAAGTCGAATTTTGTAAGTTTTAATGAAGCCCAATCAAAATCAACTGAAATAGCTTCAACATCATTTTAATTAGTGGTTACTATAGAGTCGAAAGTTTTTAGCTACATATTCTCATGTATATACATACTTCGGTTTCTACTAAGAACTTTTGCAACACAAAATAATTTACCATTTTACAGTTTGATTGAAGTAAGGAGTTAGAATAGAACGAAGTGTTAGCAAGAAGAATAGAGGAGAAGAACAGCAATTTGAATCAATCAATTATTGATTGAAGAGGAGTGAATTAGAATCAAGAGCATGACGAATTGGGTAAGATTGAAAAGCATGGAAAAATATTTTGAAATAATATTTTGCGGTCATTGGATTGTAAACGCGCGATGTCTTAAAAAGAGAGTGAAATGAAATGATCATCCAAGGTTCATTGATTGCGTTAAGATGAAGAAATAAAGCAAAGTTTTTGAAAGGCAAAGCAAAAGATTCTCCTCACAATAACTTTCAATCATGAAAATAAAAGAGAAATAATATTAAATTCAAATGAATACATAGTGAATTGATATAGTAGCAGATAAGGTGATAGGTGGTGTAATATATATTATAATAATTATTGTTTGGAAAATATACAGAGTATTCCAATTTGATGGACAAGAATATCTTCTGGATCAGGAGTGGAGCCATACTTTTTTTTGACAGGAGCCAAAAATCATATATAAATTCCACAGTTTCCAGAGCCACAATTACAAAATTAATATTTAATGAATTTACCTGCAAAAGGAAGGAAATATACAATAAAATCGCAATGAAGTTAAAACAAACCAATCAAAACCAGGTTTGCATGGTTTGACAGTCAACATGTGATGGGGATTATTGGCAGTCATTTTTTTTAAATATACTCTACTTAGCATTACGCAGAGTATCCCGTATGTGGTGTTTCTCCCGAAATGATGTAATTTCCCCTCAATCTTAACGACTTCCGAGATAGCGGGACTTGAGGATCTGTGGGTATGTTTTTATATATCACCCGGTAAATGATGAATTAAAATTTGGACCTTTCCAATGGTATATATGCTTTTCTCCTCCTCCTCTCCGTTGTGAGCCTTATAGCTCAACAAAGTTAAAGTTATCCGAAATTTTAATTCGTTTTTTTTAATAACCAGTAAAAGCTTCGCTTTAAAATTACTTATCAAATTCTCTACCCAAAATGTCATCCTTTCTGAGTTTTTTTTTTCACATTTCCAATTCCCAAAAGATAACTGCTACTTTCTGGCATTTATTGAATTTTTTTTAAGAAAAAGTACTAAAATCCTGAAAGGATTATATTTGGAGTACAGAGTGTGATAAATTATTTTAAACTGAATCTTATGGGCTTTTTAAATCCAATATGAAAAGTTAATGTTGATGACCAGTTTTTGTTTTTAATAAAAGTAGTAGTTAAATAAAAAAAAACGAGTAAAAATTCCGAAATTTTGAATTTTTTAAAAGCCATAACTTCAAAGCAGGGAAAGATATTATAGACCATTGGAAAGGTCCAACGATTATTATTATTTAAAATTATCATCATAGGGTGTAACAGGGGTGTGCTGGAGCCGGCTCGCACCGGCTCGCGCGAGCCGGTTGTTAAATTATTACGCGAATAAAAATTCAGATCGTTTTCATATTAGAATAAAAATGGAAAATTAGGTTGCAAGGATTGTACCCAAATAAAAATCTTGGGAATTGAAAGCGAAAAACACGTACATGTTTCGAAAGAATGGATAGTAGGATTGATTGTTCCTAGCGGATTAAAAAAAGAATCTAGACAAGCTTCTCTTCACAAAAAAATTAAAGAGCATTCCCTGTCTCATGCACATCTTGAAATTCAGAAGACCATTAGTAAATGCGAGAAACTAATTTTGCCTACTGTAGTTGACGTTCTAAATTCAGAAAGAATTAATACTGCAATTTAAATTTTTAATACCATTTTTAAATCCAATATGAAAAGTTAATGTTGATGACCAGTTTTTGTTTTTAATAAAAGTAGTAGTTAAATAAAAAAAAACGAGTAAAAATTCCGAAATTTTGAATTTTTTAAAAGCCATAACTTCAAAGCAGGGAAAGATATTATAGACCATTGGAAAGGTCCAACGATTATTATTATTTAAAATTATCATCATAGGGTGTAACAGGGGTGTGCTGGAGCCGGCTCGCACCGGCTCGCGCGAGCCGGTTGTTAAATTATTACGCGAATAAAAATTCAGATCGTTTTCATATTAGAATAAAAATGGAAAATTAGGTTGCAAGGATTGTACCCAAATAAAAATCTTGGGAATTGAAAGCGAAAAACACGTACATGTTTCGAAAGAATGGATAGTAGGATTGATTGTTCCTAGCGGATTAAAAAAAGAATCTAGACAAGCTTCTCTTCACAAAAAAATTAAAGAGCATTCCCTGTCTCATGCACATCTTGAAATTCAGAAGACCATTAGTAAATGCGAGAAACTAATTTTGCCTACTGTAGTTGACGTTCTAAATTCAGAAAGAATTAATACTGCAATTTAAATTTTTAATACCATTATAGTCTTGTAAAGCGTCATCGCCCATTTTAGGTTATAAAAGGCGCTTTAGAATTACAAAAAAAGAAAAAAAAAATGGGATTGATGTTGGAAATTGTTTGCATTCCAGTTTTAGTGCAACACGCATCGCAACACATATACAAACCAAATTAAAGTAACGGTATTTAAAAACATTATCAAATTAAATTCAAAAATTTATATAATAATCGATGAAGCATCGACGTTTTCTGGAAAAAGTACTTTAGTCATATGTTACAATGTGAAATCAAATCTGCAGGTGAACCGGTAATGATATTTGTAGATTTAAAAGAACTGACGTTTACGACGGCAGAAAATATTCCTAAGACGTTAATTGAGTGTTTGGAGAAATATGGTTTTAATAACAATTTTTAAAAAAAAATCTAATAGCATTCTGTTCAGATGGTGCATCGACCATGTTAGGTAAGAGGTCTAAATTGGTTGAAATGTTTTCTAATTTAGTGGTGTGGCATTGTTTAAACCACCGTTTACAGATGATTCTATAAAAGAAATAAATCAGGTCAACCACTTTAAACATTTTTTAGACAAAGTGTATTCGATATATCATCAATCCAATAAGAACCAAACTGAATTGGAAACCGTTGCCATAGAAATGAACATCGAAATAATTAAGATTGGTCACGTGTTAGGTCCTCGGTGAGCAGCTTGCAGCTTAAGATCTGCTACTGTGGTCTGGCGAGCATATCCTGCGCTACACACACATTTGGCCCACTCTGTATGACATTCTGGAATGGAAGATTAACCAATACAAATTTTATTAAAGATTTGGCATTGTGAACAAATAGCCTATGGATGATAACAAAAAGTGCAATAATTTTATAAAACTTTTCGAAATTTTAGATCCTTGCACGTGGCCAATAGATAAAATCGTTTCACCTTGGTTAGAATGGGAAGAAAAAGATTTAAAATTGATATTAACAAATTCCGTGATTCCGTTGATTCAAACTTAGAGTCTAAAAATATTGATGTGTCAAATATAATTTTAAAAGCCAAAAGAATAGCAAACACCATTGCAATTAGTAATGCAAAAGCGGAAAGAGGTTTCAGTTTAATGAATATAATTCTCACAAAATTGAGAACAAGTTTAACAGTCGATCATGTTGCTGATTTAATGACAATTAATTTATTGGGAAAGCCAATAGAGGATTGTAATGCTCCTCCATATGTAAAGTCTTTGATAAACAAACATCATAAATTAGCAACCGAAACAAGAATTAGAAAAAGTGCCCAGAAAGAAGTAGGCATATGGAGCTTATATTAATTCTTATTAAATAAGACGTATACTAATGTACATATACTATCAAAATATTACTTACTTATGTTTATTATAACAAAAATTTTTTTTATACTTTTAATTTTGAGTTTATCTTGTCTTTACTGTATTTTTTAGGATTTTTTTAGGGAGCCGGTTGTTAAATTTTTGGTAGCACACCCCTGGGTGTAACGTTCAGAAGTTATAGGGTGATGTACAAAAATATACCCAAATATCAATGAATAAGGCGTTTCGTATCAGCAGGAACCAATACTCTTCAGTACGACTAGTACCTGCCTGCCACAGACGCCGCCAGAAGAAAAATGCTAAGCAGTCCTCATATACAGGGTGTTTCCTCTATAATGGTCAATAGAGTAGGAGGTGATAGTACTCACTTAGGCAAACAAAAAAATGTGTGGTAGGAGGGGGGGGGGAACCTTGTCAACCGTTTTGTAGTTGCAGGGTAATTAAGGAAAAAAGCTAGTTTTTCACAAAACTTTCTATATCTCAAAAAGTACAGATCATACGGTCACAGTATGCAGAGCTTCATGGCCTTTCCAACGAATGCTCAACCAGCAACGGACTCCTTTCCTCTCAGGAGTTATTGTGGTCTAAGCTAAAAAAGTTGGGTGTTTTTACCTTTTTTCTACTTTGACTTTTTTTATTTAACTGTAAGCTGTAGACTCTCCTCTTTAATTTGACCTATTACATCCTATGTGCTAACTGTATGCGTTAAAGAGTTATTAGCTCACATCCTATTCAGGTCATACCGCAATTAGCCGAATTTTTTTTTTTAAATCACGTGCTTTCAGTCACTAAGGGAGCAAATTATCTTTGAGAATAAGTTTGAGAATAGCTTTGAGAATACTCCGAAACGGTTGATATGGCAGCCCCCCCCCTGCCAACCATACAAAAATTTTTGTTTTTCTAGGTGAGTACTATCACCTCCTACTACTACTACTCTCTGGAGGAAATACCCTGTATAATCTCAGTATAAATTCTGAGTACGAATCATATGAGGCGAAATACTAAGTATTTTTACTTTAGCTCTTCGCTAGGCGGGACTAGCTAAGCTGAGCAAGAGGAAAGTCATGAAGACTTTTACAAAAGAAGTTAACAGTTTTTAAGAAATTGATAGCTATTGCATTGCAAAACCTGCGCAGTTGGCGCACATAGGAATGAATTAGGCGTTTCAACAATTAATTTTTTATTTAGGATCTTCGAAAGAATTTTACTGTTTTTTTTTTATTTTTATTTGTTTAATTTGTAGTTAAAGATTTGGTTAAGAAAGTGGATTTTAAAACTGATGAGTTGTTGGAAATAGTGGGACTTTTCATTTCCAAAGAGGTACTTAGAGCTATTGGTGATTCTGTCTCATTCTAATTCTCCAAATGAATGTAATAAAGGAAGTTGGATGTTTTTGTAAGATGGAATTGTTCAAATTGCTGGAGTTTTTGGACGATAAACATTTCAAAAAAAAAAAAAAAAAACAATCCTTCCACATAGCAAAAGTGAGTTTTACAATTATAAAGGATTTTCAATATCTACTGTAGTCTTTTCATTATAGGTTTACAATAACTTTAGAAGTTTTTGTATATTGAAGTGGAAAATAACGGTTAAATGACAATATCATGCTGTTACAGAAATTCAATTCTAAAAACATCTGTAGAAGATGGAAACGTTTCCTGGATGAGAAATTTTGGTTGGAGATAATAAGTTCCAACATTTGTTTGATTTTTTAATTTCAACCCAAGGGACGAAATATTTTAAGAACCGAACTCAAGACGGCCAACTAAAGATCGATCATAGAAACATTCCTGTCTTAATGAAGTACATCTGTTCCAGATGAGGTAGGCCTTTCAGGTCATCCACCAACCCAAGAGTATCCAGCCTGCACTGGGCAAAGGTCAGGCAAGCACAAAGAAAGTGTTCGGTTGTGTCAGGCTTCTCTTTCAGGCAGGACAGACAATTATGGGATGTCAAGAACTCCCATCTCTGTTAAATGACCGTGAAGCAAGTTATTGCCAGTGACGAAACTGACCACAATATTGCATCGTTTTCTTCTCAACCTCATGTGAAAGGCCGTGAACTTCTTTTTTGGTCCATCAATAAAAAAATTCGTACAGCAGAAAGTGCTCAAGTTCGCCTATCGTTGCTGATGATTTGCACAAACATTTCCTTTGGTTAGAGACCTTATCAGGTGGCAACGACAACTATAGGCTCTGATTCAAGAAAAGCGGAACCAAAGCTGGACCTGGGTAGCGAATCTAAACTCTCATTTCCTATGATTCCCGTGTGAATAGGAACCCATTCTGCTGTCCTAAGCCCAAAATTCGTATCTACAAATTTTCTAAAATTTAGTTGATGGTAGGTTTTGAGTTAGAAGTAGGCACGTTGTTGAGCAATTGCAATAGATCTTAAACTATGTTTTTTTTTGTGACATAATAAAATTACAATTTCCCCGATTCATTACGAATGAAGTGTCCTGAACCAAAACAATTTAACAATTTAATGTTTATTAATTATCAGATACAACTTTTATGCTTAGGACAGCAGCATTATAGAGACATCATCCCCCAGCAAATTTCATGTTATTCGATGGTCACTCAGAGTCTTTAAGGCTAGGTATATTAAATTATAGACTTTCTACAGTTTAGAAACTTTTCGAGAACGCATACGGAATATTAAGTTTACGATTTAGGATTTAATTACGTGCAATTTGGTTTTAATATCAGCTAAGGTCGACGAAGTTGTATGAATTGCATATAATTGGTTAATAAGGACAGATTGGACTAAATATATTGTTACGTGTAATAGAAAAAGGGACATCTATTGGAAATGGATACTTCGCGTGAAATAAGTAATTATAAGTACGAAAATAAAAAACTTTCGGAGAATCGTATCACAGAAAAGGTCAAGCGACATCTATTAAGTACGGACATAAACAACTTTGGGTTCGTAGTATCGATGCTTCTACAATAGAGCTTTCGGGAATGTTCTAGGACAATTTTTAATGTATGAATGTGTGAATTATTTGGATTGCGATAATTAGAAGTACAATATATACTAGCGATAACCAAAGTAGAGTTCATTTGTGATTTTTATGAGTTTGTAACAGTAAATAGTATAGTTAATGATATATAGAACTTGCCAGTTATATCTCAAATATTGTGTTTGAATAATGAACAAAGGCCACACTCGTAACATATGTGTATATGTCAAATGGAAGTGATGATAAAAGGCATTAGTATTGCGACTATAACACCAGGAACACCAGACAACAATTTTTGTTTTGATCTTTCAAAGCTATCAAAAAGATGGAAAACGTCAAAAAATCAGAAAATAACGTTTTCAAATTAAAACCTGGGATTTATGTTATTGTGGGTTTTACAAGCGTAAATAAATATGAAAGTTCAGGATATTCTTGTCGCCTTTTCCAGGATTCTATTAAGATGGGTGGCGCTTCACCAAGTGAGCATCTAGTCAAGCCTAGCTTCTAGTTATTTTACCTCACTATAGAACTGTCTATACGCTCATTGCGTGGGGCTGGAGATATAAGAACCTAATTTCTTCTGTCAATGGCTATTTCATTTCGGTTAACATTTATTTTGAGACTTAAACACCCAAATTTATATTATATTCAAGGGAATCTCACATGTGCTTGGAAATATAATCTCCTCATGCTTAACTCTTATAGTATAGTGAATGATTCCTGCCTGTTCGAAAATGAAAGTAAACTGGAAATTCATTCATTAAATTTGCTTCAACTGTATTTAGTTCATATGCACGCAATGACCTGTAAAAGAAACGTTTTTTGAATAAAAAGATTACTGAATCACAGACAAATGATTTGAGCTCAGAGAAAAAAACTGTTACGTATTTAAAATAGATTGGACAGAAATGGTATTATTTTACAACTTTTTTCACCTAGCATAGTCTAAATTTTAAATGCGAGACCAAAGTACAAGGAATAAATGTTTGGCGTTCAAAATTTCAGCCAAGAATGCATATCAGCACAAGGGTAAGGTAGAAGACTTCATTGTCGGTCCAAGCGTGAGAGAAGCACTCGAGACTTCCAACACACAGAAATCAATGCTTAGTGGTGCATATGTTGTTCTAAATTTGAAATTTAGAAAAGTCGTTTATACCGATTCTTACTGCCCTACTGCCCCAAAATGCATTTTTAACAAGAGCAAATCTTTAAACCAAAGTCACATCTGTGTTCACTTAGCATTTCACAACTTGTTTTCCAGTTGTTTTATATATATGAAAAAAAAAACAAACCACACTAAAGATTACCACCTTAAAAATAATCTCCATCTTGAACTCGACATATGCTTTCAGCAGCGCACGCTCTACTTTCTATGTTAATTGCGATATTTGCGATTATCTCGAGGGTAAAGCTCTTCTATATAATATTTAAAGCAATTGTTATCAAATTGTAAACAATTTATTTACGCCACATTTATGTTTTAATTAAATGAGTGCGTATGAAAAATTTACCATTCTTGCGAAATTTACGTGTATTAAAAGCTTACACAGTTCGTAATTTTGGCGTTATTAGCAAAATCAAATATTGCAAACTGAAAAATACCTACACAAACAAAACAAAATAATAATTTCCTGCAGGCAATTTAAAATTGCTCAATTATCAATCAAAAACCTTGCAGAGCAGAGCTTAAATAAATGCGTCTACATATTGCAACAATTTGGAGCAGTTATACCTATAATTACTGACTTTGCACCATTTTAAACGCTATACAGGAATACCTAATTGCTATTACCGAAGTTATCGAAACTTTTGTAAAATGTTTGAAGACGTGTTCATCATAACTAGGCATAACAAGGCTGCTGAAATGGAATAAACAACAAAAACAAAAATAATTGTGCACTTGGAGTGGTTACAAAAGAGCAACTTTCTATCTTCCTAAACTCTTAAGATATTATCCAGTGAAGCATCACCATACATGATTTCATAGTATTTGTTTGTTACTCCACTATATACAGCTACAGTGTACTATCTATACATATACATCGCGAAGTTAATTTGACTGAGAAAAGCTTGCTTATATCAATTGTAACCATGATGCCTCCTCCTAAGTACTCACTCATGCTGGAGTACTTTACTATTATTTAAAAGCCATTGACTTCTGGTTTTTATACAGAGAATTATAAATGTTTCGATGAAGTCTCTGGTAAAAGATTCAACCTCTACGTTGAATGTGGATAAAGTGTGGCGAATAAATTTTACTCCATCCAAATCGTTGAATTTTCCGAGAGAACACAATAATGTTTCACAGCATGAAATCGCTGTGACTTTTCTGATGAGAAAATGAAAAAACGAATGCCGAAAAGATTTTCGATCACGATTTTCTGTTTCATTGAGATTAATTACGTTTTCAACGATTTTTTTTTTTTAGTTGATCTATGTATGCGCCGCGATGGGAAAATTATGATGGCGAATTTGATTGACCTCCTCTAATTGGGGATTGTAAGATTGTGGCCTTCTTAAAAATGGAAAGGCCAAAAAGGGTAATAGCCTTTGAATAATAGCTGACTGACGCCTTATTGGATAAATTTGTTACTTTCTTTTTCCCATCAGTTATTATTTTGTTTTGTTCAAAAATGAATACCCCCTGCAATACATTTTTTTTTTGATTTTCTGTTATATAACTGCGGCATTTTAAAGTTACATTTATCCTATTATCAGTTATGGATCGGATTTGCTAATTCATTTCTGTTATGATAAATTACTTTGAAATTTTGACGCTTATGTGATACATTTAAAATTTTTAAATTTTATTATGATTAACGCCCTCTATACACGTGTAGGTTAGTTGCACTAATTCAAACCTGGGCCTATTTGCTAATATTGTTTTGTTTGTATGTTGGTAAGAACTAAGAAGTAAATTCAATTTTACATGAATTTTTTTTACATTTAATTGTTGGTAGTGTTTTTGTAGAGTTTGACAGATAAGTTTTAAATTATTGCATTTTATAAGTTTTTATACAAAATTTTCGGTAAATTCAGTATTTATTTTGATTAGTAATGTGAGTTAGGTAAGAATAATTCTGTAAAAACGGGTGAGGGTAATAAATGTCGCATTCTAGCAGCTGGCGGCTGGTGATATTTCAAAGAAAGAATAACCTGAGCTGGCTAGAACTACTACATAAAATAAGAAGGAAAAAATAAATGAGCTTAGAGGATATCCCTAAGTGCTAAGACAATAGATTCCTTGAAAATATTGAAACAAGGAAAAACTACAGGTAACCTAAGGACTGTTAAAGATTTCAGCATCAGGTCTGAGTGCGAGTAAAAATTGAAGGTTAAACTGAAACTTAGTGCCTCTGAGTTGATTATTGAATTTTAAGGTGAGTGATAATTGTGTAGTGCTTAAGAAAATAGCTCAGTAGTACGTTTTCACTAGAACTCAAATTACGTAATTTCGAGCAAAAATTTCGAAATTACGAGACCTTGTTTTCACTATGTTTTTCGTAATTTCGTTGACAGCTCACTGCTATTTTCCTTGTTCATCATAACTATGAACCACGGTCGGCAATTTTGAAACTAATAAAACGTGTTCAAGAAATTTGGAATGCGTTCGTCACAATGTATATAATTTCGATGGTATGGGAATGTGCATATAATTTTGAGCTGATTTTGACGATTTCATCGAAATTACATAATTTCCGACTAGTGTGAATGTCATATAAGTCTAATAGTGGTTGAATTACAGTACGTTTACATTATGCACGTGAATCAGTGTTGGTTTGTGTACGGCACATATGTTGCCCAAAAGGATGAATGTCGCCCAGTTTGGATGTGGGGGTGTATGTTGCCCAGTTTGGACGTGGACCATATATGTTGTCCAAGCGTCCAGTACTTAAATGAGGTATCTACTGGTATCTGCGGGTATGTTGGATGGATATAGATAGAGTGCATGTGAAATTTTAGTAGCATTATTATTTTTGTACTGCCCATCTGCTTTTCTATAGCATTCAAAGGGAGTGATTCTGATCTTTTGTTGCAGCTTAGGCGTATATTTTAGTCATATATTTTGACATTTCACCACAAAATTATCGTACTTTTATATTCACCATATTCATTTTGATTTAACCTATTCATCAACCACAAAATAAACTAAAATGAATTTGAAATGAATAAACGTCAGAATATATGCCTAAAAGTACAATAAATTAGTCAACTGCTTCCGAGGTTGTGAAATAAATTATAAACTATGGTAAAAGGATATTCTACACCAACTTAGAGCAATATAAGTGCTTAAATTCGAAATAATATTTTTAAATTTGTAATGTGAAGTGTCATTTTCAGTTCATTCTACGTCATTGTTGAACTTGTTGAACTAAATAAAAACACAAAAAAGCAGTAGAAAAGTTCATTTTCTTTTGTCGTATATTCTGACATTAAAGTACGACAAAAGATCAGGATTAGGTGTAGAATTTCCATTTACCAGTGTAAAATTTTTGTCACAACCTCTGGGAGCAGTTGACTAATTTATCGTATATTTAGTCGTGTTTTTTAACGTTTGTTCATCGAAAATTCATTATAGTTCATTTTGTATTAGATAATCGTGAAGACACAAAATGAACTGTGTTGAAAAAAAAAAGTAGACAAAATATGTCAAAATTCACGACTAAATAGTACGAAAAAAGATCAGAATCACCCTCCTGGTTTAACAGCAGTGAAGGGTGGCCGGGGGTGATTTTGATCTTTAGTCGTACTTTATGAACTGGTCCGCTAAAGGAGTATTTTTCGAATTTCCGGCATCTTAAATTTATTAAGAGTATACCACTGATGGTAAAAATTTGTGGTAAGCTTGAGATATTATGCACATACACTTAGAATAGTACATATCCCTAGAATTTAGAGGAATATTCCCTACATTTTAGGGGAAAATACCTAAGCTTTGTGGCAACAATTGTGCAAATTTTTTACTGTGTATGTATTTTTTCTTGCATTTTCTCGACTGATAAGTTTTACATTTGGCTGAACTGGAGTGTTATCTTAGGTTATGGTTGCAGGATTTTCTCGAAAAAGAAAATCAAGAGCAGAAGACTTGGATTGGAGCAAGATCTTGAGCAATAAGTAGAACATTTTTGGCAAGTTAATTTTTTTTTGTATGCAGAGATTTGACTAGTTTTGTATTTTTCTTAAAATATAGAGAGAACAGGAAGTGCTGATTACTGTAAAATTCGTGTACATGAGCATGAATTTTCTTAGCGATTTTTGAAGTAGGACAGAATATATTGAGGAAAGAGATATGTATCCTATGAAAAAAGTATGTTCAGCTGTTTGATTTGTTTACGTTTGAAACAGCTGAGAAGCTTCTGAGATTTTTGGTGTAGTGACAGCAAGGAAGAACATTTTCGGTAGGGTATATTTTTAAACATAACAAGTAAAAAAGCTAGAATTGGTCTAGGACCAATTCTTATGATACCCTAGATGAATGCCCGTATTAAATTTCGTATGGTCACCGATCTATTCAAGTATTGATTTTGAAGTTGTTTTTCGCATATATTTCTAGAACGGTTTGTCGCACAAGAAAAATGATTATAACCAATTTAGTATAATAAAAATGTCTTGGACTGATCGTTTTCAAAGTATACGTAAAAAACCGAAATTTTTATATGGCAACACCAAGAAGGAGTTGCCCGATTTAGTCCATTATTGACATTTTATTTGCTAATGTAGTAAAAACATCATGTACGAAATTTCAGCTCTCTACGTCGATGCGTTCTCAGGCAGTGTCCAAATATATAGCGGAAAACAAAATTTTTATATGGCAACCCCTCGAAGGAGTTGCCCGATTTGTCTCATTTTCGAACTTAATTTTACTTTTTTTTAAAGTTCGTGTAGGAAATTTCAGCTCTCTAAGTATACGCGTTCTCGAGTTATCGTGCGCACAGACAGACAGACGGACGGACGGACGGACATGCAAAAATCAAAATAACTTTTAATATTATGAATGGGTGTCCAATCCATTTTGCTCTACCATCATTATTTCGAGGTGTTACAAACGGAATGACAAACTTAGTATACCCCTATGATTTCATCATTGAAAAGGAAAAAACTCCTTCCAAATAAATTTCTTAGAATGTTCCATTATTATTGTTTTATATTAATTGACATGTATTAGAATATACAGCACCAAATTACTCAATTACATCTCCCATTCTTTTCCTACAGATCAAATAACTTTCCTGGGATAAACAGGAAAAATTCAGTATGTAGATATACTTATAGGACTTTATTTCTAGGAGTTATTAGAAATTTTTTATAAGTTATTCCCTAGGATATCCCACAACTATTATATATTGTAACATTCTCAGTATTTTGCAGACAAATGCATACAAGCGGGATGTGCAACACAATTTTGGGATAAACATGGGAAAGTCGTTTTACCCTCTTATAGAATTTAATTTGATATATTCCCGTGATACTCGTGGTTCGCATTGTTCTCTGGTGAAAGCGGTAATCTGTCGCTTGGTGTGATTCCATGTGTCGTTTTTAACAATAAAATATATATTGGATTGGAAGAACTCATATGAGAACTGCATTGTTTAAACCAGCTAAATGCGTGTAGTTATATTATAATTCTATTCGCTTCTACAATTTCTTCTTGTTTTGCCAAAGTTTGCTGGTTGCACATTTCAGAACGTGATTTTGTCGTAGGAATTCCATTTACAAATGCGAAAAATTTTGTATATACTATATGAGTTGTTTATTTTTAAAGACGAAATATTGAAATATTTTAGTGTAAATTCATTTAAAAAAAAAATAATTTTAAAATATTTATAGGATCTAACTATGAACTTTTGTGTGTTTTGAAGTTAAAGATAGTGTAAATTTATTAACCAATTATGTTTACTAAAGAATTCTGAAGAAACTAGAAATACTTACTATACCCAAATGGATTTATTAAACTTTCAAAATAAACGGCTCATAAGTTTTGTGCAAGTGCATACACCTTCGGTATATACTTTTCAGTCATTATTTGTTTTGTTTGTTTTTTCGTGTAAAAAAATACATAGTTACCCAAGACAAAAATTCTACAATCTCGGAAAATCTCAAATAATATCCTCCAGAAAACAAACTATCCGTAAGTCGTCCTAGGTACGCTCACAGAGGGAATTTTACATTATTGAATGCATTAAATGTGCCTATAGGTACAACCACACGAAATTCTGAGAAATATGTGTATATCAAAATTAATTAAGATATTATTTTAAAAGTCAGCATAAATTGTCTTGTAGAAAATTTTAATAAGTGTGCTCACAGGGGTTAAAATGACCCCTTGGTAAGCCAACCTAGGCTTAAAGAGATTAACTGGGTGTTAAATACTTAAACTGGATTGTTTGTTGGTTCTAAGAAAAATTCCAATTTTATTTTAGTGCGTTGTCCAAAGAGAAATTTATTTTTTCTTTAAAATATTAATTAAAAGTTGAAGGTAAGGTAGTGTGTGTGTGTGTGTGTGTCACCCGATGTAGGAAAATTTAATTATTATGAATAGTTTACAAGAATTTTGAAGATATTCAAGAAGATTTAATCTTTCGGGTAATCCTATGTTCTCTCAATTTTTGTTTTAAACTCGTTACCTTAATCGCACTAGGACGATGCAACAACATTAAATATCACATCCAATGTATTTCTCTATTACTAATTTTGAAAATAAATTTTTAAACTTTTACCCGCCATTTTCTTAACTTCTCCTTATATTAATTTTGATTATTATATATACGAGTAAATATAATCAAGAAAGAGTCTACTGTACCCATACTAGCTTCCAGAAAAAATTTTTACCGTCGTGACCTTGAAGATTTTAACATTCCCCTTTCCTCACAAAATAGAACAGCTATGTACATTCGTGTGGAAAATTATAAATGCCAAGATTGGAAGCATCAAAGTATGATGTCCATTCGGCCATTACGAATATTACCGTAAAACGGGGTGATATTGGCAGATTTTGAAAGTTTTTTCGGATAGACTTTCGAAAAATTTAATATATTTTGATGTTACCATAGCATTTGACATCTTGTTTATGTAAGCTATTAAAAAAGAAAAATCTTATCGCTTAAAATTTTAGAAAAAAATGTCCCCCGGGCTTGGGGTGGACTTTGGCAGGTGTATAACTTAAGATGTTTCCATAATTATTAAACATAAAAGCAGGTGAAACTACGAGCAAATAATATATGTAAATCAAAGTAGTTTAGCAATTTGAATAGATTTATTAGAGAAATAAATTAGCAAAGACTCAAAGGTACCTTATGAACAAATTAACTCTCATTTTCACATTTTGCACATTATTAAAACGGATCTTGCTGTCTTCGTGGCAGTATTCGCGTAGCCAACCATGGCAAATGATGTACTGTAGCCAGCCAGTCTATGCCCCTATAAGAGCTCCATTTTATTTTACACAATGTGTACAGGTCAACATTATCACTTTCTAGCACATAGCCACTTGATGCAAAACATCCGCAATCAACGTCTCTTCCTCCTCCTTGTGTATGTACACCACTTAGTCTTTCCACATTTTACTCTCACTGACTTGTAAAATGTCCTTCTTAATATCTTCTTGTGATCCTGTGACGTCATCATCCGTATAGTACATTTTTATGACATCGATCCTTTTCAAAACTGCATCTACTAAATAGCTTGAATTTTCTATTAAACTGATTGCCATTGGCCATCTTCAACCCAACATAAAAATTAATTTTGAAACTACCATTTAAATAAAAAATATCTAACACTTGATTCTTGTCTAATATCAAAAAAACAAAAATTTTATCTAGACAAACTAAAAGAACCCTTGACTGTCTGAAGATAAGACAGAAGCGGCGGCGCCAGATGTATGCACTGTCATGAAGCCTTTTCTCATTTACGCTTCTCGATAAAAAAAAATAAATAAATAGAGGTAAAGAGGAGTTAAGAATATCATCCGGAAGTCAACGCTATTAAGTTGAGAGCATAGACCTGATTAATAAGAAGTCATGACCGCTTCTGTTCATTTTTTTCCCTCCATCATTCTTCTCACAATATTTTTATAGCGCTTCTTTTCCTCATGCTCTGCTCCACTCCATAATCCCTTGGTGAACCCTTTTTCAAACAAGTGCATCCAACTACAGCTGTAAGTAAAGTAATAATTGCATTTGAGTGCAGCTTGAACGATTATTTTTATCCATTTATCTCGAACCATCAATGGTTTCCTCGATATAGTTACATACCTACTCCACATATGAGAGATCAATGGAAATGTTCTTTTCCTGGGTGGGGGATTAAGCCCCACAAGGTTCATTGGACACACTTCATTGATCGAGAAAAGTCTTGGTATTTTATTACATTTCGGCAAGGTTGATGGTGTTAGGCTTTTTTTGTGCAGTTCATACAATTTTTTTTTTCAATCATTTTTGCTGATCTAATCACCAAATTATCGCGTTTCCTAAGAGTTGTAAAATATAAATTTGCCGACTCTAGCACTTAGCGAGTATCCAATTTCAACGCATGTCAATGGTGTTTTTGTGCAAAATTTAATTTCAGTGCACAAAGGTAGTGAGCATCGTCCGGGCATGATTTATGGAAAATCAGTGTATGCGTTGCACTTATGTATACATACATACATATGTACAATTTTTGTCCATATAAAACAAACTATATGTCCGGTGCGGCGGCGCGTTAAACGTAATCACTAAATTGTGGTGAAATTGGAACTTTGAGTGGAGGGAGAGAATTCATTTAACAAAGTCTCCTCCTCCCTCCCCCGTTAACAGGCATAATACAATGCATAACGATTTGCGTTGTTAAGTGCAAGAGAAACTTGACACCCTCAATTTAATAATGCAAGCTCGCGTGCCGCTTTACTGCTTTCTGTCAGCTGGTATCACCTCACCTAAGAGGCTTTTTCCGGTTGTTTCGCCTTCGGATGAAGACCCTTGAGAATGTTTTATCGTTGAATTTGACCTCCCCCTCCCCTCCCCCTATCGCTTTTGAGTTTAGAATTTCATCTGGAAATTTTATAATCAATCGAGCGATTACCGATTTCCTTCCTTTGAGAATGATTTACTAAGGATTTCGTGGATGTGCATGCAACAAATTATCAAGTGCAGATGGAAGTCCTTTAATTTTTCGCTCTATTTTGTACGAAACGGGGAAGTACCTACTTATACACGTGGTATGAATAAATGGGGGGAAATTGGAGAACTCTTATGTATATATGGTACAGTAAAAGGATGTAAAGAGTGTAGTCAATAGGATTACTGAAATGATGAGTGAATAAAAAAAAAAAAACAAATTAGGTTCTTCCGGTTTGTCTTCCCTGGGAGAAAAAAAAAACAATCTTGCATTTTCACGGAATGTCAAAAAAGCATTTTTGGTCTTAAGATGTGAATAAATAATTTTAAAGCCAGTTAATTTCTTACAAGAGATATCTGATGTCATTAAATACATTTTGCAAATGAATTAAAGAAATTTGATGCTGTAAACAAATGTTGAGCACAGTCAGTGTTGGGATATCTTAGGAATTTTTCCATATTATAGGAATATCTGTCCTAAAATTATGGGAAAAATAATATGTAAGGTAACTGCGGCAAATAATGCCCGGAGGGTAATAAGGCCCACATTTAAAAATTCCTACTAAAATGAGCCGCAACAACCTCAAATTTTATGCGCACATGCATTAAGTCGACATGAACGCCGTCGAGGAGGCGTCCGGCAGCTAACGCCGCCATTTTGCTAGTAGCGAACGGTACGTCAGCGAGAGGAGTATGGCGGCTTGGAATTATAATTTTCGCCTAGACAAAATCATAAGTTCCCGTTGTTTAATTGCTATTTCCACATGTAGTAACTTGTTTAGTTTGAACGTTGGGTAATATAGTCGGTATTTATTTTCGCCCAGCATTGTGTTTATTTGATTAATGAGTAATTTTGTAAAATATTGTCATAGATATAATAAGGCTCACTAAAGAAGACCGTGGGCCTTATTACCCTATCTAACCCAAATTCTCAATGAAATTAATGTCTCTAAATAGGATTATGATTGTGACATTATTTTTGTTCCAAATAATGAAGACTGTTTGGATTTACTCTGTTGTATGTTGAGAAATTTATAACTAGAGCTATTAGGGGCCTTATTATCCCCCTACGGGGTAAAAAGGCCCATTTTTATTTTTATTCGAAATTATTAAAAGTAACCGAATTTTGTTGATTTTCTTAGTTTTAGTAAGTTTAAAGGAAATCATTCCGCTGATTAAGATTTTGAAAAAGTTAATTTTTGCTTTGGGCCTTATTATACTGCGGTATGAAGGAAAAGGTTTTATAAAACTGAAATATTTTTTCAAATACTCACTTCTGTTTTAGTTTACTATTTTTTTAATTGTGCAAATAAAAAAAACTTTACGGAAAACTTCTTTTTGTAGTTCTATATCACCAAATACTTGATTTATTGTATTTTCAAATTAGGTGGGTCTTATTTGCCGCAGGTGCCTTACATCCAAAATTCAGAATATACTTCCTTAAAATTGATATACAAAATTGAATTTTCATGCGCGCAAATATGTTAAATTAATTGCGCATGGCCGTAAAATTCAAAGCATTTTCAAATAAAAAAAAAAAGTTTTAAGAACTTTGATGAAAATAAGAAAATAACACAATTGCACAAATTTGCTTTTGCATACATAGATGAAATGATTAAAACTGTGATTAAGGATGAGGGCTTGTATTTAATCTCTGATATATATTTAATTTGCGAATGCACTTTTATAGAAATCTCTTCTATGAATAAAAATTAATTATTAATTTTCAAAAGTTACGTGAACTGTTCCTTTTAGTGTATTTCTTATACTTATGGAAAAAATTGTGGGAATTTGCATAATAATCTGTGGGGAAAAGTTCCCAAAAATTCTCATTTTCGAGGGAATCTTAACAGCATCAGCCTTGCAACACTGGATATAGAATGAAAGTTCTTTAAGAAAAACTTACAGCTATAGGTTGAAGGCTCTTTAAGAAGAAGTTGGACATGTAAATAAATATAGAGTCGAGCTGGGTATTAAATGGGTATATTTTCATGTCCGATCTCATGGAAGAGAATTATAAAAATGACAGAAAATGCGTATTCTCCAGTAAAAGACCGAACTCTAAATTCGTTTGAACTATGGAATAGGAACTGAGCATTCCTCTTACATTTTCTTAATAAACCCTCTATAGACTCATAAGTCTTAACCTTATAAAATTCCGAAGTGCCCATATTTTTTTCAACTTTATTTTTAAAGTTTGTTTAAATTATGCATTCTGACCGACAAAAAAAAAACAAATGAAATAAATATCCAAAATAATTTTTGCATTCTAATTTGATTATAAATTGATCTGTTTCATTTTCGTCCTAGTTTTAAATTTTTTGTGTATTCGCAGCGCTTTGTTTTCATTTTTTTTTTTCAATATTTGAAGTTATTTTTATTATCTTTATTTCGCTAAATATTAAATTTTGTTTGGATTTTTAGTAATTAATAGACCTCCCTCCTTCTTATTGAATTTTGTTTCTGGTCTTCGACTCGTTTTTTTTATATGAAAAGCCACCGATTTATACAGAGCAACTGACATTTCACTGACGAATTCTTCATAAAGTAATTAAGTATTTTCAAATTGGTAATTTTTAGGGTTCCGTACCAAAAGGGTAACAACGGAAACCCTATTACTAAGACTTCGCTTTCCGTCCATCCGTCATCAGGTTGTATCTCATGAATCGTAATAGGTCGACAGTTGAAATTTTCATAGACTGTATATTTCTATTGGCGATATAACAACAAATAAAAAAAATAAAATAAAATTAAAAGGGGCCCCATACAAGAAACGTGATTTTTTCGCCGTTTTTTTCCTCGTTTTATTCTCATTAATTATTATTAACATAAGTAGGCATTTTTTTTTTTAAATGAGAGCATTATTTTTTCACATGACGCCTACTCTCATTTGAGAAAATAAATAAAAATTACATAGTGTTAAATTTTGTACGATGGTACGGAACCCTTCGTGCGCGAGTCCGACTCGCACTTGGCCGGTTATTTAATATATTTTTATTTTGAAAATAAAATATATCATTTAGCAGGAACGGGGAATTCAAGTACAGAGCCGATCAGGAATACGAAAGCTCCACAGGACGAGCAACATAATACAATTGTATATCTATTTCCAGCAAGAAAAAAGAAAATAAACGAAAATGGGAATATATGTATACCGCGCAAAGCTGGCCACTGCTGGTACAACTCTTCAAAATGCAGACCTCGATGAATCTGTTCAGAAAAAAAAAAACGCGGGGATCGGAAGCTTCTTCATAAATTCATAGATTCCTACCAATTTACATAGGCAAAAAAGCAGCGACAGCCAAACGAGATTCAGAATATAGAGCCCGTAAATAAATTTACTTCTCCAGGGCGCTGGAAAAAATATTCTGTAAATATACACGAGAACAATTCAATGTAAATCCTACCAAAAGACAACGAGTATTTGATGCCGCAGTACCTGACGATGTCGACGCGAGCAATGACCAACTGCGATTTCGACAATTAGTTTGGCTGAAAATGGACTAGTCACTGAACAAGAATCATCTGCGATTCAGTATAAAAATTAATCTGCGCATAACCAATATAAAACGTGATTTCTCTCAGCAATAATTTCGGTGCAGTGTTTTGATGAAGGTTGCTCATGAGTCCCCAAGCAAATTCTTATATCAGAATTTTAAAATTTCAATTTCCGGACGGATCAAGTTTGTCATACTTGCCATGTTTCGTTGAAGAATGAATAAATATAAATTAAATATTCAACAGAATCTTCAATCCAAACCAAAATGCACACAACGGACGTTTAGAGAAACTAAATCGGTAGCAACATCACTACTGCGTTAATAATTTTTTGTATTATATTATTTTTTTTTATGCTTTTATTAATACTATGCTTTTGATTTGCAGTTATTGCTTTTTATTTCTGCAAGTTATCTTATTTTTAGCTGCTTATATGTTTATTATCTTTAGTTCTTCTTCTTTTTTTTTTAAATTCCCGTTTGCATTAGTTTAACGGTAGTAACTAAGTGGATTTATTTATTTAATAATGCATTAACTTTATAAATAAATAAATAAAATAAATAAAACAAATGTGACATTTGACAATATTCCTGTGCCCTAGGTTAGGTTAGAGTGGCGGCAACAACATATACGATCTGTCACATTTATAGAATATCTATGGTCCATTGTGATGCCACCTTAGATTCCTCCGATTTAGGAGGTGCGCTGAAACCAGTCACAAGTGTTAATGAACCATTACAGGTTCCCCAACTCCTTGTCCCCAATTCGAAAGAAAAAGTCGTATTCTTCTTCTGAGCTTAGGAAGGTTAGGGCATTGTTGAACGATCTCAACCTCTTCCTTGTCCATACAGCTTCTGCAGTGGTCATTATATGGAGCTTGCATGCGCTCTGCATATTTTCCAACCAGGCAGGGTTCCGTTATAATTGCCGTAAAATTACGCACATTATTCCGTTTCCCCCTCAGTAGTGTGTCAGTCTTCCCAGGACATATCTCGGATCACAACTCTCTTGAGATTACGCATGTGGTCAGTTCTCTTCATCTACAATTTACCATTTAAGCTGGAAGAAGAAGAAGAATCCTCTTCACAGATTCTAGGGGCCGACCTATGGATTCCTCCGCTAGATATATATTCATAGCAGAACCCTTTCTCGCCAGAGCATCAGCTGCCTTGTTTCCAGGTATGCTACTGTGCACAGGCACCGAGCAAAGAATAACACCCAATTTCCCGAGCTCACAGCAACACCTTGTACTAAGCCTGATCTAATGGTGTACTAGTCCAGAGCTCTGATTGCAGTTTGGCAGTCTCTGACAATCTTGATATCTCGATCACTAGATACATCATAGGTTGTTTCCAGCAGACTTGCTGCTTTGCTAATAGCCAGAACCTCTGCTTGGAAGAGACCTGTAAGCGGTACGATTCCTTTATTTGACAGAATACTGAGTACACCCCGGCTCCCACTTTCATATCCATTCTCGAACCGTCTAAGGCACATATATCAGAATAATTTGCCACGCCCCTTCTACTAGGAATGTTAGTTGAAAATGCTTTCCTGTGCCCTAAAAATGAGTTCTTCTTCTTATTTTATTATTTTTTTTTAGGAAAACGTAGCACTAGAATTAAGAAATATCCAAAGAATAATTTCCTTATTCGCCACTGCAGCGCTGATATCAACTAATTATCTTATGAAATGATCATTAACAGATTATAGCTTATATATTATCAATTTGATTGATAACACAGATGAAGCATTAATGGTAATTTTGTTAAAAAATTATCATATCAAGATCTCATATATGTATATAGCGTTTAAGACTTTTTTTTTTTTTTTTTTGAATTACCAATTACTGAAAATTAATGATAGTTTCGTAGCCCACCATTTTACATGAGAAAACCAAAAATTTATGTAGACCCAAATATATGTTGCCAATTAACATAGATGCCAGAAATTCTTTTAACGTTATATGAATAAAATATAAATTCTGGTATATGTCTGACGAAAAAATGGTATGCTGCAGCAGTCGAACAATCTTTAGCTCGTGCATTAGCTAGTTGATAGATTAATCAATCGATGGGGGTCAACTATAATTGACTTAAAGGGAATGGGCAGTTTTACTTAATCATGAAACAAGGCATTCCAGCCCAATTCCCGTTCTTCACATGGCTGTTATTTTAGAAAGCTCCTATACGAAAATATATTGATATGAAAATAACAGTTTAGCATACGATGGATTCCTAAAATAACTGCAACATACATATAATAGTTTTAGTAAAATTACACTAACATTACATTAATTTTTTTTTTTAATTAACGTAAATATATACAAATTTTATAAACCGTTAAAACCGTAAATATATTATTTCCGCTCCAATACAGACCTCAATTTATACAATAATACTTAATAATAATAACAACAACCAAAGATCAATATGACACGCATCATGGATGTGACTGCCATCTTGATCTGGACTGGAACTAATTATATGCGACCAAAGATTGGTACTTATTCCGTGGTAAGTAAATTAAGCGCGTGGTCGGTTGGTGCAATCAATGAGAAAAGATACTTTGGGGCCAACATTTCTTCCAATTAAGGGGAAACCAATCACAAAACGTGACAAATCCGACGTGAAGAATTTTCCAATTACCCGGAAAGAAGGCAAAGAAACTGTGAGTACAGAAGGTAGTACACAAGCGATATAGTATAGGTTAGTACCGTTCAAGAAGGGTTCACATTCTTACAAACCTCTCAAGTATACTATAGTTACTAACTACTCTTCACCTTACTGCCGTAGTATATCTACGTACAACTTTTTGTTATATTATAGTTCGAGTTAAAGCCAGTCAATTTAAATAATTTTCTCATTCAGTAGATGAAAGGTCGGTGAACACTAAACGCTCTGCGCTACGTTACTATATTTTATACAATGACTGCGATAAAAGAAAAGAAAATCAGAAACAAAAGAAAAAAAGTTCTATGGCAATTTAATTGTTGGAATTTCTCGTAATTATAATTTTCTTTTAATTATTATTTACCAGAGCAAAATTGAAAGTAGATAGTATATGAAAACTTGCTGGTAATAAATTTGATTTTTAATTTTTATAAAACTAAGGAACTTACTTGCATTTATTGCGGTGACATCTTTTCTCTGTCTATGCTCATTATGTTTACTAACAGCATTTTACTGAAAAGAAAAAGAAGATGTTTTTGTTTTTTGTAAATAATGAAATTAATTGTAATTATTTATAAATAAATTGAATTAAATTTTTTAAGAGATGTTAAGAGATTCTTTCAATACACAGCTGTAGCAATGTGCGAATTATTGGGAGATATTAAAGGGTTGTTACCGGAAATATGTTGAAAGCACAGACATTTCCTTCAAGGTAATCTTAGGTCTTTCTGGGTGTTGTGTTTAGTAAAAATTTAAAGCGATATTATATCAATCTAAAAGAATTAACATATAATGGAAAAATTTGTAACCAGCCCCCTCTCCTCGAAAAAAGGACCCTCACGCTTGTGAGGATTAGGAATTAGAGATACACGAAGGCAACGAAACGAAAAGAGTACATTTCTAATATAAGTTTTCTATAAGCTTTTATTTACATGTCAGAGTCGTAAATGAGAGCCCTAATATCAAAGGCGGCAATCTCCACTTTTTGACGAAATCGAGTTAGATACATGATATTTTTCGGTTTTTCTCGCTCTATCTAAATATATGGTTTGCGAGTATTGAAAGCGACTTTATCCCATTACAAAACTGAATTAAAACAGAGAGAATCAAATCCGGCAATCTCCATTACGCGCTTAGAATCAGAGTCGGCAATATCCGTTATGGCCAATCAGATGGCTCGCAGCGAAAACAGGTGAAGCAGCTTCAGAGAAAAGAGGAGGTGACAGAAAAACAGCAAAGTGCGAAGGGAAACAAAGCGCTGTCCAAAGATTTATTAATTCGTTTAAAAGCACCGAATCTTATTATTGTTGTTCTTCGTCACGTACTTAGACATTATTTGTTTTCGGATTTGTCTATAGAAGAAATGTCGAAAATGTATAACGATCAGTGTTCTTCAGAAGAAAGAGTTAAGCCGTCATACTTTCGAATGATTTTCAATACGAAGTACAACCTCAGCTTTACTACTCCTCGTACACACGTATGTTCCACATGTATAGAACTTTCTGAGAAGATTAAGAGAATTATAGATGAAGAGGAGAAGAATAACTTAATCATTGAGAAGAAAGTTCATAAGCAAAGAGCAAATGCATTTTTTCTGTTGCTTCAAGAAGATAGGGATAATTTGATAACATTATTTTTCGTTTGCCAGAAGAATCTTATACTCCCTAAGGTCCCAGATCAAACTGCTTACTACTCAAGACAACTGTATCTGTACAATTTCACCATTGTTCAGGGGACATCTACATCTAAACTTACCAAGCAAAATGTTTTTTCCTATTATTGGACAGAGAACTAATTTGGGAAAGGTTCCAATGACGTTGCTTCCGCTGTATTTGACAGGCTAACTAAAATCGAGTTTGATCCTACCGTAACTGTAGTCAGGCTGGTGGCAGATGGTTGCAGTGGGCAAAACAAGAATACAACACTCATTGGAATGTGCTGCAAATGGCTTTCGGAGGAAGCGCCAGAACATATTCAGAATATTGAAGTGATTTTTCCAGTAGTTGCCCATTCATTTCTTCCTGCTGATAGGGTTTTCGGTAATATTGAGAAGGGGATCAAAAAGTTAGAGGTTATAACGCAGCCAGAAACCTATATAGAGCCATTTTCCAAAAATGGGACGGTTATCGATTTGGGACAAAATTGCAACGTATTTAATTGGAAAGAAACCATCTCGGATCTATTGAAACCTACAGGAACATGGAATTTTTCTTTCAGGAATACAAAACGGTTTTTGTTAAAGAAATTTAAAACTGGAAATGTTTTCATTAGAGGTGAATTATATTACAAAAATGATTTACAAACCTTTAAAAGTGTCTTAAGGAAGGGAAAAAGTCTTCACATGATCGACCCTGCTATTATAAAAGGTGGTTCCCAACAAGTCAATACGCTGAGGCTTAAAGATGTTGACAAACTTCTTACAAAACACTTTGGGGCTACTTGGAGATCCCTGGAAGAACTCAGTTTTTATGCAACTATTCTCTCTAATAGTTTAATATAAAAAAAATATACTTGCGAACATTAATAAAAACAAATTACATTTCATTTTAGAAAAATACATAAAAGTTGATTGAACGAAATGCAAAAGCGTTAATTTATGTCAAAATTTACAAACCAAAAACTAAAATTGTATAATAAGAAATCATATTTGGAAAATTAATTTTTAAGCTCTTTTTCCAAATGAAATTCCTTAAAGTATGCTGGCTCTTGGAAATGCACAAATATACGTTGCATTTTTCACAGCGATTATGTGTACGACTATTACAGGATGGCAGGCATAGCCGCTTTAAGTCACCAGTGATTGTGCAGTGATTAAAACGGTCTGGTCTAATATTATCAGCGGAAGCGAAGAGTAACTATTCGTGCTCGAACTTTCAGTAAATTTATCTGAACCTTTGAGTTTATCTGATCCTGCTGGACTTTTCTCTACTTTTGGAGAAGCTGCCACTAGAAACACTTACGTAAGTCCTAGAAGAAACTGCAGAAGATCGGTATATTTTTCTTCTTTGTCTTTTCGATACTTAATCCAGGAGTACACAACAGCTAAATCGAGGAAGTGAAGCGCCGTTTTCATTAAAATAAAGAAATGGACTTTTTTTTTTATTTTAACCATGTCCGGTAGCATTCCATGTCAACGCCTCCAATATGTTTATTGTATTGTCTAATTATTTGTAGACATGGTATGTTCATAATTGTCTTTCTACTGATAAGAGCACTGTTCTCTTGTTATGGTCGTAGCTATTGCATATAGCAATATGCTACTTGTAAAATTCTGATGCATGTACGCTGGCCTTAAAGTAAAACGTAGACTGAACGCACCCGACCGAGAGTGCTTCCTCAAGCTCGTGTGACATGTCGGTGGGAAAAGGAGAAGAAGAAGACAACCTTTTCTGCTTTGTCAAAACGTGAAAGGCAAAAGACGTCCAACCTGGAATCCACGAGAAAATACTCCTTAACATCGGCTAAAAATTTAACGCCACACGTAAGTTTAGACATTCTTCTTATTATTCCTGATAACAAAATTTCAAGGAATAAAATATTTTTAGGAACCACGAATTAAGCCGCCACCTCCTTTCCATCCAGCCAAAAAGGTATTCCGACATTGCAGGCTTAATTGCGGGAATACAGATCTGCAAGGTAAATCGCAGTATCATAAGGCTGCCATATAGCTGCAAGTAATTTCAAGGTAAATTGCAGTATCATAAGGCTGCAATATAGCTGCAAGTAATTTGCCGATGGACTTAACTGCCGGTTACTGGGCATTGCGTGGAGCAAATCTCATGGTCATCGGAGCTACAAACATAATTTTGTTGCAATTATAAAGAATTCACAAAGAAACGGCCACAACATAAACATGTCAATACGTTGACTCTTGCATATGAAAACAAAACAAAAAGGTACGCCACATTATGAAGTTCACCTTTAAACCCTTCCAGTCAACTGTTTCGCAGATCGTTTTTGGTACGTACACAAGTAAAATAGATCATAATATACAATTATAAAAGAAAAAGATAGGAGTTAAAATTGGTTTTATCGTCAATGAAATAAGTAAATAAATGCAGAACGTAAGGTAGAACGTAAACCAGTGAGACAAGGTTTGTAGGTTATAGATGCTCTAAAATTTTATTAGTTAGTTGTTAAGATAATTAGTTGGAAATTCAGCATTGATCAAGTTACAAATATTGCTTTGTATCCAGCTGAAAAGTTAATTTTTCCTACTGTAACGGACATGTAGGTAGGGTATATTAACCTGCCTAAATTTATTATTCGTTTTTTTTTTGTAATGCTACCAAAAAGCACAAAGGTCCACCACTGCTTTTGACCCAGAGAGTTTTCGAACGTAATTGATAAGGACTACTTAGTGAGGAGATATAGATCTGTGTAGGAAAAATAGGGCTGCGTGAAAAAGAGAACAGGTACAAGCTTGAATACTAAGCTACCGTAGGCAACACAGTAATTCAACCTTTTTGGTTAATGTTTTTCTATTTTCTATCGCATTATTTCCCCCGAGTACTCGAACTTTTACCAAAAATTACAAATTCATAACCTTTTGGGTTGCTAGCAGAAAAAGAAAAAGAAAACAAAAGAAAAAAACGAACAATTTTAATTTATTTATAAGATTTACATGAAAAGGAAAACATAACATTTCAGCGTCACATAAGCCCGTTTTACAGTGGTATTCAATGCAGATATTCCACTCTTCACATAATTTAAGAAAAATTGTCATTACTACAAGGAAGTCTTAAGAAATTTATTTGTTATTTTGTAAACAAAGCATTTACAGCTAATACTGGTAGGGATTAAGGTACTAGTAGTTTTAGCTTTAGAAAACTAGATTTTATTTTATTACTCGAAGAGTAGGTAGCGAAGAAATTATGATATTTCATCTGTCAAAGAACGTAGCAATTAAAGGAATAAAGGAACAATTATAACGTCACAATGATGCGCTGAGGGTCTTTATTTCTTCCTCCGCTTTCCTGGAGCCCTCTCATATGAAGGTCGTCTAGGCTCGCCTAGTCTCTCTCTATTTAACAGGTCAAGAAGGGACTTTGGACAATTGTGCCACCCAAAGTCAATGGGAGGATGGGGCTTGGCAAGGAAGGCAGACCATCTGCGCCTTCCACCAAAATACAGGTAAGTGACGTAAGGGTCCCTTCAGGACCAAGTGTGTGCTAGCTGTTCTTTGATTGAAGGCACGATATTTCTTTTTGTATATGGTTGGTAGCAGCGGCAGGTTGTTTTGTGGAACCCACCACACTCTCCGCCAATAGTCGAGGTGGACTAGCGTGCCGCCCTGTATACAACGCTGTTATCGGGTGATCTGTCAGCTCATGCTGGCAGTGTGGACTTAACGTCCGAAGTACATCACTCGCAACTTAATTCCATAACACTCTATAGACAAAAATTCGATATAGCGTTTGTTCGTTATATAGAGGTTCCGCTGTATTTATAAATCGACAAATCACACAAGAATTAGAAATTAATTATAGTTTTTATGACAGATATTACAATCTAATTTTCTAAATTTTCAATTTAAAATTTGTGATGTTTGTCAATTAACAATAATTTGTACACCGAAAATGAGTATTATACGTCTACCGATGTAAGACAAGAAAATTAAAAATTTGGCGCCATATCCGCAGAAATCACCTCAGGCAAGTTTTGACCTGTGCTATTAATGTAAGCATTTATTTGCTTAATTAGTTCAAAACCAGGATTTTTGACAAGAACAGAGTCTAACTTATTTTAGATTTTTACCGAAAATGATATGTCCGGAATTTAGATTCGATCCAACATTTTTTTTTGTATGATTGCAGCAATTGAGTTAAAAAGAGGAAGGTTTTTGGTTTCTAGCTTTTTAAACACGTTGGGTATTTTACATCTTTCTCGCCTACTATCTAACGCATTTGCCGAATTATGCACAATAATCCGATATCTAATCATCAAACTTGTTTAAATCTAATTAATTTTGTAGCAGTGGCGGATACAACTAGGAAGCTGGGCCTGGAAATCATTCAGAAGTGGCAGTACTAAACACGATAAAGAAAAATTCATAAAAGCGCATAGGAAAAGACCAGAAAACAGCCGATGTTAGAACAGCAGACGACTAATTTGTTGTTTTTTCCTGTAAAATTGCGTTGGACGTCTATTTCGTTTTATACATTCTATTCGATTTAATAAAGCACATAGACTTTAGTTTAGGATCCCTGCACTTTTACAAGCGAGAATTATAATTAGAGTGATGAGTGGAGTCTCTAGGAACTTTGGTTGAACATTTTTTACGCTCTAAAAAAGTACATGTGATGGTGGAATCAATAAATATTTTATATGTCCTCTTTTGAACTCGCGATACTGCTGGAATTTGTTAATCCTAATTACAGAATCTTGCATAACGTTATCGATGCGGAGAAGAAAGGAGTTCGGTAAAGAATGTCTAAAACGGTTGATTAATTACCTGCCTGAAGTTCGATAAAAGTCAGTACATAATATGAACAATAGAAGTACGGACCACTCAGCCACATGTATTTACTTCTCACGTATATTTACCTTTTTCTCATATCTACGGAGGACCCAGTTCCCATACGCCCATCTAGCAAATAATCTTACCTTTGGACGGAAGACGCAATTTCTACGAACTTATTTAGTTTTAGGATTTTTTTTTTTGTATTGTAAATTAGATATAAATTTTCATTCTTTCGACTTCTCAATAATATCATATACATAAGTCGTAATTAGAAGGTATCACCAATAACCATATTCAACTTGAAATATGAAGTCCCAAGAGAATTTAGATACATAGATATAAGCTTACATAAATCTTTGTCAAAATATTGCTCTCCCTAAGCCATCTAGCCATACAAGAAAAATAATTTGCATAGAGTCATTAATACCCATGAGTTCAAGATTCCTCAACCAATCAATTAACAATAAAGCAAAACCAAAATTATTAATTAAACACAACGATAATAATAAAATAAAATGAAAGTGTCAAAAGGGCAAAATGAGCCACATAATTGGAACCTACAAAATTTTGATGAGTTCCACTTCACCGTAAAGTAAACCACAACTTTTAATTGGACAAAAATAAAAATCGATACTATTAAATTAAATGATTATTAATTCAATTCAATATATTTAAAATATTATTATTAATTTATAAAATGGGCAAAACTGATTTCTAATTAGACACAGTGAAAACATGACCTAATTAAAGTGAACGATTCTTCGTCATTAAAAAACTATTTCGAAAATCATTGATGCATTCCCTCAAGGGGATGTGCGAAAATAATGGTTCTTTTACGAAATAAGTGATCAAGAAATGAATAAGAGAGATCTCTTTCGTCGTTGTGTTAGACAGTAAAGAGGAACGTGGATAAAAGTGGAAAAAAGATCTAATATTGAAGTACATGCAAAAAAAAAAATTAAAAAACCAGCGGAGAATATTTTTTTTTATCTAGTCGCAACGTGGCAGGAAGAGCCATGGAGTGGGTGAAAGATGAGTATATTTTAGTACAAAATAGATATTCCATTTTTTTATATATTACCCCCCCCCCCCCCCCAAATGAATTTTGTTTCCACCACTCTGTAGGCTGTAGGCATATTGTATTGTTAACCATTGCAATCAATGGAAAATAATCTTTTGATTCAAGGTTTATTGACACTATGCTGAAAACAATTTCGAATCGTTTCATTTTCAAAAGATATGGGTTTTCGAAATTTTCCCCAAAAATATCGAAATTCTTACTAAAATTCATGTATATAGTAAAACAACTGGTCAAATATTACTAAAAATATTTGTCTTTCTATAATACGCTCTTTTATCAATTTTCCTTCACAAAAATTTTCACACTTTAATTTATGAGTTTTATCTGACAACATTGTGAAGAAAATGCAGCTTTCACCAGCATTTAATATGTTTATTCTGAGAGACCACACTAGTTTAGTGAAATTGACTCTCTACATACTCTTTTCAAATAAATATTATGCCTTTTTCGTACCTGTCCAGTAGAGCTGGGCAAGTACAAAAAAAACGTCATTAAAAACAAGTACAAGTACCGCATGTATGAAAAGTACTTGTCACTAAGTACTAAGTCTATAAAAAGTACTGAGTACTTTTTAAAGTACTTTTTTAGAATCTTTGTACGTTGGCAGTAATATAATCAAGTTTATAGAGTTTAGTTAGTAGATATTAATAAATAAATACCTTTTGAAAACTATAATATAGTAAGCAGTGGTTACTATATACTATATTACTATATAGTTTTCAAAAGGTATTTATTTATTAATAGCCACTGGCGCTGCACGTAAAATAAAACGTTTACTTCTTATTGCTACACTCATAAAAACTGTTAGAAGTCCAGGCGCCCGTTGTCGTCTCCAACAAAGCATAAAAATTCTAAGGAAAAAATTGGGGCCTTCCGCACATCAGGTCGAGGCATCGTTAATTTTATATTGGAGCTAAGCATTGCCGGCTTACGCTTGGTTACGTCATCAAGTTTAGGCATCGTCGATTTTATATTGCCCAGTTTTGTTTGTATGTTATTAGTTTGTCTAGGGTTCTGCTTTGACACGCTGGTGCGACACATGCTTTGACAGTTTTTTACGTGCTTTAAAACTCAACAAAAAAGGAGCTGTGCAAAAGATTGTGTTTGTTTTCCTGCGAAGTGTTAGATATTTTTTTGTATGTAGGTACATACTTAATAAACTCAAAATACTTAAGTAAAATCTTGGTACTTAAGTACAATACTAAGTCTTAAGTACAAGTAAATAGAAGCAAGTATTTATGTTCAAGTACTAAGTAGGGCATTTCAAAAGTATTAAGTAATAAGTCTTAAGTAACGAAAATGTACTTTAAGTAGTACGTAAGTCTTTTTTTACTTAATTACTGCCCAGCTCTTCTGTCCAGCTACCCAAAAATAAAAATGTCTTCTTCCTACAGATAGCTTCCAAATCTAATATGGTACGAGCTCTGGTTAGCATTTCAACGAAGAAACAAAATATTCATATGCTTTAGGTAAAACGGCTACAACTCAACAGAAACTTTTTCATCACACTAACAGCATCAGACTAAATAAAAAGAGCTGGCGTAGTAAGAGGATTTAGTTAACAGTCAGGAGGATGGACTTAAACTGATCGAGGGTCTGGTAACGCGCATAAAGATTATCTGGGAATATCTCGGTTAGCTTGGTAAACATAACGACGTTTATCGTATGTATATTTGTCGACCATCGCAGCAACGAGATTTCAGATGCATTAGCAAAAGAAGGATCGAAAACTGCTTCTCTGGGCTCGGAATCGATAATTGGAATTTATACTACATTGGTAAAAGTTTGAATAATTTCTTACATGGTATTGATCTATTGAGAGAGATGATTCAGTTCATCAACTAAATAAAATAATATATAAATAAAATAAAATTACCAAGAGAAGAACTGCAAAATACCTACTAATAGGGCTCTAATTACAAGCACAATATATGTGGTTAATAAGTATGCCCTCAAGGAGAAATGTGTCCATATCGGGAGATTTAAGTTTTAAAGGCTTTACGAAATTTCACGCTACGACCGAGTGTTTTATAGGTGATGGTGTGCAATTTAGAAATCAAACTCGATATTTAATCTAAGTAACATCGATAAAAGTAGAGATAGAATTACAGAAATAAAAAAAAAACTGAGGTCAGTATTTTAAGGTATCAACGAATCTACATATCAGTACTTATTTGGACAATATCCAATTGAACCTATTATCCTACTACTGCCTATATGTAAAAATTACTTTTAAGCAGTAAATATTTCAAATATTTGAAAGTCAGTTTTTAATGTGCGGGATAAAGTATAGAGCCTTGCGGTACACCAATATTGAAATGGTGTTTTCCAAGATGTAGTTTTCATTACTAGAATGGAATCGAAACGAGTTTTTATTATGAATATCAAGCTGGTTAAATTTTTTAGAGCGGGCCTTGAGATAGTAGATATGTATTTTAAAAACATGTATCTGGAATAGTTATCTGTGTACTGAAGAAATATGTGAAATAAGAAAACTGACCTACTAGAGTATTTTTTCTGTCTTTAAGCAAAACCTTCTTTGAGCATTAGACACTATCAGCACTATAAAGCCTTCATAAAGTTTGCTTGTTCACAGGAATCATTAAGAATGTTGAGCTTGTGCACACCATTCTTATCCTTAACAGACCGTGAGTCATGCTTTCTTAGTTCGTAGGTAGGCAATATAAAGCTGTGGTTGGCATCCTAATTGGTCATATTGTAGTTCAGCCTTCGCCAAATAGATGGCGTACTATTCTGTTGAAAACCATACATATCTTACCGAGATCTACTGCCATTGTTAGGATACAAAGCAGAACTACAGTATATCAGGGCATCTTGGTCTCTGTATTAAGGTTCTGCTTCCTTTGCAATAATTTAAAGAGTATGATTTTGAGTGTTGACTTCTTTAAAACAATAAAAAAACACCAAACCTAAAGTCTTATATCACAGCATTTGAGTATAAATTTATGCAATTCTACACTTTTCTTAAAAAAAAAAAGCTAAATAACTAAAAAATCGCAGTCCCCTAATACAATAGCGCCATAAAAATTGTAAAATAATACAAAAATACATTTCTCTACTGGGCACATATTATTTTTTGTGTGAACAAAAGAAACTGCGCAAAAAGGTAACGATAGTTAACTGGCTTTTAATTTGTAAAAACTTGCTGAAACGGTAAAAGTAAAGAAAGATGCGACAACAAAAACTCCACTTTAGTAACTGTGGCATGGTTCTCTTAAAAGTTGTCAAGAAGAAATGGGTTATAGTTAGTGCATACGAATTCTTGTTCTAACTATGTATGTACATATATACAACGAGCACATAGCAATTGCAGCCAAAGCGAAAGCCGCAAGAACCCAGAGTACCATATATGTAATGTTGGGTGTGTCAAGTTGTCTGTTTTCAATCAGCTTCCGCTTGTAAGTTGCACATGTCAACATAATATGCTGAGTGAATGGTGGAGGTATAGTGGTGGTATCTTCCCTATCCAAGAGAAGGTACCATATAGACATCGAAGTCTTAAGCTATAGTCGTATAAGGAAAAGATGAAACTGATAAAAGCCACTTTCGTGCACTGAAGAAGCAGTAAGCAGAAAGCAGAAACCTTTGAGGAAAACAAAACGTCATCATAATGAATCATGAGCCGCAGAAGAATAATGTGGATCAAGTGGATACTAAAAATGTTGAGATGCATAGTTGACTGCCTCCATAAGTACCATGACCAACATCATCGTCAATGTAATCTCAAACTATAGCAGCAGCCGATACTAGATTCTTGACCAGGCCACCAGGTCAGCAGAAATCCGCTACCAAAAACAGATTTTAAATTAACAAGTTGCTGCAGTGCTGTGCACAGTGCTTGCTCCAAGAATATTGTTTTCTTAATTTGGTCTTACGTAACAAACAGACAAACACTCTTGGAGGAAGTCACCTTTTACTCCGAGAAGGTTATTATTACTGTAGTGGTGGTCATGTCCAATATTTTTTGATTCTAGTTTGTTTTTATCAAACTGGTCTCATCACACATCTTGTCAGAATTTCAGATCAGGGACTAAGAGGTGGAAAGATTCCAATTCAACTGGTGGTGACTTAACATCTAGCAAAACTTATTATGCAAAATAGCGGGGGCAACTTGTTGTGTTATGGTGGAGCAGCAAAGTCTGATTTAAAGCGCCAGTGGAATTAGATGCAGAACATGCTTCACTCACTGCCGCCAAGCAGGCGTTTTCTTTTTCTATATTAGCACTTAAGCTATTTACGCCTTCGAATTTTTCAATATGGTCACCACAAGGTGGGCAAAACGTTAACTTTTTATTTTCTTTTTCTTGGTGTTTAAAACTTTTTCTGCGCATCTAAAGCTAGTAGGTATATGTACATAGGTGTGTATAGGTTGATGACCGTCAATCATTCAATGTTGGTTCATTTCATGAATTTGGAAGGTTCATTAGAATTTCAAATAAAATCTAGCAAACGCGTTAATTTTCTTCTCATGTTTTTTCCATGAAGTAGTTCAAATTGCTGTGTCGAGTCTTCTTTGTAGAAGGAAGGTACCCAAAATTCTGACTTTAGACAGGCGTTATTTAATGACTTCTCTTAGATATACACACATAATTAGCATATCCAAGTCGGTTAAATTGTAACAAGACTCATAACTCAATTAACTAATTACTTTTCGTTGTATTATTATTTTATGAACTGCAATTTCCATTGAGATTGGTTGGTATGAGTCTTTTTTTTTGTTTTTATGAATAGTTTAAAAACTTATGTAGAAATAGAAAATTTTATTTTATTTCTTTAGCAGGTTATCTGTCATTATCCAATGTATACCTCTAAGAGCCGAAAGTGATGAACTTTTGTCAGGGACTAAAATAAGTCATTCTCATATCAACTCACTCCACCATCTCTAACATACAAAATCATGTTACAAGGCATAATAATATGTATCCAAAGGCAGACAATAGTATATCCACGTTATAGTTAAACATCGCTGACAGATTAGACTGTGTTCGTACGGTCACATGTCATATGTTATAATATGTAAGTCGGCATGAATACACTGAAGCCCTAGATACAATGAGCGCCATGCGCGTTTGAATCAATGGTTTTCATATATTAGCTAGAGCCAATGTAAGCCACGCTACTTTGGGGCCCCGCAAAGTTTGATCAAACTTTAAACTTTACTACGCGTTGTTTTTTTCTACGTTTGTTCCTTGTTTCATTTTGAGAAAATAAATGAAATTACTGAAAAGTTCGAAATAAAAAATTTCACTTTTTTAATAATAGTTTTTTAATAAACTTTAAGGGCAAGAATACTTGTTTTAATTATCATACATACTTAATTTTTTTTTATTCATTTTTAAATAATTTTCACGATTTCACAGAAATAATCAACACACCTCAGATAATTCGAGCTGTCAAGTATAAAAATATGCGCGGCTCTCATACACCACAAAGCGGCACCGTGAAAAAACCGGTGGCGCTCATTGTATCTAGGGTTTGAAACAGTAGGTCTGTTCACGTACTCGAATTTATGTGAATGCATTATAACATTTTCACCCAAAAGCACTCAAACTCTGTTCATGTACTCAGAAAATGGGGGAAAATGTGTAGACGTCACACTTCCCCTTCAATAAAGTTTTAGCCCAAATCCAACCAAGGAAAACTCGGGGTAACTATGTAAAAACTATCAAAATAAATAAAATTTAAAATCGAGAATTGTCAGAAATTTTAACTGTCAAGGGAAAAATGGAAAAGGTGGCAGAATTTGAAACTGACGTGCACTGTTCGCCCAGGTCGTATCAAAATCTACAAAATAGTAAGTAAAATGAATAGAAATGTTATGTGTGGCATTTTATTTTCAAATTAAAGTTGTTGGCTTGACAGTTTGTAGTTGTTACTTTGGCTTTCTGCTCTAGAGCACACAAAAGTGGGTCATGTACTTTCCAAATTTGATAGCTTGCACTTCAGACCATTTTCACACAAAATAGTCCAAGAACGAAAACATCCGAGAAGTACGTGAACAGACCTAGTTATACTCCAATAGCGTGTAAAACGGAATATATGGCATTTGAACGAAATTCAAGTCACAGTTTTTCCTGGTTTCTTTTCCGCTTAAAAGCCACTATGTAAAGGACAAATTGGTGTAACTGCACCAAGACGGTTAGGATCTTTTTCGATATGGGGAAGTTTGGAGGTGTCGTCAAATCCGATGTCGGCTGGTCGATTAGATGTACTTGGTCCAGGCCCAAGGTCGTCTTCAACTTTTGTTAAAATTTGATTATTGTCTTGTGCGTAATATTGACCAAGTGGAAATGTCTTTTTCTTATATGACATACTGGGATATTGCACACCAAATAAACTTTCCACATTATATTTAGCACTAAGTGCTAAAATTCCAATCAGATCAACAACACGTCTGTTTACTTTGAAATCCCTAACGAAACTGGCAATGGCTTTTTTATCAGTTTCACTAATATCAATATCATGAATGTATGCGATAAAATCCGTCGAATTTACTACTTCTTCTTAACTATAAACATCTTTACCAGACCCTAAATAATTATATCCTGGCCATGTATTGTCTCTATTAGACATTATGCAAGACTATTCGATCTCGTTACGGTAAAGTTTATAGCATCCCAACGACGCCGACGATGGCAATCAAGTGGGAAACATCGGCCAGCGATCGCCCCGAAGGGGCATGACCATGCTTTGCTTGGCTGAACGGAAGGGACGTCACGGCGTAAATGTCCAAAAGCTTGTTAAGCATAGCTTGTAGTCTATATATATACCATCATCACAATATGATAACCGTTCGAAAATCACAAAGAAATTCCTAAGGCCCCCCCCCCATTAACTGTCAGATTAGATGCCAAAGAGTTCTTCGGATATCGCTTTTGAAAACACTGATTTAATGTACATATTGTCAAATAGAATAATTATAATTTTTTTCCTAGTTTCTTGTCCGATTACGGTCTATTTTCAGCAGAGCTCGGAAATACTTAAGTAATAAAGTACGCTACTACTTTCTTAAAGTAAACATTTTCATTACTTAAGATTTTTGAAATTCCCTACTTATTACTTGCTTCTATTTATATGTACTTAAGTTGTACCAGGATTTTTACTTAAGTATGTCTGAGCCTATTATGTACATATCTACATATAAAAAAAATATATCTAACTCTTCCTACAAAAGCAAATAGAATCTCTTGCGCAGCTCATTTTTTTCATTGCATTGCACTTTCATTTCAAACGATTCTAATAAAGCTGAATAACCTTACGAAAGGAATGCTCAACTAACTTGCAACTTGTGTCGCCACCAAAATATTTTTCACATGCAGCTAACGAGAAATTTTGTACCTTTAATTTTATAAGTGTCTTCACTAGGACCACCTAGTATCACACTGCACATTAAAATTTCTCTCAAAATTCCACTTCTATAGCAAAGACATGCAGAGAACTTTCAAGGCGTGTGCCGCGCCCCCGCGTCAAAGTAGAACATTTTTCGAAAGTGCAACGAAATTGATCAAAACTCGATTAAATATAAGCTGCGCAACAGATTCTGTTTGCTTTCTTCTTACGAAAGAGTTAAAAGTAGTCTTTGCTATTTTAGAATCGTTTGGGTTCTGGTAGAAAATTCTGTTTAGTTTTTATGCCTTATATACTCTACGTGGAGCGCTGGTGGTTACTATATATTATAGTTTTCAAGAAGTATACTTATCCTAATCTTATATTACTACTAACTAAACTCTTAACTTTCATTATATTACTACCAACGTACAAGGATTGTAAAATATACTTTAAAAAGTACACAATACTTTTTAGTAGTATCAGTATTTAGTTACAAGTACTTTCTATACATGCGGTACTTATACTTACGCTGAAGTATTCAGATTTTCAGTACTTGTACTTGTACTTAAGTACCTTCTTCTGATACTTGCCCAGCTTTGATTTTCAGTACCATTTCTTTACATTTCCTTAAGAATTTTATTATTTCCAGCGCACCTCTATATCAATGCAAACACTTTTCACCTGAAGTGAACTAACTGGACCGTCCTGACCGGCTTTATTTCGCCCTTAATAATTTCAGCACATCGATGCAGAAGTGATTCCGAAAAATTTTTACCTTACGTTCGTTTCTGCATCGGTTTCAAACTTTAAAATTATTATATTATTAAATTCGGTGTAGACCTAACAACTTCTGACTTGGTTCATTGCCTTTGAAGTTGTAATGAACAAGTAAAAAAGCTAGAATTGGTCTAAGACCAATTCTTATGATACCCTAAGATGAATGCCCGTATTAAATTTCGTATGGTCACCGATCTATTCAAGTATTGATTTTGATGTTGTTTTTCGCATATATTTCTAGAGCAGTTTGTCGCACAGAAAAAATGGTTATAATCAATTTTATAGGATTTCATATTCTGTAAAAGTTTTTAGTACAATAAAAATGTCTTGGACTGATCGTTTTCAAAGTATACGTAAAAAACCGAAATTTTTATATGGCAACACCAAGAAGGAGTTGTCCGATTTAGTCCATTTTTGACATTTTATTTGCTAATGTAGTAAAAACATCATGTACGAAATTTCAGCTCTCTACGTCGATGCGTTCTCAGTCAGTGTCCAAATATATAGCGGAAAACGAAATTTTTATATGGCAACCCCTCGAAGGAATTGCCCGATTTGTCTCATTTTCGAACTTAATTTTACTTTTTTTTTTTAAAGTCCGTGTACAAAATTTCAGCTCTCTAAGTATACGCGTTCTCGAGTTATCGTGCGCACAGACGGACGGACGGACGGACAGACGGACGGACATGCAAAAATCGAAATAACTTTTAATATTATGAATGGGTGTCCAATCCATTTTGCTCTACCATCAATATTTCGAGGTGTTACAAACGTAATGACAAACTTAGTATACCCCTATGATTTCATCTAGGGTATAAAAACAAAATTGACAATAAAGTGAAAAAATTATTCTCTAGCTATCATAAAGAAATATTTCGATAATGGCTCCATATTGTAATTTAGTTATTTAGTTTATCTGAAGAGCCATTTCTTGTCCAGGTCATCCAGGGTGTGAAACACACTATCGTCATATCCTTAAATATTAGAAAATCCTATAACAGTGGCTGGGTCCAAGATATTTCATTTAAATGCCTAATAACTCAATATATTTGATTTAAGAAAATTTTTATCATTTTCCGTTTTTTTACTTTTATGGCTTTTCCCAGCAAATGAACAAAACTTCTTTTTATACCCTAGATGAAATCATAGGGGTATACTAAGTTTGTCATTCCGTTTGTAACACCTCGAAATAATGATGGTAGAGCAAAATGGATTGGACACCCATTCATAATATTAAAAGTTATTTCGATTTTTGCATGTCCGTCCGTCCGTCCGTCCGTCCGTCCGTCCGTCTGTGCGCACGATAACTTGAGAACGCGTACACTTAGAGAGCTGAAATTTTGTACACAGACTTTAAAAAAAAAAAGTAAAATTAAGTTCGAAAATGAGTCAAATCGGGCAACTCCTTCGTGGGGTTGCCATATAAAAATTTCGTTTTCCGCTATATATTTGGTCACGGCCTGAGAACGCGTCGACGTAAGAGCTGAAATTTCGCATATGATGTTTTTACTACATTAGCAAATAAAATGTCAAAAATGGACTAAATTGGGCAACTATTTCTTGGTGTTGCCATATAAAAATTTCGGTTTTTTACGTATACTTTGAAAACTATCAGTCCAAGACATTTTTATTGTACTAAAAACTTCTGCAGAATACGAAATCCTATAAAATTGGTTATAATCAATTTGTCTGTGCGACAAACCGTTCTAGAAATATATGCGAAAAACAACTTCAAAATCAATACTTGAATAGATCGGTGACCATACGAAATTTAATACGGGCATTCATCTAGGGTATCCTAAGAATTGGTCTTAGACCAATTCTAGCTTTTTTACTTGTTTTACTAAATATCGATTTTTTTTTGCGATGTGATCTCCTGTTAATTTAATACACTCTGCCCAATGGATGACCAGTCCAACTTCTCGAATTCTGCAAACTTGGCGTTTGTTTCGGCCATAATTTTCTCGAAAAAGTTCGCAATGGGGCCAGATCTTAATAACAGGATAGGGCAGCAGTTCGTAGCGCAATTCAATCATTTTTGTCATGTGTATAGTCTCGTGCATTGTTACGTAGAAGAGATTTTTTTGTTCGTCAAATCGAGCTTTTCCATTAATTGATCGTAAAATCGATTCAACAAAGGTGCATAATACTATCCTGTGATTGTTTTTACGTTTTCCTGGTAGTCGATGAAGATTATGCCATGCGATTCCCAAAAATATGTGGCCAAGATTTTTCCGACTGATGGAATTCATTTATTTTTGCCATCTTTACACAACTACTGTAAACAAATGGTGGACACATCTTGCCGAAATTCATTCAACAACTTGTGAAGCATTCCATGTGACAAAGCAGAGTCTTCAAATACCTTTTTTAACTTTACTTCAGTTTCCTTAATGGTTTTTCCACACAAAAAGAGGCACACGTAATTTTGGCAAAGAAACCATACTCTATTTTGAATTTTCTAAGTAAATATTTGATTGATGTACAATTAGGCAAATATAAAAAATAAAATTATTAATGCGATTTGATCGCCATCTATTAACAAAAAAAACTTATTTCAGTTTGTCTAAGCTGTATTTTTTTATCTTATTAAATTTATTTATTCTTATTTCTGTATACTTCCAAAGAATTTATTTCTTACTCGTAATTGTAATAAACAAATGAAAACTATCGTAGATAGGATTATCTAAAAAAAAATCCGAAACGAGCTGCCATGCCAGCGGACTTATGCTATTAATTTCTCATTTTGATAAGTTTTTTTTTTTTCAATACATTTTCGATTATCGGTAGTTTCTTTTAAATGTTGTGGCTTATGGTGTTTGGCCGTAACATCAGACTCTTCCATCAGCAAAAATCTGTCATGATCTTCTGCAAAATCATCCCACCCAAAGTTTCTTTTTATAACTACATACATTGTGATTAAACTAGGTTAAGAGTAGAGTCGACTAGGCAACTAGGACTATACGGGCAATGCGACCAGAGTTGATCTTGTGCCTTCCTAAAATGGCTAGGCAAAATCTGTTCTTTTAACAAGTTTGATTATTGCTCTTGAGATTAGATTGCAAACCATGTTTGGAGACATGAATGCTTCTCCAGTGTTTCGCAACCTGTCCAGTAGTAAATAGGCTGAGCGATTGTCTGCTAAGGCAAATTATTTTGCGCGTATGGAGAGGAGAGAGATGAAGATTTCCTTCACCTGCCTCATACAGGGCGCACTACGCCAGTTGCCTATTTTCCCATTTTTTCAGATCACCCTTAAAGTGGTTTTTTGGTAGGTCATATGTTGGGTAGAGGCCAATATATGGACTAGTGCCTCGGGTTTTAGCCAGATCATCCGCTTTTCTATTACCGTCCGCTCTTTAGTGCCAGCAACTCATAGCAATGTTACTTTGTTGCCCCTAGATAGCAGCCGAAGTTTCGAGTGGCAGCTCCAGCCTAGTTTCGACTCAAAATTTTGAGAGGATAGAGCTAGGAGGGCAGCATGGCCTTCTGAGAAAATGTAGATGTTAGAGTTCTTGAAGCCTATGTTTAGGCTTTCCTGAATTGCAACCTCTATAGCATAGATTTCCACCTGAAAAATGGAAGGTGACATCCCACGCGGAATAGAGAGTTCCGCTTCTGGACCGACCACACCTGCACCTGTTTTGTCATCCTTCCTAGGACCCATCAGTATACCAAATATTGGCCCATTCCGGGAACTGGAGCCTTCTGTCTAATATCTGGCTTCTTTTGTTAATGGTTACCTGGTAATCTCTTTCAAAGGAAAATCTTTTGGACCTACTAAAGGATGTTAAGATATCCCACACCGGAAGAAGTGTGATCGTGTAACCTTTTTCTTCGAAGCATGCTACCTGGTGCTTCCCTCTGGATGAAAAGGTAGAATAACTGTAAGCCAAGAATGGTTTCAAGTGCTCGTTGAAGACACGATTTTAATGCGCCAATGGCGGCTAGACATGCTATCAATTGCACCTTATCAAAGGCTCCCTTAGTTTCAGTCTGCATGTCTTAGGCCACCAAATGTTTGCCCCGTCAGAAAGTTTGGATCTTATTATGCCCCAGAAAGATCGATAAGGAGGTCATGTTGGGACTTAGACCCCATTTTCCCTGAAAAGCCTTTGGGTCTGGTGAGGTTAGTCCTTTTAGTCATAAGTAGAAGCGGTGTATTCGTTACAAACAAACATTAATTACGAACACCAGCTGACACCTAAAGAAATCCGATTTCTACTACGGCAACTTTATCGGCACCTTCAGGCCATGTAAAATTTTCTTTTTGATAATCATATTAAATTCGACTGATTTTATCAATTATACTTTCCAGTAAATCAAATATAATTTTATTCACTATTCGATGCGGAAGAATGCCATTTTCAAAGGTCTGGTAATTTTCAGGGACTCCCGTAACTACATATGTGTGTATGTGCAATATATCACAGCTTTACTGTATATCCAAGTCAAACGTGATATATGTACACAATCTTCACGCTTCAAATTTTTCACTTTCTACCTTTTTTCTCTGTCCATTTCGCGGCGCCTCGTTCAATTACAGCCAATAATAATAATATGGCGGCACGTAATGATACGTGTTGATGCGTTCGTACGTTCTAGAGATGGTCAGCCGAACGTGTTTTGATGAACCCTTTTCTCTTTAGGTATACACATCATGATTTCTTTACTCACGTTATTTCTTCCCTGTTGAGGTATCATGGATATCAACCGTATCAATTTGCAAGAAATCAGACATAGATAGACTTCCTCCTAGCGATAAAATCATGAAAGCGAAACTGAAGTTGCCACGGTTACGGGGGAGTATCATAATATTTATGTATGCACATATACCTCCGGAAACTGTGCAATAATTTGCGAGTAAATTGACTTTAATTAAGTGTTTGATTCGAATAGAATGTGGTATTACGGTAAGTTTAGCCATCTGTATAAATCATAGATTGAGACTGCAAAGATAATATGTTCCGATAATTTCCTGGGTCAACCGCCGCTAGCATTGAACCAATGAACCGATCTATGTTACAGCGACTCAAATCATATGGTATGGATAGAGCTCCACCAAGGTGCCGTACTCTAGGAGTGAGTTATCTAATGAAATTAGAGTAGAAAATCTTTGTCACATAATTAGAAATTGCTAAATATTCAAGATTTTAACGCTTTGTGAAGGTACAGGTACATGCTTATGTTAGTAGATGGGCCACCCATACGTTCAAAATAGTTCAATTACAGCTGATGATTGTTGATGTATTGGCATGTTAGACTGCGGTATCTACAAACTTCAGATTGACTCTTGAATCATAACAATTTTTGTAACTTAAAACTGATAGATTTCACTGGATTATTTAAAGCGTTCTAAATAAACTTTGTGGTGCTTTTTATTTCAGTACATCTGCAATTACACTCAATAAAGATTTTTGTCATTAACTCGTCAAAACGATAAATTCTATGATTCATTTCCTCGCGCTACTATTCTGTGTACCACAGGGCTCTACACTGGGCTCGTTGCTGTTTAGTCCATTTATCAATGATTCATTTTTTTAAGTAGCTTGCGTTGTCAAAGAGCATTTAATACGCTCGTTGGACTTATTGAAGACTGACGAACAGGCAAAATCACTGATTTATACCTACATTCATAGTTCCGCCCAAGATCACATATGCTGTTTCAGCTTGATGGGCAAATGTACACACAAAACAACTATTCAAAAACTTAATAAACGGCCAATAATGGCACTTGCGTGTCTAACTAGAGCAATTCGCCCATTACAGTTGTTCTGCACAGACTATGGAATTTGCAATGTTTAAACATATTACTAAGCAGAGAGGTGATTATAATATAAAGATCTCAATCTGCAACTGCCAGATAATAGTATCGCCGTATTCTAACTAATGCAGCACAATATCTTAGTGGCAAGAAACATAGACATGGTTTCAGATAGAGTTCTAACAGTAGTCTATAACTTTATATTATATACCAAGGCCTAGAAGCATCCATTTATGTTTTGAGCGCGATCTAAGATATGCTCTTTGGAACCAATAAGATCAGCTCTTCTTTCATCTTAAATTAAACTGCATTCAAGCTCTAAATAATTTGGAAAAATCAAACCGTTTAACTTTAAGTAGGATTCCAGGATTTGCAAAAATCGAGGGAACTCTGAACAAAGTTCTCTAACTTAAACGCAAGAAAGAACATGTTTGAGTTCTCCAATCTAAAATGAGACAAACTCAAAGTCTTCACAGGCCTCATAACCACACTGTAAGCTCACAGCTGTTCTACAGATTATGCTTCGAACAATAGAAACGTGTGGAACATATACTTTTCTATATGGATTTCAATGGTGAGTACATCATGATCCTACTAGATATAACGACCTCATCCTAAAAAGATACTACGACTTGAACATTAGTAGCGTCTTAACGTTTGCAGATGACAAAAGGAAGCTGTATCCCATACAGCACAAAATTACCCATGGACATCCAAATCTTTTCCTGTAGATCCCATTACTTTCCCGAGATAAACGGGGAATGCTCAGTATGTACTTAGGACTTTAAGGAGTTATTAAAAATTTTCCACAACTACTCTATATGGGGAACATTCTCAGCAGGACAATTTTGGGATAAACATGGGAAAGTCGGTTTTCCCTCTTCCAGAATTTATTTCGGTATGTTCTCTGATTCTCGTGGTTGGCATGGCTCTCTGGGAAAAGTGCTATCCTGTCGCTTGGTGACCTTCCGTATTTCGTTTTTGAAGATCAAAAACAGAGCAACAAAATACCTAGATGGCAGCTAGTTATATTATAATCTAATTCGCTTCTACTATTTCTTCTTGTTTTGGCAAAGTTTGTTGCTTGCACATTTCAGAACGTGACTTTTTAGTTATTTGTTCGTAGGAATTCATTTACAGGTGCGAAAAATTTGGTATTTATGTTTTGTGCCAGTGCATAGGTACACCTCTGACATATGGTTTTCAACAATTATATTTTTTTATATAAAAATACCTACTCATAAAAAAATATTCTAAAATCTCAGAAATATCCTCAAATATTCCCCGGCATATCCTGAAAACAAACTTAGGGATCCTTAGGACGTCCTATAGGTATACCCTTGTAGCGAGAAGTTAACATTGATGAATGCATTAACTGTGTCTAAGTAAAACCACAGGAAATTCTATGGGAAAGGCATGGGCTCTACCAGGGACATCTGAACCACAGACTTTTGTCACTCCCAGAGATGCCCTATATTGTTAAATTGGTACCGGATGGGATTCGCTATTAATATACCACGGATACATTAGTGCTGTGTTTTTTTCAGCTAACTTTAATTCGTAAATTAAAATTTATCTGCGTTTTAATGTCTTTTGAACAATGAGGCGTCTCCTCCGCATTAAACTAGATTTTGTTATGAGTCATGAGTTCATGAAGAAATAAAATAGTTTTGCACGCTAAACCAATGGCCGAAACCTCTCTCATAGTATCCTAACCTCATTGAGTACAGCTGACCTGCTTATAACAATCATTTGAAATTAAAACTAAAAGAAACCCAATAACTCTTACCGCTTTCATAATGGGTAAATGATAATATTCTAAAAATGCAGACTCAATGCGCATACGCATCTCTTCTTATCCAACTACATTATTTAGCTCTATTTATATATGTATAAATAATTAAAAAAGTTAGAAGTGGTCAATTCTTATGATACCCTAGAATCTAGATGAATGTCAGCATGTAATTTCGTATGGTCACTCAACTGTGCATGTTGGATTTTTTTAAAAGTTTTTATATGGCAACACCAAGCAAGGGTTGCTCGATTTAGCCATTGAATAAATAACTAATAAGGAAGCGGGGTTTCGTGCGAATACAGTGTACGTGAGTAGGAAATTCAATGACATTCAAATCCAGGGAGCGGGGGGAGAAACGACAAAGGGCTGGTCACTTATTTGAAAGTTCACTTAAATTATCATAGGCAACGCCAAGGAATATTATCTGAAGATAAGGGGGCGCCAAATGTCCCCCTTCAAAATTTCACGGTTTCACTACTGCCATGATGAAACGAATACAAACACAGCACACTAACACATTTCGCCGAGTGGCTTAGGTTTTCACCCGATATGCCGTTTCCTTATTAGTTATTTATTCAATGGATTTAGCCCATTTTTGAAATTTTATTTACTATTTCTATGGAAACGCCTCGTACAAAATTTCAGCCTCTACGTCGACGCGTTCTCAGGCAATGCCGAAATATATGGCGAAAAACAAAATTTTCGTATGGCAAAACCAAGAAATTGCCCGATTTAAATCATTTGAAATTATATTTACTGTGTACAAAATTTCAGCTCTCCAAGTAAACGTGTTCTCAGATAGTTTCCAAATATATAATGAAAACCCAAAGTTTTGTATGGCAACCCCACGAAGTAGTTAACCGATTTGTTCCTTTTTCGTACTAAAATTTACTTTATTTTTTAAAAAACCCGTGTGCATATTTTCATACCTCTAAATACATTATTGTGAGGACAGGCGGACATGCAAAAATCAAAATAACGTAACCAATTTTTCTCTACCAACATTATTTCTGTGCGTTACAAACAGAATGACAAACTTAGTATGATTTCATCTAGGGTATAAAAATGACGCTGAAATTATTAAGTAAGGATCTGTAAAATTGCCTGTAGATTCATAGCTAATGGTCATACTATCAATCGAGCCTTCCAAGGACCTGTTGGAGGGGCATATATCATTACGATTGAAAGTTCCTGATATGTAATAAAAAGACTGTTAGGATAAAGAACATGTCACATGGCAGATTACACTGCTATGACCATACAAAGCAAACCCTTCAGGGAATCTTCTTAAAGCGATGTGCCTATTTTCATGAGATAGATAGCTATACTAGTGAATTAATTATTAATTAACTATTAACCAACTAGCCAATTAACCAACGCGGTATATAAGTTGCAAGTAGCGCGTCAATAAAACAAATCTTTACCACCATAAAAAAACTGTTCAATTATTTTTTTTCTACGTCCTTGGGGATATTTATGATGGCATGACAGCCAGCAGTGACCTGACCAGCATAATCAAAGCTTCACGAGAAACAATGAAATCTTAAGTGATTCAAACGAGCTTAATTTGAACCAAGTAATAAAAATTTCTCTTCATGGAGTTTTGTATTTATTTCGTGCCTGTGAAAATTTACAAACACTTAAGACAATCTTTAAGAAAACTTGTACCCATGATAACCTAAAACAAAACTGTCCAGTGCATTGCATCGGAAGAAAATTACAGTCACACTATGCAGCACATCTGGTGTTTTGTCACGCGAATATGAACATTGGCCGTCCCGCGCAGAGAAATTAACACTCAGCAGACAGAACTCCCCGATTAAGTGTTAGGCGCATGCGCACGCAAAGACGGGTAATATGCAGCGCGCACTCAAGCACTAGTAAAGTTTACACTCTAAAAGTTTTTAACAAAAAGTCGGCACTTTATCGTTCCTGGTGTGGAAATTGTACGGAAAATCACGGAAGATAACAAAAAACAGTTGTGGATGGATATCTAGATATGCGTGGCGTAAAGCATATGTACATAGATTACCTCTACCTTGCTCATGGCTATCCGTTCTAGGGCAAAAAACTAATGCTGGAATTAGAGATCAGAAAGGAAGCTAGCTTGCATTTATGTTATGTACAACATGAAAGCAAGAATAGTTAGAATACCGTTATATGCCAATTATGATGTATTCCAAATCATATGGTACGTAACGTACCCATTTGTATAATTACCATGAATTGGCATTGTGTCCGAGCGCATGGCATTGTTGATTTCTTTTTTCTCCGTTGTTGTTTTGGACTCTTCTACTCTGTTCTGTTCTGAGTGTGGTGGTAATGGGATGGAGAGATTTGTTTTTGAAAATTTTTATGACGTTGCTGAACGTGTTCGATTGTGATATAGACTGAGGGGAATACACGTGTTTATGAATTAATTTGTAACTGTAAATCTTTTTGTTGTTTTTAATGTCATAGGGGGAGTAGCAATCAGCGCAAAGACCAAGTTATCGTCTAATGTACTTCCAAAACACAAACGAGAAATTTTGCATCCGGGAGAGAAAAAAATTCCGGAAAATACTAGAATTCGGAATTATGGGGTATCAAATCTAAAATTTCAAAATACCGGAAAACATAATCCCGAAAAACAAAATCCCGAGCCATAAAATGCTGATTTATCAAATCAGATGTAATTTCTTTGTACTTTTTAGAAGAAGCGAAATGCATTTCCTGCGAGATTCCAGTATTTTTTAGAATTTTGTTCTCCGGGATTTTTTTTTATAAACTTGGATTTTTTTAGTCTAGCAGTTGGATTCAATATTAAAAAATTATCAGGAAAAATTTATAAAATTAAAATAATTGTAACTAAATCCCACATTTGGAAATTTTAGAATCCTGAAAATCGCTCTTTGCCAAGAATTTGGAATAACAAAAGTAAACTTTTAGTTTCCAAAAATTAATTTTTTTCCCTTCTGCATAACCTGCATGTCCTATAAATTCAAATTCCATGTACCCAATATCCAAAAGTAAAGATCTCGAAAAATACAAGAATCCCGGAAAATGTGTTGTGTACGTTTCAAAATTTGTATGGAATTAAATTATTTAGTATTTTGGAGTTGGAGCCTGGAGCGAGCTGTGGCCGGTTATGATGCCAACCAAAATCCTACATTGTTTCCTTCCGAGTCCGATGAGAAAATCAGAGATATTCCTATTGGGCCCATCAAGAAAAATTTTGTGCACCTGCAATTACTCAGGCTCGCCCATTTCTGCTGGTGCTTCCCATGAACATCCGCTTTGATGAAAGACCCGATATTCGAGGTGGCAACGCCTACGGCTGCTGCAGTTTCGAGAAAAGGAGAACCAGAGCTAGCCCTAACAGTCCTTTCATTTCCCATGATCCCCATGTAACCAGGAACTCACTGAAGGGACACCTGGTTGTGGATACACAATTTATCCAAAGGCAACCTGCAGTCCCTCAGTAACTTAGATGTTATCCGAGGGTCACTCAGAGTCATCAAGGCTGCCTGAATATCCGAAAGGATAGAAATGTTCTTTCCCTTGATCTCCATATCAAGGGCCATCTTTGCTGCCATTGCGATGGCGAATACTTCAGCCTGGAAGACAGTGGTGTGCAGCCAAAGGTTCTCCTGCATTGAGCAAAGACCCTCATAGCCACATTAACTTTTTCCTCTACGTGCAATCCTCACGTCAGCTTCGAGTCACGATAGACTCCACTTTATTGCTTTCGTCCCTAATGTAAAATGTTAAATTAATGTTTAAGCCAAAACACAATGAAAGCGACACGATAATGTCGACATAAATTGGTTGTTGTCAATGATTCTAATATATGGTAATTCCATATTACTAAACCAATGACGACGACGCGACTAATTGCCAACAACAACAAGTTTGGGAAAATCTCTAAATTTGCCGCGGCAACATAATTGAAGTTTCAGTCAAATTCGTGTAGCCTGGAACTTTTTAATTTTTGTGTGTGGAATCTCTTATGGCCACAGTAACGGTCTGAGTTTAAACCAAATATTTAGTTTAAACTCGACAAATGGGTTTCACATTTTAATTTAAACCCCGGTTTAAGCTAGAGTTTAAACCGTCCCATCCCGCGGTTTAAACTCATGATAAAAGTATTTGAAATGTATGATATTTTATTTTGACAGTAGCATTGTTTGTTTGTATCAAGATAATAATTTTATCATGAACTAAGATTTAGACATTTTTAACGATGAAGAAGCCTTTTTGAGTAAAATTCAAAACTCTGTCGACAACCGAGAGTTATTAAAAATCGGCCAAATCATTTTAATGAGTGGGACGACTTTGATTTTTATGGTAGATTCCGTTTAAATAAGGAACTTTGTCACTTTGTCTTCGAATCTGTACTTGTCCGTTTTCTTACACTTTACTATATATCTTTTTTTTAATTACTAGGGAAAGAAATAGCTCAACTTCACTTCTACTAACATTTGCAACCTTTTTGGATGATGGCATATTTAAAATTAGTCAATATAACTTCATATTTTTTATTTTTTACTTTCTGGTCTGTTTACTTTTTCCAATTGACAGATTTATTGATAGAAAAATTGTTTCACAATAGCGGCGATAACTAATTTAGTTCACAATTTAATCAGTACTAACGTTACTAAAAGAATGCACTCCAGTTGGTTTAAACTACGTTTAAATTTTGAGGATGGCTTAAACTAAGCCGTGGTTTAAGCTCGACTGTGAAACTGGCCATTAGAGCATTGCATATAACAGGTAATAGTAAATTTAAGTTATTTTCAGAATTTTACTTTGCTGTGTTGTGCAATTTCGTTTTTTTTTCAGTAGAAATACAACAATGACAACTGTCAAACACATTTGCCGCGTCGTTTTTACTGTGTTTTAAATGCGACATTGTGTTCTTCTCTTTAAAATGGATAAATCTAACAGAGAAATGTAATGGGATAGCTTTCCGTAGCACACGTACTGAGAGACTGACAGGTGGCTTCCGTTGTTCACTCACGTACTACTACTAATTCTCCGTTTTTCACTTAACTGGCGATCCACGCGTACCAACTTAAAGGCGGAATTACAATGGACGCAACGGAACGCAACTGAACGGAGAGAAATTTCAAACCGGTTTTCTTTGTATGCTTTTCAAATGGAGTTGCGCACAGTGGACGGACGAAAACGCAGTCGTATGCAGCAAGTTTAATAAAATCTGAAATTAACGCAACTGAACGGATAAACATAACCTCAAATTAGCTTTGGGATTGTTTATTTTGTTCCGTCAAGCGAAACTGTGCTGCGGTAAGTGTGTAATAATAAGCAGAGTGGAAATGGAATGAAAAGAGTTTTTTGATTTTATCCATATTTGTTTATAAATTTTGGATCAAATGTCACTGTCACTTTCAATTAATCATGCGTCCATTGTAAGCAGCTAACCTCGACGTCCGTTTTACTACGTAAATTTGACATTTCACACCGTTCAGATGCGTTCCATTGCGTCCATTGTAATTCCGCCTTAAGACTTCCGTTTGAATACACGTGCAACCAATAGCATTCCATTTTTCATTTACAGCCGGATTTATAGACAGAGACGGATATTCTATGTTTCCCGGACAAGCCAGTTTAACTTCTAGAATATTTGGATCGGATGGTCAGGTGGTAGATAGACGGTAATCTGGTGAATCTCTATTTCCCTACTTATAATATTGGTTCAAAAAGTAACTACGAATCATAAGCGACGGACAAATTCGTAGGTAAAACATCACAAATGGTTCTACAACTGTTTTGCTCGTTACATGTTGTTTTTTTTCACGATTTTCTAACCCGGGATTTCATAAAAATATGTAGGTATTATTTCAAGATACAATATTTCCCGTAGGTATCCATATATCCGGGATTTTTTTAATCTGAATTATTCAAATTATAGATTTTGTGTTTCTGAATTCTACATACAATCTCAAAAAAATTAATCATAATTTTATATATTCCTCGTTATTTTCGTGCGAGATTTTTTATTTGGAATTGTCCTGTCTGGGATTTCATACCTATTTACCTTATTTACTTATTGTGTAACGTCTTTATTTCCAGAGTTTTACATATATCATGCCGAATAGAATGATTAGGAATCGCTCCTCGTATATGTTTTATGTTTAGTAGGCTTTTCATAATAATGTTGCATTACAAAATTTATTAAGTTTTATTGCGCTTCAGTCAGCTCAGTAGAGTTAAATGTCAGTCTAGTTCCTCTATCTGCCTGAACTGAGATTCTACATCAAGATCAAGAAAATGTCAAAATATTAATGTGAACGCACATTTCACTAATTCTGAAATGGTTTAAAATCGTTTTAATTTGTTTTAATTTTCTTGATCTACTTAACAACTAAGGCGTGAAATAAACGTCTCATCCATCTAAGCCAATTAGTGTTATCATACTAAGATTAACATTGGTTGGTAGGTTGATTAGGAGAGATAAGAAATTATCTAATAATTCCTTTAAGAAGATTTTTCGTTCAATTCATTGGTGTGGTATCTCAATGGATATAGGCTTATCCTTCTCCAGACAATGTCTGGAGGTGGAGACAATATCCCTGTCAATATTTACAATGTGCTTTTTCAGTTGGTAATATCCAATAATCAGAGCAACTATAGTAGGTACCTATATAGTAGTTTGATATCCATAGTATTTTACTTTACAACTAACTTTTCCTTTTCAGCCAAATAATTCCTATAAAGCCCCACTCCACCTATCAACTTATCATACACGCAATTCTGATACATCTGCAATAGTTTGATTCGAATTCAAAGTTTTGTATTGATTGTTAGCGTCATTAATGTTGTTCCCATACGCTAAAAATTGTTTTGGTTATACTAGAAAACCAGTTCTAATTTCCTACGCACGACATACCCATATTCTGTAATTTTTTTTTTTTAAATACAATCTCAAAAGTCCGCAAGCAAGTTAGGTGACATATGAATATGATATTTTAGTTCGTAAGATACTGCCCATACAACATTCATACTAGATTTTGTGTATAATTTTATAAACCAAATTAACTTAATTGGATACATTCAGTCAGACTGGTGCACACAGTGTATACATGCGAGATTGCGAACACTAAGCAAAACGAGCTTAACACGACTCATGTATTGTTCCTTGATATTTTTATTGGTTCTGTCAAATTCATCCAGATTATTGCTGACATTTCCAAATCAACAACGTAAACTTTTATATAGATAAAGCAATAGTTTTAATTGCTGCAAAACTATTACAAAAGATAAAGATGCATCTTTTCCTACAAAGGCCATAAGTAGATTGAGTAAGAATTATTTGCACTTCTTTTGTATTGTCAAAAGATCATTTTCAATAAAATTTTATGTAATGAAATCTACATCGCCATTATCTTATCAGAATTAAAGTCAACTCTGAATATGCCTGGTTTTATTACTTTAAGATAATTTTGTACATATGTTTTCATATAAACAAGCAATATAAATGCAAATAGCGGCGAATGTAAAAGAATTGATAATGCCTGATCTTTGTTATTTAATTACTCATTTATTGGACCCGATGCGGTTTTTTTATAAGTTTAGATTTTTTAGCGGGATGATTATTAACCTTTGTACTGGCATCCATTAATTGGTTTATTTAGCTTATTAATTGTTTACCACACTTTTCCTAATAGTTTTTTCAGTAGTCCTATTCTTCTGAGGAAGAACAGCATCCATTTGAAGGTGAGAGTCAGAAAGTGTAGGGCAATTACCTTGAAATCTATGTCTAATTATGTAATTGACTAATAGTCGTACAGACAGGCGCGTATACGGGGGGGGGGGGTCATGACCCAAGCGCCACCTAACCTTCGCGGTTAATTGAATGAGCGAGCTGTAAAAGTTCAACAGGATAATTTTAGTATGGTACGATTTGGTTTGTATGGTGTGTTTGTCTTCTATGAGTAATAGTGGATTGGGTATAATAGTCATTTGCTCGTAGCTCTTTGTCTTTAAACGTGTACACATTTTTTAGAATTTTCTTGCGTTTTTATATAGTGTCGAAAAGTCATCTATGTATCATACCTATCACAGCATAGTAAGTAATTTTGGAATGCATATTTATTTTAGTATTTGATTGTTTACACGTAATGCTTGCTTAGCAGCCCAGCTATGAAGATGCTTTTATATTTTTGTTACGTCGATTACTCATATATATGAAAAAGCACACAATTTCGAGTATAAAAAGTGTTATTATTTCTAAGAAATTGGTCAGCAATCATAATTTTTTTTTAACTATCTGATTTTCCTACGGTAGACGGCAGCGGGAAATTCGCTATCAAAACAGGCAGTCGAAAATTTGGGAGTACCTACAATTGCAATGGCAGGCAGTGACCGCGATTGTGAAAGAAGACGATACTGAAATTTAATTTTTTATTAGTTTTAAGCGTTTTGAAACAGATTTTTATCATTTTGAAAGGTATTGCTATGGACCAATGTGTGGAAAGGAAAAATTTAAAATACAGAAATTAAATAAATTAAAATCAAACTAAATGCCAAAAATATTACAACTTTACCATTTTTATTTAAGCGCCTCGAAATATCCATCCAAACCATGTCTTTTTTCCAACTCGTCTATATTGGTTGTCTTGTATATCATAAATTATTTTATGATTTCGCATTTCCTCAATCATTTTTTCTTCATTCATTGTTTTGAAATTGACGCGACGTCTTACAACCTTGACAAAAATAAATGCCAAAACAATTTCATTCGTAGTACTGCAGCGACGACGGCAAAATATGCGCACTCGCATAAGACGCTGTGCTTTTAGAAGTTTGACAGCGGCATCTTTTCGTCGTTTGGAGTTACCCGTCGCAATTGTATTTAAAGGCTTAAACACAATTCCGACGACAAACGACGACGATATATCGCTGTCAAACTTCTAAAAACACAGCATCTTATGCGAATGCACCAAATTGCGACGACCGACGTTGAGCGATCGACGACATTATCGCCGGGATTGATCAGTTTCTAATTTCCTACCAATAAAATAAATCAAATGAAATGGTTGTGGCATTCACTTTTGTCTTTTTTAAGTGGTAGCACGCCGCGGTAATTTTAAAATAATGAGCTTTGAGGAAAAATTGATCGAGGAAATGCGAAATCCATAAAATAATTTATAGTTTACAAGATAGGCAAGACAAGTGGACAAAAAAGACAAGGGTTGGATGGATATTTTAAAGCGTTTAATTTTCTTGATTTCCGCATTTACAGTTTTTTTCCACACTTTGGTTCATTGCATTTCTTTCAATATAATATAAAATATTCTTGATAAAAATCTCCTTTTAAAACGCTCGAAACATTTAACAAATGAAATTTCAATATCTTCTTCTTTCACAATCGTCGCTCATCGCTTGTCGTTGCAATTGTGTTCCAAATTTTTCGACTGCCTGTTTCGCAGCGAATTTTTCGTCGCAATTGTGTTTAAGCCATAAGCCTTGACTTAACAAATTTTGTTTTACGGTTCTTCCAGTAGAACCTTAGAGTTCCATGCAATCAACGTCTAGCCACCCACCCGTTGATTTTTCATAGCGACACTGAGTTGTTCAAAATTTTTACGTTCGTAGGGAAGCATTAAATTTTTCTTAATAATTTACTTGCAAATTGTTCGTAAGAATTTGAATGAATTCACCGACAACGGTCCAAACGAATTGGTGGATTGATTTTGGTGGTTTTCTTAGAGAGATCTGAAAATGGTTCCAAAAAGTTATATTGATTCAGGTGCTTTGGCTGATCTGGGTCGCTAAAGATATTTATAAGCGTTGGCAAGCATACATTTTGTTCTTAGAAATTTACTTGAATATTTTTCTTTTGAATTTTTATACACTATTGGAAAACGATCAGTTGGATTGATGCCATTAGAATTGATTCTACAATTTTTCTTCTCAATTGACCCCACTTTACTTAAGACGGCCATGTTTATTACCGCATTTTACCACTATTACCATCAAGTCTCTTCCATTAATACGCGTAGGGTCGTAACCAATTTCAGTACATCTAAATCTCTTCCCTCATTTTTAGATATCTCAACATTTTCGCTACAATATAGGGCTGAAAAAGGTGGGGAGCGTAATAATTCCTGCATTGCACATAAAGCGTCCTTTGTGGACATCTAGCCGGTTCCAGATCATTAGTCCCGGAAACCACAATGGAATAGGTGGACTAGTAATATATACTTAGAAGGACATGAAATCAGACATTTTGCACAAAATCGTATAATGAGCCTAGATAAGATCCTGTATGTGCGTTAAATTTAGACAGTGATCACAATATCAATTTATCTTTGTAGACTCCGTATGCTCCTAGTGCGAGAGAAAATTTATCTTCACGCAAATAGTAAACTTACAAAATTTTCTATGTAAAAAAAAAACAAAAACACATAAAATAAAAAGTAAATCATATTTGCTCACGGTACATTTCCCATTTCCGTTACACGAATCAATTTATGTATGATAGATACTTCCTCCCATAAATGCCTCTCCTCTTTGAGGAAGGAACACTTTACAGCTTGGTTTACAAAAATGAAAAACGGAAATGCATGGAAATACAATTTTCCAGATGGTAAACATCTGGAACTCATCTGTTTCGAAGATATACGCGCAATTTATGAAGTGCAGATGTTTAGATTTGTACTTTCGATACCTTTTCCATCCAACAAGCAGAGGTGAAGATAAAATTGTTGTTGGTCTGGTAGTTCTCGATATATGTATGTATGGTGACGACGTGACACCCGCTATACGACAAAACTTCTCAAGACAATTTAAAAGTGTCAAAGGAAATGTTTTCAGATGTGGTGTTAACAGCCTACGGGTGAAGCCTTTTATTACTGTTACGATAGAAGTTATCATAGGAAAGTGAATTTTATGTGATGAAATAAAATCTTATGTGGTGTGAATCATAGACGAGTATCTTTGTACATTCAAAATTTTGTTTGGATTTGACAACTGTTTGTGATGATTACAAAATGATTTCCAGGAATTGCGAGGCTAAATTTATATGGCTAAACTGAAACTAAAGTCTCATGTTTACATTCTCCACGTAACACAAATTCTTTTTTATTGTGTATAGCGATAATGCGCGCAGCATTTCATTTCAAAGCCTCGATAATTGTTTTGTTATTATTCTCCATGGAGAATTTATATTTTTGGGTAGCATATTTAATTTTTAAAAATCTAAATATATTCTAATATAATGTTAAAAAATAGGAATTAAAAGAAAAGGGAATGTAAAATTAGAATGTTTCTGCAGGTAAAAATTAGCATCGGTGGCTGGTTATAAAAAAGATTTTTAATTCCATTTCATTTTAAGAATTGTGTTATGGATAGGTCTACACTGTAAAAAATGTGCACAATTGTTACCACAAAGCTTTGGTATGTTCACTGAAATGTAGGGAATATTGCCCTAAAATGTAGGGAATATTTACTACATTCTAGGGAATATTCTCTACATTTTAGGGAAAAATACGTAAGCTATGTGGCAACAATTGTGTACAGTTTTTACAGTGTATAATCTTGAAAAATGTAATACCGAACAGCCTGAAAATACAAATTCTCCAAAAGCAAAATCGTTCTAAGAAAATTCGGAATAATTTGCAAAATTTTTCACATTTTTATTTATTCTGGAAAAAGCAGATTTTTATATTGCACCCACACATATTTTCCCGAAAGTGAGTGGCATCAGTTTTTGATAAGATTAGGGAATGCTCCAATTTCGATCCCTAAAATGTAGGTACTTTCAAATGTAAAATAATACCTAATTTATTTAATAGTCTCTTACTTTTATCCGAGAAAGCTTAACATTTCGGGAATTCTACATACTATATAGGTTTTCTGGTGTCAAATACCTACATCCATTAAATGTTCCATTAATTTGGAAAAATTAAGCTGATTTTCCCTTAATATCAGAGAAAATGACATTTACTTGTAGGGAAAAAACATGTCTTAAATTTAGGGAATTGTCCTACTATTTTTACAGTGTATTCCACACGAAAACGATTAAAAACAGCTTGTTTTTGACCCACCATTTCCGATTTGGATGAAACTTTCAGAGTTTGTATAGAATATCAAAATAGCACCCCCATATTTTTTGTTTCCCCTATTTAATATCATTTTCAAAAAATCATATCTCGAGAACACAAGAAGTGCACTTTCTGATTCAAATGCCGAATGAAGCTAAGGCGGTCATCCCGTGTGACTGATTTATAAAAAAAAACTTTTATTTTTTTGCATGATTGCATCCAAATATTGTGAAGAATATGTGGGTAACGTTATTTTCCGATATTCGAAGTCGTTCGGAAGTTACAGCGTTGAACAGGCCAGGTGTTTGGAACGTACGCTCCAGCATCGGACCCCTTCTCTTTCGCTTAGGTTTCTTAAATGAGCCCTTTTAATACAAACGCAGGTATAAATGCACAATAGAGAAGCCTTTATATCTCTAAATGCATTTCCTGTTTTGAATATAACGGTTAGTTTAGTCTTGTTTGAATACCCAAAGTGTTCGAATTTTATTGATGATAGTCATATTTGAATTTTGAAACGTGTTTTTCTCAAAACTGTATTTTTCAAACTGGTAACTACCTACGATATCTCGAAATCTATCGAACGAATTCTTTTGAAATTTTATTGACTTATTCAGTACTCATGTAAACACTTTGCAAACTAGGATAATTCGGATTTACTAAGTGTCTACTCCCGATTAGCCGGCTAACCGACTTCTCGTCCAACACCCGGCCACAGTATACATCAGTAAACCAACTTAGAACAAACTACTGAAAAGTCAATTTTAGAATTTTAATTACAGTATTAGTTTAGTATTAGTTTTATGTAAGAACACATTTCGGTAAAAGTACTTCAAATGTATTGTTCCATTACTGAACAGGTGTTTGATTGCAAAGTGGTGTTTATTCCATGTACAGCGTAACAGACAAAATGGCTGTAATAATGTTTGTGACAGTTTGACAGTTCTACCAAGCAAATGACATGGGAAGTGGAAAAAATTTGTTTTTTTCTTGCAGAAACAATTTTTGCTTGTCATTTTCCCCCTTTTCCTCTAGTACAAGTTTGTGCATGCTGTAAGCTCTCCCTCCTTCTTTCACTTTAGATTTACATAGGAACCTATGTATTAAAAATTTAGTAGAGTGTTAATTAAAAATTTTGAAAGAGAAAGTATAGTCATATTATAAAAGCATCCTACTCATATGACAGTTTTGAGAGAGCTGTTCTACTGTATGAATATACTGTGACTCGGCGGTCTATGTTCGTTTTCATAGGCAAAGGGGGTAGGCTACTATTTTTTTTTGCATTTAGACCCGCAAACGATATGATTACGCCACTGACCCCTACCTAATTAGCACTTCTCAACAATTTATTTAAGTGTCGGTTTGAAAAGAAATTTTTGAAAAAAAAAACACTTAAGAACGTTGCCTTTACAACAAATTGTTGCCCAGACCAGGAAATTATGATGTTTGAATGAAATGCAAGCTAGTTTTATGTGAAAAACACTAGCAGTAGACAAGGCAAGAATATATCATATCTATTTTATGTGGTACCAAATTTTACTATGCTTAAGAGATCAAAAATTTATATTACGAGTATATTAATAAAAGAACTCGAGCGATATCTGGATGCTAATTACATTTTCATGCTGAAAAAGAAAGAGAAAGCTATACACAGGGCGGTCCACAACTGATGGTTCAAACTTCAGAAACTGATAGAGAACATTGAGTTATGAAAGAGCAAAATGTGTCTTTTAGGAAGGAGAGGGTGTTTATGAATTTGGTATATATCCCCTTATTATCCTGTAACACTCTTACTGTACACCCATAAAGGAATGACGGAAATGATGAATAACTGTCCAAACTTTCCAAAAAAACCGTTACTCTAATTTTTTTCAAACTTTACCTCGTTTTCCGCCGAACTATTTTAATATTTAGCAGCACTGATGACCGTCGAATTGTGTTTCCCGATTAATGTTTCAAGTGACGATACAGCACCACAAAATTGTGAAAAGTACCTATTTATTTATTTTTTATTTTGTTTTAAATCAACTTTGGCTTAGTTCCCTAGATCATGATATTATTTCAACAACCTTGACTTACACTCTCTTCTCGCTGAATGTGAATCGTATAACTGGAACGATATTTACAGCGAACCACATATAGACGATCAGGTTTTTCTTCTCAACCGTTCCATTAAGTACCTTTATGACAAGTAGGTACCTCTACGCACTAGGACAATAAAAAGCGGCTTCTGTCTCTGGTTCAGCACCGAAATAAAATCCTTGATTGGAGAGCGGGAATTTCTTTTTTCAAAGTATCGTAGATTGAGGACTCCTGAAAGTCGGAAGATTTACACATTCTTAACGAACAAAATTAATGTAAAAATTCGCGAGGCGAAACGTACGTATTATAAGCGCAGGTTTGATGTAAGTGCTCAACCGAAAATGTTATTACGTAACTTGCGTGATTCTGGCGGGTATCGACCTGAAGCCTTAAATGCGATTTTCGTTATTAAATCTAATGCAGTCGGCCCTGACAATATATCAACCCGTTTTGTGAAGCTAATTGCGCCGCTCATTATGGGCCCACTTTTATATATCTTCAATACCTGCATTACGAAATCGGTGTTCCCAAAAATATGGAAAACAGCGCACGTACTTTCTATCCTTAAGAGGGTTGCGGCTACAATTCCTGCTGATTATAGACCCATCAGATTGTTTTTTGAAGGCTCTGGAGAAGTTGATATATTGACAGGTTCAACAGTACACACTGCAAAACAACCTCATAAGTAGCTGTCAATCTGAGTCTCGACCCAAGCATAGTTGAAAAAGTGCTCTCGTTAAAGTCAGAATAGGCATACGGATTGCACTTGATAGGAGAGAAATTTGTATTCTGGCGCTTTTAGACTTCTCTAAAGCTTTCGACAGTGTTTTCCATGTAAACTTGCTAGACAAAATGTTTAATAAATTCCATTTTTCGTGTCGTGCTGTTCATTTAATCAAGAAATTCTAAAACGGGCGATCGCAAATGGTTACTCTTGAGGACAACTCAATTTTTTTTCCTCTGTTTTGTGGAGTATCACAAGGCTCCATTCTTGGTCCTATACTCTTCAGCCTATACATTAATGATCTGCCTGAAATAATACAAAATGTCAACATTCATATTTATGCTGATGACGTTCAGATCTATTTCAGTCGTCCTCCAGGTCTTATCGAAGACTGTGTGGCTCGGATGAACTGCGATTTACATAACATATATGCGCCTGGTCGACTGACAATAAACTTAAACCAAATTCAAGTAAGTCACAGTGTATGGCTTTTCCTTTGGTTCTTTTGACTCTTCATCACTTCCTCCTATTCATTTGAGTGGTTTTTCAATTCCCTATGTGGATAAAATCCGCAACCTCGTGGTCACCTTAAACTCAATATGAAGTGTTGTGCTCTCGTCAGCTCTAGCCTATCAAAGATCTACGGCACCCTCCGCCACCTATGGTTGTCTGCTAGAATGCTTTCTGGTACGCTGTCATCTAGTTAAGTCTCTATGATATTACAGAATTTCACACACGGTTCACATGTTTTCCCGATGATAGATTCATACTGCTCCAGAAAATTACATGTTGCATTTAACGATTGTATAAGGTTTGTTTTTTCGGGTTACGAAGATTTGATCATTTGAAATATATCTAAAGAATAGAGCATTCCTCTTCTTATTCAACTTACTTCAACTTACTTCATAACTCTCAGCCCGCTTACTTGAGTACCATGTTTCAACCCTTGAACTCTGCCAGAGATTACAAACTGCTAATACCTCGTTTTCAGACCTTGGTTTTCGATAGATCTTACATTGTTCAAATTACTCGAATGTGCATTTCATTACCACGCAACATCCAGAAGGCTAACTCGATCGGCACTTTCTGGCGTCTTGTTGTCTTTTCTTTTTATAATGACCCACCCGTACGCGCAGATTATTATTATTACTTTATTATTATTTATAACTATAATTTTTTAGATTTTTATTTTGTTTTTTATCTTAATTTTACTTATTTATTCATTATTTATTTGTTATTTTGTTTATTATTATTATTTTATTTTTATTTTTTTCATCTAATATCATTCGCTGTTTTTTTGATGTTGTAGGTATTTTTTTACATTTAATTTAGTTTACTTTTTTTAATTTTCACTTATATTATTGTATTCCACTCAAATTGGTACTAAGAAAAAGATTGTAAATCTTGTAGTATATTTTCTAAATACACAAATATTCAATTCTATTCTATTTCTAAACTTTCTTCACCCTCGGAAATTATTTTTGATACGTACATATATGTATGTGTCGAAAAGTCAAAAGTTAATAGTTGAATTAACTAAGATAAAATAACAAAAAAAATTCGAAATTTAGTGACATGGTTATAAATTACATAAATAGCAGCAGCTATATCATTATTTTTCTGTGTATTCCATAGTTTACCTAACTACCCCATATTTTACAAAAAAAAAAAGAAATAATTGTTTTTTCCCTCATTCGAAATGTTTTAAATATAATGGAGTAGGTATTTAGTGGGGGAAAAATTCTATTAAAATTTACATAAATAGCCAAAATTTAAATATCATTGCCGCATTCAAAATGTATGCTCTGGAGCTTAAGCAATTTGTGCAGGTTGGATACTTTTAGTTTGCAGGCAAATACTTTAACAAAATGTGTAAACAATAAATTTAATTAGAAAGAAAAGGTAGCTTATTTAAAGTAGTGAAATTCAATACAAAGCAATGGCTGTATTCCAATTTTCCATTTTTTCCCATAACTACTTTTAAGCTCCAGTGCCCGATCATAGCTTAAATTAGCTAAATTATGTTCTTGAAGACTGTCAAAACGTAGCTCTAACTTTGCAGAAATTAGTTTATTTGAGAATTCTTCAAAGCTTATGAAAACTTGACTTGTAATATAAGCAATTGATTTCTTTCTTATTTTCAATTCTAATTTTAAAATTTTTATTTTATCGCCCCCCTAGAGCAAATATCCGCCCTTGAGGATCACGGGAAACACACCAATTGCAAGTTCAAATTCAAAGACGAGTAAACTGATTTTCAGTAGCGAGAAGAAAATTATCGTAAAATGACGCTAAAGTAAAAGGAAAGTCCCGATAATTTAATGATTTAGGGGAATAAACTTAGCCAGGCAGAGTTGGCAGTATTAGGTTAACAAGAAGCAACAATATAAACATTTTTTTGATTACCAAAGAGCTCGGCTACTGAATGTATACCAGAATCCAGTTGGGCCAAACTTCCACCTCTTCTTCAAATTGTATACAGAAGTACTTTTTGAAATGAGGAAACCTGTGAAATTATTTCTAGAGATTGGTTAGAATGGAAAAGCTAATAAAATTTGACTATAAAGAGGTTAAATTATACAATGAAATTACATTTTCAAGCTAGTTCCATTCCAACTCTACAAGGACAAAAACAAAAACCCACGATTAAGCTCGTAAATAATTTCTGGATATCTGTTAAAAATTCCAAGATAACCCAAATCATAATGTGGCGCCAGTAAACTTTTAACAAATAGGTCGCATCCTAAATGTAAGTCAAGATGCAGACATATTTTTTTCTTCATCCAATTCCGAAGTGCATACAATTATCCATCTTTTGCGAGACTAAAAATAGCACTATAATTATAGGCATCGCGGTTAAATCACTAATAATAAGTAATAATTCATTAAAACTGCATTTTGCGAGGAAAGAAAAACAAAGAATAATTAAATTTTTCCAGTCAACTTATTCTTGAAAAACGTTCACCGTATAAAGACTTTCTGCATCTTAGTTATAATTATAGCAAACTTGAAATATGATAACTCCACTGATGCACAGTGTATAGTATAGAGAAAATGACATAAAAAATTGTGGAAAAATAGTACATCTATGCTGCACACACGCGCGCATATATTAATTGGCCTTGCTGAAATATGATGGTGCATATAAGAATTTTGTTGCTCGTAAATTTGAAACTTTGTGAAGAAGAGCAAATGAGGAGACTTTCAAGTCGTGAAATTACTTTTTACTCCATTTCCATGCTTATTAAAAATTGGTTAGCAGCATGTGATCGAGATTTTCTTATTTAATTACTATATGATGACGAGAAGATTTTATGATACTATAAAATTGCAATACTCTTCCATGATGACTTCGAAATGAGAATCTTATACTGCATTTATCTTTGCGAGAGACCCTTTAATGTTGTTGAAAGTTATTTGTGAAAATTTTGAATGAGATAACGATGGAAGCTGTTCGTATCGTAAAAACCTTTAATACTTTATTGAGAATTTGAATACAGGATTGCTGTGCGTACTGATTACTGACACATTAATTTCCTTATGCATTTTTTTACCTTATTAAGGTCGATGCACACTTACCGCCACAGCACGAACCGACACGGACATGCATCGACCGACACCGGCATTTCTTGTGCACATATAATAACATAAAACTGAAAAGAAACTTTCAATTAAGACAAATATCGAGACAAAACTATAGAAAAGTGATCCCATGTTAGCTTCGAAACTAGACCAGCAATCGACAAATCCCGGTCTGGTTTCTAGCCTCCGATAGTGACCGGCAATAAAGTTTCCGTTACGTGCCGGTATTTGCCGGTGCCGGTGGATGTGAATTAGCTAACTTGTTTAAAATATTTTGCCTGTCTGTGCCGGTAAGTGTGCAGCGACCTTAACCCATCATGTAAAGTTAGCAGAAGTGACGTCACAACTTAAATGTAAAAACATTTATTAGGCATACCTTGTACACTGGTATACCGTGATGTATGGGATGATTAAATGACGTGATAAAGTAAATGTTGACATAAAAACAGTTTTCTAAAAATATAAAATTAAAATTATCACATTCACAACAACATGAAATATCTATTGTGAGTCCCCGTTGAATTTACTCCCTTTCTAGGTTTAGACTGTTAATAAAGTCCAGAACTATTCTGGGATTGAGATTCCATACGTACTTTGATGGAGAAAAAGCATTATACGGGATGGAGTAATCTCCACCTGGCCAATTCTTCACAGGTTCAGAGCAGTGTGCGTCGAGGTTTCATGAGCATCCTGGGAGCAGCGGCAGGATGAAGTCTCAACCAAGCCCATCTTATTTAGGTGATACCTCAAGAGCCAATTTCCTGAGAAAAGCTCTGTAATCATTTTGAGCTCTATAAGGAATAGCAGTTCTTTTGTTTTTCGTCAGAGCTGTTGATAAACTTTTTTGCCTGACGCTGTCCTTGTAGCCTTTCCCAATGAAATAATTTCTCTTTGTTCTCCCAGCTATTTAGGGTGGCTCTTAGGTAACACTTTGAAGTTCCACAAGATTCCTCTGGTCCGGGGATTTCCGCTCCTCTTTTGGTTAGGCCGTCAGCATTTTCACATGAGGATAATTTTGTTTCACCTTGATACATTTTTAAGAGTTTGCAAACATTGCCAGACTGTTCTTGACATGATAGTGTAGGACTTTTGAGAGCACTTAACTGTCAGAGAAGTATTGGTGCATCCTTCAATGGCTAATACCTCGCCCTGGAATACAGTAGTGTTAGACTGCAGGGCCGTATACGACCAGTCCGACTTCACTGTTCGTTTTTAAGCCACACTATCGATCCGTGTTATAAGGACGGTTTGGTGGAGCGACAACAATGGGTCTCCCAAAACCGCATCGAATGGTCTTACAAAATCCATCTTGGGTGTGATTATATCAGATATTGTCGTCATTTGCTCGAAGCATATCTGTTTTAAGATACTCAAATGACCAATCAAAGCATAAGAGATCGCTTCATTTTTCACCTGCAAATGCAGGAGTAGAAGGTTTAATAAGTGGCTGCTGTACAACAGATCCCCATTGCACCAGTTATTCCTAAACAGACAAGCCGCTTAGATTTTTGAAGCAGAGCCTCGGTATCCTTTTGATTAGTTTTAGGCCTCCATGAGAGGGCATCAACTGAGTTGCTACAACTAACGGAAAAATCGTGGTTCAACTAGTTACTTTAAAATCACTAAGGTATTATTAGGAATAGGGGAGTGGTGGAAAGAACTTTGCACTCACTATTAGAACCTTAACAACAACTGGAATGGATTCTCTAAGATGATAAGGTTCATAACATTGCATGAAGGCTTTCACTATAAACAAAAACGTCACCCTAAAAACATTTGGCTGGGATAACATTCAACTGACTCCCCAACATGGTGCGCTTTCCCTGATGAAACCAACAGATGGCAGACCTATCATTAGGATAACTACTGCGGACCAATCACCTGGCATAGCGAAAATATACGATTTAAGAAACTTAAGCAAAGTCTCGGATATGGACGGATAAAAAACAGAATTAGATTAGATGAAGAGGCTGTGTGGTTCCTAATATTCCCAAATGGAGTGAAGAATAATGATTATGATAAGGGAAGAGTGTCTTTATCCTTATGTCACAATACATAAAAGGTAGACGCCGATAACAACATAAAATAAAATAAATTAGATCTCTTAGACGTAGGTATCAATTAACCATTCCTGTAGTGCCATTGAAAGAAAAGAAAGGATAGGTTCCGTATAGGTCGCAAGCGGTGTAATGAGGCCGCTTGTAAAAGTAATTACTTTTTCCTTTGCTAATTTGGGTTCCTGGGAATTATTCCCAAAACAGGCTAAAAGAAATCGAGGAAGCAAGGAAACCGAGACTGTGCATTTTAGTCGTCAGACAGTCCTCCCGCGTGCGCGAACTATGGTATTTCAAAATAAAAAAAGTAATTAAGTGAGTCAGTTTTGTAATAATACAGACATTGTGGGTGAAAAATATTGGAGTAGCCAATAAGTTTGTGAGTGGATATAAAATATTTCTTTAGGCTTAATATTACTTAGCAGTAGCATAGTTACTGTAGTCTATAGTGTTGAATCTTAGTTAGCCTAGTGGCTTAATATAGTTGTATAATTGAATGTTTTGTGTGTCCGTGTTATAACTATAGGGTCTAAGTGATCACCAGTAAGCGTCTAAGTGATCGGTTGTAATGGCCTAAGTGATCAGTTAAAATGTCCTAAGTCCCGTGACACACGATGATACACACTCGAGACAAGACACAACGTAAAACCGGTTTTTGTATCAAGTGTGTATCAGCTCATGGTACACGTAGTTTATACACTGTTGATACACGTTCTTGAGGCAGCAAAGATCATCATTTCCATATGCCATATACGCACACAAACCGAGTGCACGCATACATATGTAATAAAACACTCGTGTATCATCCGAGTCTAACCCTCTGCTCTAAATTGAGGTATACACGAAAATTTTCTAAAATAGTGCTAAGAAAACCAGTTTTTAGTACGGTGTATCGCGCAATTAACTAGAAAGGCTAAGTCCGGAGACACACGATGATACACACGCGATACACCGTACTAAAAACTGGTTCTCTTAGCACTATTTTAGAACATTTTCGTGTATACCTCTATTTAGAGCATACAGTTAGACTCGGATGATAGACAAGTGTTTTATTACATATGTTTGCGTGTACTCGGTTTGTGTGCATATAGAACATATGGAAATGATGAATTTTCTTTACTGCCGCAAGAACGTGCATCGACCGTGTATAAAATACGTGTACCATGGGCTGACACACATTCGATATAAAAACCGGTTTTACATCGTGTCTAGTCTCGAGTGTGTATCATCGTATCTCACGTGTATCCCGAGTAAGTAAATTCCTTTTAAAAACCAAAATTCCTTGTAAAAGAATTTTCACTCATCCCATCAGGATCCTCTAGGGTCACGAGGAGTCTCTGAATAAGCCAACGGCCTTGTTTACGTTGCATGCAAAGAGCACACACAACACAGTACTATGTAGAAGAACGAGAATCTTGTGCCCCCCCCCCATGACTTGGAGGCAACCCAAAAAAAAGAAGAATTGTAGAAAAATTTGTGCTAAATAAAACTAATAGTTTTTTTTTTATATATATAGCTTTATGGGAGAAGGTTTCCTTGGCATTGTCAAAATTTTCAGTACGGGTTTTTAAATGAGGCAACAAAAAACCAAGCTAAGCAACTAGCCTTAAAGCTAGCCCGCAATGCTCCCTTTGTTTAATGTTAAAAATTTTCACCTCTCTCAGGCGGAGATCTATTTCTCTCAACACCTTTTTTTTTAATGTTAAAATTGCAAAGATAGCATTGAGCCCGAGGTGGTGTTGGTGTCATTTTAATTTTCGATTCTCTGAGGCAAGCCTTGAACCCAGATAAGCCAGGGAGCATGAGATGGGCCAGGCCTGCGTGAGGCTTGCCTGGATGTGTTTTGTGAGCTTTTAAGTTTAAAGTTCAGCGTTTAAGGGAACACAGTTACTCCTTGCATCAGATCGGACAATTTACTTACTGCTCATTAGGAATAGACGAAATACCAGGAAAATTATCACGGAAGTCGAGGGTGATCACGGAAAAAGAGCAGATTGTTGGATAAACAAAAATCAAAAACTCTATTTAAATGTGAGAAAAACGATAATTTATCTAACATTAATAGACGCCTCCTATATCTACAAGTCCGATCAGTTCGTTTATTTATCACTTTAAACTACTAATAAAACTCCTTATTTATTCTTACTTACTTACTTATTCACCCTGTGCTATGACCTATAACTATCAAACTCAAATAAACTTGAAGATTATCATGTCAAAGTCAGTCACTACTCAAATATTTGACATCATAAAGGCGTCATTATTTCCTTACAATTTCGTTTTCAAAAATCAAATATATAAAAAAAATACCAGATAAGTAAAAAATCTCCAACACATCACTCGAGATCAAGGGAAATCACCCAGTGAAACATAAATACAAGGCCTTAAATCTTTTTGGTAAATAAGTAGAAACAACTTCGATAAACCTCAACCTTGGTGATACCATATTGTGTATACGTCCAAAATTGTTCATTCGAACGTATCTATAGAGTTAATTGGACACAGACCAGACGTTGATTATTATCAGAAAATGTGTTATCGAGGATACTCTTTTGGTGCTGTTATCATCTACTATAAGAAGCTGTTGCTTGTTTCTGTTACAAATTGCTTTGTTCAGCACGTCTCAGTACAGGAAGCTCACTATATGTAGTAAAGAGGAAAGAACAAAGGCAAAGACCGCTTTAATAGATGCTGCTAAATAATAATGGACGTCACAGGAAAAGTACAGCAAAATTCCTAAGAAGGAAAATGGGAAAATACTGTATAAAATACAAGTCTTATATAAGAATGTGTGTATGTACTTCAATAGGTACATGTATAAACAAAATCCCTTTTCCTTTACTCCTCCATAAAATTGGTCAACTGAAAAATCCTTTTGTTTCGTTTCTCATTTTCCACAAAGACCTAAACCTCCACAAAACACAATCCTTTGAAACTTTTCGAAAAGAAAAAATAGATAGTTAGTGTTGGGGGGCGGGGGCATTCTTATCACTGTACCAAACGATACCACACAGTAAGAAATATTCAAGTCAAATGCAGTTCATAATTACAAGAGTAACGCATATGACCAGCTGCTCCTGAGAGCATAGAAACTCATGCTGGCAATATGCAAAGTCGTTGAACCTTAACAATAGCATGCCACATAAGCAGTCGTTGAATTTATTGATTTAATGTGTGTTTGTAGAATTTAGGTAAAGAGCAGTTGCATAGCAGCACAAAACTAAAGGATCTCTTTCCCCTACTTCATTGTAATGCACTAGACTAGACCATTTGGGTATAATTTATAGTAGTTTTCTCGTGTTGTCAGAAATGCTCGCCAAGCAGAACTATGAGGTTTGAGGAGAAGAGAAAGAATATTGCCCTACGTGTGACGTGTGTTTTTGACATTTTTATGCCAAATTTCGTATCTAAAGTATTTTTTTTTTTATATAATTTATAAGACTGGAAGGAATTGACATTGCATGTTTGTCCAAATGTCTGTCCACGGTATACAAATACAAACAGTAATAAGAACCAAGATTGTGATTAAGTTATTATATACCTCTATAAAAAAAAATTCTGAATTCTTCATATGAATTTATGCTGTGACGTTCCTGTATCAGTTTATCAAAACTCTAGTAGCCATACCTTGTTAATGTCAGTATACCGTGACGTCTATCCATCTGTCTCTGTCCTCATGCATACTATAACTCGAAAGGGCGTTGACTTAAAGCAAAGAACATATAACTTAACAAGAAAGTTCATCTGGCCTCTAAAAATGCTGTCTGTTATATGTTCTTTGCTTAAAGTAATTTTATAATAACAAAATAAATTGAATTCGTAGATGGGTGAAATCAGGCAACTCTTTCATAGTATTGCCATATGAAAATTTTGATTTTTCCTATTTTATTTGTATAATTTTTTTTTTATGTTATTGAGCCAAGCTCAGGGGATGCCATATGAAGCAATGCACAGAATGGCGGAAAGAAGATAGGGAAAGAATTAGAGTACATGAGAAGATTGGCGGAGGTGCTGATGTATTTGCGAAACCACACGTTGCAGCATGTCCACTGTCACTATTGAACTTTCATAGATTGTAAGCCACAAGAAAGGCAGAAGATAGTAGATTGTTCAACATTCGCATAGTTCGAGATAAAACAGCATCAGGGACTTTCTCTATATGACCGAAAGTATTTCGACCATACATTTAGTAATGATGGAACGAAAAGCATCCGACATTGCAGCATTGCTGGAGGGAGTCGATATGACAAGCAATTGCATTGAAACATCGTCAATGAGCGTAAATGATTAAGAAAGCGTTGAGCTAGAGAGCTGAAATATTGTACACGGTGTTCTCGATATGACAGGAGACTAAAATCGCATATCTAGATAAATTGTGCTGCTATAGTTCAGGAATATAATAAGCATATGAAAGGAATAGATCTCTTTGATAGCTTTATTGGAAGAAATAGAATAACAATAAAATCACGAAAACGGTATATAAGAGTATTTCATTCACCACCTTCTTGATTTGACGATAATCAACTCTTGGCTATTATATAAAAGAGTATATTTAGCAAAACGAATTGCTACAAAAACTCTTGCAGACTTTCGTCTTGACATAGTAAAAGTGTTGTGTTCAAAAGGAGCTACAAAAACACCGAAAAGAGGAAAACCATTTAGCAGTGCAGCGAATTCAGTTCAATCCATGCATAATAATAAGAGAAGAAGAGGACCAACAGTACCAATACCCTCGGTTGACATTCGGACAGATGGAATAGATCATTTTCCGTTCTGGCACGAATATAGATTAAGATGCAAATTGCCAGGTTGTCATGCACAAATATATGTGTCATGTAAAAACTGTTATACTGCATACAAAAATCTCAAATTTTACAGCTTTTTCACATATATGTAATACTGGGAAAATAGTCAGTTGCATACATTTTTAATGTATATACCTATACTGAAAAATTTTTCAGAATATAAATAAAACCTATGAAATCGATTATAACAATTTTTACTGTCATCGGGCAGCCTTAAGACTTCTCTTTCCTAGTTAATACGAGATGTGTTCCACATCCAAATCGAAAAAGAAATTAATTAATTAATGTCACCATACATAATTTGCTAAAAACATTCAGTGGTTTTCTGTCAGCTAGCAAATTAATTGTTTCAATGAATAACGCTTTTGTGTTCTTTTATTTGAACCCCGCTAGCGCGCCATTTTACTTAAAAACCCAAGTGATATTCTACTTGATAGTTCAAATCAACCCATTTCTCAACAAACAAATGCTTTTTCTATCTGCCTTATGAGAAATTTAAGGCAGTTGAAGAAGATGATTTTAAGAGTGTGTGTGTGCAATGTATACAAAGTGCGTCAATTTGATAAGTAAAAAAATTTTGTGTTAATTAATTAAAAACCATCGCAATCATTGAAATGCTTAGAAAAGCTATGTCAAAAGCGTCCATGTTTTGGCATGACATACATACACACTTCCTATTTAATATGACGAACGTGATATATGCACCAATCAACCTCAGTTATTCAGGATAGCGTGTCGAAAATCGAATAATTAATTTAAAAAAATTGTGAATAGACTGTTCGAAAATTTATTGGAAATTTATATACATCAATTTAACACAAGTTCACATGTCCAGATGTTTGATAATGACTTAAACTCCTCGGTTCCAAAATTGCTGATTTTCAAACCAAGAGCCAATTTAAGTTACCGTATGAAAGAATATAATTTTCCTAAATTACAAGGTTGGCAAAAGAAAAGTTATCATGAGACTGAATTATATTTTTTCAGGAAGTATGGCAACATTGTAAAAACAATAGGAGTATTCACTCTTTACTGTATCAGTGTAACCCATGTAAAAATACAACAAGAACTTACAACAAAGAGTGAGCATACCCTTTAGCCTAGTTCGAAATGTAATTATGGGAACAGGGTGCTAAAATGGGCCCGTAGGAGCTCTTCCCAGCCCCGGAAAAATTGAGAAAATCCTCAAAATTCCTAGGATTCATTGTTATCATAGAAAAAAAGAATTGTGAAGATCCGGTTAAAAATAGCTGAGATAAAAACTAAAGTATCTCAACTGTTTATGAAAAGAACGGCTTAAATTAAAGAAATGCCGGTTTTTCATAGCGTTTTTTGAGCGCTTTGGTTGTTTCCCAAGTTTCTACTATTACTACTTAATTATACACTATTTCAGTATAATGTGAGCGGATAAAATGAAGCTTGTTTTGTTGGGAACGTTTATTTCCAATTAGTTTTCGGCTCGGGCTAATAGTTTAGGAGAAATATTAGTAATAGTAGAACAACCTCCTTATACGGCAATCTTTGCCGCTTTTTGCCGGGACAAAATGTAAAAATTTACAATTTACCTTTACGGAATAACGGTGGTTTGGAGGAATTTTTTTGTAAGGATGAAGAAGTAATCGAACACTTGTGCCTATGATCGAAAAACAAATTGGAAAAATAACTCATATGTAATAATGGGGTATATGGGACCCAGATGAGGAAAAACATTGAACTTCGGGAGTAAAAGCTCTGTGTGGAAATATCTCGAATTCATTGAAAATAAAAACCTTCTAATAGATAGAAAATGTCGTTACCTTTAATTTAAATGCAATATTTTTTCTCTAGGGGCATCCCTTATGATTCAAGGTCCGACAAAGTAAAAAAGTCGTTTTCAGTTAAAATGTAATCAAGTTTTAGAGGGTGGAAAAAATACACTATGGAGTATACCGGATTGAAAATTGAAAAACGCCATTCGATAGAGCTCAGCGGGGCTTTATTTAGACACCCCACATTACATATTTGAAGTTTGAGGGGGTGGGGATAACAACACCGCACCTCAAAATGCTCACACTCGAAACGTTTTTTTTCGATAAATTTAATCGCTTTGTCGAACTAAAGACGAATCCCAAGTTCGTTTTTTGATCCGTTCCCTCCTCACCCCGCAAGAAAGGTTCGAATTTTGAAAATAATTAAAGTTAATTTCTGAACTTCAAATACTATTATTAAATAATTTAGGACCAAAAAAGAAAATCGATCACACCAATTTGTTTTTCGGTGATGTTTTATTAAGTTTTCCAGAAAGTTTCATGCTCTTTGATGCGCCATTACTTATGTTGTGGGTTCACAAATTTGCAATACGTTTTTTTTTTTGTGGGGGAAAACCGTGATGCGGGTAGATGTAAACTGAACACCTTGCTAAATCAACGCAGTACCACCTAGAAAAAATATAAGTGCACTTGTCGATAGTCCTCAAAAGAATCTTTCATTTGGCATACTGGAAATTTTCCTAGGACACTCCGCTGCACTCCCTAACATTTGACGTTCAATCTGACCTCCTAAGTACAACTATACAACCCGGTTTACACTGCCAATTTGTGAATGTAAAAATACAAGACCCTTGTATTACATTTTATGTGCATAGGCCTTGTATGACTTTACTGGGTTGTAATCAAATACATCTTTTACGACGATACACTCTTTGATACAACATTGCGTGAATACCTCTAATGATTATACCTGTGAAGTGTAAAGCCTAGTATCGAGTTCGGGCAAAGTAAAATTTAACGCGGTCTCCAAATTTTTCACATTACAATCGCTGGTAAAATTTTGAGAAAAGAAAGTGACAGCTATTTAAAACTTTTATCGCTAAAAAACTTCAAATTGATAATAAAGATTAGATAAACGATTTTGCAATTTACAATTAAAAATGGGCTTAATTAATCTAAACATTGTTAAGAGAAATTAAATCGTTCAATAAATTCACAAAAAACAAAAAAACAATCTGAAAATTTTAATTAAAATTAAATCCTTCAATAAATTCAAAAAAACCATCTGAAATTATCATAGAAACAGGAAATGTCATAATTTTACCAGCATTTTAATTCTCCGCGCATTAAAATGTTCAGTAAAATAAGTGGAGACATACAAAGCGCCATCTATCTTAAAATAGATAAATATTCACTTTTTACCAGCGAACTCCGTACTGCACTAGAAAATCTTCAGTAAAAGTTTTTGCTTACGATTTTACCAGCGCTAAAATTTGTATGAAAATGTTACATTTTACTCGAACTTGATACTAGGCTTAAGATTACAAATTTTGTCTTAAACTACAGGATAGCGTGATATAAAAATTTAAAATGTATAAACAGGTTGGCGGAGAAACGGTTCTAAGTCGAACACAGATTTTGAGATGACCCAATACATTTTTGATAACCGCGAGACTGATGTCGTACTAAACGCCTAAGCACTGAATTGACTAAGTGACTAAAGTGGGGACTGTCATTAAATCTGTACGATGTTTGACAGTGCAAATAATTGATCAACACACTGCTTATAGCATTTCTATCAAAGGCTTGAGTATGCGCAAAAATATGATTCCAAATATCCAACAAATGACTAGAAGAACAACCTGTTATGGTCGTAGCATATTGCATATAGCAATATGCCACCACGGACTGAAGCGTGTATGCCCGGCTTGTTGTCGACTACAGCATGAAACCAAAACGCGCCCCGACCGAGAGAAATGCTTCCTCAAGCTCGGTGTCATGTTCAGTGACAGAAAGAAGAAGAAGCTTCTCGAATTTTTTTTTTGAAGTCTCGACTTTGAGAAGGTGTGTGGTAAAACGAAAAAATAAAATCGAAAAGGATCGCGATAAACAAATCAAGAAAAAGGTGCATATTTGAGCACGGAGTTGGTAAGCGCAAATCTTGTGATTGGAGAAGGAACATTTATCCATTAGATCCGCTCCGAAAATCAAAAGGAGAAAACGCATGTGGAAGTCGCTAAAGAAGGTTCCATCAATCGAGAAGAATCTACTCGGGTCTGAAAAGGCAGTAATTTAGCCATCAATTGGTTCCCGACATTCCTTCCGCCCACCTAAAAGGAATTTTCCGAGACATCTAATTGCAGGTCGTTTGGCAGTATCCGAGGCCAATAGCACTGTCGGCTAAATTCTAGCCTTATCTAGTATATACGTACATAGCTTGTCACGTAGTACCCTAATAACAGAACAAGCAATAACCTCAAGGCATCTATAGTCCAGATAACACGCTGAACCACCTAAGGTATTGAAAGTGATACGTAGCAACTCGGAATGAAGAAACCCCTCTTAAATTGTGCAAAAGTTCGCTGAGGAAATGCAGGCTGACGAAATCAACTAATCAACTCATCCAGTCAATTGTTTTGTTTTATGCAGATTAAGTTACAAGCAATGTGCAGTAGTTCGGTGTCAATAGGTAACCCTGTACAGATATATGTAAATGTGACATGTAGATAGAGTATAATACCTTGCATGCATTTAAATTTCTTTTCTTTTGCGTTAGCCTCAATAAGTACACGAAAAAGATTGAATCCAGTGACATGGTGAAACCTCTTGGGGCGCCTCAGCGAGGGAGCATCATCAACAGGAAAAATTGTAAGTTGTCGTCACCTAATCATTTTACACCACCAAATCTTATTATTGCATTGATTAAGAGAATGAGTTTAAAATCTTAATAGTATATACTGGATATGGTGTGGTCATATTTATTTCGTTTCATATTTATGTTGATAGGCAAGAACTAAGCCTCCTATCATGGCGTATACATGTACATAGTCAAAAATTTTATTACTGCCTTGGCTAAACCAATGAATTCAAAATTTTAATAATACATAACATATATATAGCTCTGGTCATAATTTTTCTTCTTATACGTATGTTGATATGCAAGAGTTACGCGTCTCATTATACAATCTACATGTACATAATCAAATTAATTTTAGTATTGCATGGCCTAAATAAGTGAATTTAAACTTTAACAATACATTTTAGATATAGTTTTGATCAAATATTTTTTTCTCCTTATTATATTTATGTTGATATGTAATAATTAAGCCTCTTATTCAATATACATGTACCTACTCAGACCTTATTATTGTATGGTCTACGCAAATGAAGTTAAAACTTTAACAATACATATTAGATATAGTTTTGATCACACATTTTTCCTCTTATTATTTTTATTTTGATGAGCGATAGCTAAGCTTCCTGTTATACAAAGTATACGTATATAATCAGACTTCATCATTGCAATGACTGAACTAATGAATTTAAAATCCTAGTAATACATACTCGATATAGCTGATCGTATCTTTTTCTTCCGCATTACAATTATACTGATAAGCAATAAATTAGCGGACTATTATACCTTTGAATTTATGTAGTAAGATCACATTACCTGAACAGATGAACTTAAAATTTTCATCGTATGTACTCGATATAGAGATAGAGAACTATAGAATCTTAGCCCAAGATATGTAGACCGATAGGCGTTAGGAAAGCTTACTATCATATACTTTAACTGCCGTATTCGTTTCATAATAGTACACATTGCTTGAATATATACAGTTTATAACGTAGTATGAATTGGTAAATAATTTTATTTCTCCTCTCACTTCCCGGAGCCCTATCACATGAAGGTCGCATAGGTCCGCTCTAATTTCTTCTACAGGTCAGCCAAAGGGACTTTGCAGATCGTGCCGAGCAGAGTCATAGGGAGGATGGGGCAAGGCCATGAAGGCAGAACATCTGCGCCTTCCACAGTAAGTAGGTAAGTGACGTAAGGGTCCCTTCAGGACCGAGTGTGTGTCGGCTCTTTTGTATGCAGGCATGAAATTTTTTTGATTATGGATGATGACAGCGGCAGGTATTTTCGGGAACTCCCCCACACTCTCCGCCACCCTTAGCCGAGGTGCTAGCATGCCGCCCTGTGCTATCGTTGTCATCAGGCGATCTGTCAGCCCATGTTGGCAGTTTGGACTTAACGTCCTGGTCAAGTCGCCTTCAACATACTTCCATAACAAAATGGCGCCCAACGTGGGGCCACCTCAGTTAGACTTCGGTGGTCTAAATATAAATTTTACTGGGGACTGAGACTTTGAGAGAGATGATCATCTGGGGTCTGCCAGTTGATTGACCTCAGGTCTCACATCCAGTAGAAGATATGGGTGGACCTGAGTCTAATTGGTTTTGTTGAAAATTTTTTTTTGTAAAGTAACGTAATATTTTGAAAGTTTTATTGGAAGTCTTTGATATTTTGAATTTTTGGATTAAAGTAAAGTAACGTTTTTTGAATTTAATGAAAATTTTTTTGGAAGTTGAAATCCGGCTTTAGGTTTGACTTCGGTCAAGCCTCAAGCCTGAACAGTTGTTGAATTTTTTTTGAAAGTTTTTGGAAATGTTTTTGGATGATCTTTCCCGCTGGCCTTCTGCCATGGAAATGGTAGGTGGCCTCACGAAATTTTTCGTTTGAGCTCTTGTGGGGACATGTCTCTGTTGGGCAACTGGCTGGACAGAGTTATGAATCTGCGAGACAACTTCTTGGCTTCCAGCTAATTAGTTGACCAGACTCATGACTCTGCCCGGCTAGCGAACTAGCTGGACACGACGATTCGGTGAGGAGAAGAGAACGAGTTCTCGGAGGATGGGATTGATGCTGGAGATCTTCAGTGATCAGGAGTTGGCATACTGCTAACTGCCTGGCTGAAGAATCTCTGGCAGCATTCTCAGTCTTTGATACCTCCGACTTTACTCTTCCCAGATTTCTGCAAGAGCTCTGACTTTTTCAATGCACACACTCACGTCACTTGCCTGTATCCTGTTTTTGACCTTGGGGGAGAGAGAGCGACCTGACCTCTTATGTGGGAGTTAGCTTCGGGAGGTGAGGGAGAAATGTTTTGATCGAATTGTTCTTATCTCGTTTTTTTCAATTGTGAAACGCTATAATTGTTTTGCGTTATTACATTTTTTTTAGCAAATTCTTTGGACGTTTGGAAAGATATTTTTCTGAGTGACAGATCTTGTCCCAACTTGCAAACTTTTAATTTAGTAAATGTATGAGATAGAGCGAAAGTCTCTTTATGGTATGTAGAAGTTTCCTCTTCTATTTATGGTAATTATCTAAAGGATAAAGACTATATATTTATGAGAATATTTTGAATTTTGGTAGTTAATGAAAAATTTTTCTAGTATTTATAGATCCAGTAGTTCGTTTTTGTAGGAATATACAATATCTTCCTACATCCGAAGGCTTTTTGTTGCTTATCGCATATACACCTGTTATATACCAAGGATTTTTATATTACGAGTATGTAACTGGTGTATATAATGTTTTAGTGATAATAATTATCCACTGGAATTTAGTTAGCTACTTTTGGTTATTTTTATTTACATAGTACGCGCTAATAAATTTAGTAGCTCGTTAGCTTCGATCTTGTTTGAGCCTGTTGATTTCGATTGTTGACTTTTTAAATTTCTCTGACATTCTTCTTCGAACTTTTGGTTTGCAAAACGTTTTCAATTTTGCTACTCACTATGGCTACAGTAAGAACGCCACCGCCTGCTACAAACAGTATGTCAATGCTACCCGAACCATGCTCCATCTGTCGTGATGCAAGCTGGTCGGCCGAAAGGAAGCCTGTAATAACCGTATGTGAGCACATTTTTCACCAAGCATGCCTGCAGCATTGGATAGGTGAACATGCTAGTTGTCCTAACTGCCGATGTCATATTACACAACAGGACTTCAGAGAATATAATGGTGCAATACCGAAGAAGGTGAAGCCGGTGAAGTCTACTAAGCACGATGTGCCGAACTTAGATTTGCCTAGGTTCGACCTACCACTACCTAATAGACGCTCGTTATCTCCAGGAATGCACGATTTGCATTCCCGGACGTTCACTAATCACAACTCACGGCAAGACAGTTCATTACCCCCAGCTCAAGGCCATACCTCAGCTGCTACGGATGCGCTGTTGGCAGGCTTACGCTTACAAATGCAGGACCTGGTACGTGAAGGTCTCGAACACAGCCTCAGTACATTACGGTCTGAGTTAGTAGATAGTGTCCGTCAGCAAGTAGCAGCCATGGTGCCACCAATAGATTTTTCACGTCCTCCTCCGGCTATGGGAAATCCCAGACCATCTGACGATTTTCCCAATGTGCATAGACAATCCTTTAATCGACCTCCATCCGCGTTTGGTCAGCCTCTAAATCAGCCCGCACCAAACCCTGTACCACCACCACCTATTCGTGTTCCTGCAGGCATAGGACAGCGACGTTCTGGCAGCCCTATCCGCAGGTGGAATATCTCTTACAGCGGTGACAGTTCTCGGCTCACAGTCGATGAATTTGTATTCCGAGTAGAAGCCTTGACTTATTCGGCTTTGGAGGGAGACTTCGACTTACTGGTGCGTCACATGACTACTCTGCTTTCTGGACCAGCAATGGACTGGTACTGGTCTCTCCTGAGGCAAAATTCCACGCCGTCATGGGAGTATGTGAAAGCAGCTCTATTAGCTGAATGGGGAGTACCCAAAGACGACCTTAAGGTCAAAGTCCAGCTTATGCTGCGCAAGCAGAAAGGAGGAGAGTCATTTGCCACTTACTACCAGCATCTAGTACAGTTACAAGACCAACTGCAGAACCCGTTGCCAGACGTTGAATTTCTGGAAATAGTCAAGTCAAACTTACTGCCGGAAATACAAAATAAAATTTGCTTGCATCCTACCAATACCATCCACCAGCTCAGGATTCTGGTAAATCAAATCCAAGCGACGCAGCTGCGCATCGCAACAGCAAGTAGTTGGAACGCTTATCGCGGACAAAGAGTTAGTGAGGTGGATGGATATCATTTGACCGAGGCTGACTTGAATATATCACCTGGACGTAGCGACGAAGTCTCACTATCTGCCATTTCAACCCCTAAAAATGTAACCTGCTGGAATTGTGACCAGTCTGGACACTTTTACCAAGATTGCCGGCAGGAACGACAAACTGTATTCTGTTACGGATGTGGACGGAAGAACACCTTCAAGCCAGATTGCATTCAATGTCAACAGAAAAACTTCAGACGGGTCGGGAATACCAACACCTCTTTCCGACCAGCGTCGACATCACGAGCAATCAATGCATCGAACACTCCAGTGCAAGCTTTGAACAAGGAGGAAGGTCCGCTCCATTAACAGACACTATCGAAAACTCCCTGATATGTCCTCTGATATCATTCAGTGACTCTGATGATATCAGCAAAACACCTGATAGTACGATTACGTCTTTGATAGAGGCGGAGAACTTGATGGATTTCTCTGCAGATCTCCAAGCTCCCATTTCCACTTCTGGGGAGCCCGTGACATTGCTAGACACTTCATTAGAAGAGTCTTTAATCTTCGATGTCCCGTTGACACCTATAGCACGTGTAGCCGACAAGGTTACTGAGCAGGAGATTTGGCCTCCTGCCATTTCTATCTTAAAACGGCCACCAAGCTCTGATATGACGAGTGGGCGTGAGCCAGTTTTACATCCGCTGACGCCGTATCATACGCGTCTGCAGAGATACAGAGCAGCAAGAGACCGAATTTTCTCCTCAGTAGCAGAGTTAGCTGAGATTATGTTTCCCGACCGGGATATGAGACCGAAAAGGAAAAGATCAACCGTTCGTTGGCGAGAATACTGTCGACGAATGAAACTGGAAAGGAAAAAACTAGCACAGATTTCCGTGTCGATGCCAGACGACATTCGACCGTACGCAGAAGTAAAGCTGCTCGGGCGAACTGAGACTGGATTACTTGATAGTGGTGCCACTGTCAGTATTCTAGGCCAGGGAGCTCTCGAGAAGCTTGCTGAAGCAGAGGTTGAATGGAAGAAGTATCGGACACAGGTCCAAGTAGCTAATGGTGCCATGACGACTGTTCATGGTCATGTGAACTTGGACGTCACTTTCCGTGATAAGACCCAAAACGTGCGTTTTTACGTGGTTCCTGGGCTCACACAGGCACTATATCTGGGAATAGACTTCTGGCGCCTCTTTGGGTTAGCTCCGGATGTCCTAGGTATAGTCGCAGAAGTGAATCCAAGTGGAATAGCTACCTCTGACACCGATGGGCATATCCTTTCTAGTTTAGAACACCAACGCTTAGAGAGCACAAAACAGCTTTTCCCCTCTTTCGCCTCTTTAGGCCTGGGAAAAACATCATTGGTCACTCACAAGATTGATACGAATGACGCCGCCCCGATAAAACAGCGCTTTTATCCGATTTCCCCGGCAGTGCAAAGTTTGATGGATGCAGAATTAGAGCGAATGCTATCACTGGGTGTGATAGAGGAGAGCCAGAGTCCTTGGAGCTCTCCAGTCGTTCTGGTAAGGAAGCCTGGAAAGGTCCGGCTTTGTTTTGACGCCAGGAAGGTCAACTCGGTTACGAAGAAGGACGCCTATCCGCTACCGCAGATAGACGCACTTCTGAGTCGACTTCCTCCGGCAAACTACATAACGAGCCTGGACCTGAAAGATGCATTCTGGCAGATCCCACTGGACACTGATTCCAGAGAGAAGACCGCTTTCACAGTACCTGGTCATCCTCTCTATCAGTACACAGTGATGCCATTCGGCCTATGCAACGCTCCCCAAACGATGTGCCGCCTCATGGATAAAGTCATTCCTTTCGATCTTCGTGAGAACGTTCTCGTCTATTTAGACGATTTATTAATTCTATCATCTGACTTTGACACTCATCTCATGCTGCTAGCCAGGGTAGCGGATTGTTTGAGGAAAGCTGGCCTTACTATAAACGTCGAGAAGAGCAAGTTTTGTATCAAGGAGACTAAATACCTGGGATTCATTGTAGGAAGGGGAGGTATGAGAACTGACCCTGACAAAATATCAGCCATAGTTGACTATCCGTCACCTAAAACTGTTCGGCAAGCCCGACGCCTACTAGGTATGGCAGGATGGTACAGACGGTTTATTCCGAACTATGCTGATTTGACTGCATCCATTACAGACACTTTGAAAAACCCGAGTCAGTTCAAATGGACATCTGAAGCCCAGACGTCTCTTGATCTACTCAAACAAAAACTTACTTCTGCTCCGTTGCTAGTGAGTCCAGACTTCACCAAACCGTTCGTCATTCAGTGCGATGCGAGCCAACAAGGTATTGGAGGAGTGTTGCTTCAGCTAGATGACGATGGCCACGAGAAGCCAATAGCCTACGTCTCGAAAAAGTTGAACTCCGCTCAACGAAATTACACCGTCACAGAGCAAGAATGCCTAGCTGCAGTCTTGAGCGTACAGAAGTTCCGGCCCTTCATAGAGCTTATGCCGTTCAAGATAGTGACGGATCACGCGAGCTTGAAATGGCTGATGTCTCAAAAGGACCTCAGCGGAAGACTTGCTCGGTGGAGTTTGAAGCTTCAGGGCTTCGACTTCACTATTGAACACAGGAAAGGAAGCCTGAACGTAGTCCCTGATGCGCTGTCACGCATTCATTGTGACAGCATGAACACAAACGAAGATCCTGGCCCGGAAGTTGACCTTAGTTCGCCATATTTCAATTCGTTGGAATATGAAGAACTGAGGCATAAGGTTAAAACGACTTCTGGCAAACTACCAGATCTTTGCGTCAGGGATGGCTTCGTTTATATTCGGACTGTTCCGAGAACAGGCGATCCGATCCAGGAGGAAGAAGCGTGGAAGCTTTGGATTCCACGTGGGCTTGTCACCGACGTCATTTCGAGAGCGCATGATCCGCCGCTAGCTTCACACGGAGGAATAGGGAAAACCCTAGAACGTCTGCGAAGACATCTGTACTGGCCACGAATGACAGTTGATGTCAGAAATTACGTAGCCGCCTGTGACGTGTGTAAAGAAACGAAGGCTCCTAATACTATTTTGCGACCACCGATGAAAGTCCAGTCTGTGATAGAACGACCATGGCAAAAGCTGTACGTCGATTTCTTAGGTCCATATCCTCGGTCAGTTAAAGGAAACGTCTGCATTCTGATAGTTCTTGACCACTTTTCTAAATTCCCACTTCTCAAACCTATGAGAAAAGCGTCTACGCTCAATGTATGCCAATTCATTGAGACTGAAGTGTTTCACGTGTTCGGAGTTCCGGAGACCATAGTCTCTGACAATGGAGTCCAGTTTTGCTCGGCTCAGTTCGCCAGACTACTGGAAAAGTATGGGGTAAAGCATATGCGAACGGCAGTTTACTCGCCGCAAGCAAACGCCTCAGAGCGAGTAAACCGGTCTCTGTTGTCAGGGATTAGGGCCTATATCCAGAAGGAACACACCAGATGGGATGAGAAACTGAGCCAAATAGCTAGTTCCCTCCGGAGCTCTTTCCATCAAGCTACTGGTTTCTCTCCCTATCGAACACTCTTCGGTCAACAAATGATAGAACATGGCAGCTCCTATTCCATCTTGAGGAGCATTGGAACTCTTAATGAGCCACTGAGAGTAGACGCAGAAGATAAAATGAGATTGATCCGTGCGAGAGTGCAGGAAAATTTACAACACGCATTCGAACAGGGTTCAAAAGCCTACAATCTCAGGGCAAAACCCGTCGAGTTCAAAGTTGGTCAGGAGGTATTTAGAAGGACTTTTGCCCAAAGCAATTTCCAACAGCAGACTAGTGCTAAACTGGGACGAAAATTTGTTAAATGTCGGGTTAGAGCCAAGAAAGGAAACTCACTATACGAACTTGAAGATCTGCGGGGAAAACTGTTAGGTGTCTATCACGCTAAAGACATCAAGCAGTGATCATCAGTATGAAAACATCGTCGATACTTATTGTCGTCTATTCCTGGTAGCCCTAAGAAGGCATCCAGCCAGCTTAACTGGTAAACTATAGGATATCACGAAGCCCTCCTATTGCCCCGTCAATGGTGGGTGATATACCTGTTGGAATCCATTCCCATATTCGGCTGCCAACATGTCACTACTTCGACGACGCCTTGGAGACACACCCTTGAACAATCGCAGTCTGAGATCAGGGTGAGAGGTTGCGCCGGGAAAGCTTAGCGATCAGTTCTTTAGGTTACTGATCGCGGGGCTTCCTCAGCATCTCGGTGAAGGAAGGCAGAGAGGCATCGACCGGCTGGATTTTTTGGGTTACCAGCTTGTCGATGTAGCTTTGGCTTCCCCACACGGAGAAGGATGTCGAAGTCTGATCGAAGACTGACGAGACTTCAAGGATGTGTCCTCGACGTGTCATCGGAAGTGGAGTCTGAGGATGAGGAAAGCATAGGGTCGTGGGTCGTGACACACATTGAGCGCCCGCAGGGATGAGGCCTATGTGTAAGACCGGCTAGCTCAGTCGACCATTTTTCAGCGTCGTCTGAACCACGGGTGGCGCAGACCACTCTGCCCTGTTATGGTCGTAGCATATTGCATATAGCAATATGCCACCACGGACTGAAGCGTGTATGCCCGGCTTGTTGTCGACTACAGCATGAAACCAAAACGCGCCCCGACCGAGAGAAATGCTTCCTCAAGCTCGGTGTCATGTTCAGTGACAGAAAGAAGAAGAAGCTTCTCGAATTTTTTTTTTGAAGTCTCGACTTTGAGAAGGTGTGTGGTAAAACGAAAAAATAAAATCGAAAAGGATCGCGATAAACAAATCAAGAAAAAGGTGCATATTTGAGCACGGAGTTGGTAAGCGCAAATCTTGTGATTGGAGAAGGAACATTTATCCATTAGATCCGCTCCGAAAATCAAAAGGAGAAAACGCATGTGGAAGTCGCTAAAGAAGGTTCCATCAATCGAGAAGAATCTACTCGGGTCTGAAAAGGCAGTAATTTAGCCATCAATTGGTTCCCGACATTCCTTCCGCCCACCTAAAAGGAATTTTCCGAGACATCTAATTGCAGGTCGTTTGGCAGTATCCGAGGCCAATAGCACTGTCGGCTAAATTCTAGCCTTATCTAGTATATACGTACATAGCTTGTCACGTAGTACCCTAATAACAGAACAAGCAATAACCTCAAGGCATCTATAGTCCAGATAACACGCTGAACCACCTAAGGTATTGAAAGTGATACGTAGCAACTCGGAATGAAGAAACCCCTCTTAAATTGTGCAAAAGTTCGCTGAGGAAATGCAGGCTGACGAAATCAACTAATCAACTCATCCAGTCAATTGTTTTGTTTTATGCAGATTAAGTTACAAGCAATGTGCAGTAGTTCGGTGTCAATAGGTAACCCTGTACAGATATATGTAAATGTGACATGTAGATAGAGTATAATACCTTGCATGCATTTAAATTTCTTTTCTTTTGCGTTAGCCTCAATAAGTACACGAAAAAGATTGAATCCAGTGACATGGTGAAACCTCTTGGGGCGCCTCAGCGAGGGAGCATCATCAACAGGAAAAATTGTAAGTTGTCGTCACCTAATCATTTTACACCACCAAATCTTATTATTGCATTGATTAAGAGAATGAGTTTAAAATCTTAATAGTATATACTGGATATGGTGTGGTCATATTTATTTCGTTTCATATTTATGTTGATAGGCAAGAACTAAGCCTCCTATCATGGCGTATACATGTACATAGTCAAAAATTTTATTACTGCCTTGGCTAAACCAATGAATTCAAAATTTTAATAATACATAACATATATATAGCTCTGGTCATAATTTTTCTTCTTATACGTATGTTGATATGCAAGAGTTACGCGTCTCATTATACAATCTACATGTACATAATCAAATTAATTTTAGTATTGCATGGCCTAAATAAGTGAATTTAAACTTTAACAATACATTTTAGATATAGTTTTGATCAAATATTTTTTTCTCCTTATTATATTTATGTTGATATGTAATAATTAAGCCTCTTATTCAATATACATGTACCTACTCAGACCTTATTATTGTATGGTCTACGCAAATGAAGTTAAAACTTTAACAATACATATTAGATATAGTTTTGATCACACATTTTTCCTCTTATTATTTTTATTTTGATGAGCGATAGCTAAGCTTCCTGTTATACAAAGTATACGTATATAATCAGACTTCATCATTGCAATGACTGAACTAATGAATTTAAAATCCTAGTAATACATACTCGATATAGCTGATCGTATCTTTTTCTTCCGCATTACAATTATACTGATAAGCAATAAATTAGCGGACTATTATACCTTTGAATTTATGTAGTAAGATCACATTACCTGAACAGATGAACTTAAAATTTTCATCGTATGTACTCGATATAGAGATAGAGAACTATAGAATCTTAGCCCAAGATATGTAGACCGATAGGCGTTAGGAAAGCTTACTATCATATACTTTAACTGCCGTATTCGTTTCATAATAGTACACATTGCTTGAATATATACAGTTTATAACGTAGTATGAATTGGTAAATAATTTTATTTCTCCTCTCACTTCCCGGAGCCCTATCACATGAAGGTCGCATAGGTCCGCTCTAATTTCTTCTACAGGTCAGCCAAAGGGACTTTGCAGATCGTGCCGAGCAGAGTCATAGGGAGGATGGGGCAAGGCCATGAAGGCAGAACATCTGCGCCTTCCACAGTAAGTAGGTAAGTGACGTAAGGGTCCCTTCAGGACCGAGTGTGTGTCGGCTCTTTTGTATGCAGGCATGAAATTTTTTTGATTATGGATGATGACAGCGGCAGGTATTTTCGGGAACTCCCCCACACTCTCCGCCACCCTTAGCCGAGGTGCTAGCATGCCGCCCTGTGCTATCGTTGTCATCAGGCGATCTGTCAGCCCATGTTGGCAGTTTGGACTTAACGTCCTGGTCAAGTCGCCTTCAACATACTTCCATAACAAACCGCAAGACTGTGTATCTTGACCAACTTCTTCAAACAATGCCATAATAATGGACGAATTATGAATGTTTTGAGTATGGTTCGGAAGTAGAAATCTATGGTCGCGCAATTTGGAAACTGTTGAGAGCTCTTAAAGTTTATATGACAGATAAACTGACAGTATTATCAGTTTGAAAAAATTTTGAAGCACTGTAGTGGGGATAATTTCTCTATTAGCATGTGGTGGCAACTATTTTCAATTAAATTCAATATTTTTAAACACACTAACTTTCATTACTTTCTCAGTAGTTAGACCTCGAATACAAAAACAGATTATTATAACCAACGAAAACATTTGGGTGTATGAATGCGACGAAGATTAGAGCAACAGTCATGTACGCACTGGCTATTCCCTAAACCCAAGCTGAAATTGATAACGTTTTGAACCGATTCTCGAACTCTAAAGGACTTCAACCGTATAGTCTCTTGGAGACAATTTCGAAAGAAGAATACACCAGAAAGTGTTTTTAGCAATTCTATAACCGTTTTCGACATGATATTTCTTCAAATAACATGATCACAAAATATGTTATCACAATAATTGTGAAATATATAGTTACAGTTACCACACTGTGACGAATAATGTGCAAAGTCACAATATTACGGTTTTTCTTTAAAAACTACGTATAACTTATCGCAACCACTTTTATGGAATATTATTAACAAAATAGAAACTTAGTTTTCTAGATCAGATACAGATTCACTTTATTGCCAACAGGTAACTAATTATTTTTGGTAAATTCTGCCATTTTCAGTTGGTTTTGGAGTTAAGAGAACATAATCAGTTTTTTTTTTAAACTACCCACGAAAAAGGAGGAGGAGTCAATACCAAGATTTGCAAGTTTCATACATTTTTCAATGTGAATTTCTGGCAAACTTTTTGTAGCAGAATAATGATTTATATCTTAAACTAAGTCGGGAAAAATAAAAAAAAATGTATTGATGGAGATATTAGCTCCGAAATTTGTAAAAAATGGTAAAAATTGAAGTCTTTTAAATCAAACTCCTATTAGTAAGCATTTCTTTATATTGTGACTATTTTAAATAGATAAAGCCTAGATCTAGCAAATAACGTCGAGTTCTTCCATTTTTAGTTGCGCTTTTTTTTAATTATTTAACTCTAATAGTACTTGTTTTTTCTTCCGATAATTCACCGACGAGAAATTTTAAAATTTCATTGAAAGTTGCTTAAATACAAAGCAAAATAGTATATTTAACAATTATGTACAAATAAAATTTAGGAAAGTTAATTCTCATTAAAAAATTTCAATTTATTTGAACTGCAACTATTTTTCGTTTTAAATTATATAGTTTTGTCGCATTTCGGGTTTCTATTTTTTACGCTAGATGTCTCTAATGTAGTCTGTGGTCTAGGTCTAGGCTAATTTTTTATGATTTTTCTCGCTATGGTATCTAAATTCAAACTTTTACTGAGTACTGACTCCTCTTAATAGGTTTCGACACACATGGTTATGAAAGTGTCAAAATATGACAACTCCCGACTTTAGAATATAGATACAACAGGAAATGTTGATACCGGTAAAATTCATGTGCATGAGCGTGGATTTTTTTCAAGGTATCGTGAAGCAGGTCAGAATCATATTGAAGAAAGAGTCAAATGTATTTTCAGCTGTCAAACGAAGTTTCCAAATTTGCAACAATTTGAATCTGGTGAAAATATACGTGGGAAATCATTTTTTAGGCAAGTATAATTATAAATTATTATTTTGTGTACTTTACACATATTTTGATATTAAATTAAATTGAAATTGATAACAAAAACGATGAAATATTTGTTTATTGAAGATTTGTTTATGTTTGTGACAGTTGAGAAACTCTCTTGGTAACTTGGCGTAGTGGCAGCGACTAAGAGCACAACTAAGAACAACTGCAGTATTTTCAACTATATATCTTGTTTCCCCGCTCTCTATATTGATTCTACTACACGGCTATACTGAGCTCTTTCACTACAGCGGCAACAGATACTAACACAAACAGAATTTGACTACCCTAAATTTGGCTTATCACACTTCCTGTACTCTCTATATTCCAAACTCCCGACTAAAGTTTGATACGAACCATATCCGTACAAATGCAAAGTACTTAGGAATCTCAAAGTGAACGGAATGGATGTCTTTCTGGCATGAGACTATAATTTCTCGATACGTATTTTAACTCCACCCTTATCCAGCCGAAACAAATTTTAAAAACCTATAGTTGGGCAACTCGCATGGATCGTAGGAATTGCAAAGACATTTTCAATGATCTCTTCTACATAAAATTAATACTTTAGACAAATTTCATTTACTATTTATATTTTACCATATATACCGAAAGAGAATGTCCACAATTTCTTGTACATAATTCTTATGTATGGCGGTGACATTTTCGTTTTTAATTAAAACTACTTTCACACAACAAATGTCCAATTCACGAATGTCATTTTCATAAAATGTGCTGCTCATGGCTGTACCTGAATATGTTTTTAGCCACTCGAAATTCTTATTAAAATCTTAAATATCTTGAAAGGGAAAAACTGTTTGTTATCATTAAACAAAATCATTGAATGAAAAGAGAAAACTTATCTCGAAAATGCTGAGTCTCTCAAAGCACAAAGAAAAAAATGGAGCAATAGCGACATCTGTTGGTTAATTTCAAAAGCTAAATATATATTTTTTTTTATAAAAATGATTGTTGTGTGATCAAAATTGAAAATCTAGATGAACAGCAATATAAAAATCAAAACAATTGCCAGTCTAGGTACTAAAAATAAAAATACAAACTTAGTAAACATGCTGCGATCATTACTCGTAGGGGATATGAACAACAACTAAAAATGACCCCAGGTCAAATCGAAAAGAACCAGGTAATTCCTAAACTCCACACTTGTTGTCAACTCAACTAGTTATATATATATTCTTATATAGTTACTTAATAATATCTTAAAAACCGTAATCCTATGACTATGTGGCAAGCATGAAATCATTCAACTAGAAAAGCGGATTAAATAGCTGAAGAAAGCGGAAGAGGAGACGACACATTTGCACTACAAACAAAGGTAGTTCACCCTTGCAAATGTGACTTAGTGGACACTATATGGATACTACCTATGTATATATGTATAAGCAGAACATTTTTTTAATGGTTTTATGAAATACTATATATAAAATTGAAAGAAATAAAAATGGCGAAATACAAAAAAAAACAAATATTTAAATAAAAAGATTACAAAGGATTTACTTCGTTAAAAAACTGACATGGAGGTGGATTGACTCTTGGCGCTAAAATTTTAGCAAATACCCCCAGAGATAAACATATATTCTATATTTATGTATGCATATAACTTGGTTACGAATGAGAAATGGAAAATCTAGACCCCATGTCGTGTCGATGTTTTTACAATCCCCTGCAGGCAATATATTTTATTTTCTATGCAGTTGTGCGGTGTCCTCATTGTGGAGGGTACGAACGAGCATCCCTGCAAAATCTTTGCATACGCAAGTGCACATGAACATGTGTTTCATCTCGGGTCACTTTAGCTCTCCCGTGACCAACTGTATAAACAAAACGTCGTCCGTCGAGTTTTATGTTTGCTTAATATCGTCAAGCGTTCTAGTTTTTTTCTCTGCAAGAATAATATCAAAAGACTTCAAACAAGAGCAATTAAAAGAATCTTTTTCTCCTTCCTTTTGTAGACAGTTGCATATTTGCATGTAAATCCTCCACTGTATAGTCCCGATCCCAACCCGACTTCAAAGGAATATTTTCTGTAGATTTGCGTGGACCCGAACGCGATAACTGTGTTTGTGTTACGTTCCCATTTGCATTTTCTATAAGGCGTAACATATTTGTTTATGGAAGCTGATTCTACAGTTGACGTACATAATTCCTATTTATTAACTATAGTAATCCTCCAAATGGACATCATTTTTCTGGATTTTCTGCCTTAACTTTACAGAATTAGACGTATAGATCCAGCTGCATGTTTTAGGAGGGAAATGTATACACGGAGGATTAGGTGCTGAAATCAAATACTATTTTGACACGAGGACGAGACCAAAGATTTTATAGTTTTAGGAAACTGCGAATTCCCAATTTCGAGATGTTTTTATGTTTTGCCTCATATAAACATTAGAAAAATCTGGAAGGGGAAGAACTAAATTTTTTTAACATCCGATTTGAGTGTCAGTAGGTCGCTATAGTATTGTTATTTTGGTATCTTTGTAGTAGAGGTTCTTTGATCATATGGGCTATCGCCTTTCATATTGATCCATTATTTATTGTGCCGAATGCTCTTTCAAAGCCAATGAATGTGATGTAGGTACGAGGGGAAATTCCAATTTCCATTCCATAGAATGCTTGATTGATGTATGGATCCACGTCCTCTTCTGAATTCAGCTTAGGCCTCATTTTTTTTTTTTTTTTTTTAATTTTGACGATTATTCCTTTCTTCTAGGAAGATGTTTAAACGGATGGCGTATATCCATATGTCATGACACGAATAACTACTAATAATCTTAGCGTTAAAATAGATAATAAAAATAAAATCTCTAATCATGCAACTATACAGATTACAATCAAAGATGCAGACGTACAAGGCAATAACCAAAGTAAAATAATAAATATCGCGTTATCCATTTTTTCTTTCGGAGAGTAAATTAATATTGTTACGTGCAACAGAAAGAGATAACTAGTGACATCTATTGGAAATGGAGAGTAAACAACTTCAGGTTCGGAGAATCGATGAGAATCATTTGAATCCGAAAAAAATCAATTTTTTGACTCAAAATTTTGACTTTGAAGGGCTATAACTTCGAATACATTAACAACAGGAAAAAGAATTTCAAACCTCCTTAATGGGCAATTGATTAGCCATCGATTAGAAAAAGACGCATTCCGATATTTAAAAAAGCCTAGGAGATATTGGGAAATATGTTGAAACACTTACTCAACACTGGGAAAATACTTCAAACCCCCGTAGCTCCCAGGGGGGTGAAGTTAGAACCCCACCCTCCCATACATTTTTTTTCGTTTCTTACCGAGATCTATTACCTCCTTTCATATGGTCATCCTAATTTGGGACACCCTGTATATACGCGGACAGAAAACAAACTCAGTTTTTTTGCCCGTAAATTGGTACTTCAATAAATTAAAACTATAAACAGCAATTAATTAATTTTCTTCTTTACATCCATTTTAGTTTTATCCAGTTATTTACTTTCAATTTTACATGCTCTTTGACAATTCACACACTCAAACACGAAAGTGACTATTTTAATAGCAATCCCAAGTGCTATCAAGAAAAGTGACTGTAGCGTTCGTTCTGAACACATTTTTCTGTCAAAAACGAGGAGAAAAAAGTTACTTTTTTGCTGCTCTGAACGCAAAAAGCGACTATAGTTACTACAGCGTGTTGCTCTGAACAGACTCACGAGCTTCAAAATGACCGTGCGTCCAATCGTTGTTGTCACACGATCTCCAAAATGACCGCGCGCCATGATGAAAAACTCGTTGTTGTCACACGAGCGTAACTTTATTCGCACACCGGAAAATTGAGTTGCTCTTTTCTATTATAGTCCAGTCAATAAGGACTAAATAAGGCATTTGCCCTACAAAAGGTGGGGTAGTTGTGATTTTTATATGTTATCCAGTTCCTGGTCCTGATGAAAAATCCAAATTTAGACCCTTGTGCGATGTCCGCGCGGTCCGCCATCTTGGAATAAAGGTACCAAAAATTGGTTTTTCCAAAATAATTCCTCAATAGTTGATTCTATGGAAAAAATGTAAAAATATAAATTTGAAGAATACTAAATTGCCTACATTTTTTGTACAAACACTTTTTTTGTAAGTCTGATGTGTAACGAGTTCCAGCGGCAGAAACGCGAACATTCTTAAAAAAAATTGTATACATATAGTACCATTTATACAGGGTGTTTCGTCCATGGTGGTCCATAGGACCGGAAGTGATAGTAGTCACCTAGTCAAACAGAAAATTGTATGGCAAGGGGGAGCGGTATCACAACCGTTTAGGAATTACAGGGTGATTAAGAAAATTTGTTAGTCTTTCACAAAATACCCTGTATTTTAGAAAGTACAGAGTGTACGGGGTCACTTACACTTACGGGATCATTGTATGCAGAACTTCATGGCCTTTCCAACAACTACTCGAGCAGCCCCGTACTCATCCCCCACCAGGAGTTATGATGGTATAAACTAAGAATTTCGGACTTTCTTACCTTTTTATTGACTTTGCCGTTGTTATGGTCGTAGCATATTGCATATAGCACTATGCCACCACGGACTGAAGCGTGTATGCCCGGCTTGTTGTCGACTACAGCATGAAACCAAAACGCGCCCCGACCGAGAGAAATGCTTCCTCAAGCTCGGTGTCATGTTCAGGGACAGAAAGAAGAAGAAGACCATCGATATCGGTCTGTCATAGTTTTGCTAGCAGGAAAGTAAGGTCGAAAGATTAAAATCCCGGAAGATCAAATATTTCTCGCCGCAATCCGACGACGAAAAAGAAAACCAGAAAAGAATTGACAGCCAGGAAAAATTTCTATATCGCTATAACACAAAAACCAAATATATCTGAAGACAAGAAGTGAAAAGGTGGCAGGTGTGTGCGCAGATAAAACGAAAACCAATTATAAAGAAAAGCGAAAAAGGAAACGAGGTACCAGAGAAGTAGACCATAGGGCTGGAGCGAAAACCAAAAATTTAAAGCAAAGGATTTTCAGCTAAGTACTACATGGTTTGATCTTATATTTATATATACATCCGGGAACCTTCAGTGATAAAATTCGGGCGGAAGAGCGCCTCAGGCAATTTCCTTTAGAATTACGTATGCCGTACAGACAATTATAGAGTTTAAGTGAACGCATCATATATCGCTAAGGATTATTTTCATCGCATTGTACTCTCTTACGTTTTTTTTTGAAGTTTAGTTTAAAATCATTAATTGTAGTTTAATTTTATATACATTAATTAAGTTTACCTCTTAGTTTTGTATGCGGTTATATGACATTAATGAAGTCGAGCAAACATCATAAGTCGCTAAAGGCTATTTTTCGTCGGCATTTATTCTCTTTCGCTCATGTTTCTGATTTAGTTATATGTAAAGAACTGTAATTTCTTGGTTGTGTATCTTGGAGAAAGAGGAGGAAAACGACAACAAACATTTTTTCTTTCCGTGGTAATTAAGAAACACTTTGCAGGCAACTAAACCAGAACTTACCCGAACAGTTGCTGAATTGAAATATGTACATATTTTGAGCTCAAATTCTTTTACAAAACGAAACATTTTTGACCGTCGGTACACACAAGCTTGGTTTGACTCCTCTTGTTCCTTTACTCTAGGGTAGAGAATTTACTAGTTTATCGATTGTTGTTATGTTCCAAATTAGGAGGTAAATCCTGTGATAATGTGAGAAAATACAACCACATAAATGAATTGGAAGCCAGGTTGATGTAAATAGTTTCTAAGGTAGAACGTGGACTTGTAATATTGATTAATTACACGAGACATTTATAACGTAATGATCCGTTAAACGTTTTCTTTCTTCCCTCCTCTTCCCGGAGCCCTATCACATGAAGGTCGTCTAGGTCCGCTAGTCTCTCTCTTTACAGGTCAGCCAAAGGGACTTTGCAGATGGTGCCGAGCAGAGTCATAGGGAGGATGGGGCAAGGCCATGAAGGCAGAACATCTGCGCCTTCCACAGTAAGTAGGTAAGTGACGTAAGGGTCCCTTCAGGACCGAGTGTGTGTCGGCTCTTTTGTATGCAGGCATGAAATTTTTTTGATTATGGATGATGACAGCGGCAGGTATTTTCGGGAACTCCCCCACACTCTCCGCCACCCTTAGCCGAGGTGCTAGCATGCCGCCCTGTGCTATCGTTGTCATCAGGCGATCTGTCAGCTCATGCTGGCAGTTTGGACTTAACGTCCTGGTCAAGTCGCTTCACATACTTCCATAACAAAATGGCGCCCAACGTGGGGCCACCTCAGTTAGACTTCGGTGGTCTAAATATAAATTTTACTGGGGACTGAGACTTTGAGAGAGATGATCATCTGGTGTCTGCCAGTTGATTGACCTCAGGTCTCACATCCAGTAGAAGATATGGGTGGACCTGAGTCTAATTGGTTTTGTTGAAAATTTTTTTTTGTAAAGTAACGTAATATTTTGAAAGTTTTATTGGAAGTCTTTGATATTTTGAATTTTTGGATTAAAGTAAAGTAACGTTTTTTGAATTTAATGAAAGTTTTTTGGAAGTTGAAATCCGGCTTTAGGTTTGACTTCGGTCAAGCCTCAAGCCTGAACAGTTGTTGATTTTTTTTGAAAGTTTTTGGAAATGTTTTTGGATGATCTTTCCCGCTGGCCTTCTGCCATGGAAATGGTAGGTGGCCTCACGAAATTTTCGTTTGAGCTCTTGTGGGGACATGTCTCTGGTGGGCAACTGGCTGGACAGAGTTATGAATCTGCGAGACAACTTCTTGGCTTCCAGCTAATTAGTTGACCAGACTCATGACTCTGCCCGGCTAGCGAACTAGCTGGACACGACGATTCGGTGAGGAGAAGAGAACGAGTTCTCGGAGGATGGGATTGATGCTGGAGATCTTCAGTGATCAGGAGTTGGCATACTGCTAACTGCCTGGCTGAAGAATCTCTGGCAGCATTCTCAGTCTTTGATACCTCCGACTTTACTCTTCCCAGATTTCTGCAAGAGCTCTGACTTTTTCAATGCACACACTCACGTCCCTTGCCTGTATCCTGTTTTTGACCTTGGGGGAGAGAGAGCGACCTGACCTCTTATGTGGGAGTTAGCTTCGGGAGGTGAGGGAGAAATGTTTTGATCGAATTGTTCTTATCTCGTTTTTTTCAATTGTGAAACGCTATAATTGTTTTGCGTTATTACATTTTTTTTAGCAAATTCTTTGGACGTTTGGAAAGATATTTTTCTGAGTGACAGATCTTGTCCCAACTTGCAAACTTTTAATTTAGTAAATGTATGAGATAGAGCGAAAGTCTCTTTATGGTATGTAGAAGTTTCCTCTTCTATTTATGGTAATTATCTAAAGGATAAAGACTATATATTTATGAGAATATTTTGAATTTTGGTAGTTAATGAAAAATTTTTCTAGTATTTATAGATCCAGTAGTTCGTTTTTGTAGGAATATACAATATCTTCCTACATCCGAAGGCTTTTTGTTGCTTATCGCATATACACCTGTTATATACCAAGGATTTTTATATTACGAGTATGTAACTGGTGTATATAATGTTTTAGTGATAATAATTATCCACTGGAATTTAGTTAGCTACTTTTGGTTATTTTTATTTACATAGTACGCGCTAATAAATTTAGTAGCTCGTTAGCTTCGATCTTGTTTGAGCCTGTTGATTTCGATTGTTGACTTTTTAAATTTCTCTGACATTCTTCTTCGAACTTTTGGTTTGCAAAACGTTTTCAATTTTGCTACTCACTATGGCTACAGTAAGAACGCCACCACCTGCTACAAATAGTATGTCAATGCTACCTGAACCATGCTCCATCTGTCGTGATGCAAGCTGGTCGGCCGAAAGGAAGCCTGTAATAACCGTATGTGAGCACATTTTTCACCAAGCATGCCTGCAGCATTGGATAGGTGAACATGCTAGTTGTCCTAACTGCCGATGTCATATTACACAACAGGACTTCAGAGAATATAATGGTGCAATACCGAAGAAGGTGAAGCCGGTGAAGTCTACTAAGCACGATGTGCCGAACTTAGATTTGCCTAGGTTCGACCTACCACCACCTAATAGACGCTCGTTATCTCCAGGAATGGGCGATTTGCATTCCCGGACGTTCACTAATCACAACTCACGGCAAGACAGTTCATTACCCCCAGCTCAAGGCCACACCTCAGCTGCTACGGGTGCGCTGTTGGCAGGCTTACGCTTACAAATGCAGGACCTGGTACGTGAAGGTCTCGAACACAGCCTCAGTACATTACGGTCTGAGTTAGTAGATAGTGTCCGTCAGCAAGTAGCAGCCATGGTGCCACCAATAGATTTTTCACGTCCTCCTCCGGCTATGGGAAATCCCAGACCATCTGACGATTTTCCCAATGTGCATAGACAATCCTTTAATCGACCTCCATCCGCGTTTGGTCAGCCTCTAAATCAGCCCGCACCAAACCCTGTACCACCACCACCTATTCGTGCTCCTGCAGGCATAGGACAGCGACGTTCTGGCAGCCCTATCCGCAGGTGGAATATCTCTTACAGCGGTGACAGTTCTCGGCTCACAGTCGATGAATTTGTATTCCGAGTAGAAGCCTTGACTTATTCGGCTTTGGAGGGAGACTTCGACTTACTGGTGCGTCACATGACTACTCTGCTTTCTGGACCAGCAATGGACTGGTACTGGTCTCTCCTGAGGCAAAATTCCACGCCGTCATGGGAGTATGTGAAAGCAGCTCTATTAGCTGAATGGGGAGTACCCAAAGACGACCTTAAGGTCAAAGTCCAGCTCATGCTGCGCAAGCAGAAAGGAGGAGAGTCATTTGCCACTTACTACCAGCATCTAGTACAGTTACAAGACCAACTGCAGAACCCGTTGCCAGACGTTGAATTTCTGGAAATAGTCAAGTCAAACTTACTGCCGGAAATACAAAATAAAATTTGCTTGCATCCTACCAATACCATCCACCAGCTCAGGATTCTGGTAAATCAAATCCAAGCGACGCAGCTGCGCATCGCAACAGCAAGTAGTTGGAACGCTTATCGCGGACAAAGAGTTAGTGAGGTGGATGGATATCATTTGACCGAGGCTGACTTGAATATATCACCTGGACGTAGCGACGAAGTCTCACTATCTGCCATTTCAACCCCTAAAAATGTAACCTGCTGGAATTGTGACCAGTCTGGACACTTTTACCAAGATTGCCGGCAGGAACGACAAACTGTATTCTGTTACGGATGTGGACGGAAGAACACCTTCAAGCCAGATTGCATTCAATGTCAACAGAAAAACTTCAGACGGGTCGGGAATACCAACACCTCTTTCCGACCAGCGTCGACATCACGAGCAATCAATGCATCAAACACTCCAGTGCAAGCTTTGAACAAGGAGGAAGGTCCGCTCCATTAACAGACACTATCGAAAACTCCCTGATATGTCCTCTGATATCATTCAGTGACTCTGATGATATCAGCAAAACACCTGATAGTACGATTACGTCTTTGATAGAGGCGGAGAACTTGATGGATTTCTCTGCAGATCTCCAAGCTCCCATTTCCACTTCTGGGGAGCCCATGACAATACTAGACACTTCCTTAGAAGAGTCTTTACTCTTCGATGTCCCGTTGACACCTATAGCACGTGTAGCTGACAAGGTTACTGAGCAGGAGATTTGGCCTCCTGCCATTTCTATCTTAAAACGGCCACCAAGCTCTGATATGACGAGTGGGCGTGAGCCAGTTTTACATCCGCTGACGCCGTATCATACGCGTCTGCAGAGATACAGAGCAGCAAGAGACCGAATTTTCTCCTCAGTAGCAGAGTTAGCGGAGATTATGTTTCCCGACCGGGATATGAGACCGAAAAGGAAAAGATCAACCGTTCGTTGGCGAGAATACTGTCGACGAATGAAACTGGAAAGGAAAAAACTAGCACAGATTTCCGTGTCGATGCCAGACGACATTCGACCGTACGCAGAAGTAAAGCTGCTCGGGCGAACTGAGACTGGATTACTTGATAGTGGTGCCACTGTCAGTATTCTAGGCCAGGGAGCTCTCGAGAAGCTTGCTGAAGCAGAGGTTGAATGGAAGAAGTATCGGACACAGGTCCAAGTAGCTAATGGTGCCATGACGACTGTTCATGGTCATGTGAACTTGGACGTCACTTTCCGTGATAAGACCCAAAACGTGCGTTTTTACGTGGTTCCTGGGCTCACACAGGCACTATATCTGGGAATAGACTTCTGGCGCCTCTTTGGGTTAGCTCCGGATGTCCTAGGTATAGTCGCAGAAGTGAATCCAAGTGGAATAGCTACCTCTGACACCGATGGGCATATCCTTTCTAGTTTAGAACACCAACGCTTAGAGAGCACAAAACAGCTTTTCCCCTCTTTCGCCTCTTTAGGCCTGGGAAAAACATCATTGGTCACTCACAGGATTGATACGAATGACGCCGCCCCGATAAAACAGCGCTTTTATCCGATTTCCCCGGCAGTGCAAAGTTTGATGGATGCAGAATTAGAGCGAATGCTATCACTGGGTGTGATAGAGGAGAGCCAGAGTCCTTGGAGCTCTCCAGTCGTTCTGGTAAGGAAGCCTGGAAAGGTCCGGCTTTGTTTTGACGCCAGGAAGGTCAACTCGGTTACGAAGAAGGACGCCTATCCGCTACCGCAGATAGACGCACTTCTGAGTCGACTTCCTCCGGCAAACTACATAACGAGCCTGGACCTGAAAGATGCATTCTGGCAGATCCCACTGGACACTGATTCCAGAGAGAAGACCGCTTTCACAGTACCTGGTCATCCTCTCTATCAGTACACAGTGATGCCATTCGGCCTATGCAACGCTCCCCAAACGATGTGCCGCCTCATGGATAAAGTCATTCCTTTCGATCTTCGTGAGAACGTTCTCGTCTATTTAGACGATTTATTAATTCTATCATCTGACTTTGACACTCATCTCATGCTGCTAGCCAGGGTAGCGGATTGTTTGAGGAAAGCTGGCCTTACTATAAACGTCGAGAAGAGCAAGTTTTGTATCAAGGAGACTAAATACCTGGGATTCATTGTAGGAAGGGGAGGTATGAGAACTGACCCTGACAAAATATCAGCCATAGTTGACTATCCGTCACCTAAAACTGTTCGGCAAGCCCGACGCCTACTAGGTATGGCAGGATGGTACAGACGGTTTATTCCGAACTATGCTGATTTGACTGCATCCATTACAGACACTTTGAAAAACCCGAGTCAGTTCAAATGGACATCTGAAGCCCAGACGTCTCTTGATCTACTCAAACAAAAACTTACTTCTGCTCCGTTGCTAGTGAGTCCAGACTTCACCAAACCGTTCGTCATTCAGTGCGATGCGAGCCAACAAGGTATTGGAGGAGTGTTGCTTCAGCTAGATGACGATGGCCACGAGAAGCCAATAGCCTACGTCTCGAAAAAGTTGAACTCCGCTCAACGAAATTACACCGTCACAGAGCAAGAATGCCTAGCTGCAGTCTTGAGCGTACAGAAGTTCCGGCCCTTCATAGAGCTTATGCCGTTCAAGATAGTGACGGATCACGCGAGCTTGAAATGGCTGATGTCTCAAAAGGACCTCAGCGGAAGACTTGCTCGGTGGAGTTTGAAGCTTCAGGGCTTCGACTTCACTATTGAACACAGGAAAGGAAGCCTGAACGTAGTCCCTGATGCGCTGTCACGCATTCATTGTGACAGCATGAACACAAACGAAGATCCTGGCCCGGAAGTTGACCTTAGTTCGCCATATTTCAATTCGTTGGAATATGAAGAACTGAGGCATAAGGTTAAAACGACTTCTGGCAAACTACCAGATCTTTGCGTCAGGGATGGCTTCGTTTATATTCGGACTGTTCCGAGAACAGGCGATCCGATCCAGGAGGAAGAAGCGTGGAAGCTTTGGATTCCACGTGGGCTTGTCACCGACGTCATTTCGAGAGCGCATGATCCGCCGCTAGCTTCACACGGAGGAATAGGGAAAACCCTAGAACGTCTGCGAAGACACCTGTACTGGCCACGAATGACAGTTGATGTCAGAAATTACGTAGCCGCCTGTGACGTGTGTAAAGAAACGAAGGCTCCTAATACTATTTTGCGACCACCGATGAAAGTCCAGTCTGTGATAGAACGACCATGGCAAAAGCTGTACGTCGATTTCTTAGGTCCATATCCTCGGTCAGTTAAAGGAAACGTCTGCATTCTGATAGTTCTTGACCACTTTTCTAAATTCCCACTTCTCAAACCTATGAGAAAAGCGTCTACGCTCAATGTATGCCAATTCATTGAGACTGAAGTGTTTCACGTGTTCGGAGTTCCGGAGACCATAGTCTCTGACAATGGAGTCCAGTTTTGCTCGGCTCAGTTCGCCAGACTACTGGAAAAGTATGGGGTAAAGCATATGCGAACGGCAGTTTACTCGCCGCAAGCAAACGCCTCAGAGCGAGTAAACCGGTCTCTGTTGTCAGGGATTAGGGCCTATATCCAGAAGGAACACACCAGATGGGATGAGAAACTGAGCCAAATAGCTAGTTCCCTCCGGAGCTCTTTCCATCAAGCTACTGGTTTCTCTCCCTATCGAACCCTCTTCGGTCAACAAATGATAGAACATGGCAGCTCCTATTCCATCTTGAGGAGCATTGGAACTCTTAATGAGCCACTGAGAGTAGACGCAGAAGATAAAATGAGATTGATCCGTGCGAGAGTGCAGGAAAATTTACAACACGCATTCGAACAGGGTTCAAAAGCCTACAATCTCAGGGCAAAACCCGTCGAGTTCAAAGTTGGTCAGGAGGTATTTAGAAGGACTTTTGCCCAAAGCAATTTCCAACAGCAGACTAGTGCTAAACTGGGACGAAAATTTGTTAAATGTCGGGTTAGAGCCAAGAAAGGAAACTCACTATACGAACTTGAAGATCTGCGGGGAAAACTGTTAGGTGTCTATCACGCTAAAGACATCAAGCAGTGATCATCAGTATGAAAACATCGTCGATACTTATTGTCGTCTATTCCTGGTAGCCCTAAGAAGGCATCCAGCCAGCTTAACTGGTAAACTATAGGATATCACGAAGCCCTCCTATTGCCCCGTCAATGGTGGGTGATATACCTGTTGGAATCCATTCCCATATTCGGCTGTCAACATGTCACTACTTCGACGACGCCTTGGAGACACACCCTTGAACAATCGCAGTCTGAGATCAGGGTGAGAGGTTGCGCCGGGAAAGCTTAGCGATCAGTTCTTTAGGTTACTGATCGCGGGGCTTCCTCAGCATCTCGGTGAAGGAAGGCAGAGAGGCATCGACCGGCTGGATTTTTTGGGTTACCAGCTTGTCGATGTAGCTTTGGCTTCCCCACACGGAGAAGGATGTCGAAGTCTGATCGAAGACTGACGAGACTTCAAGGATGTGTCCTCGACGTGTCATCGGAAGTAGAGTCTGAGGATGAGGAAAGCATAGGGTCGTGGGTCGTGACACACATTGAGCGCCCGCAGTGATGAGGCCTATGTGTAAGACCGGCTAGCTCAGTCGACCATTTTTCAGCGTCGTCTGAACCACGGGTGGCGCAGACCACTCTGCCCTGTTATGGTCGTAGCATATTGCATATAGCACTATGCCACCACGGACTGAAGCGTGTATGCCCGGCTTGTTGTCGACTACAGCATGAAACCAAAACGCGCCCCGACCGAGAGAAATGCTTCCTCAAGCTCGGTGTCATGTTCAGGGACAGAAAGAAGAAGAAGACCATCGATATCGGTCTGTCATAGTTTTGCTAGCAGGAAAGTAAGGTCGAAAGATTAAAATCCCGGAAGATCAAATATTTCTCGCCGCAATCCGACGACGAAAAAGAAAACCAGAAAAGAATTGACAGCCAGGAAAAATTTCTATATCGCTATAACACAAAAACCAAATATATCTGAAGACAAGAAGTGAAAAGGTGGCAGGTGTGTGCGCAGATAAAACGAAAACCAATTATAAAGAAAAGCGAAAAAGGAAACGAGGTACCAGAGAAGTAGACCATAGGGCTGGAGCGAAAACCAAAAATTTAAAGCAAAGGATTTTCAGCTAAGTACTACATGGTTTGATCTTATATTTATATATACATCCGGGAACCTTCAGTGATAAAATTCGGGCGGAAGAGCGCCTCAGGCAATTTCCTTTAGAATTACGTATGCCGTACAGACAATTATAGAGTTTAAGTGAACGCATCACATGTCGCAAAGGACTAATTTCGTCGCAATGTACTCTTTTAAGCTTGTTTTGAGAAATTTATTTAACAGACATTAGTTTTGGTCTGATTTTATATTTATATATATATATATGTATGCGGAAACTTACAGTGATAAAATTCGGGCGGAAGAGCGCCTCAGGCAATTTCCTTTAGAATTACGTATGCCGTACAGACAATTATAGAGTTTAAGTGAACGCATCATATATCGCTAAGGATTATTTTCATCGCATTGTACTCTCTTACGTTTTTTTTTGAAGTTTAGTTTAAAATCATTAATTGTAGTTTAATTTTATATACATTAATTAAGTTTACCTCTTAGTTTTGTATGCGGTTATATGACATTAATGAAGTCGAGCAAACATCATAAGTCGCTAAAGGCTATTTTTCGTCGGCATTTATTCTCTTTCGCTCATGTTTCTGATTTAGTTATATGTAAAGAACTGTAATTTCTTGGTTGTGTATCTTGGAGAAAGAGGAGGAAAACGACAACAAACATTTTTTCTTTCCGTGGTAATTAAGAAACACTTTGCAGGCAACTAAACCAGAACTTACCCGAACAGTTGCTGAATTGAAATATGTACATATTTTGAGCTCAAATTCTTTTACAAAACGAAACATTTTTGACCGTCGGTACACACAAGCTTGGTTTGACTCCTCTTGTTCCTTTACTCTAGGGTAGAGAATTTACTAGTTTATCGATTGTTGTTATGTTCCAAATTAGGAGGTAAATCCTGTGATAATGTGAGAAAATACAACCACATAAATGAATTGGAAGCCAGGTTGATGTAAATAGTTTCTAAGGTAGAACGTGGACTTGTAATATTGATTAATTACACGAGACATTTATAACGTAATGATCCGTTAAACGTTTTCTTTCTTCCCTCCTCTTCCCGGAGCCCTATCACATGAAGGTCGTCTAGGTCCGCTAGTCTCTCTCTTTACAGGTCAGCCAAAGGGACTTTGCAGATCGTGCCGAGCAGAGTCATAGGGAGGATGGGGCAAGGCCATGAAGGCAGAACATCTGCGCCTTCCACAGTAAGTAGGTAAGTGACGTAAGGGTCCCTTCAGGACCGAGTGTGTGTCGGCTCTTTTGTATGCAGGCATGAAATTTTTTGATTATGGATGATGACAGCGGCAGGTATTTTCGGGAACTCCCCCACACTCTCCGCCACCCTTAGCCGAGGTGCTAGCATGCCGCCCTGTGCTATCGTTGTCATCAGGCGATCTGTCAGCCCATGCTGGCAGTTTGGACTTAACGTCCTGGTCAAGTCGCCTTCAACATACTTCCATAACACCGTCTGTTTTTGATTAAATAACTAATAAGGAAGCGGGGTATCGTACGAATACAGTGTACGTGTTTAGTCAATTCAATGACAGTAGTCCCTATGATCGGGGTGGAAATGACAAGAGGGCTGCTCATTATTTGACAACTTTGCTTGATTTCTGACATTTCATTGTGACATGTGCATTAAATTATCAAAGGCAACGCCTAGAAATATTGTCTGAAAATATGGGGGCACTAAAAATTTATTTATTTTACATAGCAATTTGGATTATAAAAAATGTCCTCCTTCAAAATGTGAGGAAATTATTGCCATGACGAAACGAATAAAAATACAGCACACTAATACATATCACCGAGTGGCTTAGGTTTTCTTTCGATATGCCGTTTCCTTATTAGTTATTTATTCAATGGAGCTAACTTTTCGGGCGTCACTTCTCTGTGAGTTTTCCTGTAAGGGAATCGTGTATTGAGGGAAGTGCCTAATCGAGCCTTTACCGGTCCGATCTAAGAGTTCTTACCGACGGCTCTTTCACTAATGAGAGACCCGGGGCGGGCGTTTACTTTCCTGAACCTGACACTGGGATGGAATACTCATACCATTGTCGTCTAGACTGAAGTATTCGCGAAGATAGCCCTTGATATAGAGATCAAGGGAAAGGGACATTGCTATCCTTTCGGATAGTCAGGTAGCCTTGATGAGTCTGAGTGGCCTTCGGATAACATGTAAGTTACTAGGGGACTGCAGGTCATCTGTGGATAAGCTGTGTATCCACAACAAGGTGTGCCTTCGATGGGTTCCTGCTCACATGGGGAATGAAGGGGCTGCCATTTTACTTAGGGCTGGCTCTGATTCTCCGCTCCTCGGAACGGAGCCCATGGTAGGCGTTGCTACCTCCAGTCTCTCATCAAAGCGGCTGTTCCTGAAGCATCATCAGGGATGGGAGAACCTGAGTACTTGCGGGTGCACGAAACTGTTTCCCAATAGGAATATATCTGATTTTCTCCTGGAGCTCGGAAGGAAGTAATGTAGAACTGTGGTTGGCATCATCACTGGCCACAGATCACTTCACGCTCATCTAACAAGAATGGGAGTTGTTGACAACCCGGAAGGAGAGCCTGAGACAACCGAAGACTTTTTGTGTGCTTATCCGGCCTTCGCCCAGAGCAGGCTAGATACTCTAGGTTCTGCCCTCCTATCTGTAGAGGAATTGAAAGCCCCTCCTTATCAAGACCTGATACGCTTCATTAAGAAAACAGGAAAGTTTTGGTGATAGGGCTTCTAGCAAGACAGCACAATCGACCGCTCTTAAAGAAAAAAAAAAAGAGAAGAGTTTCGTAGCAAAGTAAACCGCTGGTCTAATCCCAATGATTTTTTTTCCCGGTAAACATGAAATATACATTGGACTGTTCTCTTCATCCCTTAGTTCCTAATAACATTGTCAAATTCTACGTTTGCATCATACATACCTAAATTAATTATCCCCTGAGTACTAAGCTCTGATAGAATCATAAAAAAAATATTTTCACTTAATCTTAAATTCTGAAGAAGTCCTTCAGAGTAAAAATAGCTGCAAGAGGGGAGTTTTTTTTTTTTTTTTAATACATGTACATCTTCTAGTAAATCAACTAAAAAAAATTTTTTTATTATTCCAAGCAAAACTCGTCATGAAACTTCTGACAAATATTAGTTTCATTTTCCTTTCAAGTTCTTAACAAAAATAGATACGAGGACGTCAAACTCTACATTCGTTTCTATACCTCCAACTTTGTGGTATATGTGAATGCGTTGAGGAGGCAAAATGAAAGGCCTCCTCAAATTTTCAGAGCATCTTTATAAAGGAAAAAAAAATCTACTTTTTCAGAGAAAAAAATCGATATGTCCATCCGCACTGTTATTTTTTTGTTTTTTTTTTATTTTTTTTATTATTATTGCGACAGCTGAAAGTTTATTATGCACTCAGGATACAGGACAGGCAAAGCGGACATTCCGCCAATACTAACGCACCATAATAGAAAGAAATAGGTAGGTATAGTCCGGAAGTCAACAAGAAATCAAGAGCAAGATGCCGAATGCAAATTTCATTAAAAAAAAGAAAAAAAATTTTCAGGAAATTAGGTGAATGCTCAGGATTTCCGAAAGTTTCTTGTCTTCCTATATTTTATCCTTATATTTAAGTGTGTATGTGTGTATGAATATAAGAAAAACATCTTCACACATCCGTAACAAGATAGGTACGTATAGGCATCAGAGAGAGAGAGAGAGAGAGAAAGAGAGCTTTCTCGTTGACTTTAGAATATCCTCATTCCTCATCCTGGCGCTCGTATAAATTACTATTTTGCTCAGTACTAAGAGGTAATGCATATGTATTGGTGTCTAAGCTCAGCAAGCTCAATATCCTTGAGAGGAATGTCCTTGATCCACTTTTCTCAAGAGATCCGTAAAAAAAAATTCCATGCAAATTATCCGTATCTCGAATCTCGCATTTCATTTCAAGTGCCCCGCTGTGTAGATAGATTTCTCGCTTTCAATCATATGAAAAAAAGCGTGTGTTTGTTTAATTGATGAAGCGACCCGTGCCGTGATACCATGCTGCTCTCTGATCAATTCAAATTCTTATTCTACAAGTTTTGAGGTTAGGTTAACTCAGGCAAATGCAAGAAGATAATAATAACACAGTGAAGATGATGGAGTCACGACGCTTTGTGGCGTAAATTCCCAGATGCAAATGGGTAGGTGGCTCTCTTTCAGAAAGGTTTTTACGTTTTCATTGTGTATATATACATAAAAATGAATAAAATTGTCGTGTTGCTTTAAGTGATGAACAAACAACGTGGACGTAGCACATAAGTACTGATTCAAAAAAGAAAAATATTGGATGAATAATGGAATGGGTGGAGTGAGGTAAATAAAAGAAAAAGGTGACCGTATGAAGGATTTTTCATAAAACTTGCAAATGTTAGAGAAGATATTCACTTCGTTGATTAGTTTAAGGAAAGGTAATAAAGCACTGCTAAGGTTCCTATATGAGAGAGTCTATTAGAGCAAGTAAATTCCCTTGAATAGGCTTAGAATCCTACAAAGATATAGCCATGGCTTACCAAAAGTTTACCAAAGTCCACCACCAACTTTTGAGCCTTTGAGTTCACTGTAGTGTACAAAGTTTCATTGGTGTCCTGATGAGATCGTCCTGTAGTGCTGAACGAAACACATTTTCAATTTTAAGCCAATAACTAACAATACCTCGGTACTTGTCCTTTAATTCTCTGCTCATTCTTAGGATAGGTTGAAAATTACCTGTAGACTCGTATATGGGTCTCGAAAGAGTAAAACTCATTCCCGCTTTTTATTTACCAAAAACTGCAATTGTACGCCTAAAAGTTGCCGGGCAATCATAGTACAAGACAAGCCGCACAGGTAGAGTCAGTGCCTACGTTAATATAATGACTCGTTAGTAGAAAATCGCCGGTGATCAGACCAACCAAGAGTCTAATATTTTCCTATTGTACTTTAGACGGAATTGGCATATAACGATTGTTAGAAGTCTGCTCTACTGTGCTCCTTTTCAATAAACGACATTTCCCTTGCATGCACGTTTGAGTATGGCCCTTCTTGCAGTATATAAAGGTAATTGGGTTTAGAGGTATAGCCGAGTTTTACCTAGCAAGCTCATCTGCTTTTTCCTTACTAACCCGATTACCAAACTAGTCCCCTTCTGGGAATTCCATTTACCATAACCAGTTCAGGAATTTCTTTGAGAGCCTCTCAAATTACAGTGCGATCTTTGCCATGGTTCTTCCCCAAATAATCCGTCATATTTATCCTCTACTTACTGCCGCACCCTCTCTTCCTTTAGATGTATAGGTGCGAAGTTCCATACTAAGCAACATACAATATTGATGCTTAGGCAGGTCCATCTCTGTATGCTGCTGATCTTCTCACCCCACGCGTGGATTCCTTTCCGAGAAACTAAAAGAAGTTGACAATCGTATAAAATAAGGGTTAGCAATCAGTTCATGTACTAAAATCTAGTGCAAGGAGTAGGAAAAACTGAGCATTGGAACGACCAGATAAAAATATTTCAAAACCACGTTTTTAAAATACGCAATGTAAGAACTTTGCTTCCTACTTTACAGATTGAGGATGACGTAAGAGACGATTTTGATATAAGACTAATTGAAGTTTTTCTTCTATGTCTAGAGGAAGTGATCAATAAATAGAACGCAGAGGTCCATAGGTGATCAGGAACTCTTACGTCACGATAATTACAAAGCGAATATTCTCAATTATATAAGAATATAGAGACTAGAGAGAAGCGTCCGATACTATAGAAGGTGGCATGCTGAGAACAGGTGTGAAAATAGGGTTGAGAATTAGTTTAGAGCTAATAACTCTTAAAGGGCTTCAGATAGCACATTGGGTGTAATAGGTCACACTAAAGAGGAGAGTCTACAGTTTACAGTTTTAATAAAAAAAAGTTATGTTAACGACTTTTTTGCAAAAATAATAGAGGTTAAATTCAAAAAAAAAAGGTAAGAAAATCCGAAATTTTTAGTTTAGACAACTATAATTCTAGAGGGGAGAGGGGTATGGGGCTGGTTGAACAGTCGTTAGAAAGGCCACGAAGTTCTGCATACAATGAGCTATTAAATGTACGCCCTGTCGTTTTTAAGAGACAGGGTGTTTTGTGAAAAACTGGCTTTTTTTCTTAATCACCCTGTAACTCCTAAACGGTTGATATGACCCCCCCCCCCCTGCCATACAATTTTTGGTTCGTCTAGGTGAGTACTATCACCTCCTGCTCTATCGACCTCCTAATCGGAAACACCCTGTATATAATTGCATTCGAGTATGTCTAGTCTATATGTAGCTTTAATTAATAGTGGGTTGCGAGCTGCGCCATTTGCTTTATGAAGAGCTGCATCCATATGTAGTTAGTGTCAGAGAAAAGTTAGGGAAAGCTGTATTGTGCTATTGAATGACTGGTCTTTTTTTTTGTTTCGGAGTCAAAAAAAGATTGGGGTTTTCTTTGGGGAGTTTTTGTATTGAGTATTTAATTCCTTGGAAATTGGTTGCCTTGGATATATTGCCAATGGCAACAATCTATAACACAAAAACCGGAAAGCACAAAATCCACAAGGCACAACATTTCCAAGACACTCTAACGCCCTAAGGCGCCATAAAATTGTGTAATATATTTAGATTATATACGGAAATACCAAATAGTCTCCAAAAATGAGATCCCTGAATGTTGGTAAATTCCAAAATACTAAGTCTCCAAGGACAAAAATCCTCTTCTGTCGAATGCTCTGTGGAGGACATCAATTCTTACAGTGAGAAATATAGGCGTTGAAAATAAGCATCCCTGTCTAACTTAGGAAAATACTTTCTGTAAAGAAGGTAAGGTACATGCCAACAAACAGTCAACCTCTCGATTCTACTGAACGGTATAGGTGATTTATGCTAATTTAGATAAGATGTAGTTCCTCTGCTTTGTTATTCGTGTAGCTTTCAGGGTTCCTGTGGCATACCAATATTAACCTACTGTCTTACCATAGACCACTTCATGAAATGCGGTTATTACTTCAATTTTAGATGGAGTTCGAGTAGACATAAAAATTCCTGTATCTAGTTTTTGTTTTCTTACCCAAGATGTTTTATATAGGATCAAAGAAAAAATTGTCTTCCATCTCTGGAGGTGATCCTCATCATAGCTGTTTTCCATATTTTTCCCTGTTTGTTGTGTGAGCTCTAGCACGTAATTTAAGAAAATATCGTCTAATTTCGGTGTGACCTGAATAGGTTATGAGTTAATAACTGTTTAACGGCTACAGTTAACACATACGGTGTAATAGGTCACAATAAAGAGGAGAGTCTACAGCTTATAGTTTATATAAAAAAAAAGTTATTAACGACGAAATAATAGAGAGAAAATAATAGAGGTTAAATTAAAAAAATAGGTAAGAAAATCCGAAAGTTTTAGTTTAGACAACCATAATTCTTGATGGGAGAGGGGTATGGGGCCGATTAAGCAGTCGTTAGAAAGGCCATGAAGTTCGGCACACAATGAACTCTTAACTGTGACCGTATGCCCTGCCGGTTTTAAGAGACATGGTGTTTTGTGAAAAACTAGCTTTTTTTCTTAATCACCCTGTAACTCCTAAACGGTTGATATCCCCCCCCCCCCGCCATACAATTTTTAGTTTGTCTTGGTGAGTAGTATCACTTACTGCTCTATTGACCTCCTAGTGGAAAACACGCTGTATATAATTGGAGAAATACTTTTATTTATTTTATTTTTCACATTTCCAACAAATTTCTCGCTATCGAGATTTAAATACAAAACAAACAAAAACCTAACAAAATCAAAAAAATATTCAAAAAAAGTGAGCAAAATAAAATTCAAAAGCAAAAAAAGTGGGCGTAGCACTATGAACCAAAATGTTTTCGCTATTGTGCTGAGCAGACCTGTAAAGTACTCCTAAGTACTAGTACCAGGACCTGGACTTAAAATTTTTTTAAGTACAAGTCCCGGTACTGATACTCAAACATTTTCAATTAAGAGACCCGATACTGATACTTAACGATTTTCAATTATAATCTAGGTACTGGTACTCATAAGTTCCATACATAAGCTTAAGTACCCTATAAGTACCAAAGTAAGCACTTACTAGAAATATCGCCATAATGCGAAGTACTTCAGCTCTTGTAAATTATTTAAATACGCCTTCTAATATTAGAGGTTTAGAGGCAGGGACAGTAACAATCATGATTTCTTTCCAAAAAAAATTATACTACAGTCGTTGTGCAGTGATTTTTATTTTTAAGTTCTTCAATAAATTGAATTAGTTAATCTGTTTTATTTACGTATGTATGAGTAACAGTAGGACAGAAATTGACATGATGTATCGATATCCTTTGCTGAGAAGGTTGACAAACAAAAGCAACACCCCGCTTTCTTCCCCTGCATCTGTAGAGCATTTATTTTAATTTGCAATTGCATTTAAATGCTCCACAAAGGCAATCATTATCTCATGTGGCATTAGAAAAGCTTGTTTTTGTAAAGGCAAACGAAAATAGTATAAACAAATTCGAATACGATTCTGTTTCATTTCATATCTTTTTGCAATATATTTCGTAAATGGAAACTTCAGTCATATATAAAGATTTTTCAAAATTTCTGATTTCAATTTTCGAAAGCTGTTGAACCTCTTATTATTATAAGGTGTGCTTAAATAATTAATTAACAAAAGTATGTACATGGTGATATTATGTGCATACTTAGGTATTTAAAGTAAAGCTGAAAATTGGATCCGCCTTAATATCCGGATATCCAAATCTGCAAACTATCGGATTCCTGAAATCTGGATCTGGATCCGAGCTATCCGAATCTGGATTCGAACTATCCGGATCCAGACTAACCAAAAGAGGTTCAAAATTTCATTCAAATTGCATTGCTTCATTGGAAAAATCTAAATTTCCATTTTCCCAATGAAACAATGCAATCTGGAGGAAATTTTGAACTTTTTTGCTTAGTCTGGATACAGATAACTCGGATCCGGATACTAGGTTTCGAATTATCCGGATACCCAGATTTGAGGAATCGGATCCTAATTATTTCGGATCATTCTGATAGCAAATTATCTGGATACTTTCAACTCTAATTTAAAGCTACTTAAAAGCTTTATGTATGTGGGACTTGTAAGTATGTAGGTACCAGTACCTGAAATTGTTCTTGAAAATTTTTAAGTGCCAGTATCGGGACTTGTGGTTCTACTTAAAAGATTTTAAGCCCAAGTCCAAGTACTGGTACCTACTGATATTTGTGCTTGGAATTTTGCATATCTGGCTGCTGAATAAAAAAAAAATAGAGAATTCAATTAGAAGAAAAATCTTAGTCTTTTTCTTGAGTACTGTAGCTTCCTCACAAAGAAATTATCATTTTGAAGCACATATTTTCAAATAAACATAAAATAGATGCAGTACATTGGATTTAAGGCTAGGGCTTACATGTTGCAGTATACTTCACTTTTATGTTAATAGGTTTGTTCGATGAAAACACCGTGTAAAAACACCGTGTAAATTTTCCCCTACAATTTTCTCCAAATTTACCCGGGGTTTTGTGCACTCATCGAACAAGTTTTTAAAACACCGGGTAAATCTAATGTAATGACATTTCTCTGACAGTTCTCCTGAGCATAATTTAACTTCTAATTTCCAATGATTTGTCAAAATTTATTTATAAAATAGGTGAAATAATTAAAAATTTAAGAATAAATAAATATTAAAATGCACAAAATATATTTCTCAGTTTTTTCTTAATTACATATTCTTTTATTAGCTTTTTTACATCAACATTATCGCCTTTTCTGTAACTTTACTTTGAAAAAATGACAATTGGTTCATCTGTGACCAGATATATGTAGCTCCATTATTTCTTCACTATTTTCACTTTTATCATCAGATGTTTTGTCACTAGATATAAAATTAATAGTTTGGATGATCAAAATCTACAGAAATGATTTTCTCTATCCCGTTGGCTTCTTCTCGAGCCACTATTAACTCCTTTCCTGAAATCTCATTTAAGAATTTAGAGAATTTCTTATATGTTGTTTGCTTCAAATCTATTTGCTTGGTAGCTGCAGGGATAACGTGAAGTCTATAAAATTACTTGTTAATAATGGCAAAGAAACATTTTTACGATCAAATTTCTTACTAGAAAGGCAGATCTTAAGATTTCATCCATGTTCTACGACCTTAATCGCCAAATCCTCAAATATTTCCTTATAATTTTCGTTCGAATTTCCCATGTGCATATTATCGATGGGTATTTTGTCATCTAATTTCTTATCCAACTTCCTTATATAATCTGAATTTGGTATGAGCTCCACGATTTTTTTATATACAACCGCAATCAGCGAACAAATTCCATATGACAGTTCACAAATTACAAATGTCAAACGCTTACTCCTAGAAATTTTTAGTGCAAGTTCGGGGCACGAAATCAGAAACACCGGGCTTTCATCGAACAAGTTTCTGTAACCCCGTGTAAGCCCAGGGTTTTCAAAAAACAAGATAGTGAAGCCCGGTGTAGCCCGGGGCTTACCCGGTGTTTTCATCGAACAAACCTAATGAGAGATACTCGGCGGAGGAAAACCCCTCCCGTGGGGGGCCATCACATACGAGTATTCCTGATGCAGTATGCAAACCGACTTTTTAAGGAAGAGGTGGAAAGACGTAAAGAAATATCTGAAACTTCCCTAAAAAACCGGTTTGCATACTGCATCAAGAATACTCGTCTGGGATGGCCCAATGGTAACATCAAGTGTCCGGGCGACGTACTATTCAGATTTTTTAAGAGAATATACGCTTTTATTACTGATGATGTGAATATTATATTTTATGTTATTCTTATTAGCTCCAATTTCGTGAAATTAAGATTTCTTCTCAGCAGTATTTTTAATGTCATAAGATCAGATTGTTTGATAAAATTTTGAACAATAAGTCAACATATCTATCCAAATTCAAAGATAACTTTACTTTACTCAATAAAAACCTATTCACAGCAAGACGGTCTAATCCACTGCAAAGCGGCTGAATTTTCAGCAATAATCTAAACAGCAAGCGACTTCTTTTCATATAAAAACATTTTCCCAAAGCGAAGCATACATGATCTATGAATACCACAAAAAACGAATGTCCAAGTAGGTATAGGTTCCCACCTGAAAATGGGTTGGCAGATCACTGGAACAAGTTTCCTTAAATGGACACTTTAAGCGATCATCATTGATGGGAAAAGTTAGATTTTCTGGGTATATACTACATAAGTAAAGTATCGCTTTTTAAATCTGGTCGGCTTTCTGCTCAGAAACGTTTTCAGATTATGAATTTTAACAACAGCGGCGTCCACTTTTTATCAAACATGTATTGTATGTACCTGCCTAGGAAGGTCCATCTACCTATGCACATACAAACATATATTCGTAATAAATCTGAGTCGAAGGTCACCTCACCTTGACAATGCAGAAGAAGCAATAGTACTGCATATTCCGCGTATGGGACCTACCTACCTACCTACTTGCTATTTTAATTCTTTATTGCTGGGAAAATGGTAAAAAATAAAACAAAACAAAAACAACAACAACTGGTCATAAATTCTGTACTCACCTGTACCAAGTGGTTTTGGTCGTCTCTTAAAGTTTCTTTTGAAATCACAATTTTAACATTCATATCTCGTAGCTGGAGCATTTGTGGAGCCCATTTATGATGTTTTATTTTTGTTTTGGCTATTCGGGTATGGATTTGTTGTTGTGTTAAAGAAGATGATGCGAAACATATACGTAATAAAACCGCCAGCTGTGGTTTGTGGTGATTGTGTGCTCACTATGCGATTATATATTCTTTGACAACACAACACCTGACAAGCTGCTGATATGTTAGGTATCAAAATATCTAGCAATAGCCAATCGTCGTAATATCTATACTACATATAATAAAACATTCATCAATTGGTCAAAGAGTTCTCACCGCCGACAGTTTGTATTTCAAGATAAATCATTAAAGAAACACACAAGCAAATGGGTAGAAAATAACAGATTCACACAAAATCGATAATGAATGTTCCCCAAGCAAGAGCACTTCTCCTCCAATTTTCGCTAAATCAAATTTTGAAAACTACCCTGTGTGTGGCACAATGGCAATAGCAATTTTTCCTCCTTCTTCCTTTTCCTTGCTGACTTAACTGTGAACACTAACTAACACACGGGCAAGCACAAGAGCAAAACCAGAGCGCACAATTATAATGTAGAAAAATCGCAGGAAATTTTCCGTTTTTATACTTTGACTTATATATCTCTCTCCTTACCCAAATTGAAACCGAATTTTAATTTTGAAAAAACTCTCAAGCACTGTTTTGGACTCCTGCACACAATAATTGCAGATTAAAAATTATCATTATTTCATAGAAATATATTTTAACACGAATTCGTTATAACACAGTTAACATTTTGGTTTAAGGCAGAATTTTTAAGGAAATCATTTTTGGATATTATTTACCATATACATAATTTGCTTACGAACTTTTAGACAATTCTAGTATCACATACTTTACACACACGCGCACGTACACAAAAGAATAGAAAAAATAAATTGCCGAAAACAATTGTAAACCAAAAATGCAATATTTCACCTATACAAGAAAGTTTTTTTCTTTTCTTTTTTTTTTAATAATTTAACCCCGATGACGAAAATCCCACCATTGCAGCACTATTCAAGGCGACTTTCAAACGAAAACTGAGTGATATTGTTGCAAGAAGTTAACGAGAGCTTTTCAAATGTCAGCTGGTTGGCTGAATGAAAATTAGTTGAAAACCAGTTTCGAAACTAGAGCTTTTTCGAATAGGAAAATATCGAATTTGTGTATTGTTGGCTTGTATCGCTTGCGATGCTTGGCTGGTTCTTCACGGCACGGTGGCATATTGAGGCAACATTATTGGTATGACACCCAATGAAGCTTCTTCCGTCCGCCATACTATACAGCAAAGAAGTGAAATGTGTTGCTGTTGCTGGTTTCGGATGGATTTGTTTGACCAAAGACCTGCAATTGTTTTTGTAATTTGATTATGTGATCCGCGGTTCTAGTCAAATTTGAAATTCCCTTTTTTTAGATTCACATGGAAGACCTGACCAGATTTCCCGCTGAGTATAGACAAAATAAACCCGTATATGGATTTGGCAAAGAACAGAATGATATACAAACTAATAACATAAAAAGACTGGACACGTAAAACAAAAGTATGCAACCAAACCCATTGGGACGAAAAACGAGCTCTTCTGAAAGGAGCACAAATTTAAGCGCTTCTCTAGCCATCATTTGGCAGTTGTTTCGAATCATATTCACTGATCTATCCAGCAAATAAGCAAAGGCGCAAGTAAGTAGCTCAAGTTCTCCTAGAGCCATCGCTTGGAAGAAGATTATTTATTATTTGATGATGTCCAGCAAAACAAGAAGCAACACGAGCTGATTTCATCTAATTTTCCAGGAATTGAAACTGTGAACTTTTCCACTATTGTGCGAAGAAATGTATTTCTCATTTTGAGTTTGGACTTCATTGTGAGTGAAGTGAAGGTTTCTGTTCTGTCAAAATTTTTAGATTTCTAGATTTAAATGTGTTTTTAAACTGTTACTAGAGTTGAAAGTATCCGGATAATTTACTATCCGAGGTAATTAGGATCCGATTACTCAAATCCGGTTCTTAGTATCCGGATCCAGAGACTAAGCAAAAAAGGTTAAAATTTCCTCCAGATTGCATTTTATCAATGGGAAAATATAAATTCCATGATATTTTCATTTTCTCATTGAAACAACATAATTTTGAAGCATTTTTCCGTAGTCTGGATCCGGATACTTCGGATCTGGATCCGGATCTCAGGAATCGGATAGTTCGCAGATCCGGGTATCTGGCTATCCGGATATTAGCAAATCCGGATCCAATTTTTTAATATAATATATTTAATCACTTCATAAAATTTAATACCACAACGCTTTTCTCAGGATGCACTTTTGAAGCCTCTTATGAGATTAAGGATGAAGCACTGCTATGATTATCCAAAAAGCTCAATAAAGCTTTCGAAAAAACATTCAAAAAACTCTTCAGCCATCATTTAGAGACCACCCCTAGAGCGCTTCTTAAGAGCAGCATTGAAGCGCTTGTCTCTCTACGAACATGCCTATGTTAAAAAGCAATGAATTGGGATAGAGAAAAGAAGCTTTCAGAAGAGCTTCAGGAGGGCTCTAAGAGCACCTTTTTCCCAGTGGAAGGATTCTATAATATGTAGGTACACGGCCTCCACTAATCATGAGAGCACCACAGCAAAGATTACCTAATGCCCGGTACACGCCATCGTTGTATTATTAACCTTGTGTATAGAACTAGAGCAGATGTAAGGTAACTAAATATATATATATATATATATATATATAAAATCAACGATGTCTGGACCTGATGTAGGTAAAGCCGCAATTTTTTCTTAAAAATTTACTGGAAATTTTTTCCTTAGAATTGTTAAGCATTGGAAGCCGCAATGACACACATTGTATGATTGCGTCTGAAAATAACTCCAGTCGGCGCCCAGACTGAATAAAAATTCTCCCGAAACATTTCTGTAAATTTCTAAGAAGAAATGAATGCTATTGCTCATCTACGAGTCTGTTTATACTCATAAGAATTGTTAGTGGCCGAAGAAACCGTTGTTGGTCGCAAACAATGCATAACAATTCTAAGGAAAAAATTTGTAGTAAATTTCTAAGAAAAAATTACGGTCGTCCCTACATCAGGTCTAGCCATCGTGGATTTTATATTCTATCGAGGCGATGTCTATTTCCCAGCCTTGGTATGTTTTTTTTTAGATTGGCTATGCTCTTATGGCTTATCCCTTGCGCCCCTTGTCGTTCTTCAGTTCACTGACTGTTATAAAGTGCTTCAGCTCCACACCTTTGCTTTTAGCGAAGCGTGAGCAAAACTAGTTTATCTACCATGAAAAACACAAGCTCTTTCAGTCAAACAATCGTTCAGGCAATTTTAAAGGCTTTTACGGCTTATCCCTTGAAACCCCCCTTGTTCCAATTTCAGTTGCAGAACTTTTAGCGACTTAGCGCGAGCAAAACTGTTAAAAAAATGGTAGAAGTGGAGCCATCTGACATTATAACAAGTAAGCATTTTCGCAACCACTATATAGTTCTATCTATACACAAGGGTCGAACAGCGTTGTATGAACGACCGTTCAGCCAACGCTATTCGACGAACGACGATGGAAAATAGCAGTGTGGATGACAACGCTGCCGCGTTTTTCGCCATTGCGAAAAATCAAATCTGGTTTGATTTTTCTCCGTACGTTGTACGACGATAGCAAAGTATAAATAAGATAAGTACAGACAGAGGCGAACAAAATAGAAAATTTTTTGTGTTTTTTAGAATGAAACAAGTAATTTCATATACTTTGCCAGGGTTGCCACTTTGGTCCAATTGGACCAAAATTGGTCCATTTTTTCCTCCTTGGTCCCACGGTCCTTTTTTCTTAGAGAAGACCTTTTTCGTTTTACCTATAAAAGAGAAATAAGTCTCGTTTATTTCTCTTTCTGCAATTCCGCATCGTTCGAAAACATCTCTTTTGGGACTGTTTCTATTTAAGAAAGACTTTTTATACTTTAATATATTTAAAGAAATATAAATGTATTATTATAAGTAAATTGGGATCATGGATTTAAATAACCTGCAAAGCTTGAAGTTGTTTTAGTTATTTTTGTTATAAGAGAGAGTGGTTTATTTTATGAATATTGACAAAGGCTTACTTACTTACAACTTAAGAATAAAGAATTAAAATCAACTAGCCATAATTGAATTTTTTGGTCTCTATTTTTACACTTTGAGTGGCAACCCTGATACTTTCATCTTTTGCATGAATGGGGAAAAGAACGGCTATACACCATTGTAGTGCAACCGAGACAACGAGCTAAAAACAAAAATTGAGAGAACGTAGGATTACCCGAACGACAAAATCTTCTTGAATCCCTCAAAATCCTATCAAACTATTCATAATAATGTACTTCGGGTCCACTACCTTCCTTTTTTAAGAAAAAGATAAATTTTGCTTTGGCCAAGATGCTGAAAGGAGATGTAAAATTCCTCTCAAATGAAATTCTCATTTTTCCAGAGAATCCAGCATGATTTCTCCCACTTAATCTCTTCATAGCAAAACGAATGTAAGCAGAAAAATCACTAGAGTATGGGAAAACTACAAGCGGACGAAAAAGAGAAACAAGAATGAAAAAGCAACAAAGACATTTTATCGATGGCTTTTGTTGTCATAATCCAGTTTTTACTCTAGAATTGCAACACTTAATTCATCGAGCAATAAAAAAAACCTGAATTGTTTACTTCTCATCGACTGTTTCATAGTTTTTCATCGAATTTCTTAATTTTTCATTCTGATTATTATTTTGTACGTTCAATCCGTTCTGAGTCGAATATATATACATACATATATAAACAAGTATGTCAGGATTATGACCTCTAACTTCTCATAAAATTATACACATCAGGAGTAAAAATTGAATAAAAAACTAGCGTCCGGTTCTTCCAGTGCATCTAGTGAGGCATTTATTTATATTTTTTGGTTAAAGTTACATTAATAACACATACAGCGTAAAATACTTTAAATTCTTCTAAATCCTCCCCTCCCTCTATTACTGTTTCCATAACTCCAGTTTCCTCCACCACCTCCTCCTCCTCCGCCTTGTCTGAAGCCACCACCACCAAAACCACCACCCCCACCGCTTCTGCCACCACCAAAACCACCACCAAAACTATTTCCATTATTGAAATTTTGTCTTCCAAATTTACCACCTCCTCGACCGCCTGGTGGACCACTGTTAGATCTCTGCTGGAATGGCGAAACTCCAGTTTCTCGCTGAATTTCAAAATCTCCGGCCGTCATTACGCAAAGATCTTTAATAACTGAAATAAGTTTTGCCTGCGGCTCTTCAAATTTAAGAATCTCATCAGGACATTCACTAGCCGTAGTAACAAGTTCTTCAATAGCAGGGCGTAAGGCAGCCAAATGAGCAGCGTCTTGAGGATTCATTTCAAAATTCAGCCAATTATCGATTCGAACAAGCTGATTGTCTACCAAATCAATTTTCCGACATCCAAAAAGGATCAAGTGAATCGGGGTAACCATAGTCATTTGCTTACATGATACAGCTCTAGTACGGATTTTTTCACCGAACACGAAAAACGGATAAGGGAATGTAACTTGCAAATTACTGCAGTTGACAGAAGTTTTATGGATGAGGGCTGCTTTAGATTCTGTTGTGAGGACTTTTCGCTTCTCCTTATGAACGCAAACATTTGGATACATTCCAAGGCATAGAAGAGCAATAGTTAAATCAAGTTGAGGATCATCATTGTTTGCTTCAATAAACATTTCCAGCATAGATTCTTCAGGAAATCCAGCCTGTTGTAGTAAATCTAATAGTTGTCGTTTAGCCTCTGAAAGTACCCGCATTGTTGATAATTGTAGTCCCTTCCATTCACAAAAGCGGATTTCTTCATCTTCGCCTTTATACTTTGCCTTTTGCCACATTTGATAGGCTACTAGCAAAGCTACATGATCGGAGCATCTACGACCTCCAAGAGCTTTTTGATGATTTGCCAGCCGCCTTTGTCCAATGTCTAAAGCGAAAATTTCCGAGAATGTACTTGAATATGCAGCAAGAGAAGCCAAAGGATCTCCACATCCAAATACTGTTCCAAGAATCATCATTTTGCCAAGGCGAGGTTCAATTGGAAGTCGTGCAAGAATTTTTCCCAAGGGAGTGAGTTCGTCTTTCTCATTTAAGCATTTCATGTCAAATAAAAGAACTTCAGCTTCAATTACAGCATCAAGTGGAGGTGGTTCAATAGCTTTCGATAAGAATTGATGAATGGATCCCAGTCGAAGAAGTTTAATACTTAGCGCTAATTCATGAAGTGGAGTTCGGAACATTTCGGGAGTCATGCTTTCTTCAAGTTTTTGGAAGCGTGCTTTTGAACAGAGAGTAAAACAAAATCCTGGACGTACTCGTCCTGCACGTCCTTTTCCTGTACAAAAACATAAAAATTTAAAACAGTTTTAAAAATAATTATATATTTGAAGAAAGGTGGGTTGCTTCCATTAAAACTTACGTTGCTCCAAATTAGTTTTGCTAGCCCAAACAGTAGCGTAACTAGTTAAATTATTGTGGGAAGTGAACATCTTCATGCGGGCTTTGCAAATATCTATGACGAAGACGATGTCATCGATGGTTATAGACGTTTCGGCAATATTTGTCGACAAAATTATCTGCAAAAATATTGATAATAGTTAAGAAATTTTCGACCATAGATTCGTTTAGATTGCAATAAAAAATAGTGAAATCTAGGGAGAAGAAGAAATGTTGTCCTGATAGGTTACGAGGACGATTTTTCCGGCTAGGTGTCTGGGTTGTTTTATTCATAAACTGTCTAAAACTTCATATAGACTGGAAAGAAGCGCTTAAATATAGAGTTAACCTTAGAAGAAGAGTTTTGTATATTTAAAGCAAACGTAAACCGACAGTAGGTTATCAAAGTTACCAGGAATTTTGTAGTCAGTTCGAGTCTACTTTTAATGAGATCCACAAATACGCAACTCGTCATCAGCATTAGTCATCACAGATTTAAAGCTATTGCACAAGATATTTTTTCGAGGACTTCGCTGGGATAGAAATGGCTGAATAGTTAGGAACCAAGCTTATGAACCAAAATGCTCTGAGCTCAAATCCCGGTATATAACGAGAAGTAGCTCTATACTGTATAAAAACTGAGTCAAGCATAACCAAGCCTACCTTAACGTAATGCTGACAGTATTACCTCGTTGTTTTCCATTATCAAGACGTAACAGATGAAGCTCTTCTTAGCATATCCCAGCCGCTTCAATTCAGCTTCCCTAATCTTATTTTCGTATACCAAGGATTTTTGAATTAAGTTTGAATGAATATCCATTCCCGTTTATTTATATGGAGTATTGATTTTTGATAGACTGTCACTTTGCATCGTTGGTAAGCTAAGCTTAGGTGGAGAGAGAGCTTTGGTACTCTGGTGTATGCCGGCGTTGTAAAATTTAGGCTTTTCATGTGAAGCGTATACGGATGACATCCTTCTGCTCATTACCAGGCACAGCATGCCCGCTACCTGTACCCTCATACGCAACGAAGCCTCAATACTATTGGGGACTGGTGCACCCGTCATGATATGACGGTGAACCCTACAAAGACTAGCTTGTTGCTCTTTTTCAGGAAACGTAAACTTGGGGCATTGTTCTTCCAAATCTCTTAGAATACACTCTGCAACTGTCTTCCAATGTCAAGCACCTCGGTGTCTAACTTGCCTCGAATCTGACGCGGGGGAATGCATCTTAAGGAAAGTTAATGTGGCTATGAGGGCCTTAGTTCAATGCAGGGAAAATTCAATTGTTATCCTCTCGGATAGTCAGGCAGCCTTGTTGGCTCTGAGTGGCTTCCGGATAACATCTTATTGGGGGACTGCAGGACGGTTGTGGATAAGCTGTGTATCCACAACAAGGTGGCCCTTGAGTGGGTTCCTGGGCACATGGACAGACTTAACCAATAACCAAGTAAAACGTCACTCGCACTTGGAAAAATCTCAATGACTTTATAATCAACAATTTGCTTTCATAAGAATATTTTGATCATTAACTGGACTGGAGGAAGCTCTATGTAAGAAACATATAGAATCACGAATTAATGCCTTATCCATTACTCCATTGATGCCTTAAAAAGAAAAAATACAACTCCGTGCCAGTCCGGTTCTTGTAATAAACCTACATATGTTACCATTTTAGTGATTGGATACCTCATCAAGTATATTCACAAGAAAATGTGATGTTGCTTAAGAGATTGTAGCACCAAAATAAAATCCTTAGCTCTCCAAAAAACCCTGCTTTAGGACCATCTTTTTAAAATGCGATTCGGTGATAATTCGGAATTTGTCTTGCCGAAAAGTAGTAGGTAAAACAGCTGAATGAATACTTTATATTTGGATATATTCTTTTGCTTGTAGATCACTTAATAAGTGTAATTGGGAGTGTCTAAAGTTGGCCTTAAAATCCTTTACTATCAAATCAAGGATTGTCCTCGAGTGTTTCTAAACCCCTAAAAATTTATCGAGAAAAACCAAGTTATTCTCATGTGAGTACCTGAATATGGGCCACAAAGGCAACGAAATTGTTGATGGCCTAGCCAAAAGAGGAACTGAAACTCCATTTGTCGGACCAGAGCCATAATGAGGCACTTCAAAGTGTTACCTTAGAGCTACCCTAAATAGCTGGGAGAACAAACAAGATTTTGGGAAAAACTACATAGACTTTGTCAGGCAATAAAGTGTATCGACATCTCTGCAAAAAAAAAAAAAAAAAAAAAAAAAAAAAAAAAAAAAGGATGTTTACAGAGCTCTACTCAGGCTACTGCTCATTGCGGTATCACCTAAACAAGATGGGTTTGGCTGAAACTTCATCCTGCCGCTTCTGATAGGATGCTAAAGAGGCCTCGGAACACCTGTTCTGCAATTGCAAAGCATTCACCAAGCAGATATTACTCCACCTAAAACATGCTTTTCTTCCAACAAACTACGAGTGGAATCTCAATCCCAGAATGGTTCTCGACTTTATCAACAGTTTAAACTTAGAAGGGGAGTAAATTGAACGAGGATAGATCTTTCAGATCACAGTAAATGCAAAGCTAACGCCTACACGCTCCTCAATAAATGTAATCTAATCTAAGTGTAGTCAGAGCCATTAAAGCCATTCAATTTTATATTTTAAAATTGTGTTTATCAATACAATAAGAAAAAAAAACTCATCAACTCACCTTTGTTACACCTGATGGTACAGGTTCAAAAACTTTCCGTTGATCTTCTCTCGGAATCTGTGAATGACACGGCAAAATTCTATAATCTTGACCCCCGAAACATCTGCTATTCTGTAAAAATTTCATCAGAGCAAAAATCAAATTCCATCCTGGTAAAAATATTAGAACAGCTCCAGGTACATTCTTTTCCTTGATTAGCATCAATATTGCTTCAATCAACTCAAAATTACATTCCGATTCAGATATCTGTGCCATTGCGGCTTTTGTTTGCGAAGAATATGATGAATCGATAATTTTATTTAAATTTTGTTCTCCACCACCTTCTTCACCATTTTCAGGTACTGTACCTTCTTCTTCTTTCTCATCATCCCGTTTTCTTTTGCGACTTTCGGGTGTTGGTGAAAATTTCGTCATTTCTACGCAATCTTCTAAGAAAAATTGTTGAACTGGATGTGCTCGACCAGGTATTTCAATTACAGGACATCCACCAAAATAATCTGAGAATAAGGTCGTATCAATAGTTGCAGACATCAAAATTACACGAAGATCAGGATATGTGTGAACCATATCACGAAGAACAACCAACAAGAAATCACTATTAACATCACGTTCATGAATTTCGTCGACAATAATGTGAGATATCCCTCTAAGTCCACCCTCAAGCTTACGTAAGAGAACACCAATTGTACAGAATAAAATTGCTCCATATGGACGAGGTGTAGTTGTCTCGAATCGAACTGAATACCCAACGGATTCTCCGAGAGGCTCATTACGTTCATTAGCGACACGTTCAGCTACTGATATAGCACTGATACGTCGTGGTTGTGTTATATAAATATTACAAAAAGCTCCTTGCCCAGAACTTATGTAGTCTTCAAGAATATACTGAGCAATTTGAGTGGTTTTACCACAGCCAGTATTACCACGAATTATAACCACTGGACTATCATTGATTTCAGACATAATTCGATTTCTCATTGCAGCAACTGGTAAAGTCTCTCGAAATTCTAGGAATCTCTAAAAAAAAAAAAATAAAAAATATATGCGTAAGAAAAAAAGAATCGTGTGAAATAATCGGGAATAAAATGCAAAAGTACCAGATATTCTTTATCATTCATTTTCTTGTCTCGAGCTGAAGTCTCAAGATCCTCACAGAGTTGATCTAAAGAAGCAGATGCTAAGTAACCTTCATCAATGTTGCAGGCATTCCATGCATTCCAATTCGGTTGAGGAGGTGCCCATGGAATAACTGAACCTTGGTCTTGATTTCGATTTGGATTACGCTTCATATCATTGCCACTATTCATCTAAAAATCGATTTTGTTTTTTTTTTACATTGATTTTTAAAATTCCCAATTATCACTCACCAATAAGCTAAAAGAATTTGTCTCAGGATCTACTTTAACCTCAGGACCGAAAACAACAGGCAAATTTAATTCACGTACAACATCTTCTACACGTTTCATAAGTTCTGGATCTATTTTAACTGGATACGATTTCATATCTTCGTCATCTTTTTTCGTCTTTAATGATCCAGAAAAAGCTTCAATTACTCCTAAATGATAGAGTTGTCGAACCAATGAAAGAGCGCATGATTTACTTGCAGATTGCTTATTTGAACCAGTCTCTCGAGCTGTTACGGTACGTTTCAATTCTCGTACAAATATTGACATTTCAGCCATGAAACTCCTATAATTATTTCGAGAAAAAAATTGTTGAAATATATATTTAAGAAGGAAGAAATCTCTGTTGGAAAAATAATTAGAAGTTTAGAATTAAAATTTGTTTCAATTTCATAGTAAGCACCCGTTTTAGACTGAAATGTCGGAAGGATCCATAATCACAGTCATTATGGTCACGAGAGTTTCAACAACCACCTTATTTGGGGCTTTATTCTGTTATCCTCGGGTATTTTTCTTCGAGTTTCTAGGGTAATTGATCACGAAATTACCCTAGAAATTCGATCAAGCAATTTAGATCAGCCATATTTTATAAAAATGACAGATTTTAACTAACTTTTATTGATTACTCTTATTTTTTAAAGTATTAAATAGACTAGCTGGTTCTGAATGACTACATAACTATTTTACCGCCAATTAGTAACAATCGATTCGAAGAATTTCGATTTCCTGGAATTGTTCCAAGGAATCCTGAACTGGTTCGTTCTGCGTACGAGTCCCAGCTACTAGATTTTATAGTTTCATCAAATTCTTTGTTGCTGTTATTACCATTTCTATTTTGACCTCTACTCTCCTTGTACACCACATACGACTCTCGCCGCTCATCTAAGTTTCAAACGTCCTTCTAAACCGTTTTTCAAGTGCTCAAAAGATGATTTATTTAAATTAACATGAAAAATGCGTCAGTTGCGCTTATTCTTAATTGTTTTCTGTATTTTAATTCTGTTTTCTAGTTAGGGTTTTGAGTTGGGTTTTCATTTTTATTTCAGTGCACAGTTACGCATTTGTTTTTCACACCGCCAGATCAGATTTTGGGATCCCTTTACAATTCCTTCACAAATTTTCACTATGGAATAAGGAAGCCTGTGGTTCTTGTTGGGACGAATACGATGGCTATGCCAATACGGTCTGTGGAAAAGTTGTCGACATGTTTTTTAAAATAATATTAAGCCGGAGAGATACGAAAAGGATGAAAGGGAGAAATTAGGCAGTTTATATATGTTATTCTTGAGCGTTCGCAGATTGTTAGCCAGAGAAAAACTAGAAAATAAACAGTCGACTGTTCCAGATTCACAGAAAGATCTTTCAGAGTAAAAAGACGAGTAACGGCCTTAGGCGTGTGTTGCGTGCAAGAATTAATCTACGAGCAATCAGACTATACATGTAGCGATGAAAGAATGAAAGGGATCCGGCATTGCGGCGATGCTCGAATGAGTCGATAGTTATTGTCAAATCGCCAATGAGCTTGCAGGATCTTTTGGACAATATCCAATGAAACTAAGAGTGCACGACCAGCCCTGGCCCTGATGTGAGAATTGTATGCCATTCTAGGTCTGATATGGGACTTATATAGAAGCGCTCGATTTGACGGACGGAAATATTTCTTACACCTTTTCCAAAAACCCAAGACATTTTTATGCTTCTTTGGCTACAGAGAAAATGTAATCTGACCAGCTTAACTTACTGGAAATAGTAATGCCAAGAATGCATAGAGACGGTGTAGCGGAAAGCACTGCTCCATCAAAAGAATCGTTATTCAATCCAATCCCGAAATCAAGGGTACTGTCCTCATCGAAACTATGATCGGGATTGAAAATAAGGGAAATCACATCGTTACTTAAAATTAAAAAGATAGGCAGAGAGATAACAGAACCTTGGGCACATCAAATACGCCATCTAATACGACCCGTATTAACTCGTATTAAAAAAAAAAAAAAAAAAAAAAATCAATCCATGATAGAAGGAGGGAAGAGACAGACCAAGTGCTTTAAATTTGACCAGGCTAGAGCAACGGTTTTGGACTCACCAAAATTGTGAAGACTATGGTTCCAACTTACCGTAATAACAGTCAGCAAATATCAAGATGAGTGTCCAGCCCGGGAGCCATATTGGCGACCGTTCATTAGTTTCTTGATACATACATTGATTGCTGTGATTGAAATGCACTGACTTGTCTCTTGCCCCGCAAAGGGCAGTTATTATGTAAACCAATACTAATTGATTGAAAAGCATCAAGGTGTTTGCAATTCATGAAGAAACATAGAAAATTAAGTCCTGATGAGCCGCCCGATGAGCATTCAGTAAATCTCATCGAAGGACTCATTGGATATCATGAAACTGCTCCATATATACTAAACCAACAATAAATAAATATTTATTCTTATCATCATCGTGTCAGATGACATTTCTACTAGGAAAATTTGAATTGATTTTTGTGATTTATCGGATTTTAAGTTGAATTTTTGATTTGCTCTTCCGATGAAAGACTGTCGTCCATATACTTACTGAACAGGACGTTATGCCCAATTCCTTACGCCTCAGTGTCTCAGAGTTTGATTTGCAATCCGAGTTTGAATTTGGAAAAATATATGAAATCAGATTCTCATTTATGAACTCATCATGACACTCATTGACATGCTCATTAATAAGCTCATTGTACCACTAATTGTTATGTACTCATCGAAGTGCTAATCTAATATTGTAAAATGCACAAAAGAGAAGCAAAGTATAAATTGATAAATAAGTGAAAAAGATGCAATATCTCAAGCACACTATCTGTGAATAAGTAAATAAATGATTTTTCTCCCATTTTAATTCAAACGCGAATAAATTTAATCAGGACATTCATCTGATTGCCCATGAGAGCTCGTTGATGAGCTCATCATGATTTGTTTACCAGGGGGAAGCTATGTAGCTTGATACAGTGACGCGAATTGAATGATAGGCGAACATAATGCTGTCAGTCAGAAAAATAAGAATAATTTATGCAAAGCGCTTGCTACGTAGCATTGCGTAGCATTGCTCGACCGGCACATCCAAGGAAAGCTACGCGTTTGCCTCTGAAATCACATAACTTAGCAGCCGTGCGTAGCGTAGGGGTGGCCTGCGATATTGATATGTAATAGTGAACAAAGCTACAGACCCGTGTCCAACGTAGCCGTGTGCAGCAATCTGTGGTTTCGTCCTGTAACATGACAACAACAAATATTTATTTAACAAGTTATAGTGGCCCCTATTGTTCAATCCGAGGGATTAATGATTCCCGCTGCAAATCAGATTCACTTCCTCTCCACGATAAGATTTTTTAATCTGCCGCCAGAAGTGCTACACTGAGTATCAGTTTTCAACTTTAATAATTGAAATCATTCATTATTCAAATGTAAAGCATAAAGTGGGGCTACAATTTTATGGACACCATCGCGTTATTTTTTGATTGATTTAGAGGACGATGAGGAAATATCATTAAGTATATTACAGGAACAATCAGGATTACAACTGGAAATTTGATGGAATTACAGGACTACGAGTAAGTCGATTATTTTTATGTTTATTGTTATTCTTTTTTTTTATACATATATCTCTTTTCTTTCTTTAGGTTTAAGAAAAATTGTTGGCTTAAAAAGTCAGTTTTCATGTATGTGTTAAGCGAAATAATTAAGGATATTGCTCCTATAGTGCGATCTATCTCAATTCCATTGGAATCTAAATCAGCTTAAGATTTCTTTCTGAAGCAAACTATCATCAACAGATAATTTTAAAGTAGAAATAACTCAACTGACTTTTTCTCAGCATTTAGCAAGTGCGAACTTAATTTAATAGAAGCGAAACTATGTTCAAAATGGATTAAATTAGAAACATGAATCTTTTACATCCGTAACATTCATATCACGAATCTTGAACGCCACAATAAATTGGCAGGATTCGATTCACTTGTTTTCAACAATCAAGGGAAACTTGATTTTGTCACTTTGAACGTTTTCGATAATCACAGACTGGCAAATTCGCAAGCTTAGTTCTCCCCAGCGGATTCAGTTATACAACAAGCAAATAAATACCAGATGGAGAATCGCTTAATAAAAAATGTACCCACAATTTCGCAACTAAAATATAGTACTTTTTGGATTTTCTTTGATTATATGTACTTAAGCAAAGTAAAGAATATTTTTTATCAGACGCTTCTGAACATATAAAATCTTGCGAAATAGACGACACGCAAGTGTCACTCTACAGATGTCATTCTAACAACTCCAAGGATTGCCTCAAGGTAGAATTCTTCCTTAAAGTTTTATGGAATCTTTTGCACGACTCACACCAAAATTGACTTGTAAGAAAAGAACGCAAGTCAACACAGCGCATCTCCCTTACCTATCCAAATTCGTACGAGTCGCGCAAAAGCCATGCCGTCTAAACCAATCACCGAAGCAGCGCAAATTAGTAGATAGTTCGCTTTGAACTAGACAAAAAAAAATGGTTTATGTAGAGTTTCTGAAATCAGTCTTAAACGATGCCTTATGATACTCAGAACATAATTTATTCGAATTAAGCAGGAGCTTTGACGATCGAATGTAGCGTGAGCGACTTTCTTGCGGGAAAAAATTGACTTTTCTACTTCTCATGATTGTGCGGAATTGGCATGGAATGGCCATGAAAGAAAGACTGCAAAAATATATGCGAAATGCAGTAACTAGAATGTATGTGGCCCAATTGGATGAAAATGGGTTTTCCGGCATAATAAAACGTCCCAAGAAAGTTTTCTGAATAGGAAAAAAAGAACACCACTCGATAGTACTCGGCGAGACCTTTAATTTGATATGCAACATGCCGTATTGGAACCCCACCCGCCGGGAGTTCATACCTCTCACTCTAAAAGTATGCAGAGAAAAATTTTCTTCTACGAACTGTAGCTGGTAATGAGCTGAGGCGAACAGTTAAACCCGTTTTCTGATCAAATATGACCCTACCGATTTAGAACCGATCTAAGGTGCGAAAAATCTAGTACCTCAGTACGAATAAAAAAGAAAGAAATACTAAAAACGTGAGTATTGATAGTGCTATAAATAGCTATTTGAACTTTGAACCTCCGCGTATAGGAGTGTGGGTACTCAAACTTCTTCTCAGGACCTAAGGAATTCGATTCTGTACTATAGCCGTATTTTTAGATTTAAAAAGAGCGTTTGAGACTGTCGATAGGAAAATTTTACTAGAAAAATTAGACAAATATGGAATAAGAGGAATAGAAAAGAAATGGTTTGAAACGTATTTGAGTAACAGGACACAATGTACAAAAATTAACGGAACCATATCTAAGGAAATAACAATAGATCAGGGAGTTCCTCAAGGCACAATGTTGGCTGCGATATTGTTCCTACTATATATAAATGATATTTCTTTGGTGTTGAAACATTCAAAAATTGTGCAATTCGCAGATGACACATTGATATATATAACCGGTGAGAATGAGTTAATATCTTTTAATGAACTGCAAGAAGATTTAGATAGATTGAATGAATGGTTGAGAATGAACAGACTGAAATTAAATGTGTTAAAAACGAAAGGAATGATAGTAAATGGAGCGAATACGAGGCAACTGGTGATAGAAAATGATCAAATTGAGTTTGTAAATGAAATGAAATATCTTGGTGTTGTAATAGACAATAATTTGAACTTTAAGTGTTATATAGACTATGTGTGTAAAAAAATTTCGAAAAAAATTTCATTTTTTAAACGTATTAGAAACAAACTATCTTTATTAACGGCTATAAGTGTTTATAATACATTGATCAAGCCTCAATTTGAATACTGCTCTACAGTGTTATTCATGTGTAGTAATGAAATGATGAATCGGTTACAAAAACTCCAAAACAAGGCAATGAGATCGATAATAAAGTGCAATAGATACACACCTATTACACATATGTTAGACACTCTATGTTGGTTGAGTGTGAAACAGAGAACGTTTTTTAATGTATTATTCTTCGTATATAAATTAAAAAGGAATATGCTACCTAAATATTTATGTCAAATGGCAATATATGTTAATGATGTGCAACCCTATCAATTGAGAGACGGTGGAGACTTCAGGCTGAATATGTATAAGACAAAGAGGGCCCAGAACATGGTGACATACCGAGGCTTACAGATGTACAATAACCTACCAATGAATATCAAAAATGAATTGAATATAAAAGCATTTAAAAAAAATCTTTTAAATTATGTGAAATGTAAATTTTAACATATAATCAAAAAAAATTTTGCTAGAAATTTGAATTATTTTATACTTAGTTACATTTTATAAATAGTATTAATGAAAGTACTAATAAATCAATACAATACAATACAAAAAAAATACTAAATCAAGCTTTGACACCGCCCCCCCCCTCCCTCAAGCTTAATTGAAAAAAAAAAAAAGAAAAAAAAAAAAAAAAAAAAAAAAAAAAACCATTGCTAATAAAATATGTTCAAAGTATCATAATACATCGTTAAGGTAAGGCATCTCTAATGCCTGTTCATGGTGTGCCTAAAATAGGCATTTCCCTTTGGTATGTCTTCTCCTTGAATATTGTAGCTTCCGAAACAGATACAATCTTCCCCGGGAAATTTACATATTTTCTCATTGTCCCATCTTCAGTTCTAGATTACTATATAAATATCAAGGTTGAAATATTTCTCCGAAAATAGTGGTGTACTGCAAAAAATCTTGTCAGTTTAAGGTAAAAACTCTAAAGCCCATCTTTTCCGAAGAGAAAAATATTTTTTAATTCCACTAAAATGGTTTAGATACGAGCAAAAGTATAAGTCCCCCACAAAAAGTGTCAGAAATGCGTGAAATTTAAGGTCTTTAATAAACCTTAAATTTAAGGTCTTCAATAAATCTTAAATTTAAGGTCTTCAATAAACCTTTAGAATTTATTTTTAAAAATATTTTAATTGGCTTTCTAAGAAACATTATTTGTGAGAAAAAATGTAGCTCCAGATAGAACTTAGAATTTGTTGGAGCATTTCAAAAACTCCAGGCAGAGTAAAAGCCAAAGCACAATTGCGACGGCAGAGGGAAATTCGGTTGTAAATACAGGCCGCCGAAAGATTGGGAACACAATTGCAACGACAGGCGGTGAGCGACGATTGTGAAAGAAGAAGATACTGAAATTTCATTTATTAAATGTTTCGAGCGTCTTAAAAGGAGATTTTTAATAAGAGTATTTTATATTATATTGAAAGAAATGCAATGGACCAAAGTGTGGAGAAAAAACTGAAAATGTAGAATTGAACTAAATTTAACGCTTTGAAATATCCATCCAAACCACGTCTTTTTTGTCCACTTGTCTTGCCTGTCTTGCAAATCATAAATTGTTCCGATTTCGTACTTCCTCAATAAAGTTTTCTTCAAAGCTCATTATTTGATATTTACTGCCAGAATACTTTCATTCGATTAATTTTGTTGGTAGCAATGCAGCGCCGACGGCAAAATTAGAATTTGCGTAACCTCGACGGCAACATCGTCGCCCGCATACTCGTTCGTCGTAATTTGGTGCATTCGGATAAGACGCTGTACTTTTAGAAGGTTCACAGCGCAGTTTCGTCATCATTTTCCTTCTGCCGTCGCAGAAACGAAACGATCTTTAAGAGCTACATATACGTCCGAGTAAGATTGAAATCTTAAGCCCTGATAAAAGCTGTATGTCAGGCACACATAAAAATTAAATATAATCTAAGTATAAAAAAATATATATATATACAACAAAAAATTTACTTACCGTTATGCAACTAACAATTCCTCGATTTGCTGCAAAAGATCTCCCAAATATATCCACAAAGAGACAAATTTCTATAAAACGGAAAACTGATGAAAATACTTGCGTACCGATTAAAATTCATTTTTAGAGAGATCGCAGAAGTCTATGTGATCAATTGTGTGAAAAGGATGAAAAATTGTTTCATGAAATTCACACTAAAATAAACTTCTACAACAAAGCGTTTTTTGCAGCAAACCGAGGACTTTCCTTTTTGCTATCATTTTGGATTTCAGATCACAAATCCAAAGAGTTAGCTAATTACTCACTCGGCAGTAATTTACTAAAAGACCTAAAATATGACTTACCTTGCATGATCTGGGCCAACCGGTGTATACTTATAGTCTGCTTGGATTTTATTCATTTGCATGAATTGATGCAGCTTTGCCTTTGCATTTTCAATTGTCCAATTTCCATGAATAGCTGCATTAACATCCAATGATTCAGCATCCTTCATTTCAAGTTTTTGTTGAGCCCGATCTATGAAACTCATACGTCTATCATCATCATCGTTATCATTGCGATTAATTGGTCGATAAGCTTGTCCAAGATCCTGTGGACCCAAGCCTTCCTTGAAAACATTTGCCCTTCCAGGTCCACCACGATCTGTCACATCATTGCGAACATTAGCAGGCTCAATTGGCGCATTAATTCCATCGCAAGGAACATCGGCTGCATTAATTTTACCACTCCGCAAAAGATAATTTACAAAATCGCGGGCGCCATTTTTCTCAGCATCCTTTTTATTTGTTGAATTACCAACGCCAACATATGGAAAACTACTAACTCTAACCTCGCATAAAAATCTTTGTCGATGTTTTGGCCCTAAAATGATATGAAAATACAATTTATTTAGAATTTTAGATTTAACATCAACACAAAATTACCTGTCGGCCGAACCTCATAATTCGGCTCAACTTTATTTTTGCTACACCATTCATGGAAATATGACTTTATATCAACGCTCATACTTTCTTTTCACTATTTTTATTCAGTTAAAAATTGTACAATCTTACTTCAGAAAATTCAAGCCAAATGTACCCAATACAAATAAGCCGCAGAGAATTAAAAATCAATCTTTTCGTTGAAAACTCGAGCTCGAGGCTTCACGCAAGTAGAGTTTGGAATGGTTAGGTTAGTGGAAATCTTGGAATTTGGAAATAAAATGGAAAGTTATCTTGTTCTTCTTGTACAATTCACCCATGGCACCCATGATACAACGATTAATACGGCGACAAAATTGTTCAATTTAATTTCAATCGTTCTACCTATTTTCTGTATCACTTAATTACTATTCCCGAAGTGATTAATATGATGAATTTAATTTGTTATTAATTATTTAATCGGATGTTTCTTTTGCAACTTTACTGCAAAATTCAAAATGTCTTTCAGTTAATACTAAACACGAAAAATTATTCGAGAGTAACTTGTCATTTGGCTACATTTTGTACCAGCGAATTTATTTTAAGTTTTCGTGTTATATTAACTGAAAAGACGTTTTTCTTGTTTTATACTGAGCTTCCCCACTTTGAACTAGATTTTAACTCGGTGTTACAAATAAATTTGGAATTAAATTGTTATTCATCTGTGCCAAAGTGTTAAAACAAGATTATTTCGTTGTAAACAAGGTGTATTTAAAAATATGCGAATGAAGGGGATGTCGAGTAATTTTCTAGACAGCCCCTTTTTTCCACATAAGATTGGAATTGATTGGAATATTCCAAAAAAATAAAGAACTGTCAAGCAACATATGTTTTTGACATTTATTTATAAATATTCGGCTTATCTTCGGGTTATTTTCGTGTTCGTCGTACGTTGAATTTCTTGTCCCTTCTCCACCCTTTCTGTATATGTTCTTAAATACTTCCCCAAATCCCCACATAAAATTTTGAGATAACTTAATGATTTTACAACAATTAGGTACTTTTAAGTATTTCGGTAAATTAACCTAATCAAAATGGTAATTAGATAAAATAAAATAATACAACGCTTGCGTTAATTCAGTTGTGCTAACCTTGTCGAAAAACCAAAAATGAGTTAAATTATACTTTCGTGAGTTTTTCAGGCCGTGTAGTTTCAAAATCACTTGAAAAAAAGAATAAAATATCTATGAAGTTTAGAAGACTTAAAGTGCACATAAATACAATGTGAATTTTGTGTTAAATAGTGTAAAATTTAGTAAGTTATTCACGATGTCAAAAAAAAGAAGTGTTGCATATATAAAACCGCAAGATCCTAGTTTTTTACGTAAACTTAAGGAAGAAATTGGATACAAAGAAGGCCCATCTCTAGAAACTAAGGTAGATATAGCAACAAATATATATTTCTTGAGAATTGGTAGAAAATAATTATAATCTACTAATGCGGGGAATTAGCGCCAAAAATTGGAAAATTTATCGGAAAGTGAGGGTGAAGAGGACGGCGGGGAGGTAGAGGACGAGAAACCCCAAGTCGTTGTGTTAAAAGCTGGCGACCTAACGGCGGAAGAGGCAGACGCAGAGAAGAAGAGGATCGAGAAAGGTAGGTGCAATCCAAAGAACATTTTCCCTCCTTTCTCCCCACATTCGTTAATAGGTTATCTTTCTTGTGTGTTTTATGTGAATAACTTCGTAGCATGTGCTCTTTTTTTGCGAATTTTCTGATTTTGGAAATTTTCTTAATTGTGTTAATATATTGTTACAAGTGATTTACCGGCAAATCGGATCAGCATCGCATTCAAACGAAAAATTGAGTTGGTAAGTGGCTGTTTCACTACTTGTCATTTGTGTGTGGGGGAAACTCTAACTTCGTTTGTCATTTGGTTTTACGACAATTATTTATTCCCTACAAAATCCATATATAAGAATTTGTGTTTTACGATTTGTGCTAAGTGATTTGTTTGTGATTAATTTGAATGTGAAAAAATTTCATTTTATTAATTTAAAAGTTTCATTAGTCAACGGAGTCTCAATTGTCGGTGGTGCCCCAAATCGCGTTCTCTAGGAAGTATGCTTTGCTGTAAGTAAATTTTCACAAACGTACGTACAAGGTTATACGCAAACGCGATGAAAAGTAACTGACGATAAAAACATTTTCGTTGACAGAGAAGAAGAAGATAGGGTGGCGGGCGAGGGGCATAGGTTCGGGAATAAAACTAGAAGAAGGAAGTAAAAGAAAACAGAAAGCAGACAACCCCGCGGTGTAAAAAAAATCGTAAAAATGGTTCGGTCCAACGGATGAGTGGGGAAGATTAACAATAATTGCTAGTACAAGCACTATTTAAAATTCTAAAAAAAAAAAAATTATCATAATTTTCCCGCCTTTTATTGATTCATACCGTAACTCTAATTATTTAGTTAATTTGAATTCCTACCCATAATGCTAGCCTCCTTTAAGTTTAAATTTTTTAAATTTTTAAAAAGAACTTTTGAGATATTAAAAAATCCGTTACTATTTTTTTGTTTACAGAGTTTATTGAACAACCAGCTGATCTTAGCCAAAGGATTATTTTTAAAGCTAAAACGAAACCTGTTAATGAGTCAACAGTTTCCAGCTCTTCGTCCAAGGAAGATAATAAAAAAATCAAGAAATCAGGGAAAGACCTAAGACCCAAGCTATCTTTTGACGACGAAGACGAGGAAAACTGAAACTGAGTTAAGGTAGGTGGTAATATTTTGAAAACTATTTTGAATAACTACTAAAATCTCCGAATAATTGAGTCCGCGTGAAACTTTTTCCTATCTCGGAAGATCCTGTTTGTTTGTTGTAGGCAGTCCTTTTCAAAATTTAATAACTATAGCAAATAAGTCTGTCTTTTGGTTTGGAATATCAAACTAGTTTTGAATTAAAAACTATTTTTTTCTTATAGTATAACTAATAGGAGGGTACTGTCGGTTACCAATTAAAGAAACTAATTATTGCATTGATAATGAACAGATTCAGAGGGGATAGTATCATCGGTAAGCATAAACTCGTCGAGACCTCAATTAGAAAAAAAGTAAAACATGCCAAGAAAATTGTTTGTCTTCTTCTTTGTATATTGGTCCTGAGAAAGAAATCTTTCCTTCAGAAGATTGCAAAATCTTACAGAAATTGGAATAATTAACACAAAACGGGGGCATCTTTATCAAGGGGAAGTTCCGTGAGAATTACATTTTAAATGAGCTTAATTTCCACCAGGTGTTTTGAACTCTCTCATCGGATTTGAAACTTCCGCTAATAAGGATCATTGTCTAATGTCTCTTTATGTTGAACACCAATTGAGGATTCTCAAGAAAATAATTCTGACAGTAAAGAAAATTGCCAAAACCGATATATTCGAAAAAGATCATGTACAAAAACAAAGATCGTTTCCGTTTTATTAAAACCGAAAAAAATGTTGACATTGGAATAAAAGTACACGGGAAGAAAATACCTAAATAGGCACAAATTAAATAGCTGATCTTTGAATTGAAGGCACATTTTTAAACAATCGATCGAACAGAGTGCAGACTCAATTATGATTTTGGGTTGATTGGCAGTGTATGATCGTGTTCAATGGAAGCACGAAACTATACAAAAATCTCGGACGAAACAGTATTGAAAAATATGCCTTTGTTTGTTGTTCACAGCCACCCTGTAAATATAATTCCATATGCTCGGAACATCCTGCATTAGAATTGTATTATTATTAAATGTTAGTTGGAGAACGCGTTGACCTAGAGATAACAGAAATTTGCTACACGGCTTTTATAAAAAAATCGTATATAGAAACTTCATACGGTTGCCATACAGAAATTTAGTTTTCATTATACTATACTTGTTCAAGATGGGATTTTTTGGGATTCATACTTATAGTACAACTGTACTTATAAAATACAGCTATTTCAAGCGAATCCTTTAAACTCTACCATCTCCAATCTCTATGAAACTTTTGGAATTTGTATAGAATAGGAAAATATCGTCTTTGGTTTCCACTTGGGTCTATCTCTATCAAATAGGCGACATGTGTGACATGACCATCATATTTTGTTTTCTTTGTAAAATTTGCATACTTAGAATATTCCCTATTCAAATTCGTATTTCTTGAGTTACGGAATTTTTAAAATTTCGAAAAAATGCTGTCCTGAATACTGTGATATGGAGAATTAGGGAATTTGGCTGATGACAATTTTCGTTTTCTCCAATTAAAATTTCCTAATTCTCCATTCGCAATTCACTAATATGTTTGGCAAATTAGGGAAAACTTGAGAAGTGTGAAAAACTACATATCGCCAGGGACGATAAAGGGCATCACTTTTTGGAATAGAGGGTTGGTTTTTTTATATTCAAGGTACATGGGCCTATTACCTCTCGACGTCGAGACAAATTGAAATTTTTCTGATGGATGTAGGGGTAGGTTTTTTTTTTGTTTTTCTGCAATAACTGGAGAATTAAGATGAGGAAAGAAATGTACGTGGTACCAGAAAAAAATATGATACGAGGAGGGAGCTGGGCGAGGAGAAATTTTTAACACTCAAAAATGTTTTTTTTTATACGAGGGTCATATTCATATACACCCCAGTCCCTGTATTTTGCATGTATTTATTCTGTTATTTCTTTCACATCCATGAGTATGAGTTTCCAACATCCAGTTGCAGTTTTTCACAATGATGACTTGATAATATGGCCATCTTTGTACTAAAAACGGCCATTTGTAATCTTAAAAAGAACGTATACTTCTTTTGCACTTATCTCAGAAACCATTTATCGGACTCAAAAATGTAGATGTGAATTCATCCTACATACAAGCTTTAACGTGCATATTTAAAATTTGACCAATTTGACCAATTGACCAAATTTACCATTTTCGCGTGATTTAAAATTTCCATCCATATAACTCTTTAAGTATTGCATGGATATTTATATATATTTTTTTTAAAATATAGCCAGGAATTTTAATTAATCAAAATTAATTAATTCAAAATTTAATTTGAAAATTCCTAGGCACCTAGATAATTTCACAAAAAAAAAAAACAGACAAACTGTCAGTTGAGAATTTTTCCTCTTGCTTTTCTACTCCCAAAACACCGGAAAATTAACAAGTGGAATAGAGAATTCAGGAATTCTCAAAACAAAAAATTCCCCAATTCTCCGTGTTACGGAATCCGGCCTGTGGTCCTCTTTAAAAATTCATATATATTGTTCTATTCATGTTAGAGCGACCAAGCTATCTTGAAGAAAATGTGTTTAAAAATAGTATATGTGCAGAAGGATGTCAAGGATAAGGATTTTAGCCTTTGTCCTTGAATATCCTGGAAGACATACTTTTTATTTAATTCATTTCTTTTACTTTATATTATCCATTAAAACATAATAAAATTTTAACTTTGGATCTTAACGGAATCAAAGAGTAAAAAATCATGAAAGTCTCACCAACCTTGTATTTGCTCACAATTCTCAGTTTCTTGAAAATTTCATAAAAGTTTCTATAGAAATTTATAAACTTCCAGCAATTTTCTGTTTTATAATAATGATGACAAATGATCGTAAATTTTATGGCATGTATAAAGCGCTTGAAAAAAAAAACAAAAAGTCGTCTTTAAGGATTGCCACGACATTAACTCGGTTCAACAACGTCCCTCCTAATTATTCCTCACTATACATACCATAAGATTCACATCATCTAGTTTTCCTTACCAATATTTTCTAGACATAACTATATTCTGTACTTCTTGTCATGTTTCTAAGTAGTACTTACTTTTCTTGTCTGAACTCATAACTACTTTCCCTTTTGAATGTCCCTATCACTTCTTTGTATATACTCTAGACAGACTGTCTCCATAATGACTTAATTTTTAATTAAATGGAGTCAAATTTACAGTGTGTCACACAAATGAAGTCGCATCAAGGACCCATTTGCAACATTTCGCTTAATTTTTAAATAGACATAATTTTATCTATTTAGTGAAATTGCAGTAATAGTGCCACCTACCGTCATTAAAATGAGCTGAATTCATTGGAAAGTGAAAAAATTTTCTAATAAGGTTAGCAATCATAGCCATCAGCTAGCTGATCATGAAAGAAATTTCTTTTCCGCTTTCTTCTCTGTTTGGTTTCTTTCAACAACAAAAATTGTCTTCCACTAAATGCTTTGCAACTACAGTAAATTTTCTTGGTAGGATTTAATTAAATTATTGAACTCTACCGTGATCTTTACTGTCAATGACATTCGAAATGAAATAATTTTCGTTCATAGTCTGTCACCTCTTCATTTCCTTGAAATGACTGAATTTCAAATTAAGTTATTATGGACACAGTCTATCTAGGGTATTACCTTCGGAATCGAGAAGAATTAGCACATTCTCTACCGAGATTTCACTGTCTGTATCATAAGACATGGAAGTCCTTTTCTATTTATAATAAAATCATAAATCGTAAAAATAGTAAAATCGCGAAATATCTTATCTCCTTTCCAGGGTGTTGGAGCTTGATATTGAAAAACAAAATGAGCTACATTTTGCTGTGTTCCATATAAACTCTGAAAGTTCCGTCCAAATCGGAGAAAGTTGGGTTCAAAGGTGTATTGATTTCGTGTAGAATAGTACGTCCAATGAAAATTGAGACTTAACCAGGGTTAGTATTAAATTTTTTATTCCAAAAAAAAAAAAAAAAATGCATAAAAAAATTGCTCCGAAACCAATCTCAGGGGTAGCCAATTTAAATAGGTTTGAAAATACACAGGGTAATAAAGATGTTTCGACTATTTTATATTGAATAGGTTGTAGCTTCCAAAGTAGACTATCAATTACTATCGTTGTATATATTTCAATACGGAACTCTTGGACCTTTCTGTAGAAAAATCCCTTCAAACACCTGAGTTTTGGGGCATTTAAATATAGATTTCGGAGTTCTCACCATCTTTTTCAAATTTAATCGTAATTTTTATCGTAAAACACGACATTAACGCCAGTTAAAGTAGGCCAAGGTCTTCAGTTTAAAATGACTCATCATTCGAAATGCAACCCTTTAGCGCTTTTTATACCCTAGATGAAATCTATAGGGTATACTAAGTTTGTCATTCCGTTTGTAACACCTCGAAATAATGATGGTAGAGCAAAATGGATTGGACACCCACGCATAATATTTAAAGTTATTTTGATTTTTGCATGTCCGTCCGTCCGTCCGTGCGCACGATAACTCGAGAACGCGTACACTTAGAGAGCTGAAATTTTGTACACGGACTTTAAAAAAAAAAGTAAAATTAAGTTCGAAAATGAGACAAATCGGGCAACTCCTTCGTGGGGTTGCCATATAAAAATTTCGTTTTCCGCTATATATTTGGACACTGCCTGAGAACGCGTCGACGTAGAGAGCTGAAATTTCGTACATAATGTTTTTACTACATTAGCAAATAAAATGTCAAAAATGGACTAAATCGGGCAACTCCTTCTTGGTGTTGCCATATAACAATTTAGGTTTTTTATGTATATTTTGAAAACGATCAGTCCAAGACATTTTTATTGTACTAAAAACTTCTGCAGAATACGAAATCCTATAAAATTGGTTATAATCATTTTTTCTGTGCGACAAACCGTTATATGCGAAAAACAACTTCAAAATCAAACTTGAATAGATCGGTGACCATACGAAATTTAATACGGGCATTCATCTAGGGTATTATAAGAATTGGTCTTAGACCAATTCTAGCTTTTTTATTTGTTCTAATTTTCTTCATCTTAATTCAGCGATAAATGTAAATATTAAATGGTAGGCGTTTTTTTTGCTTTGAATGAATTTTTCAAGGAAAAAGTATTTTGACGTTTCCATATGGCTATAGAACCAAGTGAGCCTGACTGATCGTTCTTTTTATATCCTGGGCTGTACCAATCAGATAAATAAATTAATTCTATTTACAAACAAGTTTATATGAAACATACTGACGGTCTAGGTAGAAAGAGTCATCTGCTGGACGGGACGATAATGATTGAAATTACTATAAAAAAAATCACTATAGATAATTTTCAGATTACGTAATTTGGTACAGTAATTATAAGAAAATTATTGACGGGCGATATACACCTTCCGACATTTGGTAGGAGAAATCATCTGTTAAGTCCGGGATGGAGGAGGAACGATTGAAGAAGTTTTTCTAGAATTAAATAAATTGTGGCCTTCTCCATAATTATTTGAATGCAATTCTTCGCTAAATTTGCTATAAAATCATTTGAAAGTATTTACTATGGTTAATTCATGGCTGAAATTCCGTTTGACGAATTTATACGCGTTTATATTGATTATCATGCACTTATCTATATCAAGTTTCCCCAACTCCTTGTAAACTTGTTGAGGGGTGGGTACGAAGGTAGTAGTATAGGTAGTATAGTTAAATTTTTTGTGAAGTAGTTGTCTTTACAATGCCTTATCAAACTTCCATGAAGCAGGTCGAGAAAAACGTTACACAGTGTGTTCGCGCCATGGAGGTCTATAGGACAAGACACGTGATAGTACTCACCTAGGCAAACAAAAATTGTATGGCAGGGGGGGGGGGGGGGGCATCTCAACCTTTTCGGAGTTACAGGGTGAATAATAAAATATGCTAGTTTTTCACAAAACACCCGTTATCTTTAAAAGTACAGGGTATACGGTTACCGCTAAGAATTCATTGTATGAAGAATCTCATTGCCGTTTTCCAACGAAGCCCTCTCTCCTCTCTTAATTAAAAGTCATGTTAATCAGCTCTTTGTAAAAAAAAACGAGGTGAAAGCAAAAAAGAAGTAAGAAAATCCGAAAATTTTATTTTAGACCCTCATAACTCCGGAGAGGGGAGGAGTACCGGGCTGGTTAAGCACTCGTTGGAAACGCCATAGGTTCTTCATACAATAAATTGTTAACGTTGACCGTACACCCTGCCTGTACTTTTAAAGATACAGGGTGCTTGTGAAAAAGCAGCATATTTTTTTAATCACTCTGTAACTCCGAAACAGTTGAGATGCCCCCATACCCTGCCACACAGTTTTGTGTTTCTCTAGGTGAGTGCTATCACGTCCTACCCTATGGGCCTCCATGGCGTAAACACCCTGTATGTATTGCACTATGTATTAAAAATTACTCATAAACTTTAAGCCGCGTTTAAGCCCCCCCCCCCCCCTCCCTACACAATTGTTTTTTTTTTTTTTTTTTGAAAGTTTAAGAATGACCTATTCAATCCATAGCAGGGGTGTAAAGCCTTAAGACAGGACACTATATATTTATTATTAGAGATCTCAACCAGATTATCGAGAAAACCTGAGTCTCCACCTTCCGGGGTAGTATCTAATCAATTCTGTCTCCCATTGAAAATTAAATCCTCTTTGCACTACGTAAATTTTTACAAGTGTTTAACAGAAATCGAAGGAAAGATTCTTAATGAAACTGTTCAGTGTTGCCAAATTAGCGACTTATCCGTTAAATTGAGCGAATTTATTAGCAATTTTTTTTTTCGATTTTTCGAGTAAAAATATTAAAGAAAAAACAATCTTCGTAAATTTATTTTCAAAATATTAAATTTCATTATTCAAACGTTTATGTATGAAGGAGGTGTTTTTTAATTAAATTAATTAATTCAATTTCCATGGTTTTAATGAAATCTCTTGGAACTGAAAAATCGAGTAGAACCCAGCTTTTATCATTTTTAAGCAAAATATCCATTCTTTAGTTTTATTCTAACCTTGTATCACTTTAAAATGTTTTAGCTAAAAAAAAAATCTGCCACACCCTTAACCATAAAAGCTGTTATTTCATGTGTAGCAACCTAACAGTTTAGACTTTGTTTTGTAAAACGAAACAAACATAAAGATAATACACTCTTATTATCTCGTGTTTTAGAATGGTAGAGTAATTATAAGTATTTAAATAATGCGCGAGGTATGATGATATATAAAGGTTTCTTAGATGAAAGCATTTCTGCTACCAATCAGGCTTCCCTTCCCATATAAGAAAAGTTCATACTTTATACAGAAAGTATGCTTTTTGTAGGAACATTCACATCCAAAACGCTAAATGATCCACAAAAAATTAAAATTACAACTAAATTTATTTGGTTGACGTCGCGTCGTGTGATGGAATAAAAATATTTCGTTTTTGTTATAATTTGCTAAATTTTCACGGTTAAAAAAATCAAAATGAGTAATTGAAAAAAGATAACTCAATAGCATTTAATAGAAAAGTTTGAAAATTTTAATTCGTTGAAAAATTAATTGCAACAAGTAAAAAGCTGGAATTGGTCTAACAAGGAGAGGTCCCTACTCGTCATCACCGATTCCGTCCAAATTCACAGTTGAGCTTGACTAGAAATGAAAGTAACGCAAGTAGGAACTCCAGATGGCCAAGCGACACCGAAATAATGCATAATGTAGGTGAACCCGGAGTTAAAACTAACACTTTTCGGAAAACTTTGATAATTACCATCTTGGGGGTATATTCGCAACATTTAAGCCACTTTCTTTTCGTTACAATTATCTATAATCTGTTATATTTCATATACAGAAAACAAGAAGTCATTATCCCAATTAGTTTAGGAGCATTTTCCAAAATAAGATTGCGAGGTTGCTAAATTGCTTTCAACTTACATTAATTAGCAACATATACTGTAAAGCTACCACCTTCTTTCTTTCTTTCTGCTAAGTTCATTGTGATTTTTTTATGATTTTTTGAAACTATTACGAGATTCGCACGACAGCTGGTTAAAAAGTGGTAACCCGTGGTGGGTTACTTATATATTAATATAAAAACAAAATAAATAAAAAAAATTTTTTTTCCAAAGATGGGGGTATTTATTTTATATTCTACCATCTGTGTGAATATTTGCACACAATCTCATCAAAATCGGATGATAAATTCAATGTCAATGGGAAAAAGTATCTTATTTCCCGAATTTGGGTGTTCCGAGGAAGGTGGGGTAAATAATATCCGATTTGCAAAATTCCTTTTGCTAGTTTTTCGTGATAGTTTTCTTCTGATTTTTTGAACATATTTTCCCTCTCCTTCTGATTAAGTTGCGAAATTTAATTTTCGACGACCAAAATTCTGTCTGAAAATTCATTTCGAAATGTTTTTCTACAACTTTTCGATTAATATATTTTTTTGTTTTTTTATGGATGCGTTTTTATTAAAAGATAATCTGTACAAACTTTCAGAAAAATCGGATGTCATTTACCTATTTAAAAAAAATTAACAATTTTGCATGCCCACTTTTCGCCATCTACCGGCGATCTTTGAAAACGCATGGAAATGCCACTTACAGAACCGAAAATGTACATACCTCGTCTGTGATTGGCATTTAACCCGATTGAATTTAGCACTTTCGTTCAAATTCTGTTGATATTTAACCGCGTCAACTCCCGCGAAAATTTGCAAATTTGAGCATTTTCCGAGGGGTAAGCCTACAAAACCCCGGGCTACCCTACATTATGCATTATTTTGGTTTCGTTTGATCATCTGGAGCTCCCAATTCTGAAGAACGTTTCCGTACAATAAAAGCGTCTAGGACTGATCGTTTTCACAGTATTACTATAAAACCTACATTTTTATATGGCAACACTAAGAAGGGGTTGCCAGATTTAGCCCATTTTTAAATTTTTTTTTTACTATTTTTATAAAAAGACTACAAAATTTCAGCTCTCTACGTTGACGCGTTCTCAGGCAGTTCTCAAATATATAGTAAAAAATAAAATATTTGTATGGCAACCCTACGAATGAGTTACCCGATTTGTCCCATTTTCGAGCTTAAATTTAATTTTTTTTAAAGTCCCGTGTGCAAAATTTTAGCACTTTCTCTCTCGGACTCTTGAGTTATCGTAGGGACGGACAGACGCAGCGACAAACGGACATGCAAAATCAAAATAACTTTTAATATTATGCATGCGTGTCTTATTCAATTTGCTTTACCAGCATTTTTTCAGTGCGTTACAAACGGAATGACAAACTTAATATACCCTAGTGCCTAGTGTGTTATCACAATAATTTTGCTATGCTGTATTTCCTTATATGATTGCCGAAGTTAATTATGTACGTGCAGGTATTACAGGTCTGCGCGAAGCGCTCCACAGCTCTGCCAGTTTATCCGAAACAAATAGGGTTGAAAATTATTAAACTAAATTAATTTCGGGGGGTTCTTATCGGTTTTCGTTTTCAAAACAACCTCTGAAAAACGAAATGCAAGCCTTTTGAAAAAAAAAAAACAATTTATTTGCTTTGTTTTTTGTTTGCTTTTGCTTCAACGGACGAAAAAACTATTTCTAAATCATTTTTTGACAAAAATCGCTTCCTGATGGCCCCGCAAATTGAATTTCCTTTCAATTGTGCAGAGATGCATGTGGATCGGCTCATCCGTTGAAGCTGTAGAGCGTTCGTGCCCTGAAAAATGTTGCTCTGAGAAAAAAGCATTTAAAGTTAACATTATAAAAAATCGTTGACAACTTACTTCAGCTATTCCAACACTATACAGAGGCCCACCTTCTTCCTCCAAGAACTGATTGTGCTGAATTTGAAGGTTAACATTTTCACGAAATTTGTAGCGAGAAAAGGTCTCCTCAACAAGCGCGCTCCGAGCGCCTCAGCTGCCTGTTCTCCAGCCAGCGGACGGTTCCGCTCTCAACAGGCTGTGAATTCTAAAATAATTAAAATATGAAAAGAATCTTTTACCCACGTGTTCTAAATACTTTAGGGATGAATTTTTCAGCTTCATGAACGGTAACATCGCCTTAAGCTCAGTTTAATTCCATAAACCTCACTTTCTCTTAACACCTTCCAACTAGACAAAACTTTCGTACAAACAGAAATGTAAAAGTTGTACATTTACCTTCTTTACACAAAACATTTTTAATCAGAGTCCAATATCTTTCCTACTACATATTGTGGCGAGCGTGGCCTTTGGTTCGTTATTTAAAACACAATATTAAATATTTAATATAAAAGTTTTTTATTCTACTTTACACTTATAAAATTCACAAACCTTCAATTAATCAACTCAACTTTAATTATCTTTAATACTGTACTTTCAATTATCGCAATCCCATTACAACACTTTCGTCCGTTTATTACTTTCGCTTGTTAACACTGCAATGTCTAAGACAAGATTCTTTTTCTGGCGGTGACAACTGTTTATATTTATACCCTAGAAACTCCAGATTCTTCTAGAGTGTTCTATTCCAGAATCGTCTTGACTATTCTATTCCTGAACCTTCCCGAAGATTTCATCATCGATTCTCTGAACCTGAAGTTGTATACTCTCCATTTCCAATAGATGTCACCAGTTGTCTCTTTCTGTTGCACGTAACAATATGTAGAAGTGTCTGATTTATTAGACAGTTGGTCACTTTTCGAAAAAATGTTAACACAATTTTCTTCTAAACATTTTAAAGTTTGAGAAGCGTAGTGTGATGTCACACTCACATTATCCAATCAAAATTTAGTGGATTCAGTGTGGTATTTATTGAATTAAACTTTTCGATCCAGCGATCAGAGAGATCTCATTCAGTTATCTCTGATGTTTTGCTTCCTTTGAATTTGGCAAATTCATTGAAATTATTTTCTATGAATTTCAGTCTAAACAACAACAAAATTTTTTTTCTTAGATTTATTGAAATTCACCAATCCTTTCTGCAAAAACTCCTTATATCAGTTTCTTGTTCCTTGATAAAAGAAAAAAGGATTTTCTCCGTTGGCTTCATTGAGATATTTATTGCCTGCCATATCAACACTTTTTCCGAATTTTTATCTTATAACCGTTTTGATAACTTTCTTTAAGCTCTTTTGCTATATTAAAATAAAACTGCCGATTCTCTAAAAATATCGCAAAACTGCTCGACGGACGTACTTCCTGTTATTAATTTGGAAACTTATTTTGCCGAATGATCTCATAAAATGGAATGTATAGCTAACATATGGAGTTGAGTTCAGTTCAGATCAAAAATGATGCAATATTTTCTGAAATAGTCCTTAATAAATAAAAAGGATCTGAGACTTCTTCGTTGCCAATATGTACTATATAGTAACGCCAAAGGATAACTAATTACTAATTAGTATTAGGTATAGGTTTATATATTTACGTTTTTTATAGATATATGTGCATAGAAACGATAAATACAGATCTTTATTATGAATTAATTCAATTAGAATTTGATGTCTGTACACGTTCTGCAATCTCTGTATACTATGACTCCACTCATTTCTGCATTACTACTAATAGGTAATATTGTAGAGTTTCTAGAATTTTGAATACGTGAAAGAGAAAAATTGCGCAAGAACCTAAAACGATACTTACACAAACTTATACAAACACAAACGGGGGGGATGTCGCGCTTGCGCACATACGAAATCAGTCGAAAGACTAAAACATGTCGCGTTGTCTAGATCTGCTGTTAATAAATTAAAAAAAAAGAAGCTAGAATTGGTCTAAGACCAATTCTTATGATACCCTAGATATATGCCCGTATGAAATTTCGTATGGTCAATCTGTGCAAGTTTAATTTTTTTAAGTTGTTTTTCGTATCTATTTCTAGAACGGTTGCTGGTTGGTCGAACAGCAGAAATGATTATAACACCAACAGTACTATACGTAAAAAATCAAAATTCTTATATTGCAACACCCAGAAAGGGTTGCCCGATTTAGTCCATTTTTTAAATTTTATTTCCTATGAAAACATCATGTACCAAATTTAAATTTTCTCTACGTTGACGCGTTCTCAAGCAGTGTTAAAAACAGGGTGTTTCCGTCTAGGTGGTCCATAGGACCCTCTTACAACATATCGCATACTGCACGCGCATTTCACTTTTTGGTGATGAGAGATAGTCGGGGGGAGGAAAATCCTTGCGCGTGCAGTATGCGATATGGTGCAGGACGGCCCATAGAGCAGGAGGTGATAGTACTCACCTAGCCAAACAAAAAATTGTATGTAGAGGTAGGGGGAGCCATATCAACAATTTCGGAGTTAAAGGATGATTAAGAAAAAAAGCTAGTTTTTCACAAAACACCCGGTATCTTAAAAAGTACAGGGCGTACGGTCACAGTTAAGATCTCATTGTATGCAGAACTTTTTAACGACTGCTCAACCAGCCCCGTACACCACTTCCCAACGGAGTTATTGTGCTCTAAACTAAAAATTTCGGATTTTCTTACTTTTGTTTTTACTTTGACATCTTTGTTTTTTGCAAAAAAGACGTTAACATAACTTTTTTTTTATAAAAACTGCAAACTGTACACCCTATTACATCCTATGTGTTCTCTGTAGCCGTTAAAGAATTATTAGTTCTCAACCTATTCTCAAAGATAATTTGTTCCCTTAGTGATTGAAAACACACATGCACATGCAGATAGCACATAGGGTGTAATAGCTAAAATTAAAGAGAAGAGTCTCCAGTTTACAGTGTTTGTGAAAAAAAGTTATACTAACTACCCATTTATAAAAAAAAAAAAAAAAGATATCAAAGTAAAAAAAGGTAAGAAAATCCGAAATATTTAGTTTAACCAACCATAACAGAGGGGTATGGGCCTGGTTGAGCAGTCTTTGGGAAGGCCATGAAGTTCTGCATAAATAAGATACAGGGTATTTTGTGTAAAACTAGCTTTTTTCTTAATCACCCTGTAACTTCGAAACGGTTGCCATATAATATTTTGTTTGGCTAGGTGAGTTCTATCACCTCCTGCTTTATTGACCACCTAAACGGAAACACCCTGTATATAGTGAAAAAACGAAATTTTTATATGGCCGCCCCTACGAAGGAATTGCCCGATTGGTCTGATTTTCGAACTTAAATTTACTTTTTTTTTTTTCAAAAATAATACTCTAAATTTTTCATACATTGCAAAAATCTGCGCACCCTAGACCTCACAAACTAGCTATCCGCTTGTCAAATATTCATTGATAATTAAAATTCACGTATCGTACGCTACTTTTTATTTCGATCGGCTTAGTGGTGGTCAGGGATTTTTCACTAAGAACTCAGTCATTTGACCTCGGACCATAGTGGTGTACTCAAACTTCTTCTCGGGATCTGGGCTATTTGGTTCTGGACTAGATTTTTTATAATGTATTAGAGAAAATCTTAAACTCCCGCGGAGCGCAGCGCAGTATATTTTCTAATTTTTTTAAAAAAGCAAACACTTTCTTTATTTTCGAAGATCTTACAATCCCCATATTTACTTTTTTAGTACTTTAATATTTTTATACTTCGAACTAAGGCACTAGATTTTTCGCACCTTTTTCTAACTCGGTATGGTTATGTCCGATCGGAAAACCACTTTCACTATTCCTCTCAATTAATTACCAGCTACAATTCGTGGAAGAAAATTTTACTTTTAGAGTTGTGGTTAGGAACCCCCGGCGGGGGTGGCTCGAAAGCGGCATGTTGCATATGAAATTAAAAGTTCTCGCTAGTACTATCCACTGATATACTTTTTTCCGATTCAGAAAACTTTCTCAAGACGTTTTAGCCGCCACAAAACCCATTTACATGCACTTCGGTCACATACACCCCAGTTACTACATTTCGCATATAAAGGGTTTTCCAATAAGAGGTGTTATTTTGATATTCAAAGAAAAATGTCATTTTTGAGATAAATGATCGGATCTTTATTTCATTATAAAGAGAAAGGTATGCCGTTAATAATGAAAAATAACATCAGCCAAATGACCACCACGACCACGCCTACAGGACCATATCCTTTTCATGAAATTTTCCATAACCAAATCGCAAAGTGGCTGCCCTATGTCCTCGATAGCCTCACGAATTCCATCTTTGAGGTCTTGAATCGACGCTGGGCTGTTGGCGTAGACCTTCTCTTTCACGTGGCCCCAAAGGAAGAAGTCGCAAGGTGTTAAGTCACAAGATCTCGGTGGCCAATTGTGATCACCTCTTCGAGAGATAACACGGTCCGGAAACTTTTCCCGTAAAAGATCAATGGTTTCGTTGCTTGTATGGCACGTAGCGCCGTCTTGTTGAAAGTAAACGTTGTCCAGATCAATACCATCCAATTCCGGCCATAAAAAATCATTAATCATGTGTCGATAGCGCAATCCATTCACCGTAACTGTTGCTCCAGTCTCATTTTCGAAAAAGTAAGGTCCAATGACCCCGCGGGACCATAAACCGCACCAAACAGTCACACGTTGAGGATAGAGAGGCTTTTCAACAATAACTCTTGGGTCTTCCGAGCCCCAGATGCGACAATTTTGCTTGTTGACGAAGCCATCGAGGTGGAAATGGGCCTCATCACTCAAGATGAGTTTTCGATGGAATTCCGGATCATTTTCATGCATTTCAAGGACCCAATCAGCAAAGACTCGACGTTGTTGATGATCGGCCGGCTTGAGTTCTTGTGTTAACTGAACTTTATATGCCTTAAGACCCAAATCTTTATGCAAAATACGGTGTAATGACGTTTGTGGAATGCCAAATTCCAAAGAACGACGAGGAATGGACAAACCTGGGTTTTCTTCAACACTTTCGGCTACAGCAGCAATATTCTCGGCTGTTCTTGAGCGACGTGCACGGGTTTTACTCTTCACATCACTAAATTGTCCCGACAGCTCGAATTTTTCTACCAATTTCTGTATTGCAGTCCGACAAGGTGCTTCACGACGACCCAAAAATGTTCGAGTTTTACGAACCGTCTCTGCCACATTTTCACCATTTTTATAGTGAATTTTAATAATTTCAATGCGTGTTGAATCGTGTATCGTTCCATTTTTATTAATGGCGTAGTATCTACTTGTCAAATGTCAAAAAATGACAGCTCCAAAAGTGACATCTACCGAAATAGCGGGCTAATTAAAATAACACCTCTTATTGGAAAACCCTTTATTTCAACCGTTCTCTCTTTCAAAGCCATTAGTGCTTTGGTGTGAACATTTTTCTCATGGTATTTTAAGTGTACATGCGCCTCTCAAGCGCCGTTTGGGTTGTTTTCGCATTTTTTTTTCTTTTCAAGAAAAAAAAATAATTTCCGGTAAAAAAAATTTTACAGGTTTTTTAAAATAAAAAAAAAGCAGACTGAACCAGTTGCATTATGTATACGGAAAAAAAATTAATTTTTGTATGGCAACCCTAAAAAGGGTTTTCCCTATTTTCCAATGAGACTTACCATTTTTATATAAAAATGTTAAAGTTAACTGCTGCGATCCTTTTTTCGTTCAGAATGGGTTTTTTGTCGGGGGGATAATATAGTTGAGTTTATTTAGTTGCTTTTTTGGAAAATGGCTTTATTTTTCATAAAGAACAATTTATACGAATTCATACTTAGTTTTGTCAAATAGAAGAAATATCAAACACTTAAATGGTTCTGTTTCGTTCCATTTCTAAGTGCACAGAATTAAATTATGACATCGTTCTGTCGAATCAGCGTTCCTTTTTCTCGTTCAGAATGAATTTTTTCAATCCATGTCGTTCTTTTTCTCGGGCCGAACGATTTGGTTTCAATTTGTCATCGCTTTCTTCGGACTCCAAATCGTTCTGAATGCACCTGAGTTTTTCCCGGATTGAAGCAGAACGATTTTAATTTGTATTCGTGAATGTGTTGTTTACAATTTGTACGAAGTGGTAATAGTTGAGTTTCAGTTGCTTTTGTTGGAAAATGGCTTTATTTTCCATAATCTACAATTTTTACGATTTTATACTTGTTTTTATCAAATGGACGAAATGTCAAACACTTGAAATGGTTCTGTTTCGTTCCTTTTCTATGAGCACAGAATTAAATTATGACATCGTTCTGTCGATTGATACAGATTCATTCAGAACGAGAAAAGGAACGCAGCAACAAATTAATTCAGGACAAGAAAAGGAATGCATTAATGGAAACAAAGATATTGTTTTTCACAAGCCGTTATTGTTATGATATTGGGAATATTTAACTAATTGCAGTTAAAGAATTTTTTATATTGCTTTAATTCACAATTCTAAACGTTAATTTGCATCGTTCCACAAAAACACAACTCTAATGGCATATCGAACACGGAAAAACGAAAATGTTTACACCGAAAATTCGCTTTTGTTTACACATCAAAAGCCGAAAACTTTTTTCGGTTAAATAGAAGTGGCATTTAATTTTCATAAAAGTTGTATGATGAAAGCTCATACAAAAAAGTGTGTTTTAATGTTATCCCTTAAGGGGTCGTGCTTATCCGTATAATTATAAAAAAAAAAAAAACAAAAACACATTTTCCCGGAAAATTTAAGAATGTTTTTGTAAACATCTGGACTGTTTGAAGTGAGGTTAAGTAAGACCGAACAAAATTTTCGCCCGGAACGTTCCACAGTGTGGAAGCCGAAAAGAAGTTGGCAGATGCAATCGAAATTTCGTTTTTCGGCGGATAAAACATAAAAGTTGTGTTTCTCTTAAAAATCTGAGATAAATATAATGTTTTCTTAGTACAATTCTTAGTTTATCATATTTCCCTTGATTTTGACGGTGTAAAACGGGTCCGTGGCGCGCAGGGCTGCCAAGGTGAAAGAATGAATCCATCATGTTTAATGACAAAAATTGTGTTGAACTGGAGGAAGAAGGAAAGGTTGCTACCGAAGATCTCTTTGAATCTCCCACTATGGGCATTGTATGGTAGGCAATGAATGGTAAAGAAGTTATTATACAAAGAAGTTATGTGCTCAGGCGAGTCGAACAAATAAAAATCTCAAACATAGCCCCTTGGGCAGAAAGCGAAGGATGTAGAGAGTTGGCTGATTGGATGAGTTAATGCATGTATGATGGTAGTACTTGTATGTCGACTATGCATAGTATGCTATAAGATTACTGGCGTGATTTCCGTAATCTCTATCCTCTCCAAGCTTGAACCGGGCATATCTTAACCTTCTCGTCGCCCCCGCTGACCTTGTGTGTCAATAAGATTTTAAGCCCGAATTGAGTAACCAGTTCCGTTTATAAAAGAATATCTACATGTAAAGATACCACTGAGAGTACCCATGGCAAAGTTTACCTAATAATAAGTTAAGAAGCTGGTGAGATATCCGAGTGTTTTACATTTAAAATGCACACGGCAAGAAAAGGAAGGAAGAAAGAAAAAATATCGAAAAAAAATCAAACTCTCTTTAAAAATTTTATGAATAAAGATAAAAAATGTGAAAGCGCAAGTTGCATGCACCGAAACAGAATGGCAAATGTTTCATTTTCGTAAATAAATGAGAATGGGCGGAGTTTTCACGTTTTACTCTCATAAAATGCTCCCACGCTTTTGCGAAAACCAGTTTTCATGAAATATTGATAATGTTAGGACACATGTTGTTGTTGTAAAAGGACTAGAAGGACACATGTTGTTGCTGTAATCATATGATATTTGAACAGCACGTGTTTCTGTTTACATTCGTTTTGCTATGAAGAGATTAAGTGGGAGAACTCATGCTGAATTCTCTGATATTTTCGGGAAAAATGAGAATTTCATTTGAGAGGAATTTTACATCTCCTTTCAGCATTTGGGCCAAAGCGACATATATCTTTTTCTTAAAAATGGGAGGTAGTGTGGCCCGAAGTACATTATTATGAATAGGTTGAAAGGATTTTGAGGGATTTAATAAGATTTTGTCGTTCGGGTAATCCTACGTTCTCTCGATTTTTGTTTTTAACTCGTTGTCTCAGTTGCACTGCAGTAGTGCATAGACAAGTTCTTTTCCCCCATTCATGCAAAAGACGAAAGTATATGAAATTAGTTGCTTCATTCTAAAAAACACCAGAAATTTGCCCATTTTGCTCTACAGCTTCTTAACTTATTATTAGGTAAACTTTGCCCATGGCCTTATGGTCATGAACTGCGACGCCATACCAATTGGATAGCCGACATTGCTAACTTGGTGGTTGTGGTAGCCCATATGCAGGTAGAGAGAGAATGTCTGAGTCTCACATGACTTAGGCGGACATTATTCTTTGAACGGAAGAGTATGTCCTTTGTATAATTGTATACTGCGTCCGAGCATCTAAAGGATGGTCGCTTATTAATGTATGCTTGGATATTTGACGTTCGGCGTGGAATTGCGCTAAATCAACCGGGTGCCGTGATCCAGAAATCGGCAGAGATTTTAGATGGGTCTCGGTTCGACCAGTAAGTTCAATGTCGTCAAGCATGCACTGGCATAAACTGGTACTAATTGGGACAGGATATACTCTGTCTCATGAGGGCGTTGAGATTGTCGCATTGATACTAATCCGTACATTAAGGCTGCCGTAGAATTAAAGGTATTCTATCTAGGTGTCCACATTAAACCACAAGGACTTTCCCTTGATTTTATTAATTATTGGAGCAAAATTATTGTTTTAAAAAAGGAGAATAAATTGAGTTTTTCGCTTCTTGTTTTGATGGGCAAGTGCTTTCACGTAAATGGTTAATTCTGAATGGTGTTGCCAGATGTTAGAAAAAAAATCTTGCTGCCCGAATTTTTAAAGCTTGTTTGAAGGAAAGTGTGAACAAATTAACATGGCTCCAGTAAGATTGCACCACCGCAAAACATTTCTGGTAGGGTTCGGTGCTTATGAGAAAAAAATATTAATCGGTTTGGTAACATCCCTTTCCCTCCAAAATTATCGGATCTATCCCATTTTATTTGTTTTTCGCTTTTTATGGGAATATCCTAAATCTGAAGTGTACAAAAACATACCACGAAAGTTTATCGCAATTTAAGGAGAGAATATTGTCAATTAATTTGCACAAATTTCTTCAAGTGTGTGCGAAAAAGGCATTTTCAAATTATGCAATTCTAGTTGCGTAAATGCGCATTCGCTTAAATCATGGCCATCATTTGAAAACGAATTAAAAAAAAAAAAACGAGAAATCTTTTTCAATGATTGAATAAAAATTTTCTTTATTCTTATAGACGGTTTTTTTTTCTTAATTTTTGTAGTTAAAAAAAAAATGTCCCTTGGACATCATTTATATACTACTCAGTAGTTATAATTGGGGAATAATTTATAGTATCCCTAAGAATTATATATTTGCTATAGCTGGTATAATTTATTTTTGGTTTATATAATTTTTAACATGTACATATATATTGATTTTCATTTCAATTTTAAAGCATATATATAACCTTCAAAACCAAAGAAAATTAAAGTTACGTGCTTAATTTTCGAATTCCTGCAAATTTTTTAAACTACTAGGTAGGTACATGAAAAATACAAAAACAGCATAAATTTCAAAACATAAAAGCGCTTCAAGTTGTTTATTTGAGAGGAGCTTTTTTTCGTTTTTTTTTTTTTTATTTTAATTTGTTGTTAGTCATCTGAAAATAAAAAAAGAGTTAAGTATACATCCGTAATGTCATCAACCATTAGTCATCATTGCCTATTTCATTCTGGTTTGTTTTTTCCACAGGAAAAATTAGTTTGTTTTTGTAACTTTCTTTTTTAGTTAAGATATGTAAATCTACTTCTACCTAGTATGTATATAACCTATTTGTAAGGAACTTTTATTTTCCAATAGCAATGCTAATTCAAAAAACCTGGTATATAAATGTATGCAGTTAAGTAAATAGGGATCCCTGCAGGGTATGCCCTCATTACATACAATAATGACCTCAAAAGGTTTGTTCGGGATTTCCTTCTTTTCTTTCTTGTTTGGGGTCAGTTTACACATCTAGATTCATATATAAATACTAATTTTACTAACTTTATTTTTAATTATCATTGCCATTGATTATTTCTTATATACTAACTCTTCTGGACCCTGCTATAATTAGGGATTTATCGTGTTTTTTTTAAGAAAAATTTTATAAAATATCATCTATGTAGGTATATAACCATAAAACTTTGTATGTATGCATGAGCGCTTAAGTATCGCTTTATTTATTTATATACATATATGTATATATATATATATATATGTGAATAGAATTGTACACGGAGTTATTTAACTTTGGTCCTATCTCCTCTGCCTCTCGCCCGTTTTTCGTTTTGTTGCCGGGTGGGAAACACTTCTGCATGATGTGCGATTTACAAAGCTACATACATACATAGATAATGTATATTTACAGATAACTATATATATATATATCGCGTGTGTATATATATACATACAATCATTATCTGGACGGTTCTATGTATAGTGGTTATATACTGAAATAAAAATTGTACTTGTACACTTGCAGACATAGGGTAACCCCGCACCGCATAGATGGCTTGGTATATGGGTTAGTTGCTGGTATATAATTTTAAAATATGTCGATTATTATTACAAAATTAAAAATATTTAAACTATTTACGTGGGTAGTTTGAAAAAATCAGTTTCATAAATATCTTTAGAATAATGAAAATTATTATTATTTTTTTTAAGTATATAAATTTTCATTCAGTTTTTCTTAGATCATGTTATCTTTAATAAACTACGTGTAGATAGGTAAATACATACCTATTAGCTTGATACTTATATACCTAGATACTACATATTATAGTAGGTAGGTACAGTTATTGATTAATGTAGATGGTTCACTGTTATATTAATGTATAACTCTTAAAACGAAACTCAACCTAGTTTTGATTTATTGCACAATTCCTGGATTATTCCTATGTATGCAAAAGCAGCAGGTCGGTTATAGAGAAATTAGTATGAATTTTAACTTTTATCTAGGTGTAGTAGTATGCATCTACTATTAGATGTAGGCGGAGGTTAATTATTAAAATCTTTTTATCCTTTAATCATTTCTAAATTCGGATAAATGCTAATTTTTCAAATGAATTAAAATAAAGTTCATGTAATTGGTATTAAAAAAAAAAAAGAAAAAAAAGATTCCTCCAAACTAAGGTTACCTTTATATTGTCGTAGCTGTAGCCAGGCCAGCAGCTAGAGCTACTACGTAAGTTGAATTCGCTTGTTTGCTGTAGTCAGTTCTTCTGTGCTTGGGCTTGGTTCGGGCTGCGTGCTTGCTGATGCTGCTAGACTTGCTACAGTCCGCATTCAGGGGTACATTTTTGTTTTTTTTTTTTCATGGGTTTTCCTTACTTTATTTAATGGATAGAGTCAGCATAGTGAGTAAGTAGTGCAGTGGCTTGGCTTGGAATTGGCACCTACATATATTTATAAATACAATGTATGTAGTATAACTAATTCGGCCCTGTCTTTCATAATATTAGGTCGTAGTTTTTTTTTTTTCCATCCAACATAAAGTTTGTTGATGATGATGTTGATATTATATTTTTAGAAGGGAGTTTTTTTGTATGGAGCTCTACAGGGATGAATCCTGATGATATTTTTTATTTTTTTTATACCTACCCTATACATAATAAGAAAAATGTTTTTTTTTTTAGGCTAATATTATTATTTATAATATAAAGGCGATTATTATATATTGTTTTGATAAAATTACAAAAGTAGAAAAGGTTTTGTTGAATATTAGTTATTGACAGGGTTATCGATTTTTACCCGGAACTTTTTATCCGCATTCACCCTTATAGCAATGTTGTTATGTTACGCAGCGCTATTTGTACATCTCTCCCCTAAAGAACTACCCTATGTAACAGCTATGTAAAAATTATTTGGGGGAGTATAATTTTGTCCAAATGTTTTTTTTTGTTTTTTTTTTGTTTTTGTTTTTCAGTAATAAAGCAAATTAAGTAGTTAATTGTTGCATTTGAAAAAGTTATGTTGGTAAGGTTTTGTTCAGATTCATTGAATGAAACATTTGTTTTTATCTGGATAGTTGAAAGTAAATGAATGTGATTACGATTACAGTTTATTATCACAGGCAATACCTACGTAATTGTCGATTATACGATTTCAATAAGGATTTTTTTTTATGGTCTGTTCCACTTTCATAGCGAAAGTAAACTTCGTATCAAAAGTACCTATTTAATAAAATTTAATTAAATAAATTAAAAAAAAAAAAAAAAGCGGCCAAGTGCGAATTGGACTCGCACACGAAGGGCTCCGCACCATCGTACAAAATTTAACACTATGTATACTTTTTATTTATTTTTTCAAATGAGAGTAGATGTCGTTTTCAAAAATAATGTCTACTTCTGATAATAATGAATGTGAAGAAAACAAACAAAAAACTCCGAAAAATTCACGTTTCTTGTATCTGGACATCTTTTAATTTTATTTTATTTTTATTATTTGTTGTTATAGCGGCAATAGAAATATGCACTCTAAAAATTACGGATATTCATTTATGTTTTTTTTTATTTTTTAAATTAATTATAATAATAATATAATTAACATAAATGTTTGCTTAGTTATCTAATTAAATATATTTGCTTAATAGTCAAATGTGTAAAGTATTTGCGATGTTTTGTTTAAAAATGAAACATAAATTTTTCAAATTATACTTGGACTCTAGCTATAGGTTATTTCTTTTGTCGGTTTGAATTAAACCAGTACCGTTTTACATCATCCCTTGCAATTTTTTCACTTTTTGTTAGTTTAAATTTAATAACTCGCGATGGGAGAGGAGAGATGATCGAATACTCACTGAAACGGGCGAAGGTTGTCTATCAAATGCCATAACTGACTTCATAGCGGTATATATTAAAACCGTCAGTCAAAAAAGTACCCAAAAACATAAATGCCCTCATCTTTGAAATTGATCATTTCCCCTAGGCCTATATTTAATTAAGCCGTAATTTGAAAGCATTCTTAGGGTACGTGCACAACAAGGCGAGGCGAGGCTATATCAAGATTTGAGCGAGGCTAGGTGAAGATACATCGCGCACTGCCATTTCGTTGTTATGAACACTCTCATAGTATAGCGTGCAATCATTTTATTTCTTAACTCTTGATATAGCCTTGCCTCGCCTCGCCTTGCCTCGCCTTGCCTCGTTGTGCACGTACTTTAAGGTTCGCTTCAAATGAAAGTAAGCGAAATGCTACATATGTTTAAATTTTACAATAGACGATGCAAGATTTTGTACTTTTTCATTTAAAGTTGACCTTATAAGAAATCACGGCTTAAGGCTCAAGCAAATCTTGCGACTTATATATGGTCCAGTCGTTTGATTTACATAAGCGTGTGTAGCGAATGTTGTAACTTGAGTTGAGAGAGCATGATTGAAATCGGCCGAAATTATTGCGTACAAGGAAAACTTATGACTATGCTATAGAATTGAGCTAGACAAAATCAAATGTTAGCTTTTGCCTCCACTCGCAACGAATTTTGTTCAAACTTTCATTCATTGCTATAGCAAAGTCGTCCGGTTTGTACACAATAGTTTCGTCAGATTTCATTCATGGCAGACTTCAGTCTCAACTCAATCTCCGACTTACGCTACACACACTCATGCAAATCATACGACTGGACCATGCATGGCCTAGTCGTATGATTTGCTTGAGCGTGTGTAGCGGACTTTACTTACGTAGATAGGTTAATTGCATTCGCAAATTTTTTAAAAAAATAATTGGGCATTCCATTTTTGTTAAAATATAGTTCCTCGCCATTACAACTTTTATTTTTTGTTAAGCAAGTTTTAATTACAGTAGGAATAAAGGAAATTTAAATAACTTCATTTTTTTTTTTTTTTTAACAAAAGCTTGTTACAACACTTGTGAAAACAGCAAAAAAACATCTAATGACACCTTCCATTTTTTGGAAGTGCTCAAACAGATTGTTATTTTGAAGATCAATTTAATTTTCGCTTGTTAAATCACCATCAAGATGGTATTTATAAAATTTAAGTTCTGGAAGCGCTTTTCGCAAGCTCTCTCCGAAATTCTTGACTTGGAATTTCGTTTTATCCTTGACTCGATACGAGCAAATACCTGTACTGTTTTTATTCTGACCTGTCCGCAAATAATTTTGATTTTATCGTTTTAAACAATATCTTTCGATATGTGCTATTATCGATCTTTAAAGTTGAATTCCGTAAATGTTTTACACCAAGGACACATTTTTTTTTTAATAATAGCTACGCCAGAATTGAAGCTAGCGGAATTCCACTTCAAGACCAATTTATTTAATTAGTAAGATAGTTCTTGATTTTATTACTTACTGTGTTTGTCTAATGCTGTTAATAGCTGAAAGTGTGGATGTGGTCTAGTGAAAATTCAAAACTAGTTTCTGCAATAATTTACAAGTGATTAACACTATCAAAAGCTTTAGAAAAGTTAATTAGTACTAGAATTCCCGGGTTATCCTTCACAAATTTCGGTAGTAGCTTTCAGTAAAACTGTTTCACAGCTGCTCAAATATTCGAGTTGAAAGGAGCTTCGCTAGGATTTTTGCTAAAAAGCATGTTAGGTCGAAAGTTACTTGAGAATTTTTTTTTTTAGCCATGGCTAAAGCTCTGCTCTCTTCCATTTTGACGTAAGGAAAGCAGTATTAAAGATATGCTTGACAACAGGCAATATAGCAGGCAAAAAAGGGGAATGTTATCCGATCCGCTAGCGTTCGATCTTATTGAGTAAATGACATAAGAATTAGTTTATACAAGACTTGTTTCATATCTAACAGCGAGACCTACAGCTACAGAGGTGTTATTTTGATATTCAAAGAAAAATGCCATTTTTTTAGATAAATGATCGGATTTTATTTCATTATAAAGAGGAAGGTATGCCATTAATAATGGAAGATAACATCAGCCAAATGACCACCACGACCACGCCTACAGGACCATATCCTTTTCATGAAATTTTCCATAACCAAATCGCAAAGTGGCTGTCCTATGTCCTCGATAGCCTCACGAATTCCATCTTTGAGGTCTTGAATCGACACTGGGCTGTTGGCGTAGACCTTCTTTTTCACGTGGCCCCAAAGGAAGAAGTCGCAAGGTGTTAAGTCACAAGATCACGGTGGCCAATTGTGATCACCTCTTCGAGAGATAACACGGTCCGGAAACTTTTCCCGTAAAAGATCAATGGTTTCGTTGCTTGTATGGCACGTAGCGCCGTCTTGTTGAAAGTAAACGTTGTCCAGATCAATACCATCGAATTCCGGCCATAAAAAATCATTAATCATCTGTCGATAGCGCCATCCATTCACCGTAACTGTTGCTCCAGCCTCATTTTCGAAAAAGTAAGGTCCAATGACCCCGCGGGACCATAAAACGCACCAAACATTCACACGTTGAGGTGAGGATAGAAAGGCTTTTCAACAATAACTCTTGGGTTTTCCGAGCCCAGATGCGACAATTTTGCTTGTTGACGAAGCCATCGAGGTGGAAATGGGCCTCATCACTCAAGATGAGTTTTCGATGGAATTCCGGATCATTTTCATGCATTTGAAGGACGCAATCAGCAAAGACTCGACGTTGTTGATGATCGGCCGGCTTGAGTTCTTGTGTTAACTGAACTTTATAAGCCTTAAGACCCAAATCTTTATGCAAAATACGGTGTAATGACGTTTGTGGAATGCCTAATTCCAAAGAACGACGAGGAATGGACAAACCTGGGTTTTCTTCAACACTTTCGGCTACAGCACCAATATTCTCGGCTGTTCTTGAGCTAAATGTTCTTCACTAAATGTCAAATGTCAAAAAATGACAGCTCCAAAAGTGACATCTACCGAAATAGCGGGCTAATTAAAATAACACCTCTTATTGGAAAACCCTTTACTATACAATTCCTTGAAATTTCATTTGCAGAGCTCAAATACCGTTGTGACCAGACGACTTATCCAGTGCATTAGAGCTGTTTTGAGTGTCAAATCATATTTTGAAAACCGTGTGTATTTGCTCTAGAAGATGGAAAATTTCAAATTCGTTTATAGCTTTCAAACAGAGTATACATATATTTAAGCAGTAGAAATACTCAACTGCCAAACTACTTGGCTTATTCTTCATGGTTCGTTCATTTGGAAGATACTGATACTGATACTTAAAATTTTAAGCTTAGCATTTAAATAACAATATTAAAGTTTAGGCCTGTACTCCAATGTATCTTGGAAATGTAATTATGAAATTGGTTGTTTTTAGCGTCTGATGAAACACAACTCGTAACAATCTATAACGAGTATAATTAACAAAACGAGCGACGGATATATTTACAGGCATTTATCTTGGGCAGACGTGAAGTACTTAAGGCGCCAGACCACGGTGCGTGCGCGATACGAGGGTGTATTTTCCGTAATTATTTTCAAGCAAATGATGAAGGGAATTTTTTTTTATTAATACTCTTAGTCAATATATACCTACATTTATAGTAGATTGTATACAAATTTTTGTACTCGAATCTAAAGTATAGTTTGCTGTGTACGTCGCTTCCAAGAGGACACTCTGACGAAATTGCTGCTCGGCGGTTGACAGCGATTAAAATTAAGGCTACGGTTCATCAGAAAAATAAAATAAAACTATACTTAGAAACTAAGGCATATATGTAGGTTTACAGCACCACATAGAGGAATTTCGATAACTTAAAAAAAAAATAATAAAAAAAACAATGGCGGACCAGCGAATGTTATTTCCGATTTTTATGGAAAATTTTCATCGGACATAAAACAAAAAAATAGAAGGGGGCCCTTTATAAAAAAAAATTCTAGGTGGTGCCATAGGCCCAACTCAGACGAGAACTTTTTAGGGAAGGAAGGAATTTTCCTTCCCTTGGCTTAGACGTGCCATAACAATAATGTTACTTCGCGTAGTTCCTTATATGATTACCGAAATTAATTGTGTGCGTGTTCAATTAAGTCACAGTTTTTGATATAAACAATTACTGTATCATAAATTCACAACACGTAATGATTATTAAATTATTATATTATCACCTCAAATCGCAAATTAACATCTGTGCAGCCGTCCGATGAGAAATTTCAGAAATTTCGCAATTTCAAAATGGCCGACTTGCTGTATTATTGGTATGCTGCCCATACTTCCGATCGAAACTTGGTAGCACGGACTTTTGCCTACCCCCGAGTACTTCTCACCAGTAAAAAGTGCCAATATCCTCCCCTGTCTTGGCTATGGCATAGAGACTGGATTTTCGAACAGTTCAAGACTTGGCGCATGCAAATTGGATGTATAGTTTTTTTAATATGTTGTCAACCAGGTTGAAAAACGTAGTTTTGAGAAAAACGCCTTCAAAGTTTTGCTGAAGGACAATTCAACCTACAAATTAAACTAAACGGTTTCACATAAAATACTGTATCTCCGTAATTTTTACAAATTTCTTTAAAACATTTGGTGAGAGCATTCTTAACAAATGCATCTTTCAGAAAATAAAAAATAGGATTTTTTTTTTACAGTGGTCTGGTGTCTTAATTACATTGGTACTTAGTACCAGGACCTGAAAAATTTTTTTAAGTACAAATATAAGTCCTGATATGGGCACTCAAAATATTTTCAAGCACAAGTCACGGTGCTGGTATCTAAAAATTTGCAAGTACAAGTCCATGGTACGGTACCCATAAGTTCCATATACATCTAAGTTTAACTGCCCTATAGCATAGTTTTCGCAAGCGAAGTTACTGTCCCAAGTAACCTCGTTTTTTGCTCCTCACCTCCTCTTGGCATACCCACTAGTTTACTTGCCCCAGTACGAAAATGAGTTCCACTTACTTCAACTTTTTAGCGCGAAGTGGAACCTGAGAAATAGATGTTCAAAGCCGTTGTCGCCTTTACCTCCACTTCTTGAATCGTCTTCACAACTTATGCTTCTTTTTCGTCTGCTCTTCTTCATTATCTGCAAAAATGAAGAAATTAATATTTCAAGTACCTAAATTTTTAAACCGAAATTATAACTCTTACCGGTATCTTGCGTCAAGTTGATAACAGAAATTTCTTCTTCACTGATTACGCAAATTTAGAAATTAAAACAGCAAACCCTTATACGATTCTGTTTAATTTCCTATTGTAAATGGAAACCTCATCTAGTCATTTAAGTGACTATAGATTGTTCAAAATTTCTGATTTAAGTTTTCGAAAGCTCTTGAACCTCTATTATTAGAAGGCTTACTTAAAAATTTAACAAAAACTTATGTACATTGCGGTATGGCGGTATTACGTACGTACTTAAGTACTTAAAAGGTACTGAAAAGCTGGTATGTGGGACCAGTACCTGGAATTGTACTGGAACAGTTTTAAGTACCAGTATCGGATCTTGGACTTGAAAGTTTTTAAGTATCAGTACCGGTACTTGTATACTTAAAAGATTTTAAGCCCAGATCCTGGTACTTGTACTTGGAATTTTACAGATTTGGGTATCATCAAAATCGGTCGTAGATAATTATATAACAATTTTCTTAGTTTCTGATGTTTTCTTATATCGTTGTTAATTGTCCATAGAATAGCAACATTTTGCATGCAATAATTTAAAGTCATCGCTGTCATTTGATTACCTTTTCTGATAATTTCATATAATATTCAATTGGAAGTGTTTTGTCAGGCACTGTCTGCTATGTGCATCCATTTTATCATTAAACTCAGATCAACGATAAGTTGTTATTTATTTATGTAGTGAAAAGCCTTATGTAATATAAAAGTTAAAAGGTTATAACCTAGCTAGACTAACCGTTCTTACTAATATTATAAAATAAAATTATGAAAAATTGCATAAATGATACATTGATACATCTTAAATATACTATGGCAGGCAATACAACCAGTTCATGCAGTTCAAAAATCATAACGTATATATTATGTATTAGGTATGAGAATGTAAGCATAATTTTGCACACTGGCTTAAAAAACAAGACAAAATGAATCGCTATTTTAGACCGGACATTAACAGACATGAGAGATGTCTTAAACGATGCATTATGATACTCTGAACATATTTTATTAACAATGTTTATTTCAATAAAGTGGTGGAAGGCTGGGGTGGCGGTGTCATAGTTTGATTTAGTACATTTTGGAAAATCTAGTACAGAATCGAGTTCCTTAGGTCCTGAGAAAAAGTTTAAGTACCCACACTCCTATACTCGGAGGCTTAAGAAGCCATCCCCGTACTTACTTTTTTAGTATTTCCCTCCTTTTTGTTCGAATTGAGGTACACGATTTTTCTCACCTTAGATCAGCGCTAACTCGGTAGAGCTAGGTCCGGTCGGAAAACTGTTCACTCAATGTTCGCCTCTTCTCATTACCAGCTAGAATTCGTAAAAGATAATTTTTCTCTGCATGGTGGGGAGTAGGAACCTCCGATGGAGGGGGTCCAATTCGGCATGTTGCATTTGCATATCAAATTAAAGATCTCGCCGAGTACTATCCGATGGTGTACTCTTTTTCCCGATTCAAAAAGCTTTCTCATGAATATTTTGCTGCCGGAAAACTCATTTTCATGCACTTGTTCAGAGTACCATAACGCATCGTTTACAGTGTTGGGCGTAATCTGATTCCAGTGTAATTTAATTGATAATTCCATTACAGTTTAGTCAAATTACGAAGTAATCTAATTAAATTGTATTTGATTACATTTCAATCAGATTTATTTATTTATTTTATCAAATGTGATCTGTTACAATATAATTTGATTATTATGTAATCTAAATACATTGTAACAGATTACTTTGTAGAGTCAAACGGGTGAACTGGATCATTGCGTGAATCGAATCGCGTAAATTTTTTAATATCTTTACTTAAATTTTGAAAATAGTTGTAAAAAATTAATAGTTAGTGTAAGTACCTACTTTTGCAATTATTTTCAGAACTTATGCAAAGATATTAAAAAAAGATAGGTGATCCAATTCACCTCATTTAATGGTACTTCACTTATCTATTATCCAACATGTTACCACATATGCCGGCTACCGGCGATAAGTTTTTATAGTTGTGTATATACATGAACATTTAGCAACAGTTTTCTTGTTGAAGAATTAGTTTTTAGTAGCTAGTTAGTTCTTTTCTTAGTACTAACTAGTTAGTTATACTTAGTTATTTTTTCCCCATTACCAATGAGACGGCCACGAAGTCATGTGTACGTAACTAATAGTATGCAAAGATTCCATTTTGGAATGAAATTTATAAAATTTAGAAGGCTTATATCTCGGCAATGTAATCACATTGCATTGAAACTAAATTAACATGTAGTGAAATTCACATTTAATCGATTAATGTAATCACACTACACGTTAACCGATTACATTATGTAATTATGGAAATGGATTACACTAGTAATCTATTACAGAGTTATCAGATTACCGATTACATGGTTAATTGTAATTGTTAATCGTTAATCAGATTGCATTTTGCCCAACACTGATCGTTTAAGATATCTCTCATATCTGTTGATGTCGAGTCTAAAGTTGTATGAAAAGTGGGCATTTCCTTTTCTAAAATAAGAAACTAATGAACTATATTATTAAAAATATCTGGGTTGTTAAATACATAGTTTTTCAATACGGTTTTATAATTGGAAACATTTAATGTCTCTTTTACGAGAATTGAGTTAGTTTCGTTCAATCTATCCATATTAACTCCACGAAACCAGTCGGGTTGAGTTGGGTTTTGTGTAGGTATTAGTTAGAATAGTCCGGACAGGTGTTTTATCCAACACAAATCTAGATACTTTGTATGAAATATTTCATCTGCCAACTCAGCTCAATCCGTTCATGGAAACAGCGTCGAATTAAGTCAGCCAGCAGAACTTAACGCTAACTCAACTCGAACTCAATCCTGACTCATGGAAACATAGTAAATGACGTGTTTTTTTCCTTTATTATAGCTATAATGATCAAAAATGTGCCAGATTTGGCATATAATATAAATCTGAAGCTACGCTGAACATTTGCCCATTTGAAAAATAAAAAAAAAGAAATGCAAAGCACAAACTATATAATCAAAATACTTTTTATCAAAATGTTTTTTATTTCCAAATCGTTAAATTAAAAAATAAAATAAATAAAAACTAAGTTTATAGCGTCGATTCGATCCATTTCGCTTCTTCACTGTCATAAGTATGTCAAAACCAGTTTGACAGTACATACAACTTAATTAAAGAAATGGCTGTATGTCTGCAGTTGTCTAATGAATCATTACGATTTAATGAGTCGTTAGTTAATTATGTGTGTATCTAGGGTATAATTGTCTTACAGTCATTATACTTTTCATTGTATGCTTGTGTGGTGGAGAAGTCCATCAGTATCGTATGGTAGTACTGGCCATTCACAGAAACAGTATTATTGCATTGATTCCAAAGCCTGCACCGCTAAAAGTTTTTATGAGGAGCGAAGATAAGCAATCATTTCTTTTTTACGATCTTTCTCGACTACTGTTTTTCGGAATTTTTAAGCAATATTGATGGCTGACAATGAAATCAGCTACCGTCGTTACACTATCATGTAACGTGTTTTTTTAATTTTATGTTTTCGATCAGTATTGCATTCGGTTAACGAAGGGGATTGATTTTAGTTAGCTGAAAATCTATATATTTTTTTTTTTTATTTTTAAACCTATCTCAATGTTGCTTTCAGGTTGTAGCAATATATGGAAAACTGAGACAACTTCGGGGCTACTATTCCGGATTCTACTTTATCCACAAATTAACTTAGTTATGGTAGTCTAATCTTCACCTTAATGTTGCATATAATGATGTTGTTAGGTACGTATATGGTGTTTTTTCTCTAAGGTGTAGGTATTAGTTCGGATACGTAGGTTCCAGTAGGGCTTTTAGTAGACTTTTTGTAGGCTAGTTAATGGTAAATTTTACCTTTCTTTTCGAATTCTTTAATCTGATTGTCGATTTTTATATATTCTTGTTTTGTTTCATTTTTCTTATTTCTGTTTTTCTCTTATTAATTTAATTTAATTTAATTTTTAGTCTTATTTTGTTTTGGTCGTAATTATACTATTTTTTACATATATTATTTCTGAATTAGTTTTACCATTGAATTACGTACATATCTAATTTGTGAAAAGAATATTTAATTTCATTTCACTTCAACTTTCAACTCGATGAGAGTATGTAGTGGGTAAGTAGTTAATGTTATGCAACTACTAAGAGCTAGTATTATAATTGGCTGCAGAACTCAGTCCATTTTCCTTAGTATCTATGATGTGTTGACATAATACGGGCTGCTTATTTCACTGACACTGGCTATCTTGCCCAAATTCAAGCATTTAGTGTAGTAGCATATTTTGCACCTGTCCTGCTCCATCGCTGGATTTTCCTTATTTGGCTACTAATTAAATCCAATCAATATTATTTTTCATTTTATTTTGGTTTTTATTACTCCAACTCATGTTTTGATTCGCTAAATTAAAGGGGTCTTACTGAGCTAAAAGGCAACCAGTTTGAATTTTGTTTTTGATTTTTCGTTTCCTTCATTTCGACTCTCTAGCTCAAGTCTAAATATGCAGGGTGTTTCGAAAGTTGTGCTGCACAGGATGTCGAGTAAAAAATTATATGGAAAGTAGGAGAAACGCGTCGCTTCGGCGGGAAGTGGAAATAATGATTTTAAGTATTTTTCCACTTAACACCCTGTTTCTTATTTTACATATATTTTATGAAGATAGTTTAGATGTGAAATGATAACTGTCTAAGAATATCAGTAAATACTCAATTAGATTAGCTCTCCATTTATATTTTTTCGGAAGCTATATTTTACGGCATCAATAAATTTCCTAACTTTTTTAGATTTTAACGATTTTGCCGCCAATGTGCATGATAACAAAAGCATTTAATTAAAAAATTTAGAGAATTCAGAATGTTACCTTTCATTTGATTATGCACATGTTTCTAGTCACATGCAAATGTTTTTGAGATAAACTTAACCTTTTCACCATTTTTCCGGAGTCTCGACGATATAAAATCTCTTACACAGATACTTCACTTGTTTCTCACTATTATTAAGTTTATTCTAAATCACTTTTAATCGCTCACTAAAAAACCACCGGACTGTTTTTCGTAAATTCAAATAAATTAAGGGATCATTCTGGTTTATAATTTTCAAAAAATTGTTTTTCCTTTTTTTTTACATTTTTCTATTGTATATGTATTTAAAAGTATTGTCTAAAAATTTTAGAACTATCGGAGCAGTCTAGCTATGTTATTCTGTGACTTTTAGGTTGTTACCTTTACTACCTGAGCGTGCTTGCGCGACCTGCCTTTTGTCTAATCCGCTCGGCCGACCCACATTTTGTCTAATTCGCTCTCCGTGCCTTTATTCATTCAAACAGCTACTTGCTTTTCTTCTTAGAATTAAACCATTGCTGGTAAATTTGATAAGTGAAGAGGGACCTTGAAACGTTTGAATAGCTACAGTAACATCAGTTTTCGCTTTTCATTAAAAAACATTTTAAACGCGTTTTTCTCAAAACTATGTTTTTTCGGTCGGCGGCGGTGATATCTTCGCAACCATTCTTGTGAAATTTTAACCACATATTCTATACATGAATATCTTATGCGCATTCTATAATATATATAATAAAAACAGTGAAAAAAACCTCGTTTTCTTTTCTTTCGTTTTTTAATTTCCGCCATTTTATTATTTATCAATAAATATTAGTATCCATAGAATGCGCGAGAGCTACGGATACTGAATCTAAATAATTTTGATTTTTTCTCTACGTTGACGCGTTCTCAGGCAGTGTCCAAATAATAGTGGAAAACGAAATTTTTGTATTTTTTTTTTTTGTTTTAAAGCATTTGTGTAAAATTTCAGCACTCTAAGTGAACGCGCTCTCGAGTTATCATGGGGACGGACTATGTTTACTTAAGGAGCTGAAATTTTGCACACGGGTTTTTTTTTAAAAAAAAAGTAAATTTAAGTTCGAAAATATAATCAATCGGGTAAACCCCTCGTAGAGTTGTCATACAAAAATTTCGTTTTTCACTACATATTTGGGCACTGCCTGAAAATGCCTTGACGTAGAGAACTGAAATTATGTACATGGTGCTTTTATAACAATAGCAAATACATGGACTAAATCGGCCAACACATTTTTGGTGTTGCCATATATAAATTTAAGTTTTTCATGTGTACTGTGAAAACTATCAGTGCTAGACATTTTTATTTTACTGAAAAGTTCTTCAGAATATGAAATTAGTTCTAATAATTTTTGCTGTTCGACGAACCATTCTACACTGTAAAAAATGTGCACAATTGTTGCCACGAAGCTTAGGTATTTTTCCCTAAAATGAGGGGAGTATGCGCTAAAATGTAGGGAAGTTTAGGAAATATTATCACATTTTAGGGAAAATTACCTAAGCTTTGCGGCAATAATTGTGCACATTTTTTACAGTGTAGAGATATATGCGAGAAACCACTTCAAAAATCAAACTTTCACAGATGGGTGACCATACGACATCACATACGGGCATTCATCTAGACTAGAGTATCATAAGAATTGGTCTTACCAATTCTAGCTTGTTTTATTTGTTTTAGTACATATTTCGGTATATCGCAATCATATATGCTGTTTGATTCTTAACCTTAGGCCGTTCGCAATTCAAAAAGCAAAAACGCAGAAACGAAAAATGAACTTTTCCACCCTGTATGAATATACCCAACTAAATGTAGTAAAAGGTGGAATATTAATGCATTCGTTAATGTAATTTTGTGTTTCGTTGCTTCCAATGAATTTCATCAACCATCTCACTCTAACACAGATTTCAGTCGGTGCGTAGAAGTTGGGGATCGCTTATCATCAATTTCGATAATTAATTAAATCCACAAGGTTGAAGACAACATACTCGATCTCCTCTCATATTTGCTTTATATATTATTAACCTGCCGGCCAATGTCCAAAGCTCCTATATACATACATACATTATGTACATACAGAGTGGAGGAAGTACCTATAAACTCTCAGGAGTGAAATTTACAAAAGTTTATTTTTATTTCTTATTCTCACGATGGGTAATTGATTTTCCTACGTAGGACTACTCGCAGACTCGAGTAACATAAACATTTAATTTTCCGTTAAAAAATTCACTTGTGTTTTGAATTCTTAGGATTTTTATTACATTATCACTTAATTCTTGTTATTTAAGTTTGACTGAAGAAAATTTGATACATTTTACATTTGATTTTTTTAGAATCAATAATGTCAAGAGGAAACGTCTTGTTTTGCGTAGAAAGAGCTAAAGAGCCTGCTAAGATTCTGAGGTGGTACATTCGGAAAATTTCTGAAAAAATCGCCAGATCTCAAACTGTCATTGTCATTTTCTTAAATTAGGAGATTTCTACTGGAAAATAATAACTATAATAATAAATGTCGTTGTTCGACAATAAAAATCTAGTTTTTAAGAAAAGAATTAAGAAATCTCCAATAACTGAGAACCACAAGACGGCTAGCATGAACTTAGTTGAAAAACACAATGGATATGTGTTTTTCAACTAAGTAAGTAAGTAAGGGTATTCTGTGGAAGGTATTCTGTGAATATATTTCTAGAACGGTTCGTTTTACAGTAAAAATGATTATAACCAATTTTATAGGATTTCATATTGTGAAGAAGTTTTCAGTACAATAAAAACGTCTAGGACTGATCGTTTCCAGTATACATAAAAGATCAAAGTTTTTGTATTGCAACACCAAGAAGGGTTTGTCCGATTTAGGCCATTTTTGAAACTTTATTTACTATACAATTCCTATTAACGTCGTGTATAAAATTTCAGCACTCTACGTCGACGCGTTCTCAGACAATGTTCAAATATATAGTGAAAACCGAAATTTTCGTATGGCAACTCTACGAAGCAGTTACCCGATTCGGCCCATTTTCGAACTTAGATTTACTGTTTTTTTTTTTTTTTAAAAAAAGCCCGTGTGCGCAATTTCAGCCCTCTAAGTGAACGCGCTCTCGAGTTATCGTGCTGACCGACGGACGGACAGACCCTACAAAGGAGTTACCCGATTTGTCCCATTTTTGAACTTAAATCTAATTAAACAAAAAAAAAAACGGGGTGCAAATTTCAGCTCTCGAAGTAGACTCGTTCTGAGTTATTGAGAGGACGGATAGACGGACATGCAAAAATCAAAATAACTTTTAATTTTATGCATTATTATCCATTTTGAATATTTATATACGTTATAAACGCAATGACAAACTTAAAAACTTAGTATACCCTATAGACTTTATCTAGGCTATAAAAAATATTAATCGATAATTCTAAAGATAAAGTTTTGATTGTTTTTTTCTAGAAATATCAGCTTTATTATGGATGAGTTTATACGAATTTCCAGGATAAATTGACCTCTTCTAGAAAAACAAGCAATATTTCAAATATGTAGGAAAAATGTCGTTAGGGTTGGCCACTCTTTTGACTTTTGCCCATAACTTCCGTTTAAGGACGGTTAAACCGAGCACATCTTTGGAAAAGTTTGGGAAAAAGGAAGACTTTTACTGAAAATCGCAAATTGAATTGATGAAAAATAAAAAAAAAAATATAGGCATTAAAAAAAAAGTGAAATGCTGTCAAGGTTGGTCAATCGACAAAATACGTGCTGAAAATTATATAAAATGACCCGGAAAAATTAATTGAATGAAACAAAAAGCAAAATTTGTTGCATTTTTATGATTTTTTTTAGCAAAATTTGAATGACACATTATTGGGAATGGCATTTTCGGCAAATGTTTTTATTTTGGCGTAGCTCGAATGCACTTCTCTCTTGCATTGTTGGACGGGCATCTTCCTTTAGCTGGTGTTATATTGCCGTATTTGCGAACTTCCTTGGGACGTTCGTGCAGGACGCTTTTTGGGTGTCTTCTAGGCACACAGTCATAGTGAGCCAACCCTGACTGCACAAACTGGCCAACTGACAAACGTCATTGCCGCATCGCGTGATACCACAACCACAAATGTTACAGAATTAAATTTTCCTCTTCGTTTGTTTTCAAGCATATACCACACAACCCATTCACAATGCTTACCTTGACGATACATATTTTCTCATCATTTCTGGCCATATTCACTAGAGATGTGTAGGTCCATTCTGAACGGGTGCATACAAAGAATGAACGGAACGGGTCCATAATTAGTGGAGATGTCGTTCACTCGTTCCGTTCCCATATTTAAACCAATTTATACAAAAAACTTACTGATCTGCGCACATTATACTTTCGCCCTTTCTGCTTCTATATTTTAATATTTTCTAGGATATTTTTAATTTCACTTGTATAAAAATCATAGAAATGCGGGGGTTTCATATAAAATTTGCGTAGGTGGTATATGAGTGAAGTCAAAATTACCTCTCTTAACTCAAAAGGTAGTAACGAAGCCGCAAAATGCAGAGAATAATTAGATTAATTAAAAAAAAAAAAAAAAAAAAAAACAATAACAAGTGAAAACTTAAGTGATGAATAAATGGCAACGTGTAGAAATGTCGATAGATTTGTACTGCTAGAATAAATCGACTGCTCCTTCATAAATTCTGCAATTGTTTATACTTGCAATCTGCAATGTGCTTTTACGTCATCAATTTTCATAGTACTAGGCGTTAATTCAGGATAAATTTTCGCCAATAGTTCTTAACGCGTTAAATTTTCATATAAAATTTAGCTTAGCGCGGACCTTAGTACTAGGCTTTAGTTCTATATGAAAAAAATTAGCTGAACTCACAACATCTTTGAATTTAATTATGAAAGGAACGGGTCCGCAGAATCAGGGCCGGCGGCAACACTTGGTGAGATTTCGTTTTTAGTAGTCGCGCCCTCTGTGAACCCACACTTCAACATTTAAAAATTCAAAAATGTGTCCATAGCATCCCGAAAAAGAAATTTACATGTATAGAGATTATAATTATGAAAATTTTGGATCTTCGAACTGGATCTTTGCTAACTAGTTTACTCCAAGTTCAAGCGCATCATTTTAATTTTGCTCCACTACAGACTACTAGTACTGGGTTTTTTGGTATTTTCGCTGCCACTTTTCTTGTTTTACAGGGAATAGAGGGGCGGCATCTTCCATAGGCCTAGGGCGGCCAAGCTATCAAATCCGCCCCTGCGCGGAATCGGTTCCAAATTAAATGATCCGGATCCGGTTCCGAAAACTCCTCGGAACGACACATCTGTTATATTCACTGCTGCAAAAAAAAAATTATTTGGAATTTGGAATGTTACGAAAAGCTCGTTATCACTGAGATAAGTTTTGCCGCGCTCGCATATTGGTGGTGCTAGTGATTAAAACTAAAAAAATCGCAGTTGGTCGATCTAGACGACAGACCAATCCTGACGACGTGCACCTACATATAAATATATTTATATACATTATTAACTTAAATTTAATAAAACATGTAACAAAAACTTGTTTGAAATATAAACAAGTTCTTCATTAGAGAAAAAAGCATAAAAAAAAAATTGGGTGAGTTTTTTATATGAATTTCCACCACATATGAATGCTGCCGAAGACGAGGTTCTACAAAACTAGACCAGTCGGGCGCCTGTAGGTTGAATGAAGATCTTGTCCGCATCTATAGCATTGCTCTAAATAAGAAATGATTTAGCCAAAATGCAACAAATCCTGCTACCCAATTATTGGTCTTCGAGGGCTTCATAAATCTCTGCAATTTTTTGTTTTGAAGTATTTTGAAAAAGCTCCGCTATGCTTCTTATTGTTATTTTGTACTCTCTGTTTCCACATCTACCAATATAGTTTGAAGTGATCATCCATTTCCCTCTAGAAGCAACATATGTATATAGTAGGCTTAGTGTAGTTTCAGTTTTTTCGTTCTTGTGCCACAGAGATTTTAGTAGATACACAAAACATAATAAGTAAGCTCCTCAGGGGTCTATACTGGAACGATTGTTGTTCAGTTTATTTTTCTCAATCATCTTTTGTACTCTATAAGCGCCTGCGTATGCTATATTCTTAAATTTATGCCGATTGTAATGTTATTTTTGTGTCTATTTTGTGCTATTTTTAAATCCATCCAAAATCCAATCGATCATCAATCTCCTCTCGAATGAAGGCGGACTTGAATAAAATTTATCATTTTTAATACATGGGTAATATTTGTATAAATAACACCGGATCGAGTGAAAATAAAATAAAAAAATAAAATAAACATTTTAATAACATTAAATTGCAAACCATGGTAATTTAAAAAAAATATTATTGCTACACATTCATGAAAATTAAGCATGAATAGTCTTTTATTCAGGAGTCCAAAAATTATACAGATTCTTGAAAACTGTTAATTAGATATAAATAGTTTGCGAGCTCTTATCCAGATAAATAACAAGTAAAAAAGCTATAATTGGTCTAAGATCAATTCTTATGATACCCTGGATGAACACTCGAATGTAATTTCGTATGGTCAGCCCTCTGTGAAAGTTTCGATTGTCGAAGTGGTTTTTCACATATATGTATTTCTAGAACGTATACGTAAAAAACCTAAATATTTATATGGCAACACCAAGAAGGGGTTTGCCTGATTTAGTCCATTTTTGAAATTATATTTACTATTCCTATGAAAACGCCATGTATAAAATTTCAGCTCTCTACGTTGACGCTTACTCAGGCAGTGTCCAAATATACAGTGAAAAACGAAACGAAGGAGTTGCCCGATTGGTCTCATTTTAGAACTTAAATTTACTTTCTTTTTTTTAGCCCGTGTGCAAAATTTTAACTGTCTAAGTAAACGTGTTCTCGACTTATCGGAATGACAAGCTTGTATACCATATGATTTCATCTAGGGTTTGACTGATCAAATTCGTTTTTGAGGCCAGCCCGTACCTTTAACTCGTCACTCTATTTAGATATTTCTTTTTTACTATTTTCGACACTCTCTTAGACCCACTTTTCGTTATCACAGCGAGCTGGCACACAGGTTCATATCGCGTGACAATTGAATCTATCAAAATTTGAACCGGAAATTTCCATGCAAAACCCGGAAAATCGGGAAAAATCATTTGAAAATTTGGTACAAATTTGATTAGTGATAAATCCGTTTCAGGAAAAATGCAGAGTTTTCCGATTTTTCCGAAAAAAAATTCCGGAATTTTCCGACTTTTCCGGAAAATTTTCCGGTAAAAAAGTTTTCTAAATTATGCAGGATCAAGTTCCCTATCAACTGGCATAATTACTTTCTCTCCAACAATGGTGAAAGCTTGCAGAAAAAATCGAGGAAAATTCATGTAAGACGCTTTTCCGGAGTTTTTCCCACCAAGGAAGCGTTTGAGCGTTTTGCAACCTAAAACAAAGTTGTAGAGCGAAATGAGTTGCATAAAGTTGCTTTTGTGGAAAACTCCATGGAAAACCCAGAAAAGCGGGAAAATCACCCGAAAAATTTTCATCGATATGATTAGTGATAAAACTGTTCAGGAAAAATGCAGAATTTTCCAATTTTTCTGGAAAATTTTCCGACAATTTCCGGAATTTTTCGACTTTTCCGGAAAATTTTCCGACAAAAAAGTTTTATAAGCAATGCGGAATCATTTTTTTCCGTCCTACTGGCATCAATACTTTCTCTTCAACAATCATGAAAACTTACATGAAAAATCGAGGAAAATTTATGTAAATTTAAAAAAAAAATTCATAGTAATATGAAAAGTCTGTCATAGAAAATCGGGAAAATTCATGTTATATGGGATCAAGTTGGAATACAGCTAAAAAGCGCTGTTTAAACATAAATTGAATTTCAGAAAACCGTTGCGGTACTTCAACGATTTGATACTCGAAAAATTTTTGTTTTCGGATCGGCACCAAACATGACTTAAAATGTCGGTAATGATAAGCTGAACAAAAACTTCCAGGTACCCATAGTGCTGACTTCCAATCATCTCATCGTAACTGCCTTCAAAATTTCAAATTTTTCGAAACGTCCGAGTTATCGAAACTGTTCGGATTGTGTTCGAAGTACGGTAAGTCGATTGGAAACTCTCGAGTCGTATGGACGCAAAAAAATTTCACTGCGGATATTCAAAAATTGACTCAAAATAAAGAAGAAAGAAAGAAATATAAGGATAAATATAAGAAAATTTAAAGGAAAACGGAAAATTAAAAAGAAAGTATGAAACTAAAATTAAATTAGAATTAAGTAAAAATATAATTAAGTTCGGTTAAATTGATATTAGAACAATTTAGTTAACGTGAAAAAGGCAGAAAATAAAATAAGTAAAAAACGAGTTTTCAAACAAAACTAAGGCCAAGCCGCATGAAAAAGTAGAAAATAAACTTTTCTTCATACACAGAGGTGGACTCAGATTATTTGATTGGGACATTTCTCTTGAATAAATCAAATCACTTATTACCTCTGATTGATCATACTGAAATATATCGGTGATTGTCAGCGAATAAAATCTGTTTCCACCTCTGTGTGTGAAGAAAAGTTTATTTTCTATTTTTTCATGCGGCTTAGCCTCAGTTTTGTTTGAAAACTAGTTTTTTAAAAAAAATGTATCGTCTTAAACGTTATTTTTATTGCACGTTGGTCCGTTCCATTTGTCCTCACAATAACTCGAGAGTAAATGTACATAGAGAGCTGAAATCTTGCACACGGGCTTTAACAAAAAAAAAGGAAATTTGTTTTCGAGAGTGGGACACATCGGGTAACTCCTACCTGGGGTTGCCATACAAAAATTTCTGTTTACACTATAGCTGTGTTCTTTTGTGTCCGCAGAATAGGGCAAAACAAAAGATACACTAAAGAGCGCCTCATACATTTCCATAGAAGATTTATAAATGAAGCGAACAGTACAAATAGTTCGCTTCAATCGACAAAACAATTTGTTCTCTCCAGTATATGGGAGTTCTAGAACAAGGTACACAAAAGAACTCAGCTTATATATTTGGACACTGCCTGAGAACGTGTCAACGTAGGGAGATGAATTTTTGTACAAGGCGCTTTCACAGAAATAGTAAATGCAGTTTCAAAAACGGAGTAAAGCGGGCAACCTCTTCTTGGTATTGCCATATAAAAATTTAGGATTTTTACGTATACGGTGAAAACAATCAGTTCTATATATTTTTATTGTACTAAAAACTTCTTTGGAATATGAAAGCCTATGAAATTGGTTATAGTCATTTTTACTGTCCGACAAACCGTTCTAGAAATATATTCAAAAAACGACTTCAAAAATCAATCAAACTTACACAAGTGGGTGACCAGACAAAATTAAATACGGGAATTCATCTAGGAATCGATGTTTTTTTCATGGCAACGCGAACGTTACAAACTGTTTTTCGAAATGAAAAAAAAATGCAAAAGCATAATAATAGAAAACGCTATAAAATTCAATTATTTTAGGAATTGTCTATATCTCTTTCAATTTTCATGAAGTTTGTATCTTTGCTGTTTTTAGTAATACTTTTGATACGAGCATTTTGTTGTGCGTATTATAACTCTTTTGGGTCACTCGCTCGGAGCTTTCTTATTACAAAAATATTCAACAGGAAAATCATGCTGACTGACACAAACATAAAAATGTAATCCCATTTGAATGTAAGAAATAATTGAGTATTGCGAGTGTGCCCCGTTGACATACATACATACCTACCTGGGACCGGATTCCGCAACTATGAGCTTACGCGTGTACACAAAATTTTCTGTACACCACCTTTTTCCGATTCCGCAAATGTGGAAATGAGTTTTTTCTGTAAAAATTGTGAACACGGTAACCGAGATTTTCTCACAGCAATTTTCTTCGTGAATTTTGAAGAATTATATATAAAATAAAAAAAAAAAAATTGAATTAGGAGAAACAAAATTTACGTCAATAAATAAAAGCACCCATGATGTTCATTATTTTAAAATTCTTTACTTTAAAATTTTTTAAAGAAATACATTTTTACGGGACTTTTTCATACAACTACAGAAATTAAAAACAAAATATTTGGCTTGGTGTAATCAAAAATTATTAAAGCTGTTGTTAACAATTACTTGACGAGCAAGAGTGTTCCTTCTGATAACCTATTATCATCACTTCCATCCACAGACATGTATAACATAGACTGCTTGATCTTCTGTTTCATATGGGCTCACCTTTGTTGTCAGCGGTGTAAAAACTATCTTAATTTTAAGTTTAATTTTCGCTTCAACATTCATATTACATGCTCAACAAATTCCAAATATATTCAAAACTATTATTTTTATTGGAAGCTTATCTCCTAGATCATCAAATATATCTTAAAATCGATTTTTAAGGAAGAAAACTTAAGCAAGGTGCGAAAATCTAGTACCTCAGTTCAAGTAAAATAGAAAAAAAGTTAGTATGGGCTTTTTAAGCCTCCGAGTGTGGGTGCTCAAACTTCTTCTCAGTACATAAGGAATTCCATTCTGTATATTTTCCAAAATGTACTAGATCAAAATTAGACACCTCGCCTTCAAAGGCTTTTTCCGCTTAATTGAAATAAACATTGTTAATAAAATATGGTCAGAGTATCATAATATATCGTTTAAGACATCTCTCATGCCTGGAGGTGTTGGGCCCAAAATGGGCATTCCCCTTTAGAAGCATTATAGAAGATAAAACAATTTTGCTTGTCTTGCCTTGCTCCTGCTTTTCATGGCTGGCAACTTAATGCAATCAAAACATTTTTTCAATTTATTCGCTAATAGACTTGTTATTTTTAAGCCGGAAACACAATTCCACCGTTTCAAACCGATTCGTAAAATGCCAAATTTGCTTATATGGGAAATACGTGCAATTACCCTGACCTACACGCTGGTAGCACGCATCAGTTTGCATCACTTTTCGTGGGTGAGATACATTGGGGGGATTCGGAAAAATTCTTCCCCGAGTGTCTCTCATCCATGAACAGTGATGCATGCTAGCAGCGTGTACGCCGACATTAATCGAGTCGCAACGATAAAGGCTGAACCACAATTGCAGTATAAGTAAGTAAATTTACTTAAGTGTGGCGAGCGCGCCCTTTAAATTTAACAAACTAACTCAAAATAAATTTAAGCGTCGGCAAGAAGTTTCGTTAAGTTTAAATGCCAAATTGCGGTTTGAGTCGCTCATTCCGTAAGAACGTGTGATGTCAAACAATTGAGTTGTTATTAAATGATTAAAAAGTGTAATATAAAAATTAAAATTAAATTAACTTCCATTTGTTATTTGTTTTTTTGCTATTACCACATTTTAAAGTTGAAACATTAAATATCAAGATAATAACCCTTACGGAATGTGATATCTATTTAGGTTAAAGATATCAATTTCTCGTAAGTAAACCTCAGTCTCGTAAAAGTTCTTTACGGCAATTGTGGTCCACCCGGATAGCATAACCTAGAAAACCACTCAAAAATTTATTTATACCCAAAGATGGATGAAAAGGCTTTTGTTGAGAAAATAAACAAAAACAAGAATTGTACAAAAAAAAAAAAATTATAAAGTAAAAATCAAATCGTGCAAAATTTTAAAGTCAATCCTTTGAAACGCTTCGGAACAATTGTGCTCATGCATTTGCTTGGGCTGGATCGAATTGAATCGAAACGGCGAAATTGTGTTTGGTACTTTACCCGGGGTTACACCTGCAAGTACAGCTTGCATGCAACTTGCACTGCCATCCTTCTTGCACATGTAATCCAACTGGCATGCAACTTTCAGCGAACTTGCATGATGAAAAATCATGGCAGCTGGGAGATAGTAATTTGACATTTATACAGTTTTCAAAATGGTGGAAACGAAATGCTTGAGAAAAATTCATAAATTTATATCGGGAAAATGAAAATTTACCAACACATTCATTTTCCATTTTTCTTTGGTTTTTATCATTGTGATACTTCCTTTATTGCCATAATTTTCCAATATACGCAAGAGTTTACGTATCAATGCCATTTTTTAAATGAACTTGCATGCAAGCTGATAAGACAGCAACCGAACTGCCTTCCGTTGTCAAGTTAAAAATCGTGTTGGAAGAGAGGCTTGCATGCAAGCTGTACTTGCAGGTGTAACCCCCGGATTATCCCAGTCCGTTCGTCTGTCTGGCTCTGCACGATAAGTGAAGCATATTGGGAGTGTATGAGAGCTGAAATTTTGTACATATAGACTAAAAAAATAAAATTGTAAAATTTTCAATGGGAAAAATCGGACAACTCTCTCGTAGGGTTGCCACACAGAAATGCAGTTGTTATCTTTGGATGCTTTTTGAAAACGGATTGGATCTTTTTTTTTTTTATAAAAGAATTTTAAATTTATAGAACAAGAACGGATAGCTCCAGCTCCTTCGTATAGGGGTGCCATATAAAAAAATGAAGTTTTCACATGTATTTGGATACTGGTTGAAATCGCTGTCCCAGACCTCAAATTTCGGGTGTGCAGTAATTATATATAATTTCGAAATTGGACTAAATCGGGCAACCTTCTCGTGGGTTACCTTATAAAATATTTTTTGTACTGGGACGAAGATGGTCAGTCCCCTGAAGTCATTGTGCTGATACAAAAAAGAACTCAAATACAGTCATTCTCAAAATGAAGGGATGGGCATTCAAAATTGGTGTTAGACAAGTTATAATTATTTTCCAAGTTAATCTTCGTTGGCTTTGTCAATTTAAATATTTCTAAATTCTAGGCATAAATATATCGCAATTGCGGCCACCGATACAACTAATGAACTACCTTCGCTGTTAAAGCTTGAATAATATATAGTACAATTACAGCTACCAGAGAGGGTTACATTTTCGCGCATGATAGATAGGTTCTTTTTAGAATGTTCAGGAAGTATACTTCTTCTAATTACTGCGTTTTCATAGAAATAGTTAACATTATTTCAAGAATGGAATAAATCGGACAAGCCGCTCTTGGTGTTGCCAAACAAAAAATTTTAATTTTTACGTATACTTTGAAAAACGATCATTCCTAGACGTTTTTATTGTACAGAATATAAAATCCTATGAAATTGGTTATAATCATTTTTACTGTCCGAAGAACCGTTATAGAAATAGATACGAAAAACTATATTAGGCTGATTTCATACCGGACGCTTTAATCATGCTTTAATGATTTTTCAGAGCAACTGATTAAATCATTTTGTTTTATCGGTGTGAATGCAAAGAGGGATAGCGTAGAAATTTATGTGGCGCTTTGTTTGAATCAAGACTGAAGCATTAATAAAGAATCCGGTGTGAATTCAGCCTAACAATGAAATTTGCACAGATGGGGAAATATACGAAATTATAAAATCATTCGTCTAGGGTATCGTAAGAATTGATCTCAAGCTTTTTCATTGTTTATGCTCTGATTTTTCACGTATATTTGGATACTGGCTTAGAAAACTCTGACACAAATTTTGAGTGCAGTAAAATTATATGTAGATGTAGTAATTTGCAAAAAAAGGGTAAATTGTGCAACGTCCTGGATTAGTTTCATTAATCTCCTCTAATTCCTCGAGAGACATAAGGTGGTAACAGTAGCGCTCTATCACACCGTTCTCCTCCATGTGCTTCTTCCTCTTCATCCTTGACGTACTCTAGTGGATTCCATTCCTATCAAGAGCCTTCTTAAAATGTTGTTGTTATTTCAGTGTGCTCCCCAATCAATTTTACCTTTTTCATTTTATTTTGTCGTCAATACTACCTTGGTCGTTTTACTTCTGATGTTAGCGAATTTTTGGAATACGACGCAAACATATATTTACAAAAGTTCGCTGATGGCGTGCTATGAGTTCGGTAAGCTTCCATGTTTCGTAACCACAGAGTAGCCCTCAATAAACATTGGAAATAAACAGTTGAAATAATTATGTTACCGAGGTAACAGTTGCTATTGACTTTGTTGGTTACGTCTCAGGCCAGCTCGATTTAAATTATGGTGTTCAAGGCATAGTTTCGTGATGTTATCATTATAATCCCAATCGCTGAGATGATTCATCGATCCGTATCATAAGTTGCGCGGATCATTAGTACATACATACATATACATATGTCATTGTCGAACTCTGGAACTTATGCTAAAGCTGGGGGATGCTCTTCCATGCAGAAGACTCTATTCTCTGAATTGCTCTAAAGAGTTTCTTGCCTCGCTTAGCGGCCAAATAGCGTTCAAGTCTCGAGAATATACAAAAACCAACCATTCTAAAATAGATTAACCATGCCAAACCATTTTCATAATATGAGTTCATCCAAATATGTAGTATCAACAAAAAATAACTCAGATCTGTAACATTGTAGAGTGTTTAGTAACGTATGCATTTTCACAATTTTGAGACGTTAAATTTAACTGAAACTTAACTATATTTCCAACAACAACAATTTCAACGAATTTTACATCAGGAAGTGAAGAAATAATCCCATGAAAATTACACAAAAAAAAACGTTAGATCTTCGTTTCTTTTTTGTTGATCTTAGAGACTAGGGCTAGTTTAAATTGAATACTTTTTGTAAGCCTCGCTTTAATAGGTATGCTAAGGGAGATGTACGGTATTACCTTGCGGACCTCCACTACCAGTCCTTTTTCGAGTCATGATATAGGAATACTTATTTATAGAAGTTAGAAAGCTGAAAAAAAGTTGTAACTGATATTTTTGATTGAATATAATTTTTATAGCCAATATAGCATAATTTTTGTTTATTTATGCACGTGTACAGTGTACTATGTATATACCTACATCCATGTACTTTCCTATGACTTATCTGGGCTAATCTACTTGCACTTTCCTCCTATAGTCCTAGCTATATTACTGTACCTCGAAATGAGTTGCACTTAGGGTTGAATATGGGTTTCACGTTTTTCAAACATCGTATAGTGGCTGTTGTGCTGCTCCGCTACCCGTATAAATTGGATAGAGTAGATGTCTCCTCAATCGGGAAAGTACGTCACTGTTTAAAAATTGGTCACGTGACTAGCTGACGCCATTTTATAAGTTAGTCGGTTCTAGAGGAGGCAAGCGGTGGACGTCCTGTGCTTTCAGGGCAAGATTGTTAAAATTTACCTAGAATTATTATGAATTAATTATTTTTGATTTTATTACCGAATAAAATAAATATTACTGTGTTGGCAAGTGCAGAAGGTTTGTTTTGTTTACAATTGTAGTATTCAAATTAAGTATTCAAAAAGTCGCGGGTGTTTTCTATGAATGCATTCAAAAGGCAAAACAGTGGAGAAAAGTTCATGAGAGCATGCAAGTTTATTGTTCATCGCATTAAAGCTGCACATATACATTCTCATTATACACCGGGCGATATTAAGGTGTGTGTCGTGTCGGTGTCGAGTTATGTATGTATATAGATATGTCGAATATGAGATAAATTTACGAGAGTTAAATAATTTAATATGAATATAACAACGTGTGCGCTAGCTTTTTGTCATATTTATATTGTATGAATAGCAGCTGCTGTATCCCGTAGTTTGTTTGTGTGACGCGCTCCGCATTGGGGCTCCGCATATGTCCATGCTTCGCAAACTTATTTACCTATGTATATATGAAGCAACGTCGTCAAGTATATAATATGTGTGTACGGTTTTCTAACGTGAATTGCAAGTACACAAGCTTCTATGTACATAAAAATTATATTATGTACAAAGTAATTCCAACATGGCGGCATAGTAGCCAAAATTATGTGCGTGCAGAGTTAGTTTTTAATTAATTTAATCATATTAATAATAATTCTTCATATAAAAGTTTTGTTTTGTTTATTTAAAATCCTTCAATGAAAGATGTGTGTAGATTATAAGATCGATTTGTGTATGAATTAAGTTGTTTTTATGTGTGAATCAGCTGTTTGGTGCTTTTTTATACGTGTATTCAAGAGAATTATCAGCGGTAAAGGCTTTTCTTCGCTCATTACATTCATTTTGCTCCCAAAATATATGACAATCTAATGACATCTGTCAAAACAATGTTTTCAATGCATTGAAAATTTGATGTAATAAATTTAAGGATGCTGGAATATCCCGATTATTATCAAATCACTTGCCTTAACTATGCAATGGTGGCTCTGACGAGACGGGGCCACAGGCGCCCCATTTGCAAATGTATGTGTGTGTGATTTTTCGTGCCTCTCGCTTGGCTATAAGGAGATTGTTACATTTGATGGTCGGGTCACCTAACCTCAATTTTGTGTTTTTGACAAGCAAAGCAATTTTATCCAAGTGTATTACTTTAGTTTATTCAATTAAATCTCTATCAGTTTATAGAGTTATTGTTTTAAAAACATGTCAAGAATATTTTGGCGATTGTTTTAAAAGAAAATATCCATTAAATAATCATATATTATGTATGGAGACTCCGCCAAATTATACAACGACGTAACAATGGGGCCCCGCTTTTCAACCAGTAATCTTTTTCTGTTTGTAAATTATTTCCAAGATGGCGGCTACAGATATTAATTTATTTTGTAAAAATAAATAATTTCATAAAAATATTTATAAAATGCATTGATGCGATCACTTTTTGTATTGTTGTTAGAAATTAATAATTTTCATTAATTTTTGCATTGAAATTGATTTGTTTACATTCAGTTTCATTATTAGGAGGAAAATATTGCTATAGTTTTGTAATATTATCACATTAGTTACGTATGTCACGGCCTTATGCTTCTTCCACTAGCGATGACATGTCATTGGGGATAAATTGCAATTTTTTTTTAATTAAATTTGTTGTATGTTTTTCTAGTCCGATATTTAAATTATTTTTCAATGACAAAGATTTTTCAGGCCCATATGATCGGCTTAAGAAAAAGTAATAATTTCCTGGATTCTAATGAGGATAATAATTATTGTTTCAAACCAGAATTTTGCACCGTGACATTATTATGAATCTGCTATTTTGATGACACATTAGGTATGTGACGTGGTGGGTGCATATTATTGGGAAAAATATTCTAGTAGATTCCGTGACTATCATTGCTTAATACTGAAGCAACAGTTTTCAAGATCTCGTTGAATACAGTTTCCCTTTTTCATATTTACACTATATTACTTGCTTGGTAACGTTTTGAAAACTGGATTAATTCCAACTCTGTTCGCCAATTGACTCGAGGTTCTAACAAAGTTGTCTTTGAGGATAGATTTAGTTCTTCGTTTATATAAACCTGGCCGAGTCTAATAATCAAATTGAAGGATTTGTTATCAAAAAAACTTGAATCATCCAAATAGTGCGAAGTGTTTTCTACATGTCGAGAAAGGTGCGTTATTTTTCTGAGTCTCCACCATAATTTCTACGTTAGATAAGTAAGATCTTGATAAAATTGCTCCTTCTATCAAGCACTCTCACCTAAACTGTAATTGCTTGATTTCTCAACTTACTAAACTCTGTATCCAATTTACAAAACGATCGGTTTGAAATATCTAATGTATAGTATAGGCGTTAACATGGGAGAAGTAATGGCATCCCTTCTCATTTCGATGTTTATTAATGTTGACAATACTAGTTTGTAGGGTTCCCTCTTATAATATAATGACATCTGCTATTAATCACAATTTCGGTATCAGAGGAAAAGCTGCCACTAAAACACTGTAAGTCACCCATAGTTCTCAAATTATACGTTACAAGAACTATGGATTCATATACCTTTCAAGCAAGCTACATCATTATAATTTAATTTATATTCGTATGTGTGCGCGGGCTTGCATTCTATATACTGTATTTCACACATAACATCACATCTGCATATTCCAATAAAGTTAGTAAAAGGTTTTAAATTTCATACATTCATAGTAATCTATGTATTCAATCTTCTAGCCAGGTCTGGCTCTGGTTCTCCGTTCCTTGGACGGTAGCCCACCGTAGAAGTTGCCACATACGTTTTCGGGTCTCATCAAAGCGGATGGTCATACGAAACATCAGCAGAGGTGGGCGAACCTGAGCACTTACATGTGCACATTTTTTTCTTAATGAGCCCAATGGGATTTTCTCTGATTTTTTTTTAGGGCTCGGAAGGAAACAATGTAGAACTGTGGTTCGTATCATCATCGACCACAATTCGCCTCACGCTCATCTAACAAGGATAGGAGTAGTTGATAGCCCTGCTTGTATGTCCTACTTGGAAAGAGAGCCTGAGACAACCGAACACTTTCTATGTGCTTTTTCGGTCTTTACCCGGAGCAGGCTGTATACGTTTAAGTCTGCTCTGCTATCTGTGGATGAGATAAAAAAAACTCTCCTCACCAAGATCTGCTGCGCTTCATTAAGAGGACTGGAAAGTTTTGCATTCAATCAATTCAAATCACATAGTGATTTCTTCATTGCCTCAAAGCTTGGCGGTGCTCGAATTGAGCTTTCTTATCTCTTATTGCTTCTGCATTGGAAATTCTAAGTGTTCTTCGCTCTACTTAAAACAAAATGAATCACCATTGGTATTGTGAAAGTGTCATCATACATTTATATGGATCCAATAGCATGTTTTTTAATGCTACCCTGAAAAGACCTTGTACTATTTGCCAGAGCCTCTTGCAAGATCTTTCATTTTTACTACAGACATATATATATGTATGCAGTGAGAGTTAGCCAGTCAATAGCCATCCTCATCCTCGATGTGCTTCAGTTGGATTGTTTTAACTCATTTTTCCCTATCGCTAAAAAATTTCATAGAAGGATTACTTTTTAAATTAGAGATCTTTAATTTTCCCTTACTATCTAACAGAACTTTAATATGACTTCCTCTTTAAAATCTAAAATATCTATACTAATTTTTCCTTTTAATTTCTTTACAGATCAAATAACATAATATTATAAAAAAACCAGAACTTAAGCGAATCTAAATAAAATTGGAGCAACATGGGAGAAGTGGGAGTTGATATACCGGAAAAACCAAAAGAAACAACAGCAGCAGCTAACGGTGAAATAAATGGTGTCTGTCTACCAGATCAAATAGAAGTAGATACAGAAGAAGATTCACAAATTTCATCAGAAAATGGGATTTCAGAAGTATCAGATAATGCACCAAGCAAAAATTTACTAGATGCAAAAAAAGCAAATTTAGATATAAAAGACTCCGTATCAGTAAACTCGGAAAATTCTAGGGAAATTGAAAATGATGAACAAACGGAACCAGATGATACTGATTCACAAAAGAGTCCTGCAAGTTTACATATAGATAGTAGTAAAACAAATGGACCAACTGAAACAGTAGAATCTGAATTGTCATCAAATGATATTAAAGCTGAACCAAAAACACCAACAAAAAAACCTGAAGTTAATGTTGAGGAAGAAAAGCTTAAAACTAACGGAGATGTTAATGGTACAACTGATGCAAAAAATTCAGATGAAATTCAAATTATCGAATCTGATGATGACGAAGAAGAAACAGAAACCGCTAACAATAGTCAGAAAAAATGTGAAAATGAAATTTCACCACAGAAAATAGAGTTAAAAATTGCTAGAGTAGAAGAGAATGTTCAAAATATAGATATCGACCCATCACCAAATGGAAAAGTTCCTGGAAATACAAGTTCGTCACAATTACCCGATGATGACGGAGCTGTCGTTATACAATCTGATTCAGAGAGTGAAGAAGATCTTTCTAGTAAATCTAATATACAGAATAAGAAAAAAGATGAGACTGATGTTGTTGTCCAAGATAAGATAAACACAACTGATGTAGATGATGAAGTGCATGAAATTTTAAGTGATAAGGAGGATTGTGTAGTTATAGAAGATGAAGATAAAAGAGAAGAGCCATTAGCTCGTAGAACGAATCGTCAGAGGAAAAGCGCTGTGAAAGTTAGAGACTTTGCTTTTGATGATGACGATATTACGGAAATCGTGGATGATACACAATCTGAACAGCCCCCAGCTAAACGACAGAAAACAAGTATAGGAGGCAGCCCCAGCACAGGAAATCTACCTCAAATCGGACAAATCACTATTAAGGATCCAAGAACTTTGATGGCACCATTCGTTGATAACTCACCAAAATCAACATTTCAACAACAATTTATGCAAACGAGTGGTAATAAAGGAACCAAAGAATCCACACTTGTCATCATTGATACAAATAATTCTATTATGAAAGGTGGATCTCCTCAAGCAAATATTCAGAATAATGCCAAACCGAATTCACAGTTTTCAGTTTTGCCTGTAAGTTTGCAAGGTCAAAATATATTTCCGGTCAATATTCGACCTGGTCTAGCGCCACTTTCGTCACCACCCAAACTTGTACCTACGTCAGCAACACCGACAACTCCTGCAATTCCAATATCTAATCCGAATCTATTACCTGCACTGACTGATGATATGTTTGTTTTAGAAGCACCTTCATTTATAGTTCCATATATTTATGAGAAACCGCCTCCAGAGAGTCTTAAAGATATTGTCAGTAAGATAAGTGTAGAAATGAAGAAGGAGAAAAAAACAAAATGTGAAAAAGATGATAAGTTAGACAGCATAAAAACTGAAGAAGGTGATAGCATTGATGGGGATGAAAAAACTAAAGAGAAAAAGAGAAAAAAGAAAAAACAAAAAAATCCAGATGATTCTTGGGGTGAATCGGATGAATCCACAGATGAAGAGGCATCTGATTCGGAAGCAAGAACAAAAGTCTTAATAAAAGAAGTTAAAACTGATTTTGACACTATAAAGGCGCACATAATAACACCAAATGAAGTAACTGACTTAACTACCTCTCCGGATGATAAAAAGTCCGAAAATTACTTCGAAAGTCCATTAGGGAAATTCTTTGTTGATATTGGAATCGGTTTAGTTCAGGAATATGTGCAAGCAGATCTTTTGCGGCAACAGAAACGAAAAAGAGATCGGGCACAGGGTAACAATATTATGGAATTTGAAAGGGCGATAACTGCACTTAAGAGCAATTTAGATGACAGTAAAAAACGTAACGAACCTTTTAAATTCGAAATGAAACGTTGCGAGTATTGTAACTTTAAGTCAGAGTCAGCTTTAGTTATGGCTCATCACTATGAGACTCCCCATATGCGTCAGTACATGTATAAATGTAATTTTTGCCCTTTCGAAACTAGACCAGCCCATGACATTTTGTTTCATATGGAAGCGGTGCACAATATTAAAGGTAGATTGGAAAAGGGTCCATCGTATCACCAATGTCCGAATTGTCCATTTGAAGATAATGGGAGATCGAAATTAGCTCGTCATGCACCGGTTTGTTCTAAAAAGTTCCGTCCTGAAGGAAATTTACTTCCACCTCATGACTGGGAAGCACCAGCTAAAATACCTAGAATAAAACCACGACATGGTCTTGTGGGAACAGCTACCGCTTATCAGGTAAATATAGTAGATGCAAAAATAAATTTTGAAATTTTTTTAACTGATTTCTATTTTACAGGCAATGGCGGCGCAAGCAGCGGCACAAAAAGCTGCTCTGGCATCAATGCAGCTAAGGGGAGTATCTCCTAATAATAATAATGCTCTCATACGCAATCGAGGTAGACCTCAGACAGTTACCAGAACGCCGCAAGGACCTACTGCTACAATTTTACGTAGTCCTGTGCCAATACGGCCAAATATTCCTGGAATGGTTATACCAAATAATTATCAAATATCTGGCGGGCAGCTCATTCAGGTAAAATGCAAATATTTTTTTTCTAAAAAAAAATGTAGATAGATTATGATGTAGATATATTGAGAGTTATATAGATTCTATTGCAAGTTTGGTGTGAGAGACACTGCTTTGTATGGGGTTTTACGGGTAAAAATAAGCACAAATTCACAAAAACTCACTAGAGAGAAAAGATAAATTTCCATGTTTTGCAGCTACAGAGTAACACCATGATGTTTTCCTTTTAAGATCAGAATAGATAAGAGAAATTAGAACATAAACTAGAATCGTAATCCTCTGTTGAGACTTGTTTCGATATAGTTGTTTTCACTAAAACTTGGTTACAACATGATTTCGTGATGCTGAAGTCTTGGAACAAAAACTGGAATTGTAATCCTCTGTTGAGACTTGTTTCGATATCGATGCTTTCACTGAAACTTGGTTACAACATGGATTTCGTGATGTTGAAGTCTTGGGGAATGTTTACAAAATCCATAGGAGAGGTAGACATATTAACACCGAAGCGCATTTCTCACCAATAAAAATCAGTTTAATTGTATATAAAGAGACTGCAGACTTGGCAGTAATCTCGGTCAATTTCATATTGACTTAAATCTCTATGAAGTTATGCCAGTCCCGCATAGGGTTAATCTTGCTAAGCAATCAGGTAAATATTTAGTTTTTTGCCTCATTATGATTTTTATTTGAAAATTTTTCTAAGTGCATATATGGATCAGCTTGGTTTTTCTTTATACACTAAAGAAAGGCAGGAACCAATCCGCATTGTAGCCAAATTAAGCTTTCTAATTTTTCCAACAATTTTGACATTGAACATATTGCTCTTGTCACAAGGAAATCACTTTTCTTGGAAGCTAATATATTATTTTTCTGACTCAGACAAATCGGTAATGAAACGAATTATATATGAAGGCAACTAGACCTAATACTCTTCACTGACTTAGTAGGTATCGTGTTGGTTAAGCCTAAAGGCCAAAACACAGTGAGGACGACACAACAAAGTCGCCGCAAATTGGTTGCTGTCAAAGATTCGAATATATGGAAGTCCCATATACTTAACACAATGAGGGCGACGCGATAAGTGGCCAACAAAAAGTTTGGGAAAATCTGTAAATTAGTCGCCAACATAATTGACATTTCTGTGTGGACAGTGAATAATTGAGATTCATGTTATGTGGATTTGGATATTTTTATGAAACATAGTAAATTAAATAAACTAGTTATTATAAAATTGAAAGTTATGTTGTGCAATAAACGTCATCCCATGTATAGAAACCTCTTCTTAGTCTTCTTTTTAGTCTTTGTTTTTTCCTTTGCAATTTTAAGTATGCCGCATACTAGCGATTTTCCTTTTTGCCATTTCTTTTACAATAAATAAAACAGAGATAGCTGTCAAAAAACATTTGTTGAGTCGCGTTCACTGTGTTTTAAATGCGATATTATCGCCAACTAAGTTGCCAACATTGTTGTGTCGCTCTCACTGTGTTTTGGCCTTAACCCACTTCTCTTTTCTACTGTTGATAAATATCATCCCTTTGCTTATTACAAGCTCTGATGATATTGAAATAATGTTGACGAAGACGTTTCCAAGTTGTATATGAATTTCTCCCTTCGTTCCTCGCAAGCATCAGCGGCCATTTAAAATATCTCCTTAGCGCCCCAAAAATAGAGAGAATAAATGTGGACGAGTTATGAGGGATAAAGATATCACAAATCATAACATCTTCTTTACGTCCTGTAATAAGTTTCTAAAAGTTTTATGATATCCTAATATGTAGAGCGTCAATTCTTTGATACTAAATCTTGACATGCGTGAATACATTCCGTATTCTTACAGCAGATCTCAACAGCAGCATGATCGCTCCTGGTTTAACGATAAGTGTAAACAAGCTATAAAAGCGAAAGAGTCTGCTTTTCGCGCCTATCAATTGCATCCATGTCCGGAAATGAAACAAGTCTACAAGACTGCACGGAACACCTGCAAGTCCATTATCCAGAGAGAAAAATTTTTTTTTTACCAGAATATAAGACAAAGAATCTTGGCAAGCTGCAAAGGTAGCAAAGGTTTCTGGTCCCTGGTCAAAACAATCAGGAAGAACTTCACCAGTTCCTCTATACCTTCACTACTTAATAATGGTGAAATGATTGTTGACTCCCTGGATAAAGCTAATATTTTAGCTGCTAGATTCGCTTAAAATTCTTGTCTTCACCCACTTCACAAACACCTGTTTTACATCGCCCGTGTGGATGTGTATAAGAGCCAATACACGTTCGTACGAGGTATGTGTTCAGGGTTCTTAAGGGGATCAACGTCTCCAAAGCCGCAGGTCCTGATGGTTTTTCGCCCCTGTTAATTAAAAGCTGTGCCTCATCCTTGGCTAAACCTCTGCGCAAACTATTCTACTTGTCTTATTCGACAGGAAAATTTCCAACTGCTTGGAAACTAGCTCACGTTCAGCCTATTCCCAAGAAAGGAGAGGGTAGCGATCCCTCAAATTATCGACCAATTGCGATCACTTCGATTCAAAGGTTTTTGAATCTATCATTAACTCTAAATTAATGAAGTATCTAGAAACTAATCATCTCATCAACGATCGCCAATATGGCTTTCGAGCTGGACGCTCATCTGGAGACTTGCTGACCTTTCTTACGGAACGTTGGAACCGTAGTCTTCACAATTTTGGTGAGTCTAAAATCGTTGCCCTTGATATTTCAAAGGCCTTTGATAGAGTCTGGCATTCAGCCCATTTAGCCAAACTTAAAGCACTTGGTCTCTCTCCTCCTCTTCAATTATGGATTGAAAGTTTCCTATCTAGTCGCCAAATACGTGTTGTATTAGATGGCGTTACATCTGAACCGCATCCCATAAATGCCAGTGCCTCAATGCTCTGTTATCTCTCCTAATTTTCATTAATGATCTGCTTTCCCTTACTTTCAATCCCATCCATAGTTTCGCAGATGACAGTACTCTTGATTTCGCCGCATATGTTAGTGTTAAAATAGATTGCATGATTAGATCATTGAATAACGATCTTAACAATATCCTCGCTTGGGACAAAGCAAATCGCGTCGAATTCAATACATCTAAGACCCAAAGCTGTCTCATTTCATTAAAACAAGGTCATAACTTAACCACACCCGTTTCTTTTGATGGCGCATTAATTTCTGATTCACCGTCACTAAGCATTCTTGGCATTAATATTTCCAGTAAGTTAAACTGGACAGATCACATCTTCTCTGTTGCCAAAGAAGCATTGAAATGTCTTGGATTTCTGAAAAGGTGTAAGAAATATTTCAGCCCGTCAAATCTAGCGCTCCTCTACAAGTCCTACATTAGACCTAGAATGGAATACAACTTCCATATATGGGCCGGGGCTGGTCGCACAGCCTTAGCTTCATTGGATATTGTCCAAAAGAGAGCCTTCAAGCTCATTGGCGATTTAGCAATAACTTGTCATATCGGCTCATTCGAGCACCGCCGCAATGTTGGATGCCTTTCGCTCCTTTATCGCTATATGCATGGTCAATGTTCTGATGAAATATGTAGTCTAATCCCTTGTAGAATGATTCCTGAGCGCAATACTCGCGCTGCAAACCGCGCACATCCTTTAACCCTTCAAATTACTTTCGGCCCTACAGTAAAATTTCGTGATGCTTTTTTATCCCGAACATCTTCTGTTTTTCCCCCGGCATAAATCTGCGGAAGTTTAAGGGCGACATACATCGGCACCACCTCCGCCACTCTCCTCATATCCCCTAATCCTTTCCCTATCTCCTTCCTACCATGCTGTGCTTTGCATCATTGGGTATCCTCTGAGCTTGGCTTAATAAAATAAAAAAAAACAAAACTGAACGAGCTTGGAGAAGGTCAAGAGTATTTCGACATTCGGGCAATCATATCCCATCGCAAAACGGTTAGCGGCTGTAGCCTATGCGGATGGAGAGAATGTCAAAAATTTGATATCAAATGAATGGTCTACGAGAGTGCTCCCATAGTACCAAAGTTGTCATCAATTACCGGTTTTATTAAAGATAACTCTCGTTTCTTATGTACATATATATTGTTACAATTAATTCTCAGGCGCTCAGATAAGGACGCATCTACAAAAAAAGTAAGGATAACTAAACTGCTTGGTCCTTCAAGAGGAGGCTGAATTTCAAAATGGGGATCGAGAGGGACACTATTCTTCTCATATTTTCTAACGGGTACTCCGACAGCTCATTTTGCTGCCCTGCAACGATAATGTCGTTGGTGGTGCCGGATCGCAGTGTGTGTAAGCAACTAATTTAATTATTTTGATGCACCTACGCTTCCGGCAACAACTGCGACTGTGCTATTGGCGGAACGTGTTCAAACAGCATAAAAGAATGATCCGGTTCTGCTAGTTCTATGGAAATCACAAAATACCTTTATGCGGCTTTGAGTAAATTGTAACTTTTAAGCACTGGTTATACCAGGAGCAGCGAGGCGAGGCGAGGCGCGGTGCAGTGTTACGCAGTAAAATAGAGTGTTCACACCGGGAATGGAGGATTTTATCCAAATATATTCTAGTTTTGATGAAGTTGTAATTAGTAGCTTTGAATACGAAATTTTGCCGTCAACGGCAGAATGGTACTTTTGAGTAATCTCCAAATTCGCCGCGTGGCAACTATTTTGCCGCTCCGCGCCGCCTCCGGTGTGACGTAGATTTAGCAGCAACAACAGCAAAACACCCCGCCGCGCCGCTCATGGTGTGATACCAATTCTTCATGATTACTCCTTAACGATTTTTTTTCTTTGAGCTGTACCGATGTTGAAAATGTATGATGATCCTTGCATTAGTTCATTTATTTGCAGGATTTACTATTTGGCCGCGTGGACATGCAGATAAAACGATTCTCAGTATTTTTTTCTATCTCTATGGACATTTTTTAAAAGGGCATGGATCACTTTCTTCGAAGTAAAGCACAAAGGTCATCTAAAGTAATGCTGAAAACATTATCGCATTATGAGTGACTGTTAAGAAATAGAAGAAATAGATAAAGCTCGCTTCAAGTGCCTCAAATGCATATAATGAGGGAAATTTGCTCTCTTCGCTGATGAATATTATTGGTGAATCTAGAAATTGCTCTAAGAGAATGTTCCACATTTGTAGCAAGTTGTACACTTTAGGCGCAGCCAAAATATACCCAGGTATCGACAGTAGTACTAAGAAAGTAATGTATGGAAGAGCTCATAGCAAACCTCAATAACTCACTGATCTCGGCTAAATATATCATGGGCACGAATCAAAAATGTTTTTCAATATAGGCGAAAATTCATTTCATTCATTGAGGTTTAGTACGACCGAAAAAATTTTTCGTCCCAAAACGTTCCACATGTGGAAACCGAAAAGAAATTGACAGATGCAACCGAAATTTCGTTTTTCGGCCGAAAAAAGATAAAAGTTGCGTTTTTCTTAAAAAACTGAAATAAATATTCTATTTTGTTAGTAAAATTATTAGTTTATTTTATTTCCCATGATTTTATTAATCATTGAAGCAAAAATCTTGTTTTAAAGTGGAATAAATTGAGTTTTTCGGTTTTCGGTTTTGATGTGAAAGTGCCTTTATAGTACTACCGTCGATATCTGGGTATTTCTTGTCTGTGCTTTTAGGTGTTGTTCTATGATAGCTCACACAATTTGCAGTCAAATAATCAAATTTTTTTGAAATATCTGTTGAAATCTGACGATGCTTTCGATTAAATTATAGCTTTTGTAGGCATTAGCTTGTATTTTAAATCAAGCCGTGATTTAAGTATAAGTCCTTGAACAAAGATAATAATACCACATAAACATTCCGTATGCATGTTAAAATACGTGCTTTACTCATGGAACACGTTTCCCAACTCGCCCCAAGATGTTAAGTTTTGCTATACATGCTTTGTATCAAATTGCGGCCTAAAATCTCTCATAGTTTGAATGATTACCCTGTAAAATAATGTGAAATTATTAGCGAAGCTATACTAATCTTTTAATGGATCCTTCAAATGGGGAATGTTCGACTGTAAAATGAACAAAAATTGACTGATTTTGAACTAACAAATCTAACGAGGGAATTTCCTTTTCTGGTTAATAGGGATAGATATAACAACCAACCATATAAAAGTTCATTAAAGCAATCTGAATATTTTTCTATGTTTAGGTAGCTGGTTCGAGTCTGGCTATCCTGCCTAACTCTCACAGTTCCCTATCATTGCAGGTAGGTATAGAGATGTGGAATGCTTTTTTTTTTTCTTTGAATTTTATTATTTTCATTTTCTTTGTGTGCATATGTTGTATATCAAAAATTAAATTGATTTCTATTAAAAAATATTTTTAATTATTTTAATTGTGCCTTTTCTATTCTACAGCAGCCTCAAAATGCAAAGAAACCAACAGGTCAACAGCCTAGCATCTCAATAACTCCATTGCCCAGACAACCAAATCCTACACCAGTTCAAACACCACAGATTCCACCAATTGCTAAACCACCCGGTGGTCTTAAACCTGGACAAAATCCGAGTGGGAACAAAGCTTCATTTGTTATATGTGAAATATGTGACGGATATATAAAAGATTTGGAGCAACTTAGAAATCATATGCAATGGATGCATAAAGTTAAGGTAAGAATAAAAGGTTCGCAGTTTAAAAGAAATATTCATTGATCTGTTTTGTTGCCCTTTCTGTTTTACAGATACACCCTAAGATGATATATAATCGGCCACCTTTAAATTGTCAAAAATGTCAATACCGATTTTTCACAGATCAAGGCTTGGAACGTCATCTTTTGGGTTCACATGGCTTAGTAACAAGTTCAATGCAAGAAGCTGCGAACAAAGGGAAAGATGCTGGACGTTGTCCAGTTTGTGGAAGAGTAAGTTTTAATATTTTTGACTAACTTATAAATATTTATGAATTTATGGAAATTCTTATTTTCATTTTAGATGTACCAATGGAAGCTACTAAATCACGTGTCCCGAGATCATCATATGACATTAAAACCTGCACACTTATCATATAAATGTACCGTTTGTACAGCAACATTTGGAATGTATAAACAATTTGAAAATCATGTTTACACGGCGCACAGTACTGTTGCTAAGAAAGCAATGGATGGGAAAAAGAATTCCGGTAGTAGTAGTAGTAATAATAATAGTGGTAATAATTCAAGCTTAGGTGGAAATTCAAGTGGTACCTTAAGCAGCAGGTCAGGGATCTCATCCTCAATCAGTGCGGGTGACTCACTGCTCAAGCCACTTAAGATCAATGATGAGATTACAATAATTCCGCAACCAGCTTCTAAATCAAGAGGATCAGCGAATGATTTTGAGAGTCATGTTATTGGTAAGTCATCTCGAAGAAAATAGACACTTTTATTGTAGACGATGTTTTTCTAGAGTATTAAGGAACTTGTAAAGATTTTTTTTTTTTTTTTTTTTTTTTAAACTTACGTTTAGTAACTTATTTTTAATACATGCTCTAATTTTCAATGATTATGTTAGTTTATGGTTTTATCAATATTTTGTTTCAATAAATGATCACTGTAAGCATGTTTTTTATAATAATTGTGTCGATTTTGTTTTCAAACTGGGATAAATTCATTTTTGAATGGAATTAAATAATAATAACGCAGTGGATTTTCGGTACCCAATATTGCTAGATATATTTTAGTATTTTTGATTGCGTGTTCATCTTGTCATTTTAATTAAACGCATTTCTTTAATAAGGAAAAATCGAAATTCAAGTATGTAAGGGGGCGGGTATTTTCTTAATTTTTTTAATGAATTACTGTATAACTTTCTGACCAATGTTTAAAATTGTTTAGGTTGATCATTCCTATGCCTCACAATATTAAATTTCATCCTCACCGCCTATTCAAAATTAGTGCTGGACAAAGTCGAAATTGGGAATTGTTAAATGTTTTTCATTTTAACTACTATCCTTGTGTATGGACTATCTAGTGATTGCGGAAATGCTTCATCAGGGAGGCGGATTCTGTAACACGGTGAATTTGTGAATTTGGGAGATGATAGTTACCGTTTTCTCCGATTAAAACTCCCTAATTCTCTATTCGCAATTGACTACCATGTTTGGAGATTTAGGGAAAACGAGAGAATTAAGAAAAGTGATTGCGGAAATGCTTCATCAGGGGGCGGATTCTGTAACACGGAGAATTTGTAAATTTGGAGATGAGAGTTACCGTTTTCTCCGATTAAAACTGCCTAATTCTCTATTCGCAATTGACTACCATGTTTGGAGATTTAGGGAAAACGAGAGAATTAAGAAAAGAAAGATTGCAATTCCGACCGGCTAGAGCGCTGCTTCCAGTAAATTCCAAACAATTCCACATTTTACGAATGACAGTTCGAAATTTAATTATTTCTTTTTAATATTGTTATTAAAAGTGTTGTGCATAATAAATATGCGGAAACAAATTTGTCTACTTTTTATAATAAACTCCAAGGTACAAAATACAACAAAAACAAGTGCGCTCAGTAATCTGGATAATTAAATTGCTTTGTGGTAAAACAACGAAGAGTGTACTCAAATCATTAAATTGAATTTTGATAAATATAATCAAGTGGTTTAAGCAACAAAAAAATGTCATTAGTTGATCCGGTGGACGGCTCTCCGAACCAAAATATTTATATCTACACTTTTTACCATCACTTCATTCATTTGCAAGAACATCACTGAAAACAGCTGATTTCTGCGTTGAGGTGACCATACATCAATTTTTCTGTTGGGTACAGGGATGTATTAAGGGTGTTCGATAATTCGTTAATTCATTTACACTTTTAGTAAAACCTTTAAATGACAGCAATTAAAAATGAAAACATGGAAGTTAATTTGGAAAATTGAGCATTTTAGACTAAAAACTAAAAAAAACTAAGTATTTCAGGCTAAAAACTGAAAAACTGAGTTTCTCAGCAAAAATTGTGCAGTTGGCAACGCTGGGTTCAAGGGATAAGCTGTATGAGCTTAGACAAACTAATAATATTCAAAGGCTGGGAAGTAGAACAAGGAACAACCAGTAACGCCTCGCTAGAATATAAAATAGACGATGCCGTAACGGTAACCGAATCGAATTTTTTCAAGGAGCATTTTCTACTGTTTAATACAATTGAATCGAAGATATTCTAAATTGATTAATATTAATAGTATGAAATGCTATATGAAAAAGTTTTCTATCGAATCGAATCCCCCGGTAGACCTGATGCTTCGCTCCAATATAAAATCAACGACCGATCTGATGTAGGAGGCCTCAATTTTTTCTTGAAATTTATCTGGAAATTTGTTCCTTAGAATTTTGATGCATTTTGGAGGCCGACAACTGGTGCTTAGACCACTAACAATTTTTATAAGCGTAGATGCATTTCTTCTTAGAAATTTACAGAAAATGTTTCGGTAGAATTTTTATTCACTTTGGTGGCCGACTGGAGTTCTTTTCGCGCCTCTGCTATACAACAAGTAACAAAGTCAAATTTCGTTTCGGCATTACTAGATATTTCTACACACAAGGCTACTACTTAAAAAAAAAACACTTAACAATTTCATATAGAATTTAAGAAGCCCAGTCTTCAATTTAAAATTATCTATCACACTCCGTGAAAAAATGTAAGCAAATGAAGAGAACGTCAATAAATGTCTAGCCAATGTTTTTCTGTGAAGGAGCTTTCAAAGCCATTCAATGTGTTAAGGTCTACTAAAATAGGCGAAAAGGGAGATTTAATTTGTTTCAAGACAAAATTTTGAGGGTGGCTCTGGGAGTGTTGTAGGTAAAAAAAAACGTATTTTATTTAAAATTCGATTCTAATTAAAAAAATGTTAATAGTGACCAACCCCCTCCTCGTGGTCATTCTATATTCTATTCCACCTATCCATGCATTATATCAATTGAAATCATTGTAAAATAAGGATAATGTAGTCATGAAAGATTTTAAGAATGAAAAAATGTATATAAGAGGAGCACACAATAACGCAGGCGCAGTTACATGGAAACCCTGAAAATTTGCAAACATAATAAAATAAAAAAAAATCTAAGGAAAAAGTGCTCGCAACACTTGCAACATATCTCTTCTCGCTTTCACATCCAACCAAAAAAGCCAGTAATGTTCCTAGATACATCATCACCGCAAAACAAGGGCGCAAATATTGTGCAACTTTATCGTCCGATAACATCCTACACTCCCCACGTTTTTCTAATTCGTTGCGCTCCAAAGAATCAAGTTTCTTCTTTGCTTGACTCAAAATGTTGCAAAATTGGAAGTAATCGGGCACAATGCGCGCTGTATCCACCCTTAACTTCTGTCGCTTTCACTGTCCGCGCCCTTACGAAATACAGGTTGGTCAGCATAGACTTTTTATTTAGAATCGCATTTTGACAACGTGAATGCCTTTATTGAATCCCGTTTTCATATGAACTTTAGATGGGAACTGGTTCCAATCCAACGCCGTTTAAACAAACGCTTTTATAGTTGATCCGATTTTGTTTACTTGTGTTGAAATATCCGAATCAATTGATAATTTTGGAGTGCAACACTGTATAACCAGACCATGTCCATGAAATAAAATTTAAATTTAAAAATTATCTAGACCAAGTTTAAGTTAATTGTGAATGCTTTACCAAATTTGTCAAAATATGATGTTTTGAAAGATGGGCAATCAGCTTTTATGTTGTGTAGGTGAATCTGAATTCCACCCGAGAAAATATTCAGTTCCAACCTAAAGTGAACTACGTTGGATCCGGATCGGAACTGTGACGTCATGTTTGGTACAAATGAACACTAACAGCACTTAGTGGGGATCTGGATAGGAACTGAGGTTCAAACGAAAACGACATTAGTGCACTTTTCTCATTGTTAATTTCTTTTCAGAACTAAATTTGTTTTCACACTAAAACATCTCTCATTAAGGAGTCAAGTTGATGGGATGATGTTTTTGCTTTTTTGTTTTTATATTCATTTTAATAATTCAATCTCAGGTGATATTAAGGACGCTAAACTTTGGTTTCGACCCTTTAAATTAACGCGGAGATGGTTATAAACAATTCAGTGAATTATTAAATCATTTATAAAGATGAACATAGTCTATGTAAATTCTGTAAGAAGTCTGCCCCGAATTTCATATAATTTACTGTACTAAGTTGCATAATTTGAATGACGGCATGTTTAGGGCAGGTTAGGGGCTTAATGAGAGTGGCGGATGTGTCGATTTCTATTGCAAATTGTACATCCTTGGCAAAATTGCAAATTGTACATCCCTGGGAGAGGCGGACTGTTGCACTTTCTTATAATTGGGGGATTACATAGATTTAGATTCGTGAAGAGGTGTGCAGACGCTAATCTTGCATTTACTGCGACCTGAAAGATCTATTGTGAGTCCCCGTTCAAATTATTACTTTTCTAGATTAAGACTGTTAATAAAGTCTAAGACCATTCTGAAATTGAGATTCCATACATAGTTTGGTGGAGTATACTCATCCTCATGAGCATTCTCGCAGAAGCGGCAGGATGAAGTTTCAGCCAAGCCCATATTGTTTAGGTGATACAGCAACGAGCAGTTCCTTGAGAAGAGCTCTGTAACTATTTTAAGGTTTGGGGAAATGAGCTGTGGTAGGGGCGCAATAGAATAACAAATTCAAAAAGATGAATCAGCAGGTAATAATGCCAGAAAATTTGGTTGGTAGAAATGTGTTGGCAGACAGCAAATGTACCGTGCTTACATCATACCAGTAAGGTTGGTACAGTTAATATTATTTCCCTAAAAATTCTATATACTAATAAATTTCCAGTTATTCAGAAGGAAACCAGTAATCTAATCTGAAGCTGTTCTTTTTGTGGCAATATTATTTGTACAGAACTTCCTCATCTAAATCCAGTTGAATTGAGTTGATATCACTGTTCACAATGTTTATAAGTTTGTGAAGGTGAGCAGGATTTTTGTAATGTCACTCCAGATCACCAGTAATATCTTCTGATTTTTGTAATTCACTTTCTTCGTATAGCTGAGAAATTACAGTTGATATAATGCAAAACACTCTAGAACCTCTAGAACCATCAAACAGAAGTCCATGTGTGTGCATGCGGTCCGAAATGTTCTATATTGATACACTTATTGGGAAGTAACTAGACATTGATTTTGTTTGTTTTTAGTTTTTTTTTTTTTTTTTTTTTAGAAAGGCAGGACAGCGACCCATTTTGCTATCTTGCTAGAAACCCTATCACCAAAACCTTCCTCTAGAAACCCTATCAGCAAAACCTTCCTGTCCTCTTAATAAAGCGCATCAGGTTTTGGTGAGGAAGGCTCGTCTACTGATAGAAGGACAGATCCTAGAGTACCCAGCCTGTTCCGAGCGAAGGTCGCACACGCATGAAGAAAGTGTTCGTTTGCCTCAGGTTCTCCTTCCAGGCAAGACAGACACTCAGGGCTGTCAACAGCTCCCATTCTCGTTAGATGTACGTGAAGCGATCAGTGCCCGGTAATTATGCCAACCACAGTTCTACATTGTTTCCTTTCGAGCCCCAAGAGAAAATCAGAGAAATTCCTATTAGGCCCATCAAGAAAATGTTTTGTGCACCTGTAAGTACTCAGATTCTCCCATCTCTGCTGATGCTTTCTACGAACATCCGCTTTGATGAGAGATCCGATACCCAAGGTGGCAACACCTACGGCAGGCTTCGGTCCGAGGAACGGAGAATCAGAGCCAGCCCTAGAAGATCAGCTCTTTCAGGGACACCTTGTTGTAGATACACAGCTTATCCACGGACGACAGAGGCCCACTCCGAGTCATCAAGGCTGCCTGACTATCTGAAGGGATAGAAATGTTCTTTCCCTTGATCTCCATATCAAGGGCTATCTTCGCTGCCATTGCGCAGCTTGAAAGACAATGGTGTGCCTTCCAAGTGTGTTATCCATGCTATAAATGGAATAGAGGAATTTCGGAAACTTTTTATTTTTAACGATACTAAATTAATGTAATAATAAAAAATACAAGAGAAAAAACAACGGCATCGTCCGGTTTTTGAAGCTGGGACTTTTCGCTTCTCGGGCGACTGTTTTTACCTCAAGTTGATAATTTATTTGTGCGCTTTCATCGTTACCGGTGAATGCCAGCTGAAAGCATCTGGGGCTTTATAGCCTTAATAAATTAAGAAATACAAGAGCATTTCTCTCGTTAGGTTAGTGATAAGAGCAGTCGCCCAGAAAGCGGAAGATCCCGGCTACAAAAAACTTGTATTTTTCTAGTATTTATAATTTAATTTAAAATTGTTAAAAATAAAAATTTCCCCCAAATTTCTCTATTCCATCTATGACAGATTCCAAAAATTCCCGTATGGGACAAGGTAAAAATAAATAAAATATGTTATATAGCGTAAACTACTATCCATACAGGAAAACAGTCTTGCAGTAATTTTAAGCTTGGCTGCTTACCTTCCTAAAGGCTACACTTAACATATACCTTACTTAACAAAATAATAAAATAGTTTTGATTAAAATGGAACCTTACTATTTTACGCTCAATAAATTATCGACCAATTGCAATCACTTCGATTCTCTCAAAAGTTTTTGAATCTATCATTAACTTCAAATTAATGAAGTATCTAGAAACTCATCAACTTATCAACGATCGCCAATATGGTTTCCGGACTGGACGCTCATCTGGAGATTTGCTGGCTTTTCTTACGGAACGTTGGAACCGTAGTCTCCACAATTTTGGTGAATCCAAAATCGTTGCTTTGGATATTTTAAAGGCCTTTGATAGAGTCTGGCATCCTGCCCTGTTAGCCAAACTTGAAGAACTTGGTCTCGCCCCTCCTCTTCTATTATGGATTGAAACTTTTATATCTGGTCGCCTAATTCGTGTTGTATTAGATGGCGTTACATCTGAACCTCATTCCATAAATGCCGGTGTGCCCCAGGGTTCTGTTATGTCTCCGTCTCTCTTCCTAATTTTCATTAATGATCTGCTTTCCCTTTCTTTCTATCCCATCCATAGCCTTGCCGATAACAGTACCCTTGATTTCGCTTACTTCTTTGATACTCTTGCGGATTCCAGCTGAGATACCGCATGTGTCAAACGAGATTGCATGACTAGATCATTGAATAACAATCTTGACAATATCAAAGCTGTTTCATTTCTTTAAAGTAAGATCATCATTTAACCACTCCCATTTCATTTAATGGAGCCTTAATTTCAGATTCACCGTCACTAAGCATTCTTGGCATTAACATTTCCAGTAAAGTAAGCTGGTCAGATTACATCTTCTCTGTTGCCAAAGAAGCATTGAAATGTATTGGATTTGTGAAAAGTTGTAAGAAATATTTCAGTCCATCAAATCTAGCGCTCCTCTACAAGTCCTATATCAGACCTAGAATTAAATACAATCCTCACATCTGGGCTGGGGCTGGACACTGACATATGTATATAAAATGGACTGCTGATACTACTGAAATTTCTTACATTATTTGACATTATTATGGGATCACTTTTCTAGAGTGGTCTCGTTTTGGTTTAGCTACTTTAATCCGCTGAACTTCAAGTAATAAATTCTATACAAAATCCACCATAGTCCAGTTTCAGTTCAGCGATTTTTCAAATGAATATACAGAATAGAAATACATGGCGATAGAATATTTGTAATCCATTCTCTGTCCCCATACCTACTTTAAGGGACAGGCAGACAAAAATTACTTAATTTTATTTCTTTAAAAATCAAGCTTAAAAAATATTTGATGTAGTAGGAGATAAGATTTCAAGAATAGAAATAATTTCGAATGCATCTGTAGCGAAAGTAAAACTAGAAATTAAGATAATTGTCATACCCCTGCCAATAAAAAATGACCAATATGAAATAGAAAATCAGGCAGTCCATGTTATATATGTCAGCGGGGCTGGCCGTACACCTTAGCTTCATTGGGAGGATATTGTCCAAAAGAGAGCCTTTAAGCTCATTGGCAATAACTTGTCGCATCGACTCACTCGAACACCACCGCAATGTTGGATGTCTTTCGCTCCTTTATCGCTACACGCATAGCCAATTTCCGATGAAATATCTAGTTTAATCCCTTGTAAATTAATTTCTGCACGCAATACTCACATTTCACAGTCTACCATCTTCTGTTTTTCCTCGGGCTTACAATCTACGAAGGTTCAAGAGTGACATACATCGGCACCTCCGCCACTTTCCTAATGTCACCTAATCCTTTCCCTATCTCCTTCCTGTATTGCTGTGCTTTGCATAATAGGGTATCCCCCGAGCTTGGCTCAATATAAAAAAAAAATATGCAAGTAAATAAAAGTGCCAGCGCCGCAGCCTGTAGTAAATAAGGCAATGGTCAATATCATACATAATTTGAAGGGTGAAAATATTATAAGAGATGAAAAAAAAAGAAGTGTTGGGTGAATCTTTTGTTTTTTTTTAGTAAGACATCGAGGAATCAATTAAATTTATTTTGATCACTATATGTTTTGGCGTTTGAATATTTCCTGAAAACATCACATAAAACGCATGCGATATAACTGTGAATATTACTGTCAGTAACTAATTGCGGCAGTTAACAAAGGCTCAGTACTTCCAGAACATTTATTTTATTTATCAATAACATTTGTTTTTATAAATTTTACAACATTTCAATTTTATTTTAAAATTTTGAAACAAGATTAATTAAATGTTGCCAAATTCCTGAAATTTAATAATTTGAACAAAAAATACTACAGACCGAGAGTGAAGACTACATACAGAGGTGAATAAAAAAATAAGGAACAATTTCTAAACAAAACAAAAAACCTAGAGCTTTACATCCTCCCTATTCATCGCCATCGCCTTCGCCTTCTTCAGTGGCTGCAGTAGTAGTAGTAGTAGCTCGGGCTGATTGATACAAAGTTCGATTTATTTTTACGGGGATTTTACTTTTCTTGCATATTTTGGTGAGAATCAAATTTGCTGGAGGCTCAGCTTTGTATTCTTCTTCCCATTTAATATCATACTGTTTTTTCAAGTGTCGCATATGTTTAAGTAATTTCGAAATATTTGGAGGATGATCACCATTTTCATCTTTGATATTTTTCAAATATAGCTCGGTATACAAGTAATTCTCCATAGGTACAGTAGGTGATCCGCTTGCCATAAGAATTATTGTTGAAATTGTTACCTCAAGTAAATGATTTGGATCACGGTAAACATCATCTGTGTTCGCCAATGATCTCTGTTTTTCCTCTTCCATCTCTCTTACAGCATAATCTACACGACCCTTCCATCCGACATGAGTCAAATCTCCGTAATCATCGGCATTACTATCATCTAAAAGAATTGTGTAATCTTTTCGTGACCGATATCTACGTGTGCCCGATAATTCATTTGGTGCTTCATCATCAAAAGGTGGCAATATAGATGTTGTATATAAATTTCTGAACATGGTCTGTTCACCAACGTCATCGTCTTCGTCATATTGTTCTGTTTCTCCTCCACCTTCTTCTTCTTCTTCTTCGTCAGCCATTTTGGGATGTGTTGACTAACTTTGAGGAATTTTTGAACGAATAATTTGAAATTGCGAAAAATTGAAAGAAACCAATATTACTGCTGTTATTGCTGTTGCACTATTGTTGGTTTTTTAATGAGCATCTAAAATTTGACATATTACGTTTCCGGCATATTTTTTTTTCAATTCTCGCCATCTTGGATGATTTTATTCGGGTTTAAATGTAGGTGTAGGATGTACATGAAGACCTTGGAGAGAGAGAATGAGTTGTTTCATCTGCACGTGGATCTTGATAAAAAAAAAACATAGTTTTTTCTCTCTCTTTGTAGCTCTCCATGGATCCCTAATACGTTTGAGAACTTTTGCCTTTAACCCAATTGAAATGGTTTCTGACAAAATTGTTATCCTTCAAGTGGTTCTTAGTCTTTTTGTACAGGTTCTAATTCAAGGTCTTGGTTGACAATTTCGTTGTTATTATGTTGCATCTTTTGTAGGTACTTCTAGCAACCACAACTTTTTTTTGACGCAGGGTAATCAGTTATATTAGTTTTGTCGTAGTACTTTTGACATCCTGGAATATAATTTCAGCATTATTGAAAGAAAAGGTCAAGATTTCATCACGATTTATAGATGAACTGATGAGCAAATCTAATTGCAAACTAAAAAAAATTCCAAAAAATTCGGACCTGATGTATTGTCTTTAACCCTTTCCGCCTACAATATCGAGCCACACTCGTGGTAGGTCGATTGGACCTAAAATGCTAACAACGAGTGAGGCGCGTGGTAGGTCGATTGGACCAAAAATGATAACAACGAGTGAAGTGCGTGGTGTTTGTGGGACAGCAGGAAACAAAAACAATAATGAGCAAGTGATAGGCACAACTTCGAACGCTCAATAGAGTAGTGAAATAGCTTGATGCGTGGCTGATCGAACTGACGATTTTCGTGCGCGCTGTTGGGAGTTCAATCGTAGGCCAAAAGGTTAAACATACGCGCACTACTTGTTTTTCACAATATCTCGAGTCAGACGAAAGCCCCAATTCGTTACAGCACCGAGGGCTTACGCATTCTTACATAAAACAGCTGATATCTAACATGTTTAGGAGGAGCTTTGAATTTTTTTTCGGTAGCCCATTTGCTTTGGGATCCACCTGCCTCCATAATTTCTTCGTGTGGGCTTTCCTTGGACTTCATATGGGTTTGAACTGAAAATTGGTTTCGGATTTTCTAATAACCGAATACCCAGATCTACGATCTATCCGGCTCCTGAAATCCGGATACAAACTATGGGGATACAGATCCACACTATTCGGATCCGGAAACAGACTAAGCAAAATAAGTTAAAAATTTCCTCCAGATTGCATTTTTCATTGGGAAAATGGAAATTGCATGATATTTATATTTTCTCAATGAAACAATACAATCTGGAGGAAATTTTGATTTTTTTTGCTTGGTCTGGATCCCGATCCGGATAGTTTGACTCCGGATCCGGATACTAGAATCCGGATTTGAGAAATCGGATCGTAATTATTCCGGATAATCCAGATAGCAAATTACCCGGAGACTTTCAGCTCTAGCTTGAACCCAGAGTTTTCTGGTAGTTTCTCACGATGAATTACATGTAATAAAATACAAAAAAACATCCATACTAAAAATTAAAAAAAAAAAAACAAGGTGTCTTGCGTAAAATATTATGTTCAAATAGTCCTGGGGTTTATCGCTTTACTCTGCCTCTTTACCTACAGCCAAACGACTAGAATAAGAAGTCATTGAAGAAATTAAGGGGGAAGAGTACTTTTATTCCTTCTCAGAGAAAAATTATTATTATATAGACCGCATGATGGTTGTTAAGGGTTAAATGTCGGTTAGTCTTTAAACAATATTAAATACCCCAGTAAAAACCATGCCAACCTTTCTTGTTTCTGCAGAATCCAATTTTCAGAAAAATTTCACCCCTATATGATATGATCCACTTATGAATAAGTGTCTTGGCACACATGATATGAGTAATGATAGAGGTAAAAGCTACCAACAACGAAATGGTTATCATTTCAACAAGAGTCATTGTCATGAAATTACTTAAAGGGTCTATGATATTTGTACTCAGTACTCTGGTGCTGCTACTAGATCTAGTGCTTTTTCAAATATTGACCATGTGTGCACAGTTCATCGGGATTCGCAGAACGACAGGGTAAAACAAGAAAGCATAGAAATCATCAGTTTTCTCCAACTAATATCTTCCTATTCGAGGAAACCAGCATTCAGGATGTTGACATATGGAAATGGGGCACTATACAGTCCACTGTTCGACTTTCAGATGCCCAGCCACTCCAATCGTAAGACATATTTCGTCTTCGTTGTAAAAGTCTACATATTGTTAAAGCTTATGGAAATCGATGGATTTCCTATATAGATCGTTCGAAAACTGATCCGCAGATGTTTTGCTGCCGCTTATCATTGATTTCTGGTATACCAAGTTTTTTTTCCAATGAATGGATACATGGAGTACCTAATCGTGAAATCGCCGAAGAAATGATACCTACATCAATTGACAACATTTTTGACATTTAAACCGTGACGTCACTCCGGCTAACTTTATATGGTGGCTTAAGCAGGATTTACATTATGATGGCAGATGTAGCGTGATTGTTACTGGTAACAAAACTCTTTAAGAATTTATTTTGTTTTCCAAAATTTAATACACGTTTAGCTATGTATTCAGATTTATCTTCATTTGCCATTTCATTCACATCATGTTTATGTTTTATAATTTATTTTTATATATTAAACTTTATTTTCGGAACTAAAGTGGTTCACTTGAAATTATCAAATGGGTAACTCGGTGACCCATCTAAAATATACATGGTGAAAATGCACCATTTAGTATATTGGCAATTTTGGCATACATATTCCATCTATTTTGCTCCTTCGATCGCCTTTTGATGGCTGGCAACTAACAGAAATAAAAATAACTTTTCTATTTATTAACGTATACGACTTCATAATTTTTATATAGGTTTTATAATTTTTCAGATCTTAGTTGATAATACATATATATGAGATGAGATGAATTAGATCTTTTTCAAACATCTACATCAGGCAGAAACGCAAGCCCCACTGAAGAGTAATAAGGTTTCTGCCATTTGAAACGCTTATTTTTGATTTTTCAGCCCACTGCGAGCCTTTTGCAATAATTTTTTTTTTCTAATATCCTCAATTTTTCCATTTGTTTTTCAAGTCACTCAATTTCGCTATTAGGTGGGACCTGTTGAAGAGTCAGTCAGGTCCAAAATACCCCCCTCCACAGCCGAGGTGAGCTAGTGTGCCGCCCTCCGCTTCAACGCTGTCCACCGGGTGATCTGTCAGCTCATGCTGGCAGTCGGGATTTCACGTCCAAACCAATCACTCAGCATAGTTTCATAACATCTTAAAAGTATAAACAACTTTCGCTCTGATAAACAAATTTCCGAATAAGTACAAATCTCCCGCCATATTGAAAAATTTGCGAACAGTGGCTTGTGGCCGTGAATGTATTTTGGGCCTCAGAGGCGTGCATCCAGTGGCTTGTGGTCTATGGCCGTGAATATATTTTGGATTGTGGTGATGAAACAACAAATAAACAATTTTTTTCGCTATTACTGTTTTATAGGAGAATAAAAAAATAGCCTTCTTGAACACGTATCTATAAATAGTATACCGCATGCTCAGGTTATATACATTCTTTACTTCAGAGATTGTCTCACCCCCATATTATAACTTCGCATTGGGCCTTGACTTTTTATTTAATTTTTAACTCTTTTTTTATTTTTGTTTTTAAATTTTGGTTTCTTACATGCTAGATTTATTTTAAAAGCCAACAAGAGCTAAATAAGTAAATATGTGGTAAATGTCATTATTTAAGCCTTAAGTAAAAATAGTTAACAGTATTTATGATATAATTAGCTGCACAACTTACATTCATAATTTAAAAGAAGAAAGAAAGAAAAGAAAATTAGAATTGATGAGAACTTTTTAATTATTTTCCAGATTAAATGTTTTAAATGAATGACAAAGAGGATGAAAGCTGTGGAGGCATTTGCACGTTACTCTTAATAGAATTTAGTAAGAATAAACAAATCGTTTTCAAAAGGGTTCATTTATATCATTAACTATAATTTTTCCATGAAATTGGACTTAATGTAATATAGCTATATATAAATAAATATAAAAAATTATTATTATACATTTAATAATAAAACAGAAAGGAAAAAAATGGAAAATAAACATGTATACAAAATAATTTGCGAATTAGGGATGTGAAAGAATAAAGTTGTGCTAAGCAAGATTTAAAAGATGATTTGAGTTTTTTATTTGTGTTGTGGTATACTATCATCTTTCTGTAGTTGCTTTTAACTCTATTTCTACCCTGCAACAACTTCTAATTTTAACTGTGTAGTAAATTAGTATAAAATTTCCTGAAGTTAATATTGATCAATCAAGGTTTCGGTTCCACAGTGAGAGAACTGTATAATCAAGAAGAGTAAAGAATGTATATAACCGAAACAATCCAATTCAAGTTGGTAACGGAATCATACAATTCCGAAAGGAGACTGGTAAAAATTATATACGGGAATTAGTTGGCCAGCGATGAAACTGTTCTGATAATGTTAAGAGATATTTGATATGCATCCACGCGAAGCAGCATAATAAAAAAGTAAAAATACGTTAGTATTGGTAAAAAATAATTATATTTTACAGCATAGATTCTTTTCAGGGCTAAACAGTTAATCTAGCGTTTTTCTAATTTTTCCATTTCGCCCATCTCGTCATTCGCTGCATGTCTGTCCCTGCGAACCACTTTTTTTTTTAAATTTGGGAAAATGAAGTCGCACGAGATCAAATCTGGAAAGCATGATGCGTAAAGAACCAATTTGAACCCCAATTAAATTTTGACATATCGGCTGCCGATATGTTGGATGACGTCATGGAAATCCTGGGAAACTGTCGCACCATCATTTTTTCCAGCCGAGGAAACGATCTTCGCTTTCTTCTTTTTTTTTTCTTCTTTTTTTTTTTAAGGCAGGGGGACTAGAGATCCCAAGCACGGATGAAAAGGCGGCTCATTGTGCTATCTTGCTAGAAATCCCCATCATCAAAATCTTCCAGTCGTCTTAATGAAGCGCATCAGGTCTTGGTGAGTAAGATTTTTCAGTTCATCTACAGATAGGAGGGCGGACCCTAGAGTATCCAGCCTGTTTCGGATGAAGGCGGGACAAGCATGTTCGGCTCTCTCATGCTCGCCTTCTAGGCAGGACAGAGACTCAGTACTGTCAATAACTCCCATCCTTGTTAGATGAGCGTGAAGCGAGCTGTGACCGATGATGATGCCAACCACAATTCTAAATTGTTTTTTTCCGAGCCTCATAAGAAAATCAGAGATATTCCTATTGGGCAAATCAAGAAATATTTTTGTGCACCTGCAAGTACTCAGGTTCTCCCATCTCTGCCCTAGCTAAAAGGTCAGCCCTTTAATTCCCCATGATCCCAATGTGACCAGGAATCCACTGAAGTGAGACCTTGGTGTGGATACACAACTTGTCCACAGACGATCTGCAATCCCCCAATCCTTACTGTTGATTTGTATATCAAGGGCTATCTTCGCTGCCATTGCGATGGCGAAGACTGGAAGACTGTGGTGTTTCTTCCAAGTGAGTACTCCATCCCAATGGCAGGTTCAGGAAAGCCAACGTCCACCTCGGCTCCCTTACTATTGAGAGAGCCGTCAGTAAAATTTTTTTAGAGCGGGCCGAGGAAGGCTCGATAAAGCACTTCCCTCAGTCCACGATTCCCTTACAGGAAAACTCACAGAGAAGCGGCGCTCAAAACGGAGCCGTCCTCCCAACATATCCATGAGCGCAATCTGCACATGCCCTTTTGGCATCTGCCTGACTGACAAGATACAGGGGTGGCAGATTAAGTAGGACCTCAATAGCAGCAGTAGCCATAGACCTCATGGAGCCTATAATTCTCAGGCAGGCGCGCCAGTTGTTGTGCGTGGAGCTGAGCGCCGTGATGAATGAGTCAGTCAACATATACTAGAGAACCGGCAAGAGCACGCCACCCTGCGAGCAGCCTCTTCACCAGCACACTGAGAGAGGCTTGGCCGCCCATCTCTACAGTTAAGTATCGTCGTTTTAACATTTAGTCGATCCTTCGCAGTATAGTGCGATCAACACCATGTCGACGAGCTGCCTCACATAGCAAATCGGGGGTGGCCCTGTTTATCAGCCTTAATGAATTGCTTCGATTGCTCTTTCGTCTTTGTTGTAGTCTCGTCCATAGTCACAGGTCAGTGGACAAAGTCCCACGGATTGCGTTTAAACACTGCTGGGAAATATTCTTTCGAGTAAGTCGTAGTCGACTGTCAACAAACGCGGCACACATCATACAGACTTCTTGTTTCATGACCAAAAAAAATGTGTATAGGATTTAATTCACACGTTCAATTGAGATGTTTACTACAGCATCCGTAATCTCGACCACTCGGATGTTATCTATCATGATGTCCTGGCCTTTTTTCAATGAGTTCCTACATATTTGGTGACTTCAATTTGAACTCAGTTTTAACTCATTTATCCAATTATAAACAGTCTGTAATAAATGCAGAAAATCCTACTCGGTTTTGGTATCGCCCATCTTAGAAGAAGTCAGAACCCTTCAAAACAAAATGGCGGCTTGGAAATTCAATTTCCTGGAGCTGGATTCAGCAACTGTGAAAAAATTTTCAGTGTACACGAATTGAAAAACTGTGTACACTTAAGTCCTGAATGAAAATGTGGCTGTGCTGAATAGTTTTCAAAGGATCTATTAGTAAAAAAACAGTTCTTTTGAAAGAGTTGAGTTTAGTTGAAAGAAATAAGGCGACTACGCCTTAGAGAAAGGTAAAGATAAATTACAAAATTTTGAACATTCTAGACAGTATTTGATTATAAAGCAATTAAGTTAAGGGAATTGTTACTTAGGAACGATTTGTTGAATTGTAGCGGTTTCTAATACATCTGTAAGTAAAATTTTTGGACAAAATCAAACTATTTAATTGGTCTGTTAAATCTTATATGAACTCCGGCAATCTATTCGAATATGGAATAAAAAATTAATAACTAAAAAAAAAACACAAAAAAAAATTAAAAAACAGACAAAATTTGCATAAAATCATCAAAATGCTATGAACATATTTTTGTAAATTTTTACTGCTATTTCTATTTAAAAGAAAAAGAAAACAAAGAAAATTCACTTGCAGTTATTAAATTGAACATTAAATTTTCACTAAATTTACTAAAAATTTCTTTTCTGCTCCTCACTTGAATTTTTCGCTTAATCGCAGTTTTTATCTACAAATTTTGAAATAAAAATGATTTTTTAAATACCAGTTGACAAAACTCACTGGTCAATGGAGTTAATACCTCTTCAAAGTTCACGAACAAAATGGCTGTGTGAAAATATCGGTTACCGTGTTCACAATTTTAACAGAGAAAACTCATTTACACTCTTGTTATGGGCTCAACTTCACCAGCATCTTACAGTTGATGACTGGAAAAAGGTTAAATAATTTTTTATTATTACATTTTATTTCCCTTAAAAATTTTAGAAAGAAGCAACATTTTCCAAACTCATTGGTAATATTCAGTGATGAATGGAGGCAGTGACGGAACCTTCTAAATTTTTGGAGAAAGATACAAAGACGACTGCATACTACAAACTATCAATCATCCACAGGCGATAATGATTTGGAGCTGCATTAGCTGAAATGGTTCTGGTCCCATATATGTACATATTTTGTTGAAGGAATGATGTGCCAGGAATAATATAAATTCCATATATTTCATATATTAATTCCCTTCACTATACTAAATATTATTACACTTTATGCAAGATGGAGCTCTCTGTCATACAGCAAAATCTATTGCAAACTTCGTCATAAACGAAAACCTTAATATCCTTCCTTGGCCCGGCAATTCTCCTGACTGAAACCGATTAAAAAATTGCTGGGCTTACCTCAAATCAAAAGTTAATAGTGTTGCTAACCCCACAGAAGGTGTCCTTAAAAAAAAAATATACCTATAGAAAGCATTTGGAATAATTGTGAAGATTTGAGAAAAATGGTAAGTACTTGTATTTGTAGATTAAATCAAAGGGAAATGCAACAAATTATTAGACAAACCAAACAATAATATCTGTAGAAAGGAATAAATTAATAAGAAAAATTATTAATTTCCCAAAAAAAACAATGTATTTTATAAAAAAAATTGTCTTAAGGCACTTTCACATCAAAAACAAAAACCGAAAAAATCAATTTATTCCACTTTAAAACAAGATTTTTGCTCTAATAAAATCACAAAAGTTCTCTAGATCTTCCCATCATTTTATTATTTAACTTATTGAAATTAAAAATACTAAGTGAATAACAATTGCCCGAAATTGGAATTTAGAGCTCCTAATGTTTAACAAAATACTGAATTAAATTAGTGGGCTTTGACTTTACTTTCTTTGTGCACCTTGAAAATTTCTCCGGAACCAATTGTATATTTCTAAATATTTTTCACCCTCGAAAGCGTTGATAATATACGTTATCAGAAGGAAGACGTGTTCGTTAAATAATTGTTGACAACAATTTTACTAATTTTTAATATCTTTTGTTATATGGAAAACACAACCGTAAAAATGTATTGAAATAAATTATAATAATTATTATTATAATTTTTTTTTCTTTTAGCTCCAATTTTTTTAATTTTTACATCCAATTCTTTTTTTCTTAATTCTAGCCAGGACTTGCTCTTCTTCAGCCTCGAATATTCTTTGTTGCAATTAGTAATTCTTTTTTATATACAACAATTTTTCTAACTCTATTTTAACTAGCAGAAGGTTGCCGTTGCCTTTTCCTGGGAGCCGTTACATTTGTTGGTTTAACTGCTGCAGGGGCAGGTTTTCCTGAGCTCTCACCTGCTGGTATCTCCTCTAGAAGCCATTCTTCAAGCATTTGCCCCGCCGGCCGCAATGCTCTACAAATATTTTAAAATATAAATAAAATGTGCTATTCATTAGAAATAAAACGTTTGTTATTATTATTTTCATTTTATTTCCAAAGTTATTATTATTATTTTGTATGTAATATGTTACTCAACTATTTATTAACTGTTAATTCCATAATGTTACTATCAATCCTTTTATACTATTTATTGTCTAGCTTCTTTATGGTTATGCATTTATTTTATATTTTTATCTTTTTTACATCCTAGCTCGTAGTATTACTTAATTCATTGTTATGTAATTATTTATTGTGTTTTTGCTTGAAGCTAAATGTATTTGTTTTTTTTTTGTTTTTTTTTCCTTTTCTTTTTTTTTAAGCATTTATACATAGTTTTAGTGCATGCCTTTTTTCTTTATTTTATAATAACTATTTTTTTTTCCTTGGTCTGTGAGATTTGTGAATCGGTAGACGGAATAAATAAATAAATAAATAAATAAATAAAAAAGCAATTAGCAATATTTACATCCGTGGTATTAAACAACCCTTCTACTTCTTCGTTAGCATGGTTAAGAGCTGGGACCATAAGCTGGAGGATTTTTTTTTTTTTTTTTTCAAAATCCGTTAGGGGCTTAATTTTTTTGCGACCATTCACCCCACTTCACACAAAAGCAGCTTTGAGAAGCGCATCTCTTTCCTTAACGTGAATTCTAAAATACAAAAACAAAATGTTTAATTACTAGTATACCGAAGTAAAAAATCTCATTCACTTTTGATCGAGCCAAAACTTTCTCCACTTAGGTCCATCCTTAATAGCTCCCCCTAAACTATTTAGTTTATCTGCTAATTCAGACCATTTTCTAGCCTTTGTATGGGCTCCATCAATCGATTCAAATCTGAAATGGAAATTTTGTAATTTCAAAAATTGAAAATTTAATTAGAATAAAATTATCAAAATGCCATTAGCATATTGTTATAAATTTCTGTAATTTCTCGTTGGCAAATTTTACTTTATTTTCCATAAAATTAACTAGGAATTTCTTTTTGTTCCTCGCTTGTCTTTTTCGCCTTAATTGCAGCCGTTTTATCTAAAAATTTTAAAATAATATTAATAAATAGTATAACAAATAATTTTTAAAATACCACGCGACAAAGCCTCACGGTTTAATGTACTTACCCCTTCAAAATTCACGAACAAAATGCCCGGGAGAAAATATCAGTTAAAGTGTACACAATTTTGACAGAAAAAACTCATTTTCACTTTTGCGGAATCATAACAAGGTTGTGTACACGCCTAAACTCATAGTTGCGGAATCCAGCCCCTGAAGCGTGAATTACAATTACTGCGACTTGATTTTAAGTCGAAGTCGACGCTGAGGTGAAATTTGTAATTAAATTAAAGCTTCAACTGCTTAAACAAACCTTCTGCGATTGATCTGAAGTTGGCCGCAGCCAACACCAACTTTGCACTTTGAACAAAGTTTAGTTTCAGTCGTACTCGCAGTCGAAGTCGAAGTTGCAATTGTATCTTGCCACATGCATTTACCATTTGGGCAAATTCGTAGTTGACTGGTCAGTCGTAATTGTAATTCACGCCTGAAGACGATAGGCAAATCCGACAGTGAACTGTGTCGACTGTGCGAAGAGGAAAACGAAACCTCGATGCACGTCATATGTGAGTGCCCAGCACTTGCAGGTCTAAGGTTGCAAATCACTGGAAGAACAATTATCTCTCCAGATACTGTCTCCAATCTAACTCCAAAAGCAATAATCGAGCTCGTTAAAAGACTCGATTTGGCCTAACCACTTTAGAGGAAGGCACAATAGACCAACTATGGTCGCGGTGTCTGCAAGGTCCTGAAGGCCTAGTCGCCCCTACTCTTAACATTAACATTAACAAAGGTATATACAATATGAAATAAATAAATATAATTAATGATTCATATTTTTACAATCATTATTTATACACTTACACAACGAAATATAAATTAATTTAGATTTTTTGCAATTATAAGCCATCGTTCGACAATCCCATGCGCATTTATAGGGCTGATTCAAAGGCTCTCACAGAGGTCCCTTTGTCATTTGTAGTTGGTACTGGTTACCAGTTCTCTCTTCATTGTAATCTGGAGCTGGGTCCTAAGCCCCGCCAAAAAAGTATTTGTTATCTATACCACCATGAAGGAACAAAGAAGAATCTCGAACTATATTCTAAAGAAAGCGTAACTTTTTGTCTGTATCCTCACACACAATTGACATCGATAATATTTATTAGGGTACGTGCATAACGAGGCGAAGCGAGGCGAGGCTATATCAAGAGTTGAAGAAATAAAATGATTGCACGCTGTACTATGAGAGTGTTTATAACAACGCTGTGTCAGCGTGCGATATGGCGAGACACCTCGAAGTATCTCGCTCGAGAATGAAATCTGTCATTTTTTCTCGAGGTGCAGCGCGCTAATTTTTATAACTGGCATATTCTTATAGGTTTTTTGCTTTGATATAATCGAAGGGTTCTTAACTGATTCTCATATACTAGAAGAATATATGAGGATCAGTATGTAAATCTTCATATACTTATGTGAATGACGAATTCTCCAAATTCTAATCGCTTGTTATTTATCGGGTCACAAGCAAAACTACGGAAAGTAGACTTATGTGAAAAGTGATATATAGTTACACTACTTGACAAACACGCAGAATTTCTTCTTCAGAATCTGATGACATTATTTATATGGTCTTACTTCGCGATTTACCAAGAAACTGAACGCCTTGTTGTGAACACTACATCTCGAGGTGTATCTTTACCTCGTCTCGTTCAAGTGCCTACCCTAACCTCGTTGTGTACGTATTCTTACTCCATTTCTTACTTTAACACTGAACAATGCTTGTATATGCACTCTGACACTTGAAGGAGGGCTAGGGGAGGAAAGGGAAAGGGAGCATCCACTTTTTGTTATTTAGGGTCACAGATATAAGAATCTGAGAATAGCTGGCAGTCCTAACATTTTACATACTCAAGTACTTTTGGCGCCTGGACTATAACTGATGTCCAAAATTCTTAGTATTGTAGTCAAGATAGCTCTGTAGTGTAATTGAAATATAACGAAATAACGTCGTACTCTTAAATTTCAAAGTTTCAATAAAATTAAATATTATGTTGGAATACACTCTCTTCCCCACACAAGCTGCGCAGGTATACAGTGTGTTTTCATCTAGGTGGGCGATAGAACAGGAGGTGATAGTATTCAGTTAGACAAACAAAAAACTGTATGGCAAGGGGGTCCATATCAACCGTTTCGGATTTACAGGGTGATTAAGAAAAGATGTTAGATTTTCACAAAAATTACAAGGTGTACGGTCACTGTCAAGTGCTCATTGTATGCAGAACTTAACGACTCTTCCTTAACTAGCCCCATACTCCGTTCTCAGGAGTTATAGTGGTCTAAATTTAAAATTTCGGATTTTCTTACTTTTCCTGGTGGTTAACATAACTTTTTTTTTAATAAAAACTGTAAACTGTGGACTATCCTCTTTAATTTGACCCATTACACCTCTATTTGCTATCTGTATCCCATAAAGATTTATTAACTCAAAAATAATTTGTTCCTTAGTGACTGCAAACAAGTCATTTAAAATTACGGTATGACCCTAAAAATAGAGAGTACAGGAAGTGTAATAAGCCAAATTTTGCGTAGTCAAATTCTGGTTGTGTAAGTATCTGTTGCCACTCAAGTGAAACCTCAGTACAGCCGTTTAGTAGAATCAATATAGAGAGCGGGGCAACAAGATATATGGTTACCCTAGATGAATGCCCGTATTAAATTTCGTATGGTCACCGATCTATTCAAGTTTGATTTTGAAGTCGTTTTTCGCATATATTTCTAGAACGGTTTGTCGCACATGATTATAACCAATTTTATAGGATTTCGTATTCTGCAGAAGTTTTTAGTACAATGAAAATGTCTTGGACTGATCGTTTTCAAAGAATACGTAAAAAACCTAAATTTTTATATGGCAACACCAAGAAGGAGTTGCCCGATCTATTCCATTTTTAACATTTAATTTGCTAATGTAGTAAAAATATCACATACGAAATTTCAGCTCTCCACGTCGACGCGTTCTCAGGCAGTGTCCAAATATATAGCGGAAAAGAAATTTTTATATGGCAACCCCACGAAGGAGTTGCCCGATTTGTCTCATTTTCGAACTTAATTTTACTTTTTTTTTTAAAGTCCGTGTACAAAATGTCAGCTCTCTATGTATACGCGTTCTCGAGTTATCGTGCGCACAGACGGACATGCAAAAATCAAAATAACTTTTAATATTATGAATGGGTGTCCAATCCATTTTGCTCTACCATCATTATTTCGAGGTATTACAAACGGAAAGACAAACTTAGTATACCCCTATGATTTCATCTAGGGTATAAAAATACTGCAGTTGCTCCCATCGAAAATGCTCTTAGTCGTGCTTTTAGTCGCTGCCACTGCGCCTAGATACTCAGGGAGTTTCTCAGCTGTCAAAACGTAGACAAATCTTCACATAAATAAATATTTCATGGTTTTTGTTATTAATTTCAATTTAATTTAATATAAAAATGTGTGTAAAGTACACAAAATAATATTTTATAACTATACTTGCCTAAAAAATGATTTCCCACGTATATTTTGACCAGATTAAGATTGTTGCAAATTTGGAAACTTTGTTTGACAGCTGAAAATATATTTGTCTCTTCCTTCAATATAATGCTGACCTTGTTCACGATACCCTGAAAAAATTCACGCTCATACATACGAATTTTACAGGTATCAACACTTCCTGTTGTCTTTATATTCTAAGGTATGACCTGAATAGGTTATCAACTGATAACTGTTTAACGGCTACAAGCAAAACCCTCGAAAATACTTCACAAGCCATGAAACAGACTCCCTCCCTACCACATGCGAGGCCCAACGGAGTCCTTACATTCCAAAATATTTGCAGTGTTCTTATGTAAAACTGACAAAAGTTTGATTTGAATAGCTCCTCCTCCTTAAACTACTATTCATACAGAAAAATGGTATTGTGATAATTTTAAGCTTGCTTTCTTATCTTCCGAACCGTAATAAAACTTTCATACCTTTCCTAACAAAATTATTTAAAAAAATTAATCTTAACCAAATGACTACGATTTCTCAAACAAAAATTCTCAGCTGAGTAATCATTGTAATGTCGCTGTACTGTCATCATGGCATGCCGTGGGCTGATGATTTCGAATGTAGCTGCCTACAGATTCGGACTACGGCTGCACATACACACATGCAATTATTACTCAGCTGAGAAGTATTGAGCGTTAAATAGTAAGGTTACTTTGTAATCAAAATTATTTTATTATTTTGTTAAGTATGGTATATAGGAAGTGTAGCCTTTGGGAAGATAAGGAATCAAAACTGTAAATTACTAGAAGACTATTTTCCTGTATGGATAGTAGTTTAGGCTCTGTGGCATACATAAAGCCAATGTTTAGCACTTTTCTATAAGTATCAATATAGAACATTTTAGAAAACGGACTCCGAACGCACACATAGATTTCTGTTTCATGGCTTGGGAAGTATTCTTGAGGGTTTTGCTACAAGCCATGAAGTTCTGCATACAATTCGCTCGTGACGGTGACCGTACACCCTGAACTTTTTAAGATAGTGTTTTGTGAGAACCTAACATATTTTCTTAATCACCCTGTAACTCCAAAACGGTTGATATGGATTCCCCAGCCTTGCCATACAATTTTGTGTTTTCTTATGCGTGTGGGTACTACAACCTCCTGCTCTATGGACAATCTAGGTGGAAACATCCTGTAGACTCCATCAATTTTATTATTTAAATGGATGAAAGAAGATTTCCTACAGCATTTTTGATAATAAATGCTCGGAAGAATTTCAATTATCGAAGGTTCAAATAATCGTGCCTATCCACTGGCTCAAATTTCATAACTAAATTCTATGAATATTCGCAAATTGCGTTAATAAGCACAGTCTGCCACTTAATAAAAACGTAATAAATGTAAACAACTCATATGAAAGATACACAGAAAAATCGTTTTCCATAAAATTTACTGGGGATTCATTCAACAGAGCACAAAATAACAAAAAAAAAAAAAAAGCAAAGCTTAAAATAGCACATTGGCGCTAATTACATTAGTTACTAGAGCTGCTTAACAAGTGATCTGAGCTTAGCATTGAATCTCCAGTTATTACACGTTAAACCAAAATAATGAAAGCAATTGGCGCATTTCTTCTCCTCCACTAATAATAACTCGGGGGCAAGTGCTGCCCTTTAAATTCTAGAAGACAATATAACTGGCTCGGCCTGGATCTCAGCTACTTTTTCTTTGAGTTCTTCTTCCGTCTCCTTTAGCTCTTTCACAGAGTTTGTTTTTGTTGTGCTTGCTGTTACCACCTGAGTTGTAGTTGTTGTTGTTGTTGAAACTGGTGAAATTTCAGAAGTTGTTGATAAAGCTGACAAATTAGTTGAGCCATCGTTTTTGGGGTGGTTCGTTAACGGATTAACATTTGTTGCAGCTAATTGTGATGATTTATGTGACTCAGTTGGACGAGTTGATTCTGTTGAATGCGATACCACAGATGTTGCTTCTAGTCTAGTTGAATGCCGCCTATCATCATCAGGTGTAATTGTTGAACTATGTTGAGTGGCATCTATTTCAGAAAATCTAGTAGTAGTGGTAGTAGTAATAGTAGGAGTCGTGCTAATAGATCTTTTCTGCTTTCCCATTTTAAGAACATCCATTTCGGTTGTTTGTTGTTTATCAAATGTTTCTTCTACCCTCTCAGTTACATTACTTTGTTCATTCTGTTTATGCGCAGTCAAATGAAACGTCGGAATTATATGAAAATTATCCGAATTACCTAGGTACACAGTCACTCTATCAATACTTACATGAGCAGTCATATTCAAATTAGCTGGAACTAATCCAGACGAAGAAACACTTGTGAACAGAGGAATTTGTTGATTTTCATCTTCATCTTTAGTAGCGTTGGTGTTTTTATGAATAGCTTCATCAAGATTATCCGTATTTGTCTGGTTAGTTATTTTGAACACTGAAACAATATCATAGGCAGAATGAATAAGGGAACCCTCCACTTTAGAGATTATATCTGTCAACAAAATGGTTTGCTGTCCTGTTAAGTTCGTAGCGATGTTATCTTTAATCACTGACAAGTCTCTCTTGTTGGTAATTACAACATCATCCTCGGCTAAACTTAACTCATCACTGGCTTCCAGCTGTAATGATGTCAAATTCAAAACGTCATAGGTGTATTCACTGTAATCTGAATAGGTTGGCTTACATATACCAGAGCCTATTAGAAGACTAATTGCCTAGAATGGAAAATTGTAAATTAAAATACAAGTTTACTACAAATCAATTAAAAAACTTACCAACAAAATGAGATTCACCATTATTTTCTGGAAAAAATTTTCAATCCCACCTGACCTTCACGTCTCCGCTGTAGACTGCCAAGTATAAATCGTCAAATTTATACACGAATACTGAGCTTAGAGCTTAGAGATCCAAGGTGCAGCAGGCAGTCTCGAGGTGCAAAAACCAGTCACAGAGAGTACAAAGCAAATGTGATAATTTCGTGACGCTACCAGGCAATTTTCAATTTTTCACTGGTTTCGTAGTTTTCTCAGAATTGTGCCAGTAAACGATGAACAGCTTTTGTCATTTTTTCCCATCCCCAATGGCATGAATCATTTTCCAATTGAATTTTTTTAAATGTGCTAATGAATTTCTCAAAGTGAACTGCATACATTTTTCTACGTTTATAGTTTCAGTAAGTTTAAGTACAAAGTATAAAGTTTATGATTTAATTTTTAATGGAAGGATCCTCAGCTTGGTATGGGGTTTACAGCCGTATTATTATATTATTATATTATTACTGGAGGCGACAATGGGTGCTTGGGCGGACCTCTAATATTTTTTATGAGTGTAGCAATCAATGAGAGGTGAAATTTTTACTCTACGTGCAGCGTCGAAAAACTATAAAAAACTATATATAGTAGCCACTGGTTAGTATACATATTATAGTTTTCAAAAGGTATTTATTTATTAATATCTATTAACTGAACTCTATAAACTTCATTATATTACTACCAACGTACGAAGATTCTAAAAAAGTACTTTAAAAAGTACTTCAAAAAGTACTCAGTCCTTTTTATAGACTTAGTACGTAGTTACAAGTACTTTTCATACATACGGTACTTGTACTTACGCTGAAGTAGTAGGACTCCGATACTTACTTAAGTACTTTTATTTTGGTACTTGCCCAGCTCTGGCAGGAACGAGAAACCCCAATGGCCCGTATACGACTAGATGCGATGGTTTCAGAGCTTCATTTTGTGCGTCGCTTCTATGTGGGTTTTCCTGAAAGGGAATCGTGTACTGAGGGAAGTGCCTTATCGAGCCCTTCCAGATCCGCTCTGAAAACATTTCACTGACGGCTCTCTCATTAATAAAGGAGCCAGTGCTGATGTTAACTTTCTTGGACCTGACATTGGGTTGGAGTACTCACTTGGAAGGCACAGCACTGCCTTCTAGGCTGAAATTTTCGCCATCGCAATGGCAGCGAGGACAGCTTTTGATAAGGAGATCAGCGGAAAGGATATTGATATCCTCTCGTATAGTCAGGCAGCCTTGATAGCTCGTAATGAATGAATCTAAGTTACTGGGTGACTGCAGGTCGTCTGTCGATAAGTTGAGTATCCACAACAAGTTGCCACTTCAGTGGGTTCCTGGGTATATAGCGATCATGGGGAATGAAAGCGCTGACCTTCTAGCGAGGTATGGCTCTAGTTCTCCCTTCCTTGGACCGGAAGCCGCTATAGGCATTATCACCTCAGTTATCAGGTCTTTCATCAAAGCGAATGTTCTTCTGAAGCATAAGCAGAGAGAAATGGACAAACCTGAATACTTGCAGGTGTACAAAACACATTTTCTTAATGTGCCTAATAGGAATTTCTCTGACTTTCACTTGGGGCTTGGAAGGAAACAATGCAGAACTGTGGTTGGCATCATCACCAGACACAGCTCGCTACACTCTGAGCTAACAAGGATGGAAGTTGTTGCTTGCCCTGAGTATCTGTCCTGCCCACTGACATATATAACATGGACTGCCTGATTTTCTATTTCATATGGGTCAACTTTTGTTGGCAGGGTGTGACAATTATCTTAATTTCAAGTTTTACTTTCGCTTTAATATTCATATTAAAAGTTCAGCAAATTACAGATGCATTCGAAATTATATCTATTCTTGGAAATCTATCTCCTATAACTTCAAGAATTCCTTAAACTGGATTTTTAAGGAAATAAAATTAAGCAATTTTTGTCTGCCTATCCCTAAAAGTAGCTATGGGGAACAGAGAAAGGATCACAAATACTGTATAGCCATCTATTTCTATTCTATATATTCATTTGGAAAACCACTGAACTGAAACTGGACTATGGTGGATTTTGTATAGAACTTATTATTTATAGTTCACCGAAAAAAAGTAGTTAAACCAAAAAGAGACAACTATAGAAAAGTGATCCCATAATAATGTCAAATAATGTAAGCAATTTTTGTAGCGTCAGCAGTCCATTGTATATATGTCAGTGGTCCTGCCTAGAAGGAGCACACTTTTTGTGTGCTTGTCCGGAATAGGCTGGATACGTTTTGGTCTGCCCTCCTATTTGTGGATGAGATGAAAAAAAATGTTTGTGAGCACATATTTCAAGTGGGAGGGCAATTAAATATCTGTTGTCTGTGGATCCAAACTGTAATAATCACATACATTTTTTGGACGAAATGTTCGAAAAAAGAGTTGGCTTAAACAAGAATATATTATGGACATATCAGATTATAATAGCTAATTATTATATCGTTAACTACTTTCGAATACATAAACAGATGTGTCCAAATCCAAAAGAACTCTTTTCTATAATAAAAATTCTTACCCTCACAGATGTTTTTTTTTTTTAGAATTACAATTTTAATATCTTTTGAAAATTTTCATTTGCAATCTAAAAATGCAATCATGTAGGTAATCATAATTACGATTACACTTTACCCAAGATTACTTGGTGTAATCGTGATTAATGATTTATGGGTAGTCATCATTGATGTAATCATGATTGAGGTGTAATCATGATTGATGTTATTAAATATGATTGATTTAATCAATGATTATTAATCTGATTACAAAAGTCGTTGATTATGTCCAACATTGCTTTATGCTGATCATGCAACCTTATTTAGTCTGGAAACCTACTCAAACCAAGACTACTCAGTCTACCATATATCTATAGCTTACTCTGTTGAAGCGACAGTTACACAGGGCGCTAAATGCGATACATAGTTCGAAGGCGTATAAAACCATTGTATTTAGCGCTAAAATTGGAAAAAAAAATAAAAAAATATAAAAAAGTTGAGATTTTAACGTGTAATTTGACAGGATGGTAAATTACATATCTAAGATTGATAGAAAAATAATCTTGTTGTGATTTTTTGAAAAAATAAACAAACATTCCTTCATTCCTTCCGTACTTGTTAAATTAGACCAACAAACATAGTATTTGGACGGATCGAATCATGCACATCAACCCATGTTCGGCCCTTAGACTTTATAAGTAAGAGTGAAATCGACAATAATTGTTTTCAATAAACTTTTTAGTTTTAAGCGAAGTTACTTCTTTTTCTCTACGTTGCAAATGTGTGCTGTTCTCTAATAACACAGTGTGATCGACTTACATTAAAGGCATTCTGATTGGTTTCACCCAACTAAAGGAATTCTAATTGGTTTCACTGAAAGATTTTTGATGCATTATAATGGCCTAAACTGTCTAATAGCTTCTCATTTTCCTAACATTTGGAAAGTGGCGAAGGTACTTCCAATACCCAAGAAAGCTTCTTCAATTGATTTGGCAGACTATCGACCAATTAGCATTCTAAGCTTCCTTGGAAAAGTCTTAGAAAAAATTATGAAAGCTCAGATTATGAAACATATAGATTGTAATAAGCTCTTGATGAAAACTCAGTCTGGTTTTCGTGAAAAACACAGTTGCGAAACTGCTCTGCTCAAGGTTTTATCTGATTTGCGATTGGTTTTGGATAAGGGTGATATTGGTGTGTTGGTGCTTTTGGATTTCTCTAAAGCATATGACAGTGTTGTGCATGCTAAGCTCCTCCGTAAACTTTTTTCGAATTTTTATTTTTCGCCGTCTGCTGTCAGATTTATATCGCATTTCCTCTCGAACAGGTCTCAACAGGTGATTGTTGATGAGACTGCATCCTCGCTCTTGCCAATGTCCTGTGGAGTTCCGCAAGGATCAATTTTAGGACCTCTCCTGTTTAGCCTCTTTATAAATGACCTTAATGATATAGTCCATGACGTTAATCTACATCTCTATGCGGACGACGTACAGCTGTACCTAAGCAGGCCTCCTGGCCTTATTGAGGACTGTATTAGCAGAATAAACGATGACCTATCTGAAATTTGCAGATGGTCTAGAGACAATCAGCTGCTCCTGAATGATAGTAAATCACATTGCATCGCTTTTTATAGCTCGGACCTGGATAGTGATAGTCTTCCTCCTATTACCCTTAATAATGTGAGGCTACCTTTTGTTGATAGTGTGTCAAATCTGGGAGTGAAATTCAACAACCGGTTGAAATGCTGTGATCACATTAAGACCACAGTTGGTAAAGTATATGGTGGTTTAAGAAGACTGTGGCTATCTGCCAATATACTGCCTGTGAACCTCAGACTGAGACTGGTTAGGGTGCTGCTTATGCCCCACTTTACCCATGGAAGCCTAATCTTTCCTAAGCTAGACTCAGTTTGCAAACGAAAACTTGAAGTTGCCTTCAATGATTGTGTACGCTTTGTCTTCGGTCTACGTAGGTCGACACATATCACGCCCTACAGATCATCGATTGTTGGCTGTTCCTTGGACACACATCTCAAGCGAAGGGCCCTCGTGTTTCTGTATAACCTAATTCATGGGGGTGTGCCTGAGTATCTTTCTAGCGGTATTCAATTCTTGCAATCTCAGAGAGGATGTATCATGCAAATTCCACGCTTCTATTCATCAACCTTTGAAGGATCTTACTTTGTCCAGGTTGTTCGCCTATGGAACTCATTGCCTACTAAAATACGTCGCGTAACCTCTCTCAACGAATTTAAAAAGCTCATTAGTAGTTTGCCACTTTGATGACCGTAATTTTAATGCCTTATCCAGTAGTGATAAATTCCTATTTGTTGTTTAATCTCTCTTTTTCTGTGTTTTCAAATTTTTAAGTTGTAAACTATATTTTACTATATATTTACTTGGTACCTTTTCCATTTACTTGTATTAAACTCTTGTTCTTGTCTCTTTTCTTTTCTTAAACTATAATCTTTAATATGTAACCTCTCTCTTTTTAAATAAGTTAGTAGTAGTACTTAGATTACTGTTAAGTTTTCATTATTATTTTTTCTCTCCCGAATTCATATTAAATTGTACTTAAATATAAGACCATAATCTTGTGTACAATTTTCGAAATATATGCATATGATATGATATGATAAACTGTTCTAAGCACTTATGATCAATTAAACGAATACTTCGTACATCGTATATGTACGACCAGCAGCCGCACTTAGACTATTTATGGTCCATTGTGATACCACCTTATTTGGAACCATACCCGGAGGAGAAGATACCTCAGATTTATGGGGGTGCGCTGAAACCAGCCGCAAGAGTTGATGAGCCTTACCAGGTCCCCCAACTCTTTGTCTGATAATTTTCTCTACTAAGTGTATTCCTCCTACGCTTAGCAAGGTTAGGACATCCGTACAGCAGGTGCTGAACACTCTCTCTCAACCTCTTCTTCCTTCATACAGGTTCTGCAGAAGTCATTGTATGGAGCTTGCATGCTTTCTGCATGTTTTCTAAAGGGGCAGTGTCCCGTGGTAACTACAAAGAGATTACGTACATAATTCCGGTTTCTCCTCAGCAAAGATTCAATCTTTCCAGGATAAATTTCAGACCACAACTGCCTTGAAATCGCGCATATATTCAGTTCTTCCCATCTGCAATTTGCCAGCTTACAGACCTGTACATCTATAGAATCCACTTCACGGATTTTATGGGGTCGACCTATGGATTCCTCTGCTAGACATATATATATTCATAGCAGAAGCCTTTCTGGCCAGAGTATCAGCTACCTCGTTTCTTCCAGATATGTCACTGTGACCAGGCACTCAGCAGAGAATAACTCTGTGGGTGGTTAGTAACCAGTTTCTAGAGCAGCTCACAGCGACACCGTTGCACTAGGCGTGATTTAATGGTGTGCTCGAGTCCAGATTTGATTGTAGATAGGCTGTCAGTAAAAATTCTGATAACTCGATCCATAGGTACTGCAACCTGCAGCCTTTCTGCTTTTCAAATAGTCAAAACCTCCATTTGGAATACACTACAGTAGTCCGGTAGGCAGTATGATTCCCCATCTATTCCGGAATCGTCCGTAAAGACACATATAAAGTGTTTTCCAATAAGAGGTGTTATTTTAATTAGCCCGCTATTTCGGTAGATGTCACTTTTGGAGCTGTCATTTTTTGACATTTGACAAGTAGAAACTACGCCATTAATAAAAATGGAACGATACACGATTCAACAAAGCATTGAAATTATTAAAATTCACTATAAAAATGGTGAAAATGTGGCAGAGACGGTTCGTAAAACTCGAACATTTTTGGGTCGTCGTGAAGCACCTTGTCGGACCGCAATACAGAAATTGGTAGAAAAATTCGTGCTGTCGGGACAAGTTAGTGATGTGAAGAATAAAACCCGTGCAGGTCGCTCAAGAACAGCCGAGAATATTGCTGCTGTAGCCGAAAGAGTTGAAGAAAACCCAGGTTTGTCCATTCCTCGTCGTTCTTTGGAACTAGGCATTCCACAAACGTCATTACAACGTATTTTGCATAAAGATTTGGGTCTTAAGGCTTATAAAGTTCAGTTAACACAAGAACTCAAGCCGGCCGATCATCAACAACGTCGAGTCTTTGCTGATTGGTTCCTTGAAATGCATGAAAATTATCCGGAATTCCATCGAAAACTCATCTTGAGTGATGAGGCCCATTTCCACCTCGATGGCTTCGTCAACAAGCAAAATTGTCGCATCTGGGGCTCGGAAAACCAAAGAGTTATTGTTGAAAAGCCTCTCTATCCTCAACGTGTGACTGTTTGGTGCGGTTTATGGTCCCGCGCGGGGTCATTGGACCTTACTTTTTCGAAAATGAGGCTGGAGCAACAGTTACGGTGAATGGATTGCGCTATCGACAGATGATGGAATTCGTGAGGCTATCGAGGACATAGGGCAGCCACTTTGCGATTTGGTTATGGCAAATTTCATGAAAAGGATATGGTCCTGTAGGCGTGGTCGTGGTGGTCATTTGGCTGATGTTATTTTCCATTATTAACGGCATACCTTCCTCTTTATAATGAAATAAAGATCCGATTTATCACGCACTTATCATCCCACTCCTCTCTTCAACGAATGCTAGTTGAGATTGAGAATGCTTTCTCAAAGTCTAGTTTTGGGACAATGTAATCCGTATAGGTCTTCCCGTATACAGTCTCCAGGACAGATCTTTAGTAATCTATTGTGACCAAGGTTTGCTGCTATCCAACAGCTTGACTCTGTAAGGCTTAGTGCGTGCACTTTTTGCAGCTATATGCTTCCCGTGGATGTCAATGGCAGAAGCCGGAGCATAATCGCCATTGCTGCCATTTATGTTGTTCGGAGAGCACCTGTAATACCTGTATTTTAGTAAGACTCTTCAGGTGTGTTGCTTTCTGTAGAGCATTCCACTACACCAAGATGCCATATGTGAGGATAGGTCTTATAATAGAGGTGTCTCTCTCATCAAATGTATGTATAGATATCTTTTGGAATTTTATTTCCTTTTTATTTATTTATTTATATGTCTACCGATAAGATTATCTTACAGACTAGCATATTTAATTTACAAAGTTCAAAATTATTAATGAGCATATTTTATAAGCAAAACAATAATTTCTAAATAAAATTTACTTGATGATAATAATTCAAAAATTAAACTAAGCGACTAGCATTCTCATAAAGAGTTGATTTAAATATTTTCCTAGGCATTGTAAAATCAATAAATGCAGAAAAAGAATTAAAGAGTAAAATACAATTTGAAATAGGTTCATGCTTGCCATAGTTTGTTCTATGTTGTGGAGCATACAACAAATTTCGTGAGCGAATTGGTCTCTCCGGTAAAAGCAGATTAAAGACAAAAGTTCAGAAGAATTAATTTTATAAGATAAAATATCTCTTACAAAAGTAGCACAGTTCACTTCGCGTAGTTGACTGAAGAGTTGATAAACCCAAAAGCAAGCATCTTACACGGTAACGTGGCATATTGTCACGCAAAACGAGTAAACGACTTTTGTACAGATTCGATACAATTAATGTGAACATCATAAAAGGGGCACCAATTGACAGACGTGTATTCAAGAACAGATCTTACAAGCGAATAATACAGAACTTTAAGGGTGAATATATCGTTAAAATCTTTGGAATTACGCTTTAAGAAACCTAGATTGCGGAATGCTTTAGAAACAATAAGTTCAACATGCGAAGCGAAAGGTAGTTTTGGATCAAATATTACTCCTAGGTCTTTGATCTCTGAAACTCTAGGAATGAGAATATCATTGATCGTGTAATTAAAGCTAAATATGTCGAATTTTCTAGTGAAACTCATAATTTTGCATTTGGAAACATTTACATCTAATTTGTTCATGCCCAAGTAACAATTTTCCCAATTTTTGGTGACTGAAGGTGATGAGTAGTTTTATAAGGGGTATATAATGGTTACTCGGTTATGTAAAAATTTCAGTGGTTATATAAGAGTTTTATAATATTACCAATAGGTGACGTAGTTATATTAGAGTTTTTTAAGATTACTAATGGTTATCGTGGAAGTAGGTTACTAAAGGTTTTATAACTTGGTGATGGAAATGTTACAATCACCGGTCTATATAACTTAGACTAACCATTACTAGAAGGTATGTATATAAAAAAGTTTTGTAATTGTTTTGATCACCACGTTATATAACTTATTGGTAATAAGGGTTTATTGCGGTATCCGTGGCTACCCTTATATAACTCGACAACTTTCAGTAATTTCGGTGACTTTAATAAAAATTGGGAACTTTCGGTAATACATATACCCACTATAAAATATCGTAAAATTTTTTGGTGGCCCTTTAGTAACTAGGGTGATTGTTATAAAAACAAATTACTTTTAGTGTCGAATGGAGCCATTATAAAACTGTTTTCATTTATTAGTAACGAAGATGACAGTTATAAAAATCGGAAACTTTTAGCAACGTGAATTTTATGTATCGGTGCGGTGCTTGTTTTGTGTAAGCTTTATTTATAATCAATAAATATGGATTTATCAAGAAACTGGAGAAAAGTAAAACATAGTAGTACATTCTACTTTCTATACGATATTTTTTTTTTTGTAATTAATATTATTCACTCACTACACTACACGGCGCGTCCAACAAGACTTATTTTAAGAATAACTTGACACATCCTTCGGTATTACTTTAAGATATAATAACGTTACCAAGGTAACACAATATAACCAAAGGGTATATAAGAACAGTAGACTGATTTTCGTTACTATAAGATATATAATATTACCAAAGGTAACACAATATAACCTAAGGGTATATTAGATCACGAACGTCTGTTTTGTGTCACTATAAGATATAAAACATTACCACAGGTTACATATTATGACTAAAGGGTATACATATAAGGATCATTTTCGAGGTATGGTAGTTTCTTCAGTTTATATAATATTTCTAGAAGTTTTATAAGGGTCATTCAGTTTATATAATAGAGACAGAGTTTATATAAAACTACTTGAAGTTTTATAATGGTAATTAGTTCATTTAAGTACAAGCCGCCATTTTTTTCATCTATGCATTGCAGATAAAAAAGAAAATGTGGGATTAGTCAATTTTTAATATTGCAGATATATGGCTTCCGTTTTATTTTTATATGAAGAAAATACATCTTTTTAGTTATATAACATTTCTAAATTATGTTATGTTATTTTTACGAATTAATATCACTTAAGTGAAAATTTTTAATTTTGTCATATTTAATTAAAATTATTAAAAGTTGCTTATTTTTGGAGGGGTCTGTATTTTTTAGAAGTATCTATGATGATATTCACAGTAAAATTTCAATTGCAGCTGGATTTCACCACATATATGCCGAAAAATTGTACTTCTGAAATGTAAAAATATTAAACCCTTCCAAAAAATGCAATACAAAAAAAAATCGAAATTCTATGTCAAGATAGGTTTCGTAATTATTTGCATATTATTGTTTTATAAAGGTAACGAAAAATAATTTCCCTAACATTTCAATCACTGAAAGAAATCAGCCTGAGAATTCCAAGCGTTGTGGAAACGTTACCATCACCATTATAAACAAAGTTTATAAAGGTAACCGAAACATTACTGCAACCACTGCTATGACCAAAATAAATTAATCGAGAGCACCTTGGGTTATATAAGGGTTTTATAAGAAGTTATATTAAGGTAACCAGAATAATTTGGTTACTCATTTTATAAAACTTTTAGTTATATAACGTTACCTAAATCAAGTCACGGTAACCTTTATATAATCCTCCATTTAAGCTCTATAAGGGGTTTATAGTGGTTACAAAGAGGTTTCGAGTACTAGTCTATATAACTCAAGTTATATAATTTGGTAATGGAAACCTCACCGTTACTACTATATAAAAAAAATTGTTTCTTGGGTGGAGCACCATGTAAATAAGCGATTAAGATCAGCTTGAAGTGAGAAGCAATCGTTCAAGGAATCGATTTTTGTATAAAGTTTAAGATCATCAGCAAATATTAAATAATTCGCGAAGCAAAAATTCCTAACTATGTCATTAATGAAGAGCAAAAAAAGTAAGGGTAGGACTGCCTTGAGGAACATCAGAAGTAACGGAGATGACTCTAGAAATAAGATTGCCAATTTTCACATATTGCTTACGGTTGCTTAAATAAGATTCATTTCATTTCAAGATAGATGAATGAAAGCCAATACATTGCAATTTAAAAACTAGAAGCTGAATATTAACCCTATCGAATGCCTTAGCAAAATCAGTATAGACCACATCTACCTGGGCACCTTCTTCAATAGAACTAATCGCAAAATTGGAAAATATTGCTAAATTTGTGGAACAGGACTTACCAGCGCAAAAAACATGCTGCTGGGAGACTATTAACTCCATTACAATAAAGCTAATTTTAGTATTCACTATAGAATCTCATAATTTCGGAACATTATTCATCACAGACACTCCACGATAATTCTTTATATCATGTTTTAACCCGGATTTAAAAATTGGTGTAATAAAAGAAATTTTCCAATCATCCAAAAAAAAACTCCTAACCGAAGGGATAGATTAAAAATTTCAGTTAAAGGAGATGATAGCGATGTTGCGCAGTGTTTTAAAAACGAAGGACATATGTAGTTAGTATCTTGTTTAGTACTTAAATTAAGATTACATAATGCCTGATAGACATCATCATATTGAACCGATAAGAAGCCGATGTCCACCGGAGAGGTATCTGGCATTTGACAACCATAGACGGTCTGAAAATACTCGGCAAATAGATCACATCCAGTTTGTAAATCGTGGAATTTAATACCATTATACTCTAAAACCTTAGGGAAACCTGAGGATTGACGCATATTATTAATATAAGACCAAAAAGCATTACTGTTGTGTTTTATGCTAGATTCAACTGACCACACGTATTGTCTGTACAAGAATCTATGTAAGAATTCATATTCTTTCCTCAATCGCTTAAAAGAATGCATCTATTCCTTTTCAGCAGGTAATCTCATTCTCTTGTGAGAAAACTGAGAAAACCTTTTCGTAGGTTCTTGTTACAGTCGTTGTTCGTTATCATTGTTTTTTCACCAAAAAATGGAAGACCTGGTAATAGGAAATAGCCCAAAACAGAACACATCGACACCGAATCTCTAATCCTAAGTCGTTGGAGATAGTCAGGAAATTGGATTGACTATGATGCGAATAATAATAACGGGCCTGCTGAGATAGGCCCGTGACTAAGGCCCCATATGGAGCTCCAAAACAAAATGAAACAAATACGTAAATGTCTCAATTGCAACACAAACAAAAACAACAATAATATATGAAGAGACTTGGTTTAGTGTGTGCAATATCTTGTTTTCTTCATACCGTGGTGCCTCAACTGCAAGAGTAGAAAGACTTAAAGACTTAAGTATGTATTAGTTTCTAAGACATCATTCATTGATCTGTCTACCTAACGTATACTAAATCCAAATAATATATTGCGCTTTAAATTCGTAACTACCTATAAATACAATTCAAATATTTTCCCTTGGACCTACGTCATTTTCACCTTAATCGTGCGAGATATAGCAATTAGAGATATCGCCCGAAATCAATTATCATCTGAAAGTATAAAAGAAGATGAAAGTGCCGAAAGTAAGCACTTTGCAGTTCGATTACCAGTGAACATTACACGGCGAACATTACTGAAAAGTCTGTGGAAAATTTCATTTGTGGATCTTTACGCGATTTAGTCTAGTAAAAATTATTTTTTGAAAATAAAAAACTAATCGCGATCCGAGAATGAAGAGTTTCCTCTTAATCGCACCATTAGTGTTTGGTTTTTTGGTTTTTGTGACATTATGCAATGCATTACCAATTCTGGAGGACATGATTAGCTTAGGTGAAGAAGGAACAAATCAAACAGAATCACAACAGAATAATGATTCGCTCAAAAATTTGTGAGTTTTAATTTGTTTTTTTTTTGTGTATTCCATAATTCATAATTGTCGCCATTTGTACAGGTACGTTATAAAGGCAGTCGTGTATGAAATTGGAATCTTAACAGATGCCTCTGACGAAGATAATATAACCAGTTCTGAAACGTAAGATATCTATCGTGACTAATTGTTTAAATGAATTATATAATTAACTAGTTTTTTTTTTCTTCACCAGACAAGAACGTGTAGATTTGACTTTCTTTGATGCACACTCTAATGACAGTCATATTAATTTCGGACGAATTCCCTTACCAGTGCAAACTAATATTAGCGGTCAAGTGTTAACAGCACTAGCACCAGTCAACATTGGAGCATTTTCAAATCCTTCTGAACTTCTAGAATCATTACCTTTAACAGGGACAATAGTGAACATTACTCACAGTGATACAGCTCTCTTTCAAATAAGGACATCAAATCTCACCGGAAATGAAGAACCACATCTTCTAACATCAGATGATATCGCTATGATACCAGACGTAGCAGATATTATTCCAGAAATCAGTGAAAACCTACAGGATGCTATTGGAGTACTGTGAGGGATAGGAACTATATTGTGTATACTATGAGGAGCTATAGGACAATGTATTATTATAAAGACTGTAAAGGTTTGGATAGGACAAGACTAATGCAAACAAAATTGCTTTTGTTGTAATTTAAGTCATGTATTTTATTTCTATAGTTTGTACCGTTGTTTTTTTTTACCTCAGTGTAATTTGTGCTGCTTTTTTTTTTTTTTTTAATAAATTTTGCTTATTTAACATACTGTACTTAATTTGTATACTATAAGTATATCAATGAGAAGAAATGAAATCGTTCTCCCATAATATTCGTCAAAGTTTATTTTTAGGACTATATTTATTTTCTCTTCACTTCTTTTGAGAGAAATCCTCGGTCACATATGATAATAAATTCAACCAGTTATGAAAAGCTGAAGAAACTGGCTAATGATTATTTTAATTATATCAACCTGTGACCTGATTTCGTATGAGCCCTTATAAAGGGTTTTTCTATTCAAAGAAAAATGCCATTTTTTGAGATAAATGATCTTATCTTTAAAGGAAGAAGTCGCAAGGTGTTAAGTCACAAGATCTCGGTGGCAATTGTGATCACCTCTTCGAGAGATAACACGGTCCGGAAACTTTTCCCGTAAAAGATCAATGGTTTCGTTGCTTGTATGGCACGTAGCGCCGTCTTGTTGAAAGTAAACGTTGTCCAGATCAATACCATCCAAGTCCGGCCATAAAAAATCATTAATCATCTGTCGATATCGCAATCCATTCACCGTAACTGTTGCTCCAGCCTCATTTTCGAAAAAGTAAGGTCCAATGGCCCCGCGGGACCATAAACCGCACCAAACAGTCACACGTTGAGGATAGAGAGGCTTTTCAACAATAACTCTTGGGTTTTCCGAGCCCCAGATGCGACAATTTTGCTTGTTGACGAAGCCATCGAGGTGGAAATGGGCCTCATCACTCAAGATGAGTTTTCGATGGAATTCCGGATCATTTTCATGCATTTCAAGGACCCAATCAGCAAAGACTCGACGTTGTTGATGATCGGCCGGCTTGAGTTCTTGTGTTAACTGAACTTTATAAGCCTTAAGACCCAAATATTTATGCAAAATACGGTGTAATGACGTTTGTGGAATGCCTAATTCCAAAAAACGACGAGGAATGGACAAACCTGGGTTTTCTTCAACTCTTTCGGCTACAGCAGCAATATTCTCGGCTGTTCTTGAGCGACCTGCACGGGTTTTATTCTTCACATCACTAACTTGTCCCGACAGCACGAATTTTTCTACCAATTTCTGTATTGCGGTCCGACAAGGTGCTTCACGACGACCCAAAAATGTTCGTGTTTTACGAACCGTCTCTGCCACATTTTCACCATTTTTATAGTGAATTTTAATAATTTCAATGCGTTGTTGAATCGTGTATCGTTCCATTTTTATTAATGGCGTAGTTTTTGTCAAAAAATGATAGCTCCAAAAGTGACATCTACCGAAATAACGGGCTAATTAAAATAACATCTCTTATTGGAAAACCCTTCATATCAGGGATTTGAGCTCAAATCAAAGGTTTAGCTTAGCTGGGTTGTCAGACAGACTATTGAACTTTTCCCCCTCCGAATAAAAATTTTCCCCAAAACTTTATTATGAAACTAATTCATTGTATTATTGAATTAAAATTTTTTTTTTAGATACTTATTTAAATATATTTTGCATGTGGATCCATACATTCCATATCCATACATACATATATTCTTATAGGTTTTTTTAATTATAAATTCCTGTAAATAATCAAAAGTACATATTGCGATATTCTTCACTTCAGCATAGACCAAAATGCTTGGAGCACGTCATAATCTTCTTTAAAATTACTTTTGTAGAGCTCTTCAGAGTTGAATTTTTGTAATAAATGCGTGATGGGTTTAAAATGTACAACCAAGAGATGTAATTTAAAATCGTAACCCCAGTATTTGATCTGCAGTTTAAATATAGCTGTCTATTTCTCAACTTATTTTTTATACAATTGAGTTATAGAGAAAGACTTAATAAATACCTCAATAAACTTGGAGCTAGCTTAGATATGTTACCAAATTGCAATCTATACCAGCAGCATTTTTTTTTTTATTGAGAAATCAGACAAAATTGTTCAGCTGTATTGATGAGTTCTTACCATTGGTGAAGATGAATCAAGTTCCATTTATTAATTGTGGAATCAATACTTCCTACGCTAACAGCATTTTAAAATATTACCGTAATATCTAATATATCCGCCATCATTTGGCAAACAGCTGTAACCGGAGAAAACATACAAAATTTTTCCAGCCATAGTATATTTTCGGGAACTCTACATCAAAATGTTCGTATAAAATTACTAACAATGCAGATCATCTTTCTTTGATTACTTTTAGTAACTAAGATTTATATTTTTTGATACTTGAAATACCCCATGTTTTCGCAATTTAAAAAAAATTCCCCATGACTTTTCGCAATATTATTCTTTCCCCAAAATTTTCCTCGGGAAGAAATTATTCCCCAATGTGGCATCCCTGTAGTTTGTATACAGATTAGCAAGATATGACCTTCCCAAAAGTAATTGGCCCCATTTTCTTTGCTTGATTCATCACATGGTGGACATTTTAAAAAGTAAGCACAGTACAGAAAATATACAAGGTATTCTCATTACGAACCATGTTCCACCATTAGTGACGAAATATCGTGAAAATGTATAGAAAAGCACGGTACAGAAAACACAGAGAGTATTGTGTCCTATCTCTGCCTTCCCTATAGAAATGTATATTCATTAGTCACGAAATAACGTCACAACTCATGTGTCAAAATTTAATGAGAATACCTTGTATTCTCTGTACTGTGTTGAAATGTCCGAAATGTCTACCATTATAATAGGTCTGTTCACGTACTTCTCGAGTGTTTTCGTTCTTGGGCTTTTTTGTGTGAAAATGAAGGGAAAGTGTGATGTCTACATATTTCCCCCCATTTTTTGAGTACATGAACAGAGTTTAAGTGCTTTTGGGTGAAAATGTTATTATGAATTCACACTAATTCGAGTACGTGAACAGACCTAATGTCGCAGCTTTCGATTGACAGGCCTTCTTCATACCATAAGATGTTACATAATGAAATACAAATAATCTGAAGTAAGTGTTTATTTATTTTCATTTGTTTACAATACCTCAGGAGGTTAGCTTCTATAAATCAATGTTAGCTCTGTAATACCTACTCATTTTACAATTAATTTAGCGAAGCTAGCGGTAATATTGTTCGTCGGATGCTGTGATGTTCTTGGATTAATTTCGGATCTATACCTTGATCACATGAAGCATACTGGACTTGATTATCGAACTCTGGAATGTCACCAACTGGTATGGAATAGTTTAGATCGGTCTTCTTAATTAGATAGTTGCGTACGACGGCAGACGGCAGCTATTGCTTTTCTCCAGGAATTAATTCAAATACAGGGTTTTCCAATAAGAGGTGTTATTTTGATATTCAAAGAAAAATGCCATTTTTTGAGATAAATGATCGGATCCTTATTTCATTATAAAGAGGAAGGTATGCCGTTAATAATGGAAAATAACATCAAACAAATGACCACCACAACCACGCCTACAGGACCATATCCTTTTCATGAAATTTTCCATAACCAAATCGCAAAGTGGCTGCTCTATGTCCTCGATAGCCTCACGAATTCCATCTTTGAGGTCTTGAATTGACGCTGGGCTGTTGGCGTAGACCTTCTCTTTCACGTGGCCCCAAAGGAAGAAGTCGTAAGGTGTTAAGTCACAAGATCTCGGTGGCCAATTGTGATGACATCTTCGAGAGATAACACGGTCCGAAAACTTTTCCCGTAAAAGATCAATGGTTTCGTTGCTTGTATGGCACGTAGCGCCGTCTTGTTGAAAGTAAACGTTGTCCAGATCAATACCATCCAATTCCGGCCATAAAAAATCATTAATCATCTGTCAATAGCGTAATCCATTCACCGTAACTGTTGCTCCAGCCTCATTTTCGAAAAAGTAAGGTCCAATGACCCCGCGGGACAATAAACTGCACCTAATAGTCACACGATGAGGATAGGGAGGCTTTTCAACAATAACTCTTGGGTTTTCTGAGCCCCAGATGCGACAATTTTGCTTGTTGACGAAGCCATCGAGGTGGAAATGGGCCTCATCACTCAAGATGAGTTTTCGATGGAATTCCGGATCATTTTCATGCATTTCAAGGACCCAATCAGCAAAGACTCGACGTTGTTGATGATTGGCCGGCTTGAGTACATGTGTTAACTGAGCTTTATAAGCCTTAAGACCCAAATATTTATGCAAAATACGGTGTAATGACGTTTGTGGAATGCCTAATTCCATAGAACGACGAGGAATGGACAAACCTGGGTTTTCTTAAACACTTTCGGGTACAGCAGCAATATTCTCGGCTGTTCTTGAGCGACGTGCACGGGTTTTATTCTTCACATCACTAGCTTGTCCCGACAGCTCGAATTTTTCTACCAATTTCTGTATTGCGGTCCGACAAGGTGCTTCACGACGACCTAAAAATGTTCGAGTTTTACGAACCGTCTCTGCCACATTTTCACCATTTTTATAGTGAATTTTAATAATTTGAATGTGTTGTTGAATCGTGTATCGTTCCATTTTTATTAATGGCGTAGTTTCTACTTGTCAAATGTCAAAAAATGACAGCTCCAAAAGTGACATCTACCGAAATAACGGGCTAATTAAAATAACACCTCTTATTGGAAAACCCTTTACAACGGCGCGAGAGAGAGGCCAACACGGCCCATAAAATGTTCCTGGAGAAAATTGTTCCTATATTATTGCAATAGCTGCCGTCTGCCATCGAATTTGTGTTTAGGCCTTATAAAATCGACGATGTTTCGGCCGAGTATAGGGAAGCCCTCAATTTTTTCTTAGAAATTTATTCTGCTACGGCTCCACGGTCTATCTAAGTGGTGGTGGAAGTCCTCAATTTTTTCTTAGAAATTTACTGAAAATTTTTTCCTTAGAATTTTTATGCATAATTGGGCTACTGGTGCCGCGCATGCTAACATTTTTTATGATCGTAGATGCATAGATGCGTAGAAAAGCATTCATTTCTTCGTTTCCTTTCATGTATGCTGTTGTTGTCGATCCACATAAGATTTCTAAAGAAACAATTTCCAGCAAAATTTCTAAGAAAAAAATTTAGGGCTTCCCTACATCAGGCCGAGACATCGTTGTTTTTGTACAGAAACTTCTAAGGTTAAACGACACTAGACCTAGAGCAGCCTTTGTAATCTTCTTCTTGAATACTGCAAAATATTGCCTTTGTCCATAGGCGCTGGATACTGTTATTACTTGTCTGTGGTGTGGTCATATTATTACGATGAGGATTTCTTTTCCATGAAGTAGAAGTGACACCCAATTTAATTTAAAATTAAGACATTATGGAGACAGTCTGTCTATCTCCATAGGGTATAACACCCTTTTAGATACCTTTTGAAAATTCTAAGAAGCGGACTATTTAGAAGTATGACATTGCTTCCAGTAATGAGGTAAACAGTAACAGATATGGTTAGCCTATAAAAGTAAAAGTAAGAAGAAGAACAACAACAATTTTGTTAATGGTAACCTAACTAACTTTAATAGCTATGTTTATTACATGGATTTTTCCACAACAGAATGTGCTAGAAAGTTATGGAAGAATCTTGGGGTATTAATAATTAATATTGCCCTTTTATAGAAAGAAAATCATCACTTAGATACCAAGCTCTAGTCAACATACGTAGTCTAGCTGATGGTGAAGTAAGCAAAGAATTCTGAGACAGTTCTCGAAAACATTCCGAATGTAAACGAAAAATCTAAAAAACCAAGGACCAGCTTTTGACTGCCTATACACCGCGAACATGTTGTCCAACTTGGTGTGTCACACATGAAAGCTTTTTCTCCACACACACTGTCAAACATGCTGTCCAATATTAGGACAAAAACACATATCAGGAGCTGCTAGAACTGTTAAATACTATCTTTTCTTCAATACACTTCGCTCAAGATTCAATAATGACGAATGCGTGACAAACATTGCCCTAACACGGTACAATATGTTGTCAAACACGTAGCCCCGCCCCTAAAAATCAAACTAACTTGATTTTCGTCCAACCGCTTGACACAGTATGTGTCACATCGTTAAACATGCAACAGGTCAAATCTGCATGACAACATCGTTGTCCTACTTGAGTTGGCCAACATGTGTGACCGTGTATAGACCCCTTAATGAGCAAAATATGAAGAACTTTCTTCAGCAAAAATAAATAACTCTGTGGATTTACAAAAGTAATCTATGGAGAATTCTTCGCAAAAAATAAAGAACTCGTTGGATATGGATGGACAAAAGAATCTCTCAACCCAAACTTGGATGAGCAAAACAATTCTCTAGATGAAAAATTCATTGGTAATCCGTTTCGAAGAATATTATTTAAAAATTAAAGGAATTGAGCAACCTTTAACGACACGAGGTTTTGGAAATACTACAAAAGATCAATTAGACAGTTGAAAAAGAGTTACCAATGTTGGTAAATTTTTAAGAGACATTTCGAGTAAGTTTCAGAAGTAAATCGATGTCTACTAATGAAGATAAAGCCTCTTCATGCTTCCAATATTGTTGTAGGTAGATGTTTGCTTTTCATTTTTGAAGCTGTAAAGATATCGTCGAAATAGATGAAACAGAGCAATAATTTTTGAAAAATTGTAAAATTAATCTTTGGAGCTGCAAATGGTGTGCATATTAGGTACCTATCCTTTTTCGAAAACCATCAGATTCAATAAAATTTTGATGGAATGCTTTTGTTAAATTCAAAATTTAAATTGCAATGATAACCGGAAATTGTGATATCTGTCCAGAGTTGTACAAGAATTATAATATCTCTAGTCGCCTGTAGTGGTCTAAACTGTTCTTGAAGAAAAGTAGCTACTTTCTTCAAGGACATTTTGAGGAACGGAAAATTTCTGAATTTATGATAAATTGGAATTTTTTCTTTGCTACTGTCAATTTGTTTGGTGGGAAACAACATACTTTGGTTATGCCAATATGATATGGAAAAAAAACATATCTTGTGGTGTCACGATACTTATATAAAATTCTTGGAAGTTTGGTATTAATATAGATGCACCTATCAGCATAAAATGTTAAAAGAGGACCGAAATTCTTTTACCATACACGGTTTTTTAGAGATTTTCCTTTGATATCCCGAAGGGATTTAGAAAGTTTTCTCCTATATAAAATGGGTTTGAGAGTGCCTGAGATAAACAAAACTACAAGTTTCCGCCGCTTTCATGCTTGACGCTATACTGGAGATTTACTAACATTCTTTACCGAGCGTTGGAATCAATGCCTTCATAATTTTGGTGAGTCTGGAAACATCGCATTAGATATCTCGAAGCCTTCGATAGAAACTTCAGGCATTAGTTCTGAAAGAGATCTGCACAATACCATTCAAAAGACGCTTTAATATAGTTATACATATCCAACTGCATATGGGTAGCTACAGTTGCCTGAACAATATGTAACTAACTCACACCTAATCGAAATAAGATCAGTTGAGTTATAGTTCAGTTGCAAGGTTCCAAATGCATTTAACTACAGTTATAAATGTTCATAGGATTTCGCAATCATTTGAATAAGTTAAATGGTATTACGAGTTTCGTAAGCAAGCTCAATTAGTGGCGCGTCAAAAGTAGTCTCATTCCCAAAGCAAATAAATTTCAAACAAAAATTCTTCTTTTTTTCGGTTCAGGGCAATAACGGAACTTCTCTTGTTATTCGTTTGCTTTGTGAATGGATTATTTTTTCATGTTTATTAAATGTATTTATCAATTGTATTTGAAAAAAGAAAAAAAAAAAAACAAATGCATTTGGAAAAACAAATGCATTTGTAACTACATATTTGATTTTTTCCTGCAAGTTGAATGCATTAGTTGTTCATTGCGAGTGAGTACAACTACATATTTAATAGTTGCTTTTGGATGTGGTTTCAACTGGATATAAATAACTAGTTAACTACAGTTGAGTTTGGGCAAAGGGTAAATGGTATTGTGCAGATCTCTGGTCTGAATCCTCTTTTCTTAAAATGAATTAAGTTTGTCTCCCGCTTTTTAATTTGAGTTATATTGGACGGAGTTACTTCTGACCTTTTTATAATCCATACTGGTGTACCGCAAGGTTCTGTTTTCTCTCATACTCTACTTTTTATTAATGATTTGCCAACTCTCACTTTTAATACTCTCCATAGTTTTGCAGACAACAGCACCTTTGATTTTGTGTACTCGTCCGACTCTATAGCTGATTCCCTTGGAAATGTTATAGTTCACAAGCGAAGCCACATGTTCGGTTCACTAAACTATGATTTTACAATAATACTTCCTTGGAGAAGAGCGAATCGGGTCTTGTTTAATGCTTTCAAAACGGAATTTTGTCTGCTATCAGTCAAACGTTCTTCAACACCCACTCAACACATTTCCGTCAATGGAGAAGATATCTTGAACTCGCTATTTCTAAACATATTAGGCTTTGATATATTCAACAATCTTAGTTAATACGATAATATTTTTGGAATTGCCAAAAACGCGATGAAATGCCTGGGCTTCTTGCAAAGTTACAAGAAATATTTTACTCCATTCATACTTGGCGTAAATCTACAAGCTTCATACCAGGCCTAGATTAGAATATAATCTCCATATTTGGGCAGAGAATGGACGCTTGTCCGCGTTACACAAAGTCTAAAAGACGACCTTCCGGCTTATTAGCGATAACATATCAATACCAACTATTGATTCCCTAAAGCGCTGGCGTAATGTCGGATGTCTATCCCTCTTTATTGCTACTTAAATGTCAATTGCTCTGTCGAAATCTCTAGCTTGAATCCTTGTAGAATTCTTCCTATGCGCACCACACTAGTTGCAATCCGAGCTCAACCTCGCAACTTTGAAATCAAATTCGCCCGTAATATGAAATTCCGCGAATTCTTCATAAGCATAACAGTACGAATGTGGAACAGTTTGCTATCCTCTGCTTTCCCCTCAGCTATGACTTTTTGGATGTTCTATTGTAAGGCGGGCACAATCTCGTTGCCCTTAATGCCTTCATGTCCTGGCAAGCAAATCAGCGTTACTATGTTTGCTTGTTACCCAGTTGCTTTAAGACAGTAAGAAACTCCCAAACCAGCTTACACTAAAAGGTAGCCGAGTTTAATGCTTTAAGATGCTGCTCAGCTCTCTGACAATATGTATATTTTAGTTCCATGCATATTCTTGTAAACAATTTTGCGAGCGCAAAGTGTAAAATTAAAAAAAAAAAATTGGTGATGGTAAGATCATACATGTCGCCTATTTGATATGGAATGACCCATAACTCCGGCAACGTTGCGTTACCGCACGTCCATATTGCATGCACTGACGTACATTTTGCGTCCACTTTCTGACGCAGATTCCACCATAAATAGCTTTTAAAATTTTGTAAAAACGGCACAAATTGCATGGATTGTAAATGAATAAATAAATGTGTTGGGACACATATGTCCCCCCCCCCCACCCCCAACGAAATCTTTGGTGCGCTACTGCTTCTAGGCAATAATCTTTCTAAAGTAATCAACTCTCTAATTTGTAATAATTTAAAAAAGATATTACGAATTTCATGAATCTTAAGCATATAGCGGCGGCCTATTGTTTTTATTGTGAAGATCAGAAAATATCTTGGTGCTATCACCTGAAGAAGCGATCGATAAAATATATATTTATATTTATCAACTATCTATACCAAGCTTATCTTTTTCTTTTATTGACTAAATTCAATTGACTAAATACACACATATCCAGGTATAGCTTTGGAAAGTTGCTAATTCCATAACTCTTCTCGACTCCACGGGGTGATTACGAAACTGAAATTGGCATACTCGACGACAAATATGTAGATTATATAGATATGTTCGTACATGCTGCATATATTCACTAGATTTCGTGATTTTTGTTTAAACAGAATGTCGAAAGCTCTGCTCTACATATTTATTTATCTCAACAACAGAGCTGGGTGCTGAACTTGAACAACAACACTAATATTATGTATGCACATGTACATATAGTATCTGTTTCAATACTAACACCCTTGAATTCTTATCTTTATCTTATCTGGGATTATTGTATTAAGCATTCCCTAGAAGAGCACCAATGCTAACTTTGCAAGCTTCTGAAATTTATCTGCCGCTTCTGGCATAGGACGGTTGATCGAACTCATCTGTAGTAAATGATAATTAAAAAAAACAAAAAAAAAAATTCCTTCGAAAATTTGCATTCGAATGCGTGATCAATACCTGCCGATTTTATATTGTTTTGTGTTACTAAAAAGAGCTCAAATATGGTCGTCAAATAATTGTTGTTACATTTTTAGTGACAATTGCGTTTTCATGTATTCCAAATTTAAATGTTTTGTTTGCTTTTAAAATCTGTCTGAGTTTTAATTAGTGCGCTGTGATTATTATGATATGAGATAACATATTAGCTGGAAAAATTGCGCGGGCAGAACCTTATCTACATATCCACATAGTCCCCATGACCATTTCGAAAATTTTTTTGAAAATTTGTAAACATGCGGTGCGAAATATAAATGGCAAACGTTTTTTTTTTTCTTAAAATTCTAATGTGAAGTGTAATTTCAGGCCGAGTGATATGGTGAATGCTAACGGTTTCAGAAAATTCATCCCTATAACAGTGGTAGCAGTTTCAACCCTGGTCAGTGTAAATAATATAATACTAAATAGTGAATCCTTCTGAATTTCATGAATTTTTCACTAATAACTAGGAAAATTTTTCAGATCCAAGGAATACTGGTTATCGGGTGTTTGGTTTTAGCATATTTATCATTTGAGTGCAGTCCTAGTGTTATTAATTTAGGAATAATATTATTTTTCACATATTTTGGAGGTAACTTGATTGTTTACCGTACGTTTGTTTGAATGACATTATTTGTGTGAGAATTCGTTTTGTAGGTGATAAATGCGATTTTAAACAGACTACTCTGGATGCGACGACATCTCGTAATTCATCATATAGTTTGGAGGAATTTTATGCTAATTACTTACCTGAGAAACTCGGCGTTGCTGAAATAGTGTACTATGAAATAATTTTATATGGAGTAATAAGCTTCTTATGGATAATCACATCATTTTTAGTTTTAGGTAAGTTCAGTTTGTTACTAATTTTAAACTTATTATAATTATTTACATGTAAACAATTGATAAGATAAGATTTCTGTTGTTATTTCAAAATATGTATGGAATGCATACACTTATGTATACAGGGTGTCCCGTAAGTCGACGTCAAACCGGAATCGGATGATAGACCAAATCATTATAGTTACCAGAAAAATATAAAAAAAAATCTAAGTCATGTATTTTTTTAATTATAGACATTTCTTTTGTTTTCGAGAAAATGTACACCCTGTGATGGTTTTTTAGTTCCTGTTGCTACAAATCTTTACTTTTTTTCAATTTTATTTTTCTTATGTAATCCCGAATAGTGCATATGTAATCTGTTGCTTTAAATTCTAAGTGAACTGCTCCAGCATGGAAGAAAATGTCACATTTTGCCGAAGCAAGAATAGAAAATTAATACTTCAACCAACTTTAACTGACTGTACTGAAAAAAAAGGGTACTACACCAGTTTGGCAAGTAACTTTGAAAGTTGACACATTTAATAAGGATTTTAAAATGGTATAAAACTGGCTACATAAGTTACGGAAAAAATTTTTTTTTCTTCAAGAAACCCAGTTCCGAAAAATATCTTTTTACCTACTAAAAATGATTCTAGTGTACCCAAAGCTTGCCGTAAGACCGTAACTTTAAGATTCTAGTTTGAGTGAGACGGAGAGTCATTACATGGTGTGAGTGAGACAGATAGTGACGCTTTTAAGTTAGAGATACTAATTTTTTGTTAAATTTAGGACAAATTTTCCTTAAGTTTAAAATTAAACACTAATTATTTGGATGCTAAGATTTATTATTTACAAAAGATGGTCAAACTGCCTTTCTGCAGCTGTAACACAAGTTCGACCATCTTAAAAAAGATCTGGTTATCAGACGGGCAAATCTTCCGTTGTTGACAAATTCAACTGCTTCCGTAATTCTGGTGCTCATGTTTTTGTAAAATTTGGTAAGCTATACTTTTAGGCACTCCTGTGTTTTCCTGGATTGCACATACCGAAGTACTTGGTTCTTCTTCAACTGTTTGAAGTACTACGTCCTCGTAAGGTAAGGAACTTCTTCCTTCACTATGTACTTGATTTGGAAGTCGGCCCTCTGTGGAGAGTAGACGGTGCACATTTCTAAAACCTCGATGATTTGACTCGCTAGCGTCACTATCTGGCTCACTCACACTTCATGGAATTGTGCTCTCGGTCTCACACAAACTAGAATCTTAAAGTTACGGTCTACTAGTTACGGTACACTAGAATCAGAAATTTTTTTTTTTCGTAATTTAAGATATAATATAGCAAGTGTTATACCATTTTAGAATTCTTATTAAATGCGTCAACTTTTAAAGTTACTTGCCAAACTGGCGTAGTACATAAGTTTGTTGTGTTTTTTATCGAATCGAAAGTACTAGAAAAGCTCATGTACAGACAAATACTGCAATATGTAGAATCCAGCAACCTATTAACATGCTGGCAATCGGGCTTCCGCTTCCCATAGCTGTGAAACTGAAGTGTTAAAAGTATCTTCAGACATAAGACTGGCTTTGGACCGTGACAAGTTCACAGCCTTGGTTCTGTTGGATTTTTCGAAAGCCTTTGATTGCATGGACCATCGCATTCTTCTTCAGAAGCTGTCATCTTCCTTTAATTTCAGTTCCCCAGCAGTTTCCCTGATCAGGAGCTTTCTATCTCACCGGTCGTCATCAAGTCAAAGTGAACGATTCTCTCTCCCCTGAGCGGCCGCTTGTTCGAGGGGTTCCTCAAGGATCAATTATGGGTCCTCTGCTCTTCTGCTTATTTATCAATGATCTGCCGAAAGCTGTGCGTAATGTGAAAATTCATATATATGCTGACGATGTACAGCTATATCTAAGTAGACCTATTGATCTCCTCGAAGATTTCATTGCACGAATTAACTCCGATTTGGACCGAATCTGTGCCTGGACCAATTATAATCGCTTGCTGCTAAATCCCGGGAAGTCACATTGCACTACATTCTATAATACCTCACCCAATGAAATTGATATCCCACCTATACTTTTGAACGGAGTTACACTGGCCATTTTAAGTTAGGTCACTAACCTTGGCATCGTCTTGAACCCAAATATGAAGTGCTGTGATAACATTAACAATACGATCAGGAAAATTTATGGGGGCTTACGCAGACTATGGCTTTCAGCGAATATATTATCTAAATCTTGCCTTATTTCTCTTTTGGATGTTTGGTCTTTCCAAAACTGGACAGTATCTCCACCCGGAAGATGGAAATTTTCCTAAACGACTGTGTGAGGGTCATTTACGGGTTGCGCAGATTTGACCATGTCTCATATATCCGGTCTTGTTTGTTTGGTTGTTATTTTGCCTCTTACCTTAAACGAAGAAAGTTGGTTTCTTTGTTTAATTTGTTAAAAGTTAATAAGCCAGAGTACCTTAGAGATTTTTTTCATTTCACTACCTCCCAACGAAATAGAAATCTGGTATTGCCTCGTTTTCGTAAGACTGTAATGGAATGCTCTTACCTTGTCCAAAGCATCCGTCTGTGGAATGATCTCCCTGTCAGTATACAGGCGGCTGGTACCATTTTTGAATTTAAAAAACTCGTTAACAAACACATAATCTAGCTCTTCTATATCCATTCTTTTCTTCTCCTCCGCAAAGGAACGCTAGTTAGTTGTTTTTATAGTATATACATAGTGAATTTTATATTTTCATATTTTTGTTTTTTGTTGCTTTTTCTTTCTTCTGAGTTGTAATTCTTATCTAAATTATGTTTTTTCCTATTATTTAGAATTTTGATGATTGTGATTCTAGCACCACTACTAAAATTGTACTCCATAAGATTTCAATCTTGTGTACATTGCCGAAATAAAGTTTATTCTGTTTATTCTTATTCTTTTTTTTTTTTAGTACAGTCAGTTAAAGTTGGGTGAAGTATTAATTTTATATTCTTGATTCGGCAAAATGTGACATTTTCTTCCAAGCTGGAGCAGTTGGCTTAGAATTTAAAGCAACAGGTTACATAAGCACTATTCGGAATTATATAAGAACAATAAAATTGAAAAAAGTAAAGATTTGTAGTAACAGGGACTAAAAAACCATCACAGGGTGTACATTTTCTCGAAAACAAAAGAAATGTCTAAAATTTAAAAAATACATGACTTAGATTTTTTTATATACCTATTTCTGATAACTATTATGATTTGGTCTATCAACCCATTCCGGCTTGACATCGACTTACGGGACACACTGTATGTAGCTATTATAAATAGAACGAAAATATATACATAAGTATCGGCCACAAATAATCAATAACATTATTTACATGCAGTAGATACCCTACTCGCAATATTGGTTATGACCAGGTCTGTCAAATATTCCAATTAAAATGTTTTAATAAAATAAATTTATAGTGCAAGTAAAAATTGCTCCGAATACGTCGAAAAACAATTAAAGAAATTTTTTTTTTTTTTTAATTTATAAAGAATGTATAATTAATTTGTGGAGAAGTTATATTGCAAAAGGAGGATTTACATTATGATGGCATGCATTTTTGTCAGAAATTGTGAGAGAAATACCTACATGGTATACGGAAATTTAGTAATGAGTGACGAGAGAAGCAACCCCATCTGCATTTTTTGCAGATCTCGTTTTGAAAATTTTACTCCCATAAAAAGTCCTCAAGCATAGTAAGTTTTATGGGTGTTGGATCAGTAACGTTGTTACTTGACAACCCTAATCTGTTTGACTACAAGGCAGGGGCAGCACATTTTACTATAATTTTATAGCAAATATTTATTAAACTATCTGTCAAAATGAAAGAAAAGAAAATCACGTCTTTAGATTGTAATAAAATATTTTTTTTTATGGAAAGGATTTAAGTGATTTCGCAGGTAGTCTCTCCTCTAGAAGCAGGAAGCAGCGCATTCACAGAGTCGTTGCAGTGGCTTTTTCGGAATTCATTGGAGATATTCCAGTTTGAATATTTGGCTGTTGGCAGTTTGCGATATTTGTCATAAAAACTAGTGGGGACTGGGAAGTGTCCTGACTCTTTTGGTAGCATTTAAATTTCAATAGCCTATCTCCCTCATACTTAGATATAATTCTGCTAGAGCTAAATGAATTGAACATCCACACATAATATTGAATTGTGAGAGGATGAGGCCCCGAGGAGTCCCTGGAACGTAAACCACAACAAGGCTCATTGTCATTACCGCTTCTAGGATTTGGCCTTGGGGTGGATGTTTGGAGCCATATGTGTCCCAAGTCCAAAAGGGCTCGCACAAATAAGGCTCTAAAGGCTCGTCCTGAGCCCATCTAAGCATTTAAGCACAAATTTTTTGGAGATATTGATTTTCAAGTTTTATTTGCTAAAATCTCGGCATTGACCAAAAAGCCACTGTTTTGTTTATCTTCAATAGATTAATCATAATTTCATAAACAATGAAACGCATTTATTTATTTATTTAAAATTCAAGCAAGTTGTGCCATTTTTACAACATTTTAAAGAGAAATCTAGCGGAAAATAGCGGCAAAATCAATATACACAAATATTTCTGTTCTATATATTCCTTGTGTCAGTAGTAGACGAAGGTAGCCTATAATAACATACCATTAACATTTTACATTGTGGATCTTAACCCTTTATATTTAAGAACTCTTTAAGTACACATTTAGTAGATTAAAAGTGTTTACTTTCATGTTTTGAAAAATATTAGACATTAAAGAAAAGACAAGATTTTTTCCTTTAAAAAAACACCTAATGTGTTATTTTGGCGGGGTATGTATAAAACGACATAGGTACTCTGTGTCATTTTAGATCACCCATGTAATTTTAATAAAACGCCATAGTGGTTCAAAAGAAATTTGATTTATTTTTCAAAATAAACGAAAATATTCCTTTTTCTTTAAACTTCTGTATGCTTATACATATTATAATACTTTTGTATTGCCCACCTCTGAAAATAACATAATTTTTAGAATCCGTGAGTAAAGTGACATAGGTCATTTTGCCTTAGCCAAGGTATGTCATTTTACCCAAATGGCCTAGACTAGAGTAAAATAAAATAATTATAATAACTTTAATATTCATCACATATCTACGAATATCAATCTCAATTTCTTTTTTTAGAATAGGAGCAATCCGACAAAAATAGGATATTAAATAAAATCAATACTTAATACCGAAAAATCCCAATAATAATCCCTGTAAAAATACTTCAGCATTTACTTTTTTTCTTTTTTTCCACTAATTCGCTTCAAGATAGTCTTGTTGTCGGCTGGAGAGCAGCCGAAGAACACGACCAATACAATTAGGAATGCGTTGGACGCTTAGATGTCGTGGAAAGGGCAATGTGTTGTTTTACTCGACTATGTCATTATATGCTACCTTCCACTACTCAGAGACTTAAATTACGGTACCGATGCGATGCGGTGCTGTGGGAATCTGCGACAAAAAGTGGACGCAATATAGACGTCAGTGTGCGCAATATGAACATGCGATGCCGCAATGTCGCGGGAAATATAAAGGGTTTTCCAATAAGAGGTGTTATTTTGATATTCAAAGAAAAATGCCATTTTTTGAGATAAATGATCGGATCTTTATTTCATTATAAAGAGGAAGGTATGCCGTTAATAATGGAAAATAACATCAGCCAAATGACCACCACGACCACGCCTACAGAACCATATCCTTTTCATGTAATTTTCCATAACCAAATCGCAAAGTGGCTGCCCTATGTCCTCGATAGCCTCACGAATTCCATCTTTGCGGTCTTGAATCGACGCTGGGCTGTTGGCGCAGACCTTCTCTTTCACGTGGCCCCAAAGGAAGAAGTCGCAAGGTGTTAAGTCACAAGATCTCGGTGGCCAATTGTGATCACCTCTTCGAGAGATAACACGGTCCGGAAACTTTTCCCGTAAAAGATCAATGGTTTCGTTGCTTGTATGGCACGTAGCGCCATCTTGTTGAAAGTAAACGTTGTCCAAATCAATACCATCCAATTCCGGCCATAAAAAATCATTAATCATCTGTCGATAGCGCAATCCATTCACCGTAACTGTTGCTCCAGCCTCATTTTCGAAAAAGTAAGGTCCAATGACCCCGCGGGACCATAAACCGCACCAAACAGTCCCACGTTGAGGATAGAGAGGCTTTTCAACAAAAACTCTTGGGTTTTCCGAGCCCCAGATGCGACAATTTTGCTTGTTGACGAAGCCATTGAAGTGGAAATGGGCCTCATCACTTAAGATGAGTTTTCGATGGAATTCCGGATCATTTTCATGCATTTCAAGGACCCAATCAGCAAAGACTCGACGTTGTTGATGATCGGCCGGCTTGAGTTCTTGTGTTAACTGAACTTTATAAGCCTTAAGACCCAAATCTTTATGCAAAATACGGTGTAATGACGTTTGTGGAATGCCTAATTCCAAAGAACGACGAGGAATGGACAAACCTGGGTTTTCTTCAACACTTTCGGCTACAGCAGCATTATTCTCGGCTGTTCTTGAGCGACCTGCACGGGTTTTATTCTTCACATCACTAACTTGTCCCGACAGCTCGAATTTTTCTACCAATTTCTGTATTGCGGTCCGGCAAGATGCTTCACGACCACCCAAAAATGTTCGAGTTTTACGAACCGTCTCTGCCACATTTTCACCATTTTTATAGTGAATTTTAATAATTTCAAAAATGACAGCTCCAAAAGTGGCATCTACCGCAATTGCGGGCTAATTAAAATAACACCTCTTATTGGAAAACCCTTTATCAGAAATTGTTACGTCCTCCCGCCGTCGTGCTTACCTATATGAAGGGGTAGAGCGGGCAGGAGAAGAATTGGAGTGAAATAATATTGATACCCAAATTTTATTATTTCGTTTTATTATTAAAAAGAATTTAATTATCACTATTTGAACAATCAATTGAACAATCAAAATACTCTTATCAATAAAACAGTCAACATTTTTAATAAGAGATGAGACTCGAGACTCTTTTCTATCGTGCCCGTTTAGGTACCCGTGACGCCTTTAGCGCAGTGTTGTCAGCACATTTTCACTTCGCATGTTTTATCACGTAGGCCATCGCAACATAGTATAGCCGAAATTTAATATGCCACTTGTGTGCACTTATCTTTTATTTGGTAAAAAATCCTAAAAAGTAATCTCTATTTTTACTTATCTTTTAGGAAAATTCTGTTTATGTTGCCTTTAGATTTTAGGACGGCGAGAAATAACAAATGGAGCATGGAAAAATTTGTATTAGCAAAATAATTTATGCGATACATAATGTGATGGTTATGAGGCACCGCATCATATCAAAATAATGAAAGCCTCACTAATCACGCATTTCCTCATAATAAATTCTAATTGTTGGAAATTTCATGAAAGTTAGTAAGTGGTGTGAGTTAAAATACTGACCCTCCGTGGCGCCCTACCCCCCCTCCTCCCTCGGTGCACCACTTACTCATTGTTCATAGTCCCAACCGGACGCTCCCCTCATATTAAAAGTTATTTTGATTTTTGCATATCCGTCTGCCCTTCTGTGTCCGTCTGTCTGGCTGTGTGTCCGTCTCTTTGTCTGTCTGTCTCTTTCCGCCACGATAACTCGCGAACAGTTTCACGTAGAGAGCTGAAATATTGCACACGGCCTTTGTAAAAAAAAAATGTAGATTTAAGTTCGAAAATGGGATAAATCGAGTAAATCCTTTGTAAGGTTGCAATACAAAAATTTAGTTTTTTACTATTAGCGGAAATTTGATTTCGAGTTTTACACGACGTTTTCATAAAAATGGTAAATACAGTTTCAAAAATGAACTAAATCGGGAAAAACCTTCATGATATTGCCATACAAAAAATAAATTATGGTTTTTTACGTATAGTACTATGAAAACGATCAAATATCAGGATATAAAATCCTATAAAATTGGTTATAATCATTTTTACTGTCCGACAAACCGTTCTAGAAATAGATGTGAAAAATTATTTTAACAATTAAACTTTCAGAGGCTGACCATGCGATATCACAAATGGGCATTCAGGGAATCATAAGTGTTCTTTTAGACCACTTCTTACTTTTCCCTGTTTTCTCACCGTCTGTTTTCCAATATAGGTCAACAATTTTCTATTGGGTTTAAGTATGGGGGCTTAACTTGGTTGCCCATTTTATTACATCAATCTCGTTTTCATTTATCCTATAGTTTTTATATAATGTGTTTCTCTAGGACCTCCATTTCAATGGAATATTATTCTCAGAATATGGAAGCATATCAGTTCCTTTTAAATCATAATACTGCTCTTCTATAATTATTAAGTTTGATCCGCTTTTGATGGAATTTTCGCTTACGTTTTCGTCACATATAAAAACTTCCGTTGGCACATTGTTCGAACCATTTATTATCCTTTCATTGAGTTTTACGATTTTATTTTGGATAAACATCCTCAGAAATAAGATCTGAATTCAATGTTGACCACTTCAGCACATTAATTCTGCATTTCGAATACCAAGCCCTTGTTAAACTGAAAGTTGCTGTGTGAATGCTTGCATTGCTCTGCGGAAAAGTTATATTTTTACCCTCAATAAGAATCAAGGTAACAAATGGGAGAAGATTGTTCATCATACCTTGCAGTTTTTATTTTTCCCTCAATAGAAATTATATTTGAATTACATTTCTTCCTTTTTTTACATGCCTCCCAAATAATTACATAATCACTGCCTTGGAAATTTTCTTTCTATCCCGCCAGTATTTATTCACTTATCCGGAAGTGAATGGAAGAAACTTTTTTTTTTATAACACAGTAAAACTGACACACAATATGCTTCAAAAAAATGTACACCTAGTAATGAGCCAAACAAAGAAAATGGCACCGTTTACTTTTGGAAAGGTCATACTTTTGTTAGTTTTTATATTATTTTCATTGTGTTTAAGTTCGAGACTTGTTTCACCGAGTCTCTAATTTTCTTTCTTTTATTAACTCTTATTCAGTAACATTTTGTCCATCATCTTCGGTTGTACAAAATACTAAATATAATCTAGAAAGACCTCCGGAACCAATAGTAGTAGTTACCCTATATCAGATACCGACTTGAAACCTATCATAAATTAATGCAACAATATAGAAATGGATGTTCTACTTGCATTTGAAAAAAAAAAAGGATTCAATTTCCGATTTCAATGATACATATTCATTAATTTAATTTCCATAGATGATGATCCAGGAATATTTCCTGATAGTTTTTTTCTTATTTTCGTCGCTTCGAATACATGTAGTAACTCATTTGTCATTTCCTCCGCTGCTCGCTGATCCTCCAGGATTTTAGGCTCTTTCTGCAAACGTTGTTCTCCTTCAAATATCATTTGACTATCTCTTTTAAATTCTGGCAAGATATTTTTATATATTCCCGTTTCTCTTCTTGCTTTAGGAGTTTTTAGTTTTATTCGTTTGTTTTTTATAAATTATAATTTTATCCGGTAAAAGAGAAAATATCGCCCCTATCTCACTTCAATAGATCCTTCACGTACTACTTGTGCAAAAAATTTCTGAGAAAAAATTTATTCGTGTGGTGGAGGAAATATGCAAAAAGTATGGAAAAGTTACGTGGACAGATTTCCTACAACTTCATTAAAAACAAGATGAAGACGTGGAAAGGGAAAAATGCTGAATGCTAGAGAGTTCGGTATGAATATTGGAAATTGGTGCTCATTAAACAACAATCTTATTTTGTTCACTGGAGTTGCTTAGTCTATACTTTAAAATATTACTCCATGTCCATATAATTCTAGAGTCAGAATATTAATACCGTATATGAATGCTTATCCAAAGCTTGGATGATTGAAAAGTGCTCCTGACTTGACTCAAATATTTAAATATTTTAAAAAACTTTCAGAATCGTTAAATAAGATTAATATGACTTATAATCGGGGGTATAATTTTATTCTTGCTCAAGGAGGCTATTTTTTTGAATTCTTTGGTCCAACAGTGAAAGCCAAAAATTCTTATTTATTATTTCATCACACAACCCACTTAATTTTTAATTTTGGTTGGAAAGCTTCAAGTTTTAGTTTGACTCATCAGCAGGTCTCAAACAGTAAAATTGATTAACTCGAAAAACAAATGACAAGTAGAAGAATGGAAAGAAATGAAAAAATAAAAAAATTGAGAAATATAGAAAAATAAATTTATTTAAAACAAGTAAAACAGCTAGAATTGGTCTAAGACGTTTTCTTATTATACCCTCTTAGATGAATGCCCGTATGTAATTTCGTATGGTGACCTATCTGTGGAAGTTTGATTTTTGAAGTGATTTTTCGCTTATATTTCTAAAACGGTTCGTCGGACAGCAAAAATGATTATAACTAATTTCATATTCTGAAGAGCTTTTTATTACATTAAAATCATATACGACTGATTATTTTTCACAGTATACGTGAAAAACCCAAGTTTTTATATGGCAACCACCAAGAAGGGGTTTCCCGATTTAGTCCATTTTTGAAACTATATTTATAATTTTTATGAAAACACTATATGTACAAAATTTCAGCTCTTGACGCTGACTCGTTCTCAGGTGTAGTGTCAAAATTAGATTAATTCGAAGCGAATCGAATCTGAGCCAGTGGACTGAAATCTAAAGAATCCAAAAAGTAATTAATTAAAAATTAAGAAAAAACTTATATTATATAAAATAACTACCTAGTTCTAAACTTACATTTTAATAGCCAAATAAACAGCCCACATCTTGGCATTATGCGGTTTTTCTCTTAACAATTGTATGTTTTATACCAGCACTTCCCCTACTCCCCAACAGAGGCCTTCCAAATCTATTATACAAATTTCTCAGAATTGAATTTTATATGGAAATTAAAAAAATAAATTAAAATTTAAAGTTCTGCTTATGGAAGTTTCGAAGTTCGAAATTCTTAAAATACTACATACTTCAATTCGAGATGGAACACTAAAAACTTTATCCTAGCATAATATTTCAGTAGATATAAAAAAAAAAACAGTAAAAGTTATTAGGAAAAATGTGTGACAAAATTTAGATATCAAAACAGAAAATCCATTAAAATGGTAAAATAGAATTTAAGAAAAAAAAATATTTTAACAAAGTATTTAAGATTTTTATATTTTTATTTTTATCATTTCAGTTAGTTGCCTTTGCAAATGTGTCGGAAGATATCCTTTTATCATATTTTTCACACCATGGTTTATCGTTATTATCGCAGGATGCATACTTGATGTTGCAGCGACAATACTTCATATACGTGATATCGTAAATACGAGGGTAATGTATCTACTTGTATATATAATAACTGTAAATACAATACATATAAGTACAATATTTCATAAAAATAAACTACATTTTCAGTCACTGGAGAAAACCTTGAATTATCTTGAAATCTTGAACGTAAAACAAGTAATGGCGGATAACAATTTTTCGAAAGACTATTTATATCTGCCAATAATTGTGGCTTGCTTGACTTCCAAACTAGTCATCCTTTGGTTAATTAATCTCTTTGGATCATTTTTGGTAATAAGTCAAGCGAAAAAGATTATGTACAATAAGCAGTCCGACTTATCTTTCAGTGATTTTCAGTTAAATACGGTAAGTTACGTAAAATAAAATATTATTTAAATTATTGAGATTAATACAGTTTTACTAATTTATTTTAAAAGGTGGATGAGCCTGGAAAAACTGAAAATACAAATACAAGCGAAGGACAACAACGATTAAGTTTTAGAGGGCAAGTAGATGACTTTGAATTGCTTCCAAATCAGCATTCCTATGAAGGGACAACTATTGAAAACGCCGATTCATATGACGTTCATTCCATAAACTTATCAAAACGTGGTTCAATTTTAAGAAACGCAACTCCTGAAGATGTCAGAAGGCAGCAGCAGCATCAGCAGCAGCACGAACATAAGACACAATTTTCATATCCTAATAAACGAGATTCCCAATCGACGATTGACGATTCCAAGAATAGGTTTTCTATAACTTCATCAGTGAGTCCAGTAAGTCGTGTACAATCGATTAAGGAAAAATTACATCTCACAGAAGAACTACGAAGTCAATTGCCGTGGTCTTATTTAAATGCAAGAAATGATATTGGAACTTCGATCAGAGCTCTAGCTCATCACGAGCAACATCATGTCTCTCCACCTGTACCTGTTCCTGATTATGATGTAGATTACTGCGAGGAAAGACGACCTTCTACTCCATCAGGAACTCGGGCTGCGCATAGATTATCTGCTCTGCATTATTACTAAGTGAAGTATTGTTGTTGTTAAAGATTATTACTTACAGTTGTTTGTACTTACTTATCTGTATTGAATCATTTTTATTATTCTTTACAAAAATGATAGTCAAAAAATTGAATGCCAGAGGTGATAAGATCATTGTGAAAGATTTATATGACTTATCTCTATATTTGCAGCCATTTTTGACTACATACATACCTAGGAATTTAGATAATTTTTTTTTTTTTTTTAAATAAATTTATTTTTTGATTAAATTTTTATTGAACTCACTTCAATATTTTTCCCTTTGTTACATTCGATCTTTATTATTTCAGGTGTGATTTAATCATATAAAAAAAAATTTAATTCAGTTTTCACCATAGTTAATTTTGTTTTACTATTTTCATTTACCAAAATATTAACTAAAATGAATTTCAAATGAATAAACGTTAGAATATGCACCTGAAAGTACGTACTTAGTCAACTGCTTCCGAGGTTGTGAAAAAAATTTTAAACTATGGTAAATTGAAATTCAATACCTACTTACAGCAACCCATGGGCTCAAACTTAAAATAATATTTTTTACTTCTAATTCGAATTGTAATTTTCAGTTAATTCTACATTATGCTAGACTTGTTGTGCTGAATAAAAACACAAAAGAAGCAGAAGAAAAAATCATTTCAAAAGATTAGAATCACCTTGGCACATTGAATAAATAACTAATAAGGAAATGGCATATCGGCTCGCTAAGTGTGCTATGTTTGTATTCGTTTCGTAATGGCAGTAGTGAAATCGTGAGTTTTGCAGAGGGACATACATATTTTATAATCAAAATTGCTATGTAAAATAAACAAATCGTTAGCGTCGCCTTTCTTTAGGTAAAAGAAATATATATATATATATATTGAAAAGAAGAAACGTTCTGACATTTATCGAATAAACAAATCGCACATGATCTTAAACTTTCGTATACAATATTTCTCTGTTTCTGTTATATACATGGTGTTTCCCCTTAGGAGTTCAATAGAGCAGGGGAGAGGTGGGTATATCAACTGTTTAGCAGTTACAGGGTGATTAAGAAAAAGAGCTAGTTTTCCACAGAACACCCTGTATCTTAAAAATTACAAAGTGTACGGTCACAGTTATTGTATGTACAAATTCCTGGCCTTTCCAACGATAGCTCAACCAGCTCCGAACCCCTCTCCTATCAAGAGCTATGGTTGTCTAAACTAAAGATTTTTGATTTTCTTACCTTTTTTTTTTTAATTTCACCTCTATTATTTTTGCAAATAGATCATTAACATAACTTTTTTTTATAAAAAATGTAAACTGTAGACTCTCCTCTTTAATTATATTTAAAACTTTTGTTTACGAATAATTACAAAACAAGATAATATATTTTTTTAAATATATTTACTTGCCTGAAAAACGTTTCTGCAACATTGCACCGCACAACTCATAACATTAAATTAATTGCTGCGTTCCTTTTCTCGTTCAGAATGTGTCTTTATGAATCGACAGAACGATGTCATAATTTAATTATGTGCTCATAGAAAAGGAACGAAACAGAACCATTTCAAGTGTTTGACATTTCTTCCATTTGATAAAAGCAAGTATAAATTCGTAAAAATTGTTGTTTATGAAAAATAAAGCTATTTTCCAACAAAGGCAACTTAAACTCAACTAATACCACTTCGTCCAAATTGTAAACAACACATTCACGAATACAAATTTAAATCGTTCTGCTTGAGTCCGGGAAAAACTCAGGTGCATTCAGAACGATTCGGATTCCGAAAAAAGCGATGACAGATTGAAACTAAATCGTTCGGCCCGAGAAAAAGAACGACATGGATTGAAAAAATTCATTCTGAACGAGAAAAGGAACGCAGCATACAACTTAAAGGCCGAAATAGAATGATGCCGTGATCGTAAATGTCGCCGAATTAACTCAATGATAGCGACATTCTTATTTTCGTTGACATATCAAAAAATTATTTGTTGAAGTTTATTAACAAAATGGAAAAGATATAAAACAAAAAAAAGTTGTCAAAGTGTAATAAACTACGATTAATGCTGAGTTTATGTGGGTTACAGAATATCACCTACCACTTTTTTCAACTTCTCTCCAATTTCTTTTCATTTTTTTTTCTTTTTCTTTTAAATATGTATTTGGATATTAGGAATTTCTGTTGTCGTAAAAATAATTCCTTTCCCTCACTAAATTAATTAATTTCTCCTTGAAAGACATTTCTTACTCTGAACTGTCAAAATCAAATTACGACGATAACGACGACAAAAGTTCAATTATTACCAACTCTGTTAACGGCGACAAAATCAGGCGGCGCCATAACATGTACAGCAACATGGTAGTGCCATAAGGTCAATATTTAATTTGATGTCGTAAATCTTGTGTCGGCATCATTTTATTTCGGCCTTAGGGTTTTCCACAGTTTTTATGATATTGATTTAAAATATTCGGCATAATATTAGAAACTGTTCAGTTCAAATGCTACGGGGCTTAGGTTTTTGAAAGAGATGTTGCCTTTGTTTTTTAAATCAAAATTCTCAAACCCGTGTTATTTAGTTGCCACCTCTAAACACTTTTTCAAGTACACACGAATTTTTATTATTTTTCGTACCTACATAGGTTTTCCAAACATATTTGTAAATGCTACCGGAGCTGTTTTCAAAAATTTGTTAATATTTTTCATGTTATAATAACTTTTACAACGTTCAAATTGAGATTCCTGCAACTTAAATAAAATTTATTCCTATACATTTACTTTAACATGAAGATTGAGGTAATTTTATTCAGTAGCCCAAAAACCTGATAAGTCCCGTAAGTAGTTTATTTTATAAAAATCAATTTGTAAACCTCTATCTTGATAAAAAGTGAATGATTTATTCATTTTAATTCTCAAAAGAACTCTAAAGTATTTACTTATAGAAACGTCAAAGTAAGTTCAACCAAGTTCAATCCGACTGTCAATGAGTGGCTTATTCACGTATACTGTATTCACACGATATACCGAGAACGAGATCTTATAATTCGATCTCGTCAACATCATCTTCACCTTATTTTTATATCCTAGATAAAATCATACGGAATACTAAGTTTATCATTCCGTTGGTAACGCACAGAAATAATGTTTGTAGAGCAAAATAGATTGGACACCCACGCATAATATTAAAAGTTGATTTTTGCTTTTGCGTCTGTCTGTTCGTCCTCACAATAACTCGAGAACGCGTTTACTTATAGAGAGTTGAAATTATGCACACGGGATTTTTTTAAAAGAAGTAGATTTAAGTTCGAAAATTTGTAAAATCTGGTAACTCCTTCGTAGGGTTGCCATACAAAAATTATATTTGGACACTGCCTGAAAACGCGTCAACGTAGAGAACTGAAAATTTTGTATACGTTTTTTTTTATAAAAATATTAAATAAAATTTTGAAATGGACAAAATCGGGCAATCTTTTCTTGGTGTTGCCATACAAAGCTTTGGATTTTCACTTTTTTAACTTTTATTTTCATCTAAGGTATATTATTATTGGTCTTAGGCCATTTTATTTTATTGCTATTTGAAATTTATTTCCAACAATTCTTTCGAAAGGAACCATTAGTTTCTGTACAATTTGAATAATATAAACGCCTACAGTAAAGATATAGTTGTGCTGAAGGTCGCGGGGGGGGGGAGCATAGTTCTACGGGCCCACAGTTTCTAGGGGCCCACGAAAGCCTTCAAAATTAATATTTTCATATGAAGTGATGAAACTTGAAACCGCATAAAATAACAACGCTAATAGCAGTTAGATCCACTCAATTAAAATTCGATTTCTGAAAAAAATTATATTAACTCTGTTGTAATGATTTCATTATTTCAGTTCCATCTGAAGGTGTTCATAACCATCATAGCCTTTAAGAAGCTGCAAATACATGGCAAATACGGATGCTAGACAGTAGCATAAAGTATTTAAACGGAGAAAGAAGGTACGCCTGAAACTGTTACACTGTAAATTATTTTCTGATAAATTTCCTTGCTTACACGCTACTAGCATGCATCACAGTTCGTAGATGAGAGAAGAGCTTTGGAATAAATAAGCAATGAACTAAAATTAAAATATGTACAAGATCAAATTTTTCACGTTGAAAAGTTTTGAAATTCCCTTAAGCTCCCAGCACTGTTGTACAGTTTGATGATCAGTGGACTTGGACTCGTACTTTAAGTAATCGGATATGTCTGGCTACTTATGTAGTAAGCTTTATCCCCTTTTGTTTTCGCTTTCTTAAGCGTTTCTCTCGTATACTCATCGGTTTTCTTTTTAATGTGTTTTGGTAAGCATGTGCTGGGGCTGCCAGTAGTTTTATAACAAGTTTAATGATGAATGTAGAGCATGAAGTAAATCTAAACAAATAATTTTGGCAATCCAGATCTTGACAACACTGCTCGTAGTACCCACGAAACCTTTTTATTTTTTTTTGCTCAACTCTTTCTTGGAGTGAGTGGAGTGAAAGCACTGTTGGGAGATCGTGGGAATTTCTGGCCCGAAAAAAATTAAAAAGGGAGAAGGAAATAATTTTGTCTCCCCGTACAAAATTATGGGAAACATGAAACATCCTAAGCTCAGAAAATATTTCCTTACAATTGACACAAAAGTATGTTAATTTGCGGGGGCCCATACAACCTTAGTTACGCCATTGATCGAATTACAGTTGCTACAGTCTTTGGATTGTGATTAACAATTTGTTGTTACTCACAATATCAGTATCTAAAGAAACTGATTGAGATAATTTTATCATTTACAGACTTTCTTGTTTTATACTTTAATTTAATTCTTATAGATATAGATCATTAAATTTTTCTGTTTTACGGTGTGTAGGAGGGCAGCAATCTTCCTTAGGCCTAGGACAGTCTGGTCGTGCTAAAAAATTAGACTTTTTCGAAAGCAATTTAAGATTTTTAGAAGAAAAAAATGTTATATACATAGTTAGAAATTAAGAAAATTTAGCTAGATTAATTGCACACAGAGCACAAGTAAAGCCCGTAGAAATAAAAAACCTTGAAGGGAAGCTCTTTCACGCCATACTCAGTTTAGTTAATATCTTTTTCGAACAGATCTCTTAACATACCCACCAAACTAATTTTTGCGGAAGCAGATCTCTTCACTGATTTTATACATCATCTACAAAGCATATGAGAAGATATGACCCCAGAGTCTGTGATATGACTCTATGCAGCTGAAAGCGCAGAAGAATTTTCATTCTTGAAGTGTTTAGTTTTGTGTAATTAATTAATTATTGACAATATTGTTTTTTGTTTCTCTTTAGCAACATGCTCTTAGAGGTTTACAATCAAACGGAGCGCATTCAGAACAAAAATAAAAGCTGAAATCTTGAATAACACTTTCTCTTGACTCGCTCTGCATTCCCTATAAGCACAGATAGCTAAATAATAAATAAATAATAAATTTAGTTATTCAAAAGTGCTTCCCTATAATCGCCAAGTTAGTGCTGCCCTCTGCAGAGATGCGCTTGTTAAAAAGGTATGAACGATGATACGGGGGAAAGCGCTCAGAGCTTCTGAAGAAATGCTTTTACATTCGTCTTTGAGCGCTTCTATTTCCTGCTGGGGAGGGATAGCTTCCTCTTCTTCCCATAAGATGTTGATAAAATGCATTTAAAAGGTGCGAAATTACTAGAGTACTATTGGCTGAACATTCCACGTGAATAGTTATTTTTAATTTTTTTTTATGTAGGTAGGAATTAACCAAAAGTTGCTTGAGTGTAGGTTGTCGAATAGCTTTTGTACATATTTGAATACCTAAGAATCCTTCTAAAATGTATCGACCACCACTCATGGAAAATGATCTGAATGTGTTGCAAAATTTTCTCATCCTGATTTTTTAGCATGTTAAATTTGTGTGAAATCCTTATCTTCAGTTCCAGCGGAGTAATTCGACTGGATTATTTACGACCGAGTGTTTGTCTATTATTGGATATCTGTACTTGCTCTAATATGCGATCAGATTAAGTTTTTGACAAAGTGGAAGGAACTACCGATTATGGCCACTTTTTGTTAATTTCCCGATCCACTAACATCTTTATTTTCTGAAAGTCAGGGCTGTACTATAACATAACATTACAAGCCGGTTAATTTTTTTTTAACGGGATTAACTTTATCGGATAAGTCCATAAAAAATTACTGTAAATTTGCAGATAACTACCACGAGAGCATGAATTCCACAAAGCCTCCCATATACAAGTAGATTACTACACATATAGGTAACTCCTGGCTCTCTGGTGGATAATAAATGTGAAAATGTACGAATATAAGACACCTTCTATGATAGACAATATACGCGAGATTGCCTGTGGATATTGATATCAATAATACGATAAAGCCGTATTGATAACGATTTACTGAAAAAATATCAGATAAACTCCGGCGTACCTAAAGCAATAATGTCAGATACTGGCGAAAAATTTACTCAAATTGGTAGCGTTCGCTGTGAGTACGTTAGTTTAGTTCGGAATTTTTTTACAACAATCCTTAATCCTAGTGGAAATCTGATCGGATGGATCTGCAAAGCGGTTTGCATCCTCACTTTCGAGTTCGTAGATCACTGATTAAGTTTGCAGCTCTTCTTGGAGTGGTTAGTATGTGGGGTATTGAGTGCGATTTTAATTATTTGTGTTATTTAAATGGTTTTAACTTTTAAGTGAATGTGTGATTTACGTTTATAATTTAATTTAGTTTGATGCATTTTAGACACTAGACTTCGGAAATGTAAAAATTGAGTTAAAATGCAAGACATAGTTCTTAATTAAAATTATAACTAAAGTGTTTGTGTGTGTGTGTGTTATTGTGGTTTTACTTACTTTATTAATGTCATTAAAATTTTTATTATCAACACGAAGATTAAGAGCATTATTCTTGCAAATTTTCTATGAATTCGTCATTTTGTTGTTATGAGTCACTTGAATTATTATTGCTCAATGTTGACATGGAAAATTCATTGTTAAAACATTTTTTTTATGGTAGTAGTAGTGTAGTGGTATAGTAAAAATATCGTATTTCAGGGTTAGTGGATAAGAATCAAAAATTTTATATGACAAGTTGAGATACTTAGCAACTTAGCTCTGATTTATTGAGATTGAATGGCATTTCAGATGTTCTCCGAGTGTAAGCAATAACAATATCGTTTATTTTTGACTACAAATTTCTCTTCAGCAAGAGGAAGTTTATTCTATTGGCTAAATAACAGTTGCCGCTCGATTACTTTTTGTTGGGAGCAGCGCTGTCGTTTGAATAGTTTCAAGAGTAGTACAATTTGCTGCCAAAGCGGAGTACTTTTGGAAAAAACGGAGCACACGATTATACGACGAAATTTAATGAATTCAAATTAATTAGCATGGGATGTCCAGAAAGCATTTAATAGTTAATAAAACCCATTTTCGTTAAAACTACTCATATTTAGATTTTTAAATCAATCTATGTCTAGTACTACCCGCTTGGCTGTCTGAGTTCACTGTAGTGTAGACAGCAGGCAGTAGCAGAGTTTCAATGCTATCCTGATGAGATCGCGATTTATTGCTGATCGAAACCACACTATGTATACTCTCAAAATTTCTTAATAAAATTTTGAATTTTGGCTTTAAGTCAGTAAACTGACAGAGAAGTTCCTCAGTACGTCATATTAAAAATCAATTATGGTTTTGCACCTTTTTTCCGCTATCGAGATTATACTTCATGATAAGTTATTTTAAATTATTCAGATATTTTTAAACAATGCCAAAGATGCTGCAATACAAACTAAAATGGAGTACAATAAGAGGAGCTGATGTCTTAAAGCTTTCACAAAGTTTTTATGAATCGCATAATAAAGCCGCACAAGAATACTTTTTGTTAACTTCATCAAAGAACCCAGTCGAACCATTACCGATCGGCGTAAAGGAGGAAAACCGAGATCATGCGCATTTTTTTTATGAGAGATATTTCATACAAAATTTAATAATTTATGGTTTATATATGTCACATTTTTGTGCTTATTACTCTTATTGCTATATTATTTACTTATTTATTTTTTATACAGAAACAACTGGTTTTATTTTTGGATTTTTCCACGAATTTTCTTTTCCAACAATAAAATTTTCTTAAGTTTTAACTTTAAAGTTGACAGCTGTTGATTAAAAAGAATAATTAATTAATAGTTTTGATCTGGTAATTATACTTGCATGAAATAAAAACGTTCTGTCATGACAACCTATTTTTTAGAAAAATATACCTGCATTAAGCAAATTAATACAGGTGTATACTAATAAAATACATAAATTCTATCATTATTAAATTATTTTATTATTGAAAACTTTTGAATTTTCAAAATATTTCTAAGGTGTTAAATACAGTCATCATGCAAAATTGTATTGACAACATCAGTTGTTTTAATTTTTCCGCATTTTAAAACATTTACAATAATTGAATCACCAACAGCTACACTTTTAAATAAATCAACAAAAGCTCCTAAAGGCAAGGTTATGCAAAATAAGGAAGGCAATAACTTTAATTTCAGCAATCTTGATTTTTTTTTATAATGGATTGAAATTCATAGCATAGGTATACTAAGGGCGGATCCGAATCCAAGTCTTCGTCTTCTTAGTACAGCTAGTGACGTAATACCACAAGCTCAGCTATTATAATAGTTAGACGAAGACGAAGCTAACCTGTCCGAATTCGTGTGCTTAGCTTGATATTTGACGTTTAGAGCCAGTTCCTACTATTTGTCATAATTATATTAATAAATGTAATTAATTATAATATTATTATTTATGATTTAAAATTAAATTAAATTTCAAATAAAAAGTGTTACAATTATCTCTAATTGGTACATATATATCTGCTTATTTTGCACAGAAGAACTGAAGGAAAACAGTAAAAAATGCACAATATTACACTTCACTTTTTCCGCGTTCCGCCATAATGTCAAAATAAATGCAATCAAGCTCAAGACGAAGCTAACCTGTCCGAATTCGTTTGCTTAGCTTGCTTGATCTCGATAGCCAGCGAATAAATAAAACCTCGAAATATGTTGTCTATTTAAAATAGTCAACTCGAACCTTGACTCGATGATCAAGCTAACCAAATGTCTAAACTGTTATACAAAGTAGCAAAGCTCGGTGGCATAGACATGGATTCGGATAGAGCTTGACTCGATGTTACGTCACTAGCTGTACTACCAAGACGAAGACGAAGACGAAGACTTGGATTCGGATCCGCCCTAAGTTGGTCATTGGTCTTAGACCAACTCTAGCTTTTTGTTTTGTTTTGCTATAAGCTTAAAACATATTTTACAAAACCTTCTGTTGTTTCTTTTTTCTATCCAATTATAAGTCTCCATCCATACAGAACGAAATTTTTGATCATGTTTACTTTGTTTATTAATAGTATTACTTTTTGGTCGCGTCAAAACAGCTTCCATAGGGTTTCCAAGTATGTTTCTTGAGGTATCCAGTCGTCGTGACCTTCATCTGTCGTTATACTATACACTACCTGAGAACGCGTCGACGGTGAAAACTATATTCTCCCAAACATATAAACATATGCACACACACACACACAGGCAGCTGTATTCGACATCATCAGCACACGGCATCGCATGACGGCACAGCGACATTACAATGATTACTCAGCTGAGAGCTTTTGTTTGAAGAATTCTAAATAACTTTGTTAGGAAAGGTATAAAAATTGTATTTTAGTTCGGAAGATAAGAAAGCAAGCTTAAGATTATCAGAACACCATTTTTCTGTATGAAGAGTAGTTTAGGGCGGAGGAGCTATTCAATTCAAACTTTTGTCAGTTTTACATAAGTATACGGCAAATATTTTAGAATGTTAGGACTCCGTTGGGGCTCTCATGTGGTAGTGAGGGAGTATGTTTCTTGACTTGTGAAGTATTATCGAGGGTTTTGGAAGAACTCAATATATTCCACTTTAAAACAAGATTTTTGCTCCAATGATTAATAAAATTCAGGGAAACAGGATAAAGTAATAATTTTTCTAATAAAATAGAATATTTATTTCAGATTTTTACGAAAAATATAACTTTTATGTTTTATCGGCCGAAAACCTATTTCCGATGATTTTATTAATCATTGGAGCAAAAATCTTGTTTTAAAGTGGAATAAATAGAGTTTTTCGGTTTACGTTGTTTTGGTTCTCGTTTTTAATGTGAAAGTGCCTTTATAATCCTATATATTCTTTTATTTTGATTTATTTTAGTTACCAACATAACTCAATACTTTTTTAACATGACCTTCCCAAAGGTATTAAGGTATTAGCGCCATTTGCTTTGATAGGCTCATCATTTGAAGACATTTTTCTACAAGCAAATTTGTTTTAAGTTTCTCTGTGTTATATATTGACTGAAAGATGTTATGAATTATGTACTAGTGTTCAGTTGCAAAAGCAACCTTTGGTTAAACATTTAATAAAAATATTAGTTTCTTCCCTTCCTACCCTGGGGATTACACGAGCAAGTACACCTTGCATGAAAGCTGTACTGCCATACTACTTATGCGTGTTATCTAACCTGGGGATTACACGAGGAAGTACAGCTTGCCTGAAAAATCTACATACTTCTATTCTTCTTGCACGTGTAATCCACACTTCCATGTAGGCTAGACATGGCCAAACTTTTGAAGTACAGGGTCTACATTATAATTCAAAATATGGTAACGGTCTACCATCCGCAACGGTTTTAAATAAAACGCAAAAACTTTTTTTCAAAAAATCTGTAGGTGAATGCTCCAGATTTAAAAAATACTTATGTCTCACCAACTATAATTTCTTGCTCCTGTTGATAGATACTCTGTCAATGTTAATGCCTTCGTTAAAAGGGAACACCATGAAACTGATCCTTCTTTTCTTCCCGAGCTCCAAAAGCTTCTTCGAACTCCTCGTGTAAATTCTCCAACTGTTTGGCGAAACTTTGGAGTTTCCGATTTAAATAATGTGTACTCTTGCTCCAAGTTTTAGGTAATTCTTTAATTATCTGAAAATGGCAATTTATTGTAATTTTTGTTCAATTATTTTACTCTCGCGGGCTACCGAAAACGTCTACGCGATCGACCGGCCATTCCTGATGTAGCCAGTTCAGCTTCCATCGAACTTGCATGCTGTAAAATCATAGCAGATCAGGTGATTTGACTTTATACAGTTTTCAAGATGGCGGAAAAAAAATATTTTAGAGCGGAGATTTTTAAATTAATAAAGAGGAATGCCCACTTTTCATACAACTTTAGGCCGAACACCTCCAGACATGAGAGATGTCGTAAGTGATGCATTATGACACTCTGAACATATTTTATTAACAATGTTTATTTTAGCTTGAGCGACTTTCTTTGGTGAAAAAGTGGACTTTTATACTTCTCGTGATTGCGCGGAATTATAAATCGTGGAAAATGACTTCCTATGCGAAAAATGTTAAAAACAGAGCACTAATAGCCATAGAAGAAAGAACTGCAAAAATATATGCGAAATGTAGTAGCTGAGGTGTCCAAAATGCATGAAAATGGGTTTTCCGGTTCCGAGAAACTTTTCTGAACCGAGAAAAAAAGTACACTATCCGATAGTATTCGGCGAGACCTTTAATTTGATATGCAACATGCGGTATTGGAATCACACCCCGCCGATAGTTCCTACCCCCTACCCAAAGAGAATGCTGAGAAAAATTTTCCTCTACGAATTGTAGCTGGGAATGAGCTAAGGCGAACAGTGAAACCCGTTTTCCGATCGGACATAACCCTATCGAGTTAGAGCCGATCCAAGGAGCGAAAAATCTAGTACCTCAGTTCGAATAAAAAAGTGGGTAATACTAAAAAAGTGAGTATTGTGATGGCTATAAATAAATAGCTATTTAAGTCTCCGAGTATAGGAGTGTGGGTACTCAAACTTCTTCTCAGGACCTTAGGAATTCGGTTCTGTACTAGACTTTCCAAAAGGAACTAGATCAAACTTTGACCCCCTCCTCCAGCTTTCCCCCGCTAGATAGAAATAAAAATTGCTAATAAAAAATGTTCAGAGTATCATAATAAATCGTTTAAGACATCTCTCATGTCTCATGTCTCATGTTTCAGGGTTATATATATTACGTCATTTAGCAAACTCCTTCCTCTTCCTTTTTCTTGTTTTTTTTTTTTTCAATTCTGTTACTTCCTTTATTGCTGTAATTGCCGATATACCCAAGACTTTACGTATCAACGCCATTTTTTAAATGAACTTGCATGCAAGGTGAAAAGATATCATGCTAACTTCCTTCTGCTGTCAAATTTACAGACACGTTAGAAAGGAAGGCTTGCATGTACTTCCTAGTGTAATCCCCAGGTAAGTGTAAATCACTTCGGGAAAAGTCTTTTGGTGGGAAACTAAAAAAACTTTCTAATTAGAAAATCTTCTTGCACTTTGGTAAGATCAAATGAACTTGAAACAAACGAAATACAAAAATACACATAGATCGACAGTGGTTACTTAATTGTTAGCATGAACATTCGCAAACAATAGAGCAGACACATACGCCTACCTATTTAGACGATAAATATATCTCACACAAGTATTAAGCGAACGAGACAATTTCGAGATTGCAAGGGCAGGAAGAGGATAAACAGCAGCGTCCACATACAGAAAATGGGGAAGAATCAATGCTTGTACCAGACCAGCCCGAATCGACTCAGGGAGAAATACCAACACAGCATAGAGCATCCGAAGACCAAAATACACTCGCGAGCAAATACGGTTAACATGGGGACTTCAGGTGAGTCTCTGATCCAAGATTCTTAACTAAATCTGAGGAGATTGGAATGCCCTGACCCAGAATAGTAATGAGAGGGAGAGCAGATGAAGAGACAGCATTATGCCTACTAGTATAGATTATTGCTATGTAGTGTCTTTTTAGGATTTAAATCAAGTCCATTAGCATTAGAAACTCTAGAGAGAATCACATTGATGTCAAAGATCAGAGAAGGAAGACCGCTCTTTGAAGCGGCCAGCTGGTTACTTAGCTGATTCAACCCACAGTTCAGAAAGGTCATTCCTTGTTAATTTTTGTACCATGCATAGCAGAAAAATCCATGTTATAAATAGAAGTTTTTTATTCGGAGTATTTAGGAAAACTGTAGTGCCAAAATAGAAGCTTTAATTTAAAAATCCAAGTGATACAGGAAGTTCAACTTAATTTACTTCTTCATTATATTTTTAATTTTTGCTTAATGTTATGAGGGTAAGTTCCTTCATGTGACCTTTATGGCAACATAAATTAAATATATTTCTTGCATTAACCTCAGTTGTTTATTTCTATTTCAGGTGCAATCACTAATATGGATGGGTTTTGCCATAACGGGAATGCTGGCATACTATTGTATATTCGATTTTTCGAATATTAAAGCTACTTATGCTTCAATTTCTGAATTGTCTATCTTCGAAATATATTTCAATGGAAGTTGTAGTACAGATAGATTGTCACGTGACTATTTTGAAGTGCTGAAAAACGATAAGTTAACCCTACTAACACCCAGCGATATAAACATATGCATATGGGTGTATTTAGTGATAAATTGGCTTTGGCTTATGAGCTCTGCCGCCTTACTCAGAGGTAAGTGACATTGGATAAATAAAATTGAAGAAAATCATTGTAAAATGTTGTGGGGTTGCAGATTTTGATGAAAACCATCTAAGACGACTGAATATATTGTTGTATGTTTGGATTTTCATTACAATGGATATAACAGCGTTGGATCTTGGATTAGGTGTTGTTTTTGGTATAGATTACGGCGTGTTTGTGGACAAATCTTCCGTAGATATAACAACAAATCAGAATTTTGACGCAGTAGCTTTTGCAGCAGCAAAAGTTGCTTCCATAACGATGTTAATTTTGGCACTAAAAGGATTCATTTTGTGGATAACAAATGTATGCCTTGCGATATATTTCTTTATAGAAACATTTAGTATCAATGAAGCTGCAGTATTACAGGTAATAGATTGAAAATATTTTGTTTCTATATACATACTTAAAAACATTTCAATGAAAGTTGATTTATTGCGTTTTTATAAAAATTATTTCATATTTGTTGATGGACTTCAACACATTGCCATAAAATTTTATAGTAAAAATTAAACTTTTATTTATTCATTTCTATATTAAATTTAATTATTTAAAATTCAAAATCCTTTTTTTTTTATTCTTTCAGACATCATTAGTAAACAACGACGTTATTAGCGATACTCATTCGGTAAAAGTAGCATCTCCCATTAGTGCTTATGAGACCAGGTACATTGTTTCTATTTTTAATCCAAAAAATATACTAAACTTTTCTTATATATAGTAATCCACATCAGGGTAAGCACTTAATACGCTTAAATACAGAGGCATTAGAACGAGCCAATAAAGCTTCTATTATGTCCTTGAAAGAACGACATGCAAACAAAGAAAACATGTATGCAAACAGATTTAGACAGTATACACCAAGATACGAGCCAAATGTACCTGATCCTGATTATACTCCACCTATGCCAAGAGCTAAAATATTTCATGGACAAAATGGGTATCAAAGGGGCAACACGAGATTCTAGTAAGAATTTAAGAATAATTACCTAGCAGTTGGAGCATTTCGCTAAAACTTAGTACCTAAGAAAACTGTTAAGAACTACGCAATAAATTTATTATTATTTATAAAACAAAACAAAAATTAATAGAAATAATGGTTTTTTTTTATTCAAAAGTATAAAAAATGGAAGATAAATATAAAGAGGTACCCAGCGCTGGGAAAGACTTGTTTCAATAGCAAAAAGTTAGAAACATGTTTTCAAATTGGAGTTGCCATTAATTCTACAACGCCGCATGACTATATCTAAGTAAGACAAATGCTTCTTTAAATCACGACGCACTTCTCCAGCATACAATAATTACCCATAATGAAGCAGAGAAATCAAAACAACGATAAAATTAGAAACAGCAACTTCAAAAGGTAACAAAAATATCATCAACAAGCTTAGCAACAATTGCAAAAGAATTAAATATATTAAAAATTTTTTTTAAATAAATAACTTTCGTAAATAAATTGCAGTAAGAAGTAAAAAATATTTTTTTCTTTCGCAGTGATATCCAAAAGAAAAGTTTCATTGCAAACAGTTCAAATAATTAAATTCAAAACAGATACCCAATATAATTTTAAAACATTGTTAATATATTCAATTTTAAGATTTAATCTGAGTTCCAGCATTTCTTATTTTGCAATGATACTTTTCTTGTTTATATCACTGAGTAAGAAAAAAATATTTTTTACTTTTTAGTGAAATTTGTTTATAAAAGTTATTTATTTAAAAAGTTTTTTTAATATATTTTATTTTCTAGTTTTTAGTCAGTACTATGGGATCTGGCAATGCCGCCAGACCATACAACTCTCATTCTGAAAGTCTCAGGAATTTACCTCGGAAGCTGCCTCAAATTGTCTCTTGAAGATATGCCACGAATTTTGTCCATCAAATATTGGAGGTTTCATTCTACCTGCACCGGATATTTCAATTCCTTCGTGCAGAGATTGTCGATGCTTCATCCTTTCCATATCTGCTATAAGATTGTCAAGCTGCTCAGTAAATTTCGTTGTTCCTGCTCGATTTCTTCAATTTTCAAATTTTGTTCATCTAACGAGTTTTTCAGAAAATTTTTCTGATCCTCCAAACGAGTTTCTAAACAATTCTCTAGAGAACTCTTTTGTTCGTCCAAGCGGGTTTCCATATATTTCTTCTGCTCATCTAACCGGGATTCCAGAGAATTCTTTTGTTCCTCAAAAGCATTCTTTTGCTCGTGTAGACGGGTTTCCATAGATTTCTTTTGTTCCTGGAGAGAATTCTTTTGTTCCTCGAGAGAATTCTTTTGTTCCTCAAAAGCACTCTTTTGTTCATCAAAACAGGCTTCCATTTTGCTCATTAAAGTACTCAAAAGCTGTTCCATTTTCATCGCAGGCTCTTCTTCAGCTTCGGTTTCTTCCAAGTTCTCTTCGAAAACAAATGTCTCAGGATTCTTTCCTTCCTTTATCAAAGCTTTTCTAAGTCGCTCGACTAGAACTTTCTTTGCATCTGTCGTTTGTAATGACCGGCTCCCTAACTCCACTTTCAAATACTGTATTCGAAGCTCCTCCATTTGCGCCCCTTTACTTTAGTAATTCACTTACAGTTGAATATAAATTATTTTCCAGAACTTTCAAAATTTAACACAATTTCACAAAATTAATCACACTTTATATTTTTAAGTCAATTGCCACCACTTTATTTTGCGAGCGTGGCCTTTGGTTCGTTATTTAAAACACAATATTAAATATTTAATATACAAGTTCTTTATTTTCACTTTACACAAACCTTCAATCAATCCACTCAACTTTAATTATCGCTAATATTGTACATTCAATTATCGCAATCCAATTAGAAGACTTTCGCCTGTTTATTACTTTCGCTTGTTAACACTGCAATGTCTAAGACAAGACTCGTTTCTGGCCGTGACAACGATTATTTTTATACCCTAGAAACTCTCCAGATTCTTCTATTCCAGAGTCTTCTTGACTATTCTATTCCTGAACCTTCTCGATTCTCCGAACCTGAAGTTGTTTACTCACCATTTCCAATAGATGTCACCAGTTATCTCTTTCTGTTGCACGAGTATATACATTAGTCACGAAATTACGTCACAGAACATGTGCCAAAATTTTAATGAGAATACCTTGTATTTATCTTGGTTAGTACAGAGAATAGCTTGTGGTCATTCCGACAAATTCTCATATCCGCTTTGCAAACGCAGGTGGCCCATTAAACTTACATTTGCATCTTCCAATTGGTTTTTTTATGTATTATCAACCTTCCCCAACCACTAGAAATGCTGAAAGTTTCAATAATATAATATTGTCCCACATCTTCAAGACTCTTTCAATTGAGTGAGAGCTAAATAGTACGTCGTAATAATTAAATCAATTTATTCAGCAAGTCGGCGTCCAAAATTCACCGACCTAGCGTAACGAGGCATTAGAAATTTGTTGCCACATTACCGTATTAAATTTTAAATTTAAATTAAGTGCATGTAACTTGCTTTAAAATCTTAAGCGATTTTTGCTCCAGCTACAATATTGCAAAGCAAACTGTTTGGTTTCATATTTCACAGAGAAAAGCACGAAGACTGAGGATGAAATTACACAAAAACGTTGATAATTTCTTGCCGTATGTTAAATCTTCAACAAAACGGGGATGTTTATAATCGTTTCTGAAAATTTAGATATTATCGTTCAAGGATGAATTTATTTGTAATGCATAGTACATAATAGATCAGTTAAGTTCATTCGCATAAAAAAGGTGGATGAAGTGTATTTATTCAATATTGCCCAAGGGATTAAGGAGAAACTGTCTAGCCAAAATCTGTTTATCTTTGAAATCGTTGCTGGATTTCTGTAAGGCTATAATAATGGCTACATATATCATCATATGTAGTACTCATTTAATCGTTCAAGTGAACCCATTGCAATTTCTTGTGCAACAACGCGCGTTATATGAAGATCTGCGCGATGTTCTTTATAGGAAATTATCACAGTTTTGATAAAGATCGACATCGAATCTGATCACGATATTCAACACTGACTAAATGTAAATGGAAATTTATCGACATTTAGCCGAATTATATATCGTTTTAACGATATTGATCTGACTATTTTTAGTGGTACGTTATCGTGATTCTGTTAAAAAGCTCCAGGGCCGCAATTAAAAGATAGCCGCTACCATTATTGTTTGGGTTCATACCTTGTTTACTAATATCGTCTTCAAGGTCAGCATTGCTGAGGCAGACGACTTAATCTGCTTCATTCAATTGTCCAAAGCGTATTCTCTTGGACGAAAAAATAAGTTATCAAATTAGATCCAATTGTCTTTAGCATAATTCTATGTGAGTACATAATGGCACTTTTCGTTGTCTATAAACCCAAGGTGCTACAAAGCTGTATGTGTATATAATGTAAATATATATATACGTATGTAAGAATTTTAAAATTGTAGAAGATCTCTTCAATATTATAGTTAAAAACAAACTCGTTATGTGCATCCGTATACTCTATATAGGTATACTAAGAATAAATCAATGAAAAAGAAACCTTGGAAGCTCTCCTTAAAGTGAAAACGCTTTCGCAAATACGTTTTTTTTTTTTAAATATTTCCACAAATTCCTTGATTGTGGCTGCATCAGAGAATATTTTTGAATAAATGTAAATTTAATTAGGAATTCCAAGTATTTAACGCGACTGTATATTTGTTGATAACAAGTAACAAAGTAGCTAACGGAAATTGCTACAAGTGCGAAAAATAAAATCATTAAATCTGAAAGTTAATTCAAATTTCAAAATAGGCTAGGAACACGCAAGCAGAAGTTTACAAGCGCTCGTAAAATATTTCCATATTGATGATAAGATTGCCCCCAGCAGGGAATCTCACGCTGACGGGGTCAATGTTTAATTATTTGCTAAAGTGATAACCACTGTCTGAAAAATGTTTTTGCTTGTTACACAACTAAAATCGTCTCTGGACACCGATAAGAGTTGAAGATCTCTTTTTTTGCGACTCGACGGCAGCAAAGTTCATGCCCCTGATAAAAATTAAAAGTAGCAATCGTAGTTAGTGTTGTCTTTCCCTATCTGAATATATTTCCTACAGGAGTTTTAAACAAATATTGTTTTATCTTTTTTTTTTTAATGGAACTTCAATAAATTCATGCTATGTATTTCTGCTCAATTCTTCAAAACCTTTAATTCTTCAAAAACCTTTCTTTCTTCATGCAAATTATGATTCTAATTTTACTAGTGAACCGTAGATGGCTCACAAACTGTTAAAGTAATTTTGTTTCAAAATTGACCAAATAGACACGTCAGTATGAGCCTGTTTAGAAAGGACAGCATGTTGCATCTGCCATACGAAACTTGTTGGTAAGATTATGGTTCGGGGCAGGAATGAAGGGCAACTTAAAATTCGAAGGCAGCACAGCAGCTCTTCACGGAGCACGTGTTTTTTATGAGTCACGTGATCATTCAAGTTTTAAGCATACTTGTTATACTTTACATAATTTGTTGATGCACTGTTCCACCGACTGAAAGCAGCAAAGGCAGCAAGTTGACTGATGTGATCATGAAGGGCATTTTCAGGCACCTCAAAGTGCACCTTATACTGACCCGTCTAAAGAGGGTCATAGGAAACTCAGCCCATACTTTGTCAGTGGGTTCGCTTATTTGTACGGATTAGAAATAATTTGTGTTTGATTAGATAAATTCATACACAAATTTTTCCTGAATTTTACAATACAGAGAACATTTTCGGGAAAATTTAACCCAAATGACCTTGTTTATGCTGCCTCTATCTCACGAAAGCTTGTAGGTGAGATGATGGCTGTGAGCAGAAATGAAGTATCACCTACAAGCTATTCCCATTACGAACAACGTTCCGCCATTAGTGATGAATTACCGTGAAAATGTATAGGAAAACACGGTACAGAGAACACAATACTCTCTCTCTCTCTCTCTCTCTCTTTCTGTCTTTCCTATAAAAATGTACATACATTAGTCACAGAATTACGTCACAGGCTATTAGCTGCAATGTGCCAACATTTTAATGGAAATTCTTGTCTTCTATATACCTTGACCATACCTCCAAGTTTCGTGCGGCAAAGGAAAAATTCCAAGATGACGTTTCGAACGGAAGCACGGGAAGCATACCAATCTAATGCATGGAATTAGCTACGGCCATTTTGAAATTGTGAATTTCTGATCGGACGGCTTTGCAGTTGCTTACCTGCGGTTTGAGATGATAATATTAATTTAATTTTCATTACGTGCTGTGAATTTGTGATACAGTTATAAGTTGTGTTCTTTTGTGCACGCTATCCAGTTCATTGCATTGCTGCTACAAAAGAGCTCCTCAACCAATGAACTCATTTTTAAAACTTCCGCTTCCGCACACATGTGAAAAGTATTCCTTTGGGATCTATGAAAGGTGGAGAACAAACGCAGGTAATGATATCTAAAACGTTAATTAAAAAGAAAATATATTAAATTGAGTACATTTCAAAGAAAAGCGAGCTCATATAAAGAGACGAACGCATGTTTTAGTTATTTTAGCGACCCCTTTTAAGAATAGAACTATTCAGGCGTAGAGTGCAAAATTGCACTACAGATTCTACAGTGTAGCTTGCACTCTGAAATGTATGATTGCATCAGTGCACGAGACACAAAACAACACAGGTATTATTTATATAAAAAACTATAGCTTGTTTGAACACCTACACAATTAACCTCGGTAATCATATGAGGAACGACACTGTAGCAAAATTATTGTGATGACATGCCCTAGACCTGTACCTATACAAGGGCAGGAAAATACTCCTACTTTGTGCTGAAGCGTGTGGTTGGGTCCATACTGATCAAGTGAAACCAAATCGGTTGCAATGTCAATGCCAAACTACATTTAAAAAAGTGCAGATCGCTCAAGGTATATAAAATACAAGGTATTCCCATTACAAACCACGTTCCGCCATTAGTGACGTAATATTGTGAAATGTATAGGAAAGTACGATACAGAGAGTACAATACTCTCCTCTCCTGTTTCCTATAAAAATGTATATACAGTAGTCACAGATTTACGTCACAGGGTATTAGCTGCAATGTGTCAAAATTTTAATTGGAATATCTTATCTTCTAGACACGATATACAGAGTAACAAGGTATGATTGTCCGCGCTGTCAAGTGCGTGTGACGTCACAGGAATCGACTTTTAAAACGGTAAAAATAAAGTGATAATATTTAAGTAAATTTATTCCACTGGATCCATTGAAAATGTTGCAATAAATAAAATATGAGTTTCTTACCATAAATATACATTGAATTTGTTAGTTTAAAGCTCATTTCAGGGAAATAAGTTCGAATCAAAACAAAGTGCCACGAAAGTTTTATCGATAAAAAAATGGAAAATAAAACTGAAATACCTATAATTTGCACTCTTAATTGATTATTTAAGATCTTTTTATTATTTCTATATATATATAATTTCTTAGAGATAATGGTAATTTTTTCACATAGAAGGCACATTTGTAATGCATCATAACGAAGTGTAAAAAGTGGGGTTAGTGGCAAATTAAAATGTAGAATACAATTCTAGTAATTTTCCTTCAATTTATCTTTATGTTTAGAAAGTAAAATGATACTTATTTTAAGATTTTAAATGGATCCAGTAGAATAAACTTGCATAAATATTAAACTTTATATTTTTCGCTTTTTAAGAAACGCGTCATGCGAATCGACTAACACAGAAAATGGCGAATCTATGGTGCCGGATAGTCATACCTTGTTAGTCTGTATATCGTGCTTCTATATACCTTGCAGATCGCCTATCAATTAATTTAAACTACAAATATAGAAAAACATTTCAAAAAGTCTGTCAAAAAGTTCTACTTGTTACCATCAATTTTTATACTTTAAACTGCAAAAGGAAACACATGAATGTTTCCACAATTTAAACATAAGAGCTGCAAGTTATAAGCTACAAGGTAAATTTGTTCGAACTAAAATGAACAGCATTCCTCCATTTTCACCAAATAACAAAATTTCAAAAAGAACTTACTCAGAAATAAGTTTGTGAATACTGGCAACACTCATCTTTTAATCAGAGCGTGTTTGGAGATTTTTCCTTGTCGACCGATTAGCAGCGGTCAAAGTGTTTATAAAAATCCAATTGCGGTGCTCGCAAAGTACGTTTCACGAAAATAATTAATGATCATCATCTCTAGCGTAGCTCTAGTCTAGATTCATTTTACATTAGTCAGTTCAAATAGTAAGTTCGGTTTGTTACAGTAAAGTTAATTAGGTAAATTATGGTGCTCGGCCAAAGGATTCTTCAGTGCAGCTATCAAATGCTAAGCGCTTCAAGAATTGGAATAATAAATGGAGCTTACCACCAAACTTTTAGGAATTGTAGATATTTAAGTGTATCGAGCGTGAGAAGAAATTCAGGTTCGTTCTTCATTTTCCTGTAAAGTTATTTTCCTATTTTTATTAAAAGAGTTAGAGGTTATGTGTTTACTTACCTGTCGGCTGTCAGTCTGTGCTTTCTTTTGTAATTATATATAATTGTGAATTAAATAAACCTTATAACGGCATGTTGGGTATTCTGTTAAATATTTCAAATTAACTTACAGACAAACGGTATACAGATAAGCACGAATGGGTGGCTGTTAGTGGAGAAATCGGGACAGTTGGTATTTCAAACTACGCACAGGAAGCTCTTGGAGATGTTGTTTATGCTCAATTACCGGATGTTGGAGCAAAATTAAAAGCAAAGGAAGAATGTGGTGCTTTAGAAAGTGTCAAAGCTGCCAGCGAGTTGTATTCTCCTGTATCAGGAACAGTTACAGAAAAGAACACAGCTGTAGAGGATAGTCCTAGCCTAATCAACACCAATTGCTACGACAAAGGTAGTACAGTATTTAAAGTCTCACCAGTGACTTTATTCTATAGAAATATTACGTGGATTGATATTTTTCAGGTTGGCTATTTAAAGTGAAGCTAAGTGATCCGAAAGAAGTTGATTGTTTGATGGATGAAAAGAAATATGAGGAGTATCTCAAAACTACCGCCCACTGAAAGGCTTTTACTATAGCAATATTATTAACTAATTTAAATTATTAAGTAGTTTTAAGGGCATATCGTCTACACAAATTTGTAAATGCAACAATTAAAACATAAATGCTTTGTTCAAGTTCTTGATTTTAATTACTGGAGGGGACTGAATATTATTGATTTGTAGTAAACCTTATTGAATACCTTGCTAAAGGTTTCGTTATAAAATGTATAGGAAGAAAATATTCCTATTAGGGATTAGTACTGAAATTATATTGTTTGCTATGGACATATTCCAGATATAACATGACAAATAAAACAATAATCGTGGTGTGCCAACAAAAGTCTCAGAAACTCTAGTCTAGATCTGACAAGTTTTCTTCCTTTCCAGCTTTTGAATTTCGTACCATTAATCATGAAACTGATTAAGAAATCAAAGCAACAAAATTCATTCATCTCATCGCTCATAATTCACGATATATTTGTTAAAAAACATTGATCTTGACATCTGCCACAAGCGATTGTGCACAATTATTTACCATCAGCGAAAGGTTTGACAAAAAGTTATGGTAATGCTTAATGATTAATAAGAAAATTACAATCTTTAATAATTGAGACTAGTAGTACGTAAATTTTTTCGGTTGCTGATTTCTCGTTGTTGCAAAATGTTTAAAATTTGGCCTATTGTGCCAATAAGGTGCAAATAATTTATGAATCCGGGTTATAAATTGAATGGGGCACATGTTTTTTGGTTTATTTGAAAACGATTGGCGTGTTCATGTGTCTAAATATATGACAAATATTGCGAATGATTTTGCTATATGCCACTTTATCTTTGTTTTACAAAACAAAAACATAGAAAAGCATTTACAATTAACTTTCTAGCAGCAAAGGCAAACAGCAATAACTCGAAAGTTGAAGCTACTGCAGTAAAGCATAACATTATTTCAAAAATGACACAGCAATAAACATTTGATGGTTTTCCTTTTCTTACAAATATTATTTTACATATTCAAGAAAATAAATACTTACAAGATCTCTACATTTTTTACTATTTGATGCGATGATGCCAAATTTTCTTGATCAATTTGTCTAGCACTTAAAACTGTTTATCAATCAAATGTTCAGAGCTGTTTACAGATTCACTAAACTAGTGAACAAAAATTACAAATTTTAAATAGCAGCAACTTTTACAATCAATTTGTTTGTCCTTCAGATAGTTTTTTATACGGTAAGAAATCACTATACAGAAACGTTTCCGGCTCTGAGGTCCATAGGAAAGGAGGTGATAGTACTCACATAGCTATTCAAACAAAAAATTGTATGTCAGGAGGGGGGAAAGGGGCATCTCAACCGTTTCGCAGTTACATGGTGATTAGGAAAATAAGCTAATTTTTCATACAACACCCCGTACCTTCCATGTTATACAACCTTAGAATGTGATTTGTAGCTCTAGCTGCTACTGATGATAGAAAGCGCACAATTCCATGCAAAATTAGAAAAATTAGTGAAACTATGCATCATAAAAACAGGTTCATAAAAAAAATTGTTGCATGTAGGTAAGTGCAGGCGTAGGATCAAATGAAAGGTAACACTCTGAGGTTTCCAAATCTTGTAAGCAAATGTACAGGCTTTAAGTCATATTGGCGGGAAAATAGTTACAATTTAAAGAAATTACGATCTTTTTTCCAATTTTTTCTCCAATTTTTGATTTTGCGGTCCTATAATTAGCTAACTCTGGACCTGTTGAAATGCACCTCGTGAAGACAATTTTTTTTTTTGCTAGGTGAGTTACTATAGCCTCCCTTCTTCCCTAGGGACATCTGAGCCGGAAAACAATAATGTATTTTTATTATAATAATATATTTTTAAGACGTCGGGTGCTACCCTTTTTCTCTTTTATATTTTTAATGATTGCGTTATTGGATGCATGAATGAAGGTAAAATTAGCTACTGATACTGGGACCGAATTGATAGTTTAAGGCAAGAGAAATTGATATGTTTTCATCCTAAGAGTATTTCAAACCTGTGCTGCATAATTAATTCCATTGGAACGTTAGATCTATTCTTGAATTGAGTATCTACGAAAAAATGCTTGTAGAGCATGATTCAAGTTAATTTGGATAAGATTTTGAACAAAATATTGAACATATTCTTGGAAGACTGCTATGGCTGATACTTGTAATAATATGTATTATTGAGACAACTGAGACACGAGTTCAAATAAATAATAATCCAACCAAAGTGCAAGCAAAGGCTAAACTACAATAGAAATATACGAAGTACAATTACTTATGTAAAGCGAACGCGCCCTTTAATTTAAGGAACTTTCGTTAAGTTTAAATATCCAAATTTTCAGAAGTATAGTGCGGTAAGAACGCGATGTGTCAAACAGTTAATTTATACTAAATGATTAAAAGTGCAATGTAAAACTTAAAACAATAAAAATGGTACTGCGAATTAATAGAAAGCACAAATCTTCAATTAAATCAACTTCCAATTGTTAATTTAAACTTTTTAAAATTGAAAACATTAAATATCAAGATAATAAAAATATCAATTTTTCATAAGTAGACCTCAGTCTCGTTTAATTCGTAAAGTTATTTTATTGTTCAGCTTTTGAAATCGCGGGAACGGCGAAATGATAACTATTGGCGGTAGTGTCGAAGAGGTCCCGTTAGCACGCGTGTGTGAAAAAAACCTGAAAAACTATTGGCTACCGTTGGCGTGGCGAGCGTTTTTGCTCGCGCTTTTTTCCGCAGGGCGGCCGCGGGACCGGCGAAATGATAACTATTGGCGTGAGTGTCGCTAGTGAGGTAGCGACATCTTTCCTTCAAAATTATTACTTTAATTTTTTACACAGGGTGATTAAGATAACATGAGGTTTGGAGCTCTGCTAGAAACGCCAACTTTGGTTTCGGCAGCCGCCTTCCGGTGCGTAGAAAAGCAAAAAATCTCGCCACGCCAACTGTAACCAATAGATTTTTGACTTTTTTTCACCACACGGCGCCTACAGAAACCGTTGTCGAGTCGACACTAACGCCAGCTTTGCGTTTCGGCAGCCGCCCTCCGGGGCGTAGAAAAAGCAAAAAAGCTGGCGTCCAATAGATTTTTCAGTTTTTTTGGCGCCTACAGAAACCGTTGTCGACTGTCGACACTAACGCCAATAGTTCGCACTTTTCGCGTTTTTTTGCACGAAGGGGCGGGGGGTGCGAAGAAAACAGATAAAAGTACCCTTCCCCCCATGCGAAGAAAAGCCGGATTAAATGCTGTTGGCTGAGGAGGGTGGGGGGTGGGTGGGTGTTGGGGGTTGGGGGTAGAATTCATTAGAAAAGAGAAACGAGGTACGTTTGTCGTTTTAACATTTTTTCTTCGGTAAGTTTATATGTATATATATCAGAAAAATGAAAAATTTTCTGATGTATGTATTCCGAAAGAATAGTTTTCTTCGGTATTCGGTAAGTTGAGAGTTCGTAGTTTGTTAATTTGCTTGTTTGGTTTTTCCTTTTTCCAGTTCAATTCATTTCTGAAGAATAGAATACTTTTGAGCACTGGATTTTCTGAGTTTTTTGTTACATATCAATTTATTTAACGAATAGCGAATATATTTGGTTAATTATTTGATTTTAGTAATATTTCTTCGGTCAACATTTTTTGTGAAGTTGAAGGTTTTTTTCATTCCGATAGATTCTTCCATTCGGTAAGTTGGAGAGTTTTCTTTTGTGTTTTTTCGAAACTTTTGTTAGGTACGTGTTATAGTTGTGCAAGCACTGATTGAGATTTTTTGTATTTATTTAACTAGCGAATAGTTAGTTGGGAGATTTGAGGGAGGTATTCAGACTTATTCTCCTTTGAACCGCTTGAACTTAGTTGAAAATTCAACAATTTGGTATTTTTAAGTTGCTATATCGAATATTGATATCAATTTGTTTAACAAGTTTTTTGATTTTTGAGTTGCTATATCCGGTTGCGGATTGCGATTATAGTTTTGCAAGCAAACTGATTTCTGATATTTTTTGGTTTGTCCCGAATATTGTTATCACTTTGTTTAACGAATAATATTTATCGAATTTTCGATTAAACCAAGATTTTTTACCATACATTGTACATTGGTATTCTTGATTTGATAGAGTCTTATTTCTATATTTGAGGTTTGAGAGTAGAGGTAATTTATATAGATTATTATATATACTATTATACTATCAGAATTCAGAGTTTTGAACAATATATAAATAGTATTGATACCCGATTGCTGGTCAGCATGACATTGGCATATTGTTGCAGTTATAAAAACTGTTCTCAAACATTTAGGAAGGGGGGATTATCAAATTTATCCTTTTTCTTGGTCCCGAACGATTATCGCAGAAATGTCAAAGTTTACCTAATAATAAGTTAAGAAGCTGGTGAGATATCTCAGTGTTTTACATTTAAAATGCGCACGGCAAGAAAAGGAAGGAAGAAAGAAAAAAAATCGGAAAAAAATCAAACTCTCTTTAAAAATTTTATGAATAAAGATAAAAAATGTGAAAGCGCAAGTTGCATGCACCGAAACAGAATGGCAAATGTTTCATTTTCGTAAATAAATGAGAAGGGGCGGAGTTTTCACGTTTTACTCTCATCATAGATGGCACAAGGGCTAGATGTCGCATGCAGTACCAAAAAAGTATACAAATTTTATATGGCTGGGTGGTCCATTCCGGAATGGACCGCAACATTTGAAATGATGTATACGACGAGTGATTCATATTTTTTCGTATCTGAAGTGTTGGGGAAGTCGATCAAATGTATACAAAACTACTATTATAAAATCATTTGCATTCGTCACAATCTCAAAGATATTATGGTCCATTTCAGAATGCACTACTCATTTCACAATGTGTATACTCTGCTTTAGTATGGGATGCGACATCTAGCTCTTGTGCCATCTATGCTCTCATAAAATGCTCCCGCGCTTTTGTGAAAACCGGTTTTCATGAAATATTGATAATGTTAGGACACATGTTGTTGTTGTAAAACGTCTAAAAGGACACATGTTGTTGCTGTAATCCTATGATATTTGAACAGCACGTTTTTTTGTTTACATTCGTTTTGCTATGAAGAGATTAAGTGGGAGAACTCATGCTGGATTCTCTGATATTTTCGGGAAAAATGAGAATTTCATTTGAGAGGAATTTTACATCTCATTTCAGCATCTGGGCCAAAGCGAAATTTATCTTTTTCTTAAAAATGGGAGGTAGAGTGACCTGATGTACATTATTATGAATATGTTGAAAGGATTTTGAGATGTTTAATAAGATTTTGTCGTTCGGGTAATCCTACGTTCTCTCGATTTTTGTTTTTAACTCGTTGTCTCAGTTGCACTGCAGTAGTACATAGACAAGTTCTTTTCCCCCATTCATGCAAAAGACGAAAGTATATGAAATTAGTTGTTTCATTCTAAAAAATATCAGAAATTTGCCCATTTTGCTCTACAGCTTCTTAACTTATTATTAGGTAAAGTTTGGAAATGTTTAGCTACACCATAGTCAAAAACACTTTTACGAAAAGGACGTTAAAGAACATGCGAGAAGAAGCACTTTAAATAAAGAAGCCTTACCAAAGCCATTCAGTTCAGGCGTATATTCCTGCTCAGAGGTAAGCATGGACGAAGTCTGCTTAGCAATGCTGGGTACTACTCATAGTACACACCTAGTTGCAAATATCCTGCTAGTTGTGAATAAAACGCAGAAAATATATAATTTTAGATCAGTATCGTTTTCCTGATGAGAGACCTATTTGCAATTCCCCAGAAAATCTAGATTTAGAAAGCATGCTTGCAGGAAAAAGCGAGGTTGTGAAATCTTTTGTACGTTCACAGCTTGTACATAAATATACGACTAAGTGGACAGGTAGAGAAACAAACTTAGCGTTAATATTTTATAACGAATCCCCAGCATTCTATAAAGATATGCTGAATTTGGGATTTTTATTGCCCCCGATAAGCACCATTATTAAATGGCATCATTCGATGGTGAGATTGGACACAGGTATTTCTAACATTGTTTTAAAAGTACTTAAAAAGAAATTTTCTGAGTTGACAGAAGTTGGTAGACGGTGTGTTATAATTTTTGATGAAATGGTAATAACAGAGAAACATTAATATGATCGAAAATCTTTCTTCGGCAAAGTTATGGATTGATACATGGGTTCATACGAGAAGAATGAAGCGTATACACTGCTTCGATGGACTAATACAAACCATAAATGTGGTACGTATGCTATGGGAAGATTTAAAAGAGAAGCAGGACTTTTTAATGACTTCTCGGTTAAATCAGGACCCTTTCGAAAATTTATTTTTAAAGATTAGAGAATTCAGTACATATGAGCGAAACCCTTCTACATATGTATCATATAAGAATTTAAAAGAAATTCTATTGTATTGATTATAATGTATTACCGTCGGAGTGCTCTAGTCATAATATTCCAAAAAATGTGATCAACTTCAATTCAGAGTTCATAAATATCTAAGTAGAGGATGTTGAAACTGTGGATTCACAAGAAACCCATTGCGAAGGTAGTGAAGCAGTTGCAGGGTATATCTCTAAAGATGATAATGAAATTTTTGATGATTTTGAAACATATAGTCCTAAAGAAAAATTTTGTACTTCTTCAAAGACTTACTTCTTTGGACATCTTGCATGGTTGTAAGACGAACAAAGTGTGAGTTGTGTATACGCTGACTGAGATGAAAATGCTCGTATCAAAATTTAATAAAATACCGACCATTAATTTTCAAAAGGATTTGAACAAAATCTATGAAGAATTTTCAAAATTTTTTCAAAACCACATAAGCGAGAGAAACATTTTAAAGAAAATGCTTCCAATCGTTGGCAGTATAATTACTCTCGCAATTACAGCAGTGATGACAACTTAAAACTTTTTATCAGTGGCTTAACTAAGCCTCAGCTTACCAAGTACTGTGAAACCGAGTAGGCTTAAGCTCTGTGCTTAAGCCACGCTCGTGGCTTAGCTAAGCTCTGATTTTAGCCTGGACTGTGAAACCGCCCATAACTCACTTCGCTAACCAGGTTTATACATCAAGTTTTCCAGAATGGTATACTCGAGAAAATTACGTTTGAATTTTCGGGTATGTACACCAACAAGTAAATACACCTCTTCTAGACAACAGCAAATCTTGATTTACACAGAGATGTTAAAATAGATGGAAGTGTTAAAGCAAGTGAAAGTTTTACATTGGATTGTGTTGCGATAACTAAAGCAGAGATATTTGTTAATGGAATTGGATTAATAAACTTGTGCAGTATACTAAATACCTTCTTGTTCTAAGCAAAAATGGTCGCAGCGTACTACACGATGCAGTATCCTACATTCATGTGCTACTGACATATACCGGCAGTAATTATGTCGCACCCACACTGTAATTCTGCAGCCACTTGTACATTTTCTGTGCGATTAACATCTGGCGACGGACGGAAAAAGAGTTCAATAACGAGAGGGAAGAAGAAGAGACGGCTTCTGGTGTTGGTTGTTAGAGAGTGAAGTTACACGAATAGTGAAGACGAGGAAGTAAAAATTTAAATTCCTGCCTACATGGGTTAAAAAATAGCATCGAATAATAATTGGAATACAAATCGAGAATTTGAGTTAGACACATTACAATACAAAATTACGTCCCGATTTCCCGATTTTAATCGTTTTTTTTACAGCCGATTGACATTGAGTGGCTGGATTTCAACATGCCATGTTTTTTGGACATAAGATATATATATATATATGTATATAATCATCGATTTAGTGCAGCCGATAGACATCCAGTTAAGGCTAAATTCCAAGATGGCATATTTTTGGACGTAATATACCTATTTAGTCATCTGAAGGCTTCTAATCGCTTTACCCAACGTCAGTGACGTGGCGCTTATGCCAGGGTATGTAATAAAGAAACTTTGAATTTAAATTTCAAAATTCCACATTTTTGGACATGATAGATAGATAGACAACCATTTTTGGACTCAATTTTCCCCAGTGAGGGTTTAATTTCAACACGCTGCAGTACAGGACGTAATTTGCACATTTAATCACCATTTCTTTATTTCTTTGGACAATTGGCATATTTAGTCATCATTTTTTTATTTCTTTGTCAAGGCTTGATCTGCACGCCTGCAGCATAGCTACATCATTTTGATCAAGAGGTATCTAGTAGCTGGCCTGACCATCATCCAGTGCCCAGTTAGAAAACGCATCGCGACGCTTAGTTGCCTTAAGGATAACAGCGTAAAGTTCCCTTGTGAGTAACTGATCGACCTAACGTGCGGCCTAGAGATTATTTGCTATCATTTCTCCTCCAACGTGGTTGTGGAGGCCTGTGCGGAAAACCACTGACTACAAGCTGACGCCTTAATATTTTTTTAGGAAAAATTATAATGCTTAAGTTGAGTATGATAAAATCAACTAATTTGAGGAAATTGTGAAATATACCGTATGTATGACATTATATGTTTGAATATTACTGACAGATCGGCGATACTGTTGAGTAGCTAAAGATCTTGATATATACCTCAGCTGAACCATATACTTTTGAATGACCCAGTGCTTATAATTTGATGTGATAAACATAATATTGAGTACTGGCCTTATGTGCATCGTTTAGGCTGCGAATTCTAATGACTAAACCTTGTAATGTGGCCATGATCTCTTAATTATTTCCCTTCTCCTCCCGGAGCCCTCTTTTAGTGTGATGGTCGATTAGGTCTGCTCCACTACACTTTTCAGATTTCTTGGGACATTGTACCAACAGTCGAGGACCACAATGTCAAAGGGTGATCTGGAGAAATTGGCATCTAGGAAAATTACAGTCAAGTCCTCACAATACTGTAAGGTATGTAAGTGGTGTAAGGGTTCCTTCAGGACTGGATGTGTGTTTAGCATTGTTGTGTAAGGCACGATGATTTTTTTTGTATATGATGTGTGATAGCAGCAGGTCTTTGTGGAACTAACCCCACACTCTTCGCCAATAGCCGAGGAGTTCTAGCGTGTCGCCCTTCATTTTCAATTCACAGAGTGAACTATCAGCTTCGGTTGATGGCCTGGACTTAACGTCCAAGCCACGCACTCACCTGTAACCACAACAGGCAGTTTCAATTGAAGAAGTAGAAGATTTACCAACAGGTAAATTATATATCAACGGGATGTTAGGACATTGTAATTAAATTTTAATTTTTTGCGGTTTCCACAAGCTTTTATCCACTCATCTGATAAAAACTGTTCTTTCGGGAAACAAAATTATTTAATTTAATGTTTTTACTACCTTTCTTGGTGATATAGTTTTTGCATGATAATACTGTGTAATCATTGTCTTTAAATTAATATTATAAAAGCACTAATATTTCATATGAAATTCAAATCACACAATAAAACAACTAATTTATATATATTCAGAATATTTGAAAAAATTATTTATAAAAACACACTCTTACTTGAAAACTCCACAATTTAGCACAAAATGCCACTAACATGGCGAATATCCGGACCTTATTTTTGTAGACCGTGAGCAATTAGGTACATTGTACCTAAATATATCTATATATATAAAATCTTGTAGAAAGTATTACAAGATTAAAATGTACTTATTTGCAAGCGCTAGACAAATAGCATAGGAATCAGTTCACACATGCCATTGAATTATATAAAGTGTTTTTTTTTTGTATATGAATTTCCCCAGGTAGTAGCCTTACGTAAATTTGTAAGGAATATATCCTTTGCACCCTTATTGAAAATTTGCTTAATTAAATATTTTGAGGCTCCCTTTTATTAAAATTTAAGTTTAGTTTAAATAAAAAAAAAAAAATTGCATGATCTATCTTTCAAAAGTTTTAATCCGAATTCATAAAAAAAAATCTTTTTAGCAGTCACCTTTCACCTATCATGTGAATTTCGACGATCACACCATTTGACAATTATTTTCTTATCTATATATAAATATTAAGAAATATATATTTATATGTTTGATAACTAATAATCACGTGATTTTAGCAAAAGTAAAAACTTAATACTTCAGTTGCAATGTTGTAAAATGTAAACAATTTTAGAGACCGTGAACTTCACACCCTAAGCTTTCTCCTAACGACAGAATTAACGTTTTTTGCTTTTTTGCTTAGAATATCTTCGCAATTTTAAGACACGATTAAATGACTGACTAATGAGGAGACAAGGTTCAATAAAACGTGATTTATTTTATTTCAATTAAAATTGTGGATAAATAAAAATATATATATATTGTGAAATTCTTTGCTTAATATTGAGTAATAACCTTTATCCGCTTATTCACGAATTGCACTTTTTGTGATAAGTAGACATTCCACGGGCTCAGTAAATGTAATACTTATAACACGATTTAATGATCCGTTGACTACAAACGCTAGATAAAGCTTCAGTTAGTAAAATGGTGCGATAATGAAATTGAAATTGAAACTATTATTTACTTGTTCCAATATTGCTAATACTCTAGTATTTATTATTAGTTATTAGTCATGTTAATTGTTTTCATTTCGGGTCTGAATTTCAAAAATTTAGCATCAGCCGTTAATAAGGTCGCAGAGAGTGGTTCTATTAGAATCCATTAGACTTTTGTTTTTTAATATCTAATTACATATAGTATACTACGTGTAAAATTAAAATTAAAAAATTTTTTTTTTTGCAATTTGTTGCTGCTCATGTTACACCATTATGGAAACGACAAGCTCAATTAAAAAAGATATTTTATGACAGCACAGTAGCAGGGAATACTCTTTTATGTATTTGCACGCTTTTACAGGAAGGCAATAATTGATGAATAATTCCATTTAGAGCTGGTGAAACTCATCGTATTTCACTTTGCAGCACAGCGAGATCAATCAACAGCAAAAGTGCTATGCCTTCTTGCTGTTAATGTCTAGGCATACACGTTGTCAGGCGCGTATACAGGGGGAGGGTCACGGGGGTCATGACCTTCCCCAAAGCGCCACCTCACCTTCGCGGTAAACTGAATCTGGCGCTGGGCTGTAGAGTGAGTTGTAAAAGTTTAACAGGACGATTTTCGTATGGTACGGACACAATGTCTAGTTGACGCCAGCGATTAATGCTAGTGCTGTAACGCATTTTTCTAATCTGCGCCGACAGCCAGCGCTGGTTTTCGCATTTGTTTGTCTTCTTTTTAGCTGTGTTCTTTTGTGTCCGTAGAACAGAGCAGAACAAAAGATACACAAAAGAACGTCTCATACATTTTCATAGAAGATGTATAAATGAAGCGAACAATACAAATAGTTCGCTTCAATCGACAGAACAATTAGTTCTCTCCAGTATATGGGAGTTCTAGAACAAGGTACACAAAAGAACACAGCTATAGTGTCGAAAAGTCATCTATCACCTATCACAGCGCAGTAAGTAATTTTGGAATACTAAATATTTATTTTAGTGTTTGATTATTTAGAAAAAGGTAAAAAAGGTGGGGAGCTCGCAACAGAAGCATACAAACTTACTTAACGAATTTTGATTTAGGGTTCTTCCAGTAGAACCCTAGTTCCATGCAATCATCCATTATTTTTCGTAGCGACACTAATTCAAGCCTGAGTTGTTCAACGTTTGTAGGGAAGCATTAAATTCTTGCAACGGTCCAAACGAATTGGTGGATTGATTCTGGTGGTTCATTCTTTTGGACAAGGGCACTAGCATTCAGTTTTCTTAGAGAGATTTGACATTTTTTCTCTAGATTTTTCATGCATTACTGGTGGCCGACCATAGTTCCAAAGAGTTTTATATTGATTCAGGTGCCTTGGCTGGTTTTGGTTCCTAAAGATATTTATGAGCGTTGGCAATTATACATTTTGTTCTTAGAAATTTACTTGAATATTTTTCTTTCGATTTTGGTGACTGAAAACCGCTAAAATTGATTCTGTACTTTCGTATTAATTCAAGTAGTGTTGTTTAATTTAACTTCACGTGTACTTTTAATTTGTAGGATAAGGATAAACTTGCTATATTAGTTAGCGATGGAGGTAGATATAGTAGTGAAAGTGTAAAGTGGAAGACTGATAAGAAAACTTTTCTCAGAAGAAAGCAAGATCAGTTAACTTCCTATCAGAAGAAATAGTCAATAACATATCTTGTAACTCGAAGTGCTAGCTCGCTCTCAGTCAATTACTTTACCCGTGATAAAATCGCTTGCATCTATTTCTACAATCTCTGCACAAGACGGCGTATCTGATTATGAGTCCTTGATGTCCATCCAGAGATCGACATTGATGTGGATAATATTATCGATAGGTTTTCCAAATCAAACCGAAAATTGAATTTTGTGATATAACGTAAATATGATTAAAAAAAAAAAATTTAAAAGTAACTTCTTCTGACTTTTTCCTCCCTCTCGAAGATTTTAGTTGTGACCCCCCCCTAAGCTGTAGGTCTGGATACGCGCCTGCACGTTGTCGTATACTTCACGTTATGTAATTTTTTGTGGATGAGACACTCGGGGGAGAAAAATGTTACCTTTCAATTGGTTCTACACATACATGTATATATCTTATTTCTATCTGTAAAATCAGAGGCCTCCTCTAGCATCCAATACAATTTTTGTACATCTTGCCTCGTCACTGACAACCCCCAAAATATTTCGTATTTATTTCAAAACACCATACTGTGTATGTACATATGTTCTTTAATTCATGCTATTAAATTTGATTTAAAATATTCTTAAACTGATAAATCTAACATCGAATAAGAAGTTTCATAATCATTTCCATTTTTACTGTGAACAGATGCTGCGATAAATCAATTCTTTTTAGAAAAATAAAGAAAAATAAGCGAAAAGAGGTAAATATCAGATGTAAGAATACAATCGTTTCCGATTGTATTTTGTAGCTTCACTCAACTCACACTAGGTATATACATATGCATGGATATCAATGACTTTGAAATAGTGCCTTTTAAATACGATCAGTTGGTGAGAAAAGTGATTGTAATCATGCATTTAATGTATTTTAAGTATATAAGCACTTGGAAATATAAGTATGTATGTAGAACTTGTCACGGTCAAACTGAATGGAGATAATTTATTATTTGTACCGCGAGTAACAAGACTAACATTTTATTCTAATTAGTTTGATTCTTAAAGTGCACACCTATGTATCACAAAAGCCTGATAAAAACGAAAATATATTGTCGATTTAAAAATGCTGTTAAGCTAACGGCTTTAGATTAAAATTTTTGCATTAGAAGAAAAGTTACATAAGTAAAATAAATAATAATAATAAAAAATAATTAAAAATTCAATTAAATCCTTGACATTGGTTTGTACATTACATACATATGTTAAAACCTTCAATCTTTCCACTGGCTTTACTTTCATTATAAATGAGCATTATGTAAAATGTCTGCTCAATTAATTTAACTTGACCTTGGATTTTAATACATTTCAGAAATCATGCTGAACGTGTACCATAGATAAGATAATAAATAGTGTGCAGTGAAAAATCAATTGAAATTTCCTCCTTTACGATCGTTACCAATTTTAAACTTTTATTATTGTTACTAAGTAGATTCTTCAAGAAAAATTCTTTTATCAGTGAATTTGATGGCAGGTTTTTACTAAAAAGATTTTTTTATCAGTGAATTTTTACTGTTGAAACAAGTATTCATCCTACATGAATTAGAGGACTTTAATATTCTTAATATTTGCCGACTTAGTAGGGTCTTTTGTGCTAATTATTATAGAGCCATTAACTAACTGTATCATATTTTAAAAGGAAATTTTCAGAACAAAATAGGAGTTTTGGAAGAAGAAAAAAAAAAGATATAAATATCTCAACTGCACCACTCAGAGCACACCTAAATTTCGAAAATAACACCTTAAAGTCTACTACCACACTAAACTAGCTCTCAGTTGGATGAAGCAGAATAAGTGTGGCATGAAGAACGTTCGTGACGTCACTGATTAAATTAAAATTCTAAAGAGTTTTTGTTACCAAATTAATGGCTTCAATTAATTGACTAAATTTCACTAAATAGACCGGTAAATTTTGGAAAAATATTTCCTTGAAGTGAATGAGTGAAATAAGAACGTATTTAAATAAATTTATTTTTATAATACTGAATTTCATGATTTTTTTTTGTATTAGTTTCCATATACCTGGAGATTAGTTTTTAAATATTATTGTAATGATATTAAAATTACTTTTTATATTTACTAATTGGTTTTTTTCTTAAAAATTAAGCAAGAATTTTCAATTTCTTAAGGATTTATAATTCCTATATTCATATTCATCTTTATTAAAAAAATTGTACACAAGATATTTATCTTAAGTACTTTCTTATAAATTAATAAACCAAAAAAAAATAAAAAAAAATAATTCTAAAATTAATTATTATTGAACTTATACTACTTATAGACTAAATAAATAAATTTAATTCACTTTATAAATAATTTAATTCAATTCAATTTAATTCAGCTTAAAAGAAGAAATCATAAAAGCAAAGATAGAAGAAAAGAAAAACAAAAAGAGAAAAGAAAATTTAGCAAACTAAAACAAAGAATTATTAAAATATAAAAAAAAAAACAAAAAAAAAATGAAAGGAATAATAAAAGACTAAAGATTATGTGACCGGAGTAACCTTCTAAAAGTATGCATGCTTTCCGCCCCCTGGATATGTGTGGGTAAATTATTCCAAAGACGAATCAACTGAACAAAGAAAGAACCCTCCATGATTCGTTTAGAGAATCTGGGAATAAGGATTTTTCGGTGTCTTGCTAAACGCAGAAATTGTAAGCGATCATATAGATATCTAGGTTTGCGTGAGGTAATAAGGCCAAACAGGAAGGTCAACCCTCTGCGATGCAAGTATGTCTGCAATGTACAGCATAACAACGATGTTCTATAGGGCGTGATGTGGTCATAACGTCGCAGTCTATGGATAAACCGAAGACAGTCATTAAAGGCTACTTCCATTCTACGTTCACTTGTAGTATCTAGGTTAGGGTAAACAAAGTTTCCAAAGCAGAAGTGAGGCAAGAGGAGAACCTTGACAAGTCTTTCACGAGTGCGGAGTGGTAGTATATCAGCACACAACCACAACATCCGCAGACCAGAATAAATTTTCCGCAATTGTGCGCTGATATAATCTGTGCATTTTAAATTGGCATTTATCATAACTCCAAGGCTCTTAACCTTATCTACATACGGAAGGGTAACAGAGTCGATACAAACTGGAGGAAGCTGCTCGGGTTCAAAGCCTGGGTTGTGTATTGCGATTGCAGAGCATTTCGCAGGGTTTAGCCTTATATCATTTTCACGAGCCCACTCAGATAGGTTTACTAGATCCTCGTTAATGCACCCCAAACAGTTCTCCATAAGGCCGATAGAGCTACTATGGTAAATCTGCACGTCATCCGCATACAAGTGAACCTTAGCAAATTGGATTTTCTTTTCTCTGGCAGATCATTTATAAACAGAGAGACAGAAGTGGTCCGAGAATAGAACCTTGTGGAACACCTCGACGCAGTGATAATAGACCAGAAAACTCACCATCCACTTTAACTCGTTGTTTTCGGTTTGACAGCAAGCTCATCACAAGCCTACAGGCTGAACTTGAAAAATTGAAAATATTTTTTAGTTTAGATACAAGCCTAAAATGGTTTACGCTATCGAAGGCCTTGGAAAAGTCCAGCAATATCATTACTGCAAACTCATCGTTGTCAAGTGCCGCACGTAAATCGGAGGTGCATTTCATATTTTAGAAACGTTCTCAAGTTTTCAAACGTTTTTGCAAGAAATAAGGCCTTATGAGAACGCAACTTCTACATCTTATAATTTAACACATAGAGTTCATACGATAACTAATTGGCAAAAGAAAAAAAATCTTATACATTTTTAAAGTAAATATTTTAAATATTCTATGCATTTATTGTCAAACTAACAATTTTGATACTTAAATACCAATCGTAGTATTTTTTTTTTTTTTTCAAAATTATATTATTGATGGTGATTATGCGATTGTGTTAAAATATAGGATGAGAAATATCATATTTTTGGATTTTTGACATGAAATTGACAAAACCAATTCTAGTTTCTTACCTATTTTACCCATTAACCGCGAAAATTCTGCTACTCTACCGACGATATATTTTATAATGACAAACTTAGTATATCCTATAAGATTTCATAACATCTTTTCTACCTAAGTTAAAAAAATTGTAATCTTGTAATTATGTAGCCTTTGTTTTATTTATTTTCAAATTAATGAAATCATTGTTCTGCCTGACTCCATTAACTTGTTAAACAGACATCAGGCACAATATCTCAAAGATAATAAAACTGATGTGCTTCCTAACAACAATTAAGTATTGCTTACGTATTTTCAAAACAGAACATTCATCTATTATCCTTTTTTAAAAATTTGTATGAAAGTATTAAAAATATAACGGCTTTTTATCAATGAGAGAAAAGACGAAATGTTTGGTCTGGTATTAGATCAAATTAATTATTTATAAAATAAATTGTATGCGAACTGGCTTTATATTGGCATAAAAATAATATTCGGTTTTATAAACTTTTATTTTTTTACATTTGATTGCTTTATCTGCATTTTACCCATTAAGAAAGCAATCTATTGCACCAAATTTTCATAAAAATAAGTAAAAATTTAAAAATCGGAAAACTTTATTTTCTGCTTATTAACTTCAAAAAGCTTATGTTAAAAATTTTCTTTAATTTACTTCAAAATTGTGGCAGCCCCGCTTCGCAAACAAGAGAAATTAAAAAAATCATTGAATTTTAATTTTTAAATCATTTTCAATAAAAAATTGTGGAAGACAAAATTAAAAATTAGAAAACGCTATTTTGTTGCCTTAGGTGTTTAAATAAATATTCCATTAATCAATTTGCGATTTATTCAAAAATCTTAACGCCCCGTCCCATTGTGCGAATTGTGCACCGATCTGTCCTATTTATGACAGCGACCCAGCCTTAAGTTTGTCATTCCATTTATAACGTGCAGAAATCATGCAAAATAGGTTGGATACCCAGGCATAATATTTCAGTTATTTTGATTTTTGCATATCCGTTTGTTCATCTGTCTGTCTGTCTGTCCGTCATCGCGATAACTCGAAAACATGTTTGTGGCTATATTTACCGTAAGATACAGGCATCAACCTTTAGATAGCGATCTCAGCGAAAAATTTGTAAGGATTTATGATTATGGTTGAAAGACACTTTGATGATTGAAAACGGTAGGCCTTGATTCTCGATGTGTAAAAAAAAACTAAAAAACAAAAATCAGTCTGAGACGTCATTTTTGCCTGAGCAAAAATTTTTCTAGTTTTTGATAATACGGTAAGCCTTTGCTGTAAAATTTTAATTGTCCGTTCGAGTTTAGTATAAGCTTAATTTGTCCGTCCATTCTTATATTCAAGTTCTTAATTACTAGTTTTGTATTGTTACAACCGTAACTGTAACCAGTTTTTGCTCCGAAGCGAGCATTGTGTAAGAAATTTCGAAACTATTAAGCTTTCTTTCACTAATAGGCCTGCAATCTACTTGCAGCTCCGAGAAGTAACATCTAGTGACTACATCGCAGAAACGTCTCGCCGTTCAAGTATTTCAGGGGATCGTCTCACCTGTTAACAGAGACTCCTGCTGAACTTTCATGTAACTACAACAAAAGGTGGCCACAACCGACGCTCTCTGGCTCTCAAACGTTCACTTAGAAAGGTGAAATTTTGCACGCGGCAGTTTTTAAAAAAATAAGTAAATTTAAGTTAAAAAATGTGATTAATCGGGTAACTCCTTCCTACATATTTGAGGACTGCCTAAGTACGTGTCGACGTAGAGACCTAAAATTTGGAACATAGTGTTTTCATAGCAATAGTAAATAATATTTCGAAATTAGACTAAATTAGGTAACCCCTTCTTTGTGTTGCTATACAAAACTTTGATTTTTCACAATACATTTTTGGAAACTTTCTGAGAGGGCGTCGACGTGGAGAACTGAAATTTTGTACACGGCGTTTTTATTAAAATTGCAAATACAAGTTCAAAAATAAACTAAATTGAATGCCATACAAAACTTTGGGTTTTTACTTTACTTAACTTTTATTTTCATCTATTATTGGTTTTTCTCTTGTTTTTGGATTTTTAATTTTTCATTGAGTAAAAGATTTAGGTAATTCAAGTGGAAAATTATTAAAATAGCTAATATCAGTTTTGATTTTGTACCTACTTAAATTATTTTGAAAAAAAAAAACAAACAAAAAAGTGGCGAAGTAGGAAACAACTTTTTTCCTTTATTTTTCAACATACAAATTCAGTAGCAGTGTAACTTACATGCATGCCAGTACTGTGCTATAGTACAATTTACATAATCCCAGCAAGCAATTTCAGCTAATTTAGTTTTCAGCGAAATATTCTCGAATTCTGAAATTCGAGATTTTTTTGAGAATTCCTCGTTTAACAATGTGTAGGTGTCGGTCCGCTCATGGCAATTTTTTTTTTGTGGAAAATGTTTTTTTTAAAAACACATCAATAAATTTGCAAATTGCATTTAAAGTGCAGAAAAATTGAATCTTTTTGACCCAGCGATCAGAGAGGTCTGATCAGTAACTGAAGATTTTTCTGCATTTTAAATGTAATTTGCAAATTTGGTTTTTTTCAATCAATTTGTCTTTTAGACAAAAATTTTCCACTTATAATAATCACCCAATATGAAAATTAAAATGAGTAATTTTGATTCTATGAATCTATGATGATAATATGAAACTATGATTCATACTTTTTCTAAAAAGGATTTATATGGGCAATTGAACACATTGAACTTCTTTGGTAGGCGATCAGAGATAACAATACTGATGAGACCTCTCTGATCGTTGCGTACAAAAATTCAATTTAAACATTTTTTTTTTCACCTTTGCTCAATTCTCACAGTACAGATTTCTCGTAAGATATCATTTATTGTATAAAAGTGATGTAAAGTTCATTTCCTATAGATATACCTATTATACGCCGAAAAGTTTCCCAGCCTTCCAAAAGAATTTTTATAGGAAATGGTGGTGGCACATTTCATTACGCTAAGGACAGATCGATAAAAACATCAATTTATAAGCCTATAGTACTTATAAACGCTTTTTATTTTATTTTAATTGTTTTCATTTTTAAAAAATAAATCATATTTTCAATATATAGCAGATAATTCCTTTCAAATTCTGTAAAATTGATAGATAATATTTATTCTTCAAATCTAAAGAAGAGTATTAAATTTATCGGATTTGAAATAATTTTCTGCATCACATGAGTATCAATTTACTTCTATTCGAAAAATTACCTATATAATTGACGTGAATTTATTGTAAATTTATTGCGTATTAAATACCATACGAATGATTACGTCGAGTTTAATTTGAGACAACGAATCGTTATCGAATCCGTTTTGTGAGTCGTTATTACAAATCCTTATCGAAATGTTATTACGATTCGATATAGATATACATGGTGTTTCATCCATGGTAGTCCATAGAGCGGGAGGTGATAGTACTCACCTAGTCAAATAAAAAATTGTTCTCAACTAGTCACATACTCCTCTCCTCTCAGGAGTTATTGTGATATAAGCTAAAAATTTTGGATTTTCGAATTTTTTCTGAGTTTCCCCTTTTGTTTTTGTTTTACAAAAGGGTGGTTAACGTAATTTTGTTTATAAAAATTATAAACTGTGGACTCTCCTATTTGATTTAACCTCACAGCAGAAAACTTTCGTTGAGTCATCGAGGAGTCAAGGATATTTTGTATCGTTGACTTATCTTTGACTATTTTTAAGAGAGTGGCACAGTTTTTCAACGTAGAAGTCATCAATCCTTTGTCATATACTTGTCATAGTTGACAAAACAATGAATATGTAATACATGACGGAACAATGACAACCGGCAAAAGACACAAAGTTGATAAGCTCACCCATGACACCACAATGACAAAAAATCGATGAAAATGTGTTGACAGAGTCATACATGATGTAGTAGCGACAAGAGGTAATATGACACGACGTTGACATAATAAAAGTGTGACATCCCGTTGACATCACATCAGTAAATTTCCGATTGATGTTAAGTGCTTTGTAGATCGGAAAATAAACGAAAATACATATTATGTGTGTAACCGAAAAAATCTAACGCCCAATTATTATATTTAAATGATGATTCTTTAATTTTTTATATGAATTTATTATAGTATTTTATTTCATTTTTATATCTTTCTGTAAGAAAATTGATTTTTTGATATTTTAATATTTAATTTTAACTTTAATATAAGTTGAGTTGGCATATCCGCATTGACTTTACTACCCAGCAAAAAATTTGGCGAGGTTTTGCCAAAAGTAAGGAATGAGCAATAGTTATGAAACAAGGACAGCATTATTGCAATAAAGTGTATATATGATTGCCTCTCTTTCAACTATTGCCTATTTCTTGCTTTTAGCAAGCCTCGTGCAAATTTGCATGACTTCTTCTATCAAATTCGCTCTTATTAAATTTTTCAACAACGCTTTTTACAATTTATTACAATTGCTGAGGCATTGTGTTTTCCAAGGCAGCGAACTTATAATTGTAATAAAATTATAATAACACATTATGGAAATATTAAAAAAAAAAAAAATTGACCTTAGGTTTATAAATTACAAAATGTCAATCCAGACACATTAAAAATAAGTTGAAATTGGTAAATTAAAAGTAATTTACTCAACCCTCGCAATAGGGCAAGTATATAAAATATATATACTTGCTTTTGGTAAGAAATAGGTGAATTACTTGTAAATTACCTTTTTTAGGTTATTTTCTTATATCCATTTAGTCCGCCGCCTAAATTATAAACGAGCATTTGGCAATATCGATTTCGAGGGTTATGCTTGCCCATGTTTCGAATTATTTTCAATTCAATTTGTTTGCTGGATACTAACAGCAGTTACAAATTGTCGCCTCAAATTATGATTCATTTCTACAATATCAACGCTATTTCATCGTTGACAAGTCTTTGATGTGTCAACAATACTTACACACTTAAAATATTTCAACTAGACATGCTCATTTGGTATATGAGACACATATAGTAAACGGTCATTGTTGACTTCGTTGTCGTTGACCACATTTCCTGCTGGGCTATGGCATCCTATGTGCTATCTGTAGCCGTTAGGGAATTATTGACGGTGACCGTAAACCCTGTACTTTTTCAGATAGATACAGGGTGTTTTGTGAAAACCTTTTCTTAATAACTCTGTGACTCCAAAACGTTATAGCCCCCCTCCCGCTGAATTACAATTTTTTGTTTGGCTAGGTAAGTATTATCACCTCCAGCTCTAAGGACCACCATGGAGAAAATATCGTGTATAGTTCCTTTTAGTCGTGGCCGGATAGAAATCGAATCGAGATCGCATTGAAGTCAAACTCCGTTAAGATGAATCACTTTCGAATTGCTTTCGATCCCATTTCGAATCGCAATGTTTGCTGGGATAAAGTAAAAGAACTAAATTGAAGAATTGGCGGATAATCTTCTTTACATGAAGGCCTAAGCCTTTTGTATTTAACTAATTGTGCAATAATTTATTTAAGGCAAACCTTTAATGCATTCTGAATTATTGTATTTTCGAGTTTCGTTTTGAGACTTGCAACGCTTATTCCATTCTGTGTAACATCTGCTCCTATTTTACAATATACACGTATATCTACATGGCCGAAAAAACTGGTTAATAATTATACAAAGTCAAGTGAATTTATTCTGTACTTATACAATATCAAAATAATGATAACAAAAACTGTTTTGATTTTTTTCGTTATCTCTATAGTGTTTACCTATAACAATAAATTTAACTTATCTTCCCTTCCATGATTATCTCGTGATTCTTTCTCATACGATTTGTCAAAATTTCTTTTATTTCGCAGCCTTCCGACGTTTTCTTGCATAATACGAAAAGCTTTACAGAATGAGAACATTCCATATGCATTGACTACCTACATACATACATACATACTGTACTAAGGTGAGTCTAGATGGAAATAAAGGTGATCTATTTTCTCGCCAATCCTAATAATTCAAAAATTTTGTTGCTGAATTTAATTAACACTGGCAGTAATTAGACTTTATTAAAAGTTCAAAAAAAGAATAGGTTTACAATTAATTTTTTTACGATTTGTAAAAATTTGAATTCCAAAATTTACTTAGAGCTTCTTTTAGAAACTTCTCTTAGCACATAGTCCTAAGAATTGAGAGAGCTTTCCTGCTACGCGGATATATTCTGATAACTCTGAGCCGTCAGCATAGTGTAGTACACACACTGGACTCACTGGATGGAGTGGCCATGGGATGGGAACGAGAATTGGGGGGACACAGTTGCAAGGCAAGTAGAAGCGAGTGAGTATGAGCATTGTTATATAAAATTAACTTACTCAAACGAAAATTCGAAACCATTTTCTCCTCAGTACGCGAATTATATTTGAGTCGTATGGAAGTGAAAAGTTCTGCTGTCGCGACGACATACATAGTGTAACAGTTCCATGTAAAACTGGTGTGTGGATTAACAAAAAAAAAAAAAAGAGTGTTAACAAAGTTTCTTAAAAGACAACCTAAGCGGAAATTAATTTTATCTAAAAATGCCGTCAGAAAAATCGTTATACAATCCAAATTCGGCTATAAGTCAGAATGCCTATATTTCATCCATGGAGGAATATCACAAATTTTACAAGGAATCCCTAGAGAGTCCACAAGATTTTTGGGGTCGAATCGCAAAACAATTTCATTGGGAAACTCCAGCTGATCCCAAGAAATTTTTGCAGTATAATTTTGATATATCGAAAGGGCCGATTCACATTAAATGGATGGAAGGAGCTTCTACAAATATCTGCTATAATTTGCTGGATAGAAATGTGAAAAGTGGACTAGGAGATGTAGTCGCATATTACTGGTACGTCATATGATTACGTATTTTTTTTTATTCTATTTTTTTCAAAGTCGATATTGATTTTTCTCAACTATAGGTATGTATCAGAGAAGATTTTACGTCCTTTGTAATAACTAACACTAAGGGATAGGACATGGTTAGCTAGGAGAAAATATAAACAAATCGTGCTCATGCGCATAATATATATAAATATAAGGGATAACTAGCACACGATTTTCTAGAGTGATATTGGATTTGGAATGACTAACTATATTCTTTTTCATCATTCATAAAAATACTGCTATCTTGATCTAGCGATGATTTAATTCGGGAAATTTGCATATTATTGACACCAAAAGAAATTGAGAAATTTCTTATGAATGCTCATTATGTACTTTGAGAATTTAAATTATTCAATTATTTGAATTTCTACTTAATTTTTTCATTATGAATCTTTTTACCGTTTTTTTTTGTGTTGGCTTGTGACATAATTTGAAATCAGTGTAGGTAGTCCTTTTAACGATTTAATTGCAGGATATTAGTTATGCAATTGCTGTCCTGAAACGTACTTATAATGCACACAATTGAAAAAATCAATATTTCCTTCAAAGTATATTTGGCAAATTGTACATTGTTTATTTTAATTATGTTTTATGTCACAGAGTTATCTTTATATAGATAATGTCAATTATATAATTAGGTTTGTACAATTGGGCTGCGTGTTTTGCTTTTTCGTGTGGCGCATATATTTAAGCCAATTCTGCTATATGGGTGAACGAGATTGGATTATAAAAACATCATCTTCATCCGATTTGTTATAACCTAGATGAAATCATAGTGTAAAGGTTCGTCCTGACGATAACTCGAGAATACGTTCACTTAGAGAGGTGAAATCTTGTATACGTACTTTTTTTAAAAAAAGTAAATTTAAGTTCAATAAAGGAACAATTGGGCAACTCCTTTGTAGGGTTGCCATATAAGAATTTCGCTTTTCACTATATATTTGGGCACAGCCTGCGAACATAGCGAGCTGAAATTTGGTGCATGGTGTATATAAAATTTCAAAAATGGAATAAATCTGGCAATCCCATCTTGGTGTTGCCATACAAAACTTTGGTTTTTTACTATATATTTGAAAATTTCCTGAGAACGCGTCGACGTGTAGAGCTCAAATTTACAAATACAAGTTTAAAATGTTTGTTTTCATCTAGGGTATAGTATTATTGATTTTAGACCAATTATAACTGTTTTTCTTATTTTATTATAAATTACTTACAGCCAAGATCCATATTTAAAAGACCACTAACATCTTCTGATTCTCGCCTTAGGGGAAAAGAGATCATTTTACAATACATTTGTGCAATTATTTTCTTTTGGAAAATACCTCAGATGTTTTAAATAAAATATGTTCCTGTCCTGAGCGGTCATTAACAGCTCCATTTGACCTCCTTTTAACATAGGCATGTTGTAAAACAGGAGCACTCATTTTGAACTCCAAATTTATCAAAATTAAAGCTATCGTTTTTAGCTAGCTCAGAATGTACATAAAGGAATGGCGCATTTTTAGCTCAGCTTGGTCGTAAATAGAGCGCTACTTTTTAGCTCAAAATGCTTAATTTATTCTTCTTTGTAATTATCCTACTAAAATGAAATCATTTTAGAGAAAATTCCTTTTTAAAAATATTTTGCAAAGTAAATTAAATAGAAAAATGTGAATTTTGGGGATTGTTTGGTTTGCAAAATATTTTCAAAAATGTCGCTTAACTGATTTTGCTATTTCTCTGCCATTTATTAACTTTTTTTGAAACAACAAGCAGAATACGTGCGCGGCTGAGTTGCGTAACTAATTATCATACATAGAATAAAATAGGATGCTAACGCATAAAAATATGTGGCTACCGAATTACGCATAATTCCATTCTATCTCACTTCTTTATCTCTGCTCCAGAATTGCTCCTTAGTTCTCTTAGAGCAGTACTGAAATCTAACCGAAATGTAGTGCTCTTTTATTGCCTCTGGAAGGAGCACTCCTACTAGGAACGTATATGAGCATTAGAGCTGTGAAACTATTTTGGCAAGCTGGTTAAAAATGAGTTCATTTTTAAAGCAATACATTAAATTGTGGGACTTTGATTTTCTTCCTTTTTAAAATACTTTCCATTACAATTTATGCACTTCCGTAAACTGTTAAGCCAGTCCTGGAAGCACTGGATCTGTCATCTAAATGTATGTCAGTAATGTCCTATTCGTAGGCTGTAATCGCTGTACCGTGGCATAATGCAAGCCACGTATTTTATCTTTCAAATTTGCGAATAGTCGTTGTCATGGAGTGCAGAATGATTCGTGACCTTAATCGACTAAAAGAATAGCGATCAGTTTCTTATCAATACTCCGTGATTATTTATTTAGTTGATTTTGCTTCACGAGGAATAATCCATTGACCTGATAGACGGTTACTTTATGGCTCAAAGCAATATATTCAGGTTTCGTCACCTGTTATTATATTGTAAGCCGCCAAATTTAATCGATATCACCGGCATATTTTAAGGATTTTGTTTTCACTAATCTACCTTTCTTGTGATGCAACAATACGATAAGTTACTCGATGATAGTTAGTTTATACATCATCAGATTACGTGGTACACTGTAGAAAATGTGCACAATTGTTGTCACAAAGCTTAGGTATTTTTCCCTAAAATGTAGGGAATATTTCTTAAAATGTAGGAAATATTCCCAAAAATGTAGAGAATATTCACTACATTTTAGGGAAAAATACCTAAGTTTTGTGCGGCAACAATTGTGCACATTTTTTACAGTGTACAGTGAAATCGTTCCATTGAGGTGCACTGCTAGAAAAAGTGTACGTCAAAATGACCCTACTGATACAATCGGAAAATCGGCGGTGGTACAGAGCACTGAAATACACACACATCTATATGACATATGTCACTGATGTCACTGATGTTATGATATGCCTGATGCATGCGTTTGTTAAGTTTGCGCAGTGTCCGATTAAAACTTCTGTAATAATTCTGAGTTAATTTCTAGTTAACCTTAAAAGATCTAAACTCTTCTTTGGTGAAGGATATTTAATGAATCTGGAGCCTATTATTGAAGTCCATCTCTGGTCCATTTGGTTTTGCATCCAGTTTTGAATGGCAAACTTCACGGTATTGTAAGAGATACCACAAAATTGTTCTGGTCCTATGAGAAGCATGTTGGTCCTTTTTTGGTCAGTAAGTGTGGATTATCATTGCCGAGTGTGCTGGCACCCATTGAAGTGTTAGGTGGTTCTTTGTACCAAGGTTTATTAATGCTTAAATTCATTCCCACATTAACTTCGTTTTGATTTCAAGTGATGAGAGATGACTTTCAATGCCGCTCTGCTAGCTGTATACGGATATATATGTTATGTATATATATATTTATTATTAGTGAAGGATCTGCTGAAGTTGTCGTATGCGCATCTAGTGATAACATATACCTCTGCCTGGAATATTGAGGTGTATTTTCCTAGGCTTTGATAGATATGAGGTCTTTTGGCTTAATGCCATATATTCCTGCTCCTACTCCTTTCTCGGTTTTAGAATTGTCGGTGTACCAATTATGGTTTCATTTTCTACATTTATATCTATTTCCTCCATATTTGGTAGACTTATCTTGACAGGCAGAAAGAGGTTGCATTTAACGACTATTCTGTCTGATATCATGTCCAGTATTGGATTTGCTTCTATTTATTTGGCTAAGTGCGTACACTTATACACTATAATCATCTGTCCGAGCTCTGTACACCATCAATTCAACGTCTTTTTCAACAACGTTGCTGAGTGTCGGTAGGTTCATTAGTGTTTCTAGAGCACTGGTAGATGTTTTGAGAATGACACTAGTTGTACTTAGACAGAGCCATCCTTTGGAGCTTGTTTAGCTTCCTGATTGATTTCTTTTGTATATATTTGTTCTACCACGCTGCTGCAGAATATATGGTCATGGATATGATTACTGATTTGTATACCCAAGTCATAATGTTTGGCTTGAATGTCCGCCATGTTGAGCCACTGGACTGTCTTGTCGATATGCTTATTCCAATTGAGTTTATCACCGAGAGTTATCCCAAGATATTTATCTTCTTTGGGCATTGGGACGTTCTTACCAAAGAGGGTAGGATTAGTTTTATTACTCATTATCCTTCTTCTGGTGAAGGGTATAATTGTTATTTTGCTGGGGTTGACTGATAACTTGTGTACAGCACACCGGTCTTGAACAAAACTTAGGATTTCTTGAAGCTTTCTGGAAAGCAAACGCTCATATTTACCTTTGATAATGATAACAAGGTCATTAACATTGAGACCCAGCGAGCGTAAGTGATCTTAGCACTACATCAACTCTTTATATAATAGCAACTAACACTTACATCTACTGCAATAGCTATGAACTTGGTAGTGACGCTGGCAAGCTAATATTTGACAATTAGTTGGCGGAAAGAAAAATTTCGGGAGCGGATAATATGGTTTGCTTCCTTTACTTAAAGGAATAAGTACATATAATTTCTGAATTTTACTTATTTAAGTAGGGCGTATACTATTTTCAAAGTTATTCAAACCACTTTACATACAATTTTTTTTTCATTCACTAATGCAAACATCATCATTGTCACTTTCAGAAAATAGATTTTCCCTGTTGAAAAATTATCAGGAATTCAATCAATTATACTACTTATCACAGAATGATAAAATATTTATCAAAAATATCGAAGAAAAGAGGGAAAGATAGGTCTGATGGCAACATGTATATTATTGATTATTGTGCGTGCTATGAACATTGCTGCTCGATGAAGGGTTAATTACATTAATTACCTTTTTAGTGTATTTTATGGCAGGTTGACAAAAGATCCCATGCACGGGAGCTAAGGCGGCCCATTATCTAACCTGCTAAATAGGAGAATCTATAAGGTTATAAGTGTCGATAGAGAGCTAGGTAAGAGGGAAAAGCGCAAGGCCGGGCGAGATGGGAAACGAACCCTCGACTCCTATGATCAGAAGGTTAGACTACTAACCTTCCAATTAGTACTATTAAAGGTGCCGTTTGAATACTTCCATTCGTATTATCTGACCTGTCCGAGACCTTTCCTTTGGGGCCAAATAATTCGGATCCCGACCAGGCATAGACATCATTATTGTCATATTGCATCTAGAAAGTGGTGTTTATGAAGCGAGTTATCTTTTTTAATTTTTTTTTCTGAACTTTGTTTAAGGCCATCAAAGTGTCGAACACTTATACAGAAATGGATACAGGTCTCCTCTTTATTGACTTCTCTGACAGCTGCGGAAGTTTGAGTTAAATGTAGCTCTCTACTTGGCTGATTAGGCAATGATCTGAAATTACGTTGCCAATATCTGTTCGAGCTGCAGCTTTTTATGTTGGGATGATCATACTTTCATATAGATGTAGGCCAGTTTGGTAAATAATTCCACCTCGAATTTCCTTTGAGTACTCAAAATATTCTAGTCTAGTCTAGTTTGATAGCTGAATGATTTACCTTTGTGTTCCTGTGTTCTTCAACCTAGTGAAGTGTTCCGATGTGCCAACTGTCCAATATTACGAGCTCGTTCGCCGTTGTCTCACCAGCTTAGAAGATATAGTTGCCGAGGCGAGCTGATGGAAGGCGAACTGTCGCAGTGAACTTCGATGCTCTGAATGATTCAGAGAAGATACCAGTTCCTATACTTCATTCCATTTAAGAACTGTTAGCGAATAGTACTATATCATAATGCTCACTCACTTTTGGTATAGGAAATAGTGAAACCTTTGTTAAATTGTAATTCAAGGGTAGTATAATTAGTAAGGGTTACAGGCATTAGATACTCCTTGAGTCTGATTGCGCTACATGATACTTGTCAAAAGATATGTAAGTGGGGTGCAAAAAGATAGAGGTGTCGTCTGTTGCAGCTGTTTTCAGAGCGCCCGTAGTGCTTACACAGGCAGTTCTTTAAATCTAACCCAATCCGGTTTGGTTATTTAGATCTGTCTACCATCACCGTAGGCTTGGAATGGATTAATGAAACTACCACTGTCGCTGACTGTATTTATTATTTATCGAGAGGGCTATCCCCCCGATGGCTCTCTCCATCCTATTTTTGCCTGAGTAAGGTATACGACCAAATATACTTTGTATTGGTGGATAGTGATAGCACTTATTCGAGCAACTTAGGAAGAGTAAATTCTGAAACTTTAGTTATTACTTATAGTGAAGTTGATATTGAAAATAAAATGAAATAAAACTTGAATTCGCTTGTTGTTTTCAATTTTCCCATACAATGTTTGTCTCGTACAGGGTTTGTTGGCACAGCTGCCATTTGGTTGAAATAGTAGCATTATTAAATGGACTCTGTTGTGACCATATCTTAGACCTATCTTACGTCTCAGCTTGTCAAATCTTCTTAGCCATGCCTCCTACAATGCTCATTTTAGTAAATTTTTATAATTTCTCTTAAACAATTATTCACAAAGATTTCCAGTCAAGTTGTTGTGAGTTTAGTAATCTTCTAGTAGTCTATAATAACCCCACAGAAATACTACTTTGATATCCCTTGAATTTATATTTTTACTGTTGAGTAGAACTCTAATTTTACAGTTTTCGTAAAGAACCATTTATCAACTCTATTGTACTTTAGGAAATTTTACGTCAATGTAGCACTTCCCATAATATTCAAGTCATATCTGCTAAAGTGGAAGCTTTTAAATAATCAGCAATAACCATGTACATATTATGGGGGACTTGTTTTATCTGCTTTTTCATAATGATCTGATACAAGTTTTTATATTATCAATGCAAGAGCGTGCTTTTCCAAATCCATTGTATTCTGATTATTTGATTAATAGAAGTCTTACATCTTTTTAGGATCACAGAGGAGTATTTTTTCAATTATATTGTCCAATTATAGCACTGTAAGCGACCTCCTCTGTTGTTAGAATTATTATGAATCACTGGGAAAGCGCAATTGAGCTCATCTGCAGCTAACTAATATTATGGCTGCTTTTATCGCAATACTTGGTTCGCTGAAGCTATGACGTCCCAAAGTTGGTATTGTTTGGAATTATTTTTTCCCATCAAGCGTCGATATCTCTTTTAGGAAAAAAAAAATCTAACATGGCACTAAGTGGCTTATAAATTTTATTTGTAATGTCTTCTTATCAGTTTTAAATTAAAAACTCTCACCCAAATCTAATAATTATGTACATACATGACACCTCCCATCTCTTGATTTTCTATCATATAAAAAATCAACTCTTCATTATGGTAGCCATGTGTACACCTTGCTTCACGTTACATAGCCTGTTCAGTCGGCTTCTATGCATAGTCATTGGCCACACGTGTGCGTAATGATTTAAAAGGTTCTCTTCAAACCAATTAATTTTCATGGAGAAGGTTTAAACTCCATTTAACGTGATTAAAGAAAGTATTATAGTTATTATTATTATTTTCTATAGTACTAAGTATAAGAATTTTCAGCCTATTTCAAACAATAGTCCATATTCTATTGCATTTGCATTTTTCTCTTACTTTTATAACAATTAAGTACTATGAACCAAAAACACTTGCGCACTTTCAGTTTTAAATTTCAAATTTTCCCATGTCGGCATACGTTGACGGTGGATGACTTTTGATTTCTGGCGGTAAATAATTGTAATTAAATCGATGGAAATGTTTCTGGGCTAATTTTTATACTTAACACATACACACCAATGCCATATAAAAGTTTGCGATGAAATTTTGTTGTAATTAATTGTGTTGTTTTTTCTTTTTTTCGCAAAGAAATTATTTGCATTTAAAAGGTATTTTGTTATAAAAGTGCTTTGATGGACGATCTTTAAGTGATAGCATATTAATCGTTAAACGTTTTTTTTTTGGGGTAATCAATCAGAAAAATAAAAAAAGAAAAAAATCCATATTAAAACTTCAAAAATATCATCCAGAAATATTATTCTGCAAAACAATTCCGATAAACTAAAAATATATCGAAAAACAAAAAATCCAAAATCTTGCTTGCATAATTGAGGGCACTACCATATACGATTTCCAAAAATCTTGTTTTTTCAAAATTCGGTTTTGTAATAAAATAACAGTTTTCAGTCGATACCGGATCTCATATTATTTCTATTATTAACAACATGCTCCTTTTATGAATTATTTAAAAAGAAGTAAAATTTGAATGGACAACGGAGTTTTCCGAATTTTGACGTTCTGAATTTTGATATCCAAATAAGTATCATCAGATATTTTTATGTTTTAACTACCAAATCCAAATTTTTAGTGATGATAAATTAGAACCTGTAATAAAATTGTTGTTAATATAACATTTCTTCAAAGTTGTACAATATATTAGATATTATATTGGTGGTTCGTTCGGTAAAAGACACTGGATTCACCCCCCCCCCCCCCCCTCGTATGAGCACCTTACAAGTTTTTCCTTTTCTGTTTTTTACCAAGCAGCCAAAATGCGCCATACTTTGGTCTGCTTAGAAAATGATAGGAGGATCAAAATCTAATTTAAAGGAATTGGATCGAAAATAGACATGAGCCAAGAACATGTTAAAAATTTACAATGTAAAAAAACCACTTCATATACGCTTTTGGCCTATGTATGTATCTATCTTCGAATTCGAAAATAGTGTAAAGCATCAACTTTCGAAAATATTTATTTCGAATTAAATAGTATAATTTTTGAATTATCGATCCTAAATTAAAAGTACTCTTGCCAGAGTTTTTTCTGCGATTTTACGACTTACATACTTTTCTATCAAGAGGGCGATGGGGAAAAATATACCCTTAATTCTTTGTTGTTTTTCTTTCATAGTAATTTTTTAGTAATTCGAAATCGATGAGGATAGCTGATAGACTTTTCATATATATTTGTAAAATTTAAGCTCGAATTTATTCTTATTAATTTGAGCTTCAGATCAGTGGCGTAGATAAGAATTTAGGAGCCGACCCGCAAAATTTTTAAGGGTCATTTTTAATATACATTTATAAATGGAAAAATAAAGAATATGTGGTTTGAATTTTATCAAAATCGGTTGAACAGATCTTGTCCACCATACCATAATTTGAAAAAAGAAATTTCGGGAAAAAACCCAAAACAAAAAACAACTACTCCCTGCCGCGCTCACTTCTAATTGCTATAAATTCAAATATAATTTGAATTTTGAAACGGTTAAACGCTAACAATATTCCCAAAAGTATGATCAATTTCTCTAGCAAAAAAAAAACAATCAGATTTTTTGTAAATCTGAAGGTGGTGTAACCCCTTAAGCAATAAGCATTCATTCTTTTTAGAAATTTACAGAAAATGTTTCGGCGGAATTTTTATTCACTGTTGATGCCGGAGGAGTTATTTTCAGACTCTTTGTGGGTTTCCAATAATATGCATAAAAATTCCAAAGAGAAAATTTCCAATAAATTTCTAAGAGAAAATTGGGAGCTTCTCTACATCGAGCCGAGGCATCGGTAATTTTATATTGGAATTGGAGCATATATTCATGTATATACTATACCTACTTCATTTCTTTGTACTACATACATATTATATCACCCACGAAAACCATCCAACGTAAACAAGTTTTTTTTTTCTTATGTATTTCAGGATATTTAAAAAAATAAAAAATAAATCCTCACAGAAATTGTAAACAGAGAGTTATGCGTGCTGTGGCATTGTTGATGGCTGAGAAGAACATGGTCATGCGATATCCTTATGTTATACATATTATCTTAGGTAAAATGCTGGAATTCTTTGAAAATTTTAGTTACTAGGTTGGGGCCCAGAAATTTCGTGGGCCCCTCCACCTCGCGGGGTCTGCGGGTGTCTTAGCTAGGCCACTGCTTCAGATATATCTAAAAAGATAATATGATAATTAAAATATAAACATGGAAGAAAAATAATAAGAGCTGAAATATAAATATATTTTCAAAACAAAAAACCGTTAGAAATCGACGGTCTACCGGAATTCAATAGAGGGGTATTGTATATTATATGACTGATAAACGAGGGTATTATATGGATTGGTATGTGGCTCACCGGTCAGGAGTGAAGGGTGAAAATGGGTGGGTTGGCAACATTCATTCACATTAAAAAAAAAAAAAACATACATGTTTTTTTCTGGTATGTTACTATAAAATACCGAAAAATGTGAATATATTTAGGGAATGAGCATACACATAATAACACATGTAATAATGAAAGTGGAACTCTTCTTCCGATTTATTAAAAAGGGTCGCACAAACTTGCAAAGTTTGAGGTTTTGTGGCGTTATCGGCTGTGATTATTCGAACGTCCTCATTCGATAAATATCAAGGCTGATTTACTAATAATTGTACTGTTGCCTGACTTTATTGAGAATTAAGTGTTAAGTTTGAATGATGTGGTACTTTTTAATATATCTTATGACTTGAAAGTTTGAGTTAACTGATTTAACTTGTTAGGTTTAAGGTTTTTCTATTTTAAACATCTTCGGGAACACTCATTTCTCTGTGAGTATTTATTTCTGATTTTGTACATTTTTATTTTCATTTTTTATTTTTCACAGTCAAGGTTTGAACACTTGGTGTTGTATTCTTAATTTCGTTTCATATAACAAAAAAAAAATGTTTTGTTCCTACTTCTTTAGTACCTGTGCTCAATCACTTTAAGTGTTACACTATTTACTTTATTTTTATTGTTTGCTTGAGTTTATGCTTATATTTGAAAATAAAGCTACTGTAGATCTATGTACCCACCGTTTTATGATATGACCTTGGCCAGGGCCTTTCAATAAAATATTTTTGTATTGTATTGTATTTTTTAAATTTTTATTCCGATGGTGTGTCTGTTTACATAATTACTTAAATCAAGAGCCTTAAATACGATTTCTTATTTATTCGTACATACTTTACTTAAAAAAGAGAGAGATATTTTTGGAAACAACTAATAACAAAAACACTTTTTTTCCTATTTAACGTAAATTTTTTGAGTTAGTTCAAACTCAGTGTGAATCACAAGTTTACTTCAATCAGCTCACGCGCGTGTTTATGATGACGTTGTCAACCCTTTTCTTATAAAAGCTGTCCAAATCAGACGTTTACATTTGATTTTTTAATATAACACTTCTATTAATAGAAAAGTTCAACTATTTTAATTTTAATATGAAGTATAGAGAGATGGAAATTAATTGTGAAACACAACAGAATGGTATCCTGTCAAAGGAGTAGAGGGGGTACTCATTTGGCAGGACGCCATTCTTTTAAAGAAGACTTCTTGACATAAAGCTGGCTCTATTTCGCCAATAGCGCGCTGAATAGTATTCTGTAATTCTGTAATCGTTTTGGGATCATTTTCTTTTGCGAAGCCCCACAGGAAGTAATCCAAAGGTGTTCGATCTCACGATCTCGATAGCCAACTGACGGAAATTTGGTTTGCAAAAGATCGATTGTCATGCGAGCTATGCGAGCTATACAGGGCGTCCCGTATGTAATGTTACATCCGAAGGTCATGCTTAGACAAGAAAAAAAATTATATTGTGGTGAGGCGGGGAGGGGGAGCCTCACGGCTTCCGGATAACGGGAATTAAAGATATTTGGGTATGTTTTTATAGATTACCCTGTAACATCCATCTTCGGTAAATTATTCCTTCCAAATTCTTGATTGCATAATAGAGAATGTTTCCTAATTGTATAGATGACAACTGTCAAATACAATGATATGTTCTGCTACTGAAAATTCAGGTGGCGCTCAATTCAAACGCAAACGTCTTAATTGGATGCAATTTTGCTTAAATGATGCACACAAAAAAACGTTCATGACTGTGACTTCGAGAAGTTCTTACTTGCACATTCCACTTTTTAGATCTTTCATTTGTAAATTTTTATAGGAAACTTTGGTTCTACACTCTACAAGAAATATAGTGAGTTTTGAAGTCTAAAAAATGGTTTTTAAAAATATCATTATATTATTCGTATATGTATATAGTATAACCACAAACTTCCAGCAAAATTTGATTTTGCTCATAAAATACTCCTCTACAATCCCTCAAAAAATCCTCAACATACGTGACTTGATCAATTTCAAACACTAAATTAACTGGATTATGATTGATATGGCTCCTTCCGCACAATTTATCAAAATCTTATTTAGATATCACGGCATAATTACTGTTAATAATACTTAATTACTTATAATTACATATAGTATACATTTTCCTAGCTAATATGAATATTTATAATGAAATTTTTCAATATTTCTCTTCCAGTCATGTTTCTTTGGTAGGGATTAAGATAAAAGCAGATTATACAAGAAAACACTCAAAAAGTGTCATAAATATACGAAATGATTAGTTTTTTTTGTTATTTCGCACTGTTATGGTGGGTTAGTCCAACAACAAAATTTAAACAAATAACATCGACAGTGTCAAATACTTACATTTACAATCGTGCCAATAAAGTATCCTACAACACTGTTTCACACTCGAGATAACAACTTTCAACCAAAGATAATAATTTGAGACTGTTTTTGATATAATGCCATCACTGAATAACTAATTACCTGAGTTCTAACTCAACCCTTCTATATTGTAGCAGAACAGAGTGTCGTCGAGCTTTAATTTGTAATTTAAAAAGTGTAAATATGTATCGTGAACGCTATTGCGAAGGCTATTGAACATTTTATTTGTCTAGAAGACATACATTATATTCATATTGATTTTCACATTTTGACTAAATTCTATTTATCAATTCCATATCTATCATGATTCACCATAAGTACAGTAGATTTCGGCCATCGCAATTGTAAATAAAAGTGACCCTGAAGAAATAAGAAATATAAAAAAAATTTAAGCTGCTATGATATAAAAATGCGTAATGTGTATTGAACCGTGTAATAGATGAACCTTCAATTGATAACGGAGTTGTAATATGTTTACAAGCACACAAAATTATTTTTTTGCTGAAATTTTAGACTTTTCCGGTAAGCTTTTGTGCTAAATATTGAATGCTATGGAAATTTGCCAAAAAAACCCACGATAATTTAGTTCAATGACATTGAAATATTCGACAGTATGCAATTTCGCCGGTTTCAGAAGGATTAAGTAAGCACTTTTTTGGTTTATTCACGCACATACAATAAAAACAATGCATTTCCATCATTTTCAGATATTTATTTTATTTTAAAGAGGAATTTTATGGGCAACTTTTACGAAGCATAAAATTAAAGCTGATAATGAAAACATGTGTGCTTAATGCCTACATGATATATATGTACATACATGTGAAGAAGTATCAAGAAAATAATTTATTATTCCTAACTCATAAGAGTAAACAGAATTGGATTGGATTAGGATGCCTAAATCATGCGGAATTTGTTTTCTTATTTAAACCGTATTATCCCAGCTTATCCTCTCAAATATTTCAAAATAAATAATTCTATTGAAACGTACAATAACTTGTCTCATGCTGGTTAGTATTAAGCGCATGATATTTTGATGAGTAATGACTCATCATCGCTTGGACTTGTGTCGGGAAAAGGAAACATACAAAACTCATAATAGATTTTATTACGATTGGTGTATGAGTCGTGCATATCCAGTTCCACATAGTTTTTATTTAATGAAAGTTTGGATAAATGTGCCATCGTATATTGTACTCGTTAGCACAATTGTCATTCTTGTATGTCTCTTATCTTGATGATAGCTGGAAGGACTGCAGCACGTTATTGCTTCGTGTACGCTCATTACAAATTATTATCGACGTTGCATGAAGTTACACACTCTGACTATTCTTACTACTACTTTTCGGTTCGGTTTACCACGTCTCAAAATTTTTAAAACGTGTTAATTCCACTGATATGGACTGACTACGTTCACTGCAAAATGTGGGCTCACGTCTATATTGCTGACTCTTTCGTTCTAAGCACCAAGTACCAACTGAGAGAGAACTGTATACAACAATTAAATAAGTGGGTTTGTCGAAATAAATGTTTTTAAATTAATTATTTAGGGTTATTAATGATAAAATTGTTTTACCAAACGCAGTATATTCATTAGATATGCAGCAGAAATTCGAAAGGTTTTATTATAATTTTTCCAGCTGTGCGCTCATGTTTTTAACTTCCAGCCAATGATTTTTTTCAATGTTGGCACCGGCGCGCGTAAGAACTTTTTTTGACATTATCAATTGAGTCCATATGAAATAGAAAGTTAATCAGTACATATTATATATGTCAGTGGTTGAGTCTCAGTGAGACTATCATGCTAAATACTTCGTTAACGGTACGATGGGCGTGTATCTTTATCCTACTCAAAGCACTTCGAGCGCTCTGAACACCTATTTCGTGTAACTTTATTTACTTTCAGAGTACTCTAAGCGCTCTGAACGTGTATTTTAATTATTGCTCTGAGCATTTAGTCAGTAATACCAATAGAATGGAAAGAAATCATATAAAGAAATTCTGAGAGTATCTCATCAGGACAGTAATGAAATCTTGAACTGCCTGCTGTCTACACTACAGTGAATTTAGATGCCTAAACGTTGATGGTAAATCATATTAAGATTTTTTGCAAAATCTAACTATGAATCATTTTAAGAAAACGGGTTTTCTTCACAATTAAAATAATTTCGGGCATCTTATACTAATTAAATAGGAAGGGGGATCTTAAGTTTTACTCGTTCGAGACGAGACCTACTATATAGAGTCTACACGGAATTTGGGAACCTACTGCATTAAGCAGACAATTAAAAGACAAGTACCGAGTAACAAGCATTATCAGTTATGATTTTTTTTTAATGTCAATATATGATTTACCATCATCGTTTGGACATCTGAGTTCACTGTAGTGTAGACAGAAGGCAGTTCAGGATTTCATTGCTGTCCTGATGAGATCGCCCTGTAGTACTGATCGAAACACACAGTATACTCTCAGAATTTCTTTATTCTTTATTCTTTGCGGCTTTAAGCCAACAAACTGACAGTAGGTCGCTACTTGTCTTTTAATTCTCTGCTTAATGCAGTAGGTTGAAAAATTCCCTGTAGACTCTATAATGGTATCGAAAGAGTAAAACTCAAGATGCCCCTTTCTAGGAAAAAATCCTATTGAAAATATGAGTGCTTTTTTAAATTCGATAGTTCTTTCCTTTCCTTAAACTCCTCATTTATTTTTTTAACTTTATTATTATTATTTATTTATTTTTATAAAGAATCTTGTAATATTTCACAAATCACACGTGTTCCCAATATAAAAAAAAACGAACAGAACGTTCAGAGCACTCTTAATTTGTAATTTGTTTTTTTATTGCTGTGAACGTTCTGAAAAATTGGTTCGGTCTACAGAACGGAAAAAAATACACGCCGTGTATGTAACCTGGGGATTATACGAGGAAATACAGTTTGCATGCAGGCTGTACTGCCATACTACTTGCACGTATTATCTAAACAGGCATATAGGAAGCTCATTTTTCAGTGAACTTTCCTGATGAAAAATTATGGCAGTTCAGGTGACAGTAATTTGACATTATAAAGTTTTCAAGATGGGGGGGGGGGGGGGGGGGAAATATTCGAGAGCTGAACTTTTTAAATTAATAAATTTACACCAGTAAAATTAGTGTTTCTGGGATCGTATACATTACATTATATACCAACATCTTCTTCTTCCTTTTTTCTTCTGTTTTCAGATTTTGCTACTTGCTTTATTTCTATATGGTAATTACCGTCATACATAATGACATTTTTCTAAATGAACTTGCATGTAAGCTGACAAAACAAGTATAACAACGCGTTGGAAGCGAGGCAAGGTATACTTCCTCATATAATCCCCAGGTAAAGGACTTTGAATCGTACGCCAATTGTATGAGTGTGACAATTATTTTAATTTCAAGTTTCATTTTTGCTTTGAAGTTTAACAAATTCCAAATACATTCAAAATTATTATTTTTATTGGAAGCTATGTAATCTCCTATAACCAGGGACTGAAACCGGTATTTGTATACCGATAAAATATCAGTATTATTTCGGTATGTCGATTTAAGATACTCTGAAAGTGATTCAGTATTTTCATTTGAGTACTGGTATGACTTATACAAAAAAAAAAAATACCAATTTAGGGCAGAACCTCTATCCACAAAACCTGGTACCGTTTAATAATATCGGTATTATTTATACAAGATGGAGATTTACAAATTAATATAAATTTAGTAAAATTTGTGCCGTTTTGCCTTTGGATTTTCAAATAAAGCAGTATCATTAATTGTCACGAATAATGGTTCTGGATACATGTATATCTGGCTATAGGAGCAGACCAGTTAACAAACACCATTTCCGCCGAATTATAATTCTCAAAATGCGAAATTCTTCAAACAGTCATATTACAAAACAACTATTTAACAAAATGTCATTTATACTAATGGAACACTTCGCAAAAATCGAATTTTTAAAATTTCACTTTGCAAATAAATTTTTGGCAAATTATGAACAAAATTCCATTTCGAAATTTTATCCTTTTCTTTAATTTTAGCTCAGTGAATTGTGCCATTATAAAATTATCTATAACAAGAAAGTACCGTTCAAGAACTTATCATGGATTTCATGCGTTTCTCGTAACTGTAGGATTACGATGGGATCGTTTTTTATGTTTTTATTTTCATATAAGATTATATCCTAATAATTGAATATTAGGAGATAATATTATCTATAGATCTATATAACTTTCACAGTAGGTATCAATGCACTTAATCTTTTACAAGTATCTTTACTTAATACCGCTATTTTACTATAATCAGGAGTAACTAACTGTTATCACAGTTAAATATGGAATTTACTTCACTATTTTATAAGCTTTTGAATTTTTAGAAGCAAAATTTACTGGAGCTAATCTCCTATTAATTTGCATTATTCGACACATTAAATATCGCTTCTAGAAGGAAAAGTAATTTCCTTTTTAGATTTATTTTTGACAGCTGCGCGCCCAGTTCGAAAAAATAAATTTAAATGACAATTATTGTAATTGACAATTATTATAAATGTATTTTTGTTAAGTGTCTGTTTGCTAAATGTCCTTTTAGCGAAACATTTTTGTATTTTTGTAAATAACGCGTAAATTTTTGCAGGACTTTTTTGTTAATTGGCTTTAGGCAAAGTGTCATTTTGAAAAATGTATTTCGGTCAATTGAATTGTATACTATACCCCTACAGCATATAGGTATGGTTATTAAACGATATTATGGATCAAGTTTAGAATTATATATTGGTACTCGATACCGGTTAGGAAATATCGATATCATCATTATTATTAGTAATACCGGTATCGTTATTAATCAGTTTTATGGATAGAGCTTCTGCTCTATATCGGTATACATAATAGTCCGAGAGCTAGCAACGTCATGAAAAAAAGAACTTTAGGGCGGCTGATTTTTTGCTATCTCCCCTCTTTGACCATCTCAATAGGTATGCGGCCCATCTGGCTGGTAAGAGTTGTTGCGTTTATCTGTGCGCATTCCGTTCCTCAGGTAAAAAAGTAGTTTTCAAAATGATTTTAGTTCAATTTTTATTTTTTTCGTCTGTTTTCATTAACATCTGACAATATAAATTCACTATTCCCAGACAATTACCTCGTTGCTAGCACCATGTCAGACTTTTTTTCGTTACAAAAAAAAAAAAAAAAAAAACAATTATTTTATTACGGCTATAATTTTTATACGATCTAGTTTAATTATCAATCCACATGAAATTAACTTTTCAAGCGATAAGGTTGATTATCCGACTCGAGTATGATAGGGAATGGGATATCCCACACGAGTATTCTTGATGCAGTATGCAAGCCAGTTTTCTAGGGAAAAGATAAAAGACATAAAAGACCGAAAGAAATATCTCTCCAAAATGTACAAACCTGTTTGAAGGGGAGGAAATTTAGCAGCTATTTATAATTATGCATTGAAATGTTAAACAGAAAATTTGGAAACCTTTGAAAATAAATTATATCTCAACTGAAAGCAACTCGCATCAATCAAAGATGGTGAACTTAAACGTCGAGATGAATCGGCTAACCCAGATTTCAATCGGCCTGTCAAATTACTAGAAGAATCGGAAGTTATCAGCTTGCATTTCAAAATATTGCCAGCGATAATAAATAATGAAGAGTGCATTTGTCACCTTGAAAAATTTGTTTGTCATATATATGGAGTTCGGCAGATTAAGAACGTCAACGATGACAAGTTTGATTTATTTTCTAATACTAAAAATTTCACTGAAGGTTTTGGGTAAAAATGCAAAAATTTCGATCCATCAAGCTTATCACCGGTGCAGAACTGAATTACGGCAGCATTTATTGAGAGTCCAATAAGTGACTACATTTTGGAGAAATCCTCACTCTAAATCTCTTAGATCTACAGAAGTAAATGTATATTCAAAAAAAAAATTGTCATTTTTTATATTCCAAATAATTGCTTTAATTAATTTTCGCATGGAAATCTATCCAAGTTCCAATTCAATAGCGGAGCTGTATAATAGTGGATTTTTTCTTCCAGTATTTCATCAAAAATATCCTCAAATCTGAGCCAGATAACTCGATTTTGCCCAGAAGCGTTTCTATAGCTCTTCAAATTCTCTATAAAAAGAGAATAAGGCAAAATCAAATCAAAACATCATCGTGAGAAAAAAAATACCCACTTTACCATGCTTACATCGGTCTGGTTCCTAATGAGCAACCGAATTATCACCTGGCAAATTAATTTCATGTGGATCGATAATTAAACTAGCTCGTATAGTAATTACAGCCGTAATAAAATAATTTTTTTTTTTTTTTGTAATGCAAAACAAAAACGTCTGGCACGGTGCTAGCAATGAGGTAATTGTCTGGGAATTATCAATTTATTTTGTCCGATGTTAATGAAAACAGATTAAAAAAACAAAAATCGAACTAAAATCATTTTGAAAACTACTTTTTTTACCTCAGGAACAGAATACGCAACAACTCTCACCAGCCAGATGGGCCGAATGACTATTGATATACTGTAAGGAAAGGCATATAAAAAAACTAGCCGAACTAAAGTAATTTTTCGAAAACGTTGCTAGCTCTTAGACTATAAGTAATAGCAATATGTACTCAAATAATTCCGCTGAATAATATCAAATATTTCTTGAACTCGATTTTAAAGGAAATAAAATTAAGCAAATTTGCGTTTGCTCAACCCTAAAAGTTCGTATGGGCGACATCTTATATTTATATACTAAACCAAAATGAGGAAACTATAGAAAAGTGGTGCCATTTTAATGTAAGCAATTTATATATTTGAATAATACATATTTGTCTATTCTTATAGGTTAGTCTAGTCGAGTCAGTCGTATGTATACTAAGCCATAATGTAGCCTCTGTTCTGATAATGTACTTCTCCGAGATCAGGTAGATCACATATTAGCAATTGAAAGACACGAAAAAAATGCAAGACAGACATTTCAGGAAAAATGTCATTTCTGAGAATGATTAAATTATGCGGGAGCGAGGCTTCTCCATGAATGAAAAGCGAATTTAAGTGAAGAATTTGGCAAGGCAAGTTTCTGATGGCCCGGTTAGTTAATATAGGGCATGGACTGGATGTACAATACTGGATATCTCGATCACTGATGACTAAATTTATTTCTTCCGATTCCCACAAAAGCGTTAAATCCCAAACGAATAAAATTCTGGACGACTAAAAGATGTCTGTATAGGTATATAATCGTGATTTTAAAAATATTTACATCTAAAAGATCCTTAGGTCATTACCCTTCCAATATAATTTTAATATGTGAAAAGGCGCATTGTCCCATAGTAAAAGTGTGCATACCATATATTTAACATTTTGATCAGGAAGTAGGAGTTTCCAGTCTTTCATTTTATCTGTCACTAGGTCAAAATTTGTTATAAATTTGCGGTAAAGGCCACAAAAATATTCGTCGACAATTGCACCATATTAAACGATAAGTAATTTTCAACTCAAGTTGCATAATTTCTTATTGCGAAATCAATCTATACAGCACGGCAACGGCAACATATGTATGTACATATTTCTAATCACGTGAGCAGAAAAAAAACTTGGTCGCACGATTTTTCATGGCCAATCATATCAGCTCTGCTGATTATGTTCCGGTCACACACAGGCAGAGTACGCAGAACCATCAGTGGAAATTGCAATGATTCATGTCGTCTACCTCAAGCTCAAAACAATGAGGGTTCCGGATCCGTTCGGTACTGTGCTATGACTTATGATGAAGCAGTCCGCAGTTTCTCGTGACCTGCTTACACACTTTCGATTTTATTCTCTCTCTGGATTACGTCTCCAAGCAAAGCAAGTAACCTTTACAAAGCAGAAATGAAAATGCTCAAGTTTAACAAGATTTGAGCAGAAGCAAAAAGCTCTGGCGGACATGAACCCTATAAGTAAATTTACACTGAGCGTTTCAATTTAATGGACGGCAATAAACGCTTATCTGATGCAATTTATTATGTAAATTATAAAACAGGGGTAGCCAACCTTTCAGCTTCCCTGGGCCATATTGGAAATAGACGAGTTATATTGGGCCACACATAAAATATACGAACCCTGGAGAGAGCTAATGAACAAAAACGAAGAATATACATACTTAGTTAACAATTTTAAGGAATTTAAGCTTTATTAATTCCTAAATTCTGATAACACTTCCAACATTTTCTCGTGTGTTTTACTTCTGATTTGCATATGTTCTTCGGTTATAACCGCGAAACTTTCTGATGTGATTAGATCTTCTTCGGCCAGAAGATGTCCACGTTGCTTCGAGGCTTCGCTGTGGAGGCTTTCACCATCTGGCTCCTGTTCTTTTTCTGTTGATGTTCCAGGCACAAAAATATTTTCATTTTCACTATTTGATATTTTAGGTTCACTAGATATTTTCCTCGGTCAAGAGCTAGCAAGCGAGTGAGCTACGGTTGTACCCTTCGAGGAGAGAACTAAAGGAGGCGACATGTGATGAAAAAAGCGTAGCAACCAAAGTTTACCTAATAATAAGTTAAGAAGCTGGTGAGATATCCGAGTGTTTTACATTTAAAATGCACACGGCAAGAAAAGGAAGGAAGAAAGAAAAAAAATCGAAAAAAAATCAAACTCTCTTTAAAAATTTTATGAATAAAGATAAAAAATGTGAAAGCGCAAGTTGCATGCAACGAAACAGAATGGCAAATGTTTCATTTTCGTAAATAAATGAGAAGGGGCGGAGTTTTCACGTTTTACTCTCATAAAATGCTCCCGCGCTTTTGTGAAAACAGGTTTTCATGAAATATTGATAATGTTAGGACACATGTTGTTGTTGTAAAATGACTAGAAGGACACATGTTGTTGCTGTAATCTTATGATATTTGAACAGCATGTGTTTCTGTTTACATTCGTTTTGCTATGATGAGATTAAGTGGGAGAACTCATGCTGAATTCTCTGATATTTTCGGGAAAAATGAGAATTTCATTTGAGAGGAATTTTACATCTCCTTTCAGCATCTGGGCCAAAGCGAAATTTATCTTTTTCTTAAAAATGGGAAGTAGTGTGGCCCGAAGTACATTATTATGAATAGGTTGAAAGGATTTTGAGGGATTTAATAAGATTTTGTCGTTCGGGTAATCCTACGTTCTCTCGATTTTTGTTTTTAACTCGTTGTCTCAATTGCACTACAGTAGTGCTAGTGCATAGACAAGTTCTTTTCCCCCAAAAGACGCAAAAGACGAAAGTATATGAAATTAGTTGTTTCATTCTAAAAAACACCAGAAATTTGCCCATTTTGCTCTACAGCTTCTTAACTTATTATTAGGTAAACTTTGGTAGCAACTTTCGTTCTTCTTCGGCACAATCCTCCGCACCACCCACTGACATGTATATAAATGGACTGACTGATCTCTTGTTTCATGTGGCACCAGTTTTGATTTCAGAAAGTATGCTCTCACTGACGATATATCTAAATTATTTGCGAATTTACTATATATGCATGTCAGTGGAATTTACCGAACTTACCACAAAAGTATTTTTAAAGCATTTTCCTCAACACGGCTTGTTGTATCTAAATCTGCGAGCACATATAACTCCTTTTTATATTACTATCACTTAGTCCAATAGTCGTTAACCATTCCCTATAAAAAGGAATTATCCATTTGTAACTACGTCTCTGCGCCAAACATACTTCGCGGCTCTTTGTTTATAGAAAAGTGACAGTCAAACACCCGCCAAAATCAAGATGGCGAAAATTTTTGGCTACGCTGCCATACCACTGACATATATAACATGGACTGCCTGATTTTCTATTTCATATGGGTCAACTTTTGTTGGCAGGGTGTGACAATTATCTTAATTTCAAGTCTTACTTTCGTTTTAATATTCATATTAAAAGTTCAGCAAAATACAGCTGAATTTGAAATTATTTCTATTCTTGGAAGCTTATCTTCTACAACATCAAATATTTTTTAAACTTGAGTTTTAAAGAAATAAATTTACCCAATTTTTTTCTGCCTGTCCCTAAAAGTAGGTATGGGGGACAGAGAAAGGATTACAAATACTGTATTGCCATCTATTTCTATTCTATATATTCATTTGGAAAACCACTGAACTGAAACTGGACTATGGTGGATTTTGTATAGAACTTATTATTTATAGTTCAGCGAAAAAAAGTAGTTAAACCAAAAAGAGAGAACTATAGAAAAGTGATCCCATAATAATGTCAAATAATGTAAGCAATTTTTGTAGCGTCAGCAGTCCATTGTATATATGTCAGTGTGCCATACATATACTTTACTATGGGATGTCATCTCCTTTAGTTCTCTCCTCAAAGGTTGTACCTAACGGCTGATGAAATACGAAGTTTTCGTGGACGATTCAATTACAATTTCTACTTATAAAGTTAGTGCTGCATATCAATACCAATAAACTTTTATGATGTATTTTCGTACAATTCGTAAATTTTACAGAATGACAATTTAGTTATAACTGCAGTATCTACTGCAGGATCCAAAATCTCTCAAAAGTTATTTTGCATTTATTGCCTGAAATGAATACGTCACCAGACAAGATAGCAATTAACAAGCACAAGCCGGTAAAGAGACAGACTACCAATAAGGGATCCGTCCTAAATCGGTGTCCCGATTCAAGATAGGCATTAAATAATAACAGCAGAACCTGGCAATCAAGTGATTTTACCAAGAAAGGTGTACAGAAATGCTGCCTGAAGTATGCCGCCGCGACATAAAGGAATGCATGATGAGGGCATTGGCTATTATATCCCGTATATATGTATGTGTATGTAACTATTTGAAGGATTATCCCATTAGCATAAGATAAATTGTACAAAAATAGCAGACATCCCAAGGATTAATATAGCTGTTATAACACGTTGAAAACATTTTAGGAAAGTGCCGATAAATGGCACCATTCAGAAAAATGTGAATTCCGAAATTCAAAAATAACGGTTTTTTGTGTCCAAAAATCTATCTCATTTTTTGTTACGTACTCACCGAGAGCTTTCCACATGACAGGATACGGATGAAAGTGAAAATCGCGAATTTTTTGTAAGTTACCCCTTGAAAAATGCTCAAATTCGCGGTAAAATATTTGTAGATTATGAATAAAACTCCAAACTCATTCCGGTAACTTTTCAACGACAGAGGAGACATGTAGGTTTCAGATTCTGTAAGTACCATGCCCATGAGTTTCCAGAGATAACCGGTAGATGGCGAAAGGCGGGCATAAAATTCTTATAGATTTATTTTTTTTTCAATAAATAAATGACATCCGATCTTCCTGAAATTTTGTATAGATAATTTCTTGATAAGGGTGCATCCTCTAAAAAATCGAAAATTGGATTAAACGATAATTCGTGGAGCAAAGTTTCGAAATTAAATTTCGCAACTTAATCGGAAGGGGAGGGAAAATATGCTCAAAAAATCAAAAAAAAAACTCACAAAAAAATTAGGAAAAACAATTTTGCAAATCGGATAATATTTAGCCGAGATATGGGGTGTGGGTGGATTTGTACATTATGCATTATTTCGGTTTCGCTTGGCCATCTGGAACTGCGATTTGCAACACTTTCATTTCTAGTCAAGCCCATCATATACTGTGAATTTGAACGAAATCGGTGATGACGAGTAGGGACCCTCTCCTTGTAATTACAATTGCACATTGAACATTTCTTTGGCCACATTGCGCAATTGTACATTTATTATGTCGAAAAGTAACTACACCCATGGAAATGTTATATAGATAAAGAAAATGTTTTATAAAATTAATTGAGAAAGTATTTAAGTATATGAGTTTTTTTGGGCAGCATTTAAAGCCGTCCTGGGCCACATGCGGCGCGCGGGCCGCGGGTTGGGCACCCCTGTTGTAAAACGATATTTTTCCCTTTAAGAAAATATTTAAACATTTATTTAACCGCTACTCCTCAGGCGTAAATGCTATCGCTCATATGTATAAACAAATCAAATCAATTATTCACGTCAAAGTGCTTTGGTATGATGGTTCTCATCATTATTAAAGCAAGAATTTCGTAGTTTTCCTTATTGAAACATTACAACAGTAAAAAGCTTCGTTGTTTGAAATAGAATTGTGATGGAAGCTTGCGTAATTGGTGATAGGAAGAGCATTTTTTATTATGTAGCTATTTATGGAATAGAATTTCTAGAACTTCCAAGGTTGTAAGTAGTACCACATGCAAGGTCATGAGGCTATATGAAGAGGCACGTATGTCTTCCTGAATATATCTTGCGGTTATGATGCAGTTTCCTTAGAAGGTTTAAGGAGTATAAGATCAAATGCCTTAATGGTTGCTATGAAGAGAAACTGAAACTTTTCTTTTATAAAGATTTATAAATTTCATTTATTTGGCATACATTTATCAAACCTAGATGCTATTCTAAGACGTAATACGTTTGATTTTAGCTGCAGTATGTATACAGTCGTATTCTACCTACATATTATGTGCACTTGATAGCTTGAGAACGCGTTGTGATTTAACGGCGAAAATTTCCAAAATTGAGTAACCCCTTCCTAGGGTTTTCATATAAATTTCTTTTTTCACTACATACATATGTATATATACAGGGTGTCCCGTAAGTCGGCGTCAAGCCGGAACCGGGTGATAGACCAAATCGTAACAGTTACCAGAAAAATATAAAAAAAAATCTAAGTCATGTGAAAAATATAAAAAAAAATCTAAGTCATGTATTTTTCAAATTATAGGCATTTCTTTTGTTTTCGAGAAAATGTACACCTTGTGATGGTTTTTTAGCTCCTGTTGCTACAAATATTTACTTTTTTTCAATTTTATTTTTCTTATGTAATCCCGAATAGTGCTTATGTAACCTGTTGCTTTAAGTTCTAAGCCAACTGCTCCAGCTTGGAAGAAAATGTCACATTTTGCCGAACCAACAATATAAAATTAATAATTCACCCAACTTTAACTGACTGTACTGAAAAAAAAATGTACTACGCCAGTCTGGCAAGTAACTTTAAAAGTTGACGCATTTAATACGGATTCTAAAATGGTACAACATTTGCTACAATAAAAATTTTTTTTCTTCAAGAAAAATTTCTTTTCACCTTAACTTTTAGATTCTAGCTTGAGTGAGACGGAGAGTCATTCCATGAAGTGTGAGTGAGACAGATAGTGACGCTTTCAAGTTAGAGATGCTAACTTTTTGTTAAATTTAGGACAAATTTTCCTTAATTTTAAAATTAAACACCAATTATTTGGATGTTAAAATTTATTATTTACAAAAGATGTTCAAACTGCCTTCCTTCAGCTTCAACACAAGCTCGACATCTTCTTAAAAAAGATCGGATTATCAGACGGGCAATTCTTCCGTTGTTGACAAATTCAACTGCTTTCGTAATTCTTTGCCGAAACTCAGCTAAATTTTCAATTGACTTCTTATAAACTTTCTCTTTTACTGCTCCCCAGTAAAAGAAATCTAATGGATTTAGATCAGATGAACGGTCTGGCCAAAAGATCGGACCAGACCGCCCTATCCATCTGTCCGGATATTCATCATTGAGATATTCTCTAACTGAAAAGGCATAGTGCGCTGGGCAGCCGTCTTGCTGATACCACATCTCTCTGTAAATACTTAGTGGCATGTCTTCCAGTAAATTAGGTAAATGGTTTTGCAAAAAATCTAAATAAACTTCAGCGTTAAAGACCTCTGGCAACTCAAAAGGTCCTATGACTTTTCCGTTTAAAATTCCGGTCCACATGTTTATTTAAAAACGATATTGAGATCTATTTTGTCTCATTAAATTCGGATTCTCTACATGCCACTCGTGTAAGCTGTGTAGGTTCATGTAATGGTCTCTTTTAAATATCGATTCATCCGACCACAAAATTTTCTCGAAGAATTGCGGATCTTCCCGTTGTCTTTGTAGCACCGTTTGGCAAAACGCAACCCGAGGTTGATAATCCCGAGGTAGCAGAGTTTGTACTCGCTGTACATGGTATGGGTGTAGCTCATGGTTTTGTAATATTCGGTGAATTTGGCTTAGAATTTAAAGAAACGGGTTACATAAGCACTATCACTAAGTCACTATCTGTCTCACTCACACTTCATGGAATGACTCTCCGTCTCACTCAAACTAAAATATCAAAGTTACGGTCTTACGGCAAGCTTTGGGTACATTAGAATTATTTTTAGTAGGTGAAAAGAAATTTTTCGAAACTGGATTTCTTAAAGAAAAAATTTTTTTTTCCGTAATCTAAGAAATAATGTAGCAAGTGTTGTACCATTTCAGAATTCTTATTAAATGCGTCAACTTTTAAAGTTACTTGCCAGACTGGCGTAGTACATTTTTTTTTCAGTACAGTCAGTTAAAGTTCAAAGAATTATTAATTTTATATTGTTGGTTCGGCAAAATGTGACATTTTCTTTCAAGCTGGAGCAGTAGAACTTAAAGCAACAGGTTACATAAGCACTATTCGGGATTACATAAGAAAAATAAAATTGAAAAAAAGTAAAGATTTGTAGCAACAGGAGCTAGAAAACCATCACAAGGTGTACATTTTCTCGAAAACAAAAGAAATGCCTATAATTTGAAAAATACATGACTTGATTTTTTTTTTATATTTTTCTGGTAACTTTTACGATTTGGCCTATCACCCGGTTCCGGCTTGACGTCGACTTACGGGACACCCTGTATATAGGTACAAATTGGTTGAGAACGATTGATTTAGAGAGATAAAACTTTCTACCCGGTATTTTTACAAGATTTTTAGATGTAAACTAGCAAAATACTCAGAAAACGGTTAGTAAGTTACCTAAATTTTTTAATCTATGAAAATATTCTTTACAATGTGAAAACCTATACCTACAGTTGATTAAATATGTTTCGTCCGATAAACCGTTTCAAAAAGAAATGTGAAAAACAAAAATTATAAGGGGCACATTTTCAAAATAAAGAGGGCGCTATATTTATGGAAGTTTATCTAATCTAAGGTATTGATAAAATTGATCTTATAATTAGACCAATTGTACAATATTTTTTTTCTAGATTATTTAAATTAATTTGAGGTAGGTAGGTAGCTTCTAATCACTAATATCGATATAATCAAAAGAATACAGTGATTACAGGATATAAGGTTTACAATTATTCAAATAAATGTGGCTTAACTGACAGCTCTGGAAGGACGAGAATAATGAAATTGTTAATTCAAATGAAAGATCAAGTCCAATAGGTAGAAATTATACTGGGCTCCAATCTTGATTGATTGGACCATTAACATAGAGGGGTGCGTTAAAAAGCCTTCGATAGAGTATTGTAATCTATATAGGTCAACATAGGCCCGTTATACAGGGTGTCTCGTATGTGGTGTTATACCCGAAGGCTATAGGTCATGCTTAGACAAGCAAAAAATTGGGGGAGCCATAACCTAGCGGTTTTCGAAGTAATGGGACTTAATCCATTATTACAATCCATAGTTTCAGCCCTGATTTTCCTACCCTGAAGAAATTAGCCGATTTTACAAAGGAAAATCAAAAGCTTTTTTTTAAATATGAAAGAGTTTTAATAATTTAGGAATAATATTATTTGCCATCTAATTATGCATTTTATTTATTTTATTTATGAAGACAATTAAAACACAATTTTTTTATAATGTATTGAGTAAATGTATCGCTGGCAGCTGTCGCATTGCGAGTTGATTTTTCTATCTTTTGATCGTGGACAGGAAGCGCACTTTACTCTCTTTCCACGAGGATGTTCCAACTCTTCAACATGTCTTTCCTTTTCAATTGTTCTGGCAACTCTGTCCTGCCAAGTAGGAAAAGTGCGACCTGCAAAACTTTGCTCTAAATATTGTTTTAGAAAATTTAACGCTATTTGTTTAAAAAAAAAGCGCTGCTTTTTTTACCTGATTGTTTGTTCTTTGAGTTTGAAAGACGTAAAGTTATAAACGAGTTTATTCCTACAGCATTTAATAGGTTGTAAAATACAAACATTGGCCACCGGTATGTCTTTCTTGACACACTATATGTAAAAATTGCGAGAAACATTGTAAACTTTTCCTTCACTTTTATTATTTTTCCATGAAAAATTTTCTGTAATTTTCCAAAAACGACCCCAGCCCCTTTTTATTTTTCAGAAAGGGGCACCAATTTTTTTTTAATTTATTCCAGTGAAATAAGAAAAAATAGAAAAAAATAACTGGTAAAAGGCTATAAATTGGTGGAGACTTTTATTTTAGCATACTTTTGAAAATAGTAAAAGATCTGACCTCTACCTCCAAGGCTCGATCCGCCATCTTGAAAAAAAGGTACTTCAATCAAGTTTTTTCAGCATATGTATCTCGGTAATCGTTGTGATCAACGCGACGAAAGTTATTATAAAAATTAAAGCTCATTAAATTCTTCATAAAAAGAGGTATATAACTAATTTTATTCATATCTTCACTAGTATTTCTGTAATACTTCGGTAAACACAGCAAGAATTTTTACTTATACGCTGTGCTCTTGAATCTATATTTCTACGCTTTTCAAATATCACGTTGTTGGCCTCTATGAAAAATTTTGGCCTTCCCTGCATCATTGATTTTATATTGGAATTGGAGCGAAGTATGCGTGACTATATGTGGCTATTGCCATAGTACATCATGTCAGAACTCATATTCTACTTTTGACCCTGAAAAGGAGAGTTTCGTTGAGTTGATGATAATAGCCCCGCAAATTCACAGCTCCAGTTCAGTAAAACCTCATAGAAAAGGCTTCTTCCCAGTTCTGGTCGTATTCAAGAATACTGAATAGTATGAGCTGCCAAATTTTTATGTGTATGAGATATATTACGCACAAATGTGATCATTTTTGTTGATTAATATTTTTTTTTTACAGGCTTTAGACAGCGAGTGTAATTCTAACACAGCCTGAAACATAAAATACATTTCTATTCAACAGTGTATAATTGAAGATATGAATAAAATGAATTATACATTTTTTATAGATAATTTAATAAGTTTTAATTTTTATAATAACTTTCATCGCGATCCGATCAACGATTACCGAGATATGCTTAAAAAACTGGATTGGTGCACCATTTTTTTTTTTCAAGAAAGCGGATCGAGACTTGAAGGTAGAGGTCAGGTCTTTTACTATCTTCAAAAGTATGCCAAAATAAAGGTCTCCACCAATTTATAGCATTTTTATTTTAATCTAATTTGACTGGACTAATTGGCGTCGAATGAATCTCAGTTATCTTTAGTACACTTTTAAAATAATGAGTGATGAGAATTTTTAAGATATTTTTAGAGAAATGAATTATTTTTCAGGTCGTTTTCGACCCCGGTTAGTAATAAGGGTTAAAAGTATTTAGGTATATTTTTTATATATCACCACGTAACTTCTGAACTTTACATCCTATGATGATGACTTAAAATCTGTTAGATTGATAATTGTTTGACCTTTCCAATAGTCTATAAATATAAAATGACCACTATATGTACTCAAATGTAACCCTTTCTGCTTTTTTTGCACTTTTTCTTAAGCATATCCAGTGAGTAAGTTCAATAAATGCCAGATAGTAGGCAATTATCTTTTGGGAATGAGCTTTTTAAGCCATTTGCGCTGAATATGTTCAAGAAAAAGAGCAAAAAATCGTAGAACGGGTTACATTTTGGGTACAGTTTTTAGGCTTCTTAAGTCCAATATGAGAAATTGGTGTTGATGACGTGTTTTTTGATAAATATAGTAGTTAAATAAAAAAAAACGAATAAAAATTCCGCAATTTTAATATTTTGAGCCATAACGGAAAAGAGAAATGGGAAAAGCTTATAGAAAGGTTATGGAACGGTCCAACAATTGGGTGTAACATTCAGAACTTACAGGGTAATCTATAAAAATATGACCAGATAGCTTATATCGGAAACCGTTAGAATTTCCCTCCCCCATCTATAATTTTTTTTGCTTGTCTCAGCATGATCTATCCTGCCATAGACTTCGGGTGTAACACCACATACCGGACACCCTTTATAGAAATTTATATAGATGGTTAGACAGTTATTAATGTTAAAATCTTTTTTTAGGTAAAATTCATTTATATTGTGTAGTTTAGAGATACCGGACTAATCCCTACAATTAGGGTACGCTATGTAAATGTAAGGTATCTCTCTAGTGTTTAGCCAAAGCCGTTCAAATGCATAACTATTCATATAACATTATCACCAAACACCAAACACTTAGAAATCCAGAAGAGTGTATTGTCCCTTTCAATATATCAAATAGCATAGTACAGTATACTACTGAAAAATGAATGAAAGGAATTAATTAAATATAAATGTAAGTATAGAATACAGATCGATATGAAGGTCTTTGAAATCAATTGTGTGACGGAACTAAAACTTACGAAAACTATAGTTACCCTGCTATTAGATTTTAGGTCTTTAGAAAATTTCTGAACGCTTCAGTTCCCTTTTCGACTTATATAGAAGTTGTGTAGCCGAATAAGATAGCGAGAGCAGGCAGTATTTATTGTGTGAATGTTCTGGTCTACCCCAGTTGAATGGCCAATACTCTTGGCAAATTGTGACATTTGAAATTAGTGAATTAATATAATTCCTTATTCCTACTAGTAAAAAAAACAAAAAAAAAGCAAAAAAAAACATCTTCCAACTTGAAGCAGTATTGCAATAAACTTATACCCCAATTCATTAAACTTTGACGCATGCGTGGATAAAATATATATCGAACTTTTATCTAACTTCTGATTTCTACATACATTACAGAAAGTTTATTCGACTGTTAAATGAAATGCGCAGGTCAAGGCAGCTTACTAATTACATACAAAGAATTTCGAATCAGGTTATTACGATTCAAATTAATTAAATGAAGAACCGCAGAAATGTAAAATATAAATTGAAATGGTTACGGACTTGATAATCATTCATTTGAAAAACAATTTATTTCTGAGCAGTTTATGAAATTCCAAAAAAAAAATATATTATATTTCATCACTTTTTTAAGAAATTATATATCCGGGTATAAATTCTTTGACGTCTTTGAAGTTTTTTTTTGTCACTACAAGCACACATGTTTAGTTTGTTGTACCCAGCAGGCTGTAATTAATATTAATTATATTATGTGTATATGTTCTGTTTGTTATATAGCTATATAGTCCAATTCTATGCTAAAACTACATTATGAAACTGTTACATTCAAGTCATCGGAATATTGCCTCTACTAAAAGTTTTCACTTGTATAACGCATTGAAATTATTAAAATTCACTATAAAAATGGTGAAAATGTGGCAGAGACGGTTCGTAAAACTCGAACATTTTTGGGTCGTCGTGAAGCACCTTGTCGGACCGCAATACAGAAATTGATAGAAAAATTCGAGCTGTCGGGACAAGTTAGTGATGTGAAGCCGAGAATATTGCTGCTGTAGCCGAAAGTGTTGAAGAAAACCCAGGTTTGTCCATTCCTCGTCGTTCTTTGGAATTAGGCATTCCACAAACGTCATTACATCGTATTTTGCATAAAGATTTGGGTCTTAAGGCTTATAAAGTTCAGTTAACACAAGAACTCAAGCCGGCCGATCATCAACAACGTCGAGTCTTTGCTGATTGGGTTCTTGAAATGCATGAAAATGATCCGGAATTCCATCGAAAACTTGAGTGATAAGGCCCATTTCCACCTCGATGGCTTCGTCAACAAGCAAAATTGTCGCATCTGGGGCTCGGAAAACCCAAGAGTTATTGTTGAAAAGCCTCTCTATCCTCAACGTGTGACTGTTTGGTGCAGTTTATGGTCCCGCGGCTTCATTGGACCTTACTTTTTCGAAAATGAGGCTGGAGCAACAGTTACGGTGAATGGATTGCGCTATCGACAGATGATTAATGATTTTTTATGGCCGGAATTGGATGGTATTGATTTGGACAACGTTTACTTTTAACAAGACGGCGCTACGTGCCATACAAGCAACGAAACCATTGATCTTTTACGGGAAAAGTTTCCGGACCGTATTATCTCTCGAAGAGGTGATCACAATTGGCCACCGAGATCTTGTGACTTAACACCTTGTAACTTCTTCCTTTGGGGCCACGTGAAAGAGAAGGTCTACGCCAACAGCCCAGCATCGATTCAAGACCTCAGATGGAATTCGTGAGGCTATCGAGGACATCGGGCAGCCACTGCGATTTGGTTATGGAAAATTTCATGAAAAGGATATGGTCCTGTAGGCGTGGTCAAAATAACACCTGTTATTGGAAAACCGGTTATTTAAACTTATAAACTAGGGAAATAAAAGCCTGAGGTATCCAGCTCACAAAACTACTTTTGACATATTCATAGCTGCCAATCTTGTACTGTTTTGTTCCGCTGCTGTTGTCTTCTCAGTATTTTAAATCTGGTGGCCGATGCATCGGTTCCGTTCCGCTTGATGTACAGGCCGTGCAAGCAGCGTGCCTGTGTTCATAACCGCACTTTTTTTCAATTCCATAAATATTAGCTTCATCGGGATCTACTGCCAAATCCGATGATAGTAGGCTGAACTACAATAGAAGTATACGTAAGTACATTTACTTACGTAAGGCGAACGCGCCCTTTAATTTAACAGGCGTACACAAATTAACTTTAACTCGTGTGAGGAGTACTTTCGTTAAGTTTAAATATCCAATTTTCCGTAAGTATAGTGCGCTAAGAATCGCTCATTCCGTAAAGAACGCGATGTGTGAAACAATTAAATTATTACTAAATGATTAAAAGTGAAATGTAAAAATTAAAATGGAATAAAAATGGTACTGCGAATTAATAGAAGGCACAAATCTTCAATTACATCAATTTCCATTTGTTAATTTTTTCACTTTTTAAAATTGAAAACATTAAATATCAAGATAATAACTCTTACGGAATGTCATATATATTTAGGCTAAAAATATCAATTTTTCGCAAGTAACCCTCAGTAAAGTTATTTACTTCTATTGTAGTTCAGCCTGTATTCTTCTCCTAGTCATCTTTACATCTAAACCCGCCCTATTGGGCGCTGGTTTGAGGTCTGCGCAGCTCCTTCCTGTCTTAAAACTTTCTGTGTATAGAATCCCTTGTGGGTAATCCTTTCTTTATTTATCCTTGCCCAAATCACTTTTAATTTAATTTTAGCTTTAACTTTTCTTTTTTGAAATAACTTTACCATTAAATTCGTAATGATTTGAAAAATCACGCACGAGGCACTCCTTGTCCTAACGGAGGCCATTTCCTGCAAATTTTTTATTAATATCACTAAACGAATAGTGGTAGTGCAGATTCTATTGCATTATCACTAAACGATTAGTGGTAGTGGAAATACTTTTCACTATCAATGATTGATAATAAATTCGTGCATTGGTAGTGGAAACACCTTTCACTAGCTCTTGCGTACCATTAAATTGTCGTTCACTGAACGTCAATTTAATGGTACGCATATGCAGCGCTATGCGTAGCTCGTACGATCAAAATTAGTGTTAACTGTTAAGACTTTGAGCCCGGCACCGAAATTGCTGTCCTTTCCGTTCAGCCCGTAGGGAGCGAATAATGCATAAAAATTCTAAAGAAAGAATAAATTTCAAGTAAATTTCTAGGAAAAAATTAAGGCTTTCTTACATCAGGTCGAGGCATCGTTGATTTTATATTGGATTGAGGTATTGCTATCTGCCACGAATATACTTAAATTTAAAGAAAAAATTTCCAGTAAAATTTCTAAGTACCGGGCTCAACGTGTTAACAGTTAACACTAATTTTGATCGTACGAGCTACGCGTTGCGCTGCATATGCGTACCATTAAATTGACGTTCAGTGAACGATAATTAATGGTACTCAAGAGCTAGTGAAAGGTGTTTGCACTACCAATGCACGAATTTATTATCACTCATTGATAGTGAAAAGTATTTCCACTACCACTAATCGTTTAGTGATAATGCAATAGACTCTGCACTACCACTATTCGTTTAGTGATGTTAAAAAAAAATTTGTGCTACAACTAATCATTTAGTGATAGTGCAACCTAGGTTTTAACTATCACAGAGGCCTCTAGTGCTATTGAAATAATTGATACACTGAAAATTTAATGCGCCCATCTCTGCTGCCTAGTAATACATTCATTTTTGGTCCCTTGGGATGACACTTTAAAACACAACTTTAAATCTAACTTCGTTCGCGGCACTCATTGAAATTTTATGTAACTGTAATCTTTATACCCTAGATGAAATCATAGGGGTATACTAAGTTTGTCATTCCATTTGTAACACCTCGAAATAATAAAGGTAGAGCAAAATGGATTGGACACCCATTCATAATACTGAGAGTTATTTTGATTTTTGCATGTCCGTCCGTCCGTCCGTCCGTCCGTCCGTCTGTGCGCACGATAACTCGAGAACGCGTATACTTAGAGAGCTGAAATTTTGTACATGGACTTTAAAAAAAAAAAGTAAAATTAAGTTCGAAAATGAGACAAATCGGGCAACTCCTTCATGGGGTTGCCATATAAAAATTTCGTTTTCCGCCTGAGAACGCGTCGACGTAGAGAGCTGAAATTTCGTACATGATGTTTTTACTACATTAGCAAATAAAATGTCAAAAATGGACTAAATCGGGAAACTCCTTCTTGGTGTTGCCATATAAGAATTTGGGTTTTTTACGTATACTTTGAAAACGATCAGTCCAAGACATTTTTATTGTACTAAAAACTTCTGCAGAATACGAAATCCTATAAAATTGGTTATGATCATTTTTTCTGTGCGACAAACCGTTCTAGAAATATGTATATACGAAAAAAAACTTCAAAATCAAACTTGAATAGATCGGTGATCATCTCTAGGGTATCATAAGAATTTGTCTTAGACCAATTCTAGCTTTTTTACTTGTTTTATTTATGTCTCCTAGTCCTTTTCCTATTTCATTCCTGCAATGCTGCTTTGCATCATAAAGTATCCCCTGAGCTTATAATCTCCATTTTTCGCCATTTCGTCAATTTGACATTTTGCAAAGATTCACCTAAAATTCAATTATGACAACTTGATAACATTTTTTTTTCCATTTTCGAAAGATTCCTACATTCATGCATGCCTGTCTAATATCGCGCCAAAAAAAAAAACCCTGATCAATTCAATGATTTAATTATTTCGTCATTAACATTTGCATCCATAAAAATCGTAATTTACATAGAACAATTCTATAACAGAAAGAAATGAAGGAAACCTCAAACTCAGTCATCAGACAGTAAACTTTTCTTTGCAATTGCATAGATATCACTTTTTAACAATTATTTAAATTTTTCTAAAACTGAAAAATTAAGGAATAATAGTAGTCTTAATCTTAGAAAAGAAGATAACGAAATGACTCTCATTTCTAATTAGATAAAATAAAAACCATGAATTACTATTATTTTTGAAACAAACAAAAATCAATCAGGACTTTTATAATCAGTGAAAATTCTATAATCAAGTTGTGAGTCAAGATAGTGCACCCTAAGGCGCGCTTGTATGTAGGATAAATAATAAGGAAATAGCAGTTATTTTACAGACCAAAATAAAAATGAAAATATCATTATAAACCGAAGCAAATTTAAATCGCACGCTTTGCGTCTTTAGTTTGAATCCAACCTTCAAATTTTCATAAGTCTCTTGTTTTTTTTTTTAATTTAGTTTCTTATTTTCTAAAATTCACTGAAATCGCCATGCATTCATCAGCTAGTATGTACGTGCTCAGTTTGCTTAGCATCTGTCCAAAGTCCATTCCAAGATCGAAAGCAACATACTATTACTATTAGGGGGGTAAACATATGGATATATTCCACATCTGTAATGAAAAACGAATGTTCTCAATGTATGATCGCAAACGAAAACTAAATTTAGAACGCTTTGTTTAGGCTTGAAAATGTAAACATAATACATACATATGGGCCGTATCTTGCTGATAGCAGCATCAATAAATATGTATTCTCTTTTTTCTTTTTATAAAAATAAAAAAAATAATAATAATAATAATTTGATTCCCCCATTTATTTCTTTTCATTGCACACATAAATAATTACTCTTCTATTTACAAAACTCCCTTTTATATTTTCCAGGGAAGGCAATCATCCCGATGACTATTCCAAAGGTATCACGTATCGAAAACTTCTCGAAGAGGTGTGCAGATTCGCAAATGTACTTAAGGATCATGGAGTTAAAAAAGGCGATCGTGTATCAATTTATATGCCAATGGTATTGGAATTGCCAATTGCGATGTTGGCTTGTGCTAGAATTGGTGCTGTACATTCCATAGTATTTGCTGGATTCTCAGCGGATTCATTAGCAGAAAGAATACACGATTGTAAAGCAAAAGTTTTACTAACTGCAGATGGAGCGTGGCGTGGGGAGAAACCTCTTTTCCTTAAAGCTATTTGCGATGTAGCTCTTGAGAGGGCAGAAGAATTAGGTCATAAAGTTGACACATGTATAGTTGTGTCCCATTTGAAACGAGTAACTGCTTGCAAAGAGAATCTCAGTGATCAAGACATTCCATGGACAGAGGATAGAGACTTTTGGTGGCACGATGAAATGGAAGACAAAGAACCTGCTTGCTATCCAGAATGGATGTCTGCAGAAGACCCTTTATTTATGTTATATACAAGTGGTTCAACGGGTAAGCCCAAGGGAGTATTGCACACCACCGCTGGATATCTTCTATATGCTAGCACAACATTTAAGATTGTTTTTGACTACAAACCTGGTGATGTTTTTTGGTGTACTGCAGATATTGGTTGGATTACTGGCCATACTTATGTTGTTTATGGTCCACTCGCTAATGGAGCTACATCCGTAATGGTAAAAAACTTGAGAAAAAAAATTTTTTTTTTAATTCCCATTCAATTGTTTTTAATTAATAGTTCGAAGGAACCCCATTCTATCCTGATAATGACAGATATTGGCATGTTATTGATAAGTACAAAGTGGTACAGTTCTATACTGCGCCAACGGCTATTAGAGCGCTTATGAAATATGGAGAAGGTCCTGTTAAGAAGCATAGCTTAAGCTCATTAAAGTAGGTTAACAGCAAAAATTATATTTATTATAAATTACTAATTCTAATTCTAATTCTACAAACAGAGTTCTGGGAAGTGTAGGAGAACCAATTAATCCTGAAGCCTGGCTGTGGTATTATAGATATATCGGAAAAGAACGCTGCTCTATTGTTGATACATTCTGGCAAACTGAAACCGGTGGACATGTGATTACACCTCTTCCAGGAGCAACTCCCATGAAACCTGGATCAGCTGTATGTATAGATTAAAATAATATTGTCTATCTCTGTATGTTCTAAATTATTTAATAATGAATTTTTTTTTTAGTCCTTTCCATTCTTTGGAGTGAAGCCTATGTTACTAGATGAAGGTGGAAATGAAATTAAAGGTGAAGGTGAAGGTTATTTGGTATTCACACAACCCTGGCCTGGCATGATGAGAACTGTCTATAATAATCATCCTCGATTTGAGAATACTTACTTTTCTAAGTTTCCAGGATATTATTGCACTGGTGATGGTAAGTAATGAGATCTTGTAATTTTTGAGATTACATAGGTGAAAAATCCACAACCAAGTAAAATAATAATTTTGACTTTCTGTCTCGCAGCCTAATTTTGTTTTACACATTTCTTCTGTTTCCTCAAATAATTTTTAATCGTGATGCATTATCTTCGCATTGTTGCTTGGATACTTGTCGGGGTTTTTTTTCGTACAGATTATGCAGACTTAAAATTAACTGAACTCTTCTATGATAGTCTTCAGTAATTAGGCGAAATGTCCAAAGTTTAAGTTATATTGGAATCTTGGTATAGGTGTAATTGTGAAGAACGCTTTAAACAGAGCTGGGCAATTACCAAAGAAAAAGTACTTAAGTACAAGTACCGAAGGTCTGAGTACTTCAGCGTAAGTACAAGTACCGCATGTATGAAAAGTACTTGTAACTAAGTACAAAGTCTATAAAAAGTACTGAGTACTTTTTGAAGTACTTTTTTAAAATCTTTGTACCTTAGCAGTAATATTGTGAAGTTTATCGAGTTTAGTTAATAGATATTAATAAATCAATACCTTTTGAAAACTATAATATGTATAGTAACCAGTGGCTACTATTTACAGTTTTTAATAGTTTTTGGCGCTGCTCATTGCTACACTCATAAAAACTATTAGAAGTCCGCCCAAGCACCTATTATCTTCCAATAATGCATAACAATTATAAGGAAAAAATTGATGCCTTGCCTACATCAGGTCGAGGCATCGTTGATTTTATATTGGAACGAGGCATTGCTTGCTTACCCTTGGTTATGTCCACTGACGTATATAATATAGACTTACTTACTTTTCTATTTCACGTGGGCACAATTGCTTGTGTCAAGAAGAGTTCCTACGTCAGTGCCAATATTAAAAAAATCATTGGCGGGAAGTTGAAAAAGTGAGCACGCAGCTCGGAAAGTGATTTTAATAAAACATTTAGAATTTCTTCTGTGTATCTAATGAATATATTGCCTTTGGAAAAACAGTTTTTATCAGTAATAACCCTAAATGATTAATTTAAAATCATATATTTCGACGAATGCTTATACCGAAAGAGTCAGCAAGTGAGCCCACGTTCTTCAATGTATTTCTATGAACGTAGTCAGTCCATATTATACATGTCAGTGGTTATGTCATCAAGTCGAGGCATCGTCGATTTTATATTCGAGCGAGACGTTACTGGTTTTTGTTCTACTTGCCCAGTCTTGTTTGTATGTTATTAGTTTTTCTAAGGTTCTACCGTGACGTGGCACATGCCTTGACAGTTCTTTGCGTGCTTTAAAACTCAAAAAAGGAGTTGCGCTAGAGATTGTGTTTTCTTTTCTACGAAGAGTTAGATATTTGTAGGTACTTAATAGACTCAGAAATACTTAGTAAAAATCGTGTTACTTAAGTACAAAACTAAGTCTTAAGTAAATAGAAGCAAGTACTTATGTTCAAGTACTAAGTAGGGGCATTTCAAAAGTATTGAGTAATAAGTCTTAAGTAACGCAAATGTACTTTAAGTAGTACTTAAGTCTTTTTTTACTTAAGTATTGCCCACCTCTGGCTGGAAAGCCATTCTGGATCTGACACAGAATGTGCGGAATCACATGGATCTAAAACCCAGATTAATACTAGCTTTGATTTGATCATTGATCATTGTCAACCTTATTAGTGCTTTACATGTCTTGTGTAAATGCTTGGTGGTATATATAGATGTGAAATGTCAACTTTAGATAAACTACCACTGAATTCTTATAAGCTTGTAGACAAACTGTTTTACGGACTTTTAAGCAAGTTCAAACAGACTAGCTTCCATTAAGGAAATAGTTTCTATTATGGTGTAAACCTTATTATAATACGGAGTTTGGGCAGCTAAACTACTATTGAAAACTTCAGCTCTAAAATATTTTAAAATTGGGCCGGTGCCTAGGTTCGAGTCCAGATTAGAGAAAAATTATATTACTCATCGAAAATTTAATAGTTCTAAATTTTCGATATGAGATTTGATACTTTTAATCCCTTACCCACCCTACACTACTCATTCTGCCTGAGTTATGTATTATGTAGCACAGAATACTTTCTGTTGCTTCAACTGCCATGGAAAAAAAAAGGCTCAAAGATATAACTCTATGACCAATTTAGATGCTACCCACCAAATTAAAATTATTCTGGAAATTCTTAAGACAAAATTAAAATTCTGTAGACTGCTCAGAAATTATTATATGGAAAGTGCAAGGAAGTATATTCGCCCTAAAATCTTGTTGATAGATTTCTAGTGTTCACTTGATTGCGTTTCGAATATGAATATCCGGAGGCGACATAATAATCATTAGGGGAAATTTCTGTGTCATTGTCTGGACGAACTGTTCAGGCAACACCGCACAACAGATCAACATGTTATCTAGAATATTTGGGGGGCCTATTCTTGAGTTACCAATAGTTTTTACGAATTCGTTATATAACGAATGGTTGATAACGAATCGAATATCCCGTTCGTATAAAGTCGAAGTGATGAGAAAGTTGTTCAACATAACGAGTGTGGTAGGATTAAATCTGTCAATCTACAATTTGATGTTTCATGTTTTAAAATATAATTTGTAAAAAATAGCTAGTTTCAGTGAATTGTCATTATTGTTTGCGTCTGCAATTTTTGAAGAATCTATGGAAAATGAATTACGTCAATCGTTAATCAGTTCCTGGACCCTTAATTCATCGCTGGATAGGAAAAATTTTGCAGGAGGACCTCCACCAGTGCCATGCAAATATTTTTTTGCCACCGTAGATTTTCTTTTCACCATACATTTTAAATCCTGATAACTCTGGAAATTTTCTCTTAGCTTTGTTTTGAATATAATATCATAAAAAAAAAATTAATATGAATTTATGTACATTCCTTTCTCCAACTTTTCCAGTCCTTTTGTGCTCCGGGTATGAAATTTAATACCTTGGGATCTTTTGAACTGAAAGAATTATCTTATTTACCAAATTTTAGTTTCGGGTTTTCCTCTAAAAACTCAATTATTTTAGTTATTTGAGCATATGACATTTTCGCACATCTTTTATCTCCCATTATCATCCGTGAAATAGCAGCTGATTCACTCTTCGTTTGGCATAACGAATGGTTGAATCCATTCGTTAAATAACGAAGGGTTTGCGTTCGGTATATAACGAATGCGGATTTCAAGAATACCACATGTGTCGATACCGAATGGTTTTGACAGTATAACGAATACGGAAGGTGCCTTTGTTATTCAAGAATAGGCCCCCTGAAACGTGCTGTAATAGGTTTGATCGATGAAAACAACGTGTATATTTTCCCCTTTCAATATTAACCCAGGGTTTATGCGTTCATCGAACAAGTTTTTAAAAGACCGGGTAAACCTAGTGTAATGAAATTTCTCTGACAGTTCTCCTGAGTATAATTAATTGTAAAAAGTTATTTATAAAATGGATGAAGACATAAAATGTGCTCTGGCTATTTTTATATTTCTTTTCTTCTTCTAATTTTTGCTTATTTTTGCTCAAGAAGTAATTTATATGCCCAAATGGGACGTCGTACACGATGCATTTGTTGCTGATAAGAAATATTCGGTGGGGAGGGGGGGGGGGGGATTTTCCTCCCTGACTTTCTCTCATCCCCAAAAAGTGACATACGTGTGCAGTATTCGACAAGTACTCATGTTTCCATGCGGAGCTCAATCCGAATTGAATCTGAGTTAGTGCTCAGGGAAACGAGAATTGAGTTGAGTTTCGTTGAATTCATGTTTACTCCACGAAATCAGTCGGGTTGAATTGAATTTTGTGTAAGTATTTGTTAGAAAAGTGTAATGGGTGTTTTATCTAACACAAATCCAGCTACTTAGCAAAACAAAACTTAACGATAACTCAATTCTAACTTAATTGAGGCTCATGGATACAAAGTAAAGTTGTACGACGGCCCAATCAACAATAAATTGCAAGTGACAGTTCTCAAATGACAAATGTCAAACCACCAAGAAATTTTTAGTGTAAGTTCGGGGTAGCCCTAGGTTTTTCAAAAAGCAAGATAGTGTAGCCCCGTGTAGCCTGGTTTACCCGGAGTTTTCATCGAACAAACCTCATAATAGGAGAACGCATTAAAATCTCCCTATGAAAACCATTATGCCACCTACATAGTTTAAGGTGACACAACTTACTTGTAGTATGCCACATGAATTCTTCACAATGATAGCTTTCTTTGGTTGAATAAAAAGTTAAAGAGCTTTCAAAAAGTGATCCAGTTTCATATGAAGATTTTCATATCTAGTTGTAAGTTGTTTCAGGTTCAAGATTGGTTATTGTGAAGGTTTGATGGAGATTCTAGACCCCATATTATACTTGGATTTCTTCTCACAAGCTTTTTGTTTTAATCTGTTAGTCAGATTAGTAAGTTTATTGCTAATAAATGTTTACTTAATGGAAACTTCGTGCTGTTATTTTCTAGCCAAGCATAATGACGCAATCTCTCGTAATATACATGATTCTCCTTAAAACGGTTTCGTCACTCCTTTGATTGTTGGAAGATTCCAGTATATGACCAGCTTTGTAATGTTGTTACTCTTCTTTTCATTTCCACGTGGATGCTTTCCTAAACTAAGATTTGATAATGTTTGCTATTTCCACTCTAAAAGCCCTTTGTAAGGGTACATTTCTTCGGCAAATCTTTGAGTCTTCTGATGCTTTTTCGCCCAATACTAAAATTGCCCAGATGTTCAGAACTAACACATTTCGATGGCACCATTTTGGGCTCGGCGATTTAAATTTGTATTTCCAGCCATCATTGAATGCAAACAGTTTTCTATTAAATCTAAACATCTTGGTATTTACTTATATATATTTATTCTAGTATATGTTTAACAACTTTATAACTACATAATATTTGTATTATATATTTACAGGTGCTCGCCGGGATTTAGATGGTTATTTATGGATAACTGGCCGTGTCGATGATATGCTTAATGTTTCTGGACATTTAATGTCTACGGCTGAAGTTGAATCTGTTTTAACAGAACATGATCGAGTATCTGAAGCAGCTGTTGTTGCCCGACCTCATTCCGTAAAGGGTGAATGTCTTTATTGTTTTATTACACCTAACCAAAATGAAACGTTTGATAAAAAACTTACGGACGAACTGAAAAAGCTTGTCAGAGAACGTATTGGACCCTTTGCACAACCTGATGTTATACAAAATGCACCAGGACTGCCTAAGACAAGATCAGGAAAAATCATGAGGCGTGTACTGAGAAAAGTTGCTCTTAACGACAGGGATGTTGGTGATATTTCTACCCTTGCAGATGAAGCAATAGTAGATGAATTGTTTGCTAATCGACCTAAAGAGGCGTAAATTACTGTGTATATATGTATTTAGCTTAATTATACTTAGTTTAACTTGGCTAAATGTAAACATTAAATAATTGCAAGTCTCATAGATCTAGTTACATAGTAGAAACAAGAGAGATTGTAAACAGGTTTCTATGGGCTTTTAATGGCTGAAGCATATTGCCAACAGTAACAGTAAAGCAGGTTTTTGCTGTCCCTGGTGAAATACATTATCCCGAATATTGTACCGGAGGAACAGAATTTTTTTTTTACATTTAACAAATTTATAAAGAATTTTAATTCGCAAAGCTTAAAAGTAGTAAAACTAAGGAATATATGTAATTTTACCTTACGACTACAGTCACAATTACTTTTAATTTTAATAAAATTTTAATTTCTTTAATTTATCAACAAAGTTGGCATTCATTAGAACAGAAAAAGCAAATTAAGATCGAATCAGGACTAATGTTACTTTGATGTTGGTAATGTAGCGTATGCAATAGAAAATGGTATTCCATAATCTTCTTTTCTGTTACTATTAGACATTAGCAATTTGTTTCGGTCATAAAGCAAATATGGTATTTCGTACTAATTGAAAAATTATTAAACCGCTAGAACTATTAAATGAAGGTTCGGTTCACAATAAGGATTAACCTCTTTTGAGGATTAGCTTATAGATTACACACACAATCTTATTCAAGATTGTAAGCTTTCTATCACAAAATAATGTAAGACATTATGAAATATTTTTGTTTTGTTAATAATCTCAATTTTAATTTATAGCTTAAGTTATTGTATTTATATTTTTTTATTTAATATATTTTTAAGTATAATCGACTTTTTGTGTTTTTGTTTTAACGACTTTTTCCGCCTTATAACTTTAATAATTGTTTCAGAATAAAACTGAGGGTGTAATCATGTAACTTGATTGAATGAGAATGCGTATGTTTAGATAGAAATAGAGATGAGAGTTAAAACCAAAAAAAAAAAAAAGAAACAAAAAAACTAGGTACAATGAGAAGTAAATTAACCTATTTCTTCCACCTTGATCGCACAGTTGTTTTATAATTTTATTTTTATTCGAATTTATCGATTCGATCTAATAAAATCAAATCTACCCGAGATTATCGTCTATAAATAAAAGCAAATATTTTTGTGATATAAATATACTTCACATAATAATTTTGAGTTTATTTTTGTTACTGTTATGATGTACATACATACATACATATATAATCTAGAATTAATCATTTTATTTTGCGCATTGAATTACAAAAAAGCGAATTTTTATGAGAACAACAAAGAAACCCTTATCTGCTGAATATTAGCCAATCGTAGTAAATTAAAAAAAAAAGTAATCCATAGTTGAAAATCAATTGGTTAGTGTTACATTATTGTATTCCTTTTCTAGTAATATTTTATAGTTTTATTTAATTTGCATTGTTTAATGCAACGCAGTAGACTCTACACGTAAAAAGTAAATTTATTTAATTTATTTAATACAACGTTAAACAGAAAAATTAGTTTTCTGCATATTTATGTAGGAATTGTGACATGTACGAAATTTACTTATTAGAAATTCTGATATTGCAATTAAATTCCTAGACCAAAAATAATATCTATTTGCTGCTACTGGCGCTATCTTCATATTGGCTTGTAAATAGATATACAATTAATTTCGGTTCAAGTGTATCACGAAAAAAAAAACAAGTTACAAACGAAAGTCCCCACGACAAATTCCACTGACATAGGCTTTTTACTTAGAAAACAGGAAATGTGATAATCCAAATTTGCCTTTATGGAATTTCGCTAAATTTATCCAAATATGAGTTAACATTGCTTTTTTTAATTATTTGTTTAGTCTTCCCCGATAATTTTCTAACATGTTGTCTATACATCAAATATCCATTTAACGGATGTTTTGAATTCAAACAAATCATTCATTTCCGTTACTCGAATGTATTTTCTCTAACTCCAAATATACAAGAAAAAAAAGGCCAAATTTATGTACTTATACCTATATATGAGCAGGTCAGCACTACCTATTTTCTCTATATTCTAACAATTTGTATACGAAATATATGCTGCGTTCCCTTTTCTCGTTCAGAATGATTTTTTTTCATTCCATGTCGTTCTTTTTCTCGGGCTGAACGATTCCAGTTTCATTCTATCGTCGGATTTTTCTGACTCCCAACGATTCTCAATGCACCTGAATTTAAGCCGGATTCAAGCAAAACGATTTTAATTTGTATTCGTGAATGTATTGCTTACAATTTGACCGAGGTCGCTATAGTTGAATTTAAGTTGCCTTTGTTTCGAAAATGTTTTTGTTTTTCATAGATAACAATTTTTACGGATTTACATTTGCTTTTAACAAATGGAAGAAATATCAAGCACTTGAAATGGTTCTGTTTCGTTACTTTTGCTGCGTTCCTTTTCTCGTTCTGAATGAATCTATATGAATCGACAGAACAATGTCATAATTTAATTCTGTGCTCATAGAAATGGAACGGAACAGAACCATTTCAAGTGTTTGACATTTCTTCCATTTGATAAAAGCAAGTATAAATCCGTAAAAATTGTTGTTTATGAAAAATAAAGCTATTTTCCAACAAAGGCAACTTAAACTCAACTAATACCACTTCGTCCAAATTGTAAACAACACATTCACGAATACAAATTAAAATCGTTCTGCTTAAATCCAGGAAAAACATTCAGCATTCAGAACGATTCGGAGTCCGAAAAAAGCGATGAATGGGAAAAGGAACGCAGCATTTTCTATGAACACAGAACTAATTTATGACGTCGTTCTGTCGTCGATTCATACAGATTCATTGAGATACGAGAAAAGGAACGCAGTAAAAGAGTTCACTTGTAAAAACAAAGATTCGGTTCTCCTGATTCTGACAAAATATAGAAACATTAAAACACCATTGAAATTGGAACCTTAAAAACTCTCATTTTCAACGCTGTAACATATCCTGATTTTTATATTGCTATATTTAAAAACAAAGCTCTTTTCCCTTGATTGTCTTTTTTTTTCTAGAACAGGGATTTTGTTTTCAATTGGATTCATTTTTAAAATATATATAATTTTTTAAGAGAATCATTTAGGCTTTCGCTTTCATAGCAACAACTGATCAGAATTCAAAATTTTGGGCACATATGTAATAAAAACGAAAAGATAAAAAACAATGAAAACTATATTATTTTGGTGTGTATAATTCTTAGAAAATAGGACTGACCGAAAGTGAAAAGCAGGGTTAATTGGATTTAAGTAACACTGGTAGATCGAGCATTGTTGGGAAATACAGAGTGAGGAATTTAGTTAATTTAAGTTAATGTGAAAATTAATCAGAAAATATGCACCAGAATGTGTGTGTGTGTGTGTGTGTGTGTGTGCGCCTTAAGGCTGATAACCCCATACCAAATTTTCCGATTTTCTTTCGAAGTCGTAACATAATGTCGGAAAAATCTTCCGATTTCGGCCCAAGTTCATTACGAAAAATATATGAAGCGGTTGACACGACTTCATAAGGGAAATTAGTTATGACTTCGGTAAGTCTGAATAATTTCGAAAAGCTTCTTTCCCCTTCAAAAGCTTACATAACTCTGCCGTGTGGTGGTAGGGGGGCTCATTTCTGAGTGCCGCTGTCACACAGATAGATAAAAACGAAAACACTGAACCGAAAAACTCATTTTGCTACCCTGCAACACCGAATATTTCGCACATTACCTAATCTTTTTCTTTTCTTATTCTTTATTGTTCCGATATCTTAATATAAGTTTAATTGAAAATAATCGACGTTGCAGGGTATCAAAATGAGTTTTTCGGTTAATGGTCTTCGTTCTCGTTTATCAATGGGATAACGGGAACCAAAAATGAGCTCCCACTCGTAAAAATCATAGTGTATTTCATAAAATTATGTATACTTTAAAAGTATAAAACTTACGTATTTTTTTTTTTGCTATATATTCCACTTATAGTATTTTTAGAATTTATTTAAATTTGAAAAAAATTGTCACCACACTGAACCACACTACAAGAAATCACAATTCTTAATGCTGTGTGCTTCAATTCCGTAAAATTTTGAACGTGCTTAAATACAATGTGTCGATTTTTGTTTTCGAATTCGTAAGAAATTGAAATTGAATATTCGCACTTCCGACATCTTCCCGAATTCGTAACGAAAGATCGTAAGAATTTGTTACGAATATTCGTACTTATGACATCATCAAGAATTCGTAATGAACCATCGGAAGCGAAGTTTTGTTGCTTTGTTCAGTTTTCCGAAAAATTTCAGATTTGTCTGAAGCTCGGAAAATTGTGTTTGCTGGGAAGCAATGGAATGAAAATTTCTCCTGCCTTTAAGTAGATTACATAATCTCTTCATGGAAATGAAGTATTTAGAAATGCCTAACTAAAATCGTATAAAAAATTTAATAAAAATCATTATTTGAAATAACAAATTTAAACTAAATTGTTTGTCCATATTTGGAGATTTTCAACTTTTAATGCACAAATGAAATATGCAAAAATATCTCCACTTCTTACTGATGCCACCTACATTTTAGTTTACTTTGGTTGATACTTTTTCGATAATTAAGATCGACTGCGTTGGTTTAGCCAAACTTTCATCATTAATTCATATCTGGAAAACGTAGACATATGTAAGTAGGTTTGTTTTATCATTGAGCCTAGTACTGAGGTCCGCTCTAAACTCTAAACCCTATTTTTTTTTGTTAATCTTGAGGTGGCAGTAAGTTTCCACACAATTTATCTCGAATTTATCGGCCTGGACCGTTCTTTATTTATTTTTTGTCAGAGTTCTAAAAAATGTTAGCTAAAAAAAAAACAAAAGTTGTGAAAACATCAACATATTGGAAAAGAGTGAGTGATAATGGAGACTCACTAAATTTAATTTAGCGCGGACCTCAGTACTATGATTTAGTAAAAAAAATCTATAAAATTCTTAGATTCAGAAATAATACTTACATAGGGTTCAAGTATGCCATAAAGGCTTACCATGCATTTAATGGAAAATTGTTTTAATTGTTGCTCGCTCTCGGATGGATAATTCAAACAACCAATATAATACTGGTTTCATTGATTAAAAACAAACAACCAATATTATCTATTCGGAAAGCATTACCTAGGGTTCATGACATACATATGGGAAGAATAAGCCACTTTTCATGAGTTCTCTATTTATTTGTTGCTTAACGATAAAACCGAATTAAATATTGTGTCAGTATTAATATATAAGTTGAAAATATATATATACAATATAAAGCAGAAAATTTTAAAACTAAGTATATGTATATTATTGTAAACACGTAATAAAATTACTGCACCTGATAGCATATATCGACTAAGCTATATTTATGTGTTGATGTGCACTTAGGCAAGAAATAAAAATAATAATTATAAGACCAGATAATGTAAGTGTTGTTTTATCAAAGAAAACATATTATTTACCCTTTTTGTTGAAAGAAGGGATTTCCTAAAAAACATATCATGGCGCGTTATTTGAATTGAGAATTTCGCCAAAGTTATACGATACATATCAGCCCGAAGGAGCATAAAACTTACATTATATTTTACTATTATTATTATTAATATATACACTTACATATATATATATATGTATAAGATATTAATGTGAACTGAAGCATAATATGTATCAGAATCAAGGGTATATTATATGATAGGTATTATTTTAAATATTTACAATAAATAGGTACCCATCCATTGCTTTGCAAATATAATTATTGAGAGAAAAAATATATAAAGGAAAAAGAATATCAAAATCTTTTCATGTTAAAAACATGTTAAAAATGTTACTGTTGTTTTGTTATTTGGACCTATTTATTAAAAGAGAAAAATTTTAAGACCCCAAAAATGTCTTCTTCTACACATATTGAAATATATATATATTTAATGCTGGAAATAGAAAATATATATTTTTTCTGAACTTTATTTTATATTTTTATGAGAAGCTTTATTTCTTTTCTGGTTAGCATGCTTTCGCTTTGCATATGCACCTACGTTTGATTTTGATTCTGCGGTGCAATTTAAACCTATTTAAGTATGAGTATTGGTATATTATCTAAATGCAGTGCCATTTTTGCAAATGCGCCCGCTCTGCCTGGGCCTCACGATCTATCGGAGCTCCCTAACCCCTGCGATAATATACTCTGTCTGGGTAAAGTTATTCCCCTAAGTAATTTGCAACCGGTATGTTTTAAAATACTCCATTACTGACAGGAGATAAGACTTCAATACAAGTAATAATTTTAATTGTAGGAATATTAATCAAACTTAAAATTATCCCACATGGAATAGAAAATGAAGCAGTTCTCATGTTATCATGATTTTCGCTTTAATATTCCTATTACAAAAGTTGAACAAAGCCCAAATACCCTCAAAATTATTACTTGTATTAGAAGCTTATCTCTAATATTCCTTAAACTCGATTTGAAGCAATTTTTTCCCAACCCTGAAAGAACGTATGGGGGACAGGATTACACTAGTTATTTTGACACTTGAGTTGTGACGTCACGGTATCACAAGTTATACGAAGAATTCAGAAAAATTATTAGAATAAATTATTTGATAACAGCTGTGAAAAAATAAAACGGATAATATCATAATAAAAAAAAGTTATAATTACCTGACAGCTTAATAATGAATTAATAATAAATAACTAATAAGGAAATGGGATATCGGGTGAAAACCTAAGCCACTTGGCGAAAATTTCTTAGTGTGCTGTGTTTGTATTCGTTTCGTCATTGCAGTAATAAAATCCTAAAATTTTGAAGGGGAACATTTTTTATAATCCAAATTGCTATGTAAGATAAACAAATTTCTAGCGCCCACTTATTCTCAGATAATATTTCTTGGCGTTGCCTTTGTATAACTGACATAATTTAGGCAGCAATTACAATTTCAAAAATAGGAATATTGAACTGACGCACAATAGGCCCTCTTGTCATCCCTCCCCTCCCCCTGATCGTATGTCATACTGTTATTAGCTGTGTTCTTTTGTGTCCGCAGAACAGAGCAGAACAAAGGATACACAAAAGAACGCCTAATACATTTTCATAGAAAGATTTAAATGGAGCGAGCAGTACAAATAGTTCGCTTCAATCGACAGAGCAATTTGTTCTCTCCAGTATATGAGCGTTCTAGAACAAAATACACAAAAGAACACAGCTAAAGAATTGCTTAAACACGTACACTGTATTCGCTCGGTACCCCGCTTCCTTATAGTTATTTATTCAATGAGAAAAGTAGGTAATACTTTTTGCAAAAAATTACGCGAATTAAAATGTAAATATTTTGTTCATGATTGCTGAAATTAATGAAATTAATATAAATAAAAAATAAAAAGTTAATTAATATAAAGGTCCTGTAGTACAATCGCGCTCAAAATGGCTTACCGTGGTTCATAGCATTCATAACTTGTTTGCTGTCAGTATACCTACCGTGAAATATTGTAATATAATCTATTTCTATTCTATATATTCATAGAAATAGTAAATAAAATTTCAAAATTGAACTAAATCGGGCAACCCTTTCTAGGTAATGCCATACAAAACTTTGGTTTTGCACTAAATATTTAGAGACTGCTTGAGAACGCGCCAACCAACGTGGAGAGCTCAAATTTTGTACACGGCGCTTTCATACAAATTGACAATACAAGTTCAAACAAGGACCCAATCGCAACCTTTTCTTAGTGTTGCCATACAAAACTATGGTTTTTACTACATATATTTGGAAACTGCCTGAAAACGCGTCGACGAAGACACTTGAAATTCTGTACACAGTGTTTTTATAAAAATAGTAATTATACATAATTTCAAAAATGAACTAAATCGGGCAACCCCTTATTGGTGAAGCCTTAAAAAACTTTTGATTTTCAATTTTACTTTTATGTTCATTATTGATCTTAAACCAATAATAACTTTTTCTTTTGTTTATTTTTCATTTTGATTTCTTTTGCATTATTATGTATTTATTGTTTTTAATATTCATTATAAGAATGTAGTATTCAAGTATTTTTTCGAATATGTACAGAATAAAGAATAAACTGATGGTGGTTTCGCCATATTTACGTTCCGATCAGAAACAAAGAAACTAGTAGAGATGGTTTCCAAGGAAGAATGTGAAGGAATTGCGCACAGGCTTACGGCCGCAATTGTTTTGATCCCGGCGCAGGCTCCATAACTTAACATTTTTTTTTTTTAGTTTAAAGTATGCGGTTAAATGTAAAATGTATAATGGGTAATAGAGTGTTTTTACAAGTGGAACGCAGAAAAGATCACTTAGGAAGACTAGGCAATAGAGTGAATGCAATTTCTACGAAAGTAATTGTAACAAACCATACTAATGTAATTGCGCGATGAACAGCGCAAGCGTATATCCGTCGCGCAATTGCGTGGCTTAAGATTCAATCATTACTTGATATGCCTTTTGTATGTGGTGGCCAAAGTCGCAAGTTGGATTATGAAACCAATGGCTGCCGAGCTTGCAAAGGTTAACTTAACTATCAGTACGTTTACATGACTACTCAAGTAGAGATCAAAATATCATGTAAACGCGCATTGACTTCAAATATCACAAAACACAAATTTTTTTTTCGATTTACTTGAAAAATTTCATGTAAACGCAACTTCAGTACTTAAAAATTTGTCATTTGTGCCAGTGACAAAGAGGAACAAGAAGAAGATTATTGTTGATAATTCAGACTGTCATTTTTAGCACTTTTCACAAGATATTTATCTAAAAATCTGGCATTATGTATTGAACTTAATGCAGAGTTGTTAAAGGTAAAATGTCACATCAAGTAAATATCAAGTCAAGTAATTGGAATTAATTCAACCAAAAACCCTACTTAAGTTTCAAGTGAATTTCAAGTCAAGTACTCAAGTATTCATGTAAACGTACTGTATGTGGCTTGAGCTACGAGTAAAAAACTAAAGGAAAGGCCATTGCGTGTATACAGGGTGTTTCCCCTTAGGAGGTCCATAGAGCGGGAGGTGATAGTACTCACCTAGATGAACCAAAAATTGTATGGCAGGGGGGGGGGGGCAATATCAACCGTTTAGGAGTTACAGGGTGATTCATAAAAAAAGCTAGGTTTTCACAAAACACCCTGTATCTTAAAAACTACAGGGCGTATGGTCACAGATAAGGACCCACTGTATGCAGAACTTCATGGCCTTTCCAACGACAGCTCAACCAGCCCCGTACCCCTCTCCCCTAAAAAGTTATGAAGGTCTAAACTAAAAATTTCGGATTTTCTTTCCTTTTTTTTTACTTTGACCTCTATTATTTTTGCAAAAAATGTCGTTAACATAACTTTTTTTTATAAAAACTCTAAACTGTAGACTCTCCTCTTTAATTTGACCTATTACACCCCATGTGTTAACTGTAGCCGTTAAACAGTTAATAACTCATGACCTATTCAGGTCACACCGAAATTAGACAATATTTTTTAAAATGACGTGGTAAGGAAACAAATTATCATTGAGAATACGTTTGAAAATTGGTTTGAGAATAGGTTAAGAGCTAATAACTCTTTAACGGACACAGATAGCACATAGGGTATAGTAGGTCAAATTAAAGAGGAGGCTCTACAGTTTACAGTTTTTATAAAAAAAAGTTATGTTAAGGACCTGTTTGCAAAAATAATAGAGGTCAAAGTAAAAAAAAGGGAAAGAAAATCCGAAATTTTTAGTTTAGACCTTCATAACTTCTTAGGGGAGAGGGGTACGGCGCTGGTTGAGCTGTCGTTGGAAAGGCCATGAAGTTCTGCATACAGTGAGTCCTTATCTGTGACCATACGCCCTGTAGTTTTTAAGATACAGGGTGTTTTGTGAAAACCTAGCTTTTTTTATGAATCACCCTGTAACTCCTAAACGGTTGATACTACCCCCCCCCTGCCATACAATTTTTGGTTCGTCTAGGTGAGTACTATCACCTCCCGCTCTATGGACCACCTAAGGGGAAACACCCTGTATATGCCTTTTTTGGGTGGCGAGCGTGAAGTTTTTTCTCACTTTCTAATATATGTCTGCCTATACCCTAGGCCCATGATACAAAGATAACAAGGTATGGCCGATTCGAGAGGAATTTTTTGTGTTTCTACGTCATAAGGTGCCTACTGTCATTTCCAGCGAATTTGTTTTGAATTTTTCGTATTTTATTGACTGAAATACGTTTTGAATATATTAAAATATTTAACAAAATATTAGTTTCTTCGTTTAAATCACTTCGGGAAAAGTAATTATGTGCTAGTGGGAAAGCAAAGAAATTTAAAAATAGAAATTTTTTTTCACTGTGAAAGGACGATTGAAATTGAGACGAACAAATTTCTGACATTTGTCGTCAAAGGAGGCAAGCAATCAATTAACAGATTTTTCGGCCATACCTTGTTAATGCTTCCGGAACGTCAGGGGTCATCAGGGGTCATCCAGGGACATGTCAGAACCATGTCAAAAAACTGTTAGCTCCGAAGTGCCAGGTTCGTGTTTTTGCGCAAAGGAAGCAATAAACGTCAAAAGTACCAATCACAAACTTTTTCTTAAGCTCTTCTTCTTTCTTTGACATTTCAAAACAAGAACCGCAGTGCTCCTAGTCAAGAGCAGGACCAGCTAGGGTTAACCCGGGGTTAACCCAAGAAGCAAACAAAAACAGAAAGTGACAGTTTCGAGAGTCACGAGTGCCATGACTCTGGCAAATCGAACACTAAAGTGACTTGAGGGTTAACACCGAAGCAAAAACAAAAACACCCAAGTTGTTTTGTATTACTAGCGCTCACTAATCTGCTGCTGGTATACAATGCTGCAATGCTATTTTTATGTGTATAAACTTATACATTTTTTAGATTGGCACGAAAATTGTTGTTGATGGGCCTCTCCTTTAGTTTCTTACTCGTAGCTCTGGCAGGCGCGTATACAGGGGGGGGGGGGGTCACGGGGGTCATGACCCCCCCCCCCCAAAGAGTGCCACCTCACCTACGCGGTGAATTGAAGCAAATCGCGCTGGACTGTAGAGCATGTTGTAAAAGTTTCACAGGGCGATTTTTGTATGGTACAGGCACAATGTTTAGCTGACGCCAGCGTTTAATGCTGGTGATATAGCGCACTACTCTAAATTTATAACTTTAGCGCTGCTGTGTTACAGAGATAATCTGCGGCAAAGCTTAGTTAATGATAAGTTAAGACAAAGGCGAAGAAGATTCGAAATTTTTCGTGTTTTCTAGAAGGAAACAAGTAATGTCATATAATTATGTACTTATGTCTTTGCATGAATGGGGGAAAGAGCTTCGCTATGCATTATTGTAGTGCGACTGCGCTGAGACTACGAGTTAAAAACAAACAAGTAAAACAGTTAGAATTGATACCCTAGATGATGCCCCTTCTGGGCAAGTTTGATTTTTGAAGTGGTTTTTCGAAAAAAATGATTATAACCAATTTTATAGAATTTCGTATTCTGAAGTTTTTAGTACATTAAAACTGTCTTGGACTAATCGTTTTCACAGTATACGAAAAAACTCTAAATTTTTTTATGGGAACACCTAAAAGGGGTTGCCCGATTTAGTCCATTTTTGAAGTTTTATTTGCTAGTACAATGAAAACACCGTGTCCAATCCAAATATATAGTGGAAAACGAAATTTTTGTATGGCAACCCCACGACGGTTTGTCTTATTTTCGAACTTAATTTTCCTTTTTTTTTAAGTTCGTGTACAAAATTTCAGCTCTCTAAGTATACGCGTTCTTGAGTTATCGTGCGCACAGACAGACGGACGGACGGACATTCAAAAATGAAAATATTTTGTTCTACCATCATTATTTCGAGGTATTACAAATTGAATGACAAACTTAGTTTACCCTTAGATTTCATGTAGAGTATAAAAACGAGAGAACCTAGGATTATCCGAACGACAAAATCTTATTAAATCCCTCGAAATCCTATCAAATTATTCATAATAATGTACTCCCGGTCACAGTACTTCACTTTTTTAATAAAAAAATAAACTGCGCTTTGGCCCAGATGCTGAAAGGAGATGTAAAATTTCTGTCAAATAAAATTTTCATTTTTCCCGAAAATATCAGAGAATCAGCATTAGTTTCTCCCATTTAATCACTTCATCAGAGCAAAACGAATGTGAACAGAAGCACGTGCTGTTCAAATATCATAGGAATTATACTAACAAACATTGGTTATACATACTATAAAAAACATTGGATATTTCTCACAATATTTCAGCAAAAATCGGTTTTCACAAAAACGCGGGAGCATTTTATGAGAGTAAAACCTGAAAAGTCCGCCCCTTCTCATTTATTTATGAAAATGAGTCATTTGCCATTTCCGTTTATTTGCATGTAATCAGCGTTTTCACATTTTATGTCCATATTCATAAAAATTTTAAAGAGAGTTCGATTTCTTTTTGTTATTTTTCCTTCTTCTTTCTGTCCTTTTCTAGCCGTGTACATTTAAATGGAAAACAATCGAAAATATCTTCTATGTCCTATATTTAGTTATTCAATCTTTGCCTGTGGTGGGGGTGTTTCTTTGAGTTTCTTATGAGTACTAATAGTGGCAATAATAGCCATTCGCTCGTAGCTCTTCATATTTGAAACACGTACGAATTTTTTTGAATTTTTTTGTGATTTTATATAGTGTCGAACGAAAAGTCATCTATCGTACCTATCACAGGATGGTAAGTAATTTTAGAATACATATTTATTTTATTGTTTGAAAAAAGGAATGAAATGCTTTTATATTTTTTTTGCCCCGATATATACTCGTATATATAAAATAAAAAAATTTAAAAGAGACTTCTTCCTACTTTTTCAACCCCCCCCCCCCCAACCCACTCGAACATTTTAGTTGTGACCCCCCCCCCCAGGCTACAGGTCTGGATACGCGCCTGAGCTCTGGAGTCTTGTAAACAGTCTTACTTCAGGACTTCAGGTTTTCCTCAAGGTGCTGCATCTTTATTTGGCCACTTAGACCTAGTAGTCGGAGATAAATTGGGCTATTTCCAGGATGTATTCAAGGCTTTACACTTTCGCCGAAGAAGGAAAAGAATGGCAAAGATTAAATAACTTAATTAAACTTTGGCAATGGTCTGAATATCATGCGACACTCGGTGGGCATTCGTGAACGGAGCTCATTCGGGCGGCTCTAGTCCGAGTTTTGGATTGCTCAATTATAAATAAAGCAATAAATTTTTCAAAATCAGTATTTTTTCTTGAGCCTGGCATTAAGATAGTGTATATTCGCTTGAAATACACGCCACTGCATTTTCCAGGCTGAGGTTTTCGCCTTTATTCAAACTAACTGCTGAAAATACATATTAAGAAACATCAGATAGACACGAGTATATATTGTTTCATGACTTTATTTGGTCCACGGAAAACCTCTCTGTTACTGAAGAAATTGTATAGAGGCATTTAATTGAGTCTGTAATGGATATGATGGAGAGCTCTTACCAACTACAGCTCTAGAATAAATTTTCTTAAAACAGAGCATGCCATAGGTATTTGCATATCAACATTTTTACCTTCATTAAACAACATTGTTCGGGCTTGAGAGTTTGCAGGTGTAAAAAACTCTTCCTTGCCTTGGTTCAATGAGGAATTAGTTTACGATGTTTTTTTTTATACAGTACAGATCTATGGTTGGCATCATTACTGGTCACAGCGGATTTAAAAATAAAATTGTGTTGTTGATAATCCGGAATATCCGAATATCTGTGCTTTAATTGACTTGAGCACTACAGTCCAACTTTCGCCAGGTATATGATCAACAATTTTCGATCTGATTTTCAGGTGGAAGATAAGTCATAAAGCATCAAGAGTACACGAATATTCGAGTGAGTACCTTCCTACTATGTATACAAAGCAGAACAGTATTTTTTTTCTGTATATGAAATATTATAATTAATTAAATCTCTGAAAATATCAAACAAATAATGTTTGAAACTGAAGTTGAGTAGGTATTGCATTGTCATCGGAACTACATAAAGTTTCAGAGCTCTAGCTAGTCGAGAAGTCTGTGAAAAATCGATTACGTATACGAAAATTTTAGGGAAAAAACAGACAAGTGAAATATAAATAAAAGCAAATTAAAAGCATGTGATAAGAATACCGCGTTTATGAAGCTCAAGAGTAGTGAGTAGACCACGCTTATTACATCAAAAATTAATTTTTTCAATATTTTTATATACGACGTCAATTGCAATATTTACATAAAAATTGATTAAAATGTCAGGAAAACAGTCTTTCGACGATTTAGGTAGATATCAAGCTGAACTGCAACATAAGTTCGTGGTAACGAGGAATTTCAAATCGCAACCAAGATTAACATATAAAACTGTGTCCGGTGTGAATGGCCCTCTCGTCATATTGGACGATGTTAAATTTCCAAAATATGCCGAAATTGTTCATTTACATTTAAGCGATGGAACAACCAGATCAGGACAAGTGTTGGAAGTAAGCGGCACAAAAGCTGTTGTTCAAGTGTTCGAAGGGACATCTGGCATCGATGCGAAAAATACTCTTTGTGAATTTACAGGTGATATCTTGCGAATGCCAGTTTCTGAGGATATGTTAGGACGTATTTTCAATGGTTCTGGAAAACCGATCGATCATGGACCAGCAGTAATGGCTGAAGACTGTCTCGATATTCAAGGGCAACCAATCAATCCATGGGCTCGCATTTATCCAGAGGAAATGATTGAAACGGGAATTTCTTCCATTGACATTATGAATTCTATAGCTCGCGGTCAAAAGATACCAATTTTTTCGGCAGCCGGTCTACCACACAATGAAATAGCTGCACAAATTTGTCGGCAAGCTGGTTTAGTAAGGATTCCAGGAAAATCGTCTTTAGATGATTCGGAAGATAACTTTGCTATAGTTTTCGCTGCTATGGGAGTAAATATCGAAACAGCACGCTTTTTCAAGAAGGATTTCGAAGAGAATGGATCAATGGAAAACGTGTGTCTATTCCTGAATTTAGCGAATGATCCCACAATAGAACGTATTATAACACCACGCCTAGCCTTAACAACTGCTGAATTTTTAGCATATCAATGTGAAAAACATGTTCTAGTAATCCTTACTGATATGTCATCATATGCTGAGGCCCTAAGAGAAGTTTCTGCTGCAAGAGAGGAAGTACCTGGGCGGCGCGGTTTTCCAGGATATATGTATACAGATTTGGCTACAATTTATGAAAGAGCTGGTCGAGTCGAAGGTCGCAATGGATCCATTACCCAAATTCCTATTCTCACTATGCCCAATGATGATATTACTCATCCTATTCCTGATTTAACTGGTTATATCACCGAAGGGCAGATATATGTTGATCGAACTTTACACAATCGACAAATCTATCCACCAATAAACGTACTTCCATCATTATCTCGTTTAATGAAATCGGCTATTGGTGACAATATGACACGAAAGGATCACGCAGAGGTTTCTAACCAGCTTTATGCCTGCTATGCAATTGGAAAAGATGTTCAGGCTATGAAGGCAGTAATCGGTGAGGAAGCCTTAACCCCAGATGACATGCTTTACTTAAATTTTTTGAGTAGATTTGAAAAAGAATTCATATGCCAAGGTTATGGTAAACGTAGTGTGTTTGATTCGCTTGATATTGGATGGGAACTTCTTAGAATCTTTAATAAGGAATTGCTTAAGCGGATTCCAGCTAATATTTTGGCAGAATTTTATCCAAGAACCTCAAGGCCAAAGAAATCTAAAAATATAAGCCAAAGTGGTGGTTCTACAGCAGAATTGCTTACAGGTTCTGATTAAGTAAGCAATTTTTAATCATATACCTAGCATTCATTAAGCAATATGTTTTTGCGAAATAGATTACAATGCAGCAAAATGAATTTTTAGTCCTAATTAATTAATTAATTGTGTATGTACTTCGCACGTTCGCAAATTTTATTTATTTTAATAATGATAAAAATGGCGAAAGGACGTTGGTGTTTTTAATACTTTTACAACTAGATACATATAGTGTATGCAGACAATCATTAAAAAAAATAGTTTTAAACTATTGAATGTTCTTATGAGATCGGTATTGATGGATTATCGAAGGATAGGACCTGAGACAGAACACTAGGCCTCATCTTTCTGCTTGAAGATAGTATAGCGTCTTATTGCCATTAGAACTTTGTTATAATTTTTTTAAATAGTTCACGACTCCAAAAAGTCTACTTTCGTTTACGAAACTTCATATGAAAGAAAGAGTGAAATTTTGTTACAAAATACATATTTATTCTAATTGAAATGCTAATAAAATGGATCTGAATGTTACAATTTTGTTTGACTTAATAATATAACACTAAAGTTCTTCCGTATGAGAAGCTTTTTTTTATTTTGTGTGTGTTCAATTAACCACATGCGAATTTTTCATCCCCAGATTAGATTAGATTACCTAAATTTCCCTTATTTACTCCTGATTTGATGAATTATAACAAAATTACATCTACTTAACAGTTACATGTATGTAGTATTTATAAGCAGTTTTAACCCAGTAGGAAACATTTAATTATTTGAAAAAAAAGCACTGAGTAGTCGCCGGGCAAAAACGCGAAAAGTGCGAACTATTGGCGTTAGTGTCGACAGTCGACAACGGTTTCTGTATGTACCGAGAAAAACTGAAAAATCTATTGGTTACAGTTGGCGTGGCGAGCTTTTTTGCTTTTCTACGCCCCGGAGGGCGGCAGCCGGCAGCCGAAACGCGAAGCTGGCGTTTCTACCAGAACTCCAAACCTAACCTTAGATTTTTCAAAAACCTTTTCTCCTTAGTATACCAAAAGTTCACCCCTGCAAAAAGAGGCATCTGTAGGCTCAACTCTCAACTTGATTGAAATGTTTGCGAAAGCTTGCGACACTAGCGCTCGATAAGTCGATACTTCCCGTCAATTGACGGGAAGTATCGACTTATCGAGCTCTAGTGTCGCAAGCTGTCAAATCTTTTTATTAGTGTTACCAGTTACCACTGTCATTTTTAATTGTCAATTAATTTTTAAATTTGACAGAGAAGCGGCGAGAAGAAGTCAGAACTCAGTTTTCTAGTAAAAAGATAAATCGTGTAATTAGATCTAAATTGTATATTCCACGTCCCTACTAAATATTTTTTAGTCGTGATATTTGAATAAATAGTGCAAATTTCGTTCTGAATTAACTAATCCTTTTTTAACATGGAGCAGGACAAGGATCTGGATAAATGTTATGAGGTCGTTATGGATTTGGTGGACGAAGCGGGTAAGGTGTGTATTTTCTTGAGTCTTAATTTAATTAACACAACGAACTATCTTAAATTGTGAAATTTAACTTTTACAGCTAATTGCTAGTAGAAATGAAGGACGTAAGGATTTTATGTGCAAGTCTGGAGCTAATGACTTAGTAACAGAAACAGACCAGGAAGTTGAGCGACTACTAATAACAGGACTCGGTTCTCAATTCCCTTCACATAAGTATGAAATTGTGACTTTCGTTGCAATATGTTTAAAATGAAAAGTAAAAAAACTTCTTAATTAGATATATTGGAGAAGAAGAAAGTAGCGAGGGGCAAAAATCCTTGTTAACAGATGACCCAACTTGGATTATTGATCCGGTTGATGGTACTATGAATTTCGTGCACGGTTTTCCACATTCTTGCATTTCTATAGCTTTACTAGTAAACAAGGTAGGAAAAATGTATTTCCATTCACATAGAAGACTAATTTATAGAACACTTCCAAGGTCGCCGAAATTGGTATCATTTATAACCCCATGCTTAATCAAAAATTTACAACAAGACGTGGTCAAGGGGCTTTCTATAATGGGAAGAAAATAGAAGTTAGTGGAGAAAAGGAATTATCCAAAGCTTTAGTAACAACTGAATTTGGTACTTCCAAAGATCCAGAAAAGATGAGAATTGTTCATGAAAATTTTGTGAATATCTCAGGATTAGTGCATGGGTAAGAGCAGAGATGGAAAAATCAATTAAAAACAGTATTTCACTAAAATTTAAAATTAAAGCATTCGTTGTCTTGGATCTGCTGCTTTGAATATATCTTCAGTAGCTATGGGTGTAGCTGATGTTTATTATGAACAGGGAATTCATGCCTGGGATATTGCTGCTGGAGAATTACTAGTACGCGAGGCTGGAGGTGTTAGTATGGATCCGAGTGGTGGAAAATTTGATTTGATGTCTAGAAGAGTAGTGTTGGCAGCAACCCCGGAACTAGGACAGGAACTTGTTAAATATTTAAGTCAATATTATCCCCAACCTAGGGATGATTAGATACAAAAATATTGAGAAAATTATGTAAAAATGAACAGACTAGAGCAAACTATAAAAAAAAAGTTTATGCATTGCAGACAATTACGAAAGTAAGTTATCCGAATGTTAATTAATCGTAGTTTTTAAAGTTCAGTTCAACTGTTTTAATCGTAATTATTATAAATGTGGAAAAAATATAAAAATTATTTGTATAATCGTTTTGTTTTCGTAATCGAACATAGACTGTGAACATTATTTGATAAAGATGTCAGTCACAATTTTTGGGTTTTATTGCCACATCAAGTAAGTTCGAAATAGCTAATAGTAAGTTTCTGTAACCTGGTATGAGAATATATTTTACAACCACAATGTTTCCGTAGGTAAGATTTCACAATCACATTTTGATGAAAGTTCATAAGCTATTAGCGAGGCGTTTATTAAAAGTTGTAACTCTGTTGAATCCATCATGAGATACAAAGGGCAGATAAAGATATTTAGATATCTCTTCTTTCGTTCCTACCTACAATTTTAAATGGATTTGGAATAATTTAAGTGTGTCAGTAATGAGTGCCATACCTTTTTCGCTAGTGGGGATCAAATACACGCCCAATAACCAAAAGCCAATATATTATAAAACTATAACATCGATGACTTTAAAGATGCAGAAATATAATACAATAAACAAAACCTATTTTGATTATATTTAAAAAGTACCTAGAACGAAAGTATATTTGAACATCATCGGCGTAAAGATGTATATTACTATGCTTAATGTTTTCAGTGAGGTCGTTTATATGAAGGTTGAAAAGAAGAGGACCAAGTATGCAACCTTGCGGTACCCCCGAAAATAAGGAAAGTAAACTAGACGGATGGTCACCGACACTCACTTGCTGATATCGCTCAGTAAGAAAGTTGGAAATTAAACGTACGCCCGGGGAAGTAAAATTGAAATGAGTGGAAAGTTTTGACAAAAGCCTAGTGTGGTGTATGCTATCAAAGACTGGAAAAGTCCTATAGAGTTAAGCAGAGTACGGAAACGCACACAGTAATAAATTGTGTGCGATCAAAGCGCACATACTCATGTACGATTTTCTTGCGCATTCTACTTACGCACATGATGGGTGAGTAATTCAAAATAAGAAAACACACACGAAATTTGTCACTGCTCATTACTCAAGAGTGAGTAACTAAATATAAGAAAGCGCACACTAACGTGCGTACACGAAATTGCTCACTTCCAACTTGTGTGTGCAATTTCATTTATTTCATTATGTAGAAACGTGGTTAATTAATATTTAAATGTAACTTGATAATAAGGACAACAACTCAGGCACGCGCACACGAGTTTTTACAAATGAGTCGTAAGTTACTCATGAGTCTTTCGTGTGCGCACGTGAGTGTGCGTTTCCTTACTCTGGAGTTAAGACAATCAACCAATTTTTGTCCAGACATTTACGGATATCGGTAGTCACTTTCAAAAGAGCCGTCCCACAGCTGTGGGAAGTTCGAAAACCTGACTGCCATGGGGTTAAGACAAAGTTGATGCTTAAGTGTTTCAGGACCTTGGAGTATGGCAAATTCCCGAGAGCTTTGGGCTTTCCGAGGACTTTGATTTAGCTATAGGTAATACATTCGTAATTTTCCATGATGCAGGAAAATTAGAGTGGTGAGACAAGTGGTAAAAATGTTAAGAATGAGAGAGACAATCCACAATCGCATCCGATTTTATGGAGTTAATAGTAGAGATGACTTCTTCAGCAGAGACGCAGAGAAAACTGAATCCTCCAATCTGATTTGCCGATTTTTCAATGTTTGTATGTAACATATCGGACCGGGGTTTCATAATGTGAAGAGATGAAATGAGCGTTTAATGCCTCCGGAGTAAGGTCACAACTGTATTTTTCTTTACCAAAAACGCCTGCATTTTCGGCAAAAACCGTAAACGTTTTCAAAAATATTTGTTATTCGAGAATCTGCAATAATAAAGCTTTATTCAGATGTATGAAAAAAATGGATATCGTATCTTCACCTTTGAAGTTAATGACAAATATTTACATTCTTCCTTCTTTTGAGTGTAAATATAATTCCCAAAATATTATTATTATCATCTTGATTTCTATATCTATATTACTTTTTTCAATGCAAATAACGCAAAGTGATACTTTTTCTTTTGTTAATGTAATTTTAAAAGCCCTTAAATAAAACAAATGTTTGTATGAGCAATAAAACATAAAATTAGTCTCCTCCATTGGGGTATGTAAGTAATTATTGCAACGTACACTTTTATTGCTATGCCCTTGGCAAACTAAGTTCTGACATGAATCACAATTAATAATCATTGTTTTGGTATTTTTGTGGGTAATTCATATATGATACCGTACAGTACATTGTTGGTTAACTGATGCCTCAGCCAAAGAAAGTGCAAAGAAATGGTGTTATGTTATATATTTTGGAAAGGTCGATATCTGACAAATTATTAGCAATCTCTTGTAATACTTCATGCGTAATTTTCTTGACGAATTTCTATCTCTAAAATTACATAACCAGGCGCGTTGCAGCACAGAGTACAGCAACTTAGTACCTCTCACTTCAAAGTTTCACTTACAATTGCACATAACACTTTAAAGTCCATAATCTTTGTAGAGAGTTGATAAACTATCGCGAAGAAGTATCTATTTTATATTATGAACGCGTCACAAATTCTTATCCTTCAAAATCGCAACTTATTTTATATTCCAGAAGATAAATATGGTTTGCTGGGCTGACGTTCAACTAAGCCAATTACAATGAAATCTGTGAATTTATAAAAATGCGGCACAAAAGGTGACTGCGCGACTGCCGAAGTGGATTATAAAATGGATTGTATAAAAGAATAAATAATAATAATAAAACGAACTATACTGAGCAATTATGTCATTTTTTCATTAATAATTCTCTAAAAATCCATTTCATGTGATAAAGAAGTAATTGATATTATTTATACTAATAATACACAGCTATTTTCATATGATTGTTCCTTAATGGTTTAATTTCGTAATACTAATTAACTCATTCAAGGGATATTGGAGAAAATTTGACACATTTATATTGCATTAATCGGTAAACTTTGGAGAACTTTAAAATTTTTATAATTGATGTTTAGTAACAATTCTCTCAATGTTATCTTTTACTTTACCTTTTTATTCAAATTTAATATATAGTAAAATTTTCAAAAGCCATTGTTCTACTAATATATTATGTACATATAGTAATAGTCGAGTAGTTAAAATGTTTATTATCATTCTCGTAGTTAATATAGTTTTATCTTTTCAATTTCATTTTAGTGTATTTATATATGTATGATTTTCATTTATATTTAAGATTTTATTTAAAGAGAACAAATTTTACAAATATAGCACCGATATTTTTAATATTATCTAATATTTTAAAGCATATTTTAAAAATTTTCTCTGAGAGAGAAATAACCACTAGTGATTTGTTTAAAAACACATTTTCAATGACTTTAAAGCTATAATTAATAATTATTAAATCACGAAGGCTTAGTGAATTTAATTCACAAATTTACTTTTTTTATATATTGAAAAATATACAATGGTAGGTGTAAATTTTAAGGATGGTTGCCTAAATTGTGCTAAATTTATTAATATTTATCATCACCCGTCAATGGCTTGTAGGACATAGATGGAGATGACAAAACAAATGGAATTAATGTGATTTATGTTAAAATTTGTTGTCAGCAGCCATTCGTAGGAGCCGAAATAGTTCAAACTAGCAGCCCTACAAATGAAGTGCAACTTAATATAATTCGCCTAAAAATATTTTAACGTTGTGAATGGTATCAGCTGGTTCAAAACCCGGAGGATTCGATGGCCAACCCAATTTCAGACGTTATGCCGAAATGCCATTACTTTGAAACTCTTTTTAATGTGATCTTAGGGGACCGTCATCAGTGGCACACTGGAGACCTACCCTTTGAAAAACTATCCTTTAAATATTATACAGATGGATCTAAAATGGAAGGTAGAGCAGGCGTGGGCATTTATGGGCCGAAGTGCCATCTCGCAAATGCACTGAGGTCCTCGCCAATCATTTTTCAGGCAGAAATACACGCCATAGAACTCTGCGCTAGCGAAATAATTCACAAAAATATGCGTAGGGCAAAAATATACATAATATCAGACAGCCAAGCAGCACTTAAAGCGTTAAACTCGTTTACCTTTAAGTTCAAGCTTGAAGTCTTGAAGCAACTGACCGAAGCAAACAAGGTGACGCTGTTTTGCCAGGACATGAACGGATTGAGGGCAACGAGATTGCGGACCGCCTTGCAAAGAAAGGAGCCAAATATATGTTTATTGGCCCTGAATGCGTTTTTGGACACCTGAAAAGTCACCTCTCAGTTCAGATCAGGCTTTGGGAGGACAGAACTAAACAGACACACTGGGAAAATATCCCGGGGCTGAGACAAGCGAAGAAATTTGTAAAATATTCGCCACAGACGACAAAAGCATTCCTCAAACTCAGCAGAAAGGAATTAAGATTCATAACAAGCCTATTTACTGGGTTCTGTCCGCTTAGATATCATCTTAAAAGATGGGTGAGGTCGATGATGAGACCTGTCGCTTCTGTTTGGAAGACGATGAAACTGCTGAACACGTCCTGTGTGACTGTGAAGCTCTCTGCCGCATAAGGCTTAGACATCTGGGAAAAGCTTACCGACTGTCTCAGGATGTCGCAAAGATGGTCCTCAAGAATGTCATACGCCTTATAAGTGATCTAGGGGTAATGTTACAAAAGATCTTATAGGTCGTGGTGACTAGATGAAAGACGGGAAATCTGGCAGCATCCCCCCACAGATAATAAAAATAATATCCACACATTTTTGAGAAGAAAAGAATAAGAATATTTCTCTGCAAATACACGTACTCAGTTTAGCCTGACGGTCATAGAGAATTCTTCTGAAAATTTAAGACGATTCAGATGTTTGGGGTAATTGTTGATATCGCCGCTATTGTCAATAGGAGATGATCAGGAATGCGGCTATAGCACTCTCAATAATCAACATTTATTTAAAAAAGGATTTTATTTCTGATCACAGCTAGAAATACAAATATATATTCATATAAAAAAGCTTTTCAAAAAAATCGCTGAAAGGCAACTATTTGGCCAGTTCAATACAATTTTTCGGAATGTCTAAAACACGTGATCAGTATTTTTATTTTGAGAGATATGACATGAGTTGAAAACCTGACGAATTATTTTAGAAATACTGTTATTTTTTGTCGGCTGTGTTGGTTTCAATATACAACATGGTGCCCCTGACTCAAGCACTATTAGATCACGCCTAATTCAACGGTGTTGCAATGACCTCGGGGGGGGGGGGGGGGTCCTATATGAATATATGTCTAGCGGATAAATCCATTGGTAGGCCCCTAGAATCAGTGAATAGGATTCTAAATTTGTAGATTTCTAATTTCAGATGAGAAGAACTAACCACAAGCGTGATTTCAAGACAGCTATGCTCCAAGATAGGGTCCCAATAAGGTCGCATCACAATGGGCAATGCATCACTCGACAGAGGCGGGTAAAAATGCATTCTCCATATGTAATGAATCTTCTGGACGATGAAATTTGTTAGATATATAATCGTTGAAGCTTTCCAGTGGTCTGCAATCCTCCCGATTTCCGTTGTCAAGTTATATCAACAGAGTCATAATTTCGTATTTCAGCTTTAATTTCCACTAAAAATCTTTCCAATTTCTATTAGGTTTTCTGACATTTGTCCCCAATTTCAGTAATAAATAAATCACAACAAAACCTTTTTTTTTCATTCCAGCAACAGATAATCCAATGCATTGTGTCAAATCTGCAATTTACTTGTATAGACGATGAGCACTGTTCACTAAACTCTGATCTATAACATGGTCATAATATGTAAAATCTTTGTCTTAATTTTAGAGCAATATGTTGTGAGCCCAAACGTGAAAAATATATATAGAACGTTCATCAAAAATTGCGAAAAACTAAGAAATTCACAAAAAAAAATATACGTCCGTCTACTGGTCCATCTGTTCGTCTGCACAATAAGTTGTGAGCGCAAATGGACGTATTCGGTATGATGAAATCGTCAAGAAATATATTAGCCTAAAAGGTGTTCGATTTCACATCCACCTGTAAAAATCCAGGATACAGGCCTTCAGAACGTCGGTGGAATGAGTCTTCCTATAGAGTCCGTTCCTTAGACGACAAGAAGACAGAAGGCTACAACCTTATCCTAAGTCAGAAAAAGCAGAGTTAACGAAGGACCACGTAAGGGCATCGAACGATTTGCAAGTAGCTGCAGAAATTATCCCCAAGTTAAAGCAGTTGAAGTTGGGCTATCTACATATTATACAGGTTTTTTGCTCGGAACTGTTTATTGTGAAATAGAAAATAAAGTGTATGGATTATGGTTGGACCAATCTGCATCAGCAACAACAAATCAAAGCTTGCTATTCAATTTTTAGGTAAGTCAAGATCTTTCATATTGATCAAAATAGACATAAATATTCATTTTATGTCTGAATACAGTACCGGATTAACTAGTCCGTAAATGGGAATGCATAGGAAGGGCCTACATTTGGAACAGGAACAAAAAGTTGACATTTATTATAGTAAGCTGGGAAATAATTTTAGATACTAGGTTCACTATTGAATGAAGCAATCCGCAGACAGAGAACTGAGGAGTGGCCTGGGTAAACTATTTTCAGATTACTATTGGATACTCTTTTTACATTGACATCTTGTCAGAACGACCTTAACCTTTTATAAATAGGTAGATAGCGATTTTGGTCTAAAATCAGTTGACTCTTGTACAATAATTTACATATATCCTCATACCAAATTCCAACTTAACAACTCAGCAAATAAGCTATCCCAAGCACTTACATGGATAAGTGATAGTATTGCTGCTTTTGCTCATTATAAATGAATATAATACCCATCACGCTCGAAAAAAACGTAAGGTATTATAACTGTTTAATTTAAGTTTTTCAGAATGCCTTCACATAGTGGGAGTATATCAACTGTTAGATTACTGTAGGGTTTTTCAAGCAAAGATTTTAGATAATCACAATATGGTCATCCGATAGTGAAATAACGATTTACAGTGACGACTGGGCGGGTTATAAGGGCGCTTGAATTGAGCACTATTAACTTCAGCCGGTCCAGAGGCGTTCGAAGCCTGGCAAAGTAACTATTGCCAGAACTCCGGGTTGCAGTATGATACCTCCGACTGAGGCGGGCGATGCATCTGTTAGGAGAGGGTTCAAGTATAGATTCCTTTTATGCAGACAGATCGGTTAAGTCCATCTTCAGCTACTACTCAGTTTGCGAACCATATATGGGCGTCTTTAACAACTGCATAATCTCAAAGCAGTTATCTTAAAAAAAAACAAGTAAAATACTTCTTTATACATCTGCGTGCTGTACAAAATATCACTGCTGAAAACTGTCATCTTGCTATGTATGCCGAGCCCTTATATTTTTGTAGAAGGTGCTATAAGGGGAGGTAAAGAGCATTCAGAATTTTTGTTGTGAATGTTCTGGATTTACCAGAAATAAAATTACCGCATTAGACTTCTTCCCCGATCTGGGCCAAGGAGAGAGAGCGCAAAGAGATTGATGAACTTGTTCGATTCACAAACAGCTCTGATTGATTTTAGCTCAGCGCCTTATTGATAACTTCAAATAACATACGACTGATTTGGTATTACAACTATTCATCTAGAGAATACCATACGCATATGAAATTTGATTTACTCGAACCTATTGAACCGCAATCATTTACCATCGCAACATATTATGAGTGCGATTTCTTCAAGTAATAAATTAATTTAACTAGTATTCTGCAAACAATTATCATTCATTAAGGACAAAGTATGCGGCCAAATGAACAAAGAAAACTTGTGATCTCATTACTCGTGTACTTCAAAATATAATTCAAACAAAACTTTTCATCGGCTCACTGAATTTCTAAGTTCAAGTAAATGAAGAAAAAAAAAAACATTTTAAGTGAACCACGAATGTAATTATGAATAGCTGCTGCTCTGTGTGGGTGTGTGTGCTTTAATTATTATTACACTTAATAATTGAAAATAATTAAAGGTCGTGTTATAATTGAAGAGCTACTCAAGTTAATTTTGAAGGCATTGAGCTGATAAATTTATGGAATTCCATACGTACGTGTAATGTTCGTAGCCAATTATCGAAACTTTTGAACTAAAAACGAAAAGTAGCCATCAAATAAGATGAATAAAACGAAAGCATTAAATAAAAGACAAACGATAAATTTAAAAATAATAATTATTTACAGTTGTAAATATTAAAAAAAAAGTCTAAGCAATTTGTGTGTCTGTTTAGATTATAATGATACTTACAATTTTATAAAACAATAAGTAGGTATCCGTATTTATTGATATGTGAATAATTTGTTGTTGTAACTTACTAGAAACGTTTTAGTTCGTTTTCCTAAATTTGTCTCAACTATTAGTTTCGCGCACTAACGTATTGGCTTTGCTTCAGTAAGAATTAAATACTAAGATTAGAAAATACAAACAGTTTTTTTGCAAAAAACAAAAAATTCAAAAACGAAAACTAATTTTTTTAAAAAAAAAAAAAAAAAATCAACAAAATCAGTTTGAATACACAAATTTGGCAATACGTATATAGTTTTTGTGATGTTTTACTTTTACTTTAATAAATAAGGCAGTAAAGATTCCTATCCGCGATAGGTAATTACAGATATAAATTAAGTCTAAGTATAAAATTTAGCTAAACTTAACAAAATAAACAACATTTTCGCCTATCTGCTTCAAACTAGATTATTATTTTATATAATAAGTATAAGTTCTAACAGTTTTTTTTTCTTTTTTTTTTTATACGAATTAAGTGTAGCGTTGCATTACTATACTTCTTAGAGATCATCCTCGGTTTTTGGAATGTCAAAAATTTCAGCAAATAACGGAGGAAGTCTGAGTTTAGTCCAATTCGTTCTAAGCCAGTCTAAATGTGAACAATGTTTAACACCGAGTGCTCTCAATTCGGGTATTTTTGCTTCCAGCGCTGGCATTAATTGTAGCGCATTTGTCGATCCTGGACGTGATCGAACTATTTGTACTCGTAGTGCTTCAGCTATACGTTCTCTAGTGCGAGCTATCACCTTTAGTTCAGTTATTCCAGATCGATCTGATGCTAGAAGTACCATTGCTGAGAATAGACCGATTTCTGTATCACTTAAATTGTAGCCATTCACTGTATTTGAGAAATTTAACAACGATATTATGAAATCATTCTGAAATGAAATAAATAAATAAAAAAAAAATTAATATAAATGAATTAGTATTTCAGTTTGGGATAAGATTCAAAATAATTCTAATATGAGTAATTGATAAGGAGAAGTCAACCTTGAATAGAATGAATAAAAAAACGAAGCCTCTATTTCCTTACGGGGAGAGTTTACACGAGTCTGTTCACTACTGACTGTGAATTCTACTGACTCGTGTAATCCCGAGGTTAGAAAGCACGCTGCTAATTGTTGTCTCGTTGTTAACATCTGGGAACAAATGCTTTCTCACCATCGATATGGGTGCCTAATTTCAGTGGTGGTGTAAGCATTTGGCGATGGGATCACTCTGAAATGGCAAAACTAATGTCTTTTCATTAGTTCATTAAGTAACATTGGAAAGAATGTGGTGCGGTGATACCACATATGACAAGATGAACAAGGTAAGATTTAAAGTTGTGGATCAGTACAACTTTCTAAAGCCTGCCAGCTATCAAAGAAGCAAACAGAGCTCAAGAGGCAAAATGAGACCGCCAATGGGCAAGGTGAGACTCGTTGAGGTAAAGCTGTCATAATTGATTATAGATCACTTCATTAGTAATCTAAAAGGACTACTACTCTCTTTTCAATTATATGAGGTTGCCCAAGGGTACTGTATTGAGTTATAAAATGCGAGAACTAATTCAAAAATGACTTCCTGATTGGCAATATACCAAGATGAGAAATAAGCTTAAGATCATCCCAGGTAAGAATTCAATTCCAAGATCAGTATCTTTCTAAAAGCGATGTTTTCCGGTAAAATCCAATAAGAAATTGCTACCCTCGTGGTAGAATAACGATTTAATAAATTTCATGAAGATTACGAGCGATATCTTCAATATTTTCTATAAGCACAAATGCTGGGGACCTTACAAACCGATTTCCGTTTTGTTTAAAATACCAAAAAAATGCTTATCAAGATAGCCAAGAAGCAGGCTTGGATGGAATATTTTCCGTCTATTGAAGAAGTTTGATACTGCGAAGAGTAGATGGATCTTGAGTTGAATTCTCTGCTGAATCCCTGTTTTAATGAACACAAATTTGACCTCTTGGTATTGCTGCTTTGCGGAAGAGCAACTTATATCATGAGATATAGTTAAATTGATTATAACAGAAGAAATAATTGGTCAACAAATAAAGGCAAAATACTTCAAAAATTACAGGAAAGAGTAATTGCATGATTTGTGATGAATTTAGGACATGCATCGCACCTAAGGCCATGTCCCAAAGCCTTGAAGACGTGTTAAGGTTATCCATATATTCCTGATTATCAGGAAAATTAAAACGTTAAGCCGACTTTCCATGGAGCGGAACTTAACTAAAATGAGATAACAGAAGGTAGATGATTGTACTTGAATCAAACATAGCAGACGTACCAAGCAGTGACAACAATGCTGCATAAAATGCCTGAATAGCTTAGTAGGTTGGAGGATTATCATTTCTTCCATAAAATATCACTGACGAATATAAGTAATCGTTACAATTTATTCTTGGAGACTATCCAGAATGAAAATAATAATCGCTATTAAATCGCTATGAGTATGGGTAAAGTTTTAGATTGTTTATTACATCTCCACCCAATGTTTGAAAGTTTACCCAAGCATATCAGAACCGTGATTCTATTGGATGAAAAGTTTCATTGAAAGAGTTTCAAAGGAGATCTAAAGAAAACGAGAAGAAATATGCTTATTACAGGGAAAATCTGGAGGGTGATTCTGTGCGTTTTGTCGATCTATTTAGTCGTGAATTTTGACATATTTTGTCGATTTTTTTCTTCAACACAGTTCATTTTGTGTCTTCACTATTATCTACCACGAAATAAACTATAATGAATTTTCGATGAACAAACGTCAAAAAACACGACTAAATAATCGACAAATTAGTCAACTGCTCCCAGAGGTTGTGACAAAAATTTTACACTGGTAAATAAAAATCCTACGCCTAATTAGAGCATTACAAGTGCTTAAATTCGAAATATTATTTTGAATTTGTAATGTGAAGTGACATTTTCAGTTCATTCTAAGTCATGCAAGGGTTGCTGACCTGAATAAAAACACGAAAAAATCAGTAGAAAAGTTCATTTTATTTAGTCGATTATTTTGACATTCAAAATCGACAAAAGATCAGAATCACCCTCCAGATTCGATTGATTTTCAAAAAAAAATTAAACTGTCAGTTGATTAAGCAATTGAGTTGTGTTCAACTTTTGGCTAAAGCCGGCTAGATCTGGCTATAGCCAGAATGAGGTCGTTCAGTTGTTGGCTATAGCCGAAAATAAAAGCTATAAATGATGAAAAATCATATATGTATATGTGAGTTCAATTGTCAGAATTTATTGTTCAACTCTTGGCTGTAGCCGGCTATAGCCAAAGTGGTTAGTGCTCTGGAGGTGAAGCCAAAGTAGGTTGACGTTTGTTTGTTTAGTTGTTGATGTTAAGTAAACAAAAAAAATGTCTCAATTTTATTACTCTGTGGATACCAAAGGTGAAATTATATACGAAAATAATGTGCCATTATTAACAGACAAGGACGGTAATGTTGAACATTTGCGCTGTGATTAAATTATTTATTAATATAGGTTTCACTTATTTTATAGGAAATAAATCCAATCTTTTATTATAGTTGCTATTGCAACTAATTTACTTTTATTACTCGACATAATTCTTACAATGAAATTGAAACAATTTATGGAAGTTTGACATTTACTCACAAAAAGCCATTCTGGCTATAGCCAGCTCTAGCCGGCTCTAGCCAAAAGTTGCACACAGCCTTGGAAGACAACAGGTTGGGTTTAAGAAAACAAACGCCTGCTTTTATCACATGTGGTGAAAGGACAGAATTTTTCGAAAAAAACTTTAATTTGTAAATTCTGGTGAACTTAATTTGATAGAGTATATTACATGGAATGGATATGCTTCGAGCAAATGACGATAATATCTGATATAATCACACCAAAGGTGGATTTTGTAAGACCATTTGACGTGGTTTTGGAAGACCAACAACAATAATGTTCCACTAAATCGTCCTTCCAACAAAGATCGATGGTGTGGTATATAGACGGTTCAGTGGATCCAGTTGTCATATCTCAAAAGCCCTGACCGTATTTCAGGCTGACCTATTTGCCATAGAAGAAAGCGCCAATAGCTGCACTATGGTTCAATCATTAATATCCTCTCGGACAGTCAAGCCGCTCTCAAGACCTTAAAGTCATTCACTATTAAGTCAAGTATAGTCTGAGAATGTTTTCAAAGCCTTAAATATTTATCGAGGAGCAACAAAGCTATCCGTATATGGCACCCTGGACATGAGTGCGAAAAAGGCAATGAGATTGCTGACAGCCTAGCCAAAACAGGAGTGGAAACTTCCTTTCCTAGACCAGAGCCAATTCGTGGCACTTCAAAGTGTTACCTTAGAGCTACCCTAAATATCTGGGAGAACAAAAATCCCATTATTGGGAAAGGCTACAAGGGCTTCATCAGATAAACAAGTTTATCGACACCTCTGGCGGAAAAACAAAAGAACTCCTACTCCTTAGACTGTGATTTCATTATGAGAGATTTCGGGCGAACTTTCATCGTGCGAAAATAAACGACTCATGTTAACTTGGTTACATTTAGAAGCGACAATTCGCGTCAGCTTTCAATTTTTGATTCCACAATGCAGATTATGCACGTATACATATGAAATCAATTTTTCGCAATCCATATTTCTGAGAAATTCAAATTGAATTTTATTCCAAAAATTCATCTCGAGAAATCGTGCTTCCAAAAGAGACACCGTGAGATGATTTCGTCGGCAGTGTAGCAATGATTACAATACTTTATTTTTGCAAAGTCTCGCGATGACTCGTGACAAAAATTCGCCCGAAATCTCTCACAATGTAAACACAGCCTTAGCAGAACAAAGCTCAAAATGATTACGGATCTTTTGTCAGACTATTGCCCTTTGAGGTATCATCTAAACTAGATGGGCTTTAACTGAGACTTCATCCTGCCACTTCTGTCAAAATTCTCTTGAAACCTCGGAGTTCCTCCACTAAACTATGTACATGTGGAACCTTAATACCAGAATGGTTCTAGACTTTATAAACAATTTAAATCTATAAAGGGAGTAAATTGAACTGGGACTCACAATAAATCTTTAAGGTCGCAGTGAATGCGAGGCTAACGCTTGCACATCCCTCCATAAAAAATAATCGTTAAAGGTCAATCAGTCGGTTTAGCAAGCTGCTTAAGATGAAGTTTCAAAAATTTCCACATGGGTTCAAATATAAGCCACGTCATATTCTGTTTCACTACTTTCATTAGAAATACACAAATATGACACGATAAGTAGTAAACTAGCATGCATAATATTGTTGTGCAGACAAAGCGTCAAACTCATTACTTCACTCAAGGTGGTTTGGATATAATATCAAATAAATATTACTGTCCCACATATTGAAATTTAAATACCGGAGATATGTACTGTGGCCTAGTCCTGGGTGTATCCGTCGTATCCATCCACTATCATCAGATTATTCTAAAGATATCTATTCGTCAGCCAGTTACTAGGTCCTTAAATTCGTACAACAAAATCGCACCGGATAAACAAATCTAGCAATAAAGAAGAAATATTAATTCTCATATAAAAAAGTCAAGGAATGCCTTTACTCTCTCGGATACAGAAGTGAAAGTAAAGCTTCTGCTTAAAATCTCCCATGAAAAACAAATTCTGTATGGTTGAGGGAATTAGAAGATTATCCAATTCATAATAGGACACTCCAACTACAAATAGTGTACATATAAGTAAGTAAAAAGAAATCGATTTGGGTTGGTTAAATCGCTATGGTGTATTAATAATTTACATTGTACAGCAACCCTTTACCTACTGAAAGAATCCAAAAGGAACTTTGTCGTAGGGGAAATTAATTCAAATTGAATATTTTTTTATTTTCATTTAATTTATTAGAAAGCATTTGTCAATTGAGAAATCATGGAGTGAATCGAAATAAGGTCTTACAAGGCTTTAAAGGAATGTTAATAAGAAGAAATTTGGTTTTTAATGTAAGCACAATGGGCACCTGAGGCAGAGAAAACAAATTAGTAAACTGCTGATATAAGTTTACTCTCTATGATCAATAGCGGTTGACCGCGAACATATCGTCATTACATTTTCAATAAGACTCTCTGCATACAAGTTAAACTATAATAAATAAAATAAAAAATATTATAAATTTGTGTAAAATATGAGATATGCACTTACATCATATAAAATTTCTAGCTGGTGCCTTGTCATGTAAGTACCATCGTCAAATGTTAACGAAGAGTCCGTTATCATTCGCGCCACATGACTTAACCATACTTCGAAGAATCCTAACTTAATTAATATCAATTGATCATCTTGCGTAAAATCACAGAAGCCAGGTACACGTTTAGCAAACTCAACGACACGCTGTACACCTGGAGTTATACGAGTGGCGTACTGTTGCCACAACCAAATTTTCTGTTGTTCCAATGATTCCGATACAGAAGAGGCAATCTAAAAGAAAAAAAACAAAAAACAAGTGAGCAGTTCCTAATAATTAACTATGAAAATTTATCTTCATCTTACTTCACATTCCTCTTTGATGGCGATACTATTTTGCGGAAGTGGAATCGGCCGTCGAACTAAATCTCTTGTCTGTTCTTCGGTATAGGAGCAATGGCTTCGATGCGCTTGAGAAACGCATATTATTATATCGTAGACATTTAAATCTGCTGTTCCAGGTACTTCAGCGTCCGTTGATAATTGGGATGCGCACCCCAAATCAGGCGGGGATGCTACTGAACACATTTGTGGTGTTGTCGGTGTATTCGGTGTACCCGGAGTACTCACCCGAATGTTTGGATCGTCTGTTCCATTCAGTTCACGAGAACGTTTTGGCACGCGACCATAACGAACAGCTGAAATGATCAAAATGAAGAATATTATTAATTATATATATAAATTTGTGTGTAGCTCTTATAAATAATAATGTCACTAATTTCGATTTTTTCGCTAAACTGTTCTTTAATTAAATTTTAATATAAAAGTAAATCGAAAGTTGTTGACTCAAATTTGCACACTGACTTAAGGCTAGATTACCGTTCATGACGATGAAAAATTCGATTTTTTCTTTTTTTTTTACATAATTCTTATTCTCAAAACACATGGGTAAGGATATTTTCATATCTAAAGTACATGATATAGAATTCACAGCCTGTTGAGCGCTCGGAGTCCACTTGCTGGGGAAACGTTTTCTAGCTACCTGTGGTACCCTCATAAATTTCGTGAAGCTGTTAACCTTCAGATTCAGCACAATCAGTTCTTGTAGGAAGAAGAAGGGCCTCTGTATGGTGCTGGAATAGCTGAAGTAAGTTGTCAAAGATTTTTATAATGTTAAACTTTAAATGCGTTTTTCGGGGAACAATATTTTTGAACGAGTTGGGCGCTCTACAGCTTCAACGGATGAACCGATTCACATGAATCTCTGTGCAATTGAAAGGAAATTTAATCTCGGGGCCATCAGGAAGCGATTCTTATCAAAAATTGATTTAAAAATAGGTTTTATCGTCCGTTGAAGAACAGGGCAAAAAAATTTTTTTTTCCAAACCACTCGCATTTCGTTAATCAGAGTTTTTTTTTTTTTTTTTTTTTTTGAAAACGAAAACCGAGAAGGCCCCTTAAATTTAATCTAGTTTAATAGTTTTCAACCCCATTTTTTTTTTGGATGAACTGGCAGAGCTATGGAGCGCCCCGCACAGACCTTAACATGCACTGCTTTGTTTGATGGGAGCTAGAACCGCCATTTTGGAGTTTTTTTTTTATAAATAAAATTGGAATTTACTATCCATTGATAGAAGAAAAAAATACGTTAAAGCCCATTTCCAAAAGTATTTATTTTATGTAAAAAAAAAAAACCCCAAATTTCATGCATTTTTCATGCCTCCCGACGGTAACCTTCCCTTAATCAACTATATAGGACTTACATTATATCCATAGAAAACCACCCGAAGATACTTCCCAAGCAAAGAAATAGAAATGGTTAATTTAAGGATTTTTGTGAAAACGCTCTCGGCTCAGTTTAGTACAAGTAACAGTCAAGCTACTGTGTGTTGTTGTAATTTTTGAGTTTTTACGAGGAAATCGTAGATTTTTGAAATTTCTTAATAATTTTATCAATAAAGGCATAGAACGCGAAAGCTGAACTATAATGAACTAACATTGACCCACGTAGGACCACGAAAGCACAAAACCAAATGTATGCAACTATATTGAACTTTAAGTGATCCAATAATCAACAGCAACTCTTGTATCCAACTCGGTTACAGTAGAAGTAAAAATAAAATCAGATTACAACGAAGACGACCGTTGGAGTGAAACAGGATACAGGTATTGATTTTATCTACTTAAGTTTCAAGTGTTATTGTAAAATGAGTAAATAAAACTAATTCACATGGCTACTCGAGTTCCTAGGAACAATGGGCTGGTCAAAACAATTGCATTACATTATTTTGGCATTATTGATCAATTTAGTAATAGATACAAAGAAAAACTTCTTCAATGGTAAACATTAGCTAGGGTAGTATAGGCACACCACTTACCGAACTATTGTTAGGTACTCCAATGAAACTAGCCAATTCTTAAAGCTAAAAGACGAATTTCAAAGTGAATTAAAAAATTTAATCAGAAAAGAACGTAATGTGATGAGTTAACATTTCCAACCTTAGTACAATAACAAACTCGACTTTGATAAGAAAAAATGAATCAAACCAACATGGTAGAAGATAGATGCCATTTGGAAGACAGGAAATTGTCTTAAGTTAAACCTAAAATATTTAGAAAGCTTTTCCGAGTAGTGAAAGTAAAAGATCACGACGGATTCGATACCGGAAGGAATGAACACGACTAAGGATATAAAATAACAACTGTGGCAATGAACTAAATTAAGCCTTTCACTAACTCCCAATCTAATGAAGAAGATCAAAGTAATTGAAACGTAAATCATCGTCTTTCCTAGACTATGAGGATGTAGTTACAACAAATTAATGCTTTAAAAAAGATTAATCGTAATTGCGATTTAATTTAATATGTTAAAACAATTAAGATTAGAAAATAAACTGGATTTCAATTGAATTCTTTGAAATAAACTTGGTGCAAGCCACACGACATGAGATTTCAAACTATTTATAGTTGACGATGCTATTTGAATAACGATAAACACCTAATGAAAGGCTATAGTTTACGTACTTTTTCTTAGAGGAAAATCAAAAGGATGATGACATTAGATCAAGGGGTCAATGAATATAATACGATGATTGCAAGGAGTTCCCTGAGATAGACCATGACTAGATTATAAGACATTTGCCATGTACAAACGATAGATTGAAATTTTCTCTGTAAAGGGCTGTCAAGGAATTCCTGTCCTATACAAAAACAATGCAAAAAAATAAAGGTCACGGTACTCAAGGAACTTTTTTCTGTGCCAATTTCTTCAAGTAGTATGAAAGAAATTTGAACAGGAAAAACTCTAGTTCTCGATTGACAAATAGATGTCGTCCTTTTCCGAGAAAATCATTTATGTCAATATTTTATCGAGAAATAAGTATACTGTATTTCTGTTGGGAATTTTGAACTTTGTGGAATAATAAGAAAAATTGAAGGAAGAGTGGCGATTTGTCATCTCATGAAGTTATGTAAAAAAAAATTTTGACAGAATAGAAAATTTGTTTTACAAAATCCACAGACTTTCGAAACAACACCAAGTGAAGAGGATATAGAGCTTAAGACTAATAACAAATTAGACTATATATATATGTATATGTATATGTATATGTATATATATAAGTAACTTTTCTTTTCCAAATAAAAAATAGAAATTATAACAATCTTTAGTGAATTGCAAGCTGTGGGGAACGTAGTTCACCAGCACAATAGTTTAAGGTTCCTAATATGTATATATCTTGTGTTCTATGTTCACGAGATTGGGTCCTTTTCAGTTGTTGTGGCTTATGTCCACAATGTGAAGGAGGTTGAGTTTCTTCAGATTCTGAATCCGTTGGCTAGCGTCGAACTGTAGAATTACTACAGATAACTGTCAGTAAGATCTCTGTCCTAGAAACATCTTAATCTGAGAACAATTGTATGAACAGTATAGACCTGTCGTAGAATGGAATAGAAACCGTAGACAGTATGAGTACTTCTGAGAGAAGCATTAATAGAACTCTGTTGATTCGGTTCAATTTAGGTAGAAGACATACGTAGTCGCGCACCTGCTGTATTAACCATTGGAGGCTTGATGGAGTTGAATTTTTGATTCATCTGAGCTTAATACGATTATTCTTGAGCTCCAGCTTACGCTTTGATGTGCGGTTGCTGAACGACTCCCGTTGACGGGGACTAGCGACTCAGATCTGCACTGTAGCGGAGTAGTTTCTACGAGGGAAATCTCTGAAAGAGAAAGCTTATATAGTATAAAATGCATGAACATCGTATTCCTCTTATCATCAATGAAACGGCCGGGTACTGTTCTTCGATTGCGAATCTTCTAATAGTATTAGATCTTTATTTTATTTTTTTAATATATAAATGCTGAATGCTGGACGTTAAGCTTTTATGTTGTGAGTAAAAACCTGGGTTTGACGACTTTTTAAAAGTTTTTTATTGTTTAAATTCTTTGCCTATATTTCGGTCCCATGTTTGGGCCATCCTCAGGGCATACAATACTGTAATAAAGTATTTTTTTAAATTAACTTTCTTAATCCATAAACAGCAATAGTTACAAACTTTCTTGTTGAAAACCCCATTTGACAATGAGAAAAATTAATACATTTTTATTTTACAAGCGTCAGCGCCACCTAGCTAAGGTCTTTCGGGTTTTCAACAAGGTATTTTATTGAGACTTTAATGCAGCAGTTACAGCGGTTTTGTATGCTTTGCCGAATTTGCAGTCCGTAACGAAAGTGTCGCCACAAACCGTTCTCTTTTATTTCTAGAGCCGTCCATCCACATCATCCTCTCAAAAGGAAGACTGTTACAAACTTAGTATAATCAATCGGGCAGCTTATATATTTCCACAAGACCTTCGTTCTAACTCAACCAAATGACCTGCCCCACTGGTATTTAAGATAGACAAGTCGTTTCAGAACCTACCGCCCATCAGGCTGTTTGCTATGAATTGTACACCTTAATTTGTAGAAAAGTGAAGGAGTATGATAATAATTAAAAGGTCAAAACAATCATTTAAATTATTCAATGAGTGCACCCCGCCTTTGCCACGGAACTGTACCGATAGGTGAATCCACATATTAAGTTGTCTTATATTATAATAGTTGTTTTTATGAAAATGAAACTACTGTTTACCGACGCCACGCTCAATTCACTGCTATAGTTGATGAATTCAATTGAAGAATAAAGTTTGTATTATACGAGCTACGGATAAACGAACACTGAACATTAAAATGTATCCGAGAGAATACAAAACATGCTGCATGGGAAGTATCACTAGAAATCGATTTACCCAACGTCAGTGACGTGGCGCTTATGCTGGGGTATGTAATAAATAAACTTTGAATTTGAATTTGAAAGAAAGGAGTCTCAGGAAAAAAGGACTAATCTGATCCAATAGCCGAAGCGAACGGATTAAATAAAAGCGTCAAACCGCGATAGGTGTCAACTTCAAATTTTCAATTTATTCTGACATATCACAAAATTGTCAAATCCAAATTGTCACAAATCTCTTGACCCCTTCGGGCATTTTTGGGATTAACCGATTGCCACGCCACTCCCCGTCCTTGGTATATTGATCTATATACTTATTAAAATTTTTTAAAGTAGATATTGCTAGTACTTTTTTCAATTCTTTATTTAAAAAAAAAAAAAAACTTTTATGATGATTAGTTGCATTTATAAGGCACGGCTTTCTTTTATGAACTAAGGTTAAGTAGGCGCAACTAGGGCACTAGGAACCTGCGAACACCGCGACCAAATTTGATCTATTGAGTCTGGGACGCGCAGGGCTGCCAATGTGAAAGATGTATAAAAATGAATCATGCATGTTTCACGACAAAAATTGTATTGAACTGGAGGAATAGAAGTTTGAAGATGGCTTTGGATTTCCCACCGTGGGTACTGTAGTAGAATACGATGGCGCCTGATGAGGCCTGAATATCACGTACAAAGAAGTTAAGTGCTCACATGCGCAATTCCACTGCTAAATTAAATATGAGATGTTTTAATCTGTGGGAACTGTAGTATAGGGTATGAATGGCAATGGGTCATTGTACAAAGAAGTTATGTGTTCACGCAAACATAATCCTAGCCAAGGGACGAAGGATGTAATAAGTTGACTTATAGGAGAAGTTAATGCATGTATGATGATTGTTCTTGTATGTATGTCGACTATGCATGGCATGCTATAAGATTACTGCCTGTAATCTCTAGCCTCTCCAGGCTTGAATGAGCATATACATATTAATCTTTTCATGGTCCCCGTTGATCCTTGTGTGCCAAGCAGATTGTAAGCCCGAATGAAGTAACCAGTTTCATCCAAACCCAAGCTAAGAGGAAATCTGAACGTTTCTATATATACATATTATACTTTTTTAAAGCGCTCTTGTGTTTATCATTAAGTCACGTAAGCAAAGTTTATAGTAAAATACTAAGTATACATATAGATAGAGAAATGAGTGCAATAATGAGTCTGGTGTTGTGCACGGGTGAATTAAGGTTAATTACAGTACAGTGCAGTTAAAAAATTAAAATAATAGGAATTTCAATGCGAAACTTCGCTGGATCTCTAAGATCAGCGTTTTGTTGTTCTGGTTTTTTGAAAATGTAAAAATACAAATTTGCCAAATTGGCATATATTGTCACATAAAATGTCAACAAATGTCAAAACTGCCACGATTGATCAAATTGGCAGAAAATTGGTTTACAATTACTTTTCAAATCTGACACACTCCCCACCTTATTTTATATTATATGGACACTTCAATTACAAGAATAATTTTTAGAGCTGGGTATAATCTACCAAAAAAATCTTGGTTCATCATAGACAACACCAGACCTATTCATTAATACCTACTACATATGTATGTGTGTATGTCTTCTAATTTTAATGGAATTTAGAACACATAATACATATACTCGTTAATTGCCAGTTAAACACATTCTGAATTCAATTAGCTTTTAAAAAATTTTTTTTTCTTGTTTCTAGGAATAACCAAAAGGCAATTTATAAACGGAACCTCATACAGCATGTACCCAAAAATGGACTTCTAAAAACATCAAAAACAAAATTCACTACACTCACAACAATATAAACCAGTCAAATTGCAACATGAATTATTAGTTATGTAACAACTTAAGATAAAACATAAAACGCAACACGTAACATAAGAAAAAATCGCTCTGTAGAAATATTTGCATATTTTGTTGTAACCTAAACAGCAAAAGCAATAATTCACAAACATTCACAATTTCCCTTCACTTTAATTTTATCACTACTTAGTAGTTTCATACAAGGATATCTACATGTAAAGATACCACTGGGAGTACCCATGGCCTTATTGTTGTGGACTACGAAGCCATACCAATTTGGTAGCCCACATTGCTAGCTTGATATGACGGGGTTGAAGAGCCCTGGATAGTACTACTATAGTAGATTCATCTCAACATGGAGTGGGCCCCTTGATGGAAGCATCATGGTGGTTGTGGTTGCCCATAAGCGAGCAGAGAGATAATGTCAGAACTTAGGGGACATTCTTCTATGAACACAAAAATATGATGTCCTTTGTATAATTGTACACTGCGTCCGAGGATTTGAAAGACGGTCACTTATTAACGTATGCTTAGATATTTGACTTTCAACGTGGAGTTGTGCTAAATCAACCGGGTACCGTGAACCAGAGATCGTCAGAGATTTTAGATGGGTCTCGCTTCGACCAGTAAGTTCAATGTCAAGCATGCACTGGCATAATAGGTACTCTTTGGGACAGGATATACTCTGTCTCATGAGAGCGTTCATTGTAGCATAGATACTCATATGTGCATTAACACTGACGTGGAATTGAAGCATAATTTCTAGGTATCCACGTCACAGAATCTGTGCCCTTCACTAAAGCGATTAGACTAAATCTAGCCTCTTAATGAGCTCGATTATTGCCATTAGGGTTAAATTGCAAAACTTATTTGGACTGACAAATACTTCTCCAGTTCTTTGCATCCTTAAAGATGCCAGCGCGGGGCACTCACAGATTAACATGTCTGGAGGTTTCGTCTTCCTTTTAGCAAAGTTGGATTTTCATTTTTCAAATAATAACGGAAGGGCTATGTCCACTGATTGCTAAAAAACCTTAGCGATTGTCTATTTATGGACTAAAACTTCCCTATTTTTATCTCATCAATTATAAAATTAAAGTGGGCTGTCATGGAAAAAAACAAAGTAGATTCAAAATTTAATTTTTTTTACTAGTATAATTAAGAACTATCCTAGGCAGCATAGCAGAACTTCTTCTACTAGCAAAATTTACAAAACTTTTTAAATTATTATAAATATGGGGTAGGGTATGACTTGACATTCACAAGCCAAGTCAAACGATTTGCATGAACGTGCATGTACCAAAAGTCGGAGCTTGAGTTGAGACTGAAGTCTAACATAAATCTAAAATCGGCCAAAACTATTACATATAAGCAAATTTGTCGACTTTGCTATTGAATTAAACTGAAGTCTGCATAAAAGTCGTTGCGTGTGGAGGCAAAAGTTAATATCCGATTTTGTTTAGTTCAATTCTATAGCAAAGTAATAAGATTTCCTTGTACAAAATAGTTTCGGCCGATTTCATTTATGCCAGACTTCAATCGCCCGTCTTTCGCTACACACACTCATGCAAATCATACAATTGGACTATGCACAAATCGTACCCCAGCGGGAAATATGTTAAGCGCTTGTCAGGGAAAGCGCTTCCACAACATAGCCAGAAAATATCTTTTCCGAAGCGCTCTTTTACAATAGCCAAAGGAATCTTTGCGGAAGCAGATCTCCTCTCTGAGTTTGAACTTATTCGTTTTTTGTTGTGAAAATATGACTCATATGCATCTAAAACCGCAGCAGAATTTTCATTCTTTAGTAATCAGTTGAATGGCGCGGATAATTAATTTTTTTAAATAATATAATATAAAAATATTGCTATTTTTATTTATCGAAATCATAGCCTTGTAATTCGTATAGATTGAAAATTAAATGGAGCGTATTCAGCATAAAACTAAAATTTTTAGTAAAGTCCCTATCTTGATTCCTTTGCATTTCCTATAAGCGCTCCAAGAGTGCTACCCTACAAGCGCTTAAAGATTGCAACCATACAAGCGCTCCAAGAGCGCTTCTCAAAAATCTGCAATTGAGTGCTTCCCTCTGCGAACATGCTCACGTTTAAAAGTTATGAACAAGGATACGATGAGCAAGCGCTGATAGCTTCCAAAGAAGAGCTCTTGCATTCATCTATCAACGCTTCCATTTCCTGCGGCAGATTTGCTTGCGCGTGTGTAGCGACCTTAACTTTGATTAGGTCCAGTCCGTGTTTGTCCTTTTTAGAAAGAGTACTAAAGGGTTTTCCAATAAGAGGTGTTATTTTAATTAGCCCGCTATTTCGGTAGATGTCACTTTTGGAGCTGTCATTTTTTGACATTTGACAAGTAGAAACTACGCCATTAATAAAAGTTACCTCATTTGGGTCAATTTTCTGGTCATCTTATGGGGTTGCAAAACCCTTGCCTAGACATTGGAATCTTATTCGAGTAAGTCTTGCGCATTGCAGATAAGAGCTCTCCAGACTCTACTTCTTCGTTGCGGTAGTTGTCGCCTGTGGTCTTGCCGCCCCCATTTTCTTAAACATGTACCCAAGTGGGCAATAGCGAATCATTAAGGAATAGGTTGATCTGGTGATTACCACAGTTGATGACTATTTTAAAGCATTTATATGGGAAATTGATGAATTTCTTCGCATGACTTATTCCAGGAACATTCTGTGCCATTGTATCTGTATTTAATCGATGAAACAAACCAATTTAAATAAGTATAAAGAAACTTAAAATAGTAAGTCGAAAGTTCTGATCTTAAAGGCTTCATCAATTTCTCACAGAGTGAAAACAAAAATATTTACAAATTCCCGAATTTTTCCATTCGGTCGCCACCGCCGCCGCCGTCTGCTTATTCATAAGCCCCAACCAAAAGAAATGAGGCGAAAAAGGAGTTCAAATGAACCCATAAAAATAATAGTCGGCAGCAATAAAAATTAATTTTCGAATATTTCCCTCGCCCGCTGCGAGGTCTATAACCCCATCAATATGTATGTAATTGGAGCAAATGTCACGCCGAATAAAAGTTTTCTCGTTCATAACATCAAAAAATATTTTTGTAATCACATAAGTGGATTGTCGATTGGGCAACCACACTGTCGCAACCGGCAACAGTCGACTACGTGTAGTATTGTCCGTACACAAACAACACATTGCGTTGCCTTGTAGTTTTGTAGTGCTGCTAAATACTGAGGAGCTGATGCTGTTTGTGTTGTGTTGTGTCTTCTGATTTACGTTCATCTTTCGGAGCACGAGGCGAGGCAGTTTGGTTTGGCTTGGGTCGAAAGAATTTTATTTGTAGGTGGTGGGATGAGATTTATCGGCTAACCAACGTTATTACATTTTTTTTCTCTGATTTTCTTATTTTTCTCTTCATTAAATTTAAATGACACCATTAACCTGTCTAAATCTAAAAATAAAACCCTGCGAATTCCGGTCCGTTTGACCAAATCAACCGAACGAACTAAAGCTCGATATATACCCGAAATCCGAAGCCTGGATGACGATGATGGTGATGATGATGATAAGATGATGTTTTGCTGTTAGATTTCCATCTCGGTTTAGGCTTGAATAGGAATACACTACACGTTAAAGTGTACATGCTGATCTGGCTTATGTATTTCAAGCTCTTAAAGAAAACTCAGCAAGACGTTGTTGTGAAAAACCAAACAAAGTAGGTACCTACACATGAGAAAATGAAAAGACGGAAAGAAACCCAAATAAAAAAAAACTTTCTCTGCTCATTGCACTACTGAATGACCTCAAATGAGGTCAACGAGATATAAAGCAAAGTGGAAGGCAGTAGTAGTAGTAGTAGTAGTAGTAATCGTCGCAATCATTATAACCAACAAAAAAAAAACACAAAAAGAGGGAAAAGTTAAATATCTCGCATGCATAATCACTCAGCGAGTTTTTATAGATATAAAGTTTCTTCACGACTTGCAACAGCCCCAGCACAGCTGATTGACCTACCGTGTCACCTCAGGCGTCTGAATCATCAGGACAAAGAAATGTGTGACTCTCAAGTCTGATAATGGCTCCATCATGACGGCGCGATCACGACTAGAGGGCAAAACCATTTAATTGGATGACTAGGTACTACGTAAACGCAGCAGATCGAGCCAAATAAAGAATATATCCTCATCCTCCCTTTAAAGAAATTTGTTTTTTTATTTCGAGTTTCGCCTTTCCTTTCTAGACTTAATTTGGTCTCATAGTAATGAATTCGTGTACATTTTCTGGGTCATGAAAACACAAATCTTTAATTTTCTTTGAAAGTCCATTGACTTTTCCAGTCTTCGGAAATCTTGATTGATTTCCTATCTACTTCACATTTTAATTAGATTCACTCGACTTAGCTTATTTTACCCGAGGATTAGCACTTTTACACGGTGAATGAATCTATTAAATTTGTTCCTTAGGGCAGAAGTCAGTTCTTTATATGTTAGGAGCGACTTTAAAGAGTCTGGTGAAATCTGAATGTTACTGCTTACCGCAGGTCTTTCGACTTTAAATATAATACACGAATTGGAAAATGGTTTGATTACCCAATGAACACTTAAACAGATTCTGCATATGAAATCATGGATTATAATTTACAAGATAAGATGGACAAACACAGGCGAGTAAAGATTAAGGAAGATATAGAAGGTGTGACAAAAAAATACGATGAATGAATTTTTATAGCAGCTGATAACTTGATTCTTTGAGAAAGTCAGTATTAAGTTTGAACAAATTGTCACTTGTCTCTGTCAGTCGGCTTCCAGAGTAGAAAGAGTGAAGTCATGTTTACCGTGTTTGTCGCACATCATGGATTTCGAACAACGTGTTGATATTAAGTTTTGTTTTAAGTTGGAAGAAAGTTCCAAAGAAGCTCATAAATTGTTCAAATCAGTACATGGCGATAATGTGGTGATACTGAAAAATGTCTACAAGTGATATGATTGATTTAAAAGCGAAAATGAGTCGGTTGAAAACGAGCAACAGTAGAGGACGTTCTTCAACCTAAAAAAACAAACGAAAACGTGCAAAAAGTGGCAAAACGGATTCGTTCAAACAGGCGATTGAGTATTCGAGAGCTTATAGGGAAGAACTGAGCATCTCGCATGGGTCCGTGTAAAACCAGTAAAATTGTGCAATGGCTTCCTCTGTTATCACGGCAACGATCCGTGCCACACCTCGCTTTTAATATGCGAGTACTTTGCAAAAATAAATAAATAAATAAAATAAAAAACCCTGTTTGTCCACATCCACTGTACTCTCCGGATTTAACACCATGCGACTTCTGGTTCGTCTCAAAAATAAAAACTACACTAAAATGAAAATATTTTGACACCTTTTTCGACATTTAGAGTGCCACGACAAAGGCCCTTCCGAAAGAAGCCTTCCAGAAATGCTTCCAATCATGGAATCAAAGTTGGAATAAGTGCATCGCTAGCCAAGGAGAGTACATTGAAAGAGAATAATTCAAATTTGATGTAAACTTATTACTTTGTTTGTAATAATATCATTCACCGTATTTTTTGATCACACCTCATATGCAGCTTCGAAATATTCCAAAATTAAGTCTATATAGGTTGTCTCGAGAACGACTTATCGGTCCATTTTGCCTACTCCAAGGAAAGCTTGCTCGAAAACTGCTTTCAATCTTGGATGAGTATCGCGTCTATCTTAATTCAAATTATCAACCAGCCATCGTGAGTATTTGGGTTGGTTAAATGTAAAAAAATAGACTAGCGATGAGTATATGATTCGCGAATTTATCGCTCTTTGTCACTGTCTGCCAGGCAGACCTGTAAAGTACTTAAGTACATTGGTACTTAAGTACTAGTAACAGTACCAGTACCTGGACTTGTACTTGGAAAATTTTACAGTACCAGTACCTGGACTTGTACTTGAAAAATTTTTAAAGTACCAGTACCGGGACTTGTACTTGAAATGTTTTTAAGTACCAGTACCGGGACTTGTACTTAAAATATTTCAAGTCCAGGTACTGGTACTGTACTGGTACTTGTACTTGGAATTTTACAGGTCTACTGCCAGGGTGTATTGTTCAAGATTTTTGTCTGCTCTTTCGTATATAGAATTTTGATGACTTTCTGTAAATATTTATCTTTGTTTAAACCTTTTCGGTATGACGTAAGTTATACACATATTTCACGAGTCCTTATTGCCGTCTGCCACCACTTTCTCTTCAGTCAAACTATCTGCCATTCTGACCATTAAACATGAAATATTATTCTCTGCTGCCATATTAAAAAGCAGCTTTTCTGATATCCCGTTTTTCAACTGATTTCTTTGTAAGCTGGTTCTCAGTGCCCTCCATTACTGTAAGCCACTCAGACTTCCGAATAAGTCATCAACGATGTTAAGAGAGTGCAGAGATGGGAAATTTTGTTTATGAAATTACCTAAGTATGTTTTTATCCCCAGTTCTTAGTCTACAAGTCTCTTAAAAGATACTCGCCAACTTAAAAATCAATTAATTTTTCGAAAATTATACTTGTAAATTTCTTAATCGATTTCTTTTTGAAATAATGAATATTAATTGTTACTGTCATAAGTTTTCATAAGCTTATAAACTTTTCATCTGAAATAATAATTTACATATCTAATTCCTGTAAGAATTTGCTCCAACATGGGTTTATTTCGGGAAGGTCTACTACAATTAACTTATTGGAATTTGTCTCGAATACCATTGGCGTGTTCGCGAAAGGCTATCACACAGATTGTATTTATACAGACTTTAGTAAAGCCTTTAACAAGTTATCTCACTCCGTGATACTGTTTAAAATGGAAAAGTATAAGTTTCTCCCACCATTTCTCAAATGGACGGAGTCCTATTTAGATAACAAAACATACCAACTCTATTTCCACCATTCCATAATCTCCAGAGTCTTGAGGGCTTTGTTTGGGATACCTCAAGGGAATCATTTGGACCCGTTGTTTTTTATTCTATGTTGACGCCGTTATACTTTTTGCTCAGATTAAATCTTTTAACGATTGTGAACAGATATGAAGTGACTTCCAAAAATTTTCTGATTGATGCAAATCAATAATTTTGTACTCAATAAATATCGAAAAATGTAAGGTTATGACTTTCCATAGGAATCAGATACCAATCACTTATGATTATGGGTTTTCGGATTCTTCAATTCGCCGTGTGGGTTCTATCTGTGGTTTTGGTGTCAAATGTGACCAAAGATGGAATTTTATCTACCAAATAAACTTCATGGTATCAGAGAGTAGTTCTATGGTGGGCTTTATAAAACGTTGGTTCCATGAATTCTCGAATCATTGCGTTTATACACTTGCTTGGTGGGACCACTTCTTGAATACGCTACGAGACTCAATAAGGTTCATGTGTGTACCGTACATCGACCGTATCGAATCTGTTCAGCAGAACTTCCTATGCTTTACTCTTACGCACCTACGTTATAATAATTCATTGATTCTTTCACCCTATGAGGATCGCTTGAGAAACGTCACATGTGGCTTTTTTGAGCATCAGCTCATAAACACTAATGTTGATTCTCCATTGTTACTTAACAAAATCTCTTTTCGTGATAATGATATGGAGCACAATTTGAGCAGGTTACCTGCGTTGCATGTTAACTCCGCAAGGTCCAACTTTTGCATGTACGAACCCATTGATCGCATGTGCATTGTTGTTAATATTAAGGCTGAGCATTTTGGTGTTGACATTTCTAAGCATATTTAAAAAAATCTCTGCATAATACTTAAATCATTTGTTTATTGTTGTATTGCATGTCATTTCATGTGTTTGTGATGAAAGATATGTATTGTTGACCGTTTATTCATTAAACGTGTCAATATTATATAATTATATTCTTCTTATATGAGTTACAAATTAATTTTAATAAACTATGTCAGGAAGAAAGTTGAATTATTATTGTTATTATAATTAGTTTCCTTAAAAAACAAAAAAAAAAGTCACTCGATGTCGGTCTTGGTCTAGAGCTCGAAGTGATAATTAGCACTTATGTATGTTAATTTGTATGTTAGATAAGTACTGTACTCATAGATAAGTGCATTTATCTTAAACAGACATAACAAGAAGATATCTTGCCTTTGGTTAAATATTTTTCCTAGATTTCAACCGAGATGAAGAAGATCAACAAAACATAATTCTCAATCCATTGATAATTACCCCTTTAAAGACAAAAAGGTGATATCTCAGAGCATCTGTCATTTCATGTTAGCATTAGCAAAGTGTGTAATCGAGGCTTCTCCATAAAAAGTGAAATTACAAAGAGATAATTGGAAGTTTCTATGAGTACATTGGATATTTTCTTTCTTTCCTCTTCGCTCTCCTTAGGAGCCTCCACAAATCTTCTCTATCTGACTTTTTGTTGTGTATATCCGTTTATAACAGACGCTCTGCTTCAATTTCTTAAATCATAGTATATTTTCATTATTCCACAACTGATTAGCTCGCTTATTAGAATAGCGCACCCGATGAGGAAACTGTTTGTTGTTGCCCCAAACGTTTCCTAGTTGACGTCTTTGCTTGCGTGATCCTATCATCCTCTGCCTGTAATAGAATTCAAGCCGATGCGATGTTGCTATTGGTAAATGAGATATGAGAATGTTCTAGACTAGAGAATATGTGAAAGAATTAAATTAATCACTTTAAATATTTTAGCTTCATGGCGCGCATGACCTAAGTCAATAATTACTGGTAAAATATTTATGTTTACAAGATAAAAAGTCATGAAGTAGTTTCCTGTATTATGCCAGATATTTTTTTTATTATACAGGGTAACCCATATCCAATATGTATATCTGATCAGGTGACTCCTTCTCCACGAGACAAGACAAAAATTGTATAAACGGGGGTTGAGGAGATCAAAAATCCAGATTCGATCTTTTTAAGATATACGGTGATAAAAATACCCTGAATTTCGAAAACCTCAGGGTATACGATTGTCACGATGACCTTACTAAATACGTCATCAACATTTTAAAATTCTTAGAAATACTTTATGAAGCTTGTGATACTTTTGTTCCTAGGGTTAAGCAGTTCAATCATAGACATCCTAAGTGGTTCTCTACATTGGCGTAACTAGGTAGGGGCCAGGGTGGGCCCGGCCTCCCCCAGAATACGGACTGGACCCCCCAGGAAATTATGAAAATTCCCAAAAAACATTCATGAATTCGTACAATCTTAGACCGAATTAAATTGAATCTGTTCGGATCGAAATCGAAAAGACTTTAACGAATTTTCTTCAAGAAAACCTATTAAAATCTTTTTAGAATTTTTAAAAACTATTCTGAGATTGCTCTGATTCCACTGAAATTTGACAAAGCGTGATCCGTAGGAGAAATCATGCAGAACTATTTTGACAATTTTAATTAAAAAACTTTTGAAAATTTCATAAAACTTTGTTTACTTTCCCAGACTAAAGCTTTTTTCAGCTCTTTCGATTCTGATCCCAACGAATTCAGTGATAAGGCTGATTATCTTTAGAAGGAAGAAATATTTACTGCGGAATTAAAAAATTCAATAATACTCTTATTACTTTACATTATGAAATAAAACTATATTAGCACTCTAGACACAGAGAAACATTAAATTTGTCTAGAACCTACTCGAGTCTCGAAAAGGAGAAGGGTCGAATTCACTGTAGGTAAAAGTAATTTAGTAGACTTTCCATCAGATACAAGACCATTCGAATATTGGAACATGGACATCATTATCACTAACTTCAAAAATTGGTTTGAAAATCTACCTTTGGCACATTCAGTTGACTCATTTGTAAAGTTGTACCTGAACAAATAGTTCTCTTCAATCGAAAGAACAATTTATTCTCTCCAGTAGTTCTAGAACAAAGTACACAAACAAACACAGCTTATGTTTCTTGTGAGTTCTATAACTTATAGACTTGCTCTACTCTCTGTAACTTTAGAAACATTATGGTTTTTTTAATCTATGCAATTTCATTGGGTCTAGTAAATGCTCAGAGCAATGCATAAAAATTGTCGGTCAAAATCTAGGAATACTCAAGAGCTGGTATACTTGGCAAACAAAATGTTTGTTAAAACCTGTACGAAAGATGGGGGACCTGGCCCACCCCAGAAAAAAGTCCTAGTTACGCCAATGGTTCTCTAAAGGTTTGATAAGGCTAAAAAATGCAAAAACAAAGCACACAGAAAGTATAAAAAAAGTAATATGGATGCAGATTATATGAATTTCAAGCGGTTGGGTAGAGAAGTTGAATTCCTTCATCGTTTTCTTTTTAAACAATACATAAATTCCATGGAATCCAGTATAAAACAGATTAGCAAGGTATTCTGGTCGTTTTTCAATAGTAAAAAATCAACAACAAATTTCCCAAGGATAATGCGTTATAATGACATTGTTGCTTTGGACACACAATCCACATGTGATCTTTTTGCACGTTTCTTTGAAAATGTATATATTTCATAACTTAGTGGAAATTCTAAATTCTTCCAGGTGTGATATCAATTCGACATTGGACTTGGGATCGTTAGTTGTGGTGGACGACGATAATGTAGTACGTTGTATATCAGAAGAGCTGGATGACTCGTACTGCTCTGACTTCTTCTCAATTTTCTCTGTTCTGTTAAAAAAGTGCTGTCATTCTTTATTGTTTCCATTGAGTTACATTTTGAATTTATCCTTATCAACTGGTAATTTTCCTGAATGCTTAAAACACTTCTATATAACTTCAATCTTTAAATCTGGTGTTAAGCATTATGTTAAGAATTATCGAGCCATTACTAAATTATGTATTATTCGTAAACTTTTGATGCTGTAGTTAAATATAAAATTTTTCCTCTTATAAGAAATTTAATATCCGAACATCACAGCATGGCTTTATGAATAAAAGATCTAATGTAATTAATTTAATAAGTTTCACTAACTTCACTTTAAACTGAATAGAAAATGGTACCCCAGTTGATGTAGTGTATACTGATTTCTCGAAGGCATTCGATAGAGTAAACCATATGATATTAGGAGGAGTCAGTACTCAGAAAAAATTTCGATTTAGATACCAGCGTGCCTGTAGGCAATAGAATTTACTATACGTAGGTTTGTGTCCTGAAAGTATGAAAATTCATATAAAATTAGCCTAGACGTAGACCACATGCCACATTAGAGACATCTAGTGTAAAAGACAGAAACCCAACATGCGACAATTTAAGACGAAAATGAAAATTTGCAGTTCAAAGAAATTGAATTTTTAAATATACTATTTTGTTATATATTTCTACAACTTTCAACGAAATATTGTAATTTCTCATCGGTGAAATACCGGGAGAAAAAACAAGTACTATTAGAATTAAACAATTAAAAAAAGCGCCATTAAAAATGGAAAAACTCAACGTTATTTGCTAGATTTAGGCTTTATCTTTCTAAAATAGTCACAATCTAAAGAAATGAGAATACCTACTAACAGGAATTTGATTTAAAAAACTTTAATTTTTGCCATTTTTTACAAGTTTCCGAGCTAATATCTCCAACCCAATACATACTAGACCTCTTCGCTACCTTTAATTTACGATATAAGTCATTATTCTGGTACAAATAGTTTGCCAGAAACTCGCATTGAAAAATGTATGAAACTTGCGAATCTTGGTACTGACTCCTCTTAATAAAAAAACTAGAGGCTCTAGATTCTCACTCTAAGCTCTTAGAGTGGATTCAATCCTTTTTAACAAACCGCAAATTAATAGTGAGAATAGATGGACATTCTTAATATGTTATAGAACCTATGTCAGGTGTACCCCAAGGTAGCCATTTGGGTCCAATTATATATCAATGATATTGTCAAAAGCTTCTATGTCTACAAATATCTTCTAAGTATATGCAAATGATATGAAGTTGTTTGCTCAAATTCGAAACGTTAATGATTCGGAATCATTTCAATCTGAATTAAATAGCCTTTCTAAGTGGTGTAAGGAAAATTATTTTAGCCTAAATGCTTCCAAATGCAAAGTTATGTCATTTGGTCGCTCACGTCAGCCTCTGCAGATGAAATACGACATAGATGGCAATGAGGTTATGAGGGTCTATGAGCTGCTGGATTTGGGGATAATATTTGATAAATAACTTACTTTTCGTAAGCATTTCGACTATATAGCTTCTAAAGCCAGTAGAAACCTTGGATTTCTATGTCGTAACTCTTGGGACTTTACGGACCTGTTTACCTTTAAATCTTTGTACATTGCCTTGATGCGTTCTGTGTTAGAATATGCTTCCTCAGTCTAGAATTCCAATATGCAACCTTATGACTTCAGGTTAGAGTCTATTCAAATAAAGTTCACAAAATATGATTTTACCAAAAACCATTGGCAAGGACTTTGTCCGCATTATCAAGCTAGGTGCTTATTTATGAGTCTCGAATCTCTCCAAGAAAGAAGAGAAATAGATGAAATTTTATTCATTAGAGATCTTTTGTGCAATGAGGTGGATTGTATAGATTTGCTGTATTTGATTAATGTAAATGCACCGGAAAGAAATATCCATTCTCGGTAACTGCTTTACATCTCACAACATAGAACAAATTATGGCTTTAGAGAGCCGCTTACGAGGTCAATGATTAAATTCAACCAATAATACAAGATTAGATCTGAATAACAACATGGTTATTTTTAAATCAAAACTTAAGGAATTTCTAAAATTAAAGTTTCTAGTTTAACTCACATAATACATTCGTTACAATTATTCGTTGTACCTTATTTAATCTGAATTGTTTAATAAGGTTTAAATTTTATTCTACCTAGTCTGTAAGAGAGAGATTCCTCTGTAAACCGTAATAATAATAAATAAATAAATAAATAAACATATGATTTTATATCGATTTTTAAAATCCAAAAGTTCAAAATGCAAAGCTTTTTGAGCTTTTTCTTAAACAATGGCTTGAAATGTATATTCACAGAAGAACATTGCCGACCTTAAAAGGAATTTATCGAGATTTTTCGCTGAATTTCGATGAACAAAAGCTTCAAAAAGAGTTGCATATTTAATACGGAGTCAGATGTCATTTTAAATGGAATGCTTTTGACGTCTGAGCTTCGATATAAAAAGAACTAAGTTAAAACTTAAGTTAGTAATTTAAACTACAAGCCTGACTAATTATTTCTTATCAAATTCAGCTTCGTATTATACCCCCAATTTTATTTAATAACCCTCTACTACTAAACAACTGAATAATAATGGTTCGCCTCCAAATTCAAAGTTCAAAAATATCGGAATTATTAAAATAAAATACACGTGTCAGTCAGGAAGTAAGTTGCACTCGATCATAATTTTCCACACGGACGAGATTTCTTGATTGGATTTGGTGACAACAGCAGCATTTTTTATAGCTTAATTCAAAAGGTATCGATAACAACTGCTACATCAAAACAACTGCCGTCATCAAAATTGAAAGTCGTGAAGTAATTCTAGTTTTAAAGTTAAACACAAGTGAAATCCTTTATCCCACTGTCATTTATAAACATGCGTGAAATTTATGGCGAGAAAGTTATTTCGTGGCATGTGTGTGAAATGTTCGCGAACGACCGTCCGTATACAACTGATTACGATCGCGCTGGGAGACCGAATACATCAACACCACACCACACAATATTACATCTGCTCGAAAGACGATGTTGACGATTATATTTGACAACAAAAGCTGACTCAGGACGTATGTCAAAAGGCACAAAAGCCAATGCAGCTGCTCATACAATGAAGCCCTGGACCAGGACACAGGAGGTTGAGAAAGTCAATTAGATATCAACGATCTATAGAAAGTTGACAAAAAGAGAGAAAGTTGTCCTACCTCACGACAATTATAACATCATATTCTGCATATGAAACGAAGGATCTTCTCACAATATTCAAATGGGAAATTCTGGGTCAACCACCCTACAGCCCTGATTTCTTTCCTGGTGTTCGCAATTTGGACGGATTTTGTTTTGCAACTTTGTTCAGATAAGAAAAATGCAAGAACTTGGATGTTCAAATAAAAAAAAAAAATTGATATTTATGAAGAAGAGAATTTTATTTTATTTCTCCTATTGACTCGAATCGATTACTCCCGAAGTGGTGATTTCATTTGGATTCATTATTGTGATGTGAGATCCATGAATTATTTTCTCATAAATTTGGCACAAAACCGACTAACCGTCATGTGTGAGCTATCTCCATCAACTAATTACACAAATTGGTTTTGGAATTTCTTTTTTGTTGGTACCACTGATTCGTGAAATATTAGATCATGCATTCATCCAGTTTCTGAAAGATCAGTCACTTGAAATAGTATATGCAAAATGCTTCCGTGGCTTAATATATGGAAAGATAACAATTGGAGGAGGTGAAATTTTCGTATTAATGTTAAAAACTAAGAGAACCGTTTTTTTGAGCACATAGAAAATCCAATTTAGTCACCGTTGAAAATACAACAAGGGTCAAAGAAAGAAACTTCGACATTCATGTCTTTTAAAAAGTGTTTAAATCATCAAATCATTTCCTTATATATTGTTCTGTCAAAACAAATCATTATTTACCAATATAATCATGTGTTTTGGATAGTAAATTTGAATGCCTTATCATAAAGCATAGAATATACCATTTCTTACCCAGTTTTTCCGTCCTTAAATGGTGTGAATCTTCAATCATCCTATAAAATTTCTTGTATCGTCTATCTCAAATCTAGTGGCCTTAATATCATAACTGCTATATAGCCATAAAAGGCAAGGAAGCTGCATTTCAGGCATATAAGCTGTACTAATCAGTGAAATTGAGACAGATCTATAGAGGCTCGTTACACCAGTAAATTTATTATTCAGCGAACTAAGTTCAAATTCGACCAAAGCATTAGACAGAAAATCTTTACTGGTCGAAAGGGCAGTAAGAGTTTCTGGTCTCTTCACCAAAATGCAATTATAGTCAAAGACCGTTATATTTCCGCATAACGAAGGTTTTCAAAGTGCTCGCGCGAGTCTCAATAATGTGTCTAATGCTGCTGGACTTGATGGTATTTCGCCCCTAGTATTCAAGTGCTGCGCCTCCTTTTTAGCTAAACCTCAACGCAAACTATTTCCGATTCGATAGGAGTCTTTCTATCGGCATGGAAACTTGCACATGTTCAGCTAATACCAAAAAAAAAAAAAAAAAATTAGACCAGAGATCTCTCAAATTATTGCCCAACTGCCCTTTCTTTGAATCTTTTGAAACACTCATCAATACCCAATTGGTGAATTATGAAATATCTAGAAACTAATCACTAATAATACGCTAATACGGCTTTCGTACTGACCGCTCTACTGGAGATTTACTAACATTCCTTACCGAGCGTTGGAATCAATGTCTCCATAATTTTGGTGAATCTGATATCATTGTATTAGATATTTCGAAGGTCTTCGATAAAGTCCTGCATCTTGTTCTTTTAGCTTAATTTCAGACATTAGGTCTATAGGAGACCATCTTTTCTTAAAATGGATTGAAAATTTTCTCTTCCGCCGTTCCATTCAAGTTAAATTGGATGGAGTTACTTCTGACCATTTTATAATCCATGTCAGTGTACCGCAAGGCTCTGTGCTATCTCCTAATCTCTTCCTAATTTTTATTAATGATCTTCTAACTCTAACTTTCAATCCTATTCAAAGTTTTGCAGATGATAACACCCTTGTGATTAAATGTACTCGTTCGAATCTATAGCTGATTCCGTGCGAATGCCAAAGTTGACAAACAAAACATATATGTTCAGTTCACTAAACTGTGACCTTACAACAATACTCGCTTGGGGCAGAGCGAATCGGATCTTGTTAAATACTTCTTCTAAAACGCAATGTTGTCTTTAGCACTAAAACTAACTCCAACATCCGCTCTACTCATTTACGTTGATAGAGAAGATATCTTGAACTCGCCATTTCTAAACATCTTAGGCATTGAAATATCCAGCAATCTTAGTTGATTCGATCATATTTTAGGAATTGCCAAATCGCGATGAAATGCCTGGGCTTCTTGCAAAGTTGCAAGAAATATTTTAATCTATTCATACTTGGCGCAAATATACAAGTCTCATACCAGGTCTAGATTACAATATAATTCCCATATTTGGGCAGAGGCTGGACGCACTACATTGTCCGCGGTAGACAAAGTCAAAAACAAGGCCTTCTGGCTTATTAGTTATGACATATCCAGCAACTACTATTGATTCTCTAGAGCACAGGCGTAATGTCGGATGTCTATCTCTCTTTTATAGCTACTTCTATGGCTATTACTCTGACGAAATCTCTAGCCTGATCCCTTGTAAAATTCTTCTGAAAAACCGAGCTTGCTCCTCCCACCTCTGTAGTCAAATTCGGCCGTACTGTGGAATTTCGTGAATCCTTCATAAGTATGAACCGCAAACATTCAAGCGTGATGCACATAGGCACCTCCCAGTAATCCTCAATTCCCTAGCCCATCTTTCTTTCCTGCCAAGGCTACGGCATCATAGGCTTTGGTAGCATCATAAAAAAGAAAACCAATACAATCCAATGGAATATACTATTTTTCTAGCAATTTTTTTCTCAATCGCAGTCAATTCCAATGTTTTGAGAACCTTCAGGAACTTTCCCCGAAAGGTGGTCTTGTAAGGCAGATTGTGGTCAAATAAATTTATGGTTATTTCTTTCTGTCGAATGGCAAGAAATACATTATTTAGGTTGTCTTCGTTGGACTGGTGATCGTTTTCTTTTTTTTTTTAGTTTTGTAGGAATAATAATTTTTTTTGAATTTTACAGTCAAATTAATTTTACGTTAGTGACCGACTTAACGAGTATTGAAAACTGCAAAAGTCGTCCATTATCAAAATTTATGCAACATTTTTTAAGTTTTTATCTTTTTTTATTCTATTTGATTTCAATATCATTTTACAGGCAAATTTATAAGACCAATCTTATTGGTGCATTTTTATTTATTTATTTAGAACTTCATCAACTTCATGATTGCTGAGTTTACCAAAATGAAACATAACAATAATATAACGATAAAAAGTATACATAACAATAATAATGAAAAAGAAAAGTAACTTTAACTAAGCAATCTAATCTCTTATTTGACTTTTTGAAAAATGAAAGTCAATTCAATCAAACTGATGGTCAAAGAGACGAGACATTGATGAAAACGGCTTGTACATGCCATAGTGCGTACAATGCTGAAGAATAAAGTCATAGTTCCTCAAGAAGCGCACAGAAGCAGATATATTGAAAGTAATTAAAAGCTCAGGGGAATTTATCACTCCTTGTATACAGTGAAATGCAAAAACAACTCTGGAAGTTTTTCGTTTCTATTCTCAAGAGAATCCAATGTAAAGAGTTTCAACCTATTAACATATGGAGGTAGAAAAATTAGTTTGTCCCAATGAAATCCACGCGGGACAAATCGAACGAATTTCGACTTTACCAGCTTCGATGCGATTTATTTATACAGCATAGCAGGCAGACCAGACTGGATTGACATGGCATACTCCAAAATGGGTCTAACGAATGTGCAGTAAAGGACCTTCATCATAAATTGATCATTAAACTTCTTTGACCATTTCTTTACAAACCCCAGAGTAGCATTATCACTGACAACGATTGGGCCATTCCAGACGGGTATTTTTGATGCAGTATGCAAACCGGTTTTTTAGGAATAAGGTAAAAAGACGCAAAGAAATATCTCTTTGCATCTTTTCGCCTCTTCCCTAAAAAACTGGTTTGCATACTGACTGCATCAAGAATACTCGTCTAGGATGGCTTATTCCGGTAATATGATCCTCGAAGGAAAGGCGAGAATTAAGGAAAACACCCAAATCTTTGGTTTTGTCAAGTCTATAGTTAATAAGCATCCCTAGTGGTTTGAATAAAATTTAAGCTAAATATTTTTACTACCAGAAATAAGTCGTATACATTAGAAAATAAAATACAAATTATGGTATACAAAAATTATATGCAAAAACAAAAACAAAATTTTTTTTTTTATTGTCTCGAATTATATTTAATTTGCTCTAATCTCATCCACTGGAACCAAATATTGCGAGACATTCTGTAATTGAAAAGACACGATTTTTACTGAAAAAGCATTGTGAAGTGAGAACCCACCTAAAATAGTAGTCCCAATTTAAAAATTTTGTTGAAAACCGAACTCCAACTCCCACACACAGAGATTTATTTAAGAGAGATAAATAAGACAATAATAAATAACAAACAATAGAATCAGGGAGACCGGGAAAATTAAACCTTGCCCTAATCCCATTAATACGATGAGTTCAACGTTTCGATGCAATTTCCAGATATGTACTCTCCTATACATATACATACATGCATACATACATATATGATAGAGATCTTGTGATAATAATTTCCAACTATCACGACGGTGTTACGATCACGATTACACACCTACCTAGTAATAGATATAAAATGCTGCCGCCTTATAAGATTTACCTACTTAGATAAAAAGTAGATCGCTGATGTAAAATAAAAACAAAAACCCTTACACTTATCGCTTAGTGAGATGCTGTCACACAATAGGCTATTCGGTAAGTCACACTGCATTTTTGATAAATCTGCATAATATAAGCTTTAAAGACCATAAAGCAGCTCAGTTGATCGATTACCGCAACCACCACTTTACTTTCCCGTATAGTACCTACAACACGAATATCGAAACTAATCTCATGCACTGATTTCAATATAATCACCACTCAAAAAAGTATTCAAAATTCACTAATAATTGATTTATTAGGTTAATTTTATTATTGATTGTTGGTATGCACAAAAATTGAAAAACCATGAACTCAATTCGAGACTTTATTTCAAAACATTTAGCTCTATAATGAATTTTGTTTACATTTCACTGCTTCACTGAACATATGTGTTATAAAAATCATGGAACATAAAAATTATTCCGTTTTATTCACGGACGCACTATTTTCGGTACACTATTGATTGTGTTTCGAAAAAAAAAAAAGTCACAAGATTTCACTTTATACACAACGAAAACAGATTTATTTACCCAAAATTCAAATTGAACAGTGCCTCCGTGCGATTGTAGTAACAATTGACAACACTTTTTTGTGTAGTGCATTCACGAAAATCATTGGTCTAAAAAACTATATCGCGCGAATTTAGATAGACACTGTCCATTCATCTAATTGTACTATCACGGAGCGAAATGTTTCTAATGAAATCGAACACTGGCGATCACTTCCGTCCGTTAAAAGAGTTCAAGAGACTGTGAGAGGGTCAGGTAGTGTCAATGCACTTGTGCGCGTTTTCAATTCAATTAAAAATTCACAAGATGTGGGTCAATGATGAGCGTTCAACCGGAAAATTGCTTTGTGGGGATCAATGATCGCGCATCCTCGCACTACGGGATTCCAATTTTTTTTTTTTCAGAAAAAAATAAAAATATAAAAATAAAAATAAAAAAATAAATACTAATTGCAAAATGCACACAACAAACAGTACACTTTATTCAGTGTATGTGTTATTGTATAATCTCGTTCGTCTCGTTGTTAACTGTTGTTCTCCTTATTATTATTTATTTCGACACACACTTTCTATATAAGAGATCATCCATCATAACAACAGCACCGCCGACATTGTGATTACCGCAACACTGTACCGTTCCGTTGACTATGAGTAACCAAAGATAACTGCGAAATGAAAATGTCGAGTAATTTTCACTGTTTGTTGGGTAAATTTTGAGTACCACCACCGCATCACCGTGTATACTAAGTAAGTATAATATACGAAAAAAAAAAAACAGCTATTTAGTATAACACAAAAACTGAGTGCCAGATTGCCCCCTAAGATCCGAATGAGCAGGACTCAATCTCCTCAAGAGACCCAGTCAAGTGCCGAAATTAAAAACGTTTACAAAATGATGAAAAAAAAAAAAAAAAAAAAAAAAAAACGAGCAGAACAATAACAAAACAATAATAGTTTAACAGTATGCCACAGTGGCGCTAGTTAACACAACAAGTTAACACGACTCACGTTAAAGCGCGAAGAGGAATGCGATATAATCGCGGCTGATGATGAAAAACGAACAAATTAATGCAAGCAGCTCAGGCAGAGGCTGCCGTGGCCTCCCTTATCCGTATAAGCGCAGCTCCACCGTTTGTCGTCCGACCGTCCGTCCGTCCGTCCATCCATCTATCCGTCCATTGCCCGTTGTTGTGTGTGGGGGTATACTCAGGGGCCTTTGACTTCGCGCGCTCATTCACTTTTCAATTTTTCAAGAGACTCCGGGCCGAGGACTGATTGACTTTAGAAAAACTATTTTTCGCTTTTTTCTTGCGATTTCTTCTGTCTTTTTATCAATTTTTTATGGGCTAGCGCGCACTTAATTGCGATTTTGTGTCGTCGTCGTCGTCGTCGTCGTAGTTGTTCGTTGCATACGATACGCGATACAACTTTCTCCGCTTTTTCCGGGTTGCCCAGCTGAGGCTGAAAGTTCGCCAGTCTAATGTGCACAGTGCACTAACTATAGTTCGATGATGATGATGATGATGATGATAAAAATCAAATACTCCTCAGTTCGACATTATTATAGGCGATGCCATATGACCAGTGTGTACGTGCCAAACAACACACCGACAAACTGAAGAAATGTAACATAGGCGGGGGGGATTATAGAAGAATATCGCGTTCGTTACTCGGTTTCGTTAGTCATCATAAGCCTGGTGCTCCACGGATTGAGCCCATCATCACATCAATAACATCAAAAACAGAACACAAAACGGAGGAAAGATACTACACAGTTTATGGTGATGGTGTGTGCCTTAATTTATGGACAAACATCTCAACTCGCCAGCAAGTCCGTCCAAAATCCAGGTCCAACCAGGTGTTTTGTTGTTTGGAGTGGATCAGTCAGTCGGTCAAGCGAATGGAGCAATAATGAGCGTAGCGTACCCACTATAAAAGCAGATAAAAGAGCGATGTGTAATGATTGTTAGCGCGCTACTGCTAGCTGCTTGCAAGATTTCATTTTGGGGTCAGGTTATGCCTGGCTAACGTTGAAACAATACTCTCTGATTGCGGAAACTGGAACAGACATGCGCGTTGCATGGACTAAGTCGAATCGAGGAGATGTGTGACCTCGAATGGGTTAATTTCAATTTGGGTGAAGAAACCATAACCAGGTCTGTCTGTTGGAACTGTAGGTGGCTGAAAGGTGGTGACTCGGCTTTCCTCTGATGCAAATTCAGGTTAACGAATGAATGCTGGCTTGTTAGTTTATGGACCGTAATTATCGTCATTAGTTATAGGCAAATGGTTCAGAAAATCATGTCAACAACATCAAAAACAACAACAACAAAATAAAGGTGACAGACGTAAAAAGGTCAGCGCGCGCGCAGCTATTATTAGTTTTATACCTACATACTTAGGTTAGTAAGAATTCCATCATGATAGAAGGAAAACCAACTCAAATTCTATTACCTATAATTGAAGTTGTCAGCGGCGGGCGGCATAGTGCACAAATGATGGTAGTATATATTTAGTAATTCTAAACAAATATGAGATTCAAATTTCAGAACGAACGTATTGCAATGAATTGAAAATGACTGACTTCATTTCATATTGAAAATATAATAACGTGTAATTAATTATTTTTTTTTTTTTCTGATTGATTTGTTATCGTTCGATGTGCCATTTGAATAGGCGCGCAGCAATTATTTTGTGTGTGGTGTAGAGAAGGAGTAAAAAAGAGCACAACAGATGACAGTGTGGGTTTTTTAGACCTAAATTTTCTTTAATTCACAAAGATTATACTACCGATCTCTGTGTCTATAGTTAATTATATGTAAAATTATTCTCAAGGGTCAGTGATCGGTGGGTTTTTAAAGGTTATACCTATGTATGTATAGCAAGCACGTTCTTACCACCAAATTTAGATTTTGTAGCAGCAACAAATGATTGATATTATCCATTTAAGTTTGATAATATAGGCATAAACAAATGGAATTGGTTAATAAATATTTTTGGTAGGTATAACATAGATAAATTAAATATTTATATGACGTAAGCGTATGCAGCAAAATATATGGATTTTTATCCTAAGAATATTTCTGTTATCTTTTAAGTCAACGCTGAAAATTTAAAAGGAGTGAATTTCTCCTGTTGATATTTTAGTTTAAATACATTACGCTAGGATGAACATTTGGTCTTTATACGAGAGATTTCGAGTGATTGGTACTTTTGGACTAGCAGAAGATCGATTTACAGCCACTCTACCTCTTTATTCAGAGGGAAGCAGCGGCTAAAATGCTTCGAAAGAAAAGGCTAGATGGACGCACTTCCCCCAATGTGGATCATCTCAATATCTTCAATACCTTCAACATTAATTACCCAGATGTTTCAATAGATATTATGGTCAAAAGACTTTCATTCAAAAGAGGTTACAGGGTAACCATTAATGAAAGAAGCCAGATACTATACAGAGGGCCCCAGTTCCCGTGACGGACCCAAGTCTGGTATATTATCAGATCTCGGAAGAATGACAAAACAAGCATAGTGGTGGTTGGTCCAGAAGTGGAGCTATTCAATCCGCTTGCTGACTCACCTTCTATTTTTCAGGTGGAAGTTTATGCTATAAAGACGTTGGAGCTCAGAAAAGCCTAAATAAGAGCTGCAAGAACTCCAACATTTACATCTGTTCAGAAAGCCAAGCTACGCTCCTAGCTCTGTCCTCTCAAGTCTATGAGTTGATACTAGTCTGGAGCTGGTCTGGTTCTTGGACATGAAGGAGTCGACGAGAATGAAAAAGCGGACGAACTGGCTAAAACCGGAGTTGTCTGCCCATAAACTGGTATGTACCCGATATTTGGCCTATCAAAAAGCCACTTTAAAGGGGAACTGCATAAGTAGAAAAACAGACAAGTGGATCACATTTAGCGTAGCGCGCCCAGTATGGGACAGACGAAGAAATTCTTAAATCCCCCTCTTCTCCAGACGCACCAGCTTATTGGACTTAGTATACAGTCACTAATGCTGTTTGCTAACGCAGTCATTGGTAACGGCCCCTTCCATCACTTCTTGAAGAAGATAGGTAAATCCGACAGTGAACTGTGTCAATTGTGCGAAGAGGAAGATGAAACCTCGATGCATGTTATATGTGATAAAATGTGAGTATTTAGCGCTTGTAAGTCTACGGCTGCAAATCACTGGAGGAACCAGGGACAGAATCAGTTATGACTTTTTAAGAAAAAAGCCTACTTTACTTGTTATTTCTGACTGACAATAGTTCGAAGCTAAAAAAAACTAAGCTGGAAGGGCTTATCATTTTTCTGGCAAAAATAAAAAGCCAGCTTGGCTAGAAAAAATAAAAATAAATAAATAAAATTTACCGAAAAAAACAAATATCAAGTTGTTGCGCTTGCTTTTCTAGCTTCCAAACAATTACCGGCCAGGAATAACAAGTAAATTAAGCTTTTTTCGTAAAAATTCATAACTGATTCGGTTCCTGAAAATAAGAAGCCAGCTTGGCCTTTTATACTTCCGGCTTCAAAACCAGTTAAAGGGCTTCTGAATAAGAGGTGTTATTTTAATTAGCCCGCTATTTCGGTAGATCTCACTTTTGGAGCTGTCATTTTTTGACATTTGACAAGTAAAACTCGAACATTTTTGGGTCGTCGTGAAGCACCTTGTCGGACCGCAATACAGAAATTGGTAGAAAAATTCGAGCTGTTGGGAAAAGTTAGTGATGTGAAGAATAAAACCCGTGCACGTCGCTCAAGAACAGCCGAAAATATTGCTGCTGTAGCCCAAAAGTGTTGAAGAAAACCCAGGTTTGTCCATTCCTCATCGTTCTTTGGAATTAGGCATTCCACAAACGTCATTAAGGCTTATAAAGTTCAGTTAACACAAGAACTCAAGCCGGCCGATCATCAACAACGTCGAGTCTTTGCTGATTGGGTCCTTGAAATGCATGAAAATGATCCGGAATTCCATCGAAAACTCATCTTGAGTGATGAGGCCCATTTCCACCTCGATGGCTTCGTCAACAAGCAAAATTGTCGCATCTGGGGCTCGGAAAACCCAAGAGTTATTGTTGAAAGGCCTCTCTATCCTCAACGTGTGACTGTTTGGTGCGGTTTATGGTCCCGCGGGGTCATTGGACCTTACTTTTTCGAAAATGAGGCTTGAGCAACAGTTACGGTGAATGGATTGCGCTATCGATAGATGATTAATGATTTTTTATGGCCGGAATTGGATGGTATTGATCTGGACAACGTTTACTTTCAACAAGACGGCGCTACGTGCCATACAAGCAACGAAACCATTGATCTTTTACGGGAAAAGTTTCCGGACCGTGTTATCTCTCGAAGAGGTGATCACAATTGGCCACCGAGATCTTGTGACTTAACACCTTGCGACTTCTTCCTTTGGGGCCACGTGAAAGAGATGGTCTACGCCAACAGCCCAGCGTCGATTCAAGACCTCAAAGATGGAATTCGTGAGGCTATCGAGGACATAGGGCAGCCACTTTGCGATTTGGTTATGGAAAATTTCATGAAAAGGATATGGTCCTGTAGGCGTGGTCGTGGTGGTCATTTGGCTGATGTTATTTTCCATTATTAACGGCATACCTTCCTCTTTATAATGAAATAAAAATCCGATCATTTATCTAAAAAAATTGCATTTTTCTTTGAATATCAAAATAACACCTCTTATTGGAAAACCCGTTACTTCCAGATCGAAAAAATAAAAAGTCAAGCTGGCTTTTTACTTTTGCCAGAAAAAGTAATAAGCTTTTCCAGCTTAGTTTCTTTAGCTTTTTTTTTTTTTAAAAAAAGTTAAGTTTTCAAAAGCTTTACAGGAACCGAAACAGGTTTCACGAGACATCTTTTGGTATATTTCACTAAATTCCCTGATCACTTTTTTTGTTTAAAATTTTCAAAATACCAGTTATTTTCGGAACACTTATCTCTTCAAATAAGGTTTGCAATCTAACCCCAAGAGCAATAATCGAGCTCGTAAAAACACTCGATTTTGCCTAACCACCTTATGGGAAGGCACAATAGATCAACTCTGCTCGCCGTGCCCGCATAGTCTTAACATTAACATTAAACCGACCAAGGGCTCGACTCCGCTGCTGATACATATATTAAATTTTACTCCATTATTAGCGAAATAAGGGCCCAAATTTTAAACTAGTAGAAAGCATTTTGAGCTGGAAATAAAACAACATTTTTTTTCAGATACCTACCATATAAAAAGAATAAAAGGAATAGGAATTTTAAACCATATATGATAACGCAGCCAAGGCCAGCAGTTTACAGACTCCATGGTTTATGAAGATTTTTCTAATGAGCATTTTATCAGTAAGTTTTTTACGTGGCGGTTAGTTAGTCAATTCAAGAAGCATTTGGAAATTACCCAAACCGAATTTCGGTAACAATTAATTAATTTTTTAACACATTATATCAAAACGCTTTACAAAATGCGTCACAATTCGGTCGCCGTTACGTCGTTGTGTGTGTGGGAAGTAGTGATATGTAGTTTCAAAATTCTTACCAACATCGATATATTGCTATAAATTTGAGATGAAATGGTCATAACGTGTTGTAACGATGATTGGCTGACAGTTAATACACTGTGTGCACACTTTGTTACCTTTTTTGACAAGAAGATATTATTGAGCACTAACTTCGATTTGGTTTTTTTTTTTATTTTATTAGTTTATATAGGGTGTCTCGTACTTAAATACAAACCTCTGGCAGGGCGATAGATCTCGTCAAGACAAGTCATAATTTGTATGGAATGGGGAATCATTTCCGAGACGAGGGGGGAGGGTATTTATGTTACAGTTTTCGCTTAACACACAGTAGTGTTTTCTGTATATAAAGCCTATTATAGTTACATTTGATAGAGAATCTTGCAGTGAGTCCTGAATCAGCTCCTCTCTTCTTTTCAATCACAAATAAAATTTCAAACTTAAAAAAAAATAGTGTTTTTTTCCGAATTTTACTAAAATTCTTCGAAACTTCAATTTTAATTCCATTCGCTGTGAAAATATGTGACATTTTTTACTTGTATACTTAATCTTAAAGTTTTAATCTCCTGAACTGCTACAGCAGCAACCCTGACTTGCAGCATATTATTATCTAAAATTTGGAATAAAAAACTAGAATTTTATGACTCAGGGACCGATAATTACTCATTTGTGCTACAGGGTATTAATATAAAAAGTACCCAAAAACATAAGTCCCCTCCATACCTAGGAAGAACACATTTTACTTCCCTCCCTATTTCATTCAAATTATGTGTACCTACAAGTAACTGGCCGATATCTCGAAAACCGTTAGATTGTAGAAAATGTGACCAATCAAAAAAGATACGTATTTATTTTCTCGAATACTAAACTTAGGGTGACCTGAAAATACCCCTTATTAATTAAAAAAAAAAAGAACAAACTATTTTTTCTGCATCTCAGAATCAGTTGATTTCCACGTTCATCAAAAATTGTCCTCAGACTGTTCCGTATACTTGATTATGGGTCATATCTTCTTATCTGCAACTATTTCTGAGAAAAATCAACTGAACGCCACCAGAGAATTATTTGTTCACAAAAGCTACTTCCGATTTTGATGGAATTTTTTTGGAGGGATGATAAATCATGTAATCATAATGTGTCCGTTCTTTTTCGTCTTGCCTATCGATAATGTCTGAGGACTGACTGTACTAATCCTAATGATTGAGGTATCATATCAACGGAAATTCACTGCAGTATCAATCAAAAGAATTACTGTTATACCAAAGGGGAATGAAAATATATTAAAAATTAATTAATTAAAAATAATATTTTATGAAAAATATTGACTTTCGCCTCAATAGAAAACTCTAGCGGATTTTTTTATAATTTTTTATATTGAAACCTTTGATCTTAGCTGAGAATGAGAAAAAAGAAAAACTAGTTCATTCCGTCTTACTCACAGTATCTTTTCACTCTATCCCTCGAACAACTTATGTACAATAAATTTTACCTAAGTTCAGCCAAAAACTGTGTTCAATTCCTGTACTCTCCTGCGTCGAAAGTCATCATCATATCACATAACTAACAGAAAATGATTGCCTCTTACAAAAAAAGCAATACAGTTAACCTATGAGATAAGAAAGCGGTGAAAGTGCATTCAACTCCTTCATGTTCCTTCCCTTTCTTGTCTGACGTTCCTCACGGCTCAATACTGGGCCCTTTGTTATTTAGTTTATTTATAAATGATTTCCCTGAAACCGTTCGGGACTTCAGCGTTCACACGTATACTGACGCTGTGCAGGTCTACCTAAGCAGACCTCTTGATTTATTTGAGGACTGTATTGCTCGCATTAATGACGATTTGGAGAGAATCAATATCTGGTCGAAAGCTAACGGCCTGAAGTTAAACCCTGAACACTGACAAGCCCCAAGGTATTATAATAGCACTTTTGATTCGCATAATTCACCTCTTGTGGTCTTGGATAGTACAATTCTAGATTTCGTGCCTAAAGTTAAAAATCTAGGCATCATTTTGAACCAACATATGAAATGTTGCGACAAAGTTAATTATCGGTAAGGTTTATGCTATAATTCGTATGATCTGGCTCTCTGCTGACTCATTATCTTTCCAAATCCGCTCAAAACTTATTAAAACTCTTAATTCCAGCTTAGTTTCGGCAGTTTGATTTACCTAGATCCGATAGCTTTTGTCTTTGAAAGACGGAAGTTGACTTTAACCCATTAATGACTAACGTTACATATGTATATGTAACACTGGTATTCCAACGAAGTAGATGCAAAATAAAAAATGGTCTCCCAACTTCGGCGAATATTTTAAATACTTTGGTGGAAACTTATATGTGTAAGCAAACAGATTAAAAATTCATTGTGATCACTTTAGTGGAAATATTTAAATCTAGCGGACGTGTATTAACACAGTGAAAAATATAAAAAGAAGAAATGTAAAATATGGGAACAAGGAAATTGTAATTATCTTATTTTTATATTTGTTTTGAATTTTTTTGAATTTCTAATTATGTAATTTTATTTAGAAATAAACTAATAGTGAGTTCGTCTAAAAATATATTTTTTTTTGGCTATTGAGCTAAATGGTTGTCACTTAAAAGTGTGTGTTGCATATATGTATGTAACGTTAGTCTGCTTACAGCATTAGATGAATTTTTGTTTTGTTTTATTTTTTTTTTAGCTTTTCAAACATAGAAATGGTTGCAGACTATTTAGACTCGCTTCAATCTGATGATGAGGATGTGGATCGAGTTTATGTTGAGCCACCCGACGAAGGAGAATTATCTGGGGAGGATTCAGGTGATGAAGATGGAGGAGGGATGCTAAAAAACTTGCCAGTAAGGCAATTGAAGGCTGCATGCGAATTGGTTTGTACTGGTGCTGATGGAAGTGAAGGCGGGTTTGAGATTGCTGACGATGTCTTAGTGAAATATCTAAAAGTCGCAGATGTCTTGAACACTACGATGACGGATTTGGAAATTGATTTGCTGGATGCTTCTACGTCCTCTGCAAATATTCCTGTGAGTACAACAACACCAACAGACATGTTACCATTATAGATACTTTACCAGCATACAAACCAGGGGTTGCACCAGAAAATGAGAGCTATTCTGAAACTCAAGCAAATTCCAAATCTGACTCTGGATCAGAGCAAGACGAATCACGAGCACTAGAGAAAGGTATAACACCTCAAAAGAAACTACCAACAGAACAAGACAAGATACCTCAAAAGTTGAAACTGCGCAGTCACAATTACAACACTGCAATTTCAACAGAAGGAGGAGGTAAGCGGAAGAAGCCAGTAGCAAGAAAAAAAAAAACCCAGCATCAAAACGCAAAGCGACTATAGTACATCAAAACAGTCAGCTTCTGAATTGAACAATTTCAAAAAATTTTTGATGACGAGGTGATTCAGTTGCTTTTTGACGAAACAAATGCATATGCTGTTATGAATAGTAAACAAAATCCGAACATCAGCATGAATGAAATGCGCGTATTTCTAGGCATTCTGATTACCACAGGATACTCTTCCCGTCCAGCAAAGAGAGATTATTGGGCGGAAAGCAAAAATATGATTAATATTATGATATCAGATGCGATGACACGCGATCGATTTGAATGTGTGTTTCGCTATCTCCATTTTATTGACAACGCCTTAGAGAATCGAAGCGATAAGATCTGGAAACTTCGTCCTTTGACTGATGCCATGAAAAAACCTTTCTTACAGCATTTCAAACTAGAGCAAGATCTGTCATACGATGAATCAATGGTGGAGTATTACTGTCGTCATGGCTGTAAACAGTTTATTAGAGGTAAACCTCTTAGATTTGGGTACAAGATGTGGTGTGTCAACACACTGCAAGGATATCTCGTAAATTTTGAGATGTACCACAGAACAAATCCTCGTCTCAATTCAGATTATCCTGCAAAATATGGAAAAAATGGTACGCCACTCTTCTGCATGTTAGATGATTTTGCCGATCATATAAAGTCTTTTCCCTTCTGTATATACTTCGACAATTTATTTACATTGATTCCAGTTTTATTGGGCTTGAAGAAACGAAATTACCACGGTATTGGAACCATCACATCAGACAAAATATGCTTCCTAAGTCTTGTGCGTTACCACTGAAGGATGAATTGAAAAGGAAAGAGCGCGGCTACATTGTAAGCACAAAAGTGAGTGGGGTTAATATCTATATCACAAAATGGGTCGATAATGCCGTCGTTTCTATAGCTTCAACAATATATGGGAAAAATCCTGTTTCAACTATTGGATGATATTCGAGAAAAGTAGCTAAAAAAATTGATGTTCCGCGTCCATGTGCTATTGGACGTTACAATGCATGCATGGGCGGCACAAATATAATGGACCAGAATGCTAATGCTTATTGCATTGCAGTAAGAGGAAAGAAGTGGTGGTGCTCCATTTTCACGTGGCTGGTAGATGTGTCTATTCCAGAATGCTTGGCTGCTTCATCGCAAAGGAGGTTCTTCGATAACACAACTTCAGTTTCGGCGTGCCATCGCACAATATTATTGCCAAAGTCTTGGTCATCCTAAACTGCCAGGCGGCTATCGCCGTCCTAGAACTGAAGTAGAGCATAGCATCCCCAGATTTGACGGCATACATTATTACGTCATCAAAATTCCAAACGACAAAAGACGCCGTTGCGCTGCGATAAATTGCAATTCATCTGTAAAGACTATGTGCAAAAAATGCAATGTAGGGCTCTGCGTGAATTGCTTTGAAAATTAACATTTCATAACTATAAATAATTGCTGAAATAAATATATAACTAATAATAAATAAATAAAGTTTTGCTAAAATAAATATTATTTTATTTTTTTCATTTTCATATTCCTTTTGGCATTCAATATATTTAATTTTTTTTTTATTTTTTTTTTTTACTTTCAATTTATATTTTACCTTTTGGTAATATTCAAGAAAACATCCAGCAAAAAAATATATCTGAACTTATTCTTTACTTTATTTATATATTTTTACTTTATATTTGAAATTTTTAGCATTCTGTTTTAATAAAGAACGAAATTTCCCCGTGTTCGGACTAACGTTACATATATGTAACGGGCACTCCTGCGTGAAAGGAGTCTGGGAATTGTTTGTTGATTTCAGATTTGGATTTCTACAGCCTATAGCACCTTCTGTATTAAATTTCAGCCCTCTAGCTGAATTTTTAGGATCTCGCCATTAATGGGTTAATGATTGCATCCGAGATTCATTTATAGACTTCGTAGGTTCGAACATGTTTCACCTTACCGCACAAAATTGCTATAGGTTGTTCAATACGAGATTATCTCAAGCAGAGAGGACTGATTCATATTTATAACTTTTGTATTATGTACAAACAAACCGTATTATCTGCGTGAATTTTTCCAGCACACAGCTTCGGAACGTAATCAGAATGTGATAATACGTAGTTTTCATAAACTAGTAATGGAGTCGCTTATCCTGTCCAGTTAGCCCGTCTCATGATCACGCTTTAAATTAATCTTCCCTATTTTCAAGTTATTCCTTTTGTCTCACGGCGTAGCTCACTTTCATAATTTTCATCATTCTTTTAATTTTCAATTATTATGTTTAATATTTTGTTTTATTTCGTGTATTTTAACTATAATTTCTTAATTTTAGTCTCCTTTCTTTTTATTTAATTGTTAATTTCTTCTGCCTATGTTTTTTAGCAGTACACTTTTTCTGTTATTTCCAATTTTTGCTTAATTTTAGTAGGTTTTAATTTTCAGAGTTTGTATGAAAGACGAAAATAGGTCATACAAATTTTTTTTATTTCCCTTAACAACACTCCACCCCCGCAATTTCATATCTCCAAAACCAGCTAAAACACCTTTGAAATAAACTTATAAAAAAAAGTGCTAGCGGTGCCCCACTATAAAAAATATACTAAGTATATTCTCCTAAGAGCAGCACTCCCTCCCACCCATATGATGACTTTAAAAATTAATATCTCCAGAATGAAGCCATACATTTTCGCAGTTTTGACACATAGATAGAAAAGGCTTCAAAATAAAAATGTAAAACAAAACGTGCTAGCGGTGTCCTTTTTTTACAAAATTTCGTTCGGTGTGAAAAATATAAAGTATTTAGCCTTCATTTGACATATAGAACAGAAAAATTGGTTTATTGAATTGAAGACGGGCGGAGCCGCCCCCCCCCCCCGACGAGGTCCCTGGAACGTAGGCCACAAGAAGACTCATTGGTCACCCTCCAGACAAGACATATGATCAATTGCTAATAGGTCCCAACCGGACGATCTTACAAAGTTCAGTATTAGCCCCAACTCTCCTTGCCGGCTTCATGTATGTAGTTCGTCCGGGAGATGTGAACCAAGAAATCTGTAACGCTTTGCTGAGAGAGCCGAACAAAGAAAGTGAGTCACCGTTCTGGATCCCACATCGCCTGCATATAGGATCTTCCAACAAGACCCATCCTGTATAGCTGACCTCTGAGCAAAGAGTGCCCAATAGCAATTGACACAAGAGCTCTCAGGGTTGGCTTGTTTAGTCCCAAAAGCCTATTCGCTAGGTTTGGGTTACGTTTACCGCACAGTTCCTTTCTAGTTCTATCTAAACGGTTTTCTAACCAAAAACGACTGTGTTGGTGATCGGTCCAAACTTAAATATTAAAGGCAAGGTACTTTGGTGCAATCCCGATTGTGGAGGAGGATGTCTCCTAGGTTGCACCAAGACGAGCAAGCTCGTCCGCATTTTCCGCTGATATCGTTGTGACCTAGCACCCAAAGAACGATTACCCTGTTATTCCGAGAGAGGGAATTCAGAGTGGTATTACACTTCAATACCAGTTCAGCGGTTGTAAAGGGTTTTGACAAAGCCTCGACACTGCATGGATGTCTGAGCAGATGGCAATCTCCCTGTTCTTAGTGTCTGAGTTAAGGAAATACCTTCCCGCTTCAAGAATGAACTTGACTTTCGCCTGGAAAACCGTGACATAGCTTTCAAGGTGTATGGCAATTTCCATATGACGCTCCTCGGAGAAAACGCCTGCACCGGATTCCCATTCTGTACTACTTTTAAACATAGACCTTTTCGAGATGTCCCTGTCGATGACAGGTGCCATAAACTGCACATATTCAAAGATAGATATGTGTGGAACTCTTGTTCCAGTGTGAAACCAGTTCTGATTGAGATGTATCTCCGCTGCGATTGACTCCCCCTTCTTTATATGTATTTGCACGGGGTGTATGTTGAGAATGACCTCAAGAACCCGATTGCTGATTGACTTGAGAGTGCCACTTACACTGAGGAGTCGCAGTCTTTTAATCTTTTCCAATATTTTACGATGATTGGCGAAACTCACTGCTTTCACAATAATCCGTTACTCGATTCTCTAGATATGATTTTTTTGAAAATAACATTTCAACGTAAAATCACAAAATTTCTAACCTCCTGGTAGGGGTGGGGCGTCATAGGGGCAAACACAAAAATATAGGTTAGCTACTTTGGATGATTATGAACCAAATCCATATCAATAATGTCGTTCGTCGTATTTATGCTGGTCTCCGCAGACTCTGGCTATCGGCTAGTATTCTCTTAAGGCCGTTACGCTTGAAGCTTGTCAAAACACTGCTCATGCCTTATTTTACCAGTGGTAGCGTAATTTTTCCTCATTTAGACGCAGTATGTCGAAGAAAGATCAATGTTGCTTTCAACGACTATACGCGATTTGTTTTCGGACGGCAACCCTTTGACCACAAATAAGAAAAATACAGATAACCATTCACCGTACTTAAAACTGACGCCAATTATTGCGGCTAACCGACAACGTCTAACCGACAAACAAGTGCTTAAAGCTTTTCTCTCAGAAGTTATATACCAAACTCTCATTTTTCAAGAGAGAGGTAAAGATGAAAGCAAGAACCAAGGGCTGTGAGAGAGTTCAACAACAATCAAATTTGAACAGCCGTCGTGCGGTGCAATGTTGCAAGTAGAAACATACAACCATTGAGGCGCTGTATCGTAAGCTTAACCCCGGAATAATCTCAAAGAGACATGTTTCTCGCATAGAATCTCTCATAAAAACTTCAAAGCTCTTTTTCGATACAATGTGCTTTCGATTTCAGTTGGTGAGTGAAGGTCACTGATCTCCATAAGGTCTGGACATCTGGGTTTATCTGTGCTTTGACCATGTTTCTCCACATCGGCACGCTCTACTTGGCTGCTCTTTGAACATTGATTTGGTTCGCAAGGTTTTAATATTCCTCCATAAACTTATCTATTCAAAAAATCCCACCTACTTGTATAGTGAGCTTGTATTCATGCAATCTTCTAGAAATGTGAACATTTTGATACCTTGACACAGGCACTCCATTCTGGAGAGCTCCTTCTTCGGTCGAACAGTTCATGTGTGGAACTCACTTTCTGCTTATTTGCAGGGAACGCGCTCTATGGGTGTCTTTCGGAGGCTTATTACCCAATATATCCCTCTTGACAATCTAAATTCATAAACCGCATATACTTTATATGTAACTTTTCCTCCGATCTCGACTCTACAACAATTCTTTTTTTACAATTTTCTACCAATTTGTAACGCATTTTTTTTTTCTTCTTTTTTTCTTTTTTCTGTTCTCTTTCTTTTATCATTAACCTTTAATTTTGAATTAGCTATCAAATGTTTCCTCTTTTTGTTCTATTTTTCTATTCTAATTATATATTAGTATTAGAGTATTAGTATTAATATTAGTAGTAGTCTTTCTCCGCAATATTGTTCGGTACAGGCAAAAGATTACTATATCATATTGTACTACGGCCTAAGATTAATAAATTGAAAATTGAAATCGGAATTGTTCGGGTCCAAAATTAATGAACAATTATCTTGTTATTTTTATTTTCCTATATTTTTTTCTTTTATTTTGCACGTATTTCCAGAAAATAAACTTACTATTTTAATTTCAAGACCACAACTTTCCTAAAAACATGCGAATTCTTCGATTATTTCGTCGCACAGCACAATTCATTGTTAAAATGTTCACAAGTTTATTTATAATTGACACTAGTAAGTTAAACTAAGTTAAATTCTTATTGGCTTTCCACCTCTTCGCCACCAGAACCGAGATTCCCTCACACGGCTTTTCACAAGAGAGGCATCTACAAATTGCTACATATTCTAAGGACACAAAAGAGTAATTCATTTCTGATATCTATTTTAAGTGTGATTTGGGCAATGAAAATAATGGTAAGGATAAATATGACATATTTCAACGTTAAAAGTACAATACTAGCAGTAAATAATATTAAAGTTATGTTCTAGTTGATATGAAAAATTCACAGTAATTAGTGAGATCTTAAATATATAAAAATAAATGACACTTGATTTACGAGAACAGCAGATAAATTGCTTGTTAATTAAACTAAACAGAAATTAAAAAACCGAAATGCTTTACAAGTGCTGTGTGCATATGGTTTCTTCGTTAATTTTGTGAAATTCTCCTAAAATAAATATATATTTTCATGTATAAGGAGGACCATAAAAAAAGTATTATTTATGATTTCCATTTCACCAGAACAATTAACTTTATGAAGTCTGACAGGATAAAGCAGTTTTGGCACAGTCAGAAAAAAAATCAAAGTGACTTTTGTGCATTGACATTAAATGCACATTTCTTTTGGTTCGTTACGTATCAATCATAGTTCAATGGCATTTGTAATTTCAAAGAAAAGTGCATAATTCCGAAGCTTAATTTAAACGGAAATGAGTCTGGCTTAACAAAAGTGCTATTCATTGTGTGTATTTAATGTTCCTCAATTATTGTCACAAAGTAATTTATAAGCATCGCAGACAATATTTTGCCTTAGCCAAAAAGAAATTCGTTTTTATTTTGTTTTTAAAGTGCTCTGACAAAGTAGTTAATAACGCTAATAATATATTTCCTCACTTCTGTGGTAATAAATTTATTTTATCTTCACAGGGTAATATGAAGGAATATTTAAATTTATTTCCTTTCAAGTGCAAATTGCAGAAAACATAAATAAGTTTTATAAAAGCAGCTGAAGATCAGATCATAAATACAAATAGGAGTCGAAGAACTGAATTCAAACATTTTGTGATTGGTAATTGTCCAATTAAGGTCTGCGCGTAAAGATAAATTACTCGACCGAGAAACTTTTGCTACAATTAAAATATGATTTGTCTGCTTGTGTAACACATAATGCAGTCCTGTTAGATATAAACGTCATCATATTCATCATAGCATACACAACTCAGGCCAAAAAAAGTCCAACAGCATTGTACGGCCTTAAATTTTCGAGGCCCCAAATGCAGCAGCCGTTCTATTTATTCACATATCCTTAAATTTACAAAATGAGTCTCATCGTTAGAGATGCTTTTGTTAAGAAAATTGAAGTCACTTTCATGCATTTCCAGTACGCAAATTACAAATATGTCCATATATTCAGTTTTTGGGTCAACTTTTTAGAGATGTTCAAAGTTATTGATGAGATTCGCAATTACAGCCAGTCCTCGCTTTACGGCGTTTCGTTTTACGTCAAACAGCATTTTGAGACCAACGCTCATATTTACGTCTCGATTCGTTGGTTTTACGTCACACGCATGCACTGGGCGACACTGACAAACTTGCGTTAGTAGCACAGAGAAAACCCACAGGCATTAAAAAGTACGCTAAAGATTAGATTTTCAGTAGATTAGATTTTTAGTATGATGAGTGGTCATTGCACCGCAACCATCATTGGCTTATTGTGCACCGTTTGCATTAAAGCTCGTCCAACAAACTCACTCTTCCTAGGAATAGTATTATGAGCCAAAAGCCTGGAATCTACATTGTTCAACAGTAGGTAAGATGCCTATCCGATTCATGTATTTGTTAAGTTTACAGTGTCCACAACTCCTGTAATAATTCTGAGTTGATTTCTAGATAGCCCTAAAGGATTTAGGCTCTTCTTTGAGGAAGGTCTTTTAATGAATCTTTTGGCTTGTCTGAACTCTGTTATTGCAATCCATCTCTGGTCCGTTTGGTTCCCGATCCAGTTTTGCATGGTAAGCTTCACGGTATTGTAGGAGATACCGCAAAAGGGTTCTGGTCCTATGAAGGTCATGAATGTTTCTTTTGCAGCCAGTAAGTCTGCTTTTTCATTTCCATCAATTTTCGAGTGTCCTGGCACACTAAAGATACTTTTTTCTGTTATTTGGAAATCTTTTCGATGAATAGTTCACGCGAGAAACTTCATACCTAAAGTCAAGAATTAGTGTGCATGAAAAAACTTAGATTACACTCTATTGCTTTTGGATAATACTAGAGTCATCCGCTTTGGGATAGATCTCTCAAACATTCTGGAAAAATTTCAACATTTTAGACGGTGTGAGCAATATAGCTACGTCGCGGAAAGAAGTCAACTTTACATGAATTGGGAAAAAGTTTGGCCGCATTTCGTGAGCCGCCGCAAGAATAGAGCTCGAGATTGCAGACGTAATGGGGACGCTGTGCTCATATTCGCAAGAATTGACTAATGAGAATTTAATGGAACTCAAAAAACAATAAGGAGGCAAAGCATTGGCTTTAAGCTTTTAACAATTTCTTTAATATTCGAGAAAAATGTCCCTAATTTTGAACGGAGTTCCAAGGTAAATATTCACTGTAAGAATTTTGTTTTTTATTTTTTTATTTTATTATTAATAACCGGGGATGCAGACAGGATTCCCGCCTCTCATCTTAAGGTCTTTGATGAAGCTTATCATATTCTTGGGGACCATTTTTCCGACATCCTCTGGCAGTGGAAATGCCGTTCCTAGATGTCTTAGCCTTACGCGGCACAGAGCTTCACAGTCCACAGGACATGTTCAGCGGTTTCATCGTCTTCCATACAGAATCGACAGGTCTCATAACCTTATGAGCCTTAGTTCTTTTCTGCTGAGTGTGAGAAATTCTTCTGTCCTCATTAAGGGATTATATCCACCTAAAAGCAATTTTTCCCCCAACTTTTGGGACTTTTTTTGTTGTTTGTTTTAAACAAATAGTTTGACAGAAATATTTTATTTATTTTATAACACAAAATATCAATAATCTATAAAAAAAAAATTTTTAATTTTGTCAAAAAAGTTAATCCATTGGGGTGGGTGCCCACTTCTGTTGACCATAGTCATCGAAGAAAGCTTTTTCGGTGCCACGAAATTTTTCTATTTGCTTTCAACCGATTTCGCTCAAATTTTGTATATTGATTGAAAACTATATTATTTAGGACTTGCTAATAGCACAGACAAGAAATACCCAGATATCGTCGGTAGTACTAAGAATGTGATGTATTGAAGAGCTCATAGCAAAACTTAATAACTCACTGATCTCGGCTAAATATATCATGGGTACGAACCAAAAATGTTTTTCAATATAGGCAAAAATTCATTTCTTCCTTAGAATTCAAATCGACCATATTTCTTCAGAATTCGTGTGGTGGTTATAGTACCTATAAACGGTCCGAACAAATTCAACCCTACCCCAACCCATCTAAGCATCTACATTATCGCCGGGCAACGCCGGCGCGGCAGGCTCTGCTTAGTTAGCAATTGATATTTCACAAATAAGTGTTGCCAATATAAAAAAGATTATACCAGAACACTCCAGTGCACGCTGAATATGTATCTTTTTTCCAGAAAGCTCTGAACGTTTTAAAAAGATCTGTTCGATCTGCAAAGCGGAAGAAAAATACACCGCCTCGTTTCAGTTAAGTTTAGTTATGGTGTGATTCTTTAAAGCGCTTATTCTAAGCAAATGTACATATGATATTCAGACTTAAAATAAAATGTAAAATTGTCTGCCAGGGTGTTCGGGTCGAAATTGTTGTATGTGTTTTCATGCTTCGAATATTGAACAATTTTGATAAATATTGGTATGATGTAAAGTACGATATATTTTCGCGCGGCCATTATTTCCATCTGTCACCAATTTTCCACCAACCAAGTGACTGCTACCACTTTTACACTAACTAATATGTTTGCCACCTTTTTTACACCAACCAAAGTGTCTGCTATCACTTCTTCATCTTCATTGACGAAAATGTCTATCACCACTCTTCCACAAACCAAAGTGTCTTCTACCACTATTCCACAAACTAAATTGTCTATTACCACTTTTCTACGAACCATAAAGTGTCTGCTACCACTTTTTCACTACACACTAGGGGTGTTTTTGTTTTTGCTTCGGTGTTAACCTTCAAGTCACTTTAGTGTTCGATTTGCCAGAGTCATGGCACTCGTGGAAGCTGTCACTTTCTGTTTTCATTTGCTTCTTGGGTTAACCCCGGGTTAACCCTAGCTGCTCCTGCTCTTGACTAGGAGGCACTGTGGTTCTTGTTTTGAAATCTCAAAGTAAGAAGATGAGGTTAAGAAAAAGTTTGTGATTGGTACGTTTATTGCTTCCTTTGCGCAAAAACACGAACCTGGCACTTCGGAGCTAACAGGTTTTTGACATGGTTCTGACATGTCCCTGGATGACCCAGCAGTCACGTTCCGGAAGCAAAAACAAAAACCCTCTAGATATGTAGATCTTTCTTCCAAAGTGTTCTGAACGTTTTAAAAAATATATTCGATCTAGAGCACAAAAAAGATACACGCCCAATGTATGCCTAATAAGCTATTGCTTTAGACAAAGTATGGCCTACAAAGACTGGACACGTAGAACAAAAATATGCAACGCTTTTCTAGATTAGAAAATTAACGATGCCTCGACTTGACACTTGATTATGTGCCCAAAGGATAAGTTAGCAATGCCTCGCTCCATACAAAATCACCATTGCCTCGACCCGATAAAGGGAAGGCCACAATTTTTTCTGAGAAATTTACTGGAAATTTTTTCTTTATAATTTAAACGCACTTTTGGAGGGCGACAACAATTTTTGTGAGCGTAGACACAAAATGTTTCGGTAGAATTTTTATTCATTTTGGTGTCCGACTTATTATTTTCAGGTACAATACTTTCATTATGTGATGTAGGTAATTAACATAGGTACTAATAAGAAATACAAAATCTTTCAGGTAAAATTAACCCCACGTGAGTACGTGAATGTTGAAAAATATGACAAGGGAATATCATAAGGTAAACAAATCAATTTATGCAAATTATTTCGATGAATTCAAAATATTGGAAAAATGCATGTTTGATTCGGAAGTAATAGAAATAACTCGCAGTTGGCAATTTAAGCTAAAGGGTTTTCCAATAAGAGGTGTTATTTTAATTAGCCCAGTATTTCGGTAGATGTCACTTTTGGAGCTATCATTTTCTGACATTTGACAAGTAAAACTACGCCATTAATAAAAATGGAACGATACACGATTCAACAACGCATTGAAATTATTAAAATTCACTATAAAAATGGTAAAAACGTAGCAGAGACGGTTCGTAAAACTCGAACATTTTTGGGTCGTCGTGAAGCACCTTGTCGGACCGCAATACAGAAATTGGTAGAAAAATTCGAGCTGTCGGGACAAGTTAGTGATGTGAAGAATAAAACCCGTGCACGTCGCTCAAGAACAGCCGAGAATATTGCTGCTGTAGCCGAAAGTGTTGAAGAAAACCCAGGTTTGTCCATTCCTCGTCGTTCTTTGGAATTAGGCATTCCACAAACGTCATTACACCGTATTTTGCATAAAGATTTGGGTCTTAAGGCTTATAAAGTTCAGTTAACACAAGAACTCAAGCCGGCCGATCATCAACAACGTCGAGTCTTTGTTGATTGGGTCCTTGAAATGCATGAAAATGATCCGAAATTCCATCGAAAACTCATCTTGAGTGATGAGGCCCATTTCCACCTCGATGGCTTCGTCAACAAGCAAAATTGTCGCATCTGGGGCTCGGAAAACCCAAGAGTTATTGTTGAAAAGCCTCTCTATCGTCAACGTGTGACTGTTTGGTGCGGTTTATGGTCCCGCGGGGTTATTGGACTTTACTTTTTTGAAAATGAGGCTGGAGCAACAGTTACGGTGAATGGATTGCGCTATCGACAGATGATTAATGGTTTTTTATGGCCGGAATTGGATGGTATTGATCTGGACTACGTTTACTTTCAACAAGACGGCGCTACGTGCCATACAAGCAACGAAACCATTGATCTTTTACGGGAAAAGTTTCCGGACCGTGTTATCTCTCGAAGAGGTGATCACAATTGGCCACCGAGATCTTGTGACTTAACACCTTGCGACTTCTTCCTTTGGGGCCACATGAAAGAGAAGGTCTACGCCGACAGACCAGCGTCGATTCAAGACCTCAAAGATGGAATTCGTGAGGCTATGAGGACATAGGGCAGCCACTTTGCGATTTGGTTATGGAAAATTTCATGAAAAGGATATAGTCCTGTAGGCGTGGTCGTGGTGGTCATTTGGCTGATGTTGTTTTCTATTATTAACGGCATACCTTCCTCTTTATAATGAAATAAATATCCGATCATTTATCTAAAAAAATGGCATTTTTCTTTGAATATCAAAATAACACCTCTTATTGGAAAGCCCGATATAACAAAATCTACAAAATTTGATAATTCTTGAATTTCTCTACGATATACTCGTATCTTTCGTGAACTTATTTGGAAAAATCAATATTAGTTATCGAGCAAAGAAGCAAAAAATTATAAGGAAAAAATTTCAGTCTTCCTTACATCAGGACGAGGCATTGTTGATTTTATATTGGAGCGAGGCACTGCTCTTGGCCTCGGCATTGGCCTGCATAAAAATTCGAAGGAAGCAATATCCAGTAAATTTCGGGTCGAGGCAATGGTGATTTTGTATGGATCGAGACATTGCTGATTTACCCTTTGCGCACGTCAAGTGCCAAGACGAGGCATCGTTAATTTTATATTCTAGAAAAGCGTTGCATATTTTTGTTCTACGTTTCCAGTCTTTGTATGTTATTAGTTTGTCTATGCTATTGACAATTTAGTCGTGATGTCACCTCGGCTAACATAGCTGTGAGTAGGAGAGAGGAAAGCGGATCGCAAAAATTTCATACAATTGCAATTGCATACATAGCTAATTAACTACACATTGACACCGTCTTTTCTATTAAGCACACGTTGTACACATTGTGTATACCTTAATTTTCTCTAAGCTCTCAAATTACCCTTAAAATATGTTTAACATTAAATCTAGACAACAGAAAAAAGATCAATAGGCTAACAACTTCGAGGGTATCTACAAATAGGTAAAATACAAATAATTCACTTTACCTCGAAATTACTCGATACAATCAGATATGGAATATGTTTGAATGCTTCCTGGATCATAAATATGACCCGCTTATTTCTATCTTATCCATGTTTTATTTTGTAGACTACAAAGTACATGCCTACGAACAAACTACATTGTGAAAGTGATTACAAAATTCACGGCCTCTCTCGTGTAATTGTTCGCAACTTACATGTTTTTCTGCACACACTTAGCCGAGAGGTGTCTTTATGCTTAATATGCCCGAGCCGAGTACAATTTGAAACGTTGGCAAATTCAGCAACCGGGAATCGTTCATTTAGCCTAAGCGACAGAAATGAAAATCACCCGGAAATGTATCACTAACTACATAGGTACTACATATGAACGTTGTTGAGGAGGTTTCTCCTTCCCAAGGAATGAAAAGTGGAACGGGTGCTGATGCCCACATGCAGCTATTCATCCGCGACCACCAGGCCCAAAAGAGCCGGACTGTAACAGAATCATGCGCTCATTTAACTTTTGAAAGGCGAAATTTCTGCAAAAGAGGAAAAACACCACACGAAAGAAAATCATGAATTCCGCTGCCGCCAGCGCAATTATTATCCGAGGAAAGTTCAGTAGGAAGTGGTGCAGCTGCGATGTTTGTGACAAGGTGGAGGATGTTTGGGACTGGGTTTATGCAAGTACATAGTATATACGGCAATACTTTAATACTGTGCTGGCCTGGCACACTGTTGCTTATGTTCAAATTGGAAATGAAAAAGGGATGGGAGGTGGCGCGAAGTGATGCTTATGCATACGGTAATTACGGTCATAACTTACCTGAGGCGAACATAAATTACTCCAGACTCACGACTTACTAATACTACTGACAAGAGAATATAATGGTGCGGAGGAGGAAGCCTTTGAATGAACTCCAAGTCTCTAATCTTGGATAGCTCAAGTTGTTTAGATCTTATAGCTGGAATAAATAAGCTGCAGGATATTGCTCTTAATCGGGGGGGCCTCAAGTATTTCATGATAAATGGATGCACAGAAGAAGCGAAAATATTTCTTAAGTAATGATTCAACGAATGAAGAGAAAACTGTATAGTATGATTATGGTTATAATAGGCATAAGCATTAGATTTCCTAGAGTAGTAGACTGAATATATTAGCAACAAAGAGCAGAAATATTCATACACAAAAAGATAAGTAATCAACGCAAGCGAATTAGCTTTAAAGGAAATTAGTATGAACATAGAAGCATTTCAATTTGATATAGGCGGGTTTTTAGGGAAACATTTGGGATCAGGTGGGAGTAAAATTGAAGGCACTGATGAAATGCACAGTTCCATAGTGCTGCAACTGATTGCCGGCTTTACCAAGTACTTAATATACCAACTTCATTGTCCTTCTGGTAAAGGTTAAAGACTTTTTGCAAGAAAAATATACGAACCAGCAAACGGAGCCTTGGTGCAGTACTGACTCAACATTTACGATATTTATTACTTTTCTTTTTTATTTCAACTACACCAAATCATGAATGTTATATTTTTTATATATTGACTCGGGGGAGCCCGTCAACGTTGCCCGGCGATAATATGGATACCTAGATGGGTGGGGGTGGGATAAAAAATATGTTGGCTATTATCTGACTCGATGGCGCCATTCCGTTTCACTTTGTGTCTGTATATGTGTGCGTGCATACATTCATATGTGTGGGAGAGTGTAGCTCTCTATACGTTAACACATTCTCATGTAGTGCCCAAATATGCAGTAAAACACGAAATTTTGGTATGGCAACCCTACGAAGGAGTTGCCCGATTGGATCCATTTTGGAACTGTATTTGCAATTTTTATGAAAACTCCATGTACAAAATATGAGCTCTCCACCTCGAAGCCTTCTCAAGCAGCTACCAAGTATATATTGAAAAACAAAAGTTTTGTATGGCATCACTAAGAAGGTGTAACCCAATTTAGTCCATTTTTGAAATTTTATTTAGCATTGCTATGAAAACACCACGTAGCAAATTTTTTGTATGGCAATCCCCGATTGGTCCGATTTGTGAATTTAATTTAAATTATTTTTAAGAAAGTCCCGCATGCAAAATTTCAGCTCTCTACGTCGACGTGTGAGGCAGTGTCCAAATATATAATGAAAGCCTAAAGTTCTGTATGGCGTACAAAAATTAAGCTCTTCATGTAGACGCGTTCTCAAGCAGTTTCCAAGAATATAATGAAAAACTAAAGATTTGAATGGCAACACCAGAAAGGGGTTTCCCCATTTGGGCCATTTTTGAACTTGTATTTGCAATTTTCATGTAAGCGCCGTGTACAAAATTTCAGCTCTCCACGTCGACGCGCTCTCAGACAGTTTCCAAATATATAGTGAAAAACAAAAATTTTGTATGGCAACACTAAGAAGAGGTTACCCGATTTAGCCCATTTTGTAAATGATATTTACTATTGCTATGAGAACACCACGTAAAAAATTTCAGCTCTCTACCAGCACTCATTGTCAAGCAGTGTCCAAATATATACTAAAAAACAAAATATTTGTATGGCAACCCTACGAAGGAGTTGCTTGATTTAGTCCATTTTTCAACTTGTATTTGCAATTGGAACAAGACCAGATTTTATGTAAACCCCGAATTTCTTTAAACTTTCAACACTAGTTCCTTTTTACTCACAAATCACAAATATTTAATCAAAATTTTGCGCAAAGTTATAGTTTCAGAGATAATCGACTTTAAAAATCGCGAAATTTGCACTATATTTCACAATACAATTTGACATTCCCCCGTAATTAATTAAATCTTCTTCTTCTTTTTAGTATTAAAAAGAGGTTGTGGTAGGTATATACATACCTTCCGAAAATTCGGGTTACCAGCATTGCGTTTTTTTATTCATTACGAATATTAATTGATGTGTAGTAATCAGCATTTAACACACACACACACACACACATGCAGGCAGGCACACACACACACACACAGGGACGGGCGCACGCACACACACACACACACACACACACAGGCTGGCAGGGGCACACACACACACGCGCGCTCCGCTTCGCTCCGCGCGCGTGTGTGTGTGTGCCCCTGCCAGCCTGTGTGTGTGTGTGTGTGTGTGCTTCTTTAATAAACGTTTTTCTACTCCATTCTAAGTAAATGCTACATCAACTCGTAATGAATAAAAAAACGCAATGCTGGTAACCCGAATGTTCGGAACGTATGTATATACCTACCACAGCCTCTTTTTAATACTAAAAAGAAGAAGAAGATTTAATTAATTACGGGGGAATGTCAAATTGTATTGTGAAATATAGTGAAAATTTCGCGATTTTTAAAGTCGATTATCTCTGAAACTATAACTTTGCGCAAAATTTTGATTAAATATTTGTGATTTGTGAGTAAAAAGGAGCTAGTGTTGAAAGTTTAAAGAAATTCGGGGTTTACATAAAATCTGGTCTTATGCCTTGCAATTTTTCTGAAAAGGCGGTATACAAAATTTCAGCTTTGGAAACGTCCTCAGGCACTTTTCTAGACCTTGACAACAGCGCCATCTATCGTGATCAAAACTATCCTATCTTTCAAGGTGGAACCATCCAAACACATGCACAAAATTTGATTGAAATCGGTTGAGCGGCTTCGGAGATTAGCGTGTACAAGCGTAGTGAAACGGGATTTTTATATATTAAAATAATAAATATAACAACAAATCATAAAAATTGGCTAAAATAAAACAAATTAAAATCAATACAATTGAAAGAAGCATTATTAAAATGGAGAAACATTTCAGACTTCCCCCATATGCATATCATAATTGGGGAACTGTGGTGAGCTATTTGTAAGAAGAAGACGAGGGGTCGCGGACTAGGTATATAAGAAGACAAGTTATTCCCATTAAAATTTTGACAAATTGCAACCTGTGACGTAAATCTGTGAATACTGTATATACATTTTTATAGGCAAGACAGAGAGAGGAGAAAGAGTATTGTGTTCTCTGTACCGTACTTTCCTTACATTTCACAATATTACGTCACTAATGGCGGAACGTGGTTCGTAATGGGAATAACTTGTATTCTATACACCTTGGTCGCGAATAACGAATTTTCTGTTACAATTTAAAAATTCAAGATGGCAGCGCTAATGGCACTTTCACATCAAAAACAAGAACCGAAGAATGTAAACCGAAAAACTCAATTTATTCAACTTTAAAACAAGATTTTTGCTCCAATGGTTAATAAAATCCAGGAAATAGGAAAAACTAAGAATATTACTGAGAAAATAGTCATATTTATTTCAGATTTTTAAGAAAAACACAACTTTTATGTTTTATCGCCTGAAAAACTTTTTCGGCTGAATAATTCGTTCGATAAAACATAAAAGTTGTGTTTTTCTTAAAAATCCGAGATAAATATGACTATTTAGTTTAGTTTGTCCTATTTCCCATGATTTTATTAATCATTGGAGCAAAAAATTTCTTTTAAAATGGAATAAATTGAGTTTTTCGGTTTACATTTTTTCAGTTGTTGTTTTTGATGTGAAAGTGCCTTGTGATGGCCGACGACGTTTCTGTTACAATTAAGAAATTAAAGATGGCGAACGAATTTTTTCATTTTGGCTCCGATTCGACTCAATATTTAAGTATATCTGGAGATTTTCATGGTCGCAGACTACGAATTTTTGGTTAACATTTAAATAGACGAAGCTAACCTGTCCGAATTCGTTTGCTTAGATTGATCTTTAAAGCCAGTGTATAAATATAATCTCAACATCTGTTGTCTATTTAAATAAGTCAACTCATCTCTTGACTCGGTGATCAAGCTATACCCAGATGTCTAAACTGCTATACAAAGTAGAAAAGCTCGGTGAAATAGACATGGATTCGGGTAGAGCTTGACTCGATGTTACGTCACTAGCTGTGATAACAAGACGAAGATTTAGATTCGGACAGGCCCTCAATATTTGTTCCGTGAACTTGAGTTCTTTGTTTTATACGATTACAGATAAAAGCTAGACGACCTCATTGCCAAAAATGTAGAAAACCGTCAGCAATATCGCTATGTCCCTATTCAAAAGGAAACAAGGTAACGTATACGTATGATGTACCTAGCGATCGAGTGATCAGGATTTGTATTGACAGCTAAGCTGCAATCAAAGCTCTGGACTCGAGCACGCCTAGTTTAACGGTGTAGCTGTAACATGGAAGCGATGCAGATAAAGCTCTGCTCAGAAAGGCTTTCGCTATGAATATATGTCTAACCATACTGGTTTCTCTATGGTCTAACGAAGGAATTCATCGGCCTCTAGAATCAGCGAAGAGGACTCTAGACTTCCATGCCTATAAGCTGGCAAATCTCAGAAGTGGATAAATGACCACATGAGTGATTCCAAGACAGCTGTTCCCGGAGATATATACTGGGAAGACTGAATCTCCTCCATGAAGGAACCGGGATGACGTGCGACATCTTATTGCAGTTATCACGTTACATTGCCTCTTTAGCAAACATGCAGATCGCATACAAGCTCCATACAATGACTTCTGGAGAAACTGTATGGACGAGGAGTAGGTTGAAAGCGTCCAGCACCTGCTGTGTGAATGACCTAACCTTGCTAACTGTAGGAGGAATACGCTTGGTAGATACTATTTCTGCGAATTGGGCAGCACTCAAGAATATCATAAATTCCATTAGCGATTCACATAGACGACGAGAATTTCAAAACTATTGCTTTCAACAACGCAAAGAGGTAGAACTCAGCATCCGATATGATAAAAGATGACTAATATTACATCTGTCATTACAGGTATACAAAACGAGGTTAACAGTGGCAATAGTAACAGTGGAGCGCTATACCAAACTAAACAGCTCTCGGAAAATCGCTTCATAATAAAGAATGGCTGCAGAGGTAGTAAAAATATGTCTTCATATGTAGTTCTTAATAAGAGATTTTTAGAGCGTCCAGAATTGAAGACTTTGCAGCCTAAGCAACATTCATTTAGGACAGACAAAATTACCATAATTCGTTGACTGGGAAACGGTAAAGCAAATAATCGAGTGACTACAAATGGAGACTGTTAGAAAGAAGCTATTTAGATCCGGATTATGCAGATGATATCTACTTGCCGATCCATCAACAACAGGGCCTCAATACTATAATTCAAAAACCTGCAGCAGATGTATATTAGAGCTAGGCTTAGAAATTCAAAAAACACGAACTGCGACTCCGACAAAGTGAGGAGGTTGTTAAGAATTTTTGTTTTCTCGATAGCGCCATTGCCGAAATTGTTAGTAACAAGGAAGATATCGATCGTCGAATAAATAAATTGAAGAGCGCCTTTTCAATGTTAACCTTAAAATGGTACTCTGAAGAGAGATCTTAGGTTAGGTTAGGTAAGAGGGGTGTCGCTAGAAGCAGGCGCGTATCCAGACCTGCAGCCTAGGCAGGTCACAACTAAAATGTTCGAGGAGGAGGAAAAAGTCGGACGAAGTCATTTTTTTTTTTTATTATATTTACGTTATATCACAAAATCAAATTTTCAGTTTGATTTGGAAAACCTATCGATAATATTATCCACATCAATGTTGATTCAAGGTGGAAATTATAACCAGATACGCCTTCTCGTGCAAAGATTGTAGAAATAGATGCTGACGCAAGCGATTCTGTCACGGGTGAAGTAATTGACTGAGAGTGAGCCTGCACCCTGAGTCACATTTAAAGGAATGGGAAAAGGAGTACATGATATGTTACTGACTATTTCTTCTGTTGGGAACTTAACTGATCTTGGTTTCTTCTGAAAAAAGTTGTCAATGGTCTTTTCAATCTTCCGCCTTACACTTTCGCTACTATTTGTGCTTCCATCGCTAACTGATATATCAAGTTTATCCTTCTCCTACAAATTAAAAGTTAACGTGAAGTTAAATTAAACAACACTACTTGAATTAATACGAAAGTACAAGCAAAGCAACGCCAACTACCGCAGAGGAAAGCGAATGGATTTTATTTTTATAGTTTTGCCATAAAAATTCTGTATAAAAATTTCCAAGTAAGTTTCCAACAACAAAATGTATGATAGCCAACCCTCATAAATTGCTTTCGCGACCAAGACCAGCCAAGACACCTGAATCAATACAACTCTTCGGAACCACCACGGTTCGGCCACCACGGGCCAGATTCTGTAACTGGGAGAGTTTGGGAGATGAGAATTTTCGTTTTCCCCGATTAAAACTCCCTAACTCTCCATTCGAAATTCTCTAACATACTTGGGGAATTAAAGAAAACGTGAGAAGTATCGAAATATTGAAAGACGCCTAACTCTGTGTGGGAGGGTCGTAGAGCATTGGGTTTTTTTCTATGGATTTAGGGTCTAGAGTACAAAAATATAGCTGAACAATTTCTGGGGGAGGCTATTTTGGGGATGGGGAGTTGTAACACCCCCAATTGGGCGTTGTCCAAAATACGTCATGTTTGGTATCAACTTAAAGATGGAGAAGCCGGTAATCGAGTGGTGTAGTTTCTTTTTGATCATTTTAACTTCATAATACCCTAGGCAGACGGGCAAAATCAATGATCATTCATTCCTAATTGAATCTTTCAAAAATGGCTTTACCTTTGAATTTTAATTTTAATTATTAAAAATGTGCTGTCAATTACATATATGAAAATTGACAGGACTTTCGTTTTAATTCACAAAATCTTGGGTAAGTTGATTTTTGAAAAAAAAATCAATTACAAATGAATGATCATTGATTTTGTTCATTTGCCTAGGGTATAACTGACTTTTTACCGCCGAAAGACCGTTTTTTGCTCTTGGGTCATATACACCCCAGTTTCTATATTTTGCATATATTTCTACCATTCTTTGTTTCACATCCATTAGTATACTGTTGTGAACATTTTTCTCATGGAAAGTGAATTTGCACAACTTACCAGTTCTTCATAATGATGAGTTGAAAATATGTCCATTTTTGTACAAAAAAACGCCCATTTTTTCATCTAAAGAAGGACTGACTCACTTCATTTGCAGTTATCTCCAAACCCATTCATCGGACTCAAAAACTAATTAGGGAACAAACTGTAGATGCGATTTAATCCTACATACAAGCTTTAAGTGCATATTTAAAAATTTTATAGCATCTCTTCTGTACTGGAAGACGACCAAATTGGCCATTTTCGCGTAATTTAAAATTTTTAGTGGGTTCCTTGAGACACCAAAATCATCCTTATTTCTCTGTAAGTATTGCAAGGATGTCCATAATTTATTTTTGTAAACATAGCCAGGATATGTAGTGAATCCGTGTAATTCAATTTGAAAATCCTAGGTACATTGGTACCTTCACAAAGGACAATAAGATCAGACAATACTGTCAGTTGAGAAATATTTTCCTTACTTCTGCATGATTAACACAGCCGAGAGTTTTGCCGAGTGCAATAGAGAGTTTGGTAAATCTCAATATAGAATTCCGAGTGGAGAACTGGAGATTTAAGTGCCAAAAGAGCTCTCATATCCATAACTTCACAACTCTCCGAGTTAGTGAATCCGGCCCCAGTAGTGCATGAAAAATCTAAAGAAAAAATATCAATCTTTCTAAGAAAACTGAATGCTTGCGCCCTTGTCCGAAAGAGTGAACTGTTGCCGGTGAATAGTTATTCATTAAAACTCTTGAGAACAATTTGCAAGTATATTTCTGAGCAAACTTTAATGCTTCCCTACGAACGTAAAACATTTGAACAACCAGTGTCGCCATGAAAAATTAATGGGTGGCTAGACGTTGATTGCATGGAACTAGGGTTCTACTGGAAGAACCCTAATTTAAAATTCGTTAAGTCAGTTTTTATGCTTCTGTTGTCCTGTTACCGATTTTATGTCGGAATATCAGATGGGTTAAAAAAAAAATTTATGAACGATGACCAATTGATTAGGAACAACAACACTTTCAAATTTCGAAATTGTGTTCTTTTTCATCTATAGGAGTAATCGGTGCAACAAAAATATAAAACCATCATAATAATCGGGCTGCTAAGCATTGCGTGCCTTTTTCTAGACAATCTAATAGTAAAATAAATATGTAGTATGTATTCTCAAATTACTTACCATCCTGTGATAGGTGTGATAAATAATGACTTTTCGACACTACATAAAACACAAGAAAATTCTAAGAAAATCGTACACGTTTCACAGAGGAAGAGAGCTACGAGAGAATGACTATTATACCCACTCCAGACTCCACTATTATAATATTCAAAAGAAGAAAAACAAACGCCCAATCCAGCGCTAACTGTCGCCGCAGAATGGAAAAGTGTGTTACAGCACTAGCATTAATCGCTGGCGACAACTCCACATTGTGTCCGTACCATACGAAAATCGTCCTGTTAAACTTTTAAAACTCACTCTACAGGCCAGCACCACATTCAATTCATCGCGAAGGTGAGGTGGCACTTTGGGGGAGGTTCTGCCCCCGCAGCCCCCCCCCCCTTGTATACGCGCCTGCTTCAAAGTGACTAACCTGCTTCACTTCACTTAGACCTACAGTGGGCCCATTGTGCCCCTTGGCCTCATGAGATAACCTCTAAAACCACCGTAGATCCATCTTACCTCCCTTATGAATATCAGGAGATCTTTAAGCTAGGCGCAGACTGACGCGGTGGTGATGGCGGTAGCGGTGGCGGTGGTAAAGCGGTTAATCGCTGCATGTGTTCTCAAATGTGTCAGCATATATTGTTGCGATTTTCTGAACAGCGATGAGCGGTGGTGCGGCGATTAAAAATCGCCACCGCCACCAACCGCTGCACGCACCATTTCTCCGCCTGATCGCAAGTAGATAAGTAGCAGGTGAAGAATGGAATGTGAACAAGTGATTGAAATTGTGAGAAAATATCAAATTTTGTATGATTTGCGTCATGAAGACTATAAATATTAAAAAAAAAAGAATAAAATATGGGACGAAATTGGAAAGGAAAGGAGAAAAACTGGTAAGTACATTAAATTCAATTTATATTTAGTGTATAAAATGTACTTATCTTTTTTCTATATTAAAATATTTTACAAAGTTTTGGCGGATATCAAAAGCCTCATTTCTTGATCTTTTTGCATCTTGTTTAAAATTTGAAAAAGCTTTCATTTGAGGTTCTAAAACTGCAAAATAATTGTCTTCGTAAGTTTTAGATCTTAAAAAATTATGCAATACACAAGCTGCTTGAACTATTTTTATTGTTGTTGTTACATTGGTTTCTAACGGCCTGAAAAAAATTCTCCATTTTTGTGAAAGAATGCCAAATGCATTCTCCACCACACGTCTAGCCGTACTGAGACAAGTATTAAATATATCTTTTTCTGGATTATATCTCGAAACTCTGTAGGGAAATGGCCGCATAAGGTATGTTTTCAAAGGGAAACCTTCGTCACCAATCAATACATAAGGAGTAGTTGTTGTTTGATTCGGTAATGATTTTGCTGCCGGAAGGGCAAACTGTTAATTTTCAAATTTTCTTCCCATAACTGATTCATCCAAAATACCAGAATCACTGTTTTCCCGTACCCGCCTACATCTATACACATAAATTTGTAATCAGGTCCAACAATAGCCAATAGAACAATTGAAAACTTTTTCAAATAAAATTTGAGGAGACTTAATTGTAACATGCTTTCCATCTCTGCTTCCGACACAGTTCGGAAAGTTCCATTTTTCTAGAAATCCATTCGCTGCTGCAAATTAAAAAATAAAAATCGCGCAATCGCCACCGCACCAGTGTGAGTGGTTACCACCGCTACCGCTTCGTTACTCCAACCGCCTCCGCCATCACCACCGCGTCAGTCTGCGCCTAGCTTTACTTTGTAGCTCCCCCAGACTTGAAAAGAAGTAGCTACCTAATTGCCTACCTGTTTTATTCATTAGACAAGACAATACTTAATCAATACAAAATTACGACTATTAAAAGCCAATGTGAAGAAAGTTTTACTATATTAGTTGATTCATAAGAACCCGCTTCGCTTGCAGAATTTTTGTAAACTGATAGATATTCGCTAGACTAATCGAGTTCAAATGATGAACTTTATGGAACATTCGGGGTAGGATAAAATTAAAATAATGAAATAGAATTGAATTGGACACATTCTATAATGTAAAATAACCTGGTAATGAAATCTCTGAATTGAAGTCCTCAAGAAATCCGGCACATTAGAGTCATAGATATAAACAGGATATGAAACTAATGGAAGATTACAATGCACAATCCACTCTTCCAAGGAATAAAAAGACGTACGTAAAGTTAGCACCGCAACTTCGTCTGATATAGTTCGGAGCTATCTCATAATTTGTCGTTAATTTGTCGTTGATTTGTCGTGAAAACCATAAATTTGTCGTGTCCTTTTTTCTAAAGGAAACTGGGTGTGGTGCTAACTTGACGTCAACTTAGCACCACACCCAGTTTCCTTTAGAAAAAAGGACACGACAAATTTATGGTTTTCACGACAAATTAACGACAAATTCCAAGATGTGAAATTTTCCAATCCGATAAGTTTTGGCCGAGTTCCAGTGAGTTGCGGTGCTAACTTGACATCAACTTAGCACCACACCCAGTTTCCTTTAGAAAAAAGGACACGACAAATTTATGGTTTTCACGACAAATTAACGACAAATTATGAGATATCTCCGAACTATATCAGATGAAGTTGCGGTGCTAACTTTACGTACGTAATAAAAAGAGCTAGATGAAGATGTTGAAGTATGGAATTCTTATTGTATTACAAAAACAAAAAAGCTCTTACAGTCCGGTAAATGGTTAGTTTTTTTTACAATTCCAACCATTTTTATTTTGTTTTGTCCAGATAACAAAATTTTTCTTATCACCATCATTTGAAATCCAATCATCAAATCAAAAATTCAACTTCCTATAATAAAAACCTATGACAATGCCTGTACCTACTTCCGAATAATTAGACCGCAATTAGTAATCCATCGTAATGAATTGTCCGAGCACAATAGAATGACAATCTAAGTAGTAATTGAGTTCAATTACTCTGCACACTTTCCGCTGATCTGCTGCGCTGACCTATTTCTCTTTGTGGACACATCATCCTCCCTCCGCCCGCCGATGTGATTACATGTTACATACATACCTGCTCGGCTGACTAAATATAGGTCGCTGTGTGATATGTAATTTTTCTTTCTTCACTTTTTTCAGTTATTTGACTGAACTTTGACATCGTAGGGAAGAATTAAGAAAAAAAAAAGAAGAAAAAAATTTACCATTCTAATTAGTTCTATACGGTAAACGTCAACAGCATTTATTTTTATCGGGGGCACTGTCAGCCAGCCTGTCGCTCTAATTAGTTAGAATCGCATTTAAAGTTTCAGTCACGCTTTGAATGGCACTGGACTCTATCTACATTACTAAGAAAAATAAGAGAGAAAAATGTTTCCACAACACTCGGGGAATGTCTCTGTAAAGCTTCCGCCTTGTTACTCGTATCGTAAACTGTATGTAACGCCATTAGTCGGCCTTATCCGCACAACCAACGAGGAAGAGAAATTTTATACAGTTTCCATGTTCAGGTATTATACCGCGAGATCTTGTTAAAATCGTACGCGATAACCGATACCCAGTTAGCTGCAACCAACAACATTGCAACATTACACGTCGATGCACTTCGGTCCAAATTGTATGCTGCAGCGCCATAAATTAAGTGAAAATTGATTCGAATCGGGGAGATTAGCGATGGGATTCTAATATTGGATGGATGCATAGAGCTCCGAGAGTTAGTTTGTAGTCGGTTGCAGTCCAGTGGCTTTCATAAATAATAATTGGGTTCGCTGGGAAATATTACTTACTAACAGTTCATAGAGACAGAGAATGTAAGTACTTTCAGATAAGTACAGGAAATTGACTTTGGATGCAGCACAACCGGAGGTTAACGTATATGGCTCCGTCTGTTACCTTGGCGATGAGTAAATCTTAAGATTTATGCATGCAGGTGGTTTGCACGGGATTTCAGAAATAAGAATTTTAACTGGTAGGCGTTTGGCTATTTGTAATTCTTATGATTTTAATAGCTAAACTAAGTACCAAACGCTCATGTTACATATACTATTACATATTCATATATAAGCCAAACAGGAAATAATATTTATTCAAAAGTTCAAATGAATTGATTGCATTTAATTAATAGCTTTTGATAGATCTAACAAAGTGCAAATAAGCCGGATTTCATATGTTAAGTGTGTCCTAATGAGCGTTTTTATTTTGAATTAAATCGGAATTTTTTAATGATTATTATTTATTATTAAAGTAAATATTCTCCGATTAAATACAGAAAATTATGTTTGCGAATCCAAGCCTTAGCTCTTTTAACAAAATTTTCGATGACTTTTTCACATAGAGTATAAGATGACACGTCGGATTTTGATCTTGAGGTTGGCAACTGTTTATGAATTATTGATATGTCTTCGATTTTAGGTAACCTCACAAAAAAAAAAAGTGTCACGGCGTTAAACCACAAGATTGTGCTGGCCAATTAATGTCACCATGTCGTGAGATTACACAGCCTAAAAATATTTACTGCAGCAAATTGATTGTTTGTTGAAACCATATTTCCTCAAAGTTTTCAAGTTGGCGTCACAAAACCTCAGTAATCATACGTTACGATAACGAATTCAATTAACGCTAACCGAATCCAGCCTCATTTTTTATACCCCAGATGAAATCTATAGGGGTATACTAAGTTTGTCATTTCGTTTGTAACACCTCTAAATAATTATGGTAGAGCGAAATGGATTGGACACCCACGTATAATATTAAAAGTTATTTTGATTTTTGCATGTCCGTCCGTTTGTCCGTATGCACGATAACTGGAGAACGCGTTTACTTAGAAATCTGAAATTTTTAATTAAAAAAAAAAAAAAAAAAAAAAGTTCGAAAATGAGACAAATCGGGCAACTCCTTCGTGGTGTTGTCATACAAAAATTTCGCGGTTTACACTATATATTTGGTCACTGCCTGAGAACGCGTCGACATAGAGAGCTGAAATTTGGTATACATGGTGTTTTTATAGTAATAAAAAATAAAATTTTGAAAAATGGACTAAATCGCGCAACACTTTCTTGGTGTTGCCATAGAAAAATTTAGGTTTTTTACATATACTGTGATAACAATCAGTCCTAGGCATTTTTATTGTACTCAAAACTTCTTCGGAATACGAAATACTATAAAAGTATTTATAATCATTTCTGTCCGACGAACCGTTCTATAAATATATTCGAAAAACCACTTCAAAAATCATAGATCGGTCACCATACGAAATTTTACACGGGCATTCATCTAACGTATCATAAGAATTGGTCTTAGACCAATTCTAGCTTTTTTACTTGTTAATAAAAAATTTAGGCCTATTATACCACCTACCCAAAATCCAAACCAAATAGTGACTTGTTACAGATGTATTGGCATCTAATGAATCGTAGGAGGATTTTCCAATATGTACTCAGATTTGTTTATTAATAAGCCAGCTGAGATGAAAGTGCAACTCGTCGCTAAAGAAAAATCACCATACAATTCCTAATAATATAAAAATCATCTGACGAATTTTTGACGCTCAGAAAGATCATGATGCTTTCTTTAGATCGTAAATCAATTGACTTTTCTTGCCTTCGAAGATACAGATCTTTCATTACTATTCGCTGAAGGGTGCTTCTCGAAATGTTCAACTGCTGTGAACTGTGCCTAACCGACTTTCTTCTCGGATTTTCTGGGATACTTTTACTCACCGTGACAATAATGTCACTACTTCTCGCATTAGGTTGACGCACATGAGTTGCTTGATCCGTTACTATCCAAACTTCTTGAAATTTAGCAATCAATCTTCGAACAATTAACATATATTTGATGAACTTACTGAACTAAAAATTCTACGGTTCGGAAACCGCCTCCGCCCATGGTATACTGACATTAACAAGGTATGCCCTCTTGCCCTCTATTTTTCATAGGTGATGTAGTTATTTTTCAATAGGTGATGTAGTGACCTAATGGCACCAATTTATATGAAGACTTCAAAATTTATTTATTTATTTATTTTATATATATAATGTCTTTAGCACAGTCGTGTGAGACCGTGACAGATGGCGGACCATAGTTCATAACGGGGGGGGGGGGGGGTCTACCGCCACCAAAAAGTATGCAGAAAAATTATGAATTTTAGCTGGTAATGAGCTCAGGCGAACAGTGAAATCCGTTTTCCGATCGGGAATAACCCTACCGAGTTAGATCCGATCGAAGGTGCGAAAAATCTAGTACCTCAGTTCGAATAAAAAAGATGGAAATCCTAAAATAGTGAGTATTGGGGTGGCTAAATAGCTCAAACTTCTTCTCAGGCCCTAAGGAATTCAATTCTGCACTAGATCGAGCTGCTTTGCCACCCCCCCCTCCCCTTCAAACCTACACTGTTAATCTCGAAAAAAAAACATTGTTAACAAAATAAGTTCAGAGTATCATAATGCATCGTAAAGTGGAAAAAACAGAGACCTCTGGTATCTCTTCGCTCATATCAACATAAAACATAGTAGTTCGGTGTCTGCTATATTATGCCGCTGTTGTACTAATACATATATGCGTACAAATTACAACCCCAATATGATATACGTACATGAGCCATCCTTCGCTTCTCCGTGACTCATAGTTCAAAATCGTATGCTCACACTTACGCCCTATTATATCTTACATAATTTATTGACTCTTGTATGGTCTCGCAAATCGAGGAGGTCCAATACGGAATTTCAGACGGATGGATTTGGAAAAATTCCACATGCAACTAAACTCCAGTAAACTCCAGAAAATCGTTCGCGATAGGAAACCAATCCCATGGTGAAACAGAAGTAATAAGAAACTACATCTGACTTCCAGAAATTCAATAAGGCTATAGGGAAACTGACATGGAAGGAAAAAATTTGAGATGGAGATAAAATTATATAATATAGGCTTGTCAGAAAATGTAAAAGGTAGGCCTTTGTGAACTTCTGCAAGCAGCTTGAACACTAAAAAGCGATCTGGCATTTTTTAAAGGTGGATAAGTTGGGATATTACCCTGCGGTTGTGTGACAAATCTTGACGGGTTGTCTTCATTTGAAAGCCAGGCATGGGAGGATCGCTTTGTCCCCTCCATCAGCCAATTAGGCTCATTGAATATTGATTTATTTGAAGAGGCTGCACGCATTTCCCTTTACCCCCATAAATTTTTTATCATTTCGCTATTGTAGCCTATCCTTACGATCATTGAGGGCTAGTGTGACATTTAATAACAGCGGTGGTATACGCAAATTTTTTGGGTCCATGTATATAGTTCTGTAAGGCTTTACCACACCATGTATCAAAGATGTACCCGGACGCAATAGAAACCCAGAATATAGCATCAAGATATAGAGCATAGTGTCACATTTAAGAAGGGAAAAAAATGGACCTAGACCTTTAAAATCTGATAAGATTGAAATTGCCCATTTCACCTTCTCGACATTAACCATGTACCACTGATGGTTCAATGATGGTATTGTTAGTTAACGCCAAAATACCGAGCCTACTTTCAGCCTTTACTGCGAAGTAAGCATACATCAGAAATCTGTAACACATCATCCTTACACTCTGTGTAGGATCTTACTGACAGTTGACTAGTCACTACTCTCGTACAGAATACACTTATACTATTCCAATACTATCTTTCGTTTAGGACCCACCTCTCCTAGCAAATATAAAAGAAGAGGTTGATAGTTTTTTTCTGTTACTATGTCTGATGCGAATCCTACTATATATGTAATACTAATGTCAGTGATGGAGTTCAAATGAGTACTGAGATATTCCAATGATATTCCTTTGGAACATGTCTAGATGAGATCATCCACCCACACTGGACATATCATCAAAGAATCTAAGCACGTAGTCCGTATTCCTAGTTAGCTGAATTAGTTATCACGCTGCCTATACCAAGCCTACTCATATTTCATGTCAATATTATGTACCATCATCATAGAAATTTCATTATCTGTTGCAATTTCAAGACGCTTTTACTCTTATCACAACAAAAACGAATAAATAGCAACAAACTTGTGCAATGCTAGCACACCTTTAAAAAGTATGCATGCACACCTAACGAAGGTAAAAGATACTTTCAGTATGCTCACATGAGAAAGACAAATATTTGAGACTTGAGGCGATCTCCAAAACTGTGTCAAGCAATCATCCGCCCAATATTGTGATAGTGAACAATGCTCATAGCTGTCCGATGCTAATCTCACTATAATGCGCCATAATGCACATGTACTAATTAGGCATCCATAACCATTACAAGGAGGTTGCACAATTCTTCCCATTTCTTAGCCAATTAAAGCCTACGGCAAGACCCCAGAGCAGAATCTTTTAGTACTTGTATAACTCGTATATGACTGCGACGTACCTACAAAAGGAAGGCAGAAGTATAGCGCGCATGATGCATCTGACGTCGCCTTCGAAATGGTCGCTGACATCGTTTGAGTTCTTTAAAAAAAAACAGATTGCCGCACCGCAACGATAAGTGCTCTATGCGAAATCGTGATCACCTATTCAGAAATGCGTCATACTAAAATTGATGCCGGCAGCGGCTGCTTTACTCGCGAATCTATGCACCGAGACGATGGATGTTAGATATCAAGGCATGCATATATCGACAGCTATAAAATCAATCAACCCACGCAAGACATGCTTTTGCACAGCTTAAAAATTAATTCAATACAATGGCAAGAAGAAGCTATAAGAATTACAATTATTGCTATGCTTCATCACCCAGATGAGCTTAGTGCTCTGAGGATTTTTATTCACTACCCTCCCAGACTATGGGACCATTTCCTGTAAAAAAAAGGCAAGATTCAGGGAGCATCCTACAATGTAGTGCACTAATGTAAATTTTACTGCGGGGCAAGAGATTATTAGGGGTTTATAGGAAGAACCAAGGAGATACCGATTGGCCCAACACTAGCAGTCTCTCAAAACGATAATACCACAAATTTGAATACAATTTCATATGTCGATATTGCAAATGGAGTTATGCAAGCTCGGGAGCAAACTCAATATTTCTGTACAGAGGAAAATAGCGTTAAAACAAGGAAACACAAGGATTGCTTCTCTGCAATGCGTGACAAAACGACGTCATAATAACAACATCATTTTACCAGTGCCGGATCTAGGAAACTTTTGAAGGGGGGGGGGGGGGGGGGGGGGGGGCAAAGACGTTAGCTACCGCCCCCTCTAACAACGATCTTTATTTGGGATAAATTTTATTACAGTTCCAGGGTATACCAGGCATTATATGAATATGATAGATGAGCTATTTATAGATACTGCATACCCTAGACCTATGTAGATGTAGAACCAGAATTGTTAAAAACAATTTGAATTTGAAACAAATGATTGTTAAATGAAAAGAATTTGAAATTCAAACGTAAAGTAAGATCCATTGTAGATCTTAAATGTCGTTTGAATCTCAAACTGTTTTAAAATAAAAGGAAAGTAAAAAATCGTATCATTACAAATACAGTTTATTTTATACCAATTTTCATATTTGTATATTGATAATGCAATTATGTGAATTGCAATATAAAATTTCAGAGACACACTTGCATTTTACGATACTAAGAATTTAATCAGAGAACTTACACTTGATTTATCACTTGATTTGTCATTTGACTTAAGAAAGTTTCAATTTTACAAGTGTCAAATGTTAAATGTCAGAAAAAGTTGTATTACGTATTAAATTCGGTTCTAAAAGGTTCGTGTATTAATTGATTATGGTCTATAACTGGGTCATATTGCAATAAACTCGTATACCGCGTACGTTTTTCGCAATTTCAATATTGAGCGCCAATGTACTAATTTCTTTTTGTACACCGAGCGTATACCGAGCTGCTTCTCAGTATATAGAGACAGATTTCGCAAAATACAATATTGAAATTGCAAGTCTGTCTCCGCTATTATTAACATAAGGATAAGAAATTAAAAATTTAAATTATGTTAGATATTCGTTTTTTTATTTTTGCCGCTTTTCAATATGAATCTTCTCGGCTAAAACTACTAAAATTTGAGACAGTTTCAAAAAAAAATCTGTGTAGGAATTCTGGCAAACTGCCGTTCAGGCTGAATGGATTTATCCGATTTTTTACTCAGATTCAAAGGCCTTAACTCCGGCTAAAATGGTTAAATTTAGCTGGCATAATAATAATTTTCTGGTAACTTTGTGCTTGTGCCTACTGTCTTATAATCTGTCTACATTCGAGGTAGAATTGATGGATGATGGGGAACATAGGGTTGCCAGCCACATTTGTATAATTTTTGAATTCATTTCATATGAGACAAAGGTACAATTTGAGAATTTAGCGGGATTTTTAGTTTAATAAGCTTACAGAGGCTTACAGACTTAATTTTAATAGACAGTAAGCTGCTTGACTGTATAAGTATAACACAATTGAAAGTATGATATCAGCAAAGCAGCTTTTAGATTCCGGAAAGAAAACTGAAGTGTTAAGTATGGTCTGAAAAAAGTTTCCAATTCTTGTAATTAGATTTTTTCTCGTTTAGCTATGGGTTCAGAAATCCGTCGTATTGCCGCCCCCTTAATTTTAGCGCCCGGGGCAAGTGCACCCGAGTGCCCCCCCCCCCCCCCCCCAATAGATCCGGGCCTGCATTTTACTGAATAAAAAGATGTTAGCTGTCAAATGCGATAACGTAAGTTCTTATGTCATTCGCTTGTTATTCCCAACTTTAAAACTTCTAATAAAAGAATTTTCATTGGGTGGATATTACTTTTGATTTGGTTCTTAGCCATTTTAAATCTATGTATATACTGGAAAATTTAATTTGTACCATTAAATAAAAATGTCTATCACATTTTTTGCAAGTAGCGACATCTCCTTTCGAACACTTAAAAGATTCTACGCACATCTATGAATATACATATATATAAAATCAATGTGAGCAATTTTCCCATTTAGTATGTATATGTAAAAAATCTAAATTTGTAATGGCAATCCTACTAAAGAGTTTAGCCTCTATTTTTTAAATTCTATTTCGACGAAGAAGTTGTCCGATTGTGGCCATTTTCGAACTTAAATCAGCAGATTTTTTATGGAAAAATTTCAACTTTGAACATTATCACGTTTTCAATTAATGCTCAAATATATAGTATAGTGAGAAATCGAATTTTCATATTACAATCCTCCGAGCTAATTGCCCGATGTTATCTATTTTTCAAGTTAAACATATTATTTCTTATGAAAACGTTGTGTATAAGATTTTACCTCTCTACGTCAATGGGTTTACAATGGGTTTCTAAATATATAGTAGAAACGTACTTTTTAAATGGCAATCTTACGAAGGAGTTGTCACATTTCCAAGTACAATTTTTGTAAGAACGTCGCGTAGAAAATTTCAGATCACTAAGTCAAGACATTCTTGGACATGCGACAATCAAAATAATACCATTAAATATTATGGGGGGGGGGGTCCAACCCAACCAAAACATTATTCCAAAAATCAATATTTCTGCATTTCATTAATACATACAATAATCATCCCCCAAAACTTTCTGGATAAATTGTAAATAAAAGGTAGGTGGTACGTAATCGTTTTTATACCCTAAATGAAATCCTAAAGGTATACTAAGTTTCATTGCGTTTGTAATGCATAGAAATAATGCTGGTAGAGCAAAATGGATTGGCGACCCACGCATAATATTAACAGTTATTTAATGTTTGTCCCTCCGTCTATCTGCCTGGTCTGCCTGGTCTGTCTGTCTGTCCGTCCATCTATTCTCTCGATAACTCGAGAATGCTTTTACTTAGAGAACTGATATTTCGCACAGGGATTAAAAAAAAAAACTTGTAAATTTAATAAAGATCAGCAATGCAGGGCGATCTCATCAGAAGAGCAATGAAGCCTTGAACTGCTTAGTGTCTACACTACAGTGAACTCAAATGTCCAAAAGTTGGTGGTGAATATATGAAGATTTATTTAAAAATCTAAATATGAATCATTTAAAGGAAAATGGCTTTTATTCACATTAAATGATTCTTGGACATCTCATTCTAACTAAATATTAATTAACTAACTAACTAAGATTTGTAGAGTTAAATATGGCACTTGTCACAGCCAGGAGGGAGTCTTGTCTCAGACGGAACATAGTAAACAGACGAAAGTATTGGATTGCTATAATTTTAGTAGAGTTGATTTGTGATTGTTTGTAAATTTCATAAAAGTGAAGAGTATAGTGGAATAAAAAGAATTTGTGAATTATATTTGAAATATTGTGTTGTAAATAACGAGCTAAGGCTACGCTCTTAACAATATCTATACAGGGTGATTCGTAAAGAAGTGTTTCAACATGATTCCCTACAGTGTTGTGACTATGAGCAATTTTTTCGTAAAACACCTCCTTCACACCTCTTTTAACGGATAAAGATATTTGAAAATATTTTCATATATCACCCTGTAAATTCTGAACGTTACACCGTATTTAACTTCTATTTTCTTTTCGTAACTAGGTATGCATAGGTCTTAGGCTATATTTAATTTGTCTGATTGGCGTCTAACTCCGTGAAGGCTGTAGAGCATTGGGGTTTTTCCGCTGGAATTTTCTGAGTACAAAAATAATATAGATGCACAATTTTTGAGGAAGGAGTTTTATGGACGGGGCGTACACCCCTCATTGGTGGTTGTCAAAAATACGTCATGTTTGGTATCAAATTAAAGACGGACGAGTGGGTAATCAAGTGGTGTAATTTATTTTTGATTGTTTTTACCTTGAGACACCAAAAAGCATATTTCTCTGTAAGTATTGCAACGATTTCCATAATTTCTTTTTGTAAATATAGCCAGGATTTGGTTAATTCAAAATTTAATTTGAAAATTGTTAGGTACCTAGCTACCTTCACAAAATACAACAAAAACACAACAAAACAGACAATACTCTTCTTCTTACTTCTCCGCAACAAAAAAACAGCCGAGAGTTTTGCGAGTGGAATAGAGAGTTTGGTAATTCTCAGTACAAATTCTCCGAGTTACAGAATTTCCAGTAGAGAGTTAAATATCATAAGAACTCTCATCTTCCCAACTCCACAGCTCTTCGTGTTACATAGTCCGGCCTCAGGCAAATAGTTTTGTTTTTATTTAAAATGTTATCTAAATAAGCTATATTTGCGTGTAGACAGTGAAAAATAAATGAAATCATTAAATCATTAAATATATTTCAAAAAATTGAATTCGAAAATTTACCAAATATCGGTGAGACGAAAAATTTCATTCCAAACTTGTAACATATTTTGGTCTAAAGTTTCTTCGAAGATGGAAAGTAATAAAAACGTCAACGAATTAAGGCCACCTACGGTGTATTTACTAAATTAATTATAAGAAAAAATTAAAAAAAAAACTGAACGAATTACTGAAGCACTTTTTTGCTTTCTTTGTGCGTTTCCTTATTTTATTCATCATTTATAAAAGTTCACATTTTAAACATTTCCAATTGCTTTTTGAGTAAACAAAATGCTCTTAACAAATAATTTAATTTTTATTCTCATTAATTCTAAAATTTATTTTCAGGCTCAGACTCATGTGTACACCATAAAATATCTTTTGCTGACATACATACATAAATACTAATCTAGATATGCAGTTATTTTCTGCATGTCAAGTTTTCGTGCAAAATAAATGCCCTGGGGCCCTATTTTGAATAACGAAGGCAGATTCCGTATACGTTAAGCTGTCAAAACCATTTGAAATGAATGTGTAATCTTGAAATCCGTTATTTTCGTACGCAAACTATTCGTTATATAACGAATGGGTTCAACCATTCGTTATTTATCGAATACATAAAGACTATTCGGAATTCAAGGTGCTCTTGAACCATTCAAAGGCGAAACGAAATAGGTGGAGACTTCTATTAGAGTTATCTGTCGAACAATCGTACAAAATGATCAGACATTTTTCGTTTGCATATTTCGTTTGGTCAGATTTATATAGAATTTGCCGTTCCTTTCATTATATATCCACGAGAATTTTGAGACCAAGAAAAATTTCGTTTCACTTGAGGTACATACTAAGATTTTAGCATCAACTGAGGAATAACTATATGTACATAGAGCTTCTGAATCTAGCGACTATTTTTCCCGGGTAATTCCAGTTAGAGGAAAAATAAGTTATACTTTGTGGCACTTTGTGCTAGATCGATGGGCAGAGGTATATGTAAAGTTTAAAGTCTATCAATTATTTTAACTCCATTAATGAGGACTATCCTAATCTATGTACAGTTGTGAAAGAGCTCTTTCCGTTGCAAGCTTAGTGCTTAATTATTAGATTCACACAAGTTCCCAAATTCAAAATATACAGGGTGATTTCTAAAGAAGTGTTTCAACATGTGTCAATCGATTCCTTACAGTGTTGTGATCAGCGTTCATGATAAGCAATTTTTCCGTAAAACCCCTCCTTCACCCCTTTTTTAACGGATAAAGATATTTGGGTATGTTTTCATTGATAACCCTGTAATTTTTGAGCGTTACACCCTATGATGATTATTTAAACTTTGGTAGATAAATAATCGTTGGACTTTTCCAGCGATCTTGAAAATTTTTCAGGTGGAGGCGTTTTGCAGTCATTGATCAACAAAATTAAATTTTTTTTATTTAACTACTATTTTTATCAAAAAACAGGTCATCGACACCAATTTTTTATATTGGATTTAAAACACCCAAAAGCTTAGCTTTAAAACGAGTCAGCACACTCTCTCCAAAATGTAACTGTTCAAGTCAGAACACATAACAAAGATGACAATGCAATTTATGCAACGCGATCAATAAATTGCAATTCATCGGTCAATCAACTATAAACCGATTTCAATCACCATTATGCAAGCACATTTATGCTCAATAGGTCATAAAAATATAATTTTGCTGAATCTTTCAATTGCACACGTTAAGAAATTTTATTTATTATTGTTAATTTAAGCATTTTTCTAACTGTATATAAACCGTATTAGGATAGTAATATAACAGTTGCTAAATACCAGTCAACGTTTTTCAATCAATCACCTTGTTCACCCCTCATCAGAGGTAAGGGAACAAGGTAAAAACAGTAACCCTTTCTGCGTTAATTGCAGTTTTTATTGAACGTATCCTGCGAAAAAGTTCAATCAGTGCCAGAAAGTAGGCAATTATCTTTGGAAGTGTGCTTTTTCAGCCATTTTCGCTGGATTTGCTTGAGAAAAATTGCAAATAGCGCAGAAAGGGTTACATTTTTGGGGTACACATCTTTGATAAATTTCTTAGTTTTTTTATTGATCTTAAAGGTTCTGAGCTTACTTCTATGACGACTTATTGCAACACAACATTTTTTTTTAATATTCGTTAATCCGCTCTCATTTTTATATCCCCGCACCCTCCCACCCCATTTTCTCCCATATACCACATATATTCCTCTCATTCTCTCCATTCTCCCATTATACTGGAAAAACTAGAAAAAACGTACCCTTATAAAAAAAATTCAAATTTATCCCGACCGTTAAAGGTAATACATACATGTACATCGAATATAAAAAAAAAAAAAGTTCAACCCTCTACAACAATAACTGATAAGCTTTATCGTCCTTGGCGATTCGCAATTTATCATACTTCTCACGTTTTCCCTAACTTCCCAAGTATGTTAGAGAATTTCGAATGGAGAGTTATGGAGTTTTAATCGGGGGAAATCGATAATTCTCATCTTCCAAACTCCCCAACTCTCCGTGTTACAGTATCCGGTCCTTGATGCGATAAAGATTTCATATAAATTTCTTAATTGTTGGGCTCAGATGGACAATTTTCCGTGGGACTTAAAACATTAGTTTGTAAGAGGCATAAGTTAAATTTAGCTAATATAAGCTAATATAAGAATGAATAAATAAATATTATACTTACAATCTCGACTCATTCCAGCTGAAAGGCATTTCTTGAAACGACAATACTGACATCTATTCCTATTCAGTCGAATTACTAAGCATTTACCATCTCGAAGGCATCGGTACTCAATTTGTTTTTGGATGCTGCGACGAAAAAACCCCTGCGAGCAGAAAACGACAATCTGAATGTTAAGTGTAAATTAACCAAAATCAAATTGAATACAATATTGGTGTTTGGTAAAATACAGATTCATTACCTTGCATCCCTCACAGGATGTTACTCCGTAATGGTATCCAGAGGCTTTGTCACCGCAAACCTTACAGGGAACAAACGATTTTGTTACAGTGTTGTTCGAATTCGAATCAGCCGCTACAAATTGCTGATCTGAAAAAAAACACAAATATTAATTTTTTTTTTTAATTTAATTTAAATTATCGAACAATGTTTTTTGTTTATGAAAGGAAATCATAGGACCAGGATATTACCTGCGCAGAATATGTATAAATTTGTAAGATTTATGACCAGTTTCACAGTCCAGGTTTAACCCAGAGCTTAGCTAAGCCACGGGTATGGCTTAAGCCCAGAACTTAAGCCTACTCGGTTTCACAGTACACAGTAAGCAGAGGCTTAGTTAAACCGCAGATGAAAAATTTTAAGTTGTCAGCACTGCGGTAATTATGAATTTTTAAAGGAAAATTGACATTGTGAATCCCGATGAAGAAAAGACATCAAAATAAAATATTATTATCACTCGTTTGTTTAAATTGTGCGCAGTTTTTACCAATCAGTCGAGCTTTTTATCTGCGAGTGTATCAGACCCAAAATCATCATAACCGAATGTTTCGACAGTCGGGTCACACTTTGCGATATTATATTTTATATTTCCTCGTCGCTTGTATCCTCTACATCAGGTAAATAATTCAATTTTGTCTTTAAAAAAAAATATACATATATATATTTAGCAATAATCCCCATATGTGTTTCACAGCAACATCTGAGACTTAAGCCTTCGAGATGACGGGCTTAAGTTAAGCTTGCCTTAAGCCAGTGATGTCACTTAAGCCTTGACTGTGAAACCGACATATTTACTAAGCCTTGGCTTAAGCCATCGCTATGGCTTAAGCCTTTACTGTGAAACCGGACATTAAACAACCAAATAATACTTCTAATTTATAAATGGGTGTGGAAATTATAAGCTTCATTTTACTATCGATGAACATAAAAAGGAATCGTCACTGTATTATAGTTTACTAATAATTGAATTACGATTAAGAAAAATTCGAGATTTCAGTACATTCCAGAATTCCTCATTATTTAAATTGCAAGAACTCATGGTTAAAAAAGGATTTTTCGAATTCTGCCGGCTTACATAAATGATTCGAAGAGGAATCTCAAATACAAATATGTGAATATAGGATAAGCTCAGTACCCATCCCGATTGGCCATGTACCATGTAGAGGAAAACTTAAGAGCAATTATTTAAATGAAAAAGGGCATTCTCCTTGAATGAACCATTAGACAACGAGCTCCACAAAGACACACACCACCGAACTGAGTCCGCATTTTGGGTAAAATCATTCTAAATCTATCCGTAGTAGCATACCATATCCAGCCGAAAAAATAAAGCTAAGTAAAGAGTACTCTACACTCGAAGAACTCGTATCGAGAGTTCATCAGCAAAATCTGTCTAATGTCTAATCGTTAAATTTCGCGTCACGTCGGGGGAGCTAGCACTTTAATTTCAGGTGAGTTTTGTAATTTTATTTGCTTCTTATACCCTCTAGATGATGAAATCAGGGTATATACTGAATATGTCATTCCGTTTGTAACGCACAGGAATAATGATGGTAGAGCGAAATGGATTGGACACCTACACATAATATTAAAAATTTATTTTGATTTTAGCATGTCGGTCGGTACGATAACTCGATTACGCGCTTCTTTATAGAGTTGAAATTTTAAATAAGATCTTTTTAAAAAAATTGTAGATTTAAGTTGGAAAATGGGATAAATCGGGCAACTCCTTCGTAAGGTATTTTCAATTTTCACTATATATTTGGGCACTGCCCGAGAACGCGTTTATATAAAGAGCTGAAATTTGGTAAATGGTATTTGCATAGCAATAGTACCTAAATAAAATTGTAAAAATTAACTGAGTCGGGCAACCCTTCTTGGTGTTGCCATACAAAAACTTGGTTTTCTCCTTATTTTTGTACACTGCCTAAGAACGCGTCGATGTGGAGAGCTCAAATTTTGTACACGACATTTTCGTAAAAAGTGCAAATACAAGTTTAAAAATGGACGAAATCGGGCAACCCTTTCTTATTGTTACCATATAAAACTTTGATTCTCCACTATATATTTATTTGGACACAGCCTGAGAACGCGTCGCCGTAGAGAGCTGAAATTTTGTATACAAAGTTTTGATGAAAATGATAAATAAAATTACAAAAATAAACTAAATCGGGTTACCGCTTCTTGGTGTTGCCATACAGAACTTTGGGTTTTCACTTTATTTAACGTTTATTTTCATCTAGGGTTTAATATTATTGATCATAGACCAATTGTAACTTTTTCTCTTTTTTTTATCTTTCCTATAATTAAAAGAGATAAGTTATTTACCTAGAATGTGAACTGTGCAAATTTTTTACGTTTGCGTATTTACAATTATATTGGTGTATCTATATGTGCAAATCGATTGTATCTACAAAAGGAGTTATGTTAACATTTAATTAAATACAAATATTTTTCAACAATGATTAAGAGGAGTCAGTACCAAGATTTGCCAGTTTCATACATTTTTCAATGCGAATTTCTAGCAAACTATTTGTAGCAGAATAATGATTTATATGTTCAATTAAAGGTAAGGAACAGGTATAGTAAATAACGTCGAGAAAAATAAAAAGAAATATATTGGAATAGAGATATTAGCTCGGAAACTTGTAAAAAATGGTAAAAAAATGATTTTTTTCAAATCAAATTCCTGTTGGTAGGTATTCTCAGTTCCTTAGATTGTGACTATTTTAGAAAGATAAAGCCTGAATCTAGCAAATAACGTCGAGTTTTTTCATTTTTAGTGGCGCTTTTTTCAATTATTTGACTCTAATAGTACTTGGTTTTTCTCTCGATATTTCACCGACGAGAAATTGCAATTATCGTTGAAAGTTCTAGAAATATAAAGCAAAATAGTATATTTAACAATTAAGTGCAAAATAAAATTTAGGAGAGTTAATTCTCGTTAAAAAATTTCAATTTCTTTGAACTGCAAATTTTCATTTCCGTCTTAAATTGTCGCATGTTGGGTTTCTGTCTTTTACGCTAGATGTCTCTAATGTGACTTGTGGTCTAAGTCTAGGCTAATTTTATATGAATTTTCATACTTTCAGGACACAAACCTACGTATAGTAAGTTTTATTGCCTACAGGCTCGCTGGTATCTAAATTGAAATTTTTGCTGAGTACTGACTCCTCTTAAATAATCGATCACCTAAGTTGGGACCCTCAGGATTAAATAAGTAATCTGCTTTTTGTAGCTCAAGTGCTTTATGTTGATTTGCGTCTTATATCCTTGCAAATTTTAACAGTCAGTATAAAAGTTTCTTCCTTAACCTTTCTACCGGCGCTCAATTTATTGGTCGCAACCATTGAACGCAACATATCTAGAAGTTTGTTTAATCTAGTGATGTTCGTTATTGGCTGCGCCATCCCGTTTACTTGTAGACTGAAGAACTAATCCTCGCGGAACTCTACGAGACAATGATAGTACGGAGAGTAAACGTTCTTTTATTTTACTTGTTGGGATCAACAATCGGCTTATGAGGGAAACTTTCGATAAAATTAACTGAATATATGGAAAGGGTTAATCATGAAGGTCAGCGTGAATTATAGATTAGGCTTTATACGACCGACAGTGTCATAATATCATTTGGAGAGAGGTAGGAAATTGGGGTACGGGACGGGATATGTAATCGCATGTATCATTTTCGAGTCAAAGAATGCTCACTGTTTCTTCTGATAAGATGACACCCCAAACGACTCACGGCCTGCAAGATCACGAGTTTATTTTTAGACAAACTGTTAAAATTATACTAACATCTTGACTCGTTAAAAAGCTCGTGTAAAAAACTCGGGCTCGTGTTTCGAATGCACGTTGTTCGAATTCAAATATTCTTATACAGACGATGTATTGCCCATCTATGCTAGATAGTACAAGAACTAGAACAAAAGAAGAGTATACAAATTTTATATAGCTGGTGGTGTATTCTGGAATGTGCCATAACATGACAAATGATGGATCCGTTGAGTGATTCATATTTTTTTGCGTTTACATTGTTGAGAAGGTCAATCAAACGAATACAAAACTGCTGTTAAAGCAATTCTTTTCTCTCGGAACGTTCCCAAATATACCACTCATTTCACAATCCAATTCAAGTTTGATTTTTGAAGTGGTTTTTGGAATATATTTCCAAAACGCTTCGAAAAAATGATTACAAGCAATTTCATAGGATTTCATATTCTGAAAAACTATTCAGTCAAATAAAAACGTCTAGGACTGATCGTTTTCATGGAATACGTGAAAACGTAAAAGACGGGGTTGCCCGATTTCGGCTATTTTTACAATTTTTTTACTCTTTTTATGAAAACGCTGTATACACAAATTCAGCTTTACACGTGGACGTACTCTCAAGCAGTGCCCAAATAAATATACAGGGTGATTCGTAAAGAAATGTTCCAACATGTGCCAATCGATTCCTCACAGACATTGTTGTGATAAGCGTTCACTGATAAAGATATTTGGGTATGTTTTCATAGATCACACTGTAACTTCTGAACGTTATTTCCTATGATGATGATTTTACGTTTAGTAGATAGAAAATCGCTGGACCTTTCCAACGGTCTAAAAGTTTTTCGCCTCATCCTCTCTGTTTTGAAGTTATTAAATTAAATTGAAATCTCCGAATTTTAACCCGTTTTGTTTTTATTTAACTACTATTTTTATCAAAAAACACGTCATCCACACGAATTTTTCATATTGGATTTAAAAAGCCCAAAAGCTTAGCTTTAAAACGACCCTAAATATAACCCGTTCTGCGTCAATTGACCTTTTTCTTAAGCATATCCAGCAAAAATAGCTGAAAAAGTTCATTTCCAAAAATAATTGCCTATTTTCTGGCACTTATTGAACTTTTTCGCTGCATTTGTTCAATAAAAACTGCAAAAAATACAGAAAGGGTTACATTTTGGATACAGGCTCGTTTTAAAACTAAACTTTTGGGCTTTTTAAATCCAATATAAAAAATTGGCGTGGAGGAAGTGTTTTTTGGTAAAAATAGTAGAAAGGAGGGGTTTTACGAAAAAATTGCTCATCGTGAAAGGTGATCATAACACTATAAGGAATCGATTGGCACATGTTGGAACACTTCTTTACGAATCACCCTGTATGATGAAAAACGAAATTTTTGTATTGAAAACCTACGAAGCAATTGCCCGATCGCTTCCATTTTCGTACTCAAATTTAGTTTTTTTTAAAGCGCATGTCCAAAATTTCAGTTCTCTAAGTACAAGGGTTCTCGAATTATCGTAAGGAAGGACGGACATGCAAAAATAAAAATAACTTTTACTCCTAATATTATGTGAGGATATCCAAACCATTTTGCTCTACCAGCATTATATCTATACGTTACAAACACAAAACACAAGCTTAGTATATCTATAATTTCATCATCTAAGGTTATTATTAGTCCAAACAACATCTGTACACACGAACAAAATGTCCATGAATATGACGTATTTCGCTCGAAATTGTGACTTCTTAATACCAAAAGAGAACAAAAAATCTTTCCGCACTCTTCCGCCTTTAGAAAGATACGTAAAATTTTAAAGAATAATGATTCAAATATTCAGAAAGTGACTATAGAAAACCTTCAGAATTCAATCCTACAATGGGTATTCTAGCTAGAAATGTTTCTACCCGTAAATTCTGACAGTAGTTAAAGAGTTACCACTTATGAGCAGAAACAAACAATTCTACAAACGCAATTTTGATATTTATCTAAATTTTTCTCTAATGGAAAAAAGAGGATATAACAACGCGATAGAAATTACTTAAGTAAATAAATAAATGGAGCTATGTATGTATGTATATATATAGTTTATTTTAGATATTTCCAGTACCTTTTCAATGAGTATTCTATTGTTAGCGAATGTTTTCACTATTAGTGGACAACAGTGGAGTTCACACTCAGAACTATTCATTACATGAACTGGGTGGTATGTCTTTAGTATGTATCAATGGAAACGAAAATTATGTAAGTACATTACTAAGTTTGGAAGTGCTACATAAACGAGAAAAATTATTATGTACATACTTAAAAAAATTGTAACAGTTCACTTACATATCCTACTTGACTGCAATTGGAAAGCCAAGAAAAATTTCATTTCCTACTTTAGGGAGATTTCTTATGCTTGCTGTGCAATGATTATAATCTCTTGAGCTCAACTACAATATTTAGCACATACCTACATAAATACCTAGTTCTTCGCTTTTACATTTACCCCAAGAGGTAAAAAAAAAATAAAAGAGAAATTATGTAAACAAATTTTTTACTCGTTAAGCAAGAGACAATAATTTCTCTCTATAGGCACATTCGAAACCTACCGCACGGACTTCACTTCCTAGTGCAGAGTCATATACTAGTCGCCTTCTATACTTTTGCAAGACATAATCAATTTGGAAAAGGAAAGTGGAAAACTCGATGTGCAATTGTGCATTGCTTACACCTCACCGCACCGTAGATCGTATACAAGATCTACATATACCCGGCAGTGGTGCACGATAGTGCAGCAAGAAAACAAAAAAAAAACAAAGCTGAATTCACAAAGGGTTCAACGATTTGTTATGCAATTCTGAACGTATGCACTTTGTTTAAATGCAATGTAACAGCGCACCACCGACATCTATACCAAAAAGAAAGAACGAAAAAAAAACATCTACAAGAAAATCACTTCAATGAAGAAAGTTTGCTCCCCCCCCCCCCCCCCCCCGCATTCCAGTCTTGTACGGTCGTTCTCTACATATCGGTGCGGTAAGGTACTCTATCTAAAAAACTCTGTTGTCTATTTACAGTACATTTTCTCTCCCACTGTAAGACAGCATACAGCATACACGGAAAACGATTGAGCGCCTTGCGCAAATCTTACAACAAACGTGACAGAGGTGCGCACATAAATTAGCAACATTTGAGCACAGCCCGAAGTTTCCATTTGTGCTTTTCTATGGACATTTTTAATTTCTCTAGTTCTCTTGGGTTTTTTTTGCCTCCTCTATGTTAATTGCAGTTGAAGGACATAAAAGCATTTCAAATGTGACTTTCGGGAGGGTTATTGGCCGCATAAATTATGATTGTACGAGCTGAGAGCAAAAAAGAAACAGCCAACAGACCACTTCAGTTATACCGCGCAAATGACAATAATCAGTCAAGCTGAACAGCTGAAAGAAAGAAATCTTATCTCAGGTATACTAAGAGGTGTATGCTATGGAATTATTTACATACATATGCATGCATACATACATACAGACGTGATGTCAAATTTACCAATTTGTAAGTAATAGAAACACTTTTGTAATTTAACACAGCTTTGCGAAAGTCTTGACATAATTATGTTGAGTACCTACTTGTGAAATACTCAAATCGGATTAAGCAATGAAAGCCTTAAGATTATCCAAGATTTAAAAGAGGTAATTCAGGGCGCATAGTACAGTATTAGACTTTGTCTACCAGATCCTGTAATTGCAAGTGAATGTAATTCAACTTCAGTAGGTACTCTATATTTTGGGCGTCAAAATTCAACTCGTTTCATTAAAGACTCACTTATTTGCGACCATCTCCATCTTACGGTGAGTGGAAAAGATTAAATTGCACACTTCTTAATAAATACCAATTGTTTTGGTTACAGTACACACTGATTTGATGCCCCCCTTATAGCGCGAAAAATCGGCCAGTATCCGTAACACAATAAAAACTTTATTATGAAGAAAAGATTGCTTGAACGGTAAAGAGTTCTATCGGCCTAAATAACTTATTACCCTTCATGCTTCAGATAAAATATTACCTTAAGATATACATTTGTAGGTTAGATTAGTTAGGAGGGGTGCTGCTAGCTAGAAGTGCCTAGCCTGTTTCACTTAAACCACCAGTGAGTCCATTTTGCCATTTGTCCTCATCGGATAACCTTTACAATCACCCTAGATCTATCCTGCTTTCCTTAGAAACTCAGGATGCATCTGAACTCTTTACTTTGCCCCTCCCCCAGCCTTCATCATCATTTGATTTCCTCCAAATCCTTCAAATCGTTACAGCTCCTACAGAAATCGTTCGTCATTATTCCCAGTCTTCCAGCATGGTCTCCTATGGTCCAATGACCCGTAATGATCCCAACTAGATTCCTGGTATATGTTCTGCTGCCATTCTTTTACAGTTCTCTTGTCCTATTCGTGTGGCCAGCTACCTAGCATAGGGTCACCTTGTTCCGTGTGTAGTCAATTCCCCAAGGCTGCATAACTGCACCAATTTTGATTTAACCAGCACAGCATCTACCACCTTAATGGTTGTCGGACTGTTAGTGATGTCGTGTGGACTCTCTGCGCATAAGGGGTAAGATACTCTCCACCCAGCATAGGAAGTCTGAAACTTTGCTCCTACCTTTTTGTGCGAATCTGGAACAGTTTACCATCTTCTACCTTTCCTCCGGAATACAATTTGCGAAATTTTAAGGGTGGCATACATAAACATCTCCATCCTTGTCACGTTCAATAATTCCTTTCAATAACTCATTCGTGCCATGCTGCGCTTTGTATTATAGGGTATCCTCTGAGATTGGCTTAATAACATAAAAAAAAAATCATCCTGTAAGGATCTCGCATCACGTAAAAACAGTTTTGATCTACAAAATGATAAATTTTAGTTTCCCGAAAGACGATGTCTAGATATTCATTAGCAGCTTGACAACAGCTTGTGGACCGAAGGACACCACTGCTTATGGACTCAAGTCCTTTATTGATAATGACTGCATGCAATATTTGAAGTTGGCTTTCGTTTTTGTTAACCGAGTTTTCTCGTTGATAAAATTCTTAACTTTGTTAACGATTTCATCAGTAATCGATTGGAACGGGAGAGGAGTCATCTTCCAGTGACTCCCTGCCAAGCTTAAACTGCCGTCCCCAGTTTTTCAGCTTTTCAAGTCTTTCAGAACTGATTAATTTTAGTTGACACTTTCTTTTCATTTACCAGACATTTTATTACAGCGCGTCACTCTAATTTACTCATTTCCAAAAAAAAAAACAATTGATCAATTTCTGTCAATCGACGGTAGCTTTTTCGTTTTCATAGACCCAGTTCAGACGGGTCAGTATTCTGCCTCTGCCACACGAAAATTGAAGATAGGATGATGATTCAGTCGCCCGCAACAATCATCCTACCAAGAAGTTATCGCGCAGCAGAAGCAGCATACTGATCCGTCTAATTAGGTCATACATAGAAAGTTATTGCCAATGGTGACTTTTTACATAAAAGATTCCCATTGAAGGATACATCTGCAGTAACATTCCTGCAGAGTCTTTTCAATGAGACAATTACATAGAATGCATTTACGCAAGAAAGAGAAAACAAATTCGAGCTTAGCGACATCTATTAATGAATTAAGTAAAAAATTTCCAATATATGTATGTATTAGTTGTGTCTTGTTTACGTGAATTTTTGGTCTGTTTCAAGGGAAACCGCTACAGTTGTGTTTTACTGTTTATATGAAAAAGTATGCGAAAAGTTCTCTACCTTTTTGTAGATACACGTGATGATTTAGAACGACAAAACCAGGTTTACAATACACGAGTGTTTGCACTGCTGAGGACATCCTTTGTCTAATAAAGATTATTCAAAGCTCTTGCAAATGAGCTTAAATTATTATACAATTAACGGAATTTTTGTAACTACACCTTGTCTTACATATGCTCAAGCAAATCGTATGACCTGGCATGCACAAGCCAAGTTGTACGATTGCATAAGTTTATATAGCGAAAGTCGAAGCTTGAACGGACACCGAAGTCTGACATGAATGAAAACGGCCGAAACTATTGCGTACAAGGAAATCTGACGACTTTGCAATATATAATTGAACTAAAGTCTGTATAAAAGTCGTTGTTAAGTTAACATTCGATTTCAGTCGTAAGATTTGCTTGTACGCAATAATTTCGGCCGTTTTCATTAATGTCGGACGTCAATCTCAACACAAATTCCGACTTTCGCTACACACGCTGATGCAAATCGTATGCCTTGGACATACAGAAGTCGTACGATATGCTTGAACGTGTGTAGCGGATAAAGTTATTTACCGATGCTGCGTAATTCTAATTTTAAATACTCATTTGAATCCTTGTCTTAAAAATATAGTACATGAAGACTTGTTTTAAAGACATTTATGAAGACAAATGATTAGTGCAAACACATTCACAGCCATTTAGTTCTGATAAAAAAATAACGCAAGACAGAGTGCGAAGACATACATATGTTTTAAACACAGAAGCCTACATGGCATGCAATTATCTTTTGAGTTCGGACAATTCGTCTTTATTACTAGCCTTCAAAACTGTTTTGGTAAGTCTTTGATAAAACCGTCCCTGGGGTTACAGATGAAAATACAATTACTTACCTATCAGACCGCCACCTCTATGTCAGACCGAGAACTTTTCTACGTCTCTCTTACTAGTATTTTATAAAACTGTGAATGTGCCATGTTCTAGGCTAGCTCTGAAATTAGTCTATTAGTATTACTATACATAAAAATTTAATTGAATACACTTTCTTAGTTCAATCATTGAAAAACCCTATCATATAAACAGGCGGCTCCAAATCCGAACAAAATGCGAGGAGCCTCACATAGAAGTTGCCATACCCTTGATAGCCATGAACAATTTTCCAGACGACAGTCAAGACCATCCTTGAAGCGGGAAGGTATCTCCTAAACTCACATACTGAGAACAAGAAGAACGGACCTTTTATAACCTCAAAATTAGTATTGGAATGTAAAACCACCCTGAATTCCCTTTCTCGGAACAACAGAGTACTGGTGTTTTGGGTGCCAGGTCACAGCGACATTTGCGGGAATTAAAAGGCGGACGAACTTGCTCCTTTTGGTGCAACTTCAGAGGCATCCTTCTCCACAATTGGGATCGTACCAAAGCACCTTGCCTCTACTATCTCGACTTGGGCCGACTGCCAACACAGTCACCCTTGGTTAGATGAACCTTCAGGTAGAGCTACAAAGGAACTGTGTGGCATACCAAACCCAAATGAAACAAAAAATCTACGGGGACTAAACAAGCCAACCCTGAGAACTCTATAGTGGCAATTCTTACTGGACACTTGCATAGGATGGGGCTTGTTGAAGTTCCGGTATGCAGAGGATCCGGAGTGGAATCCGAAACGATGACTCATTATCTTTGTCACTATCCGACCCTCTCAGAAAAACATAACAGATTCCTTGGCTCACACCTTCTGGAAGAACTGCATGAATCCGGGAAAAAACGGTTTTGAATTTTGAATTTTGTTAGAGCGTCCGGTTGGGACTTTTGAGTAATTGCTCATAAGTCTGGAGGGTGTACAATGGGCCTTGATGTGGCCACGTTCCACGGACCCATTTCGAATCCCAACCTCGCCTCAAACCATACATCCAATCCATACCACCCTAACTTCTTGGAATTATTTATTATAAAAATTATTACATCTACGAATCCTTCCATCGATATATCTCTTCTTAAGGACATTTCGCTTATTTGTATATACATAGTCGGGGATGTAGACACACAAGCATTTCACACATTTTCAGGACAATTTATTTGCCGGAAACTATGTGCTCGGATTCCTCTTTTATCAGTTAAGTGCTTTGCAAATAACTCGATTATCTAAGCGACAGCGATTAATTTACGGCCACTAATTTGCTATCCCTCAATACACAGAGGAGTTTTTTTTTTTTTTTGCAAACTAAGGTACAGAAGAAAAAACTCACCTCTGTTTTCTGTGTTCTTCTGGCGTTTTGGAAGAACAGTGAGTCTCCGATATCTTAAGGTGCTCGTTTTATTATTAAAACAAAAAGTGATCAATTATTTCGTCATTGTCTTTGTGCTTTTGTAACCGCAATCACCAAAGCTACCTCTGCTCTATAGTTGAAAACAAAAGTAATCACTTCGGTTCGGAATGAAAAGTAAAAGAATAAGGTGGAGCTGTGGAGACATGAAAGCAAGGAAGCGCGAATAATCGACAGTGTCGATGTAAGAACTAAGAAGAAAGAAATCCATATAATGAGGGGCTACCAAGGGAAAGGGTGTGTAACTTCACAACACCTCAGAGTACGGCTCAAGATAAATTGCAAAACGTTGATGTATAGTAAGTAAGGGAACATCGAGCATCCAAGTCCCGCTATTGAATTATGTAATAGATCTGGAACGGGTATTGGGATCACCTCACCAGTTTACTGTTACCTATATACAGCATCCATGGAAAAATACTGCGAATGCATCGTGTCATGCACATCATAGTACACAGTACCTAAGTACGTGACGCGAATATAGTCATGCTAGTATAGTTGAATTTCTATATCTCTAGAAAAAGCAGGAAGACTATCGCAGCAGTGATATCTGACGGCCTGATGTGAATGATGGATGGATGGGAGATGGCTACGGGCCGGGGAGATCTGAGAAGATCCATTATGGACCCGATTGGATAGAAATAATTTCATTAATGGAGCGCAAGTGATTTATGTCGAATGCAGTTTTACGGTCGCATTAATCGCCCATCAGAGGATTCTAATTATCGCCTTGTGTTTGTAAAAATGTGTGTGTCTGTCTCTGTCTATATAATATTCTATTGTGCGTCCTTGCAGCTGATTGTGCGGCTAATTCGATTGTAGTTTAATTTAATAAGCACTTGGCCGATAACTATGCACATACATATACATGTATCTATATGACGAATGCAAGACCGCAAACAACGGGGGTAGGGTAATGAACTCGCTCTCGAGCGGCGGCGGCGGCGGCATCATTAAAGGGGAACATTACAAAACTGGGTTAAACATGTTGACAATGTGGTGCGAGGAATGAATCAGAATCAGGGATGCAAGATTACGTATGTATAACCATTAAAACAATTTACAGCTAAATATCTCAATGACCATAAAAACATGAAGGACAACTTGCTTGAATATATAAAAAGGAAAATTCACATTGTATGCAGACAATCTTGGTTTTCCAGATTAGTATCATCCGTTATTGATCATAGTTTACTCACTTATGATTTTTTTCTGATTTTCTTATATTTTTGCCAGCATAGTAGGTACCTATGTATACAGGATGCCGTTCTCAAGCTGAGGTACCATCATGATTTTCTTTATTATATTTATTAATAAATTACCCTTACTAATTTACAGGCTTTTATATAAGCATGAAGTAGATGATACGCAGTAAAAATAAAACTAGGCACTACAATATACTACTAAAGAAGAATAGAATAATAGACTTACAGAAGATACAAATATAAAGGGTTTTCCAATAAGAGGTGTTATTTTAATTAGCCCGCTATTTCGGTAGATGTCACTTTTGGAGCTGTCATTTTTTGACATTTGACAAGTAGAAACTACGCCATTAATAAAAATGGAACGATACACGATTCAACAACGCATTGAAATTATTAAAATTCACTATAAAATGGTGAAAATGTGGCAGTTCGTAAAACTGGAACATTTTTGGGTCGTCGTGAAGCACCTTGTCGGACCGCAATACAGAAATTGGTAGAAAAATTCGAACAGCCGAGAATATTGCTGCTGTAGCCGAAAGTGTTGAAGAAAACCCAGGTTTGTCCATTCCTCGTCGTTCTTTGGAGTTAGGCATTCCACAAACGTCATTACACCGTATTTTGCATAAAGATTTGGGTCTTAAGGCTTATAAAGTTCAGTTAACACAAGAACTCAAGCCGGCCGATCATCAACAACGTCGAGTCTTTGCTGATTGGGTCCTTGAAATGCATGAAAATGATCCGGAATTCCATCGAAAACTCATCCTGAGTGATGAGGCCCATTTCCACCTCGATGGCTTCGTCAACAAGCAAAATTGTCGCATCTGGGGCTCGGAAAACCCAAGAGTTATTGTTGAAAAGCCTCTGTATCCTCAACGTGTGACTGTTTGGTGCGGTTTATGGTTCCGCGGGGTTATTGGACCTTACTTTTTTGAAAATGATGCTGGAGCAACAGTTACGGTGAATGGATTGCGCTATCGACAGATGATTAATGATTTTTTATGGCCGGAATTGGATGGTATTTATCTGGACAACGTTTACTTTCAACAAGACGGTGCTACGTGCCATACAAGCAACGAAACCATTGATCTTTTACGGGAAAAGTTTCCGGACCGTGTTATCTCTCGAAGAGGTAATCACAATTGGCCACCGAGATCTTGTGACTTAACACCTTGCGACTTCTTCCTTTGGGGCCACGTGAAAGAGAAGGTCTACGCCAACAGCCCAGCGTCGATTCAAGACCTCAAAGATGGAATTCGTGAGGCTATCGAGGACATAGGGCAGCCACTTTGCAATTTGGTTATGAAAAATTTCATGAAAAGGATATGGTCCTGTAGGCGTGGTCGTGGTGGTCATTTGGCTGATGTTATTTTCCATCATTAACGGCATACCTTCCTATTAATAATGAAATAAAGATCCGATCATTTATCTCAAAAAATGGCATTTTTCTTTGAATATGAAAATAACACCTCTTATTGGAAAACCTTTTACAATACATACAAAATAATTAATGGCGCGCGTGTGTCATCGACAAAATCAACGTCATTTTAAAAATTCTATTAAAAGTTGTCTGAATGTTCGAATGAGTTCCTGCGGTAAATATTTTTGAGCAGCACGTTACAAGAACGAATTGCATTAAATGCTTTTTTTTATACACATATTTTGGGGCGGCACTTTATATATTTCTGTCTAAATTATTTAAAAATAAAAATTAATAACATAATAATGTGGTAATCTACAGAATCATTTATTGTAATAAATATTTAAGTTAACAAAAATACGTGCTGAACCCTGCAGTCCTTATTGGCGTTGAGATTCTTAAGGAGCATTTACAATGGCAGAATAGAGTGGAGTCACCAGATTGTATTATCTCCCCTTGTCTCAAGCTTGCACTCTAATATAAGTTCTTCGCGTTTCCCACCAGAGTGGATTTCACAGAGTAGCGTCAGATTTGAAAAATTCCTAATCCCATGTTGATGAGATATGAGAGAAAATGCAATCTGCCATTTTAAACGCTCCTTTAAGCTTAATCACGTATGTAAACAAACATCTGCTGTTAATACTTTCTTTAACGTCATTGTTGTTATTGTAAACAGAGCCCCCATCGATCATGGACTACGCCAATACGGAAGTGGAACACATTTGTTATCTCATGGTGGTTGAAACAAAATTAACTTAAGAGGAGTCAGTACCAAGATTTGCAAGTTTCATACATTTTTCAATGCGAATTTCTAGCAAACTATTTGTAGCAGAATAATGGTTTATATCTTAAATTAAAGGTAACGAAGAAGTCTAGTAAATAACGTCGGGAAAAATAAAAAAATGTGCATTGGAATGGAGATATTAGCTCGGAAACTTGTAAAAAATGGTAAAACTTGATTTTTTTTCAAATCAAATTCCTCTTAGTAGGTATTCTCATTTCTTTAGATTGTGACTATTTTAGAAAGATAAGGCCTAAATCTAGCAAATAACGTGAGTTTTTCCATTTTTAATAGCGCTTTTTTTAATTGTTTAACTCTAATAGTACTTGTTTTTTCTCCTGGCATTTCACCGACGAGAAATTGCAATATTTCGTTGAAAGATTTAGAAATATAAAACAAAATAGTATATTTAACAATTATGTGCAAAATAAAATTTAGGAGAGTTAATTCTCTTTAAAAATTTTCAATTTCTTTGAACTGCAAATTTTCATTTTCGTCTTAAATTGTCGCATGTTGGGTTTCTGTCTTTTACGCTAGATGTCTCTAATGTGACTTGTGGTCTAGGTCTAGGCTAATTTTATATGGATTTTCATACTTTCAGGACATAAACCTACGTATAGTAAGTTTTATTGCCTACAGGCTCGCTGGTATCTGAATTGAAATTTTTTGCTGAGTACTGACTCCTCTTAAGAACAAGTTAGAAAGTAAGAAGAGATTTCCTTAACGCTAGATTGCTTTTTAATTTGGTTTAGAAAAAAATTGTATCGATACAATTTCTTAGAATTTGGAGACTTTGTATACATGATATAAATATATCAACCGTTTAGGAGTTTCAGGGTGATTAATAAAAAAAGCTAGTTTTTCACAAAACACCCTGTAACTTAAAAACTACAGGGCGTACGGTCACAGTTAATAGCTCATTGTATGCAGAACTTCATAGCCTTTCCAACGACTCTCCTCTTTAATGTGACCTATTACACCCATGTGCCATCTGAAGCCTTTTAAGAATTATTAGGTCTAAACCTGTTTTCAAACCTATTTTCAAACCTATTCTCAAAGATAATTTGTTCCCTTAGCACGTCATTTAAAAAAATATCGTCTAATTTCAGTGTGACCTGAATAGGTTATGAGTTAAGAACAGCTAACACATAGGGTGTAATAGGTTAAATTAAAGATGAAAGTCTACAGTTTACAGTTTTTATAAAAAAAAGTTATGTTAATGACCTTTTTGCAAAAATAATAGAGGTTAAATTAAAAACAAAAAGTAAGAAAATCCGAAACTTTTAGTTTAGACAACCATAATTCTTGATGGGAGAGGGGTATGGGGCTGGTTGAGCAGTAGTTGGAAAGGCCGTGAAGTTCTGCATACAATAAACCGTACGTCCTGTAGTTTTTAAAATGCAGGGTGTTTTGTGAAAAATTAGCTTTTTTTCTTAAACACCCTGTAACTCCCCCCCACCGTACAATTTTTGGTTCATCTAGGTGAGTACTATCACCTCCTGCTCTATTGACCTCCTAGTGGCAAACACCCTATATGAGGTCAGCTTGGCTATGCACTGTGGCGTATACAGCAGGCAGGAACCAAGCCGTACTGATGAGTAATACGGTTCCTGCTATTACGAAACGCCTGCTTTTGCATAGAAATTTCTCTTTTTAACGATTTTTCGATTGCAAGAGTTTTTTTCCACTCAATTCTCGAGCTGCGGATTTGGTAGCAAACTCAGTCAATTTCATATTCACTAAATTCCTTATGAATTTATTTCATGACAGCAAGTGATATGCCATTTTATCCTAATTCAAGGAGAGTTAATCGTATTGATACTGATACATCATCAGATAACGAAAGTGTAGAAAATATTGCAAATGACCGATAAGTTCGTAGGAAACGTTGCAGGAATCCTGGTAAATGGTCTCGAAATACAGAAAAACTAAAGTAGATATAAGGTAAACAATATCAAAATGAGAATAATTGCTGCAAAGCAATTTGATAATAAACCTTGTAATTGTTTACGGCTTTGTAACCGCAAGCAAAATAACCTTTTCTCAAAGAAAGAAGGCAATGAAAAATTTTTAGAAACTTAATAATCAGATCATCATAAGCAAAATAGTTTTTTAAGCGGGTTGATTAGAGTTTGTGCTATTAAAAGACAACGACCCAGAAATAATACCAAAGGATCAAGATCTCGATCTTTTGAATATTTTATTATGCTTAACGGTCAAGATATTGGTGTTTGATAAAAATATTTTAAAGAAACTTATCACATAAGTAACGGGCGACTATAAATATTTGTTCAAAGGAAGATCTGAAGAACCACCGGGGGCAGAATATTCAATGATGATTCCCATGTAATAAAATACATAAAATCATTTCCTGCTATTTCGACTGATTATAGATTAAGATCATAATCCCAGACACCGATTCTTGGATTCAGACCTTTCTATTGCAAAAATGTAAAAACTGTATGTCGAACAATGTATGGAAGAGTAAATTGTCCCAATAAACGAAAAGTTTTATTACCGACAAAATTTAACTTACACTTTAAGTAACTTTAAAAAAAAAAACTTGCCAAAAATATGATTATTTGGTAGTAAAACAAAAACAATCTACAACAAATGCAGAAAAACATGCGGCTGAAGTTGAACACGACGAACACTTGAGAAATGTAGAAATTGCCGTAATAGTATGGCTCTAATGATCGATTAAGAGCTTCAGACGAAAAGTACGTATTTAGTTTTGATTTAAGAGGAGTCAGTACCAAGATTTGCAAGTTTCATACATTTTTCAATGCGAATTTCTAGCAAACTATTTGTAGCAGAATAATGGTTTGTATCTTAAATTAAAGGTAACGAAGAAGTCTAGTAAATAACGTCGGGAAAAATAAAAAAAATGTGCATTGGAATGGAGATATTAGCTCGGAAACTTGTAAAAAATGGTAAAACTTGATTTTTTTCAAATCAAATTCCTCTTAGTAGGTATTCTCATTTCTTTAGATTGTGACTATTTTAGAAAGATAAGGCCTAAATCTAGCAAATAACGTGAGTTTTTCCATTTTTAATAGCGCTTTTTTTAATTGTTTAACTCTAATAGTACTTGTTTTTTCTCCCGGTATTTCACCGACGAGAAATTGCAATATTTCGTTGAAAGATTTAGAAATATAAAACAAAATAGTATATTTAACAATTATGTGCAAAATAAAATTTAGAAGAGTTAATTCTCTTTAAAAATTTTCAATTTCTTTAAACTGCAAATTTTCATTTTCGTCTTAAATTGTCGCATGTTGGGTTTCTGTCTTTTACGCTAGATGTCTCTAATGTGGCATGTGGTCTAGGTCTAGGCTAATTTTATATGCATTTTCATACTTTCAAGGCAATAAACCTACGTATAGTAAGTTTTATTGCCTACAGGCTCGCTGGTATCTAAATTGAAATTTTTGCTGAGTACTGACCCCTCTTTAAAAAAAAAAAAAAAAAAAATTAGCATTCCAAAAACTCTCCACATCGAAGGCTTATTACATGAGAAACTTATATGTAAGTAATTTTGGTTGTGATGATTTAAAGACTAACGAGAGCCACACGTATGCTTGGCCTATAACCCAATGATCACGGAGTTCACAATAAGTGTCATCGTGTTTAACTAAACACATTAAACTATATGCAAAGGATTTTCTAAAAATTATAATGTATTCAGATTTGTGTACAGGACAGAATCTAAAAATAAAAATTCTATTAAGTTTACTGAAATTAATTCAGAGTGTGAATCAATTGAGCTTAAATTTTTATTAAGTGGCCACAGTTATTTGCCCAATGAATTCTGATTTTGCAGTTATAGTATTTCATAAAAAAAAAAAAAAAAAAAAATTAGCATATTTATAATCCTAGCGATTGGTATCACAGAATTCAAAATAATAAAAGAAAACTCCCTTTCATCGTTGTCGAAATGAATCACCTAGATTTCATTTCCACAACACAATTAGAAAATGCTATTACCAACGGAAAAAAATCAACAAGTGGACTAACAGTCAATTATGCGGTGGATAAAACTAGAAACATCAAGCCCAAGCCGCCCGCATTAAGTTCAAATATAATTTCGATGATATTATATTATTTTTATATAAATTTCTTATTTTTTCAGCTGCCAAAAGGTATGTATAAGTCCCAAAAATTTTAGGATGCTGACATTGACCCGATAAATACTTAGGTTTCTATTTACATATCCTGTACATATCTTGTTTTTTTTGCAGAGGCAATCCTTAGAAAAAAGACTTTATATACTTTTCTGATCAAATTAATAAATCAAAAATTTTAAAACATCAATTCTCTCAGTTTTTTGTTTTCTGGACCTAACCGAATTGGCTTCTGAGCGGCTCATATATGATTTCTATGACAAAGCTCTAACAGTGACCAAAACAAGTGGACTTCCTTACAATGATTCTGGATCTTCAAAAGAAAAAAAAAAGGGTAGCCAAGCAATTTTAGGAACGGTCATTGATAAAATTTTTGTCTTCCATACATATCAGCGGATATGTGGAATTTGCACCTAGATTGCATGTCGGGGTAGTTTTGATTTTTATATATGTATGTTAAGTATTTAGTTCCGGGCCCCGATTAAAAATCCAAGTTTTCACCCTCGGAGGGGGTCTACGCAATCCTACATTTTATATTAAAGGTACGTTTTTTTGCCTGTAAATTATGAGAAATTAGTTAAACTAACTGCTCAAATGGTGCCTTTGTTCTCTGAAGAAATTAATTCTCAAACAGAATTTCAAACTTTGTTGTAAACAAGTACAACAATGTCTAAGGGAGGAGGAAAAGTCAGTAACAGCATCCAGTACACTCACGAAATTTGAAGAAGTTCAGCTGTTGCTTTATCGAACGTACCATAAGTTAATAAACAAACTAATCACTTGCCGACAATATACCTAAGAATCGTTTAATTCATTTACTACAATACTGAAAAGTCTTTTAGTACAATGTAACGAGGCAGCATAAAGCAAATACGGTGCTGAAAATTTTAATGTGCTAAAGCAACAGATAGAGGACTTTTCAATGGCTTCTGTAAAGAGTAGTGCAACTAATCCCCATCTAAGCGCCTATTTACTTACAATAAACGAAAGCTCGTTAGAGACTCTCATTCAAAACGCATTAGATATGGAAAGGTTGCAACAGGGTCTCTTTTTCATTCCATCACCAATAAACTAAGGGTTTTCCAATAAGAGGTGTTATTTTGTTATTCAAAGAAAAATGCCATTTTTTGAGATAAATGATCGTATCTTTATTTCATTATAAAGAGGAAGGTATGCGGTTAATAATGGAAAATAACATCAGCCAAATGACCACCACGACCACGCCTACAGGACCATATCCTTTTCATGAAATTTTCCATAACCAAATCGCAAAGTGGCTGCCCTATGTCCTCGATAGCCTCACGAATTCCATCTTTGAGGTCTTGAATCGACGCTGGGCTGTTGGCGTTGAGCTTCTCTTTCACGTGGCCCCAAAGGAAGAAGTCGCAAGGTGTTAAGTCACAAGATCTCGGTGGGCAATTGTGATCACCTCTTCGAGAGATAACACGGTCCGGAAACTTTTCCCGTAAAAGATCAATGGTTTCGTTGCTTGTATGGCACGTAGCGTCGTCTTGTTGAAAGTAAACGTTGTCCAGGTCAATACCATCCAATTCCGGCCATAAAAAATCATTAATCATCTGTCGATAGCGCAATCGATTCACCGTAACTGTTGCTCCAGCCTCATTTTCGAAAAAAGAAGGTCCAATGACCCCGCGGGACCATAAACCGCACCAAAGAGTCACACGTTTAGGATAGAGAGGCTTTTCAACAATAACTCTTGGGTTTTCCGAGCCCCAGATGCGACAATTTTGATTGTTGACGAAGCCATCGAGGTGGAAATGAGCCTCATCACTCAAGATGAGTTTTCGATGGAATTCCGGATCATTTTCAGCATTTCAAGGACCCAATCAGCAAAGACTCGACGTTGTTGATGATCGGCCGGCTTGAGTTCTTGTGTTAACTGAATTTTATAAGCCTTAAGACCCAAATCTTTATGCAAAATACGGTGTAATGATGTTTGTGGAATGCCTAATTCCAAAGAACGACGAGGAATGGACAAACCTGGGTTTTCTTCAACACTTTCGGCTACAGCAGCAATATTCTCGGCTGTTCTTGAGCGACGTGCACGGGTTTTATTCTTCACATCACTAACTTGTCCCGACAGCTCGAATTTTTCTACCAATTTCTGTATTGCGGTCCGACAAGGTGCTTCACGACGACCCAAAAATGTTCGAGTTTTACGAACCGTCTCTACCACATTTTCACCATTTTTATAGTGAATTTTAATAATTTCTATGCGTTATTGAATCGTGTATCGTTCCATTTTTATTAATGGCGTAGTTTCTAATTGTCAAATGTCAAAAAATGATAGCTCCAAAAGTGACATCTACCGAAATAGCGGGCTAATTAAAATAGCACCTCTTATTGGAAAACCCTTTACTTTCCTCAACTCACAAACCAATTTTTAAGACCTAATACCTCAAATTTTTCTAATGCTTATGGTTATCCTATACACAAAAGTGTAAACTTTTCTGCATACCCCTACACAACTGAGCCAGGAAAGCCTAATATAAAAACTGAGTGTAGTATACCTCCCATACTGGAGCCATTAAAGATACCTTCAGTATCCTTTAATACTGATAAAAACCCAACAAATTATTGGCACTCTACTCAAGCCATTTTGACAAGAGAATCCTTAAGAAGTCCACCTCCATTCCAGAACTCTCTCAATATCCAGACAAGAAACGATACGGAGAGCAAAAATTACTTTTAGATAGGATCACCTGCAGCTATTGGAAAAACAAGGGGCATACGTATGACGATTGTTTAAAACGTAAAAATACTCCATTCTGTATTAACTGCAGAACAAGAGCCCATGATGCCTAATATTGTAAACAAAATGTCAAAGCGCCACGCAACCACTTAAACAGTAACAACAACACTCAGTGTGGCAATCCAAATCACGAACAAAAATTTAACAAAAACAAATTATTGTGCGATGGGGGGGGGGGTGTATATCAACCGTTTAGGAGTTTTACATGGTGAATAAGAGATTTGCTAGTCTTTCACAAAATACCCCGTATCTTACAAGGTGTACGGTCAATTACAGAAGTCATTATATCCAGAACTTCCAACGACTGCTCGAACAGCCCCGTACCTCTCTCCTCTCAAGAGTTATGTAGGGATTTTAGTATTCTTCAAATTTGTATCAGCCTTTTATGTCGTAGGATCAACCGTTGAGGAAATATTTTGAAAAAACCAATTTTTTGTACCTTCAATCCAAGATGGCGGACTGTGCAGAACCCCTCCAAGGAGGAAAACTTGGATTTTTCATTGGCACCCGGAACTAAGTAACACATATAAAAATCACAACTACCTGTAGGGAAAAAGCCGTATTTAGTCCCTAATGACTGGACTATTTTTCGGATAATAAAATTATGTGTTTTTGTTTTTAGAAATTTTGGTTACAAAATTTTTTTCTGGCATATTTTTATGCTTTTTCTTGATTTCAATAACAAATATTATTTTCTGTGATCAATATTTTAGAAATTCTAGATCAAAATTCTCAAATCAAAAATTAATTTTTATGACTTCAAGCTCTTATCTCAAAATGTTGCTTAAAGGTTGATGCACACTTGCAGGCATAGCATGAACCGGCACGACAGACAAAATATTTTTATATGAAAACCAGACCTGTAAAGTACTTAAGTACTAGTATCAGTACCAGTACCTGGACTTGTACATGCAAATTTCTCAAAGTACCAGTACCGGGACTTGTACTTAAAAAATTTTAAAGTACAAGTCCCGGTACTGGTACTTTAAAAATTGTCAAGTATAAGTCCAGGTACTGGTACTGACACTAATAAGTCCCATATATAAGCTTAAGTACCCTATAAGTACCAAAGTACTTACTACACCATAACATAACGCGAAGTACATACTTCAGCTCTTGTAAATTATTTGAATACGCCTTCTATTCTAATAATAGAGGTTTAGTAGCGACAATAGAAAAGCAGGTTCGGCACTAAAAAATTATAATTATTTCAAATTTGGAAAAAATGCAATAATCTTTGGAAGAAGAACAACTTACTGAAATCAGATGAAGTCGTCAATCGTATGTTGGGTATTATTCCTGTAATAACACGGTGGAACTCATTGTATGACGCGATTTCAAGAATCCTTCTACATAAGGAAAAAATCAATGATTTGTCCATTAGTCTTGCAATAGATCGGATTTCACCGAACGATTTACAGTACTTAAAAAAGTACTGCATTTTAATGAAGCCGATAACTGAAGTTCTTGATTTTCTGCAACAGGAGAAAAAGCTTCTTTTTGCTTGGATGCTTCCAGTCTTAGTAAGTTTAAAGACAAAACTAAAAAAACTGTGTTCATCGAAAGGATTGAAAAATCTCAAAGTTGATGCCGCCAAGCTGGAAAACGCTTTAGTGACTCGGTTCAAGCCTTACTATGGACGCCGAAGTCGACTCTGCCATTATTTCATCTGTAGTGCACCCTTCAATCAAGATGAAATGGTACAATGCCCTGAATAACACCCAGCAAAGCCGAACTAAAGAGGAGGTAGAAAATTTGGTACTAAGCTACGGTAAAGTTTTACCAGAAGACGAAGGTTTATCTGATTCCGACCTTGATAGTGGATGTATTGCAGAAAGCTCGGAGTTGCAAGCAACATTTATTGATTAGGCCTACGATAATGGTATGGGTTAGTGAAAATCAAATATTGACAAATTACCAATATGATGTTTTGTCACTTTTTATTCTTTTTGATTTCAGCTTCTGGTTATGTAGATCTCGACAGTACGTCAAGTAATCCGCCTCCAATATAATGCAAAGACAATTTGCGTAATATATGAGTGACAGTAGGACTGAAATTGACATGCTGAATCGATATCCTTTGTTGGGAAGGTTGGCAATCAAATGCAATACCCCGCTCTCATCCTTCGCACCTGTGGAGCGTTTATTTTCATTTGCTGGCCTTGTAAATGCTCCACGAAGGCAGTCATTATCTGATACGACATTTGAAATGCTTGTTTTGCTAAAGGTAAACTCAAATTCTGTATAAACAACATCTGGAATTAGAAACTAAAACAGCAAAAGCTTATACAATTCTGTTTCATTTCCTATCTGTTTGCAACCTATTTAATGATATTTCGTAAATAGATATATCATCCAATCATCAGCTCGCTATAGATTTTTCAAATCTTCTGCTTTGAGTTTTTTAAAGCTCTTGAATCTCTATTATTGGAAAGCGTGCTTAAATAATTAACAAGAACTTAAGTATGTACTTGGCGGTATGCCAATATTACGTGCGTACTTAGGTACTTATAAAGATATTTAAAAGCCAATATGTAGGACTTATGAGTACCAGTACCAGTACCTGGACTTGTACTTGACAATTTTTAAAGTACCAGTACCGGGATTTGTACTTGACAATTTTTTAAGTACCAGTACCGGGACTTGTACTTGTACTTAAAATATTTCAAGTCCAGGTACTGGTACTGTACTGGTACTTGAACTTGGAATTTTACAGGTCTGATGAAAACAAGTTAGCTAATTCACATCAACCGTCACCGGCAGATATCGACACGAAACAGAAACTTCATTGCTAGTCGCTATCGATGGCTAGAAACCGAACCGGTATTTGTCGGTTGCTCGTCTAGTTGTGAAGTTAACATGGGATCACTTTTCTATAGTTTTCTGGCGATACCTACCTTAACTGAAAGTTTCCTTTCCATTATATGTCGTTATATGTGCACGAAAAATTCCGTTGCCGGTCGATTCCTGTCTGTGCCGGTTCGTGCTGTGCAGGTAAGTGTGCAATAATTTTTTTTAAATTATAGGAATTTTAATATTGATCTATCTAAGAATAAGAAAACATTGTACCGTTCTCAAGCTATAACGTGTACTGTACATGTATTGTCTGTGCCCTATATTTCAAAATTAATATTTTCGCCCGGGCAAAATGAAACAAAAACTATGTAAGTACAAAAAATTATAAATGGACTGTTATGCTCAGCCACAACAGTGCATTGTAGTCAGTCTTATAACGCCTCAATACGGTATTTACCTCCGACAAATTCAATACCGAAATGAAATCTGCAGAGGAGGCTCTGTTGTAAAGGTTTCGCAATTATCCTGAATATTACCATTTTAGAGATACATAATTCGTCAGTCATCTGATCATTATCTGGTTAATATTTTACGATTTTACGTTTGAGAGGCGAATGTACTCACTGAGCGGTCCCTGCCTATCTAGTGAGCACACTAGATGGCGCCACACAATAGAATTGTATCACGTTCTTTGTATTACCTTTTAAAAATTATAATTTACAATTCTAATATGGATTGTAGGCTATATTTCATTCCTTAACTTCCCCCTCCCCACTTTCGCCTTACAATTTTTTGTTTGTCTCGGAGATTACAATCATCTCCTTCCCTATCGAGCCGTAAACATCATGTAAAGGGTTTTCCAATAAGAGGTGTTATTTTGATATTCAAAGAAAAATGCCATTTTTTGAGATAAATGATCGGATCTTTATTTCATTATAAAGAGGAAGGTATGCCGTTTATAATGGAAAATAACAGCAGCCAAATGACCACCACGACCACGCCTACAGGACCATATCCTTTTCATGAAATTTTCCATAACCAAATCGCAAAGTGGCTGCCCTATGTCCTCGATAGCCTCACGAATTCCATCTTTGAGGTCTTGAATCGACGCTGGACTGTTGGCGTAGACCTTCTCTTTCACGTGGCCCCAAAGGAAGAAGTCGCAAGGTGTTAAGTCACAAGATCTCGGTGGCCAATTGTGATCACCTCTTCGAGAGATGACACGGTCCGGAAACTTTTCCCGTAAAAGATCAATGGTTTCGTTGCTTGTATGGCACGTAGCGCCGTCTTGTTGAAAGTAAACGTTGTCCAGATCAATACCATCCAATTCCGGCCATAAAAAATCATTAATCATCTGTCGATAGCGCAATCCATTCACCGTAACTGTTGATCCAGCCTCATTTTCAAAAAAGTAAGGTCCAATGACCCCGCGCGACCATAAACCGCACCAAACAGTCACACGTTGAGGATAGAGCGGCTTTTCAACAATAACTCTTGGGTTTTCCGAGCCCCAATTTTGCTTGTTGACGAAGCCATCGAGGTGGAAATGGGCCTCATCACTCAGGATGAGTTTTCGATGGAATTCGGGATCATTTTCATGCATCTCAAAGACCCAATCAGCAAAGACTCGACGTTGTTGATGATCGGCCGGCTTGACTTCTTGTGTTAACTGAACTTTATAAGCCTTAAGATCCAAATATTTATGCAAAATACGGTGTAATGACATTTGTGGAATGCCTAATTCCAAAGAACGACGAGGAATGGAAAAACCTGGGTTTTCTTCAACACTTTCGGCTACAGCAGCAATATTCTCGGCTGTTCTTGAGCGACGTGCACTTGTCTCGATAGCTCGAATTTTTCTACCAATTTCTGTATTGCGGTCCGATAAGGTGCTTCACGACGACCCAAAAATGTTCGAGTTTTACGAACCGTCTCTGCCACATTTTCACCATTTTTATAGTGAATTTTAATAATTTCAATGCGTTGTTGAATCGTGTATCGTTCCATTTTTATTAATGGCGTAGTTTCTACTTGTCAAATGTCAAAAAATGACAGCTCCAAAAGTGACATATACCGAAATAGCGGGCTAATTAAAATAACACCTCTTATTGGAAAACTTTGGGATGTAATACAAGAATCCAGCTACGATTTCAAAATAAAGGAAATATCACGGAAATTTCTACAAATGGTACAAAACAAAATATCGTTTCCCACAGTTCCGCTACCGATAAGATCGCTTTAACTTTCAATCAATTTTTCTCATTTCTCATCCCCCCCTTCCTCTCAATCACGATTCCAGAGCACAAATGACTTACATTACATCGGAAACTATTGATGCAATATAATAAACAAAGCTTCCGCAAATGCAGCTAAGGACAAGGAAGCACACCTCCACGTCAAAACAACAAAAAACTCCCTTTCTGCAATCATCTGATGCGATCGCGAACGATCGATTGACATTTGATTTCTCCAAGTAGGTATCCATCCACTTCACATAATCTGGGCGCGCAGCCGCGCCATCATGATCCGAACTCCAGCTAGGTGGTGGTGATATCTTTCGTTCATGCTTTTAAGAATTGAAATTTTATGCTGCTCTCCTTCGCTGCCACCGCCGCTGCTGTTATTTTTTATTCACTTGCTTCATGCTTTTTCCTTCTTATTTCCCTTTATGTATGAAACGATCGATAGGTTCAACAAACTTCCACGGAATATTTATATAGGAAGACATAAATATTTATGGTTCTATACGTATATAACTGGGCGCTGGTGACCATTTTTTTCCTTTTCGACTTCATCTTCTTCGGAATATTTTATTTTTGCACTGTTGCTCCAGCGAAATTTGTATATGGTTCGTTGGTCGATGAGTGCTGCCAGGCGATAAAGACACTACTACACTGCTCAAGATCCTCACAATCATACGTACTAAGTAAGTAATTGTCCGGACTAAAGAGACTACAAGCCTGCCTGAAATATTACATTCGCATTCGCAAATTTCACTTTCTTCCTGGCAATATCGTGAAACCTTTTGCAAAATGTTATACGTTATGCGCAATCAACATAATTATAACAGCTACAATTGCTAATTATATGCTCATTGTCAGAATACAAAATGCCTGCTTAACGCGAATCAATGTTAGACTAGAATTCCTAATGAAGGCCGATCGTTTGTTCTTTTCTTATGCTGCTTTTTCAATTTTCGATGGATTGACTTGAATAATAAGGGAAACCTCTTTAATGATTTTCCTTCTTCGTTATAAGAACGCCTGATTGACTTCAGCTTTATATATTCTATTAATGGTTATAACGACGATGAGGTTAACATTCATTCTGCTCTCTTAGAGTTCAGAGTTACAGAAGAATCTAGATCGTTTTATTGATACAAGAGCTGGCACGTTGCGCATAAAGAGCAGATTTTGACATGGCTTGAAGCGGTTTAAGCATGGGAATTATATTATTTGTGTGTTTAACTTTAAGCGCTAAGTTACATAGATGTATGTATATTCATATGTTTTTGCATAATTTAGTGAAATAGTTCTAACTGCATTTCTTATCTAGTAAATGAAGCCTTAATGTGGTACTTCGATGGTTCTAAAACTGATAAAGGAGTAGGAACAAGAAGAGCATATATTTATCAAAGCCTAGGAAAATACGCCTCAATTTTCCAGGCAGAAGTATATGCCATGATTAGATGTGCATACGAAAACCGAAAACCGATCCCACACTAATAAAAATATATCTATGCAGATATCCAAAGAGCCATCTCGTCACCTGAGGCCAAAAAAAAGTTAATGTGGAATGTATTTTTTTAGAAGTATCTGTGATGATATTCACAGTAAGATCTTAATTGCAGCTGAATTTCACTATGTACATGCCGAAAAATTGTAATTCTCAGATGTAAAAATATTAAACATTATAAAAATGCAGTACAAACAAATATCGAAATTCTATGTCAAGACAGGTTGCGTAAATATTTGCATTATATTGTTTTATAAAGGTAACGAAAAGTAATTTCCCTAACATTTCAATTAGTAACAGTAATCAGTCTGAGAAAATTCCAAGCGTTGTGGAAACGTTACCATCACCATTATAAACAAAGTTTATAAAAGTAACCGAAACATTACTGTATGCACTGCTATTACCAAAATAAATTAATCGAGATCACCATGGGTTATATAAGGGTTATATAAGAAGTTATATTAAGGTAACCCGTATATTTTGTTTACTAATTTTATAAAACTTTTAGTCATATAACGTTAGTTAAATCAAGTCACGGTAACCTTTATATAGGGTGTCCCGTACGTACCGCATTTCCTTTATACCACGGATTCCTCACTCAATTTCGAGAAATAACGTTTCCAACAAATGCCCAACCACCTCTCTACTCCCTTTCCGTCGGCAGTTATAGGATGTCAAAGTCAAAAAATTGGGTAATTTTGCAATTTCTTTTTCAATTTCAACGATTTTCAAGATTTAAAGACCCCGGAATGTTACCTTTAATTTGACTATGCGCATGTACCTACCTAAATGCTACCATTTTTGAGATATTCCCGTTTTTATGGTGCATAATTTCATTAATTTTGCTAATAATAATAGAAATCGCGCCTAATTTTATGCAATTCCATGCAAATTAACAAAATTCATGAAATTATGCATCATAAAAACGGGAATATCTCAAAAACGGTAGCATTTAGGTAGGTACATGCGCATAGTCAAATTAAAGGAAGGTAACAAATCTTGTTATAAAACTGTATAGTTATCATGCATTTTGGCGGGAAAATCGTTGAAATTGAAAAAGAAATTGCAAAATTATCCAATTTTTTGACTTTGACATCCTATAACTGCCGACGGAAAGGGAGTAGAGAGGTGGTTGGGCATTTGTTGGAAACAGTAGAGGGTTTACTATCACCTGAGATGCAAATTACCTTCATAGGGTGTATAACAAGAAAGTTACATGGTATTAGGATAAAAAGCACCCAAAATCACAAAACCCCCCTACCGCCCACACCTTGCATTTTCCGGCTCTCCTCCCATACAATTTATTTCGAAATTGAGTGAGGAATCCGTGGTATAAAGGAAATGCGGTACGTACGGGACACCCTGTATAATCCTCCATTTAAGTTCTAAAAGTGTTTTATAGTGGTTACAAAGAGATTTCGAGTACTAGTCTATATAACTCAAGTTATATAATTTGGTAATGGAAACCTTACGATTACTACTATATAAAAAAAATTGTTTCTTGATACTATATAATTTATAATTAGTCTAAGACCAAATTTATTTTCTCGTATAATTATAGCCACACCTCTGTTACGAAAATATCATATTGTCGATGTCAGACCGTCAAAGTGGTTTTACATAATTATTTCTAGAATGACGAATCATTAGTAAATATACCATTCACAGATTTATTTAAATCAAGAGCAAATAAGTTTAACTCAAGAGCAAATAAGTTTAAACCAAGCACAAATAAGTTTAACTCAAGAGCAAATAAGTTTAACCCAAGAGGAAATAAGCTTAACCGAAGAGCAAATAAATTTAAAACAAGCACAAATAAGTTTAACTCAAGAGCAAATAAATTTAAACCAAGTTTAACCCAAGAGCAAATAAGTTTAAGCCAAGAGCAAATAAATTTAAACCGAACACAAATAAGTTTATCCCAAGCACAAATAAGTTTAACTCAAGAGCAAATAAACTTAAACCAAGCACAAATAAGTTTAACCGAAGAGCAAATAAGTTTAACCCAAGAGAAAATAAGTTTAACCCAAGAGAAAATAAATTTAAACCTAAATACTCAATAAGACATTTTAATTCAAAATTTATCAATTTCAATTCAAATCAACATTTTATTATTTCATTTCGTCATTAAAAACAGTTCGCGATGCTTTATCTTCGACGAATTTCGATTTGTAATGACAAAATCAAATAATAAAATGTTGATTTGAATTGAAATTGAAAAATTTTGAATTAAAATGTCTTATTGAGTATTTAGGTTTAAATTTATTTTCTCTTGGGTTAAACTTATTTGCTCTTCGGTTAAACTTATTTGCTCTTGAGTTAAACTTATTTGTGCTTGGGATAAACTTATTTGTGTTCGGTTTAAATTTATTTGCTCTTGGCTTAAACTTATTTGCTCTTGGGTTAAACTTGGTTTAAATTTATTTGCTCTTGAGTTAAACTTATTTGTGCTTGGTTTAAATTTATTTGCTCTTCGGTTAAGCTTATTTCCTCTTGGGTTAAACTTATTTGCTCTTGAGTTAAACTTATTTGTGCTTGGTTTAAATTTATTTGCTCTAACTTATTTGTGCTTGGGATAAACTTATTTGTGTTTGGTTTAAATTTATTTGCTCTTGGCTTAAACTTATTTGCTCTTGGGGCAAACTTATTTGTGCTTGGTTTAAATTTATTTGCTCTTGGGTTAAGGTTATTTGCTCTTGAGTTTAACTTATTTGTGCTTGGTTTAAATTTTTTTGCTCTTCGGTTAAGCTTATTTGCTCTTGGGTTAAACTTATTTGCTCTTGAGTTAAACTTATTTGTGCTTGGTTTAAATTTATTTGCCCTTGAGATAAACTTATTTGTGCTTGGGGTAACTTATTTGTGTTTGGTTTAAATTTATTTGCTCTTGGGTTAAACTTATTTGTGCGTGGTTTAAATTTATTGCTCTTGGGTTAAGCTTATTTGCTCTTGGCTTAAACATATTTGTGCTTGAGTTAAAATTATTTGCTCTTAGTTTAACCTAATTCGCTCTTGGTTTAAATAATTCTGCGAATGCATAACCAATTTTATAGATTCTTACATTCCAAGGAAATCTTCTGTATAATGGAGACGTCAGGAACTGACTCAATGTATACATGAAAACTCTACAAATTCTGTAAATTTTCGTATAACAACCTCACGAAGGAATTGCCCGATTACACCCATTTTCAAACAATTATAGCAAGAACAGCATGTACAAGGCTTAACACCATCTCAAACAAATATGCAGTGCAATTCAAAACTTTCGTATGGCAACAACACTAGAAAAGGGATAACTCGATTTCACCCACCTATTCTGTGTAAACAATTTTAGCTCGCTAGGTCAACATAGTCTCACCATCTCACTATATTGTCATGCGGCCAGACAGCAGCAGACAGATTGGCAGACATATAGACGTTACAATGAACAAAATTAATACGTATGATATGAAAAACATCAACGCCTCTTGCGAAAAAAACAAAAGAACTCCTTTGCAAAACATGGACGTAAGGAATCCTGAGGTTACCCCGAAAAATCCCAGAAGAGGGCTCTTGATAATGTGAATTTTGGGATACTTCTAATTAGTACATATGTTGACGAAAACTCCGCCGATGGAAAACTGATCTAGATTAGAATTGAGCATGCACTAATAAATTTCTTTATAAATTTACAACTAAACATCGAATTACCTTTTTATCCCTCAACTAATTTACAATAAATCATTACAAATAAAAAACACTTTCTATCCTCTGAATAGCTTGTTTTCATTGCTCTCTATTCAACAACAACATAAAAATAAAACTTAATCCAAAATCTCTGGTTTAGCATAAAACTATTCCACTTAACGTGTAACTGTTTATCAACAAAAAATTGCAATGTTTATGCAGTTATAAAATGCATAAAACCTCAGAATTTTTTTTTTGTGCCAGCTCAAGCATGACCTTCGCAAATAGATTTCTGCTTCCATCCAAATCTCTCTCTACCGCATTTTCCGAGCGCGCTAGCTAGACATATAAAATTATTGTAAAGTTGCAGAGGTAAGTTTAGGTCGAATTCAATTCAGTGAACCCCATCCCAGCCCAGCCAAATAAGAAAGAGCCCCCGGCCCCAGCATACAGACCCCTCGATGCATTTCGGAGCCGCATTAGATGCACACACAAAGTATTCATTAGAGATAAGTAAAATCGTTTCCGTTTATAATTTATGCAAAACTTATCTATTTCCACGAGTCCACTACGAGTTAAATGATTTCTGGTATGACTTCGACAATAAAATTTCTTTGTATCATGGAGTTGGGATTTCCTCTAGTCAAAGACGGCCGGCGCAGCGGGTTCCATAACCTTTCTCTTAAGTATGATCTTTTTATTGGTGATGGTTGGTTCTTTTGTAGTTTATCATTAAATTCAAATTGCATTAAAAAGGTGAGGTCACAATGAATATAGGTGTACAGATGGAGGTTGCCTGCCATTAGGCAAGGAAACGTGCTTTTTGTGCACGTAGGAATTGCATTAATTAAGTAAAAGTTCACTCTGAAAAGTGCTCTTGAATTCGTTTTGTTGGCGGCGGGCGTGCATATCGCTTTTATAGTATTGCGAATTTTTATTCTTTTTTTTTTTTTTTGGTCAATGATTTCTTAAAAGGACTTGCGCAATATTTTACGTTTGACATTAGGTTTTTACTGTAAGAATTTACAAAAATGGTGCATGTAATTTACAGAGCTGTAAAATAAATTATTTTAATTGTGGTTTTTTTTTCAGATCTCGAAATCAGCTTCAACATTGACAGTTCTGTAGAATATATGAGATCAGTGGCCTATTTCACAAAATTTCAAATTACAACTACAAATTTCTACTTGTAGATCACAATTACAAAGGGGAATGCCCACTTTTCATATAACTGATTGTGCGAAATTGGTGCTTCGTGGAAAATGATTTTCTATTATGAGAAAAATGTTCACAACAGAGCACTAATGGTCATGAAAGAAAGAACTGCAAAAATATATGCGAAATGTAGTAACTGGGGTGTATGTAACCCAAGTACATGAAAATGGGTTTTCTTGGCTGCAAAAACGTCCGGAGAGAGTTTTCTGAATCGGAAAAAAGTATACCACCCGACACTACTCGGCGAAATCTTCAATTTGATATGCAACATGCCGTATTAGAACTCCTCTCACCAATCCGGGGTTTTCAACCCTCACCCTAAAAGTATGCAGAGAAAAATTTTCTTCCACGAATTGTAGCTGGTAATGAGCTGAGGCAAACAATGAAACCCGTTTTCCGATCGGGCATAACCCTACCGAGTTAGAGATCATCTAAGGTGCCAAAAATCTAGTACCTCAGTTCGAATAAAAAAAGAGGGAAATACTAAAAAAGTGAGTATGGGGATGGCTATTTAAGCCTCCGAGTATAGTAATGTGGGTACTCAAACTTCTTCTCGGGACTTAAGGAATTCTATTTTGTACTAGATTTTCCAAAATGTACTAGATCAAATATTGTTAATAAAATATGTTCAGAGTATTATAATGCATAGTTTAAGACATCTCTCATATCTTTTCATGTCGAGCTTAAAACGGGCATTTCACTTTGCAATACGAATTTCTGTTTCACAAAGTACTAATATACCTATTTCACAAATTTGTGACGAGAAGCAGGAAACTTGTAGATAAACAACTTTGTTTGTCATAACTTTATAGAAGTGTCCTTTCACTAGATTTGTAATTGAGTCGTAAACTGAAAGTGTTTTCTCGCAAATTTGTGGATATCAAAGTTTTGAAGAAAATCTGGAGAGACGAAAAACAGCAAGATAATATAAATAGGATTTCACTTTTAATAGTATTTTTTGAAATGTGTTGTTCCTTGTAATTAGACTACCAATAAAAGATGAGATCAAGATGTAGACGGAATGGTGTGAGGATAATGAAATCCTTTCTTTCTTTTTCTTGAAATCTACAATCTGCAACTGGAGGCAATGCAAGGGATTTGGAACTAAGTGGAAGTCGCTGAAAAAGTAAGCAAATAGAAGACGAAAACCTTTCAGCCATAGAAGAACATTTTTGGTTTAGTTAAAAAATCAAGCATTCATCATTCATTATTCATCATTCCTTATTCTTTTTTATGAAAAATAATTTAGAGAACAATTCAATATAATTCCATTTAAATTATCCGAATCCACATCATCACAATCTTTCAAGTTTTCGTCCTCTTCTATGTGGTAAAAAGAAATTCAAAATTATAGTCTGATCTACTTAAAATTAATGTAATTAACTAACAGAGCTGGGCAAAAGCAAAAAAGGACTTAAGTTACTATTTAAAGTACATTTTCGTTACTTAAGACTTATTACTTAATACTTTTAAAATGCCATACTTAGTAATCGAACATAAGTATGTACTTGCTTCTATTTACTTGTACTTAAGATTTAGTTTTGTCCTTAAGTACCAAGATTTTTACGTATTTCTGAATCTATTAATACCTAGAAATAAAAAAAATATCTAACTCTTCGTAGAAGAACAAACACGATCTGTTGCGCAGCTCCTTTTATGTTGAGTTTTATAACGCGCAAAGAACTGTCAAAGCATGTAGCGCACCCACGCGCCCAAGCAGAGCCATATCCAAACTAATAACTTACAAACAAGACTGGGCAAATAGAAGAAAAACCAGTAACGCCTCGCTCGAATATAAAATCGACGATGCCTCCACTTGATGACGTAACCAATGGTAAACCAGCAATGCCTCGCTCCTATATAAAATTAACGATGCCTCGACCTAATATAGGGAGGAATCAATTTTTTCTTATAAATTTACTGGAAAGTTTTTCCTTAGAATTTTTATGCATTATTGAAGGCGACAACAGGTGCTTGAGCCTCGAACAGTTTTTATGAACGTAGCATTCATTTCTTCTTAGACATTTATAGAAAATGTTTCGGCAGAATTTTTATTCACTTTGGTGACCAACTGGAATTCTTTTCAGATGTAATACGATACAATAACACGTTTGTTCTCGTTCGTCACTATCATAAACTCCCCAAGAAGGAATGCGCTAAGTGATAAGAACTTTGAAAAGCTTGTATTATTAAAAGCAAATAAAGACTCGACGTTGTTGATGATCGGCCGGCTTGAGTTCTTGTGTTAACTGAACTTTATAAGCCTTAAGACCCAAATCTTTATGCAAAATACGGTGTAATGACGTTTGTGGAATGCCTAGTTTCAAAGAACGACGAGGAATGGACAAACCTGGGTTTTCTTCAACACTTTCGGCTACAGCAGCAATATTCTCGGCTGTTCTTGAGCGACGTGCACGGGTTTTATTCTTCACGTCACTAACTTGTCCCGACAGATCGAATTTTTCTACCAATTTCTGTATTGCGGTCCGACAAGGTGCTTCACGACGACCCAAAAATGATCAAGTTTTACGAACCGTCTCTGCCACATTTTTATAGTGAATTTTAATAATTTCAATGCGTTGTTGAATCGTGTATCGTTCCATTTTTATTAATGGCGTAGTTTCTACTTGTCAAATGTCAAAAAATGACAGCTCCAAAAGTGACATCTACCGAAATAGCGGGCTAATTAAAATAACACCTCTTATTGGAAAACCCTTTATTATGTTCTATAGAAAATGAGAAGTGAAAGTTTTACTCTAATCGCAGCGTCGGTGGTTATTAATAAGCAAATACCTTTTGAAAACTATAATATAGTAACCAGTGTTTACGAAGATTCTAAGAAAATACTTATAGTCTTAGTACTCAGTTACAAGTACTTTTCGTACATGCGCTGAAGCACTCTGCCCTTCGATACTTGTACTTAAGCATTCTTGCTTTGGTACTTGCCCAGCTCTGTTAACTATTCTTTTGAAGCATATGCGGTATTTCCAAGTAGTACTGAATAAAGAAAAGGTCGATACCCATTTTCAAATTTTGAAAAAAAAAACCTACTTTTTCGTAATACTTGCATCATGCATACATATCCATTGTAGAAAGAATAGTCGGTACAGGACATTAGCATACAATTAATACTGCGTTTCGCACGACTATCGATGTTATGAAGATTTGAACTTGTTTGGCCAGTTCGATGAGCAATTTGCAGTCCAATAATTAAAATTATTTCCTCTGCTTTACAGCGGATCAAACGAAAGAACTTTGGCGGAAGAAAATTAAATTTAATAGACGCGACGACAACATAAATTCGCCACTTCTGCTACTACTACAGCTGCTATGTCGTCGACTCATCAATATGATATTTTCTTATTTATTTGATGTTATCACTTTAAATAGAAACAAATTTGTAAAAAATTACACAGCATCTTTCACTTGGGAAATATTCTTGTGTACTGTACAAATTTTGTAACTCCAATTTGCCTTAGTAAAACAAAAATCTACAAGAAAATTCTATTTCTATAAATTTGTATTTTGTGAATTACAAATGCAAATAACTTTTCGTGAAACAAGAAATGAAAAAATCCTACAAATTTCCCCTTGTAGAATACAACTACAATTTTGTAGCACATTGTGTGAAACTGAAATTACCAGTTTTACTACAAGTTTTGTTAAAAATCAAATCACTTGTAAATCACAATTTGAAAGTTAATGAAATAGGTCACAGGTTATCTAGAACCTGATGGTAAATTTGAGAAAAAATTTTCCCGTCAAGAGTTATTTCTGCTGCAGCAAATTATTACAAAATAACTGAAATTTTGCATGTCAACAGCACAATTAACAGCTATTAATTAGAAGTTGTCAAAGCGCGTATTGTTGTGACTTGCAAAAGTTGACATAGAGTTAACAAGGTCGACATTCGTAAAGTTATACTAAGGTCGAGGTTGGATAAGTGTTAGTACCCAATGTGTTTCCTGTGCATTTCCCGCTATGTGGTAGAATTCTGTTTAGGTATTCGTTATGCTCATGAAAGGCGATTATTTAAGCAGCACCGCACAACCCAATTCATTGTTGAAATATTCACACGTTTATGAACTTAAGTTAAAGGCTTAATAACTAAATTGTCACTTCAAATGTTTTTATTTAAAATTAACACAATTAACGAAACTTTTTAATTAAAGAAAACACAAATTCCAAAATCCGGCGAAAAATCTCGAACCTGACGTTTAATTCAAATTAACATTAGCATGTTAAATTAAGTTAAATTCTTCTTGCCTTTGCATCCTACACCGATAGGGTTTTTACACGATATTTCGCTTCCTCTAGTTATACGTTCTAATCCTTTTGCCCAGAACAAGCAATGGGGGGGGGGGATGTCAAAAATTGCCAAGGCTACCAATAAGTGGTTTGAAAATATTCATACATCTTCGCAAGCATACATATATGTATATACATACATAAAATTATTACATACTGCTGTGTTGCTATTGAATATTCATTTCAAGCTACGATTTATGAAAGCAGTATTTCATCAAAAACCGTATCAGACATAGGGTAGAGTGTGGTACATGCAAAACAGATTTACACGAAAACGACAATATGAGGTGAAAAACTTTAAAATTCATACTAAATCTTAGACTCTGATATATAATTACAAGTAAAATATCCACGCGTTGTATTTGGAATATACGAATTTTTTTAAATTTAAAAAATGACGTCAAATTGCCAAAAATGCCCCTTGGAGGGGGAAGATTTGTCTATTGAGAGGGCGGTTTTGTCAAAAGATGTTGCAAGCCCATTTTGAATGTGTTAATGAAAGATTAAAGACTAAAAAGTTATAATATGGTTTATTTATTGAAATAAAAAGAATAAACTAATTCAATTAAGAAAACTTAAGCTATAACAGAAATAAATCACAAATGTTCAGTCAATATCAAAGCAGTAAAGCAGTATCTATTTAGTAGAGGCAGATAATAGAATAAGTTTATTAATGGTAAAGTACTATAAGAATACAAATTTCTTTTTTTAGTACAAAAACAAAGCGGCAAAAAGAATAAATAAAAAATAAGTAAAAAACTAGTTTTCAAACAAAACTGAGGCCAAGCCGCATGAAAAAGTAGAAAATAAACTTTTCTTCACACACAGAGGTGGACTCAGATTTTCTGATTGGGACATTTCTCTTCATGAATCAAATCACTTATTACATCTGATTGATCATACTGAAATATATCGGTGATTGTCAGCGAATAAAATCTGAGTCCATCTCTGTGTGTGAAGAAAAGTTTATTTTCTACTTTTTCATGCGGCTTGGCCTCAGTTTTGTTTGAAAACTCGTTTTTTACTTATTTTATTTTCTACCTTTTTCACGTTAACTAAATTGTTATTACGTGCTGCATGGAGATATTTTAAAACAATTTTATGACGGCTGAAAAGACACTGATTTACCAGTTTTTCAAAAATATTAATTCGACTATCAAATCGTTGAAGTACTGCAACGGTTTTCTGATATTCAAATTATGTTTTAAACAGCGCGTTTTAGCTGTATTCCAACTTGATCCCCATGAATTTTCCCGATTTTCCATGTTTTCCACAGACTTTTCCTATTACTAGAAATTTTTTTAAAAATTTACATGAATTTTCCTTGGATTTTTCATGCAAGTTTTCTTGATTGTTGAAGAGGAAGTATTGATACCAGTAGGAAGGAAAAAAATGATTCTGCATAGCTTATAAAACTTTTTTGTCGGAAAATTTTCGGGAAAAGTCGAAAAATTTTCCAGAAAAATTGGAAAATTCTGCATTTTTCCTGAAACAGATTTATCACTAATCATATCGATGAAAATTTGTCCGATGATTTTCCCGCTTTTCCGGGTTTTCCACGGAGTTTTCCACAAAAGCAACTTTATGCAACTCATTTCGCTCTACAACTTTGTCCTAGGTTGCAAAACGCTCAAACGCTTCCCTAGTCGGGAAATCTCCGGAAAAGCGTTTTACATGAATTTTCCTCGATTTTTTCTGCAAGTTTTCACCAGTATCGGAGAGAAAGTAATGATGCCAGTTGATATGGAACTTGATCTTGCATAATTCGGAAAATTCCGGAAATTTTTTTTCGGAAAATCGGAAAACTCTGCATACGGATTTATCACTAATCAAATTTGTACCAAATTTTCAAATGATTTTTCCCGATTTTCCGGATTTTCCATGGAAATTTTCGGTTCAAATTTTGATAGATTCAATTGTCATGCGACATGAACCTGTGTGCCAAATTTCAGCTCGCTGTGATGACGAAAAGTGGGTCTACGAGAGTGTCAAAAATAGTAAAAAAGAAATACATATATAAATAGACAGACAAATTCATGTACGAGTTAAAGGGAATGGCTGGCCTCAAAAACAAGTAAATATTAATAAAAAGTTCGAGAAATGAAATTAAAATATAAAATATAAAAAAATTAATAAAAAAAATTAAAAAAATTAAAAAAAAACAAAAATTAAATACTAAAATATTACTTAAAACATAAGATTACAAATACAAATATATAACAACTAATAACTAGAAAACACAGAGCCAAGCCACCTAAAACTCACAGAAAAAGTCTATCCCCTGACGGTGCTGCAGCACATTATTCGCTCCATAAACCCACGAGTCGAATTCGACCGCTGAATTTCGAATGCTAAATTATTCCAAGCTCGAACAGCACGAACAAAGTAAGAATTTCCATTACTGAATATTGAAAATTTTGTATCAGCAAAGTCGTAACGCTTTGAAGAGTTTAAAAATGCTAAATTATTAAATAAATAGCTTGGCTCTTTAGAGTAGATGAGCTTATGAAGAGATGCCAGAAGCTTACGTAAAAGATATAGATTTAAGGAGCAACCAAGTAGCTTAGTGGAACAGGATGAACACAAGTGATGGAAAAGGAGACTGCCATAGAAAAAGTACGGCAGAATCAAAGAATTGACCACAGCCGACGAAGCTCACCATAAAACTCACCAGTCATATTATTGACATGATCACAGCATTGAATTCTGGAATTGAGGAAGCTACCAAGATTTTTTACACGATTCGAAAATGGCAGAGCTGTATTATTTAAAAATACAGGTGGAAGATCAGATACCTCAACTGCTCTGCGATAGAAGGCACTGCACTGCGAATTTCCAGCATTAAGCAATAAAAAATTGTTATCAGCCCAGCGTGCAATATTGCGCAAATCGAAATTTAGCCTATCAATGCAATCCTCCACCAGTCCTATTGGTTGACTGAGATACACTTGCACATCGTCGGCATACAAGTGAATTTTACAGTCTACAACAACATTGGGCAGGTCATTTATATACAGGCAAGAGCAAAGGGCCGAGAATAGAGCCTTGAGGGACGCCACAATTTAGAGGCAAAACACCGGACACACAATCCTTTATCTTAACCCGCTACAATCTATTGGAGATAAAGCTGCGGATTAAGGACACAGCAGAGGGATGAAAGGGAAATTTGAGGACCACTTTTCAAGCAGATTGGTATGATTGACCATGTCAAATGCTTTGGAGAAATCAAGCAGTGCAAGAACACACAGATGGTCCATATCAAGCGAGCTGCGTATATCATTCGTAACATTAAGAAGGGCTCTCACAACTACGAGACTTACGAAACCCAGACTGGAAAGGACTTAATAAGTGATAAATTATTTGCTGTACTATAAATTTTTCCAGACTCTTAGCAAGAAATCCCAATAGGCTAATTGATAATTTTATTCAGGAACTTATTTATAACTTGAAGCACTAATTGATTATAATGTTGTCACAAAACATTTTACATTTTTTATGCAAAGAATCTCTCGCGAAACAACTTAGTTACATTAAATAAAAAATTACAGAAAAAGGACACAAAACACTAAAACGTGTGCTGCTCGTAACGCAGCTGGGAGACAACTTCCTAAGAACATACAAATAAATGTTTAGAAATGACACGTGTAGGTCATTCACAATTATGTTTTTTAATTTTGTTTCTTCCTCCTTGGTGGAATATAGGAGCTTTTGCCTCATATAATTCACACCCAGAATTTATTCTGAGTTTATATGAGATGAGATCAATTTAAGCTGTTTCAAGTGTCTACGGCAAGCAAAAAACCAAGCCGTACCGATGAGTGTAAGGTTTTTTGCTAACACGAAATGCTTCTTCTTCTTCCTTTTTCTTTTTTCAGCCCTCTGCGGGCATACACAGGTTCGATTCGTTTCGAATGAATCTGATTTTTAAATTTTTTTTTTAATAAATTTTTTTTTCTATTTTTCTCAATTTTTTTGGTTTTTTTCATTTTTTCATTTCTTTTCTTTGTTCTATTTGTTCATTTGTTTTTCAAGTCACTCAATTTCGCTATTTGGGAACTATTGATGAGTCAAAACCATAACTTGAAACTTATCACAAAAAATCAAATGGGTTGTGTGATGAAATAACAAAAAAAAATAGCTTTTGCTATATACCGGAGAATCTAAAAAATAGTGAAATTGATCACGAAGAATATACCCAACGACGAATTTACCCAACTCTACCCTATTTGCTTTTACCCGGGAAGTCTGTATGCTTACGTTAGGCAGTAAATATGAAGAATATGGTTAATTTGGTACTCCTTTTTTCATCACAGAAATTAATAAAACCAAAACTGGGTAGAACAACTTTGAACGTGGAACAATATTTGAAGAAAACTGTATTTTGGGAATGAGATATCATGTCTCAATAACATCACAGTTCGGAAACACTTCTCGAATTGATCAAAAAATAGGGCTCAGAAATAACGTTCTTTATAACGTTTAAATTTCATTATATTGGTAAAGTTATAATAATGAGGAAAAAATAACGTTATTGATAGAACGAAATTGTTTTGTTACAATGGATAATGTTTTATAGGTGTATAATTTCGTTAATAACAGGAACGTTATAAAATAATGAAAGAGTTTCTCATTTCTTGATTAAATTATCATTTCGTTTTGATTACACCTTTGTAATGGCATATCTGTACGATGTAATCTTCTTATGTTATAAGCAATAATACGGTTATAGATTCTCTCAGAATAAGTAAGTAAATGAAAAAATAATAATTTTTTGTTGCGTTAAATGACGTTATACCCACACTCGGACATAAAGACAGGTCCCCTAGACGATTAAGAGAGTGAGAGCAGTTTTTTATAAATAATTGAATAAAACAAAGAACAAGCAGACTTGGAACTTTCTTCCCTGCACAGGAACGGATTACCTCACTATAATCCACAGACTGCACTATTTCTGACTCCATATACAGCACAGAGAATGATATCGTCTGTGGTGGATCTTAAATAGTTCTTCACTCGTTTTAGCGGTGAAAACGATCGTTCTGCCGAGCAGTTTGACCCTGGTGTACACAACAACATCCGGAGCGCTATTTCCATATTTGGATAATTGTCAAAAAATCCTTTTTTCAGAATGTACTTGTATTAGAAATCCAGGGTCGATAATTGTTTTCGTCTTGTAGCACCAGTGGATGACAAATGAGATCGCAGGTGCACACCCTCATTCTTTAAGGCCCCTTCTAAATCTCCTAGATAGAAGGCTTTCAAGTTCCATACGTCCTTGGGGATATCTTGACATTCCAAGCTATGTAGCTTCATGAGAAAGTCTTACTCAAGTTCTCGCCAGCAATACCAAGTTTTTGCAGTTCTGCAATCAATCTGACATGATAATGCGGTTGAAAACGGTAACTCTGAATTTGTCTCTGCGGCGTAGTGCGACTTCAATTTCGTTTCCGTTTACGTTGATGAAATCATCAATTGAGAATTTGCCGCCTTCGAAAATTTGCAGCCCTGCTCAGCCTTATGGTAAATCTGCCTCTGTATGCAGGTACCTACCATTGCCGCCACGGGTGGGGCCCCTCTACAAGGTTGGACGCCTAGGCAACTGCCTATTTTGTCTAGGCAGAAGTTCGCCGTTGGTTATACCTGCGTCAAATAAATGGTTAGAAAATTCTATAACATATTCCAATGGATTATAATTCCAACAAAATAAAAACCATTACAATTGGTTAAAATTTGTTGCAACTACAATCTTTTCAGTGAGAACAGCGACCGGATTCTGTAATACGGAAAATTAGGAAATTTGGGATAAGAGAATGTTCGTTTTCTCTGATTAAAACTCCCAAATTCTCCGTTCGCAATTCACTAATATATTTTGGGAATTAAAGTGAAAAGTGTGAAAAAGTGCCCATCGCCAGAAACAACAAAAAGGTATCAGTTTTTGGTGTAGAGGGTTGGTTTTTTTTATATTCAAGGTACATGGCTATATTACCTCTCGACGTGGAGACAAATAGAAATTTTTTCTTAGTAGGGTATAGTTTTTGAGGGATGTGGGGGTAGTTTTTTTTTTTTTTTTTTTTTTTGGAGGGAAATGTACATGGTATCAGAGAAAAATAGAGTTCTAAACAAATATAATAGAGGAGAGAAGTCGGGCGGGAAAAGAATTTTTACCGCCCAAAATCTGCTTTTTACACGTGGGTCATATACACCCCAGTTACTGCATTTTGCATGTATTTATTCCGTTATTTCTTTCAGATCCATGAGTACTTTGTTGTGAACATTTTTTTCACTGGAAGTGATTTTTTACGACTTACCAGTTCTTCATTCACAATGACGAATTGAAAATATGCCCATTTTTGTACCAAAAATCCGCCATTTTTTAAACTTAAAAAGGACTTTTGCAGTTATCTCCGAAACCATTTATCGGACTCAAAGACTAATTAGATATTAATTAGGGGACAAAATGTAAATGCGATCGTACATAAAAGCTTTAACGTGCATATTTAAAATTTTTATAGCATCACTTTTCTAGTGGAAGACGACCAAATTGACCATTTTTGCGTGATTTAAATTTTTTAGCGGGTACTCTGAGTCAATAAAATACATATTTATTTCTCTGTAAGTGTTGCATGGATTTCAATAAATTGTTTTTTTTTTAATGCAGCCAGGATATGCGGTGAATCCATAATTCAATTTGAAAATTCCTAGGTATCTATGTAGGTACTTTTACAAAACACAACAAAAACAGATAATACTGTCAGCTGAGAATTTTTCTTCTTACTTTTTCACTTGCAAAACACCAGAGAATTCAAAAGTGGAGTAGAGAATTGGGGAATTCTTAAAGCAAATTCGCTGAGTTACAAATTCCACAGTCAAAACAACTCTCGTTTCCCAAATTGCCCCGATTCTCCGTATTACAGAATCAGGCCCCAAAGTCATTTCTTGGGACGTGTTTGGAAAATTGAAAATTTTTGCTAATAATCCAGACCAAAATTTTAATTAATATTTTCCTTATACTACTTAATATCTACTTTGTCAGATATAAGAAAATAATACCTAATAATGTGTAACGTTATTTAAAAGAACAAAAATCAAAATACCAAAATCATTTCGTTACAAAAAATTAAGAAAAAATCATATCAATTGATATAAAGTTATAACGTTATGCAGCCCTGAAAAAAAAATCAAAAAACAAGATTATGATTGAGAACATTTCAAGTTACTCATTTAAATTTATTGCTAACTCCTGAGCAGTGAGATAAAAATTAAACGTTATAGTTTGGCCCATAATCATATTAAATGCATAAACACTGCGAGTATATGATTCTATGAGCTATTAATTTCGCTCATTTTGAGCATTTTGCGAGTCGGTACCTGAACAACTAAAGAGTTCTGCCAACAATGTTTGAGTTATTTTAAATGTTTTAATTTAGTTTTAATTTAAATAGCAAATACCAATTACTAGATGCTCGATCTTGGTTGTGCTCAATTGTATACTCTTATACTCAAATTCTTCAATGCAAAAAAAAAACACAGAACACGTTGATCACGAATTGTGCGTGAACAATTGTCAAAAACAAAAATCTTCGTGCTCTGAGTTGCTCTATTTATTATTACTCATTTTAGAGCAAAGAGCGAGCTTAAGTAAGTTGTAAGCTCTCATGTACCAGTATTTCTGTACCCAGAAAAAAAATTCTCACCAGGAAGTGAAATCCTTAAGGTTGGCTGAAAGGGATGTATAGCTTTAGCAAATCACAAGTTTGTACACAGAACTGTAAATCATTACCACAATTTTGTTGACCCGAACACAGGAACTCACACCCAAAATATTGGTCATCTCAAGGTAAGGCTAACGACATGAGTAGTGAGAAAAGAAACCTAGGATGTTTCCTGGTGCAGGGCACAAAGGAAAGGATTTGATAGTAATCACCTATACACAAACCATAAATTTATATCGTATGGAAAGGGGAGGGCATCTCAACCATTTTGGAGCTACAGGGTGATTAAGAAAATACTAGTACATCCTGTATTTTAAAAAGTACATGGTAGGTGAATAGGTTAAGAGCTAATAATTCTTTAACGGCTACAAGAACAGGTTTAATTAGTCCAATTGAAGATGGGAGGCCGCAGTTTAGTTTTTGTTAAAAAAAAAAAAAGCTCAAAGTAAAAAAAAAGTAAAAAATCAGACCACCATAAGTCCGGAGAGGAGAGGAATACGGGGCTGATTAAGCAGTCGCTCATGATGCTCTGCATACATTGAGGTCCTGATGATAACCGTACACCATGTACTTTTTACGATACAGGGTGTTTTGTGAAAAACTAGCACATTTTCTTAATAATCCTGTAACTCCGAAACTGTTGGGATAGTCCCCCGCCATACAATTTATTGCTTGTCTAGGTGATTACTATCATCTCCTTCTCCCTCTCACCATGAAACAGTTAGTTAGGAACTTTAAAGATAATAAACAAAACAATGACCCAAAAAGTACACACCTTAAGAAGAAATATTCTATGGAGCTATTTATAGGTTAAGTTAGGAAAATTTTCAAAAAACGGTTAAAACTCGAAAAGTAGCATACAAATTGGAGGGTACTTTCCGTCCTTAAATGGCATTACCGCACATAAAGACCTATAGTAGCGGAGCCCGAAATATAGTATTCTAAACTCGCGCTATGATACCTAGAATGCAGGATTAAGTATTGCCAACATATGATCAACATTTTTTTCACATTAGTCTATGTTTGTTGTACGAAAAGAGCAGACGAATTTTGCAATTAGAATACGAAAAAGTTTTAGCTTTGACAAAGATTGTGTTTGAGGACATATTTTAGGTATTTTTATTTAAATGGTGAATAAGTCTAAATACATATAAATGTATGTTGTGCAGTTTATCGGGATAATGATAGATTTCATATTAATTTTACGATAAAGTTTGCATAACATGTCGGAAAAGATTAATAATGTTTTTTGGGACATAATGGCGATTTTTTTCCGGGGGATAATCATTCTTCGATTTTCACATTCTGGTAGGCTCAACGAAAAATTGATACAGAAAACATAATTTTACATTAAAAAAATATTCTTTGTCAAGGATAATGACTCCAACAATTAGTGTGTTTAGCATTTCGCAAACTGTGAATTTTTCGGTCTTTCCTAGAAATCGACATTTTGTGAAAAAAAAAATCGAATTCTATGAATACAAAAGAAATTTTTAAATGTCAACCTATTTATCCTAAAACTTCCTAAATCCAAGAATTGTTTTAAAGATAAAATATCAGATGTTTTCAGCATGGATATTTTGAATTCAAAACTCAAGGTGTTAGTCATTTTAGAATGTAGGTATAATTTGATTGTAAAAACCATATTCCTGCAAGACTCATTATGGTCATTAATTAATAATAATATGTTTTGTTAAAAAAGATGTTATTTCATGTATTAAATATAATTTGATATTATGCCCCGAGCTCTTCGTCACTATACCCCATATGTGGGGCATAGTGACGAACTGGTCATAGCGCACTTCATAAGGATGCTAAACGGTAAATATCTATATCATATTTTGTCCCTAATTGACCCTACTTGGTATTAGTATATTTAAGAGGAGTCAGTACTCAGCAAAAGTTTCAATTTAGATAGCAACGAACCTGTAGGCAACAAAATTTACTATACGTAGGTTTGTGTCCTGAAAGTGAGAAAATTCATGTAAAATTAGCCTAGACCTAGACCAAAGACCACGTTAGAGACATCTAACGTAAAATACAGAAACCCAACATGGGACAATTTAAGATGAAAAATTTAAATTTAAGATGAAAAATGAAATAAATTGAAAATTTTTAACAAGAATTAACTCTCCTAAATTTTTTTTTTTCACATAATTGTTAAATATACTATTTTGCTTTGTATTTCAAGAACTCTCCACGGAATATTGCAATTTCTAATCGGTGAAATATCGAGAGAAAAAACAAGTACTATTAGAGTCAAATAATTAAAAAAAAACAAACGCAACTTAACATGGAAAAACTCGACGTTATTTACTAGATCTAGGCTTTATCTTTCTAAAATAGTTACAATCTGAAGAAATGAGAATACCTACAAAGAGGAATTTGATTTAAAGGACAATTTTTACCATTTTGTACAAGTTTCTGAGCCAATATCTCCATTCCAATATATTTTTTTTAATTTTCGCCGACGTTATTTACTAGACTTCTTCGTTACCTTTAATTTAAGATATAAATCTTTATTCTGCTACAAATGGTTCGCCAGAAATTCGCATTGAAAAATGTATAAAACTTGCAAATCTTGGTACTGACTCCTCTTAAAACTTTAAGAAATCTCAGAGATTTAAGAAAAATCTAGAGAAAAATCGTTCGTCATTGGGGCATAATGACTCCCCTATATAGGGTGTCCCAGACAAATAGGTCAATATTTTCACAAATGAGGAATCAAACAAACCAAACAAGTAAAAAATTGTATGGCAGAGGGGGGGGGGGGGGCAAAATGTCACCCTGTCGAGTTACAGGGTGGGTGATTAGTAAAATAGCTCTTTTTTCATTAAACACCCTATATCTTCAAAAGTACACCCTATATGTTTTATTTTAACACGGCATTCTATTCAGAACTTTATAGCCTTTCCAACGACTGCTCAGCTACCCCAGTATCCCTCTCCACTCCAGAGTAATGACGCTTCAAACTCAAAATTTCGGTTTTTTTCTGTTTTTTTTTTATTAATTTTTTTTTCTGTTAATTACCCCACTAACATACATTTTTTTTTACGAAATTTCGAAAGCCCAGAGTCTCCTCTTTAATTTAACCTAGAGCACTTATGTTGTATCTGTGACGGTTAAGGATCAGATCACAGATAATTTTTTCCCTTAGTGACTGAAAACACGTCAAAACACGTCATTTCATAAAAATGTCGTCAAATTTTGGTATGACCTGAACAGGTTAAGAGCTACTAACTTTTTAACGGCTACAGTTAGTACATGGTTAAATTAAAGAGGCGACTCTGGGCTTTCCAAATTTTGTAAAAAAGGTGTACGTTAGTGGGGGTATTTAAGAAAAAAACCAAATTTTGAATTTGAATCGTCATAATTCTGGAGTGGGGAGCGGTGCGAGGGTAGTTGAACATTTGTTGAAACGGGCCATGAAGTTCTGCATACAATGCAATGTACTTTTGACGATATAGAGTGTTTAATGAAAACGGAAAATATTTTACTAATCACACATTTTGTTCCTCCTCCTCCTCCCCCCCCCCCCCTTGCAATACAATTTTTTAGGAATCATTTGGCAAAATATTGACCTATTAGCCTGGAACACCCTGTATATAGTGTGTTGTAAAATTATTTAGGGTACTTTCCTATAACAGTAGTACTTCAATTGGGTGAGACCCCGTTTCAGAATTATATCCGAAATATTTTCTATTTCTATTTTCATTAATAAATTGAGAAATGTTTTTTTTTCTTACGAAATATTTTCCTCTAAATGTCATGTAAAATATGAAGAAAAACAAAATCAAAAATATTGTTGTAAAACAAGTACAGAAAAATCGAAATTGCTTTCATTCTATGATTAAAACTCGTTCTAACTCTAATACAATTTATGCATGCACATACAACGCTCGTTTGTCTATTAATAGTGGCAAAGACTAAAACTTCAAGAAAGACGCACATAAGAATTCCAATGGTGTGTGCAACAATCGTCTATTTGGCCTACGTTATTTTGTATAATAATTTTCATCTTATCATTTTTGAATAACGAACCAATTTGCGCGAAACGACATCTTAGCCAAAGAGCAATAGCCTACAAGATTGTTATGCCCGCAAACATTGCCAGTATCGTCATGATGATCTTCTCCAGCGGAGCAATGTCATGGCTCATGAATAGAAGACTTTCTCTATATAACTAGCCGGCTCAAGAATATGTATATATATATAGCCAATGTCACTGTAGTATAGTAGTACAATCACCATTCCTATAATATAGATATAGGTATATATCCGCAGATGTCGGAGTTTATAAATCTTTATCAAAGCCGTAAATCAATGCTCGCAGAATAAATCTTAAGGAAATTGCGGTCTCGTTTATAGCTAAACGACAGCTGTGAGAATTTTCCGCATTAGTCTCAACCACACACTCTTATAGAATGCAGCCTCTAAATACAGATATGTATATGTATAGGTTAGGTAAGAGCAGCCTAATAGTAGCGCATTCAAAGAAAATACATTGCCGGGAAATTATGTAATCCCGAAGAGATTACATTACAAAGTTATGTAGATTGCTGCATTCATGGTTATGAGGGAAACGAACTGTAGGAGTTGGAATAGAAATGCGCCAACTAAGTAACAACATAATGATGGAAAGCTAACTATGTATGAATGTATATTATGTATAAAGTACCTACATATTATAAATATATATATATATACCCACCTGATACTTTTGAAGTGATCGAGTTGTTGTTTGATGACGAGTGCAATAACCGTTCTGAATGCAGGTTAGCCTGTGTCAGAAGTTTATTAAAGACAACAGGTGGTGGTGAGCCTACAGACACTGATTCAACAGATCCCGGATCACTGAAACCACCCTGAGTTGATGAATCCTCTGGTGTATCAAAGAAATGCAAATTAAAGTCTGAATTTGCATCAAAACTAACTTCCGGTATGTCATCCTGTTGACAGTGATTAACAACATCACAACCACTAATTAGGTTAGAACCGATCGATGTTTGTTCTAACTTAAACACATCCATGACTTTCGAGAATAAATGGTTATTATTGATATTATATTAGCAAAAACAAAAAAAACAAAAAAAAACAAAATCAAAATCAAATTAAATTTATAGACACTGATAATCACGCACTATCATCACCTTGATGCCATTTTGCACACGCGCAAAGCACTTAACCTTCAAAATTTCGGGATGATCAACATTAATTCTTTTGCACATTTGAATAACAAATTTTTCTTTGTCGTTTTATAACCTTTATTTTTTGTTTTTTTCAAAAAAAAAAATAAATAAAACAAACTAAATTTTTGTCGCGGATGCAAATTCCCGAATCTTTAACACTTTCTAACCGGTGAAGAAAGTCATAGCACTAAAAACTGAAGGAAAAAAATTTGGCTCAGCACCCAAACTGTCTCCTATTGTAGAATGAAATTTGAGCGCGATGTTTGGTATCTATCTACATTATACTATGTATCTTCTTGGGAACGATATTATGTAGATTGTCTCTGGTCTGGTCTGGTCTGGTCTTTAGTGACTAGTCTCTAGCGTATCTTCAGAAATGAGAAGTGACTTGTTTATGTTAGGCTTTGGCTTTGAATATGAAACCAGGCCCAACAACTAGATATTATAACGAGCAGCAAATAAAAGACGAATACAAGGAATCACTTTCTTAATGCGAAAGAACAGTCGCGCGCGCCTCAAGAACTTTGTGTGGAGATACACTCGAGGAAAGGCAGTTAAAGTTAAAACGAAACTTAAAAAGAAAGCGCCGAAGAGAAAGAAACAAATGCGAGGTAAAGTAATGGAACATAACATGAATGTTGGAGAGACATTATTATTGTGGGGAAAATGCGATTCGCCAGAACATCTTTCGGGTTTGGCTCTGATTTAAGAATCAACTGTGATCACTGATCACCGAGCCGCGCGCACATCAAGGAAAAGTTCTTGCAAAGTGTTGTTGTTGTTGTTGTTGTTGTTGTTATTGCTGTTGTTGTTAACATTTTATTACGTAGAGACTTGATAATACCATCGGGGACTTTTTACAGCGTTTATTATTGAGGAGCAAAATATGTATGGATACATGAAAAACAATTCTTTTATATGTATGTATAATATGTGGGGTGTTTATAAATGTGGGTATCATACATAATAGACAGGGTGTCTCGTAAGTGGTGTTAAACCTGAAGGCTATGGATAGATCATATACTTAGGCACTCAAAACATTGTATGTGTGGTGAGGGGGATCCTTACGGTTTGGGTATGTTTTTATAGATCACCCTGTTACTTGTGAACGTTACTCCTTACGATGAAGATTTAAATAATCGTTAGGCATTTCCAATGGTCTCTCAATTTTCCCCTGCTCATCTCTGTTTTTGGCTCAACAAAGTTAAAATTTTGGAACTATTATAGTATAACTCGGTTTTTTTTATTTAACTACTATTTTTATCAAAAAACTCATCATTATAACCAGAGCTGGGCAAGTACCAAAGAAAAAGTACTTAAGTACAAGTACAAGTACCGAAGACCTGAGTACTTCAGCATAAGTACAAGTACCGCATGTGTGAAAAGTACTTGTAACTAAGTACTAAGTCTATAAAAAGTACTGAGTACTTTTTGAAGTACTTTTTTAAGTACTTTTTTGGAATCTTTGTACGTTGGCAGTAATATAATGAAGTTTATCAAGTTCAGTTAATACATATTAATAAATAAATACCTTTTGAAAACTATAATATGTATAGTAACCCGTGGCTACTATATATAGTTTTTTATAGTTTTCGAAGCTGCAGGTAAAGTAATACTTTCACCTCTCGTTGCTAGACTCATAAAAACTATTAGAGGTCCGCCCAAGCACCCATTATCGCATCCAATAATGCATAACAATTCTAAGGAAAAAATTTCCAGTAAGTTTCTAAGAAATAGGCCTTTCCTACATCAGGTCGAGGCTTCGTTGATTTTATATTGGAGCGAGGCATTGCTTGCTTACCCTTGGTTATGCCCACTGACGTATATAATATGGACGGCTTACTTTTCTATTTCACGTGAGCATAATTGTTTGTGTCAGAAAGAGTTCTTACGCCGGTGCCAACATTCAAAAAAATCATTGGCGGGAAGTTTAAAAAGTGAGTACGCAGCCCGGAAAGTGATTTTAATAAAACATTTAGAATTTCTTCTGTGTATCTAATGAATATATTGTCTTTGGTACAAAAGTTTTTATCAGTAATAACTGTAAATTATTAATTTAAAATCATGTATGTCGACGATTCCACAAATTTATTTCTTGTTTTCAGTTGTCTCTCAGTTGGTACTTGGTGCTTAGACCGAACGAATCAGCAATATGTAAGTGAGCTTACTTCCTGCAGTGTATTTATATGAACGTCAGTCCATATTATATATGTCAGGCATCGTCGAGGCATCGTCGATTTTATATTCGAACGAGACGTTACTGGTTTTTGTTCTAGTTGCCCAGTCTTGTTTGAATGTTATTATTTTGTCTAAGGTTCTGCCTTGACGCGTGAGTGTGGCACATGCTTTGACAATTCTTTGTGTGGTTTAAAACTCAACAAAAAAGGACTTGCACTAGAGATTCTGTTTTCTTTTGTACGAAGAGTTAGATATTTTTAGGTACGTAATAGACTCAGAAATATTTAAATAAAAGTCTTGGTACTTAAATACAAAACTAAGTCTTAAGTACAAGTAAATAGACGCTAGTACTTATGTTCAAGTAGGTACTAAGTACGGGCATTTCAAAAGTATTGAGTAATAAGTCTTAAGTAAAGAAAATGTACTTTTGTTTACTTAAGTATTGCCCAGCTCTGATTATAACATAGATTTTTCATATTGGATTTAAGAAGTCCGAAAGCTTATCTTTAAAATGGCCTATCAAACTCTGTACCCAAAATGTAACCCTTTCTGTGTTTTTTTGCACTTTCTCTTGAGTATATCTAGCGAAAAAGTTCAATAAAGCCCCAGAAAGTAGGCAATTATCTTTTGGGAATGAATTTTTTTTAACTCATTGTCTCTGGATATATTCAAGAAAAAGTGCAATAAACGCAGAAAGAGTTACATTTCGGGTACAGAGTGTGATAAGTTATTTTAAAGGGAAGCTTTTGAGCTTCTTAAATCCAATAAAAATATCCGAAATTTTCACTATGTTAAGCCATAACTTCAAAACGGAGAAGAAAAGGAGGAAAATTTATAAAACATTAGAAAAGTTTTTAACGATTCTCAATTTGAAAAAAAAAATCAAAAATCATCATCATAGAGTGTAACATTCAGAAGTTGATATATAAAACCATGCCCAAATATTTTCAAGTTCCATTATCCCGTTAGGATTTCCGCCTTCCCCCCTCCCCCGCCCCTCCCATACAATTTTGTCTAAGTATGACCTATACATAAACTTCGAGTTTAACACCACTTACGGCATACCCTGTATAAGTACCTAAGTAAAACAAAAACAAAGTTTAAAAATTGATCGATCGAAGACAAATTATTACCCAATATTCTAGATCAGCGTTTCTTAAACTGTGTTACTCAGAACCTTGTGGTTCCAAGGAGGTCACTGAAGTGTTCCGCGAAATTTACGGGCCTTTTTTTTTGTAGACAAGAAAATAACTTAAAAAAAAAACAATAAAAGTAATGCTTCTACAAAATTAAAAAAATTGAATAATCAATAAATACCGCCAAAAACTGTGCTAAGTAGTAGCCATTACATGATCCATAGGCAGTCACTTTCTGCAAAAAAATTATCCCTCAGTTATAAGAATGCTTTTGATGATGTTGTCAAAATCATAAACTTTATAAAACCTCAATCGCTAAATAATAATTGTTTATTCAAAATAATATTTGGGGATATGGGAAGTGTATACATAGTATGCACATCTCTTCTTTTACATCCTGAGGTCTGATTGTTATCTCGAGGAAATACACTAACCTATATTTCAGATCAAAGGGACGAGATGCGTGCTCTTTTTAGCATGTAATTTCAAATTGAAAGGTCGATTATTTAATAGAGATTGTCTGTTTAAAACTGCTTATTTAAGCGACATTTTTATAAAGATCAATGACCTTAACTTAACCCTTCAGGGCAAATAAGTAAATGTATTTACTGCTCACGAATAAATTCTTGCTTTTAGGAAAAAGATAAAATTTTGTATGCGCTTCAATAAGTTTGATTGCTTCCCAACAATGAAAGGCTTTTGCAAAGAGGAAGGGATTGAAATACGAGAGACAATTATTGATGAAATCATGCAAGGCTTGGGTAAACCATTTAATGATTAAATTAAAAAATTAAAATATTAAATTTCAATCAGTAGGTATTTTCCATATGAACAGCAGGTGAAATATCATAATGAATTGTGAATTAAAAATCCATTTATTGCCAATTTACGACCTTTCCACCATGTCAGCAGAAGAACAGGCGCGTATCTAGACCTCTAGCCTGGGGGGGGGTACAACTAAAATGTTCGAGGGGAAGTCGGAAGAACTCGCTTTTAAAATTTTATAAAATGTATGCTTACCAATGGTCATAAATATCTTTAGCGACCCAGACTATCCAAGGCACCTGAATCAATATAACCCTTTGGAACCGTGGTCCGCCACCAATAGTGCATGAAAAATCTAAAGAAAAATTGTCAATACATTCTAAGAAAACTGAATGCTTGCGCCCTTGTTGCCGAAAAAGTGAACCACAAGAATCAATTCACCAATTCGTTTGAACCGTTGTCGGTGAATAGTTACTCATTCAAATTCTGAAGAGCAGTTTGCAAGTAAATTATTAAGAAAAATTTAACGCTTCCCTACAATCGTAAAAGTTTTGAACAACAACTCAGGCTTGAATCAATATCGCTATGAAAAATCAACGGGTGGCTATTCGTTAATTGCATCGAACTAAGGTTCTACTGAAAGAATCCTAGAACAAAATTTTTTCAGTCAGTTTGTTTGCTCCTGTTGCGAGAACTCCACTAAGTTGTCCTGCCATCGATTTTATGACGGAAAATTAGATAGGTAAAAAAAGAAATTTATGATCGCTGACCAATTATTTCGATAGAGCTATGATTTAAATTTTTTTTTGGCAACATATCTATAAATTTTCAATCACATTTCATTGGAATACTGACAAATGTAGATAAAAAAGTGTTAAATTTTGAACCTAGAACCCATATGGATCAATGTTTGATGTAATAATTATAAAAAAAAAATTTCAATTTTGCCAAAAATATTTAAAACAAAATAATTTAATGCGGAAATTACTTCTGATCCTTACCCGGAAAAATGCGAAAAAACATAGCTAATAACACTATTAAAACTCGAAATTGTGTGATTTTTCATTTATATGAGTAGTCGACGGAACAAAAATATAAAACCATCATAGTAAGTGGGTTGCTAAGCAGTACATGGCCTTTTCTAAACAATCAAACACTGAAATAAATAAGTATTCCAAAATTACTTATAATTCCTGCGATAGGTATAAGATGACCTTTCGACACTATATAAAAACACAAGAAAATCAAAAACATTCGTACACGTTTCAAAGGCGAAGAGCTACGAGCGAATGACTAATACCATAGATGGCACAAGAACTAGATGTCGCATACCATACTAAAGCAGAGGATACACATTGTGAAATGAGTAGTGCATTCTGAAATGGATCGACGTTGTTGATGATCGGCCGGCTTGAGTTCTTGTGTTAACTGAACTTTATAAGCCTTAAGACCCAAATCTTTATGCAAAATACGGTGTAATGACGTTTGTGGAATGCCTAATTCCAAAGAACGACGAGGAATGGACAAACCTGGGTTTTTTTCAACACTTTCGGCTACAGCAGCAATATTTTCGGCTGTTCTTGAGCGATGTGCACGGGTTTTATTCTTCACATCACTAGCTTGTCCCGACAGCTCGAATTTTTCTGGTGCTTCACGACGACCCAAAAATGCTCGAGTTTTACAAACCGTCTCTGCCACATTTTCACCATTTTTATAGTGAATTTTAATAATTTCAATGCGTTGTTGAATCGTGTATCGTTCCATTTTTATTAATGGCGTAGTTTCTACTTGTCAAGTGTCAAAAAATGACAGCTCCAAAAGTTACATCTACCGAAATAGCGGGCTAATTAAAATAACACCTCTTATTGGAAAACCCTTTACTTCTATAAATTTTTTCATCCTTTCAAATCAATCCTTAAAGCATTGTGATTGTGACCATCTTTCTGGAGGCCCAACAGTTCATTATAAACGTTAATGGCTGCTTCAACATGGAAAAAGGACTGTATAGCGAATGAATCATTATAATTCCATTTTATATTGTGTTCAAAGCTCAATTGCTCTGTGACGTACGGTACCATGCTCATGATGCCAAAGTATCTGACTTCGAGGAAATTTCTCGTGAATTTTTTCGAAGACAATTGGCAAACAGAAAGTGATGCATCATTCTGCATTAATAAGGTATTTAAGTATAGTTATAAAGATACTATAGCCACAAGACTACTTCTTGTAAAAAATGACGCACTTCGACACTGCTTCACATTCGTTGATCTTTCCTCATTTAGAATTGTCCATTTTGCCAACTATCGATTGCTCTCTGCCTCATAGCAGATTGGCTAACATTTATATATCGCGTTTGAGCTTTTTGGTCTAGATTGTTTTTAAAATTCGACCAAATAAGTAACCAGAACACCAGACCAATAAGAAGTCCAAGAGGTCCCACTAGACCATTGCAAAGTAAACCAGTCAGGAATATACTAGCAGCCTTGAGACCACATCATAATGAGTTGACAGAGCTGACCATGGGATATATGTAAGTAGAAGCTAGTATATTCTCGGTAGTTAGTTGCATCTCACTGGCTCCCGAATTCCATCCCACTGATAGTGTTGGGGGTTATTAGGCGTATCGCATTACTATACGTGCTGGCTTAATACCGACGCAACGCAAATGAAAAGTAATCTTTCTTTTTCACACTTTGGATGGGATTATAAAAACCCAGTTTTACTGTCTGAGAACTGTACTGTAAGGAAATGCAAAAATAACCTTAAAGATATAACTTACATATTGTCAAAACTGCAGAGTGGCTATATTAATGGATATTTATCTTGAGTCTAGGGCAGTCTTTGGCCAAGTTGGGGCCCATGGCACTTTTAGATATGGCGGCCTTCTAACAGAAATAAGTTTCTAAACTAGAACAAGAATAATAACGTAAGATCCAATTGCAAACACAACACGGGAAAACACACCGATTGCAAGCCCACAGGGGAGTTAACTGATTTTCAGTTCTAAAAGAAAGATAACGTACGCTAAGGGAATCCCCAACCGGATGTCGTATTTAAAATAAAGAGAAATTACCGATCGTATTCAGTTGGTTTAGTTGTTTTCCAATCAGCCAGCCGAAATGGCCAGAATTATGTTTACATGAATAAACAATATAAAAATTTTCTCTTCTTACCAATTCGAATTTAGCTACTCAAAATAAACCATGAAAAAAAGCAACAACAAAAATAAACATACTGGAGCTGTAAACACTGACCCTATATAATGGCTATGACATTCTTTTTTTGTTACTTGTATGACAATTTCTTGCCACATATGGACTTTCGAATAAATTCCATAGTCTATTTGCAGTATCCAAACTCTAAAGCCGGTCCCACACAATGTGTACATTTGTCAAATATTTGGCAATGCGTCTCGTTTACACACACCTCGTCAAATGAGACGCATTGACAAATATTTGACGAATGTACACATTGTGTGGGACCGACTTAATAGATAAACTAACATGTAATATGTTTTACAGGTTGGGAAATAGGTCATCAGTTGGTCTACTATCGGACGGGCTAGAGGCACCATGGATCACGGGGTTTTGGGTCCAGGCCCAGTGGCCCCAGCGTAAAGATGGCATACATACAATTGATTGAACAATAAGAAGGCTGGGTTCAGACTAGGAAAAGTCTGAACCCATTCTGATTCCTTCTTATTGTACAATTGACTGTAGGAGGGAGCTGACCCCCTGCCTATAGTTGGTTACGCTCTTGCGCACACCTACGCAGCACACAACGTTATAAAATATTTACGACAACGTAAAGTTGTGTGCGTGGTGCCTCTATATAAAGCCAAAGAGTCCACCTTCAATATTAAGGAGCGATTTCCAAACATTCATGATCTTTTAGATTTAGGTAAATGAGGTAGGGAAGCAGAGATGGGTTGTATACACATTACCCAGACAGACTAAAATGTTTTTAATATTCTAATTTCTGCCCAGTATGTAGGTAGGTAATTGTTATTAAGATTTTTTTATCGTCTAGCTTAAAAATGTCACATACAGAGGAGGAAGCACCACAGAAGTTGATTCAGATGATTAAAGAGAAGAAAGTATCAAAAAGAAAAGATAAATGCGGCTTTCCACTTAGCTCTAAAGACTTAGTTGATATTGTCCAACAAATTGTAAGCGATGACCAAAGAAAAACACCTTTCAAAGGAGGTCGACCGGGTAAACCAAGGTTGTCGTTATTTTTGAAAAAAAAAAAAAAACATCCTCATATTGCTTTTTTTATACCAAAAGGTATCACCAAAAGAATACATACTCAATAACTGGATAATAGAAGAAACAATGAAAAGCCAATTATTCTCTTTGTCGATGGGCACAAATCCCATCTAACCCTAGAGCTAAACAACTTCTGCGATAATAGGATAATTTTGTATGCTCTTCCACCGAACACTGTGGACGTAAGTAAAAAGAAATGGAAAAGTACTGTGGCGAATTGGGAAAAGTATCCTGAAAATACACATAAAACTCTAGCAAAAATAACATTTTACCCACTTTTATAAATTGTTTCGGACACAGAAAGCTTCCGCTTTTGGAGTGTTTGCATTAAATCCAGGTGCATATGTCCAATTACCGAAAATGTATGCAGAATTCAATCGAAAACCTTAATCAAGCAAATCAAGAAAACATTTCTGAAAATGTGCCGTGTGAAACATTTTAAATAAGAATTGAAGCCATTAACGAATTGAGAGATCAGTTCGAAAACTAGGGAATAATTAACATTTAAAAATGATAAGGCGACAAAAGTTTTTACAATACACGACGAATGCAAATCAATTTCAATGGCTATGTGACAATGGCACGAATTAGTTGCAAAGGGTTCTTTGGGGAGAGTTTTAGACGATTTTATTGACATTAATGTAGCAAAAGATAGTCTAAATGTTGATTCTCCTTCCTTACTAGTAGATAACTCGTCGACTTAACAACTTCGGATCAGGTATACAAATAAAAAATATATTAAGACTGAATCTCAAATTAATGTAGAATTAAAACGTCAATTAAGTTGGGACCGCCATTTCATGGTAGAAAAGTTTTGAATACGTCAAAATTTAGGATAATCGAACTTTTTTAAAAGTTAGGACCACCACTACTGAGAATAGGTTAAATAGTATTGTTACAATTGTGTGCACTGCATAATATTTTAGGGCTCAATTAGGGTAAATTTAATGCCACTTTCCCGAATATCCTAGCTTTTAATAAAGTTGGATTATCCATGTATTTTTCTACAAAAATATTAAAGCCTTAAATTCGTGGAAGTGGCATTAAATTAGCCCTAATTGAGCCCAACATTTTCACGTATTCAAAACTTTTCTACCATGAAATGGCGTGAATTAAATTATAATTTGTTATGTACAGGGTTGATATTATATTCTGTCAGTAAAATTCAACTACATATTAAAACCTTTGCGGTAAGGAAACAACAATAATTAATATTTTTTTATTTAGTCATCCGGGAAAATATTTTGACAGTTCGATTTCCACAGTAATTTGTAACAGAAGAAAATGAATACAGAAGGAAAGCGTTCGTTAGTTATTTCGTTATATTCGCGAAATTTGAAATCGAAGGCAATTTGTTGTGAGTGCAAAAAAGTGGGAATTGCCGAAAGATTTGTTTTTCGTACAATAAAACGATTTCGAAAAACCGATTCTGTGAAAGATAGGCGAAGATCAGGTAGAAAGCGTACGATTCGTACGCCAGCAGTTATCAAACAAGTTCGGAAAAAATTAGAAGAAATTGTAATCGTTCGCAAAATCAAATGGCTAAACAACGTAAAATCAGCCAGAAACATATTAATAATGGATCCGAAAATGAATCCATATAAAAAAAGAAAAATTCATGGTATAACAAAATTACAGGAAGAAAAACGACATCAACGTTTCAAGACTTTACTGATTCAGAAATAATTTTTCCAGTTGAAAAGCTTTTTGTATTAGAAGAAATATTCAATTCGCAAAACGATAGATGCTATGCCAGTTAATCTCACTGACATTCCAAGAGAAAAACGCGTTATTGAAAAATTTCAATCTTCATCTCCCATAATGGTTTGGAGAGGGAGCTATTTGTAGTAGGGGAAAATTGCTATTGCTATTCATCGATAAAAGTATTAAAATTAACTCCAGTTATTATTTGAAGGATCTTCTGTAAAATCATATAGAATAGAATAATATTTATTAGTATTTAAGATATACTTTCAACAACGGTAACATTTTATAAATTCTATGCATTTGTTTTTAAAACAATTAACAGACGTCTCTCTCGTCTTCATGTAACTTCTTGTTGTACAACTGGAAGCCCTTGTATATTAACGAGTTCAGCGTTCTCGCTTTGTTGTAAGACTCCAATCTCACATTGACATCCATATTCCTCAAATTGTAGGGTTGAAAATCCGCCACGAAGGTCATCTTTTCTTTAAGATAGTTTGGTAATATCGCACTCTTTATTTTAAAAATGAATAAGAGTACATTTAGTTCAATTCATTGTTGTAACTTCATCCACTTAAGCGTATCCAACATCCACTTAACAGATGAATATCTACTACACAACAGTATACTTCGCATCGCTTTATTCTGCATTTTTTTGGAGGCGTTCAATTCCCTATTTTGTGCACAGGAGCAGTATTCAAGATGCGGTTTTATCATCACATTGTATATCCTTATTGCACAAAATAATGAAAGTGATTTTCTCATTCTTTTAAAATACCCAATTTTCTTTGCTAACTTCTTACATACATAGTCTACGTGACTTTTAAAATTTAATTTGCAATCCAATATCACTCCTAAGTACTTTACTTTATGTAAGCAGCTCAATATTTTCATTTCCTATTTCTATAGGTAGATTATCATTTGTGTTTAACCACATACCATTCGTTTTCATAATGTTAATTTTCAATTTTTTTCTATTTAACTACTTATGTAAATTGTCTAGATCAAATTCGAGTTTTGATTTAATCTTTATAGCACTGTTCCGGAGCAATATAATAAAGCATCGTTCGCATATAAATTTACCTTCGAGTACACTAAACTCAACTTTAAATCATTCACGAATATAATAAACAACAGCGTGCCCAGTACGGATCCTTGGGGAACACCCAGTTTCGTCTCTACCGCCTGCGAGTAAATCCCATTCACCGTCGTTCTTTGCGTTCTATACTGCAGATAACTTTCGAACCATTTCCACTCCTTCCCACTTATTCCATGGTTATGCTGCCTCATGCCAGAAGATTGTTGGGTGAAGGCTACTTTTTGTTTCAACAAGACGATGCACCAGCTCACTCAGCAAACGTGGCTCAAAATTGATGCAAAGTAAATTTGCTAGATTTTATACCAAAGTACGAATGACCTCTATCCTTCCCCGATCTGAACCCACTGGACTTTTCCATATGGAATTATATGCTTGAACGTCTAACCAACTGGGACGTCAAAAATATTAGTGAATTTAAAAAAGTTTTGTTGAAATTTTGGGACGATATTCCATTAGAGGTAGTGCGTGCCACTTGCTCTTCGTTCCCGAAGAGATTAACAGCTGTTATTACGTCCAAAGCTAGTCAAATTGAATTATAAGTTCTATAAACTTGACCGGAAATTTGATATTTTTTGGCCGGAATTAGAAGTTTGGTGGCTGGAAAATACAAATTTTGCAGATTTTTGGAAAAACGCTCAAAAATTTTGTGATAATAATATTACTGGTATATTTTTATTCTACAGTAAATACTAAGAATACAATCCTTTTCTCATATTGATAATTTGTTTTTCAGTATTGATGTTGCACAATTTACTATTGAATTAAAGCAAAAACAAAAATTAAGTGGCCGGTAATTAGGTATTTTACCCTATACCTAAGCAATTGCTACAAAATTTTACTTGATTTGGAAAGTCGAGTGGGTTTTGGCAGTTGATGTGAAATTTTTCAGTACCTATTATACTAATTTACATAACTTTACCCAATAGCTATAAGAGATTATAGCCTCCAAAGCAGCCACGCAATCCATACTTTAATAATAATACAGGGTTTTCCAATAAGAGGTGTTATTTTAATTAGCCCGCTATTTCGGTAGATGTCACTTTTGGAGCTGTCATTTTTTGACATTTGACAAGTAGAAACTACGCCATTAATAAAAATGGAACGATACACGATTCAACAACGCATTGAAATTATTAAAATTCACTATAAAAATGGTGAAAATGTGGCAGAGACGGTTCGTAAAACTCGAACATTTTTGGGTCGTCGTGAAGCACCTTGTCGGACCGCAATACAGAAATTGGTAGAAAAATTCGAGCTGTCGGGACAAGTGCACGTCGCTCAAGAACAGCCGAGAATATTGCTGCTGTAGCCGAAAGTGTTGAAGAAAACCCAGGTTTGTCCATTCCTCGTCGTTCTTTGGAATTAGGCATTCCACAATCGTCATTACACCGTATTTTGCATAAATATTTGGGTCTTAAGGCTTATAAAGTTCAGTTAACACAAGAACTCAAGCCGGCCGATCATCAACAACGTCGAGTCTTTGCTGATTGGGTCCTTGAAATGCATGAAAATAATCCGGAATTCCATCGAAAACTCATCTTGAGTGATGAGGCCCATTTTCACCTCGATGGCTTCGTCAACAAGCAAAATTGTCGCATCTGGGGCTCGGAAAACCCAAGAGTTATTGTTGAAAAGCCTCCCTATCCTCAACGTGTGACTGTTTGGTGAGGTTTATGGTCCCGCCGGGTCATTGGACCTTACTTTTTCGAAAATGAGGCTGGAGCAACAGTTACGGTGAATGGATTGCGCTATCGACAGATGATTAATGATTTTTTATGGCCGGAATTGGATGGTATTGATCTGGACAACGTTTACTTTCAACAAGACGGCGCTCCGTGCCATACAAGCAACGAAACCATTGATCTTTTACGGGAAAAGTTTCCGGACCGTGTTATCTCTCAAAGAGGTGATCACAAATAAAGATCCGATCATTTATCTCAAAAAATTGCATTTTTCTTTGAATATCAAAATAACACCTCTTATTGGAAAATCCGTTACTACTAATAAATATTTAAGTAGGTAGGTACCTTAAAAATAAATCAAAACATTTCATGTAGGTCCAATTCATAAGAACCTTTGAAAATTATCAACAAAATTTCAACGTCATACAAACGTACGTATGTTTACTTGTACATCCATATATATATTATGTATGTATATTCAAGAACAAACAATCAAATTCTGAAAACATGTCTTTTGTTTACTCTACCAATCATCTTTTGTCGATATTAAAAATAAAAGTGCTATATAAATCCCTTTTTTTCACCCTCGTGACAAACATATTCACGAATTGCAAATATTGCTTAACAACCTTGGTAAAAAAACCTTTAGAATTTCCCCGCAATAATTTACTCAATGCCACGGCCAATGTTAAAGTGAGCAAGAAGACATAAGGCAATTGAAATACAAATGAACGAAAGAGATATAAATATAAATAACAAGGAATAAGAAATGCTTTCAACAAGTTCAATGACCGTCACTTCTTTATTCTCTTTGCTCCCTGATTTTCGCACTTTTAAGCGGTTCGCGCCGCGCTCCGCAGTTCAGTCAGTATGCGCGGATGTTGCTGCTGCTTCTGCTACTTCTGAATCTCAGACTCTTTTTAACTTGTTTTCGTTGCCGTTGTCATTTTCACTTTTTAACACTTTTTTATTTACTCAAAATTATTTTATCAAATTGGTCACTTTCTGTGATGTGAACGTTCGATGAATGGGCAAGCAAAGCAAAAAACAAAAAAAAAAGCTTTTAAACTCTCCACTTCTCCAGTCGCTCGACGCGAGTCTGGCGCTAGAGTGAAATATTGGAAATGTTGTGAGGATTGATAAGTTTCTTCAGCAGAGATCTGCGATGACAATGCATGCATAGATACCGCTGCTGTCAAGCTACATGTTCATTTTATTTCTTATAGAATACATTAAATTATACAAAATGGATTACAGACGAAATAATTCATTGGCATTGGATATTAGCAACAAAAATGGGTTGCAAATCGTAACCCACTCAGTGTTTTTAAAAAAGACATCTGCAAAAAGTCCGATCGTCGAAGATAATTTTCACTTTAGTATGGCCTACATGCTTTTGTTTTCCGTCTGTATTATGTTCTGTGTGCAGTTTGAGATTATTGACTCGGCTTCTTTGGATTGGCTCAAATTTATGATAAGATCGTGGAAAATCAAGAACGAGTTTCAAGTACCATTCAATTTGGCGGGGGCGATCTGGACACGGAAGAATTATATAATGACGGGGAACAGTAGACTTGTTTTAAATGAGTTCGTTTTGAATGGCATCACTCAATGATCTCGCGACTGTGAGATGTCTTGAAAATTCCACAGAATATGATCTGTGCGGGTATACGGGATATTACCATGTTGGTTAGATGAAGTATTTCCATGTTACTTCTCCTAAGTATATGATCACGATCAAGAAAATATTTATCTTTTTTTTTTTTGTTTTTTATATCTCGATCACTGATCTCAAACCATAAATAAAAAAAAAACACCATTGCAATGCAGGCAAGCCTCAATTTTCTGTTTGTTTTTCCCTTTTTCTTATCAATTAGCCACTCATCTTCCGTTTTAGAGAGTAACATTATAAAAGACAAAAGCAAAAGTATATTTTTAGATTTGAAATTTATTTTCACAAAACCAAAACGAGCGAATTCTTGGCTGAAATGTCAACAGTGGAGCTATTGAATTTTCACTAAGGAACCGAATGTAACAATGAGGATTTCTGAATATCTTAAGGGAGGTCATGACCCAGGAAGAATCGTGAAATTTATCATAGGTCGTAGCCATTTATTTGAGCACAATATATTAGATTTGGAACAATGTACAACATAAATTTTGTAGGCTTGTCGCCAGTGAAAATTATTTATAAAGGAGCGGAGATAAAAGGTGTGTTACACACGTAAATTATGTCCTATAAATAAATCGTTTCTAGTGGAAGAAAATGGTCTACGAAAATTCTTGAGGAATTTTTTTCTTTATTTATAAGTTCGTATTTACTTTTTGTATATATATGTATTTACAACAAAAACACTCACCTGAAACTGTGTCACTCGATCCTGTAGAGCTCACAGATGTGTGACCATCAGGACTTTGTGGTTCACGTGGACTGACTGGAATTGGAGGAGTAAGAGTTGGAGATGAAATCCTTTCCTCTAGATGTTTAAGTTGAAATGTTATCTGGATGGTGTTGATTGGTATGCTGTGTAATAAAAATTATGGAAATAAATTAGAAGCGTAAAATTAAGAAATGTTTAAAACTTTTGTGTAACTAATAAAACTCAATCACATTTAAATTCTATAAAAGCAGTAGAACAGGCATGTCAAACACGTGGCCCGTGGGCCGCATGCGGCCCTCCATTACATAGGTTGCGGCCCGCCGAGACTTTTTAAAAGGTTGCGGCCCGCCGAGACTTTTTAAAAGGTTGCGGCCCGCCGAGACTTTTTAAAAGGTTGCGGCCCGCCGAGACTTTTTAAAAGGTTGCGGCCCGCCGAGACTTTTTAAAAGGTTGCGGCCCGCCGAGACTTTTTAAAAAAAAATGTCAAAAAATATTAAAATTAATTATTTTAAAGTAAATCTTATTTTTATTTGTATGCAGTTTAGTTTAATGCGGTTGCAGTATGCAGTTTAAATTTTGCATTTTAATAATTTTTAATTTAGTGATTGAAAAAGAGAGAAGATATAGAATTAAATTAAATCGAACATACATAAATCTCATTTATATGCATTTACGACACTTTGTGTCGTCACAAAGTGCAGTGTTTGCTCAATCGTTTCCGAATGCTATTTTTAACTCTAAGATGGATTTTGGTTTTTATTCATATTAAACTAAAAAGTTATTTATTACAAAATACAAGTCGTCACAAAGTGTATTGTTTTTACAGCCGTTTGTGAATGATATTTTGAGCTCTGAAGTGGATTTTGTTTTTTATTCATATTAAACTAAAAAGTTATTTAATACAAATATAATCAAACTTCAAGAACAATAAGTAAGAAAAGATCAATTGAAGAGGAGTGTCGTAATTTTCAAGAAAAATGGGAACTGCAATATTTTTGTGTCCAAAACAAGAATAAAATATTATGCCTGATATGTAGAAACTGTATTTCAGTTGCTAAGGAATATAATCTTAAAAGGCACTATGACACAAATCATAAAACAAACTATAACCAATACGTTGCAAGACTTCGTGAAGACAAATTGTCGGAATTGAAATCAATTCTTCAAAAACAACAAAGCGTATTCACTAAATCTTTTGAACATAATACAGTTGCTGTAAAAGTTAGTTATATATTATCGCATTTAATCACAAGCAGATCGAAACCATTTACTGAAGGGGAATTTATTAGTGAATGCTTAATTAAAGCGACCGAAGTATTATGTCCAGCACAAATTAAAAAATTTAAAAGTGTAAGTTTAAATCGAAATACTGTAGCTAGCAGAGTTGTTGAAATAGCCGAGAATTTGAGAAATCAGCATAATTCAACAATATCAACATTTTAAGCCTACTCTATTGCAATTGATGAAAGTACAGATATTCGAAATATCGCTCAGCTGGCCGTTCTTATTCGCGAATGTGATGTTAATTTAAAAGTAAGTGAAGAGCTTTTGGAAATCATTCCCATGCATAATACAACCACTGGAGCTGATATTTTTGATGCACTTATGGAAGTTTTGAAGAAGTATAAGTTACCATTGGAAAAATTTGGTTTGTCTTGCAACTGATGGTGCACCTACCATGACCGGTATTACACCAGCAAGTACTGTGCTTCAAAGATTTAAATATCGAACATGTTTTAAAAATAGTCACCAAAATTGTAAATTATATTCGTGCACGTAGACTCAATCATCGTCAATTTGCTTCATTTCTGGAAGATATAAAATGTGAATACACCGATCTACCATATTATACGGAAGTTCGATGGCTTTCGAGTCATAAAGTGCTAAAACGATTCTTCAAATTGTTGGACGAAATCATAATTTTCTTGGAAACAAAAAATTATGAATGTGCTGAATTAAAAGATGAACAATGGATAAAGGACTTGGCTTTCTCAGTTGATATTACAAGTCATCTTAATCAACTTAATCTTAAGCTTCAAGGCAACGCTATTTGATAATATTAACGCTTTCAAACAAAAATTATTACTTTGGCGAAAACAAATAGAAAAAGGAAACTTATCTCACTTTGAAAACTGTCAATATCTATTGCTTAAATCGCCTAAATTAAAATTTACAGAATATGCTCACCAAATTAAATTGTTAGAAACGGAGTTCGATCGAAGATTTTCTGATTTTGAAAGCTGTGAATTACAATATCGTCTTTTTACTTCACCTCTATCTATCGACATTGAAATTGTTGATGAAAACTTACAAATGGAATTAATTGAAATCCAATGTGATTCTTTGCTGAAGCAAAAATGTATGGAAGTTGGAATACCAGATTTTTATACATATTTTACAGATAAATATGTATAAAAATCGATTTCCTAAAATGTTATCGTTTGTTACGCGTATATACTATCTATGTTCGGAAGCACTTATTTATGCGAGCAACTATTTTCTTTAAAGAAAAATAACGAAAAAATTCAGAAAGGTCAAGATTAAACGATCGTCAATTATAAAAATTGCATCAGCTCAATATATTCAACCAAATTTTGGTGACTTGCTTTGTGAAAAACGATGTCAAATATCTTCTAAAAAGTAATATTAAACTGTGATTTTGTTTATTTCTTATTATAACTTTTATTTTTGTTTTTTATAAAAAATATAAAATATTTACAGTTTAAGTTTAAAAAATAACATGAAATGTAAAATGTCTATGTATGTATATTGTATAATATATAATAAAATGTAAAATATTTCAGTTTAAAAATGATATGATATATAAAACGACTATGTATGTATAATATACAATACATTGAGCTTGACATTGAGTCTAATAAATACATAATATAATCATTCTAAAAATCGTATTTTATTAATTTTTTTAGCATAGAAAACATGCGGCCCCCCACTTTATACAAAATAGATCATATGGCCCGTCATATCATATGAGTTTGACATGTCTGCAGTAGAATATGTCAGTGTAGGCTCTACTTACACTCAACAATTTTTATGCATTCCTATAAAACTATTTAATTAGTTTATATTTTGCAGTCACTACAGAATTTGACCAGTGAATGCGTTTTATGTATATAATTTTCCTCAATATATGAACGTATGCTGTCGACATTTTATTCTCATGTTTATCATCTATTGTACGTAAGATGTCGTAAGTAGTAAACTGCAATTTATCTGATTTAGTTAAAAGATATTCCTGTCGTCAGGGGGATCAGCAGAATATAAGAAATCAAGAAGAGGGCATTTCTATATTTTGCTATTGAAAAAAATAAGAGCTTCTGATCTGAAAAACTAATACCACTTAAAATTTCAAATATAGTAAGTATAGGTAAATCAGATAACAGTGAATGAAGTATAAATAGGGTGTTCCAGAGGAGTCTGTGGAGGAGTATATTGGGTCTAGGAAAAAGCTCGTGTCATTTTTTTTTTAGTAAAATTCAATTGTGAAAATGAATTTATTTCCATTTTATCAACAATGTTTCGCCATTTTTCATGACGCCATTGATGAAGAAGTTCTATGATTTCTGGTTGAAAACTAAATAAAGTGGTTTTCACAGGCTTAATTCCATTGAGAGAGTTTTGCAGATATCGGAACAAGTGATAGTCAGAGGGTGCTATGTCCGGACTATACGGTGGACGCATCAAAACTTCCCAGCCAAGCTCTCGCAATTTTTGACGGGTCATCAAAAAAGTGTGTATGTATGGGCGTTGTCGTGATAGAAGACAACGCCTTTCCTATTATTCAATTCGAGCCGTTTCCTTTCAATTGCTTAGCGTAGTTTCTCTAGTTGTGCACAGTAGATTTGAAAATGAATCATCTGATCAACTGGAAGTATCTCATGGTGGACGAAACCACCACCACACACACACACACAGCATCACACAGCAACGCTTGTAACGGCTCACCATCCCTTGTCTACCATCTTTGAGTTTTTCAATTGTCGTACTTGACCCATTTTTCATCGCCGGTTATCAAACGTTTCAGAAATGGATCGATTTCATTACGTTTCAGCAGCGTATGTTTTTCACACATGTTTTTCCCGCTCAACTCAGGAGGAATCCACACATCAAGCTTCTTTTAGTATCCAGCTTTATGTAAATGGCTCAAAACAGTTTTGTGGTCAATGCCTAGCTTCATACCAATATCGACACTGCCGATATGCTTATCTTGCTAGAACTTTTCACGAATTTCATCAGCTTTTTCTGTGATTGGACGACCAGGGCGTGACGCATCTTTCACATAAAAATTACCAGAACCAAAGCGAACAAACCATTTTCGCACAGCAGATTTTGACAAAGTACCTTCACCATACACAGCACAAATTTTTCCACAGCGTTCTTCCCTTTTTCCTAATAATATTGCAAAATATAGCGCAATTTTCATTATTTTTCTCCATTTTCAAATGCAAACAACTTTCTAACCACTGCACTAATTTCGATGTTTATACACTCAAGTAACGCTCGGACGCTCAACTGTCAAACAGGCGTTTAGTGGTGTCGCTGCGATCAGTGGTTCGTGAATTATTTGCAATTGACCCCATCTATCGGGAAAACCCCACGAACTTTTTCTCAGACCACCAAATATGTATATCTTAGTTGAAACATTTAGGAAGGTATAGTATAATCTAGCCGTAGACAAAAAATTGCGTTTTAGCGAAATTAATTTTTTTTTAATTGCTCTTTAATAATTGGCAAAGTGGCCTCCTGATTAGATGGAAAAACACTCTTAAAAGTAGGAAAACATCCCCTTTTGATGTTTTCTAAAAAGGTTTTGGAGTTTTTTACCAGAGTGTTAAAAATAACACATGCTCCTATAGCTATTCTTCGTGTCATGGCAGATCAAGAAAGGAAGGAAACAATTGTCCCTGCCTACCACCTGATGCACTGATCATTTCTTGTCAGATAATTCGGATGAAAGCACATCTACTTTTTCACCTCTTCCAAAACCTACCCTGTCAACGTCAACATGTTAATGTCCATATTTCTGGAAAATAACAAATTTACAATTCTACTCATAGCTTTTGACCGGTTCGAAAGGCTTACGCATTTTAGGCTCATATAAACGAATATCTACCAAGTTTTTCAAAATATTGAAATGTATTTTTTTTTATAATGCAATAAATTCTAGGAACAATAACGAGTTATTCTAGTAACTAACTATGGTAACTATATTTATGCTGGTTTTTAACCTGAGAATGACTAGTTGTTACATTTACTCAAAAGTAATTATTTCTCCCAACACTAATTTAAAAGTTTCAAACCTTAAAGCACAGAAATTATGTCATAAGGCTTAAGCCTTAAGTTTGCATTCATATGTATGTATCATATAGATATTCATGGACGGCAGACTATCAGACTTCAAATAACCAAGATCAAGCCAATTTGTGTGGCTACTTGAATTAATCATGATATATGACTTCGAAGTTGATTTATCGTGAATTTATGCTAAGCTTTAAGGGACAATTTTTCTCTTTATAATTGCTTAGCAGCAGGTGATGTGCATTTTCTTAAGAGGTCTGTCTGGTTCTCGAAAGTTTTTACACACAATGAGTCTGTTAACTTCTGAGACTAAATAGAAAAATTTGCCTCCTGGATGAACTTCATTTTATACAAAATATTGAAATTTTTTACAAACCAGAGAATTAAAGGTTTTTCCATTTTCCCCTCAGTGCTGTATTTAGACGTCTACAGGAATGAAAACTACAAGATATTTACAGGAGAAGTGTGCAAATAGATCCTAGATTCATATACATGATATTTACCACTTTAATTTGCCTCCTGAATTTTCTAATCCTTTGGACATGTAGCCTGAATATGATGCATCCACATAATAATCAATTCTGGTCATTCGCTTTAAGTTCCTTCCATATGCGATGTAATTGTCTACATTCAGAGAGTACTGTAGCACTGTACTTCTACACGTTTTGACAGTATATGCGGTGAGATTTTACCCTATGGGTACCATTCAAGTGGTTGTTGAGCAATGCATGCAGGTAATGTACGGCAGCGTAGACAGGAATTAACCTTCAGTTGCTATGAGCAAAATGTATGCACCCAAGTTTGTCACTTTTAGCCCTATTTAATAGTGTTAAGATTTTTAACAGTTTTTATGAAAAATTTGCGACTCTTAAACGGCGTTCACAATTCAACGATAAAGGCAAGTTGGAAATATATTTCAACGCAAACATGAAATTTCGAAATCATCTGTATATCAAATTCAAAAATTGTTTGTATCGATTTGTGCAATGATACAAAGATTAACAAGTTATGGCCGACTTATCTGTCAATTGGGTGCCTACGTCATTTGGAGACAAATGTCATTCAGTGAGAGCTGTCATTGTCTCAAGTTGAGATTATTTGAGAAAGATACAATTTGATAAGGATAATTTTTTTTTTTTTTTTTGATAGTCATTACTACTACCGAAGACTTTTATTCATTTAAGAGGAGTCAGTACTCAGCAAAAGTTTCAATTTAGATAGCAGCGAACCTGTAGGCAATAAAATTTACTATACGTAGGTTTGTGTCCTGAAAGTGAGAAAATTTATATAAAACAAGTCAAAAAGCTAGAATTGGTCTAAGACCAATTCTTATGATACCCTAGATCATGGCTTCTTAAACTTTTTTCATTAACGACCCCATTTATGCTTGTGATTTTTTCGCAACCCAAAAAATATAAAATAACGATATATAAATATTTTGTGATGATTTTTATTGATTAGGTAACAAGATATAGGGCTTCCCGGAAGTCGACGTCAAGCCGGAATCGGGTGATAGGCAAAATCATAATATTTACCAGAAAAATATAAAAAAAAATCTAAATCATGTATTTTTTAAATTATAGGCATTTCTTGTTTTTCTAGAAAATGTACACCCTGTGATGGTTTTTTAGCTCCTGTTGCTACGAATCTTTACTTTCTTTTCAATTTTCTTATATAATCTCGAATAGTGCTTATGTGACCTGTTGCTTTAAATTCTAAGCCAACTGCTCCAGCTTGGAAGAAAATGTCACATTTTGCCCAACCAAGAATAGAAAGTTAATACTTCGCCAACTTTAACTGACTGTACTAAACAAAATGTACTACGCCAGTTTGGCAAGTAAGATACCCAGTTTCGAAAGCTTTCTTTTCACCTACTAAAAACGATTCTAGTGTACCCAAAGCTTGTCTTAAGACCGTAACTTTAAGATTCTAGTTTGAGTGAGATGGAGAGTCATTCCATGAAGTGTGAGTGAGACATACAAAAATAGTTATATGGATTGATGAAAACTACCTATTATTATGAGTTCAAAATGGATTTAATGCGATCTAATTCATTACAAGTCTAATCTGCAACTGGCTGTGCTTGCACTGGAGGAGTGCTGTTAAACGCATTTATCTTAAGCAACTGTAGTGTATGTACATTTGTTAATAGTGTGATTAAGGGAACACACATCAACTTGGGAGTGAGTTCAGCTAATTATCACAACTTATATTACAAAAAACATGCAAAAATATAAAATTAAAAATTGCACAAAAATCTGTAAAATAGTATTTAATAAATGCCCCGAAGATTTGGCTAAGCGACCCCATTTGGGGTCGCGACCCATAGTTTAAGAACCCCTGCCCTAGATGAATGCCCGTATTAAATTTCGTATGATCACCGATCTATTCAAGTTTGATTTTGAAGTTGTTTTTCACATATATTTCTAGAACGGTTTGTCGCACAGAAAAAATTATCATAACCAATTTTATAGGATTTCATGTACGAAATTTCAGCTCTCTACGTCGACGCGTTCTCAAGCAGTGTCCAAATATATAGTAAAAAACGAAAGTTTTGTATAGCAACCCCACGAAGGAGTTGCCCGATTTGTCTCATTTTCGAACTTAATTTTTTAAAGTCCGTGTACAAAATTTCAGCTCTCTAAGTATACGCGTTCTCGAGTTATCGTGCGCACAGACAGACAGACGGACGGACGGACGGACGGACGGACATGCAAAAATCAAAATAACTTTTAATATTATGCGTGGGTGTCCAATTCATTTTGCTCTACCATCATTATTTCGAGATGTTACAAACAGAATGACAAACTTAGTATACCCCTATAGATTTCATTTAGGATATAATTAGCCTAGACCTAGACCAAAGACCACGTTAGAGACATCTAGCGTAAAATACAGAAACCCACCATGCGACAATTTAAGATGAAAAATGAATATTTACAGTTCAAATAAATTGAAAATTTTTAACAAGAATTAACTCTCCTAATTTTTTTTTTTTTTTTCAGATAATTGTTAAATATACTATTTTGCTTTATATTTCAACAACTCTCCACGGAATATTCCAATTTCTAGTCGGTGAAATATCGAGAGAAAAAACAAATACTATTAGAGTCAAATAATTAAAAAAAAAACGCAATTAAACATGAAAAAACTCAACGTTATTTGTTAGATCTAGGCTTTATCTTTCTAAAATAGTCACAATCTGAAGAAATGAGAGAATACCTACTTAAGAGGAATTTGATTTAAAAGACTTCAATTTTTACCATTTTTACAAGTTTCTGAGCTAATATCTCCACCATTCCAATATATTTTTTTTATTTTGCCGACGTTATTTACTAGACTTCTTCGTTACCTTTAATTTAAGATATAAATCGTTATTCTGCTACAAATAGTTCGCCAGAAATTCGCATTGAACAATGTATGAAACTTGAAAATCTTGGTACTGACCCCTCTTAAGTTCTATGATATAAGTTTCATCGGACTTTTTCGATAACATCTGTTCGGGACTTTTATATTTTACAGTCAGTTATAATAGTAATAGAAGAATATTATTTATTCAAGTCTCATAATGGATCTATCACAGATCTTGGTATTTGATTTTGGATTTCAGGAATCGGATAGTTCGCAGATATCCGCATATTAGCAAAATCAAATACCAAGCTCTGCAACAATAAAATATCTGTGATAGATCCAATATTAGTCTTAAATAAATAAAAGTCTTCTAAACTATTATAACTGGCTGTAAAATATAAAAGTCCCAATCAGATGTTATTGAAAAATTGAAAAGATAAAAGTCTTAAGTGAATAAAAGTCTCTGGTAACAATTCTGGACTGAGTGAAATTTATAAAAGTCTTCTAAGACAGTTATCTTTAGATTAAAAAATTGAAAGTCTTATAGGAGTTTTATGAAGAGACTTTTATTAATAAAAGTCTATGATAACTCTTAGCTGAGCTAAAAGTATAAAAGTCTACTAGGACTGTTATTATGAGACTTAAAAAAATAGAAGTCTTTTGAGACGCTTAAATAAATAAAAAGTCTTCGGTAACAGTCCAGTTATAATTAACTTTAAAATAAAACAATTTATTGAAACTCTTATTATGAGACTTAAAAGTATTTTAGCAATTATTTACTATTTGCCATTACGTCTCAAGTATACCATTCATTCTTAATGGGACATTTATAGCTGATTACCAAAAATAACAGTTATTTACGGTCCCTGGTTTTAATCACTCTAATATTTTTATCAGCTATTTTAAGTAGAATGAACCTATACATATTATATTATAGTCGATTTACTTTTTAGATGTATTTAATGGCTTGTAAGATAAGGCGTCTAAGCAGCTTTTACCAAACAGTATGATATGTGCCAGCTTTCTCCTTCAACTCTTTGGACTTTGAAGAAGACAATGAGGACCCCACGGAATGTTTATTAAGACGGAAATTACACATAGATAATGTAATCAAAATTCTTATAAAAACCTAAATATATTTAGCTTACAGAGCTATAATCAGTATCAAAAACATATCCTTTCACGCCTTTTTCTCGAATTATCCTTTTAATTAATTGAGACTTAGTTATTTTGCTGCCTTTTGTATGATCAGTTAACATTATTCTTGTCTTTTACGACATCTAAAGGTGTTATTCCAGCTGATATGCCTCCAGAACATGCTTCGCAAATATAGCTACACTGAAAGGAGTACGTTCAGTTCCAATAACTATTGTCCAATTCAAAACGGAAATTATATATCAACGAAAAAGTAATTTCCCGAAATATTGTCGAAAATACTCTACAAACTCACTAACGTATTCCTTTAGTTTTATATGCTGTCCACAATATTTCTATTGAAGAAACACCCATTTTCGATTCAAGAGCTTCTCTTCTTTGCTTGGCAATTTGACAATTAGTTTTGTCATTGGCAATGACATTTGTCACCTAATGTCGTTGCAACACAAAACTTCCTTCTCGAATCGGCCATTCTTGTTATCTTTTTATCATGGGCTTACGCTGTATTAAAAAATATTTCGTTAAACGAGGTGAAATTGGTAGATTTTGAAGATTTTATCGAGTTTTTTCATATAAACTTTCGAAAAATTTTAGAAAAAAGGTCCCTTAAAAGCCTGCCAAAGTTACCCCGGCGACACACGTGCACATTAGGAGGGTTTGTGGAGGAAATCCTTACGGTTCTCGAGATAACTTCTTAATGTTGCATCCTATGATGATGATTTAAAATTTCGTAGATTGGTAATCGTTGGACCTCTAGAACAGTGTACAAATTTTACCATTCCTTTTCTCCGTTTTGAAGTTATGGTTCAACAAATTTAAAATTTCGGATTTTTAACTCGGTTTTTTAACTGCTATATTTATCAAAAAACACGTCATCAACAGGAATTTTTCATATGGGATTTAAGAAGCCCAAAGCTTCCCTTTAAAACGACCTTTCACACTGTACCTAAAATGTAGCCCTTTCTGCGTCTTTTGCACTTTTTCTTAAGCATACCCATTAATAATTCAATAAATGCCAGAGAGTAGGAAATTATCTTTTGAGATTGAGCTTTTTGAATATGCTTTAAAAAAATGGAATTTTTGGTACAGAGTGTGATAGATCATTTCAAAGGGAAAGTTTTGGGATTCTTAAATCCCATATGAAAAATTGGTGTTGATGAGGTGTTTTTTGATAAATATAGTAGTTAAAAAAACCGAGTTAAAAATCCGAAATTTTAAATTTGTTGAACCATAACTTCAAAACGGAGAAGAGGGGGGGTAAAATTTGTACACCATTCTAGAGGTCCAACGATTATCAATATACGAAATTTTAAATCATCATCATAGGCTGCAACGTTAAGAAATTACAGGGTGATATATAAAAACATACCAAAATATTTTTAAATCCTATTCTCTCGAGAACCGTAGATTTCCCTCCCCCCCCACCTACCGTACAATTTTTTGCTTGTCTAAGCTTGGCCCATCTATAGCCTTCAGATGAAAGACCATATACGGGACACCCTGTACAGAAACAATATATTTTTTTTTTAGGTAGTTATAAATGAAATTTTTGTGAAACTTTCTTGAATTTTACTCCTTGATCCCGTTGAAATCTCAAGTTGAAATTTTAATACATAAAATTTAAAATTTTAATATATAAAAATCCCGTGTCACTGTGTTTGTACACGCTTATCTCCGAAACCGCTCAACCGATTTCAATGAAAATTAGTGAATGTGTTTGATTGGTTCCAGCTTGAAAGATAGAATAGTTTTGGACACGATAGATAGCGCTATTATCGAGGTCTAGAAAACTGCCTGAGAACGCTTCGACCTGGAAAGCTGAAATTTTGTACAACGCATTTTCATAGAAATTGCAAATACAAGTTCAAAATGGTTTAAATCGGGCAATTCCTTCGTAGATTTGTCATACAAATATTTCGTTTTTTAGTATATACATATTTGGACACTGCCTGACAGCAAGTACACATAGAGAGTTTAAATTTAGTAAGAAATGTTTTCATAGCAATAGTAAATGAAATTGCAAAAACGGCCTGAATCGACCAAACTCTTCTTGATGTTGCCATACAAAATTTTGGTTTTTCACTATATATTTGGAAGTTGTCCGAGAACGCGTCGACGTGGAGAGCTCAAATTTTGTACACGGCGTTTTCATGAGAATTGCAAGTACAGGTTCAAAAATGGACCAAATCGAGTGGCCACTTTTTAGTAATGCCATACAAATATTTTTTCACTATAACATTTGGACACTGCCTCACTGCTCAAATTTTGTACAAGGGACGTTCTAAAGAAAATTTAAATTAAGATCAAAAATGGACCCAATCAGGCAACTCCTTCGTAGGGTTGCCATACAAAAAATTTGCTACGTGGTGTTTTCATAGCAATGGTAAATAAAATTGTAAAAATGGACTAAATTGGTTTACCACTTCTAGTGATGCCATACAAAACTTTTGTTTCTCACTATATACCTATTTGGTAGTTGCCTGAGAAGGCTTCGAGGTGGAGAGCTCACGTTTTGTACACGGCGTTTTCATAAAAATTGCAAATACAGTTCGAAAATGAGACTAATCGGGCAACTCCATCGTAGGGTTGCCATACCAAGATTTCGCGTTTTACTATATATTTGGGCACTGCATGAGACCGCGTCGACGTAGAGAGCTACACTCTCCCACACATATGACTGCATGCACGCAGAATATGGAATCGCACGATCCAGTCAGATAATAGCTTAGATTATCTCTAACCATCCCACCCCACCCCCACTCATCTAGGTATCTATATTATCGCCAGACAACGTCGACGGGCTCCTCCTAGTATAAGGTATAAAATATAAAAAAATTAACAAAATCAAAGGTACGTCTTCCAGGATATTCAAGGATAAAATCCTTATTCTTGATGTCCTTTTTCACGTATATTTTTAAGATTCTATTTTTCTTAGATATGCTATCTCTCAAATAAGCCATATATCACTGTTCTAGCATAATAGCATAAATTGAAAAATATATACGAATTTTTAAAGAAGACCACGACAGCATTTTTACGAAATTTTGAAAATGCCATAACTCGCAAAATACGCATTGTAGAAGAAAAATTTTTAATTCATATTTTTATTTTCACAAACCCTTGAAGTATGTAAAATTTCAAAAAAATTGGTAATGGTCATGTCACACCTGTTGCCTCTTTGATATGGAATGACCCACCTGCTATGGAAATGTTGAACTATTCAGTGCATTCCGCGCCTCTTTGCCAGCATTTCAAACGGTCACCCCGTTTTACGGTACGGGTTTTTAGTCAATACTTGTCATCACATTTTGGTTTCGAAATTCAACAATATGAGGAAATTGTATTAGTTGCTATAAATATAAAAAAAAATAATATGCAACCATATTGTTGAAAAAAAAGTGTTATATTATTAACAAACATTTTGAAGTATTCTCTTCGATATCTTTTGCATTTAAAGCGATTTTCAGTCTTTTTTTGATTTGAAAAAAAAATGCTATTAGCGCCACCTGTTGTTGCTATGTAGATATCGAACTTTATTTCGAAAATAAAGCTCTTGAGCTTTTGAGAATGGGAAAGGCAAAGTAACAAAGTTTTACTTACTCGTTGCCGTTCCCAAATGAGTAAAATGAGTAAGAGAGATATGTGTACACAAATTCAGATATAGTAAAAACTGATGATATCTGTGCAAACTTCATTTATTTAGCGTAGGCTCAACCCAATTGATGTAAAAGTAACCTGTGTTGAATGATTTGAATAATAATTAGTCGAGCTCTAAAATAGGAAAAAAGTAGTGGAAATTATAAAAACTCTTATAAACGCAAAATGAAACGATTTTTCAGTCCAAGTGAAAAGTATGTTCTTAAAATAATTATACAAAAACTTTCAAGATGTCTAGAATCTTACGATTTTTGAAACAACAACAATGGCATTTATACGTGTGTGGCTTTACTTCTTTATTTAAAACACAATATTTCGGATATAATTCAAAAGTTCTTTGTTTATTTAACTTTACTGTTTACTCTCACAAAATCACAAACAATTATCAAATCAACTCTTAGTTATCGCTAGTACTGTACCTATGTACTTATAATTATAACAATCCAAACAGTTTACTTCGTTCACTTCACTGTATGAAATATAGGCTCCCCCCACCTGGATGTTAGAAGCGTCGTATTTATACTCTACAAATTATCCTAGAACCCTCTCGTAAATTCTATTCTCCGAAACCAAAGTTTATTAAGATGTCACTAACCTAAAGTTGTTTCCATTTCCAACAGATAGCGCTTGTATCACTTTTGTTGCTCGTATCAATAGGTAGGGGAATGGGTTCAGGTTTGGCCCGTCGTCCAGGTCGGCTCACTGCAATTTTTTCAGTTTTGACAACTAGCGCCACCAATAAGCGAGAGCGGCAAGACTTCTCTCTGTGACAGCGAACTTTTCGTTACATTACAGACTTGGAGCGTGATTTCATAGCATGTGCATGTGCACAAAGTGGTTTGAAAGTCTCAAAAAATTTCATCATTTATTAAGATGTCACTAACCTAAAGTTGTTTCCATTTCCAACAGATAGCGCTTGTATCACTTTTGTTGCTCGTATAAATAGGTAGGGGAATGGGTTCAGGTTTGGCCCGTCGTCCAGGTCAGCTCACTGCAATTTTTTCAGTTTTGACAACTAGCGCCACCAATAAGCGAGAGCGGCAAGACTTCTCTCAGTGACAGCGAACTTTTCGTTCATTACAGACTTGGAGCGTGATTGCAAAGCATGTGCATGTGCACAAAGTGGTTTGAAAGTTTCAAAAAATTTCATCATTGTATAAGATCAGAAAGTGAAGCGAAAACATGCAATCGTCAAGGTAAGTATTGTGAATGTGTTGTATGCTTCATGCTTAAAAACGAACCAAGAGGAAAATTCAATCCTATAACATGTTTAGTTGTAGTGTGAAACGATGCGGCAATTGCGCTTGTCGTAAAGGTTTGACCATTTCTGTAGTCAGGTTTGGCTCGCTGTGATTGTGTTCCCAAAAAGCGTCCAGCACCAATCCCAACGATGTCTCCCAATAAAACACCAGCTAAAGGAAAATGCCAGACCAAAACAGCGCTGAAAAAGCAACAAAATTCGACTTTTCATTTCATTCAATTAATTTTTCCAGGTCATTTTCAAAACTTTTCAGCACATATTTCGTCGAATTTCAGCGATGGGCCAACAATCGACCTAGCATTCATTTTTTTTTTAAATGCCTATATTTTTTTTCATTTTCACCCAATCAATTTGCGATGTTCACCATAAATATTCCTTTTTCTTAGACCTTTCTAAAGATGTACTTGGATTGACCAAATTCTTCCTTAAACAGAAGTTATATGGGTAAAACTTAAAAAGGATCCTAACCTGACGACGTTACCCTACATACATATATATTGAACTTAAAGAGAAAAACAGCAATTTTTAACAGATGAATAAGAAAAATTAATTAATTTAAACACCAAGTAAAGTAATAAAGTAGCATAAAAAAAGATTACATGCAGAGTGGGAAAACAGGAAAGTTTTGTTAAGAAAGATTTGAAAGCAGAGCTTTCTGTAAAATCGAATACGATGAAAAGACAATGTAATGCAGGAGGCGGATTAGTCCCACCCTAACAATAGTAGATGCTCTAGACATTTATGATTCTGTGATCAACAGTTGTCAGAAACTGTAAGTGTTCATACATAATCATTTTATCACACAAGTAATCATAACTTATTACTTACTTTCTTTTCACTTTAGAGCAACTTCAAAATACATTTAAAAAAGAAAAAAATTTATATATGAACTATCCCAAAGGAACAATAACGTAACAAACCCTGCTATGTTGAGAATATTATTTCATACAGTTATACGCATGATTATAAGATTCAAATTTATTTTATCGCAAAGAACAATTGCAAAATTCTTTCCGTTTTTTTGCCTGTTATCTTTCAATAAATTTCATAAAATATCAGTTTCCAATTATCTATAATATACCTAAGCCAGCTAGTTGCATTGCATCCTCTTCCTCAAAAATAAATAACTAATCATCGGCAACTTCTGCGATTTCTATCCATGGAAAATATTTCTTTCGCTGCCATATCTAATAAATTACTGCTACTAGTGCTATTACCCCTCAGTAAATAGACGCTGAACACAGCTATCCAATTTAGAGGAAAAAAAAATAGTTGCCGTCCATCGGTTCTTTTTACGTCTAAATGATTGACATTCCGTGCATATGCAAAAGTAATTGAAGAATCGTGTCCAGCTCTAAGCAGCTGAATAATTTACATTCCCTCATCCCTGGACCTATCAGCAATTCTTGCCAATAAAATTTTCAATAACGCACAAGGGCAGACAGGGGGTATACACTTTTACGAGTAAGTTCACTACTTCAATTGGAATAAAGTGTAGATGAGTTTCAAGTTTTTTTTTTTTTATTATTTTAATGAGTTCTTTGGCTAGGTATGTAAATGCATATAAAAAAAAGCCGTACTCCTACTCAGAATTAGAATAGGTTTAGATAAATTGACGTTTAAAGTAATGCAACTTTAGCTATGAGTGATTTCCAGGGAGTCTCAGTTCATGTTGACACGGATAAACTTAAATGACCACTTGCTATTTTAATGTAAGTTTTTGCGGCTAAGCAAAGCTTTTAAGAAACCATTTTTTCTTTCTTCTCCAACAAGAAGTACATTCACTTTAAATCGTTGCTACTCAAGTATTCAGTCCTTAAGACTGACTACTTACCACTCACTGGAGATTACTTTCGCTTTAGTTGAACATCACTTTCTCCCATAAGGTATGGTCTGGACATCTGGATTTATCTAGGGTACTTATGTCCTTTAGTGGAGCTTATAGCTTTCAACAATTGATCCTATTTTATATGGCAGGCTTCACTTTATACAAGGATCTACACGCTTGGTATCCTAAACCTCTATATTCTCTGCCGACTTAATGAGTTCCAGTCGAGGCCCAGCTTAGCTAAGTTGGTAATAATTCGTCGCATTGGGTGCTTAATCCAATTCCACTTCCTCCTATAACATTTTTTTCTATCCTTCCTTTTGGTCATGTTAACCTGTTTATAAATTTTTTTCCAAAACCTTAATTAGTAACATTCTTTACTTTACTGAACTGAAATAATTCGGTTTTATTTACATTAAAACAACAACAATGTGATCCGATTCTGAAATGGAATTTTAGCACACATCCTTTGACTCGATTTAACTTGAATTTTAGGAAATTTGTACCGATTATTAGCGGTATCGAAATGGGTCAAAATTGTTTTGATTGCAGAAAAATATTTGTAAACAACAAGAAATTTATTTATGTATAAATGCTTCTGCGCATGTCCTACTCGCATTATGTAAATTTATTTTGGAATACCGAGGTTCCCGTAGCTATTTTAAAATGACGCATGAATTTGATATTTCAATTTGTAAGTTATTATTACATTTGTACTAAATTTTAGTACAATTTTGTAAATCAGTTGGACACACAAACAGTCACGAAAATTAATTTTTAAGATTGCAAATTCGAATAAGCAAACGGCAGGCCAGTGCACCAGATCCCATTCCTGGTTCTCATCTAGTTCTCGTGCAACTGGATCGAATTTTACTTTCATAATCACGCATAGATGGGTCTTTTATTATATTTTTGTACCTATCTTTTTTTTTTTTATTCAATGGGAACATGCATAAGTTCCAATTTTTTAGGAAAAATCTTGATATTAATGAGTTTTCAAAATTCCAATTTCATGGTTGTATTAACGTTTCCGTAATAAGTAGAACCAGGAATACCAGATCAATCTTCTCAAAGAGATCCAAGCTATCCTATCCCTGCTCTACAACTACTGTAGACCATATCTAGTTGCCTATCTAGTCACCGAAGTGAAATTCTGATTAAATCATCACTTCATTCCAAACAGTTTACTTATCAAGCTGGCAAGTCTACTGAGGCTGCCATCCACACAAGACTTCCAAAAAGCTCTAAAATCAAAAGAGGTGGTCTTAATTGCAAACATAGAGCTTTCGATAGCACCTCCTTCGATGTAATTAAATTGGCCGCTGAGGATTAGAGCTTGAGCCATGCTTAGAATTATAAGCAGGAGGATAACCACAACTCTAGGGAACTGTTCAGACACGATCACCGCAGCTAAAGGCAGTCTATCTCTACTCGTGTGGTCAATTGTTATTGATAATCTCTTAGTGAAGCTGACCAATTCGGGCTTTAATGTAGAAGGCTACGCGGATGAGCTAATAGTTACAATACAGGGCAAGCATGATCAAGTCATATCCGACCTCATGCAAAAAGCACTTTCCAAAGTTAACCACTTTATCGACACATTAATTTTGAATTTCTGGTCAAAAAATGATCACATTATTTAAAAAAAAAATGTAGTCCTGCATAATAAAATGAAAAAAACATATTTTCAGTGGCGTAGTTAGTGTAATTTAGATATAGCAGCGGCGGGGGTGGCGAATTCAAATTTTTTGTTATTTTATAAATATATATTTATAATAATAAAAATGTACATATATAAGCTATAAAAATTAAATTATTAAATAAAAGTATTATTTTTAAAAGGTCAGGAGCGCACGCAATTATTTTTTCCATTATACAAATGAGACAAAAATTTCATAATATATTTTATTTATTCATTTTTTATTCATACAAAAACTTAAAAATTTTATAAATATTATCAGTGGCGTAGGCATAGGAAACAAAATTAATTCAAAACATTTTGTTTATATGAGATTATATACGGGCACATCCAAAGTGCCGGTTAGCAGCCCCCGTGACATACATGGGCACGTGAAAATTGCCAGTAAGCAGCGCCTGTGACAGTTACGGGCATGTATATGAAGTGGTTAAAGAAAGACCTTAGTATAAACCCCAACAAAACGATTATCGTTTTGTTCATGAGAAGAATGGAGCTTATTTTCAAACGAAATCCACTTTCTGGGGGTCACTCTAGACCTTAACTTACGTGGAATTCATATTTGTCCATAGTGATGTAAATAGCGATAAGAACTCTCTACACGTGTCGTCGCTTCATAGACAGAACATGAGGTCAGAAGTCAAAAATTATATACTGAATGTACACCACAGTTGTTGTCACGTATGCAGCTCTCACAAGGTGGCCAAAAACTTATCAGAAGAAAACCGAGGCTCTCTGCTTGCAAAAACCTAGCGGCTTGCCTGTCTAGGAATAACTGGTGCCATGAGGACCTGTCCTACAGCAGCCATGGACGCCTTTTTAAACCTTCCAACCCTAAATTTGCAGGTGAAAAATGAAGCGATCTCCTCCAGTGCTATCAGAGTATAAACGAAGAAACAGTTAAATCCATGCGATCTGATTGGTCATTTAAGTAGGTATCTTAAAACAAATATGCTTCGAGCAAATGACGACAATATCAAATATAATCACACCCAAGGTAGATTTTGTAAGACCATTCGACGTGGTTTTGTAAGCACGACAACAATGGCGTTCAACCAAACCATCCTTCCAACAAGGATTGATGATGTGATATACAGACAGTTCCAAAATGAACAGTGGAGTCGGTCTGGGCGCACATGGCCCCAGATGCCATATATCAAAGGCTCTACTTCTACCGTATTCCAGGCAGAGGATATTAGCCATAGAAGAATGCGCCAATACCTGCATTAAAAGAGCCATAAGTGGCTCAACCATCAATATCCTCTCGGAAATCAACCCACTCTCAAAGCCTTATAGCCCTACACTATCAAGTCAAGGATTGTCTGGGATTGTCTGCAAACCATTAAAAATTTATCAAGCAGAAACAAAGCTATCCTTGTGTGGGTATTTGAACATGAGGGCCATAAAGACAATGAAATTTCTGACGACCTAACCAAAAGAGAAGCGGTAATTCTCTTTCCAAACCTATTTTGTGGTACTTCAAAGCATTACTTCAGAGTTAACCTAAATAGCTGGGAGAACAAAAATCCCTTTATTGGAAAAGGCTCCAAGGACTTCGAGAGGTGCAAAAATGTTTATCGACACCACTGACGGAAACACAAAAGAACTCCTACTCCTTAGGAGAACAAACCTCAAAATGATTTCAGATCTCTTCTCAGGCCATTGTCCATTGGGGTAGCACCTATACTATAGACGGCTTTGGCTAAGACATCATTCTGCCGCTTCTATCAGGATGCTCACAAAACCTCGGAGCACCTGCTCTGCAATTGCGAATCATTGGCCAGGCGGAGATTACTCCACTCGAACGTGCTTTTCCTCCACCAAACTACGTGTGAAATCTAAGTCCCAGAATGTATATAGACGTTATTAAAAGTCTGAATCTAGAAAGGAAGTAAATTAAACTGGGAATCACAATAGATCTTTTAGGTTGCAGTGAATCCGAGACCAACGCCTGAACACCCCTCCACAAATCTAATCTAATCTATATAGTCGCCGATGGAACAGAAAATCTAGAAGAATATCACAGTGCGACTTCAGAGATGAAGGATAATATATAACTCCACCATATATTTGTGGATTTCAAAGAAGTTTTCATTGTGAAAAAGACCTCGATCAAACGCAATGAATTGCGGCTCTCTTCCGTGGATGTAAAAAGGTCACGGAAGAGAGTCGCAACTTAGCTTTCTTGTCTTTCTAGAAAGCATTTGTATGAGCCCTACTATTTCATTATTTCTCATAAATTCTTCGCCCAAATTCCTTGGAGCTTGGAGAAATTTATTCGCCTATTTTATTTCCTCTGCGCTAAGTTTCTTTCTTAGTTTTCAATGCACTATTCATAAGCTGCCCATAATTAACTTTCTAAATTTCTGCAGATCAGAGTTACACCAGCGTACAACTAACCGCAACTTCAGCACATAGGTTACGTTTTGCTGGAACACCTGTTGATAACGAGTCCAGTCAATTTTCAACCAAAATTTCAAGTAGATGATGATGATCTGATGGAAGTTTCCTCCTCCTTTCGTATTAAAGAGAGGAGTGAGATTTATAAACTTCTAGGCTTTAATTTGTTACAAACATCATTTACAACAAGATCAACCGAAAGAATGAATTGTAATAGTAGATTGCACAAGGTATGATATAAGCATTGGCATCACAGCCAATTACCAGTCTAAAATTATTCTTCTTAAAAGTCACAGAGACAATTTCAAGTGTGATACTCTTTCGTGGAATTCAAGGTTTTACAGCATAGTCCTGGGAATTACCTTCGAATCACACACCACACTCTACAAAGCATGACGAGATAAAACTTACAGTTCTATTCTGATGTATATACCGAATAGGTCTCCTTATACATATGTACATATATACCACGTATATACTTACCTTAAAATTCGCGCCAATCTTGACTTCAATCTACATTTCATTAGAATGCATGCATACGTAAATAATGCAGCAAATTAAAATTATATCCGCGTCTACTTTTGCACAAGCTATCAATTGACTTGCAGAAAGAGGACTAAAAATCGATGTCTCTCTTAAAGCAAAACTCTACAGCACAAAAATACCATCGCACAATTTTGCATGCGTCGCTTTTCAGTTTGCACATCTCCAACTCCACATTAGATGCACACGAAATTCGGAAGCTGGATAATTGATTTTTCACGAAACCTATCCTCAAAAAATTAGATTAGAAAAGGGGTGGTGGTCCAACCAAATTGAGGGCACAATTAGGAAAGATTTTAGATTTTTGTTTTTTACCATGTTTTTTTTTTTTTTTTGATAACTTGAACAGGCTTAAGGGCATCAACCCCATTATTCTTAAAGGGAAACTTAAAGGTACCCACCTGTTTGTATCACTGGTTGTAAGGCTAGATGAAGTAGGAAACTCCATGGATCGCCGGCCCTCGATGGGGCTGGCCTGAATCGATTACACTAAAACACATTTAGTAACACAAATACTCAATGGGCTGGTGCTGTAACACTCATTTCACTTTAAAGAGGAAAAAAAAAACAAAAAAAAAACTCTACCAATAAATTCAGCTTTTACAGCTATATATAGGCCCTTTTTAATACACAACTCACTCTAACGTCCGAAACAATAAAATATCTCTGTTCCGGTAACGCACGCACTATATCTAACTTATAATTCACGTGTGGACGTATGGACGAAGGAAGTTTATTCAACTGAGAATTTTTAGGACATGATAAAAAGGACTGCCTACATATATATGTATATATAAAGTACCTACTCTGTATATACTTCGGTGTGGTAGGAACAAACCAAAAAAAAATATTTGCACCACGAACGCGAAATATAGTCAGCTCAGATCATCACGTCCTATTTCCGGAAGTGTCAACGTATGAACTGAATGCCTCCAGTAACGAGCACAGCAACCCCAAGAAAATCCCTCAGAAACTACCAACAAAAACAGCGCCCCATGGATCAAAGCTTTTCAACGTGTGCCACAAAATGCAGAAAGAAAGAGAACTTGGAAAAGCTCACGATTTAAGAAAACAGGTCATGGCCGTTGTACTCATAGAGGCATCACTCACCCCCGGCGAATATGGTTTTTCATCCTTGCTTGCGGCTGATAAATGTTACACAAAACAGAGAGCAAAGAGTGGGGTTCGAGTGGAGCTCCGGTCTCTTTTGATGGTTGCACGCTTGAAAAATCTCTTAATAGCACCTGCACTGTGCAACTAAATCAGGAACATCGCTTCCACTTGCAATCGGTTTTTTTTTTCCATTCTTACCACACCTCTCTGTAATTTTCACCACTATATATGGGGTTACATGAATATATATATATATATAAATGTACATATGTACGGTTGTTTCCATTCCATCCCTTCTTAATGACATCTTGCCTATGCCTCATCGCATGTTTCCCTCCATCATCTTCATCGTCATCATCATCTTCATCCTTCCATTTCTATAGTTTCAAACTGCGGATGACGAATGGTAAAGAAAAAAATAAATAGGACACACGGGGAGCTAATTGAGTTCTTTAAGGACAGTGAAATTTGATAAATGCGATTTGAATATCTTTCCGTTCCCCCCCGCCTAGTTTGAAGGTATCCTGCGGTGTGGAGATGGAGATATGTTGGCCCACATACATATATGTATATGTAGGCGCATACATATGTACATATATCTTCAAGAAACTACGAGGGTTTTTTAATTGTTGTTTGCATTCCCAAGGAGAAATATTCAGGCTTTAAGTGCCACTTCAAGTTGTTTGTGAGAAAACTTCTCGCACTGAAAGCTTTGACTAAGCACCAAATTTAGTGCCACTTACAAAATTAGGTTCATAGAAAACGAGCACACGACTACCATACCAAACTGAAAAAAAAATATGTTTATGATTTCTCTTTCTCTATTAAATTATAGAGGGAACACAACTGCGCCGAAAGCTAAAAATATAAACCAACTTTGCCATAATAAAATAAAAAGACCTAACCTAAATTACTCACAGAGTTTCCCTCAGCAATAATAATATTTGTGAAAAATTTAAAGTATGCCAAACTCTTCACAGATTTCCAAATAGAAGTGCGAAAAATAATACAAGCTGTGGTTTAATCCTTTGCGGTCCATTTTTGCATACATACGTATCCATTTACCGCAACTATGAATTTATTATTAATTTTTAAAGCAATCACCGGGATGCAGAATTGCATACCATGCTTCCTAGAATATGATTTACTAAAACGTATTGTTTCCCTTCTTCCACCAGGCGTCTATTTCACAAAACTATTAACACACACAGAAAAACTAATAACATACAAAGACTGAACAAGTAAAACATAAATCTGCAACGCCTTGCTCGAATACAAAATCAACGATGCGTCGACCTGATGTAGGGAAGCCCTCAATTTTTTCTTACAAATTTACTGGAAAATTTTTTCTTTAGAATTTTTATGAATTTTTGGAGGCCGAAAAGGACACACATGAAAGTATCTGAAAATAACTCCAGTCGGTCACCAAAGTAAATAAAAACTTGGCCGAAACGTTTTCTGTAAATTTCTAAAAAGTAGTGAATGCTTATTGCTCATCTATACGCGTCTACAATCATAAAAACTATTATCGGTTCAAGCAGTTTCCCAGTAAATTTGTAAGAAAAAATTGAAGACTTCCCTACATGAGGCCAACACATCGTTAATTTTATATTGGAGCGAGGCATTGCTGGCTTACCGTTTGGTTACTTCAGCAAGTCGAAGCATTTTATAGGCTGAACCACAATAGACGTAAAGAACTTACGAATTTGAACGAGACTGAGGTTTACTTACGGATGATTGACGCTTTTGCCTTAAATTGACATCACATTCCGTAAGGGTTTATTATTTTGACATTTAATGTTTTCAATTTTAAAAAGTGGTAAAAGCAAAAAAATTAACAAGTGGAAGTTGATTTAATTGAAGATTTGTGCCTTTTGTGGACATTATATAAAAAATGTAAAAAGGATTTGAAAAATAATCTGAAGAAAAATCGGCAGCACTTCCAGAAGCAAAATATGTCGCTTTCTTAGCTCCTTCCCTAACTTTTCTTTTAGAAAGGACGACCTCTTTTCACGTTCTTCTTCTATAATAAAATAAAATAATAATGAATGTTACCGATTTCATTAATATTTCATTGGATAAACAGAAGAGTTCGCATTCGGGGATAGGAAAAATTTCGATCAGGAGGACGGCAGCATTCCAATACGCCAATACTACTGAAAGAAAATTTATGGGCCATTTTAAAATTGCAAAATTTCTGGTCGGACAACAACATTATTGTGCTAGTAAGTCTATGCACAAGGGCAGGCAAGTCCTCCCGCTTCAACCTGAAACGTGTGGTTTGACCATATGTAACGTGCGACTCTTACCACACTTTACTTGCGGTAATTTGACATTTAAACTCCAAAATGTACACGGCAAGAGACTTTTGTCTCTGGAGACCACAAAATTAGGTCTCATGAGACCACAAGAAAAGTCTCTAAAGACACGTCTTCGAAGTGTATACACGAATTTTAAAGTTTGGTCTCAAGAGATCTCTAGAAATCTTTGTTAATTGTCAAGGAAGAGATTGTTAGAAAGAATTATACGAAAAGTTATTAATATTTTTATGTTATGGGAAAAGTTAAAAAGCTTAAAATATCTTCCGGATGTACAAATTTTGAAGGGATAAACACAACAAATTGTATGATTTAATTTAATTTTTTTTTTTTTTTTAAATAACCAAAACTCTATTGACGAAACAAAATTTGTGTCCTAATTCCATTAGATTAATTATTAATTTATTAATTAATTTCTTTGTAACAATTTGTCAAACTCACTCCACTTTGTTCCTTTTCCTTTCCGCGTAGACCTACACTTCACTGGAGTCGACAAATGAATAAACTTCGGAGACCGGGGACCGAGCCTGGAGATCTGTTTGTTTTAAAATACACGACGGAAGACCGGATACCAAAAAAGTCTCTAGAGACTAACTCTCTTTATATATCTTTATGTTTTCGAATAAGAATTAATAATTCCCTTGCGATTGTTATGGGAATTAGTGCAACTTGCTAATAAATAATTGTGTAGACTTGTTGACTAATAATTATCAGTCTACGGCTGTGATAATAATTATTAGTTACTCTCTAGCTAGCAATTACAAAACAGTAAAAGTGTCTGTTTATTTAAAGATTTGCACTAAATTTTTACCGGTTTTGAATTCACATCCTAAGCAATTTAAAATTATTAAGTGGTAAAATTCAGAGAAAAAAGTATTCTGACTAACTTTTCATAAAAAACTATTCTTGTCTAGTTCAAAAATTCGTTTGGAAATGTGTTCAAAAGAAGTGAAACTGCATTGACTTAATTTGATTTTAAAAACTATAAGAGTTTCATTTGGTACTTTTTCAAGTACACTTTCAAAGAACAATAAATAAGCTATTGCGTGGTACTGGCCTCCGTTCCGTAACCAGTGAGTGGTTGTAAGTATTAGTCTCTACTTTGACAAAGCACAATTTCGATTATTGGAGTTTCAATATGCATTCCAATTCGTCGCAAAAAATATTCAACTGTTTCACTATCAATATGAAAGTTTTCATTTAATTCGTTAACTTATAGTTAGTCCATAATTAATTCTGTTTGAATATCCGACTTCGACGTATTCTCACAATTTCATAACCGTCAAACTCATCATCACTACCCGAAAACGTATTAACATATTTGAAAATAGACAAACATTATTGTGAAAATGTAATGGTTACGGCTAAAAATAGAATTTTTAACTCTTTACGAATGAACAACCTCATGTTACTAATTAAGGTTTTCTTATTGGACTACTTTTACCTACGTAATTAGTTTAATAAAAAAAAATTATTATATTTATTAGTGCAAGGGCTTCTATGAAACAGAATCTTCGTGCACTAATAATTTCCCACTAATACTTATTTGAGGTGGAGTAACACTTGTTAGTGTGCGAAAAATATTTATGCAACACAATTAGACTAATAATTTGGAAAATAATGATAAATTTCTTAATAAGTATTAGACTTAGTTTTATAAACTAGGCCAAAACACTCGAGAAATATTTCCCAATCTATGACAGACACTCCCACTAATCCATGAGAGCCCTAACTTAGGCCCAACATTCTAAAATATTTACAGTGCTCTCATGTAAAATGAAGAGCTGAAGAGAAATGCCTAAATTTTTGGATGGCACCACCAAGAAGGGGTTGCCCGATTTAGACCATTTTTGAAAATATATTTACTATTTCTATGAAAACGCCGTGTACAAAATTTCATCTCTCTACGTCGATGCGTCCTCAGGAAAATATATAGTGAAAAACTAAATTGGTAAGGTTACATTTTAATCAAAACTGATTTATTTATATTTTTTATATGTAAGGTATATAGTAAGGGTAGCCTTTGGAAAACTGAAGACAAGTTTAAAATTACTGGAACACTATTTTTCTGTAGGTTAGTAGTAATTTAGGAACTATGGCTGTAACCTTTCAATAAGTATCAATACTGACTTGGGAAGTAGTTCTCAAAGGTTTTGACTAAGCCTCAGGTGTTTTTCTGTTGTTCTACGCAAGTACAGTCATTAGTACTCTACAATTTAGCAATAATATAGGATAGCTACTCCAATAATGGTACGCTCTATCAACTGCTCCCATGTACATTATAATCGGTTATAGCAATTAATTTAGAAATTACAATTCTGTTACATTTTCTTCGGGCAAGGCTGTATCTTGGAACTAATTAACTATATCTATATATGTAAATTCTTGGTTAAATATTTAATAAAACAAGGGAAAAACTTATAATTGGCCTAAAAGACCAATAATATTATATCCAAGATTAAAATAAAAGTTAAATAAAGCGAAAACCAAAAGTTTTGTATGGTGATAATAAACGAAATCAAGTTTTTAGAAAAAACCAGCCGATATCTCGAAATTGTTAGGTTTAAGTATCCATTATAGTGTGAAAAAAAATCAGTTTCTCTCCGTATTTCAAAAACAGCTGATTTTTACGGATATCCAAATTCACACAAAATTCCGATCTCCTACAATTTCCGAGAAAAATCCAAAATCCATTGAACCCCACCAGGAATAAGTTCTCAAATATCCCATAATTTTTTACATTTTTTTCCTATTCTTAAAATGACCTTTTCTTTTAGGACAATGCTTATACATACATACATTTAGACACTCAGAATGTTTCGCAAAAAACTGTTGTGGGATCCAGGCTTTTCCATGAAAGTGAACTTCAGAATTCAATTCCAACACCATTTTGAACAAGGCGCTGGTTACCCGTGCTACATTTACACGGCGACAATAGCCAATTTCAATTTGACATTTCCGTATAAATCTTTTACTTGCTCTAAGTAAATTTCCACTTTTTGCTTCCATGTAAATAAGTGTAACGACAGTCGTAATATTTGATCCTAGAAGTTTTATTTCAATCTGAAAGTAAATGTCAATTCACAACTAGGAGAAAAGCTAGAATGGGTATAAGACCGATTCTTACGATACCCTCTAGATGAATGCCAATATGAAATTTGGTCTTGTTAAATTAATTTTTCGCATCTGTGTAATTCTAGAACGGTTTCTCGGACAGTAAAAATGATTATAATAAATTTCATAACATTTTATATTCTGAAGAACTTTTCAGTACAACAAAAACATCTAGGACTGATCCTTTTCACAGTATACGTTACTCAATTTGTGTAAAAAGTTTGATATTGTTCGCTTTGGCATTCTTTACAGTGATTCGAGTGGGCCAAAACTGTCTCCAGTGGCAAGATATCTCAAAGTAATCTAGAGTGGAATGAGACAATGTTTCTCTCATACTAATATCTGCTTTATAAATGACCGGGTATACTGTCTGTAAGAGAAACTTAAACTGGCAACGATCGACTCTTAAATGATTCCTGTATGTTTCTGTCTGGATCCTTAATAGCAACTTCTTTCAAAAATCTATTTTAAGCTCCGAAGTCAAAGCGCCGTAAAATCCAATTACCCCCCTATGGCCTTCTGCTTATTTTCCTATAGTTTATTTTGTACCGCTCAATTTCCTTTATATAGTATATATTTCCGTAACAACATCGAGAGCACAGAACCTACTTTTATTTTTATCCATTGTGCTGATCACTACTTACGTAACTAGCTTATTTACTTCGGTAAGTAACATTTTCAGTGTAAATGAAAATGTCATTACAGTTAACAAAATTCATTGAAATTTCATCTTGACGCAGTCACCAATGGCGATTGTGTTCACCATGCTGGTGGCTACGATTTTGACACTTCAACACCGCTTTTGTGCATGGTGGCTGCGATGCATTCTGTATCTGTTCTAAGCATTACTTACGTAAGCTACTGTCGCCATGTAAAATCAAAGAAAATAATTTGTTTTTTCCGAAAATCACATCAATTTTATAAAAAGAATGAATGTAGTAAATATTTATTAAATTGTTTAAACATTGAATAACAGTAAAGCACCGGCAAGGTTAGAAAAGTTTTATACACATACATATGCGATAATTCATATAAAACATTATTACAAAAGGCAAAATATAGGCGAAACATCGTATAAAAATACTTTTACTGTAAATATTAATAATTTAATAAATTGTGCGTCTATTGATTTATTTACCTTTGCATTTTCAAAACTATGCGCAATACTTTGGGTTTTTTTTACAGTTTGTATAAAATTAATAAAAAAAACTTATTTATAAGAATAAAAGTTATTCACTATGTTTTGTCTGTCTGGAAGATCTGTCCTTATGCTAAGCTATATACTTATAAAATTATTATAAAATTTAAATAAAAAGAATGAGAATGTAGAAAGATGCACATACGATGACTAGATGACTGATAAAAGATTAAAGACGGGCAGTCATAGCTAAGCTAAGGTGAAAAAAACACATCGATTTCAGAGAGTATACATAAGCTAAAAACAATATTACTAGCTGCTAAACAAAATCCATCCCAAATTGTTTTCAACTGAATGGGTATTAGATGTCAATACTATGAAATAAGCTATATGTATACCATTATAGCAAAAAAGATCTATTAGGTCCCCTCCATTTATAATAGTAATAATATGTATACAATATCTGTGGGACTGTTAACTCTGTAATATGTAATTTACTACGTTCGAGGAAATAAAAAGAGTGGTAAATATTGAAAAATTCCTGTACGTTTATGACAGAAATATTATTTCTTCTCTTCTGAGGAACTCCTGTAAACTTACGGTATACAAAATAAAATGGCATGCCTAAAAAACTTTTAACGCTTAAGATGCGAGGGCACTTTAGCCAACTTTACTTGGGGGCTTATACAGCTATAGCTGCTTTGATAGCTAATCATGCTGATGGTAACGTTGATCATACATAACATAAATGTTACAGATGTCTTTAATTCACCTCCAGAAGCAAATGATTCAGCTGATATTCTGGCAAACAATGAGCTAATAAGCTCTCCAGATTGCTGTGAAGAGAATTCTCAAGTGAAAATGAACAGTATAAAGAACCCAAGGAAAAGGCAGGGTGAATTTGTAAACAATCAGGAATTTTCTCGAACATGATTTATCAGAGTATGAGAATAAACCGCTGGGGGCCGTATTTTAATAGTCGCATCACCTATGTAACTGTTCTCACTTGACTTTCACGGCCTCCTGAGTGTAAATTAACCGTATATTTTTGGTAATTTCAAAATATTTCCATAAAAATTAAGGAAAATTTATGCGCATTAACTTTTCACTTCTACTGAAATTTATGGGATTCAATTTGTTCTACTAAATTTATGGAATTTAATTTGAAATTAAGCAATGTATTTAGACGCATATTGAGAAATTGATGTTGCAAGGATCGCCTTGTTACCATCTCAGCAGCACGTTATGAACAATTAAAAAACATTCAGTCATAGCGAAAATCACTTCAATACGCACAGTTCTTGCTATATGTATATCTGCTCAAAAAAGGATACTTATTGTAAATACAACATTCTTCAATGATTGTTTAAGAAATTCATCTATATGGCCCCAATCTTCAGAGCAAAATGACAACGCTGGTTAAGTTTGCAAAATATGTAAAGACACGACGAATATAAAAGGCACGACAATTTTACTTTTAATTTTTTTACTGACCCGAACTATGCAGGCGACATCAAACAAAACAGTGTATTCTTGTGTATCATGGTAGTCCAGAAAGCAACACAGCACTGCATTGTAAACGATGTTGCAAGCTTTCTGCCTAAGACACACTATTAAAAAAGAAATAAAAAATCTAAATTTTATGAATATTGTCGGGTATTGAAGTATTTCTAATTGAAATCGTATGATAAATGGGAGTCTGTTAAAAAACATTGTATATGTCCTTCAGATTTACTTTTAGTCAATAAAAGTCACTTGCTTTTCATCAGCATACACAAGCGTTATTCTTCTCTAACTTAACACAACGATGTCAAAAGTAAAAAAGAAATGAATTGCGCAATTTCGTAACTAATTCTTGGTATGTGAGTTCAGCTATTATATATATGCCTGCCATTTATCTACATACCAAACCGAGTGTGGAAATATTGTAAGATTACAGCGGATAGGCGAGAAGTCATATACCATTTTTGTAATGACACGTTCGAAAAACACAATTCGACAGTCATTAATAATCTGTTTTTATGTTCCAGCATTTGTATGATCTTCCCAGTGCTCATAGATAGTGATTTTTTTTTTACAGAGCCCGAAATTCTATTAGACGTAAAAACTAAATTCTGAGATTTCTTTAATGAAAATAATTTTCGAAAATGACCATCATTTTGCCTGCTCTGGAAACAAATGAACGTAGCAACCGTTGCGCACCAACTTATAACCTTGACGACTAATACTACTTCAATAAAAGACAATAAAATTCGTTTTGTGTATGCGGTACCCATCCAAAGCATATTTTAATGAAATGCACTGCTATGCCAGAAAGAAAAGTAGGGATGAAAAAAGATATAAAGAGCTGATAAGATCAAGATCGGTCTTTTTTATGCACGTTTTTGATAGTAATCAGCACGAACAATTAATTGAACTTCACATGACAGCAAATTAGTGAACATTCTTCTAATCAATTTTAGTGTTCAGAGTAAATATTAAGCCATAATTTAGGAAATGCAAAAGCAAAATTGCATTGTTTCTTAATTTCTTAATTTTATCTTATATATTCTAAATTTTAGGCACATTTGAAAATTCTCCCGAAGCTCTGCTATCTAAGGAAAAAACGACACGGCACGATTTGTATAAGAGCTATTAATTAGTAAAATAAATTAATCGTCAAAGATTAAGAGAGATGTGTAAAATAAATAGAACTCCGTCCAATGAACACATGCGAAACAATCATTGGATAAGCCAATACTTAGCGCTTCATTTTATCTAATATTGGCACGATCATATCAAATTTAGGTCTTTTTCCGGGATCTTCATTCATGCAAATCGTTATCAACTTCGACAAATATGGAGATGTTCCCGGTGGTATTTTTACTCGTAAGCCTTCGAGGGCTATTTTCATGCCGCATTCCATTGGTGAAAATTCAGCAAAGGGAATTTCACGAGTTGCCAACTCCCAGACACAAATAGCAAAACTCCACATATCGCAAGCCTCCCAATTGCGATCTGATGGCTTTTTCGATAATGCTTCAGGAGACATCCAAGCTGGTTGATAAATTCGACCTCTTTCTTGGAAGGAGAATTTTGCATCACCCATGTTAATTCGTGCTGTTAAATCTTCGTCAATCTAAAAGTTTTCATTTAAAGTGATTGGAAAGAGTGGACAAATTGGAAATCGATTTGATCTCACCATAACATGATAGCTATTCAAATGATATGTTGGGATAATTCTTTCCAACGAATGCAAAAATGCCATTCCTCGAGCGATGTCCAATGCAAATCGAACCGCTTGAGAAGTATCAACAACAACACCTGCTGCTCCATGGAGAAGGTCATACAAAGATCCTCTTGGCATATACTGTAGAGCAAAAATATTATATAATATGGAAACAAAACATGAATGTTTTAAAATATTCATCATACCTGGCTTATTACAATTAAATTTGGCGGAGAATTACAAGCTCCAATTATTGGCAATATATTTGGATGCGAAAAGATTCTCAGCTTTGGAAATTCCTCGTTAAAATCTCGAGATATTCGAGGTGTACATTCGCGCACAGCTATTATCTATGTATGTAGGTAAGATGAAATTAAAAATTTCTGTGTTCTGTTATTAGTGTTGAATTTTACAAAACTAGGTGAAGTAATGGAATTTAAAAGCAATGATTTCGGATAAATACATTTTTTTTATTAACGGTGCCAGCATTCTGTTAGATAGGTCATAAAAACTCCAACTGGATAAAATATAAATGACAGAGTTATCACTTTAATTACGATTTGTTAGGATAGTAAGCTAATTTTATTTTTGGGTGCCATTTTGGAAGTGGGAATATTGATCGGATTTTATCAAGTGCATCTTTACTCATAATGTTATTGTTAAATTGTGGCACGATGTTTAGTGTATGCAAAAATCACCGGCGATGTGATGTCATCGATTGGTTTTTGAGGACTTTTTGGATTAAGCTTGGTTGGTAGTAAGAAAGATGTAAGAGATGATTTAAGAGTTGCCGACGGGCTGGGAGTTTATGCACAAGTGTGATGTGTTCACTAGTTCATTGAAGCATTTTTCAATAATTACAAGAAAAAAATAAAGTTGTTTAAATTAAATGAATAGTAAAAAGACAAAAAGTTTTGTAATTTTTTAACGGTATACGAATATAATTAACTAACTTTATTTTTTTTTGTATAACATTTGGAGCACACGTTTGGATTAGGGTGGCCGTGAGTATCTAATTCCCTTAGCTCGGATAAATGCCGTAAACTTGTTCCTGCTAGAGGGGATTGAGCGGTAACTTAACAATGACGCAATGTTGTCAGCATTAAGGCATCATAATAAAATAAAAAATAATGTGATTATCGTGTCAATTTAAACGACTGCAACCTGTGGAGAGCTCGGATGATTTGTTTCTGTCTTCGGGTTCTAACTTCAAGGGTCAGATTGTGTTTGAGTTGCAACAAAAATATTGATTTAAAATATATCAAGAAGATATTTATTTACATTTTACAGATGAAAGAAAAACACAATTTCACCATCGGTAACAGAACCCATATTGGGATAAATTTACTATTTAACCATTTTACTGTAACCTGGATCTAATAAAAAAAAATAATAGTAATATTTACTTGTTTGTGTTGTTTCTTTCCTAAAATACAATGCTGCTTTGTTAAAAGTATTCAACTTGTATCTGTGGGCCTAATTAGATCCGATGGAAATGTGTCAGTCTATATTATGTTCTTTCATAAATCAGTACTTTCAATATGCATTTCACTCTGCAATTCAAAGTCATATGAAATGACTAGATATAACATATCCATCTATGGATATATTTATCTTGATTGTGATGTAATTCTTCATTGCTTCATTTCAAAGAAAACAAAAATAACTTGTATTTTTGTCTCCATTCCTTACTGCTTGCCAAAAAATTTTGTAAGTAGCTTAGACTTAGCAAAAGCCATCCAGTCATACCAATAAATATGCGAGCTGTCGATATTATTAACTGGATCGTGCACTGATCCAATGCGATTCGCAACTACTAAAATCACAGACAGACAGACGCTATAGTGAACACCTATGAAATAACTTTTACCCGGTAATCAAATGAGTACCTGGCGTAAATATGGGATAAATACCGTGGTCGTGATTTCTTGAGGTCAACCGTTTATGGAATTTATTTTACCAAGAGAGAAAACGATTATTAATTCAAGCGTGGTTTGATTTGAATTTCTTCTAGACCTCAATATTTCTAAAATTATATTGCTCAATTTTGCACGAAATTTAAGGTTTTGAATTGAGTTTTGAATAGTATACGAAAAAAATTAAAAAAACAGATTTGATCAAAACATACTACTTTCTCTTCCGCAAAGAATTCGGCAATTTCAGTTCTCTAAATAAGTAGGAAAATAAATTTAAAGTTTTATGACAAAATTCGTATATGGATGATATAAAACCCACATAGACACCTTTTAAAATTTTAATTTAAAATTATTTCCTAAGTTTAATCATTTTTCCACAAATGATATCTTTACTTTTTCTATAATGATTATTAACTTAGAGGTATCTTTTTCCCCCACCTCATCATGGGTCTAAAATACACATAATATGGTATACCTATTTCTACCACACACCTTATGTTAATGAGAGACATTGGGTATCGATTTTTAGGTATTCGGAATACCCCGTTTATATAACAAGTGTGTCATCAAATACTCCCAATATATCCAGAAAACTAGACTAGACTGATATCTAGTAATCAATATCCTCAAAAACTACATAGCCTGATCATCGGCACTTCTTACGTTGCGCAGCGCCATCTAGTTGTTAGTAATAAGATGATAATGTGTCAAATAAAGCAGAAATATCTCTATGCTTCCTTAAGAAAGTGAAAAAGACAAGAACCAAACATTTTTTGTCAACATGGGAGTCGAAAGAGCAAAATGTTCACTTCCCGGGAAAATAAAGAAGAAAAAGGAAAATATTAAAGTCCGCGGAAACAACATTTATTATCGAACATTTTTCGTCTTATTTTGCTCCAAATCTTGAATTTGTCGTATATTTACAATTATTTGTTTCCGTTTAGCCTGTATTAAAGCTAATATACTTGTCACTTCCTTCTTCTTCGTCTATTGGTTATGATCCAGAGCTATGGGTTCGATACGCGAGCTGGAGTTCCTTCACAAAGGCTTGACCCTATAGGTTATATCGCCAAAAACGTGTGCTGTGTCCAGCTAAATTTTCTCTTGTAATTGTATTTTGTTTCATAATTGTAGTTGAATTTTGTTTTATAATTGTAGCTTATAATTTATAGTTTATTTTATTTTATACTTGTATTTTAATTTGCATTATAATTGTGGTTTTAGTTAGTTTTATAGCTGTATTTGGGTTATATATAGGTCGACGGAACACAAGTAAGTTTCATGGAACTGAAACAACCATCACCGACGCCACGCTTAATTCACTGTTACAGTTGATGAAACAATTGATGGGTAAAATTTTGATTTACGAGGCACGAGAAAACAAACACTATACACTAAATCCGAAATATATCCAAGAGATTGAAATCTAATGATGCATAAATGGCATCACTAGGTAGAAAAAATTTCAAGGAGAACCCCTAACCTGGTCCAATCGTCGAAGCGAGCGGATTAGGTAAAACGTCCGATCGCGCTGAAGGACAATTTGGAACTGTTAATCACTTCCATTTCCGAACTGTTTACGCTTAAAAATCTGTCAACTGAATTGAAATGTTTAAGTACGGTTTGTCTTGTCACATAAATGCCCCCTTTTATAGGTCTGTTTAATGAGCTGCTCCAGGTTATTCTAGAGCAGGAAACCGTGTTTCATGAATTCAGAACACTGCTCTAAAGTACTCTAAAGTGTTCTTAACTGTGTTTCATAAGTCTGCTCTAAAGTGAATTGGAGTGACCTAGAGCAAGCTTTTTTGCTCTACCTTTTTCGAAGACGTAACTTAGAGCAGGCATTTGACAACAGTAAATTGTCTTGACAGTTCTGATACAAGTCAAATAATTGGGTTTTTTTAAATGGAATAAATTAAATAATAATTGTTTTTGTGTAAAAAAAAAAAGGTTTCATTACATTAATTTAAACAATTGTGTTTTTTGGTGACAGATCTCATAAAATTTCAGAAAAGTGTGTTTCATGAGCTGCTCTGCTCTGAACTTTTTTCGAGTTCATTAAACAGACCTTATGTCTGTCAGGGGTTCTTTAATATCTAGATGTTTGGAATATCTATCTAGAAATCGATGTCTATCATAAACATTAAAGATTTATGTAATCTTAAATCACTTTACGCATAATTATCAACACTATATGGCAGCACGATTTTGTTATAATTCATAATTCGTCATTCTAATTGGAAAAAAATAGGAAAATTCCCGCTATATTCGGTTTCTGTAAATATTACGTGCCAATTTTTATTTCACAATATCCTTATTTGTCCGGAATAAATGCGTGGGTTTTGTACACGGAAACGACGGGTGAAAATATTTCACAGAAAGATTTTTTTTATGTCAATTGAGAGTAGTACTTGCAGATAAATAAAAGAACATATTTTTTTAACAATTATATTCAGTTAATTGCATTTATATGCAAAGGTGTCAAAAGACACCTTTTGGTCGAAATAGGTACACATACAACCGCGGTAGGAATAGTGTTAAAACTTCAGAAAAAAGGTAGGTAAAATAACGTAAGAGTCAACGAGTTAAAGCGGAAGAAAATTAAACTTCAAAATTATATTAATAAAATACATAAGTAATAAGCTGATGATGATACATATACCTATATTTATAGAAAAGAAAAAATTTCATATATTACCTTTGCAATTATATCATTCTTCTGCCATCTTCCACGCCAAGTTTCTCCAGATGGTGTGATGGCAAGTTTGCTATGAAGATCTAAATCCCCAATATTGATACCTTTAAATCTGGAAAGCGTTGCATCCCGCGACCTTGTTTTAAGTCCTAGCCAACTTTGATCTTTAAAACTGATTTTTTTCATATCTTGTCCATTCTTCTCAGCCAATTCTTGAAGTCTATTCGTTAAAATTAACTATTTGAAAAAGTTATTGAGACATTTTAAACAAAGAACTACAAACCTCTTAGCTAATCCTTGTTTCGCCTTATCCAATGGTGTATCACCGTCCTTATTAGCTAATGAAACTAATGCACCATGATTTATTAAATCCTCGCAAATTATTTCATAGCCCCAAAAGCAGGCGTAATGGAGAGGAGAATTGCCATGTTCGTTCGTTGCATTAACATCAGATCGTTCCCGCAAAAGCTAATTATGTAAAATTAAAAACAAAAAGCACTAACATTTGACTTTTCCAAAAATATAGAAAAATTATATTTACTAGATTAACAATATCCCTATGGCCATGAGCTGCTGCCAAATGTAAAGGAATATCATCGCCCATATTCGTTGCATTAACTCGAGCTCCACGTTGTAAAAGCATTTCGACTAATTTAAAATGCCCTTCTTTCGCACACCAATGAAGTGGACTAAAGCCATGATCGTCACTGAAAACATAAATAAATATTTCGGTTAGAAATTACATAAAAAAAATAAAATAAATAAAAGGAAGGCAAAGTTGCACTTTACACCACTAACTCAAACGATAAATGAATTTTGACTTTCAAACATTGTTAAAATAAATCACAAACTCATGATGCTAGGAAAATTGATACCCAAGTCGAAGGCTCCAGCTATGAGAAGTACTTTGGAAAATTGACTAGTTAATGTTACCAAATTAGCTGAGTAAGAAACTGTAAATTGAAAAAGTCAGACTATGAGTGTAGAATAAGCACAACGGGATCATCACGCAAATTATCATCCTAGGACTTCTTATCTCTAAATTTTTTGAAATATTGTTTTAAGTCGTAGTACCCAGATATATCGCAATGCCCGGGCCTTTCATTTTTCGTGCGATAAGACTATGCAACCAAAACCGGATATTACAATCCTTTCCGAGATGTGTAGGGATTTGCGCCGCGTTTCATATAGAGGTAGATTATGTGATAGAGCATTAAGCACTGGCATGTATACCATTGGCTGCTTTATTTTCTTTTTTATATGAGACGCCTTTTGTTGACAGAGCTGTGTAAATTATCTTAATTTCGTTTCATTTTCGTTGCAATATTCATATTAGAAGTTCAACAAATTCCAAATGCATTTGAAATTATTAATTTTATTGGGCAGCTTTTAAAGTTGATTTTTAAAAAAATAGAATGAAGTAGGTATGGGGGACGGAGAAAAGATTACAAATATTGTATTGCCATCTATTTCTATTCTATGTATTCATTTGGAAAATCCACCTACTGAAACTAGATGATGGGTTCCGGATAGACTCATTACTTATTTGAAGTTCAACGGAATAAAGTAAATCAAAAAGAGACAACTACAAAAGTGATCCCATTTTAATGTAAGCAATTTCAGTTGTGTCATGGTATACGACCCAGGGGTCGTGGGTTCGATTCCCACCTCGTCTTGGTCCTGTGCTTCATCTACAAATTTTTCCCTTCTAACAATTTTTCCTTCCTTTCGCTATAAATGACATGTATCTACATATCTATAATTTCTTTAAGTTGGTTTGCTAATGTATAAAAATGCTATAAATTGAAATGTCTAATTACTTTCGTAGGTGCCCATCGTATTTACGTTTAAGCTCAAAGCTTGGGGTTACCATTAATATATATATATGTAAAATTAAATACATGCCATTGGCATTAATGATGATCATAAGGTTTGTTTAATGAGCTGCTCTAGGTTACTCCATTGAATAAATATTATTATTCAATGGGTTACTCTAGAGCAGAAAATCGTGTTTAATGAATTCAGAGTACTGCTCTAAAGTACTCTAAAGTGAACTGACTGGAGTAGCCTAGAGCAAGAATTTCTGCTCTACATTTTTCAACTTATCAATATACATAAGTTGTTAGGATGTAAAAAATTAGAAAGTGTAGTTCCGAAAGCGTCCAAAATTTGGAGTGATTGAATATGCTGATTTAGAGAAAAACCAAACACCAAATATAAAACAGAAAAAATATTTTATAACAAAATAAAAAATTCGGGTTTGTAAACAAACCTAATTACAAAATACATATAAATGACATTCAATATGTCACACACACACCACCAACGCACCCATCATTATTTTATAAATGGGTGTTGTCATCGCAAATTTTGCCAAAAATGGAATCGGGTCATTATAGAATTTTTGGAATTCCTGGGGATATCTTCACGGCAAAAACATTGCAAATAATGAAAATTACACTTACCCCTGATTCATATCATGCTCAGTATCATCAAGCCAAAGACGGACTTGTATTGAATTTCCTTCGCGACACCAGTGGAAAATGTCCTCCATTCTATTTTACTTTTATATTCTGAACTTTCACCTATTTTCTACAGATTTCTATTACAGAATTTAATGCAAATCAAAGCATCAAAGGCACTTTTACAGAAATTAAGGCAGTTGTTGGTATGTACAGCTACGGATGGAAGTAGTCAGTAAAGTGAAATGTCAAACATGAAAACAAACCTTTTTATTTTGTTCAATATTACCAGACCTTTTGCTTTTCAAATTTGGGACACTCAAGATATTTTATTCGACCAGTTATATGGAACCTAGGGTTACACGAGAAAGTATACCGCTTGTACGGTATAGAGAATACAAACTCTCTCTCCTCTCTGTCTTTTGTATTTACGTCAACTGCAATGTATTAAAATTTAATGAGAACTTGACGTGATGCAAGCCTCACCATACATGCAAGTAAATGGCATTAAGTCGTAAAGTAAAGCACTAAAGGAAGGAGCAGAATCGGAAAAAGAGAATGGAAGGTGTTGGTAAATGATGTAATATATATGATCCCAGAAAAGCTCATTTTTATTATATAAATTAAATAATTTAAAAAGCTTTGCTCTCGAATATTTTTTTTCAGCCATTTTGAACACTGTTAATGTCAAATTACTATCATCTGTGCTGCAATGATTTGATGAGCTGCCCACATGGCAGTGTGCAAGAAGTAGGACAGAACAGCTTGCGGGCAAGAATTATAGCAATACTGATTTCAAACAAGCTCCTCTCAAATCGGTTATATCTTGTTAAACTTTATATCATTCATCTTTCCAACAAGTTTTCGTAGGGCAGTGGCAACATACTGACCGTCTAAAAATTTCATCGTAGTGTGGACAAGGTGATTGCTAGTGCTTACATGTTTACGTATACTTCAGTTTTTGTTTATGAGTGACATTCGGGGGGAGGGAAGATTAAGTCACAGTTTTTGATATAAACAGTAACTCTATAACGAATTCACAACACGTTATGATTATTAAATTCTTATATTATCACCTCAAACCGCAGGTAAACATCTGTCACAGTATATACTGTGCATCTGTACAGCCATCCGATCAGAAATCTTTCAATTTCAAAATAGCCGGAGCTAATTTGCTTGCAGAAGTATTGGTATGCTGCCCGTACTCCTAATCGAAACTTGGTAGCACGAAATTTTTCCTACCTCCGAAGACTTTTCATCCGTAAAAACTGCGTAAAAACTTCAACGTGTGGGCTATGGCAATAACGCACATAATTAACCATATAAAGAGCTACAGTGTAGCAAAATTATTATGCTGATACGTCTAGGTACAAGTATAGCAAAAATGCGCGTGCTTGTTGGTGCTGCAATGTGTAGTGTGACCCACTAAATGCTTTTATTCATCTGGAAAGGTTTAGGTTAGGCACGGTATATTAGAAGAAGAAGAAGAATTTGATACGTTTAAATAATGGTAAATAGTAATAAAATAACATCATAAATCTGAGGAAAGTAAATAAGAAGTGCCCATGTAAAATATAGTTTTCCCATTAATACAAGTTTTCGTTTTAACTACTAGGAAAAGTGTTGCAGGATTACGCTCAAAGTCCTAGAAGGCAGATATATTTTCCAGTTTTATAAATGTAAGTATATTCAAAGTATACGGAATTCCAAGACTTGCCATGCCTTTAAACTAGGAGCTCTGATATTACATATTTTTCATTTATTTAAACAAAATACTACTCGATAACATGGAACAAGTAACTTTTCTAATTGGCGTCACAATATTTACGAATTGGAAACAAAAAAAAATAGATTGGACATGAATTATAAACAGGAAATGACATTTTTCCATCGTTTTGATTTGGTCATGCGCTGTCCGTTGGGACTCCAGTGCTTATACATTTTGGGTGTGAGGGATGAAGAGCCCCCAATCTATAGTGGCTAGAATATACGCGGTGTGGGTTGCTTGGGCTTGGTTAGTTAATGCATTGCATTAAGTTCATCAAGGTTGAAAATGGATGCGGAATATACTAAATTGCCATCTGGCTGGGATCGTAGGTACGACCAAACATCAGGCAAATGGTAAGTCCATATAATTATTATTCAATAAACTTGGAAGTGAAAAGTATGTTATTAATTAGAAAAGTTGATTTGTAAACAAAACTATGGGTGACGTCGAAAACATGGCGGATTTGCTACGTATTTGTAGTGTTTTCTGCTTTATAAGTGCTCTTAGTCCAACGATGTAACATATAAGAAATATAGGCCAAACACATGCACTTGTGCACTCATGAAGATGAAAACACCCTCGATATAAAAATTAAAGAGTTGAGAATGTTCTTTCCTTTAAGTAACATGTTTTTTCCCATTCATATTTTGAGGATGGTAGGTATATCCAGGTTAATTATAATGTAATTAATATAATTTTTCCACATTGTATGCTGAACTTGTCTAAGCTAATAAATTATTTAAACTTATTCGATAGAAACTGTCGGAAAAAAAAATTCTGGATAAATCATTTCCCTAAGTTTCTTGTTTTCTTTATATTCTAATGATTATTTAAATGTCCTCTTTTCAGCTATTACGTAAATCACATAACAAAAGCCATGCAAATCGAAGATCCTCGGATACGTTATAAACAATTGCAAAACGAAAGGTGCTCTACAGAATCCATTCCAATGCAAGTAAGTAACAAAAAAAATACTAAAATGACGGTTCCTTGTAAAATTTCTGAATTTAGTGGAATAATTGTTCGTAAATTACCCAGTAAAATTTCGGTCATACGGAAGGCCATATTATAATACAAAAATACACACTAGTGACAACCATAGCTCCTGAAAGGAGAGGAGTAGGGGGCTGGTGGAGCAGTCGTAGGCAAGGCCGTGAAGTTCTGGATAAAATCAGCTCTGTACGTGACCGTGCACCTTGTACTTTTTAAGATACAGGATGTTTTTTGAAAGATTAGCATGTTTTCTAAATCATCTTGTAACTTTGAAACGGTTGAGATATCCCCCCCCCCCCCCCCTTGCCATACCATTTTTTGTTTGACTAGGTGACTATTATCACCTCCTGTCCTGTGTGTCCCTATATAAGCGTCGTTACACTTAAGACTTACAAAAATGGTTTATACAAAAAATGTAGGCATTAGTCCAAAATTTTTACCAGCCATTTTTTTCGTAGGATCAACCGTTGAGGAATTATTTTGAAAAAAAGATTGTACCTTTAATCCAAGATGGCGAACTGTACTACCCCTCCAAAAGCGAAAACTTGGATTTTTCATCGGGCCCGGAACTAAATTACATATATAAAATCACAACTACCCCACCTTTTATAGGGCAAAGGCCTTTTTTAGTCCCTATTGACTGGACTCTCTATATATTAATTAATTGTTCTTTTATAAATTGTAAATCTTCTTAAAAATAACATAAATATTACAGGCATAAGCTACTGAGACTGGTGGCAACATTTTAGTGCAGTCAAATAATCCAAAAATATGCTTAAGGTCGCAGAGAGTTATTGCAGGGTGGTCCTGGCAGTATTGTCGCAAATATGCAGCGTCCCAGGGCCAAAACAAAGAGGTGAAAGACAATAAAAACACCCCAAACACGTGCGAATTGAAAAAAATGCTAAAACTGTTAAAAAATAAAATAAAAAATCTGTTTTATTCAAAATTTAATTCTAAATAAAAGTCTTGGGTGATCATCCCCTATCTCTTAAGGGCGCGACAGGACAAGCGAAATAAGTATGTATCCACTAACATGTGTATGTATCCACTAACATGTGTCCGATTATTTCAATTCTGCAATATTTTGGTTCAAGAGCTAGCGAATAAAAAAGCGTGAATTTTTCGTGGAAAAATGGGGGGGGGGAGTGACGGAAGTTATCGAACGGACTATATGTTGCACAATATTTGCGCTCATGTTTTTCTGTGTTTTTCTCTTACAATTTCTAGGAAAATAGAATGCCGTCATAATATAAATCCTCCTTAACTGACGTTACCGCCGAACAAAATCTCACGATTTCTGTTTCAAAAGTCCAGTGGAACATAAAACACATACAAATATGCAATTTGAAAACTGAAATAAACCACTATATGTACGTGCAAAGCTATATGATGATGCATTGTACACTCCTATCAAATAAAGCTATATAACCGTTTTTAGACGGCAAAATACTTTCTGCGCACGCAGACTGCAGCCCGCAAAGTTTCCAAAAGCACATCATACCATCTGACAGTGATGAAATGAAATAAAAACGCCAAACTAATATATATGCAAAATATATAAAAACAAGAAATGTTTGCCTTTGTATTGCTAACATTATTGACTTTATTTTCTTTATAATTATACTAAACAATTTGAGTTTTTCAAAATAAACAGAAAAGGGTTTGATCTTTGGTACAAATTTAACTTTCTTTGCAACAATATCATAATTTTAGTAGTTATTTCTCTATGAAAATAACAACAACTTTCAAACGAAAATATATTAGTTCTAGCACTTCCCCTTCCAACTCAAGATCTTCCATACTCAAATACAAATTTATCTACTTAATGCACCATTATAACGTTATTATGTACCAAACTGGAAATTTCATGAATTGTAGAGTTTTTACATACCCACAGGTTTGTCGCGAAATTGTAGTAACTTTTCATGTTTTTCAACATTTCAGGAATTACATTAAGTAGAAATTATCAAAAAGGTTGCAGCATAAAATGAATTTATGTCATAACTATTTTATTTACCCTTTATGCTTGCATCCCTCAATATTTTTATTGGGTTAATCACGAAGATTCCATATTTTTCTTGTTTCATTGCGCAACATCATTTTGTATCTGATAATTTGAACCTTATATTTGGTGTGTTATTGGCAGATATGTATAACAGGAATAAACGAAAAATATTTATTAGACCAATTTTGGTTGGCTAGTGTGCATATATAATATGGTCTTTGGTTATATATAATTATAAATATTATGTAAGAAAATTCTGTTGTTTCTTGTACAATTATCTTATTTCTCTAGCCGTTGCATGGGTCCCCCTATCATGTTTACCCTGCCAGTATTTTTCCTGCTGTAAAAGCATTCCAGGGCCCTAATTCAAGTTTACAGAGTGTCTCAGCGAGTCCACTATTGTCGACAAAAGGTCAAATTCAAATGGTAAGTAATTTTGATGTTCTTCAAAAAAAAAATTTTTTTGTGTATGTATGTATTCCCCCATTTTGCATGTTAGTAAAAAAATAATAAAATTCTTTCAATTCTAATATTTGCAATGTTTTCTTTAGGAAATGTCACCAATATTGAAACAAGGTAGTCCACAAATACCTCCTCGGATGCCGAATAATATGGCCAGACGTCAGACTATTCAAGAAACATCATTCTCTAATAACATTGATACAGATGCTGTTGTTGCTAAGATAAACAATATGTTTCCAACGGCTAGTGATGATCACATTCGACTTCTACTTAAAAAGTGAGTACTTTTCACAGCGTACTATATTGATGTACTGTTTAACGAAAATGATTATTTGAATTCACTAAATGCCTTTTGCTTTCACGCTTTCCACTAAATATCTGTGCCAAACACAACCTCTGCATACTGTATTGTATAAAAATAAAAAAATAAAATAAAAAAAATAAAAAATTACTAACAAAAGATACTACAATCGTGAGGCTGTCGTTATAAGTGCTTTACAAGTTGAAAAAAATCCTATCACAATGCCGGGACCGTTTGCAACTCCACCAGCACAGCGTCATCTATTTCATAGCAATTCTGCATTTCAAATGACACCACCAGCACGTCGTTTTGAGGCGTTTTCTCGTACTGATAGTCCTATACCTGGACGTCCTAGCAGCGTTGCTAGTATACTTTATGGATCACCCAGGATTGGAGATCAATATCGCAGCTCACCAAAACCACATTCATCACCAAAGATGAAATTGAGGTTAAAGGAGCTTTTTATATTTTAAGACAATTATAATAATATATATTCGTATATTTTTATGAATTCGATCTTCCTTCGTTTCTGTTTTTTTTCTCTTTATTTCTACGCATGGAATGTATGCTAATAGTGTGACTAACTCCTTTTGTTCTTTTTAGAATTTCTTTATATTAAATACTGTTAAAGCTTCAATTTTAATCAGGTACCTGAAGAACGTATTTCCTAAGGCTGATGAGACAATGCTTCTTGATATTCTGGCCAATTCTGATAATAATGTACAAAAGGCTTCTGAAACACTAATTGAAATGGGGTATCAGAAACGTGATATGGCACCACCGAAACTTTCCAATCGAATGGAAGTATCGAAAAGAGAGGAGATTCCGATTAATCCCAAGGTGCTAACTCTTGAGGAAAAGAACGAAAGTAAGTGTTAATTAAATTATTTATTTATCTTCATTTTTGTTTATTATTTCCAATTGGAATAAAGGTGCGCGACAGATAAATTTTCAAACCTTAATTTTTTTAGTTATAGAGAAAAGTTAAAGTAAGAAATAATGAAATTGAAATAATAATTATGGAGAAGACGTACAAACACATGTACAATGCGTTTTTTATGTTTAGAATCAATTCAAAACATTTTTTTTCTGTTTTTGAGTATGTATATGCATAAAAATATCTTTATAAAGACGAGCGTGTGTGTGCAAGTTAATCGATGACAGAATTTTCAAATAAATCTTGTTACTTTTGGGCATGGCATAAAGTTTATCAAGTGGGAGTCTTGTCATATGCTTTCAATCGTTGCGATTTCAATTGCTCTCACCAAAGTATAATAAAAATTCAAGTTGAATCAACTTCAAATTTTTTAATTTGCCCTTTTACTGAAGCGATTTACACTTAGGAAAGCCATCAATCAATGTTTTAAACCGGGTTTGGTTTTTCAAATTTAGCATTGCATAATTCACCAAATCTTTCAATCAATATTCAAAATAAATTCGATCTTGATGAAACTTCGCACATACATAAAAAAATTATATTTTAAAGTTTTTATTCCATTTACCATACGCTGTAAAATATTATAATCCCACTGCGACTAATCTTAAACGTGATATCGTCGGTCATAATACATAACTAATGAGTCATGACTACTGCGTAAATTAAAGTCATGACGCCCAAAAAAATGTTAGGCGCTTAGCAAAATTTAAGTTTCAAAAATGGGCTATAGCGCCAGAACCAGTACCTTTCAGGTACCTCAAAATGGCCCGCATGATTACATCGGTCAACTTCCTGCCCTTGCTTCTTTTGGTGGAACAAATACATTGACGAATTATGTAAAGTAACATCTACACACTGCAGTGCTTGAAACTGGAATGATCACGTGACTCATAATAGCCAATAAAAGGACGTGCTGTCGCAAAAGTTACCTGTGCTGCCTTTGAACTTTAAGTTGCACATTCCTGTCCCCCAACTATCATTCTACTTACAAGTTTCGTGCTTCAGAAGCAGTTCATTGTGGTACCACCATTACTTAGCCGTGTATTGGATTTTTGATAGGTTGGGCACCAGCCAGCGCCACATTGTGCCTCACACTTTAGCACTAAAGGAAAAAAAAATCGTGGCCATTTTAACGTTGTGTGTGTTGAAAACTATACATGGAACACTGCACATTATAGTCGGTCGTTAAAAGCATTCTGTTTAGATGATGACCGTACGTAATTATTTTAAAGTATAAAACTGAATGGTTACGCCATTTTTCATATTTTTAGCTATAGCAGTGTATACATTGTGATGCGAGAATTAGATTCGAAAACTTTTAGAAGTAGTAGTTATATCAGGCAATCTTAAGGGAAAGCCTTGCTACTTTTCCTACTGGAGTTTCAGCTCATTTTTCATATACTAATTCTTGCAAATCTTTTCCACAAAAAGGCAAATTTTTTGAATTTTCTTGTCTTTCTTCTAGAGTTGTTAAAAACAATTTTCTTTAATTCTATATTGAGCTGGACGAATCATTGACCACGATTAATGGATTTTTCAAAGTATGTCATGAAGTTTTACTTTTTGTTGAGAATCGTTGTTCGTTGATTGTGGTTTGGAAAACATATGTGTTTTCGAAAATATGAGACAATGAACATTCATAGGCACACAAAAGTTAGGTAGACAAATAAATTGAGAAAGAGTTGTCCAGTCCCACGAAGTATATTACATTTTTATGAATTCTATGAATTCTCAGAATCTGTATTATTATATTTTTATTATAAAACCACATAATTCTAGAATTCATCGATAAAATATGTAAAAAGAAATGAACCAAAAATTGATTAAACTTCTTATCTTTTGTGAAATTATAATAATAATAATATATAATAATAATATATATTTATTTGGCAGCTGTACAAAGATTTTAAAATCTTATTAATATACAGAACACAGTTTATAATTTACATGTAGGTCAATAAGTGATAATAACTACTAACTTAACTAATCAGAAAAAAATTATATCTAATCTTTATAAAAAAAAAAATGAATGATAAAAAAAAAAAAAAAAAGTTAAGAAAAATTCAAAAAAAGAGAAATGCGAAAAAAAGACGAAAAATAGATTATATTTACATAATTGTTGTTAAATTAGAGAAAGAATGTGCATTTAGGTAAAATTGGTTGATTTTAACAATTTAAGAAAAACCCTGCTGGAGCCCACGCGCTGAAATTCTGATGGTAATAAATTCCATTTGCGAGGAACTTGAACAAAATAAGAACGCTCTCCAAGTTGTGATCTGCAGCGTGGCATACAAATATTTACACCTCTTTGTGATCGTAGAAACTGCAGCTTGTTGTAGAGGTACTCAGGACTTTTAAGATTTATTAACTTGTGCAAAAAATACAAGTTACGGTGAGAAAGGTAGATATCTAAGGGGAATCCGAGAATACTGTTACGATATGGGGAGATATGGGAGCTACGGGGCAGTTTATATACATACCTAATACAATCATTGAATGCAACCATGAGCCGTCTGTAGCAGACTGAATCAAGCTTTGGGAACAATATCGAGCCATAAAGGAAATGTGGAATAATCAGCGTACGCACTAGTTTTAGACGCATTTCAGTAGACAGAAGATATGCAGAGACCCATAACTGACGAAGGGAGCCATAAACTTTTCCAATAATATTACTAACATACTTGCAGCAACTTAAGCTAGAGTTTAATATTATTCCTAAATTCCTAATAGAGTCACGATATGGTAGAGTTGTATTATTGAGTAAAACAGGAGGTAGCCTTGAAGCATCGCAATCATATTCCGTATGCAAAAATAAAATAAAGCTGTACGATTGCAGTTATCTATATTAATACACATAAAAAAATTACGCTCCTTAATTTATTTTTTATTGTTATTATTTTATTCAATAAGTGCACATTTGTGTAGTTCATATTTTTATTTCTAATTCTTCTAGTGAAAATTCGTCTTCAACAACGGTATAAAAACATAGCTGAACGAATCATAACAATGGCCCTTGAAAGTGTAAATTTTTCCGAAGATCGAGCAACACAAATTCTACAAATTGTCCAACAAGAAGATGAAACCAAAGCTAAAAAGGAAGCTACTACAAATGATGCTATAAAAGTAAATGATGTGATTCCAGAAGAGTCACAAGCCCCTTCAGAAAGGTATTCGGTGTATTTTCATCTAAAATGTTGGTTTGTGTAAAACAGTAAAACATCAATCTCTCATTCATCATGAGTCATCGAAAATTCTAAAAAAAAAAAAAACTTCACTGTTTCATGTCGTTATATTTTTTGTTTTGTTGTCATTACGGTTCAATGCATGCTTTTTTTTATTTATTTTTCTTAATGTCAATTATTTCCTTAATACATTTCGAATGATACTATGCTATCAACAAAAGAAAAGAAAAAAAAACGAAAAAAAACAACAACAAACTGTTCTTTCTTCATTGTCATAGTCGTGATAGTACAGCGAAAACATCAGGTCCACGCTCAGTTTATCAACCTTCATCATCACAGGCACATAAACTGTCGACAGCAACAACGACAAGCTTAATGGCTTCATCTGAATCTCACTATAATATCCGGATAACGGGTGAATCACCTCATTCATCCACATCATCCCCTACAGAAGGAGTTAAAATTGCTGAAAAATCTCGTTTCAGATGTAAACGTGATTTATTAAAGTATGAGAAAATATCTAAAATTTAGTAGAGTTGTTCTATTCGCTAGTTTTTAGTAAGAATATATATTATATATATTTTTTTTTTTATAAAAGTCCCAAAGCATTTTTTAATGTGCATATATTTTGTATATTTCTGTTGCTCCTACCACCACCACCACAAGTTCATTTTTTACTTTTACGATCTCATTTCATCAAACTTTATTGGGATTTCATTGTTTCCATTTGCTTTTAGTATCTAAATATATTTTATATTGTCGAAGAAGACTCTATACTAAATTACATGTTTCTATTTTAATTTTAATAAAGGAATTCACCGAAGGATTCTAAGGTAGAAGACGCGCATTTCAATAAGAACGCTGAATTCAAATCAATCATTGGGCGCATTGAAACCAATGGACATAATTCAGAGCTTTCAAAAGGACCCGATGATACTCTATTATTGTAAGTGTATATTTTATTTTAATATGGAATTCTGCAATCGTTTATATAGGAGGATTACACGGTGATCTGTATAAATTCTACGCTAATGTACTAGGGTGATAGGGAATATTGAGAGGGAGAGTGTAGAGTAAAGTGCGTCGATTTAATGGCTCAACGAAACCAACAACATTAGTTTTTCATATTGAACTTAAGAATGTCAAAGCCTTCAATTCAAAATGGCATTCTGTACACAAAATGAATCGCACTTTTTCTTGGACATATCCAGTGAAAAAGTTTAGTAAATGTCTAGAGGTATACAATTTTTTGTGTTCAACCATAGAGATGTGTGAGTCCGGAACGAACGGGTCCACAATTAGTTGAGCTATCGTTCACTCGTTCCTATGCTTAAACAAAAAAAAAACCAGAAAAAAACCAGAAAAAACTTATTGATCTGTGTCTGTGTGTGTGTATACGTTCATATGCGTAGGTCTCTACGTCGACGCGTTCTCAGGCACCAAATATATAGTAAAAAACGAAATTTTTGTATAGCAATCCTACGAAGAAGTTGTCCGATTGGTACCATTTCCGAACTTAAATTTCCATTTTTTTAATATAGGCCCGTGTACAAAATTTCAGTTCTCTACGTCGACGCGGGACGCAGTGTCGAAATATATAGTGACAAACTAAAATTTTTTGTTCTCAATTAATGTGATTACCAACAAACTGCATTTCATTTTTACTTATATACATTTTGTTAAGTAAGGTATATAGTAAATGTAGCCTTTGGGAAGGTAAGGAACAAGTTTTAAGTTACTAGAGGACGATTTTCTATATTTCTATATTTTATATAAAGTCAATGTTGTCATTTTTCCATAAGTTTCAATATACATAGAAGATTTTACAGAACGCAGTGTTACAAGTTGAAACTTAAGTGATGAATGAATGGCAATGTGTAGAAATGTCGAAAGATTTGGACTCCTAGAATAAATCGACTGCTCCTTCATGAATTGTGCTAGCTGTTACACTAGCAAATTTGAGCTCAACATTGAATGTTAGTCCGGTCTTACTTAATTTAGCTTATGTGTATATTGAAGCGCAAAAGTGTGCATCGACTCTATTACCCTCTTTCAATTGTATAAAACCAAGTCGGGTAATCCCGCCAACTGGCTTTGTGTTTTTATTTATTTGTTTGTCAAACTGAGGCGCATTGTTTTTACGTTTAATTTCTGTTGTAATTGGTAAAAACGGGGCTTTGTATACGGGCAACTTTAGACCGATGTGAAAGGTTTTGTCCAAGTACTCCAAGTACACACTTACTGATAAAAAGAATCGAAAATTTTATATGATTATATTTTTAATTGATGCTGTTTGTTCTTAATTCTTTAATAAACAAGTAAAAAAGCGAGGATTGGTCTAAGACCTATTCTTATGATGATATGATTTGATAATTTGGTATGGATACCCATCTGTGCAAGTTTGATTTTTGAAGTAGTTTTTCGCATATATTTCTAGAACGGTTCGTCGGGCAGTAAAAATGATTATAACCAATTTCATATTCTGAAAACTTTTCAGTACAATTAAAACGTGTAGGACTGATCGTTTTTACAGTATGCGTAATAAAATTAAATTTTTATATGGCAACATCAAGAAGGGATTTTGAGCAATTTAATAAGATCAAAGACAGAGATTTCCATCTTCCATGGCCATACGAATGTCAGTCATCATCCATATATGGGTTATGGATTACATTACAGCATTTTTATCTTGTCGTATTCGGTTAAAACTAATAAATAAACAGATAAAAACGAACTAAAATTAAGTTAAGCAGGGGACGAGGCGGTAAGAATGAACTCCGACAAATTTTCTCTACAGCGTTTCTTAGCATGTAAGGGTTCTTTACTCATTCTCATATACTGGGAGAATCTATGAGGATCAGTATGTAAATCTTCATATATGTGGATGATGGAATTTCTCAAATTCTAATCGCTTGTTATTTATGAGGTCACAAGCAAAATTGCGGAAGGTACACTTATGTGAGAAATGTCTCATAGTTGTACTCTTGACAAACACAAAATTTCTTCTTCAGAATCTGCTGACATAATTTATGTTCACACTTTGTGACTTTTCTTGGTAACGCCTTGTTATGAACACTACACCTCGAGATGTAACTTCACCTCGCTTCGCTCAACTGCCTAACCTCGTCTCGCCTCATTGTGCACGTAATACATACTTCGAGCTTCAAAACATGCATTTTTCCTTGTCTGCATTGTTTTTAAGATTAAATTATAATAATCCAAGTGACTTGAAATTACTTTTGAATAGCTTAAAAAGGGTAATTTTTCTGGAGTTTTTCGGAGAATAGGCGTATTGTAACTTTTTCGATTATGGTAAGAATATATAAATATATTACATTATAATTTTTGCAACTTAATATGGCTCAAAAGTTCGCACGCTAATTTCAATCTCTTTTCCCTTCTCGTTGACCTATTGAGCTAAGATTTCCGTAACAATTGACGAGTTTTGTATAATCTTAATTCTGGCTAGCCCATAAAAACAAGATTGCGTCGAAATGTTGCCAGATCCGAAAAAAAGGGGTAACTTTCGCCTTCAAAAAACGGTTGCTACCGTTATGTTCAAGTGCAATGATTTTTTTTTTATTTTAAAGATGACGAAAGGTTGGCGACCCCTCCCACCATAACCCTTGCCAGTTCCGTATTAACATGATTCGCGAGAGTGGTAGCCCTCCCCCATGGCGCAGAAAGTTAAAAAAAAAACAGTAAATAAAGGGATCAGACTTTTCCTTAATTTTTGCGTTTGGCTGGCGCTTTCAAAGCAAAAAATCAACAAATAAATTTTGCAACAGAACGAAGAATAATAAAATTTATTAGTTCATTTTCTGTTTTATTTTGTTACATTTATTGTTAAATAGTTTTTTATTAAATCAATTATAGACTTATTTATTGTTAATATCCATTTTTATTCATAAAACATTCATGAAAATCAAAAAATGTCATGTCTGTAACGAGGAAGATTCTTTCTTTAGATATTTTTTGTTCTTTTATGACAAAGTCATCTTGAGTCGTTTGTCTCTTCGTAATTCGTTTAGCAAGCAGTTGTCGATAGCAAAACCCCGCATCAATGACACTTCGTCTTGCCTTTGAACTTCTTTCAAAATTTCATTTATTTTGTACACATTGATCCATAATATCCGTTATAGTGGCTAAACTTTTTCTAGAAAATCCGTTGAGAATTCCTTTTGTTCCTCATTTTCAGAAAAGCTAACTTCGTCATTTTCGTGCACTTGTTGTTCTACTAATTCTTTAAGATCGTTATGGGAAAGTCTTTCACCTGTTGTAAACTTGTAATAATTCATCAATATCCTGCGCATTTATACATATTATCCAACTGTTTCATCTTGAAGAAAATTCTACCGCGTAATACTTACTATATCAAAGAAAAAATTCTATAAGAATATGCCAGATATCAAAATTAGCGCGCTGCACCTCGCAAAAAAACTGAAACTTTCATTCACGAACGAGCGACTTCGAGATGTTTCACAACATCACGCGCTGCCACAGTTATGAACAGTCTCATAGTACAGCGTGCAATCATTTTATTTCTTAGACTCGGTTCGCCTCGTTCTGCACGTACCCTAAGACTATAAGAGGTGAAATGAGTAATGAGACTTACCCAAAACCAGCCCCAATTCTACGAAACTTTATACTAAATAGCATTTATATAAACATAATAACTTTTCATACAAAATTAAAAAAAAAAAAAACATACTTTCAGAGCTGATTACATCACATGGAATGGAGCTAATCCAGACATATCAATTGCTGCTCAAAAGAACGTCCCAACTGGTCATGATCCAAATCTTTTAAGTGAACGCAATTTCACCCCTCGTGGACATAATGCTGATCTTTGCAAAGGGCCTAACGCAAATTTATCCAATGGAAGTATTTATTCTCAATTGAATCAAAATCTTGCCGCCAATGTTAAGTGTAACTAAATACTTACATATTGTGTACCGTTAGTTTAAGTCAGAAGAAAAAAAATGTGTGCCAAAGGATTCAATTTCTATAGCACTTCTAATCTCATCCTGCCCAGATTATCAATATTATATTCCATCCTTGTTAAAAGTATAATTATTAATTACAAAAAAATTCCGTCATAAGTTGTGATGCAACTTAAAGTTATTGTTGTGATTCAGTACTAAATGTTACAACTATAGCTTAAGTCACAAAATTCGCTTGTTTTGACTTTGGTGTTATTGTATTTCATATATGTTTTAAATTATTTTACTAAATAACTAAACACATTTTTTTTTTGAATGCAGAATTTTTTCAGTAGATTTTATGATCTTAGCCTTTCGAGGCTCCATAATACATTAGTGCTACAAAATACACAGCATTTATTATGTATACAATATACCTACTCTAAATGCTACCAATGAACCCATTTAGAATCTAATTATATAAAAATAATGCTAATATCAGTTACCTGATACAGAAATATATTGAAATTTTTCTGATTTATGTCCTTAAAGTGAAAATTATTCTCACCGAATTTATGATATACAACTCTCATATATTTTCATAAAGTAAAGTGTTTTTCGCTTAATCAGTAATTCATAAATGTGATAAAAATTGAGACTTTGAGCCTTTCTACTCTGGTCCTTTCATAAAAGTCCGAATTTTATTTTTATTAAAGTTTTTGTTTTGTATAATTTCAAATAATAAATATAAAAATTTGAAGTTGAAAGTTTGTTTTATTAAGGCCCTTCCCTGACAGGTCGGTCCGGTAGCGACACAGTATCGGTACGACATTTATCCCGTCAATGTTGTACCGCATAGAACTCCCTCACGGTCCTATATGCTATGAACAGGGACACGTTTTCGATCAGCTTTCAATAGTTTTTCATCCGTGGAAAAGAATGTCGTCGTCAAGTGAAGAAGAAAATATACATATAGTACATATACAGTATTCAATACCTACGTATGAACCTATGCAGGCTACTAGATCTCAAAATTTTAATATAGAAGAAGATCGTACTATTAATTTAACTTCAACATCACGTGCAGCTACAGTACGTAAACCAAGTACATCGCTTCCATGGCAGTATAATTATTGTGTATAAGACATTGTAATAAAAATTATGTAAAAAAATATATATATAATCCTACTTACCAGAAAGTTTTGCTTTTGCTGCAACTTCACAATTAGTTCAAATTATATAATATAATAGTTTAGTGCTTAACCTGGGTGTTGTGGGTATTACTGGGCAGATGGTGTCTATAATGACGTAACAGCGTCCTAAAATTTAATGCAGTGTTAAATAAATGTGATCGATTAAATTGCGGACAACTCGCGGAAACCTGTAGTTACTCTGAGCCGGGATAGACTTCCACTTCCTTCGACCAGCTGACCTTTAGCAGTTCTCGCAAGCACTACCTTATCATTTAGATATTGTTGAGGCCAAGCTGACTTGACCGGAGTGTGCGGAACAGAGCTAACAATGCTAAAACGCATGGTTGATCCTGGAGTTGTAACTCCTGCGACGAGTCAACGATAGTGAGCTCGGTAACTGGTCTAAACGTGTTATGGTCGAAGTACCTAGCGCTCCACCCGGCTGCCCATCAGTCAGCAGTGGCACTGTTCCAGAATGTTTGTCACAACTAATAGCTGCCTAAAAGAAAGTACCTAAAATCGAAATAATGGTAGGACCGTTAGTGGTAATAAACAAACATCGGTCAGAATAGACATTGTTTTTTACTAAACGCTGCTTCAATTTCTTCCTCGATTTCACATTATATTTCGAAAATGACTGAATAACAATTCATTTGAATTCTGCTTTGTTTCGCGTACAATATTAAAGGGTTTAAGTAGCATAGGAGCCTTACATTCCAAAGTGCTTGTAGTTGTTGAATTATTGCAGATTGTTTTGATTAATTCGAATAACAACTTACCGCTATCCACATATAAAAGATCCCAACGTTGTAAATGGAACAAGCATGCTGGACAAATACTCTTTTTTGAAAAAATTATCTTTAAAGTTAAATACACCATTGACTTCATTTGAACATGAACATGTAGAAAGGATTTTCTCATTCACTGGTTCAAATTCAAATTTATTTATTACATTCCCCGGTATAAGCGCCACGTCCCTGACGTTGGGTAAAGCGATTAGCTGGTTTGGTGAATTTTTCAAGTACACCTATATATCAAAACTTCCAGAAATTAGTTTAATATAATTTATTTCTTACACTTCGTCTTCATTTAACAACATATTTGGTACTCCATCCGATATTGGGAATATCCTTCCAGTCTCTGGACATGCCAACTCGCCTTCAATAATATCAACTTCCATCAGAATGTGGTGAATCTTTTGTAATAGTTCTTGATTGCTAGCAAAATCATCAACTAATTCCTTCGGTAAATCGTCTGACATTTCAAGCTATAGAATTTTTCGAAGAAAATAGTATTAGAAGAATGGCAAAAATTCGGGCAATTTACTTACTAATTCCGCAGCATGATATACAGCAGGCCAATCTAATCGCGGCAGCATTCTAGTAATAAATTCTGGATTAAACTCTGATTCTATTATTTCCTTTTTTTTAATCTGAATTATAAATAAAATTACAAGGTTGATTCATACATTGTTTGGATGAAAAACTTACGTTTAGTTTTAGGGGAAATCCCACTTTTACTCCACGAATTGCTTTTGATGTAAGAAAATTATATGTAAGAATTCTCATCTTTTGTTTAGTTCACTTTTTTATTTCGAGATTATCCACTGTCAAATTCTTTCTTGGGTACCAAAGTCGGATACGGTTTTATTATTGAAAAACTAAACAAAGCTCTTCTCTTTCCTCACGTGTTTTCGTCACAAAACAACAATACCCAGAAGAAGAAACGTCAATTTGCCTTATTCCATTGGTCCTATTACAAAATGGAAATGGTTAATTTTACGGAACGGGACGAATAAGAACAATTTTCTCCAGGAACGTTTTATCCAAAATTTGTGCCAATTTTAACTATAGGAATTAGATAGGATGGCTCAGTCCATTTTTATTATATGTCAGTGCCATTAGCAGAAGTGATTTAAACGAAACTAATGTTTTGTTAAATATTGTAATATATTTAAAACGTATTTCAGTCAATAAAATACGAAAAACTCAAAACAAATTCGCTGGAAATGAAAGAATGGACTGAGCGTTTTTCTTCAAAAATGGCACAAATATTGAAAAGGCTGTGAAAACCTTAAATTGCGTACAATTGTTCACCAATTCATAATTTATTATTATTTGTCGATTAGAAACACTAAAGATGTTGAAAAATAGTATTACATTACATAAAAATTATTTAGGAAGTTAAAATTGTTTTTTAATTAACACAAAAATTAATTTTTAATGTGTTCTCTGTACCATGATACAACGATAACAAGGTATGGCCGATTCGAGAGGAATTTTTTGTGTTGATACGTCATGAGGTGCCTACTGTCATTTCGAGCAAATTTATTTTTCGTATTTTATTGACTGAAATACGTTTTGAATACAAAAAAATATTTAACAAAATATTAGTTTCTTCGTTTAAATCACTTCGGGAAAAGTAATTATGTGCTAGTGGGAAAGCAAAGAAATTTAAAAATAGAAAATTTTTTCACTGTGAAAGGACGATTGAAATTGAGACGAACAAATTTCTGACATTTGTCGCCAAAGGAGGTCAGCAATCAATTGACAGATTTTGTATCTTGCTCTGTTCACTAATGGCGGAACGTGGTTCGTAATGGGAATAAAAGTATTATATATACAACTCACCCCAAGGTATATAGAACCGTGAACTCACCCCAATTGTCAAAAAATTGTTGCTGTCATTGAAACGTCAGTCCTTTCTTGGTTGATGTTTGGTTGATAATTAAGAACTTTGAAATGAATTGTGTTATTATTGAGATTGTTTCTTAACTGGGTTAGGTAACAAATAAGCACAGCTGTATTCATATTTTTAGGAATTTTGAGCATAAAATGAAAGATACCGGAATGGAACAGAAAACAAGTCGAACAAGTCTATTAAACTTAATGCTTTTGAAAGCCTGGCGTGAAAGATGGACTGATTCGCAATGGGGTATAAATATTAAAACGGTAAGTAAATTTATTAACTTTTAAAGGCCCTATTCACGAAGCAATTTAATTTTTGTTTTATTACTCTCATTAGAGAGGGTTGGGGCCCACTTGAATTAAAATTAAAGTTATATATGCGTTATTAGAACATAAAATAACACAAACTATATTTTAACTTAGTTTGCCGTTAGTGCCCTAACCCTTACAGGAATACTAAAACAGACCTTAAATCTGAATTAAATGGCTTGATGAATATAACCGTCAAAGTGCATATTTACATGTACCTAGTTTCCTATTAAATCAAGACCACAGATTATTGTTTTATGGATGATTTCTAGTTTTAACAGATGCGGTGGCTACACCCTCGCGAATACTTCGCAAGCCATGAAACAGAAACCTATATGTGTGCGTTGGGAGTCTGTTCTCTAAAATGTTCTATATTGATACTTATGGAAAGGTGCCAAACATTGACTTTATATGTACTAACTATACAGCCCTAACTACTAGTAGTCTCAGACATCCGCAAGCTGTGTGACGAAGGCAAATATGTCGTGCACGTGCTATTGGACTTAAGCAGGGCATTTGACTCAGTTCCACATAGCCTACTCGTTGCCAGGCTGGTGAATTCATTTGGTCTTGGGTCCACTGCTGAAGGGCTTATTTCTGCTTATTTAGCAGACAAGACATTTGTTGTTAACAGTGATGACCGATTCTCGTCCCCCAGGGCTGTTGCGTCTGGGGTTCCGCAAGGAGCTGTCCTAGCTCCGCTCTTGTTCACTATTTACATCAACGGTGTCACTGAAGTGATGGGCGATATCAAATATCACCTTTATGCAGACGATCTGCAAATTTATGGTGCTTCAAGTGTCAATGATCTCTCAGCTCTGATTGAATCGCTTAATATAACTCTGGGTGATATTTCTGACTGGTGTCGAACTAGTGGGTTAGCGATCAATCCCTTGAAAACTCAAGCCATAAGATTTTCAATTAATGATAATGCTCATATTGCTAATGACGCAATGACGCGCTTCCTAGCCTGCTTCTTCTCAACGAGATCATCTCTCTCTCCCCTAGACCTGTCAAGGACCTTGGTTTTCTCATGGACCCCCATCTAACATTGCGGCCTGAGATTGGCAAAGTGTGCTCACGAATCTATCACGGTCTCGCACCACCTTGACCGGCAGATTAGAAAATCCCTGGTAACATCCCTGATTATCCCACATTTTTTCTATGCCGATGTTGCTATGCACCCCCTGCTGACCTCTGAAACTTTGATGTAATATGCCTTACTGAAACACATCTGACGGAGAATGTAGAATCAGATGAAATTTTTATGGAAGGTTATGATATTATAAGATGTGATAGCAATTCAACCCATACAGGAGGAATTACAATATTTCTTAAAACTGAAATCAACTATAAAGTTATGTATAATATAAATATAAGCAATCAAATTTGGTGGTTAACATTCAACATCTCATATATGAACGTTAAGTTGACGATAGCGGTTGTGTACAGATCACCAAGCTCTTCAAAAAGTGAGTTTTGTGAGTTTTTTAAAGAATGGATGGACATATTGTCTGACTCGCAAGGTGAAATATTAGTTTTAGGTGATTTTAATATTAATTGGTTTGTCCAGGACACGTACAGGAATCTAATAAATGATATTTGTTTAGATAATGCGTGCAAGCAAATAATTTGTGATCCAACTCGAATAACAGTGAGATCTAAAACTCTAATAGATTTTATCATCATAAGAAAAGAATCTAGTAATATAAGTGCAATAATACAAAAAGATTTAAAAATAAGTGACCATGAATCTATCGTTATTAGAATGGGTAGTTATGGAAAAATAGAGAGTAAAAAAAATAAGCAAATTAAATTTATGAAATATGAAAAGATTGAATTACGAAGTGCTATTAAGAATAATTTTTTGACAAGAATTAAAAATGTGAGTGATTTTAAAAGCAAGACGTCGATATTTCAAACTGAATTAATAAATATATGTAAAAAATTTAGTGTTACAAAATTTGTTAAAAACTCTTCGAACGAATGGTACAATAATGACCTAAAAAGGCATAAAGAATACACAAGATGTAAGTTTGACAGAGCTGTATTATTAAATAGTGAGAGTGAATGGGAACAGTATAAATCTAGCAGAAACATTTATAAAGCGAAGTTGAACAGAGCTAAATGTAGTTACATTCAACAAAAAATCACTAATTGCTCAAATCAAAAACAAATGTGGAAAGCACTCAAGACACTGATATTGAAAAAGCAAAACTATGTGATTAAGGAAATACAATTCCCTGATGGTAATTACACTTCTGAGCTCACTATTGCAGAAAAGATGAATACTTTCTTTGTAAACAGTATACATGAAGTAAGTAGATCCATTAATTATTTACCCTATAAGAACTGTATTGAGCCAGTTGAGTCAATCTTCAGATTCGAGAAAATACAGTTAAATGATATGAAATATATTCTGAGTTTAATGAACAAGAAAAGAGATTTTAACTTGTTAAATACAAGTATGATTATGGACTGCATAGAAGAGTTAGGACCGATAATAGTTGATATCATTAATGAATCACTAACAACAGGGATCTTTCCTGAAAGCTGGAAACAATCCATTGTCGTTCCAGTTGAAAAAATAAAAGGAACAAAAATATGTGAATTATTTAGACCAATAAACATGGTAACAACTCACGAGAAGATAATGGAAAAGGTTGTACAGACACAATTACAAAAGTATATCGAATTTAATTCGATAATTGCTGATTGTCAATCTGGATTCCGTCCTGGACACTCTTGTGAAACGGCCATAAACCTATTGATATCAAAGTGGAAGGAAGAGAGAGATCAGAAAAAAGTTATTATAGCCGTATTTTTAGATTTAAAAAGAGCGTTTGAGACTGTCGATAGGAAAATTTTACTAGAAAAATTAGACAAATATGGAATAAGAGGAATAGAAAAGAAATGGTTTGAAACGTATTTGAGTAACAGGACACAATGTACAAAAATTAACGGAACCATATCTAAGGAAATAACAATAGATCAGGGAGTTCCTCAAGGCACAATGTTGGCTGCGATATTGTTCCTACTATATATAAATGATATTTCTTTGGTGTTGAAACATTCAAAAATTGTGCAATTCGCAGATGACACATTGATATATATAACCGGTGAGAATGAGTTAATATCTTTTAATGAACTCCAAGAAGATTTAGATAGATTGAATGAATGGTTGAGAATGAACAGACTGAAATTAAATGTGTTAAAAACGAAAGGAATGATAGTAAATGGTGCGAATACGAGGCAACTGGTGATAGAAAATGATCAAATTGAGTTTGTAAATGAAATGAAATATCTTGGTGTTGTAATAGACAATAATTTGAACTTTAAGTGTTATATAGACTATGTGTGTAAAAAAATTTCGAAAAAATTTCATTTTTTAAACATATTAGAAACAAATTATCTTTATTAACGGCTATAAGTGTTTATAATACATTGATTAAGCCTCATTTTGAATACTGCTCTACAGTGTTATTCATGTGTAGTAATGAAATGATGAATCGGTTACAAAAACTCCAAAACAAGGCAATGAGATCGATAATAAAGTGCAATAGATACACTCCTATTACACATATGTTAGACACTCTATGTTGGTTGAGTGTGAAACAGAGAACGTTTTTTAATGTATTATTCTTCGTATATAAATTAAAAAGGAATATGCTACCTAAATATTTATGTCAAATGGCAATATATGTTAATGATGTGCAACCCTATCAATTGAGAGACGGTGGAGACTTCAGGCTGAATATGTATAAGACAAAGAGGGCCCAGAACATGGTGACATACCGAGGCTTACAGATGTACAATAACCTACCAATGAATATCAAAAATGAATTGAATATAAAAGCATTTAAAAAAAATCTTTTAAATTATGTGAAATGTAAATTTTAACATATAATCAAAAAAAAAAAAAATTTTGCTAGAAATTTGAATTATTTTATACTTAGTTACATTTTATAAATAGTATTAATGAAAGTACTAATAAATCAATACAATACAATGAAATTGCTAAATTGAACAGAGCACTGAGGGCCTGCGTGAGATATATTTTTTGCATCAGGGGATACGCTCACATCTCTCCGCTAGTTCAGCTGTTTATGCCTGAACCCCTCGATAAGCAATTAAAGCTTAGAGCTCTATGCTTCATTCATAAAGCCAGGTATGGCTCACTCCCAGCTTACATAAGTCAATTGCTCTCATGGAGCAGTCTTAACGGCACTAGACTTGTCCTTCAGAGGACACGAACTTGATTTGGGTCCAACGACGTTTTTGGACAGGGAGTTTGTCTCTGGAACACACTTCCTGAGGCGGTTAGGAAAATCTGCTCCTGCAAGCAGTTCAAGGAACTCGCTTTACTTCACCTTATGGACACTAATGCACGCTAAAGTATACTTCGTCGGCACATTAGCACTCATTTCCGAGGCACTCTGCGCTTTGGTGGTTGATTCCAGTTCATAGTTTGTGTTTCTAATTATAAATTCTAAATTTTAATTTTTATCCAATTTTTAATTTTTTTTTTTAATTTTTATTTTAAGTTAAGGCTTATTTTAGTATGTAGTATTTAGTAATTCATATTTGTACTTTGAATTTCTTACCTCACATTTTTATATGTGATGATTCACATTATAACATTGTACCACTGTATATTCATTTACTCTCACTACTGTTCTTGTATCTGATATTGTATGCTATTTTCTTTTTAGCTTTGAATAACGCTTTCATGATTTTATTATTGTCATTATTTTTATTATTATTGTTTATTTTTTGTTTCATTATCTTTGTATATAGTGTCAACATGACGTATGAGCTCTCTATTGCTTGAAGTTATTAACTTAATATATAATACTAATATTAGTTTCTACTACAATGAGTTTGCTCGTTGCTCCTTTGTTTGTTTTCTTATAAAATTTGATTCATTCGCTTGTACCAACTATCTTACTTACTCGATGTGCCTAATGTTGTAACGTAGCGTAAGCTGAGATTCTTCAATAAATACTTTTCTATTCTATTCTATTCTTACGACACATACAGGAAAATAGTCTTCCAGTAATTTAAAGCTTGGTAACCTTACCATTTTAGGCCCAATAACTCTAAGCTGAGTAATAGTTGCAATAGTGTATGTGCAGCCGGAGTCCGAATCTGTAAGGCAGACTGATTCGATTTCATCTCAGACCACGGCATGCCACGGCACAGTGTCATACACAATTATTACTCAGCTGAGAGTTTTGTTTGAGGAATCGTAGTCATTTGGTTCAGATAAAATTTTTTAAATAATTTTGTTAGGAAAGGTATAAAAATTTTATTTTGGTTCGGAAGATGAGAAAGTAAGCTAAGATTATCAGAACACCATTTTTCTGTATGAATAGTAGTTTAGGGCGGAGCAACTATTCAAATCAAACTTTTGTCAGTTTTACATAAGAATCCAAAAATAAAAAAAGGAGATAAAATTTTTTGTTTGAAATTGTTTTACCTGAAAGGACTATCAGGGGAAACGAATAATCGAAAAAAAAACATCTTATATAACTATTATCCATTTTAATTCAATATTAAAGCCAACCGAGATATTTTTAAATTACCGAACCGAAGTCTATTGAGATCTAAATAGGTATTACAAATTGAAAAATTATTTTGATTGTTTTTAGTTGTCAGCCTTGAAAGCACCATCAATCAAGGTAGAATGAAAATGTGTCCTGTTTAAAAGCTTGGCAAGATAAGTAATCTATTTATATATGTCTTTGCAAGGAAACTACGAGCATTTTAAATGTAAAACCGAAGCCAAGCGCGAACTGAAAAATAAGAAATTAAATTGCAAAATTATTTTGACTGCAATTACCACATTTATTACATCCATGATGGCGTTATAAGTTGCAATACATGAGAAACGTGTCGTTTGAAAGTTTTGGCAGTGGCTAGGGCTGTTTTTTGATGAGCTTTAGAAACTTTTTACGCTCTACCTGTTGGCGCTATCAGAAAAAATTGATTTCCGCGTTCCTTGGCTCTACGGACCACTTTTCATGCGATTGAGACTATAGATAGGGATATTTTACTGAAGAATTTTAATTCATACGGAATAAGCTTAGTACGGGTACGGAACCCAAAAAATGAGAAAGGCGATGGTACGAATACATCCTTCAGAAATGGGTGACCAGGGCGAAACTGGTATGACTTTTTTCTGAGGAACTGAACATAAGTGGTTCAACTCATATCTTTCTAGCAGAACACAAAAAACGAGGGTGAATGGTATAATGTCTAAACCAATAGATGTGGAATTGGAAGTTACCAAGGTTCAGTAATGGGCGTCAAATTGTTTCTTCTGTACATATATGATATCAACTCAGTAATAAAACACAATCAATTGGCGCTATTTGTAGATGATACCTTAATATATATATATATATATATATGACCAAGCAGACGGATGTATTCGTAACATAAAGGAAGACCTTGAATGCATCGAAATTGAATGTTTAAAAAACTAATGTCGATTTCGATGGGACCATTTCAGTGTTGCACTTTTTTTGGCAGCGGAGAACTTGGAGCACTTAAGTCCATCGAACATATTTCTGTCATATTTCTTGTATTTGTAGGCACACGTGTTATATACACGGAACTATCAAACTTAATAAATGTTCTTTATTGATATATAGAAACAAATTTCTTCTTACCTTTATGCCAATTACCCAAATAAAATCTTTTAATTCATTTAACTGCAAAATTTCAAAAATATTCGCGACAGTGCACTTTGACAGAGCAGATGACAATTCAAATTGAATATGTATTTTTAAAATATCCAGTGCAAAGTATGGGAAGTCAGTGTTGCACTTCTGCTATAAAAGTGGTCCCATCGAACATTTTCAGTGTTGCACTGCTAGAAAAAGTGCAATACTGGTGTTGCACTGAAGTCCCATCGAAATCGACATTGGGCAATGTGCTTTAATGTCATTGATCCGAAAAATAGTACCGTGGCAATGGAAAAATTGATTATGTAGCAAAATTTAAATACCTTGGTGTAAAGATGATTAATAAATTGAAATTTCATGAGCATACAGACTATATATGTGGAAAAATTGCTTCTTAACCCTTCGAATGCCAATATGATTTTTAGAGAATTATCTAAAAGTTCCAGGGGAGAGGGGGACCCCCACTCTCTAATTCCAATTCCAAAAACAATAAACAACAATCGACCAGTATGAAATAAAGATCGTTTTAGTTCGTGCGTGGGCGCAAAAGCGCGATCGCGCTCCTGAAATTTTCGACCAATATATTACGGAGCGCAATTGCGCTCCTTGGCACTCAAAGGGTTAAGAAGCATCGTTTATTAAGAAGAATTAGGCAATATTTGAGTATGGACATTACTATAAATTTATACAGGGTGTCCCATAAGTAGTGTAATACCAGAAGGTTTCCGAGATAACAGGACTAAGATATTTCGGTAAGTTTTTATCGATTACCCTGTAACTTCTCAACGTTACACCCTATGATGATGATTTGAACTTTGGTAGATAGATAATCGCCGCACCTTTCCAATGATCTATACATCCCCCCCCCGTCATCAATACCGATTTTTCTTATTGAATTTAAGAATTCCAAAAGCTTAGTTTTAAAATGACTTATAACACTTTGTACCCAAAATGAAACCCTTTCTGCGTTTTTTGCACTTTTTCCTAAACATACGATTATCTAAATCATAAGATGTAACGTTCAGAAGTTATAGGGTGATCATAAAATATAGCGAAATATCTTAAAGACCCGCTATCTCGGAAACCGCTAGAATACCCTTCCCTACTCATACAATTTTTTGCTCGTCTAAGCATGACCTATCTGTGTGTAGCCTTCGGATATTACACCACTTACGGGACACCCTGTATAACTCTCTCGTACCTCCACATTTTAATTATTGTTCTTCGTTTTATTCGCTGGTACTGCAGGAATGAAACACAGGCTTCAACTTCTGCAAAATAAAGCAATGCGGAGTATACTAAAGTGTAAATGCGATACACCTACGCGATACATGTTAGAGACTCCCCGGTGAATGAATATAAATCAACTCTTGACGTATAACGCAATAATTTTGATGTTTAAGATAAAGAATAATGAAATGCTTGAATATTTATAAAGAAATATTGTATATGTTGGGACGTCCATCCATATAACCTGCGAGGAAATCACTCTTTCAGGTCGCAAAAATGGAATCGAGTTGTACGCAGAACTCGTTATCTAAAAAAATTGAATTAAAAAGAAATTAATTTTAATTTATCGTATGCTGAATAGCACTCTCAGGTCACTGATATATATAATATGGACTGCTTAATTTTATATTTCACGTAGGCACAATTGATTGTGTTCTCAAAAAGAGCTCTTACGTCGGTGCCAACATTGAAAAAATCATTGGCGGGAAGAAAGTTAGCGCGCAGCTCTGAAAGTGATTTAAATAAAACCTTTCGAATCTCTGCCGCATATCTAATGAATAGATTGCCTTTGGTACAATCAATACCCTAAATAATTAATTTAAGAACATTTGTTTCACGAACCCACTTATTTATTTGTTATTTGCAGTTCTCTCTGTTGGTACTTCGGGCTTAGACCAAAAGAGTCAGCAATATAGAAGTGAGCCTACTTTTTGCAGTGTATTTTATGAACGTATTTAGTCCAGGTTGTTACCAACTGCAACCGGCTAATATGATTTTTTGAACGTCAGGAACTGTCATTTAGCCAAGTCGAAAGTCTGGCTATTGCATTTCCGAGCGACCATAGCTACATTTGCAATAGTTACCGTAGTCACCATAGATAGCTGTAGCCTACTTAATGAACGCGTCCCAGGTAACCAATTCGATATCATTCACTTCAAAAAGTGCTGGAACAGATTTAAGCGAAAGGAATCGAAGCAGGAAATGTTAAATTGAATGATATGCGGCCCAGGTTTTGGTATTAAAATAAGCCCTAGATTATTGATTTAGAACATAATTGAAAATAACAATCTCCAATATCACAAGTTTTAATATATGAACAATTTTGATAATATTAAAATTTTTCTTGAACACATGAATTTAAATAAATAAAAAATAAAAGTTTTATAAATCATCACTTTACACAATGTTTAAATAATTTTGGCAAGACTGAAAAAAAAAACCTATAAAATAATCAAATATATGGATTAGTCATAACATCCACATCTCTTATTGGACTTTCAATTTTGGCCAAAGCCAATAGTGCCTCCCTTTGCTTTGGTGTCAAGTTTTTCGGAATTTTTATTTTGAATAGTACTATGTGGTCTCCAACACCTGCTTTAGTATGTACACCTTTACCTGCTAACCGTATTTTAGTATGACTTTCAACTCCCTCCGGAAGTTTTACTACGAGTTCCTCATAAATTCCTCTTATCTTAAAAGTTCCGCCCAAGATTGCTTGTGTAATTGTAAGGTACTTTTCTGTTATGATATCATTTCCGACTCTAGTGAAGTATTTGTTTTTAATGACTTTGATCCGAATATTTATCGTCTGCTTTCCATCCGGATGTGGCACTTTAAGAATATCACCAGAACTTACACCTGGAGGAACTTTCACTGGCATTTTTGAATGACTTGTAATGTACCCAGAGTTATTGCATTGAGTGCATTCATATCTTGATGTATATCTTCCACCTTTACATGCCTTGCAAGTTCCTTTAACTACAAAATTTCTGGTGGTTGTTATATGCCTTCCTGTTCCGTTGCATACTTTGCATAGTTCTAGAGTTTTCTTTTGTCGACCAAGTGTTCCTCCACATTTTTTACAAAGAGATAACACTTTTACGGAGATATCTCTCATAGCTCCTTGCACAGCTTGCAAAAATGTTAATGTCAAGTCTACTTCATCCGGAATATGAACACCTTGGGGAATATCTTTAAAAGAAATTAATTTTTGTTTTTAATAATTACAATCTTTTACCAAATTTGTTGTTGTCTGTGACATAATTCCGCTCCTTAATTATCTGGCTTAAACTACTAGATAGTTTGGGCTTCGAACTTCGAGCTGTTATTGTACGCAAATATGATCCCACATCCTTAACAGTTCCATAAAGATCATATTCCATTCTTTTATTTTCATCGCCTAAAACATGGTAAGCTTCGGATATTTCTTGGAATTTTTTTGCTCCACTAGCGCTATCTGTCCCTTTTGTAGCGTCCGGATGGAATTTTTTTGCAAGAACATAGTAGGCTCTTTTTATCTCATTAAAAGTAGAATCTTTCTTCAAACCTAATATGGTGTAGTAGTCCTTTTTCTTATTTTCTGTTTGAGTAGTTTTTGAGGACTCCAAAGCGTTCTTATTCTTATCTATAATATTTTTTGGAATTTCTCTCCTTGGGTAGTTAATCGGCCTTGTATAATCATATTTATGTATTTCTCTTAAAAACTTGATTGTTAGGTTCCTGGGTAAAAATTTCGAAAAAGCAAATATACGATTGTATTTGTTCATGTCGACTTCACAATGACGAAAATTTCTGTATATTTTAACAGGAAAATCTTTTTGTTAGCAACAAAATTTGGGACAAAACACAAACAAACAAAAATTATTTTGACGAAATTATATTTTTATAAACCGTACTGACATTAGGTCAGATAGGCTTGCTTTTGTTGCAAAATTTACACCGTTATAGTGAATATTCATATGAAATTTCATAGTCAACTGTTTTTCTTACCTACTGATTTTATCCTTCTAAATGGTTAAGTAATTTATTAAGTATTTTCAGAACATATATAAATACCAGAGAGATAAAGCATCTTTTCTGTCTTGTTCAGGTTGTTCACTAAAGGTACTGTTGATGTTTTCTTATATTTGGTGGGTCTAAAATCACCTGCATTTATAGTGAGTGACTTCGTTTACATATTTAAACCTAGAGGTCCGCGCTAAACTAAATTTTAGCAAGTCCCCATAATCGGGCCGTTCTTTTAGCAGGTAAAATATGACAGCGAAGACGCAGAGAATAGCATTGAATAAATAAATTATTTGTTCAATAGAAAAGAAATTTGTTTTTCATTTGTTGATATTTCTCAGAACTTATCAAGAAATATTTTTAACGTGCTAAAGAACGGGCCGGGGCGATAAATTTAAGCAAAATTGTTTGGCGATTTACTGGTAGTGTCACCTCTAATCAAAATTCAATTCAGGATACATTTTTGCCAATAGCTCTTAGCGCGTTAAATCAGAATAAGGGATATTTTAATAAACATTCTTTGCCAGGGCACATACGCGGCAGATTATAGGGAGTTTTTACGGTTGAGAGTATTCGGGGGTAGGAAAAATCCGAAATACCAAGTTTTGATCGGGAGGACGAGCAGTATACAAATACTACTGAAAATTAAATTTTTACCTGCTATTTGAGGTGATAATAGATCTATATGTTTACTTTTGTGTAAAAAAAATCAAGTACAAACTTTCTTACGGTAGAGGGGATAATACTAGATGAGAATGAAAAAAGTAATTTATAATTTTTTTACTCGAACTTATTTTATTTATTTATTTTAATAAGATCGGACCACTGACAAATATAAATGGACTGCTTGATCTCCTGTTTCATGTGGCACCAATTTTGATTTCAGAAAGTATGCTCTCACTGTCAATGCTACCAACTGTCGTAAACTGGCGTTATATTTAAATTATTTAGGAATTTACGTATATGCATGCCACGAATTTACCACAAAAGTATTTGGGACTATTTGTATTGTTAAATTTTAATTATGAGTCGAACGAACTGTTTTTTACAAGGCTGTTTTGGTTGGAAATACTGTTGAATCTTAAACAATTTCGCGTTCCGAATCGTTACAGTTCAGTGGGAAAGTATGCTCTCACGGAAAGAGACAGGAATATGAAAGTGGTGCTATTTTCTTTCATACATTTTTGGTTCAACGAGCAGTTCATTTATATACATGTCATTGGATCGGACTTATTTTATTTTTTAAAAAATCGCACTGGCAACTGACAGAATTATTTCAAATGACAAATGAAAGAAAAGAATGAACTTACTCATCCTCTTTACCCTGTGTAAAAATGTTAACTTTTGTTCATTGGGGGAAATCGGGGAAATGCATTCAACTGTAAAATTTTTCTAGTCCGAGAAATTAACATACACAAGGTCAAAATCAAAGTATTTTTTATTGAGGCGTAAATTCACATAATTCTTTTAGTACAGGACTTTACTATCTAGTATCCCTTAGGTATATCTGACTTACTGATATTTCTGATTATCGTTGGCTGTTATTACTATTAAATGAATTCAAATCATTATAACTTACCATTTGGATTTTGATTTATGCCTTTCTATCGATTAAGAGTAACTTGCTCCCGGTATACTGAACAATGGCTCTTAACCTAACTTATAAACTAAATAATATTAAAGAGTAGAGCTCAATACTTTGTATGTATACGACAACAATAGATTTGTCGAATTGCACCTATTTAAATATTAGATATTAGATGTTATATATTATAATTATCACATCATTTTCTTGTATTTGTTATCACATAGATCATTTCAAAGTATATTTTTTCTTATGAATTACTAAAAGTATAGTTTTGTAGACTAGGGTTTATCTGACCTGTGGGTTTAAACAACTTGTGTATAAGTATGCTGTTGATATGTGTGAGGTTCTAATTTGTCCTAAAATTTGATTTGCTTTATGCTGGGGGTCATTACTCTCTGTAGTAGGGCTGTTGATAGAATTCGAAGCAGACGGTTCGAAGTCGAATCCTTCGAAGCATGCACGTTTTGCCGAAGCTTCGAAGCATGAAAGTTTTACCAATGCTTCGAAGCATGAATTTTTCCTAGTGTCTGCTTTTTAGTGTTAAAATTAACTTATAATATTCGAGGTGACTTGAAATAATTTTTTAATAGTTTAAAGAGCTTTTCGGAGAATAGACCTATTATAAGTCTTTTGGTTATTATAAGAATATATAAATATATTTTATTATATGTATGATTTGAAACGCGACGGCGTTAAAGCTCTGAACGCTAATTTCACAATCTTTTTGTCTTATTTTCAGCTAAAATTTGTCACACTTACAATTCTTGGATGAAAATACACTTTTAGAGCTTTATATAAAATCAATGCGATGGCTCCAAAATGGTAGACGAATTTTATCATTTATGGCCAGATTTTAGGGATTGCAGATAACGATTTGTTTTATCTTTTAAATTCATTTCATAGTTACGATCAAATTATAATACTTGCAAGATTTAACCTTGGTTATATGAATAGTTTCCAGATTTGACCCAAACAATTTTAATTTTTTAATTTGACAAAAGAACATAGGTACAATATATACTTTTTTTTTAAACAAGCTCAGTTGATATGATATGGACCACGGTGGTAGTGGATAAGTTGCCTTATACGAATGCCTGTTGGGGAGGGGGGAGGCGGGTCTTGGAATAATAGGCCGTGACCCTAACCACTGGCATTGCGTCAGATCATGGTGGGTATATTTTGTACTCATATGAATAAAAGTAAATTAGATCAGCAAAGCATTGAACGCATATCGAAAGCATAATAACAAAAAGGTTGGTCGTTAAATATATCGATAAGAATACAACAACAAATTAGGTCTTAACATTAAAAAAATAACAAAAAGAAAGGACTCATAATTTGTTTAAGAAATCCCTATTTTGAAATTAAAGGACATTTGCCAACATATTTTCCGACGACAAACAGTTACCTTGTTGGGATACTATATAGCGCCCGCTGTAGAAAATACTACTTCTGGCGGTACAGAAGTTGCGGTAATACACAGGTACTTCTTTGCTAGCCGTGCTAACTAGGAGAGCTTCTCTTCTCAACTTTCACTACTAAAAAGGGACCATATTACTTAATTTCAATTTGAGGCTCAGCGAGTTACAAGCTTGCGTTGGAAGTGCGTGCTCATCATGAGGTTTCTTGAATAGAAAATTCAGGGCACTTTTAAACGGGATCTAAAATTCGGTAGTGTTTGAAGAGGAGAACATGGTTTCTTCTTTTATTTGTGCTCTTTATATAATCTGAGAATTCCGCCCTGAGTTCGTTAAATCGCGGATCTAAAAATGAAGACTTCTGAGCAAGGCAAACACATAAGATAATTCTATGCGAAGTTGATCCCATTCCGATTGCGAAGCAAATAGATGAAATCGCCTTCCCTGAGTTCGCCTCAGGAACCAGTGGCGGAGGGGTTATTCACAAGCCGGAAGAAGCCCTACACCCCGATTACAAATTTTGAATCAAACACATAATACCCAAAAGATTCTATCAGGGTATAATAAGAATGTAAATGATACTTTTGAGTTGAGTTTCAAAATTTTATTTAAATTTTTAAATTTTAGAGCCCAATTTATTTTTTTTTCAAATAAATTTATCTATTAAACCATTGTAAATTTGGAAAAAAAGCTTAGTTTTCTTAAATTATATATTAAATCTGTTGAACGTGCCCATGGATTGCCCCAAAGGTTGATATGTCACGGACAAATAACTGCGCTATTCAACATTGTGCAAAACTTCATACATTTGAATTCTCTCGAATTCTTCATTATACTTCGGTCATTGGTAAACCGTTCTTGCTTCGAAGGGCTCAACTTCCAAGCTCTAGACGATTTCATATCCTCTGAGATCGAATACTTAAGCAAAACTTATTTTTCCAACCCAATAAATCCCATATATCGGTTATAAGTCAAATCGAGCAATAAATGGCAAAATTTTTCATACAACTCGGCGTCGCCATCTTTAAATTCTAAGTTTTGATCAAATATTCGTTATACCTCGACAATCTGAAGATATTGATTTTAAGTTAACTCGACAATATTATATAAAATTGTTAAAGTATATTGTCATGAAAGATAAGTGTGCCAAGTTTTAGTTCAATGGTTCAACGGAAGTGGGTCAAATTAGCATTACAAATTTTGCGGTATCATTCTATTCTTTACTCTTAAGGCGATTGACTTTCTTTCGCGCCCCTTTCCACTATCATTTCGGAAGTAAATAAGCCCACTTTTCTCTCATTGATAATGAATCCCCATCTATTGTAATATTCAAGGAGGAAAGGTATGAAATCTTGGATTTTATTACGTGCTTGGTGAGTCCTCTCAGCCTCAGCAATTATTATGGTGTCGTCCGCATATTTTCAGCAATGAATTTTTTGAGGGGGAAGTCATGTAAGAAGAAGTTGGAAAGCTTTGGGCCCAAAATTTATCCCTGAGGAACCCCAGAGCATACGGGAATTAAGTTTGATGTCTGGCCTTCCATGGTTAATGAGGTGACTCTGTTAGTAGGAAAGCTCTGCATAAGCTTAGTTATTGCGGTCGGACAGTTAGATTCAATCAACTTAAAAATCAGCCCCTTGTGCCATACTCCATCAAATGCTTTCTCGAGGTCTATATCTAGTGCCAAAGTACATATTTTATTGCGGAAGTTTTGAGTGATTTTACTTGTCAAAGTGAGGATAGCTTGATCCGTGGAGTGTAGTTTTTTAAAGCCAATTTGATTTTCTGGGATTAATTCATGCTCTTCTAGGAAATTATCTAGTTTATCGGAGATAATTATTTCGAATAGTTTTCCAACATATACAAGGTCTATTTGCGTACTTTTTCAAGTAAAAATATGAAAACGTCAAATTGTATGATAGGGAGGGAAATTGAGAGTAAAACTTACAAAGTACGCGAACGACTTCGAGTAAAAACTTGGGTATAGTCAAATAATTCAAGTGGATTACTTGATTTATTATTTAAATTTTGAATTATTGTACTCCTTTTTGAAATAAATATGCTTGCCGGAGAATTACTTTCTGTAGTACAATATAAAAATTTAATTTACCACTTTGAATACGTAGAAATGTTTTTAGAAAAAATTCTACTCCTACTGCAGGAGGAGTAGCAGGTTTTCTATTTTATTTAAAGTAAACCGAAAACTTGAAAAATAACTAAAAACCGGCGGCAAGCTATCGGACATTTTCAAAGTTTTACTTGACGGTTTTTGTCTAGTTAAATCAATTAATAAATTGCACGGAGGGGAAAAGTGACGTCAACAATTTCTCTCTCAATTTTCGAGTAAAAACTTACAAAAAGTTTTACAAGTTTGTACTTTCAAGTTAGTACGCGAACAGACCTATTATGGCTAAAAAACTTTCGACTTTGTGTAAAAAGCTTGGGTAAACATACAGAGGCAAAATGTTGTATCTGTCGAAAATTTCGTTATTCGATAATTTGTCGAAAATTTCGACACGGCAGTATGCTTTGTCATAAATCGACAGTCGAAATTTCGATAAATTATCACTGTGTAGTTTGGCACACGAATTTCTGTCGGAAGCTAAAAAATGTAAGTAAGATGGATGAGAAAAAGTGTTTATTTTTTTTATTTAATTTATTATTGATTATTCGCAGGTGTGGGCTGACTTAAAAATTAAAAAAGAATATGCGAACCGATTAATTGGAGCGTAATAAGACAGCAAATGTGGGAAAAGTAGTAAAATTCAGTGCTTTTGGCGAGTATGGTCACTGCAATTGTTGGTCTTCCAGGGAACGATTTTGGTGTCGAAGAACTTATCACAAGTGATCACCTTACCGATAAGGCTTAAATTGCATTTACGACTGATCACACAACTGCGACTTTGACCAAATAGTTAATGCTGTACTATGATACAACTGCAATTTCGACTTCCGTCTGCGACTGAAACTAAATTTTGCTCAAAGTGCAAAGTTGGTGTCGGCTGCGTCCATCTTCAGTTTAATCATAGCAGTCGGCACTTCTGGTTTGTTCAAGCAGTTTAAACTTTAATTTAATTACAAATTTCGCCTCAGCCCCGACTTCGACTGAAAATCAAGTCACAGTCGACAGATAAATCGTAATTGTAATTCAGGCCTAATGTTGGCGATAGTAATTGTGATATCACTGTAGATAATATATATAACAATAAAATATAACCATTTTATTATCTTCGACAGTTTTGTTGAATTAATTTTTTAGCTTATGCTGCCACTTGAGACTGTCAATATTTCCGAAAATGTCATATACATATTCGAAAACGCTTGTCGAACGAAAATGCTACAACATACTGCCAGTAAAAATTTTCGATGCGACAGTCGACATCGAAAGTTATACAGCAACATCTTGCCCCAGACCTAATATAATAATTTAATTATCATTACGTGCTGTGAGTTTGTGATGTTATTGTAATTTATATCAAAAACTGTAACTTAATTGAACACGCACACAATTAATTTCGGTAATCATATAAGGAACTACGCGTAGCAACATTATTGGCCCTTTGTTTTCATCCATCAAGAGCGTTTCCTCAATACGGATAAATCTGTTCACCTGCAACAAAATTCACATTTCCTGATTTTGTAGTAATTGAACACTGATTATTGTAGTATTTCAGCTAAGATGATTGAGCAGTAGTCGTAATGTTGTAGAACAGTTCGGGCAAAGTAAAATTTAATACAGTCTCCTAAATATTCGCATTAAAATTTTGACGTATTGGATAAAACAAAGATAACTTTAAAATCAATCGCGAATTGTTAAACAAGTAGGAAATTTCAAAATTTTATCAGTCATTAAATGCTTCGTGCATTGCAAATGCCTAGTAGAATGGAGAGTGCCATCTATTCTATGAAGAGGGAATTTTCAATTATTGCCGGTGAACGTACACCAATTGCACTAGTGAAATTTCAGTAAAATTTTTGCTTGCGATTTTATCAGCACTAGAATTTTTATGAAAATGTCACATTTTACTCGAACTCGACAGCCCTCTATTTATTAGTAGTGTAGAAGTAACAATGGTTCCAACAATTTCATTGCAATTCTTAAGTACTATGTGAACTGAACTTTATGAGTTTAGAGTGATATCTTGCTTGGTGCGGTTAAAAATTGTAGTTTGAACAAGGTGAAAGCTGCCTTGATTTATTTGATTCACCTCAATGTTTTTTAAGAGCGCAATAAGTTGCAGCAAGGAAGAATGTATGTCATATTTCTTCAGTAAAATATCACAACTCACTACTCAAGAGCTTTCGACTCAAGTTTGTAGGGATAATAAGAACATGAATAAAGAAAAAGAAAAAAAAATTGAGATATTTTACGGAACAATTTCAGCCGATCTTTCTTTCCTGCATTTGATGAGGCTGCTGTAACGTATAAATTAGAAAAATTCGACTTCCATAGACAGGTCTAATATATTAAAAAATAATAATTTCCTTCAAAAATTCTTAACATCAATAATCAATTTTATAATCAGAATTTTTTAAATTATCCGCAATCCATTTACTAAGCTTTGCTATGCATTCCTCTGATAATTCATCTTTGAAGGAGCCAACTTTTCCTTGCCTTAGAAAACTGAAATTGATAAAATAACAAATGTTAGGCGATTCATTCAAAATATATAGTACCTCTACGATTAACTTCTCCCCGATATTCACAGAACCTACTCTCACCTGCGTACCTGCAACAACTCGTTTCCCACCCTTTCCCACATCCTCAGTACATAAGTTTCAACAAATGTTCATCGGCTGTTATATTCCCGAAGATGCCTACATAAATATTTAAATGAAACTTTGAATGTGACGAAGTATGTCGATAAAGCCTAGTATCGAGTTCAAGTAAAATGTGCAATTTCCATATAAATTCTAGAGCTGAGTAAAATCGCAAGCTAAAATTTTACTGGATATATTACTTGTGCAGTCCGGAGCTCAATGATAAAAATTTAAGGTTTTCTCTTTATAAAATAGATGGCACTATCAACTCTCCACACATTTTACTAGGCATTTTAATATGCGAAGCATGAAATGATTGGTCAAATTTTGACATTTTCTATTTCCATGACAATTTCCATTATTTTTTTTTTTATGGATAACCCCGAGGTTAGACCTGCAAGTACAGCTTGCATGCAACTTGCACTGCCATACTTCTTGCACGTGTAACCTCTACTGCCATGCTGGCAGTACAGCTCTCAGCGAACTTGCATGCTGAAAAACCATGGCAGCTGGAAGATAGTAATTTGACATTTATACAGTTTTCAAAATGGCGGAAACGAAATGCTTGAGAGAAATTCATAAATTTATACCGGGAAAATGAAATTTTCTGGGATTATTTGCAATACATCATTTACCAACACCTTCATTTTCCTTTATTCTTGGGTTTTTATCATTGTGATGCTTCCTTTATTGCCATAATTTTCCAATATACGCAAGAGTTTACGTCTCAATGCCATTTTTTAAATGAACTTGCATGCAAGCTGATAAGACATCAACCGAACTGCCTTCCGCTGTCAAGTTAAAAATCGTGTTGGAAGGGAGGCTTGCATGCAAGCTGTACTTGCAGGTGTAACCGTGGGGTAAGCCTAGTACTAAGGTCCGCGCTAAACTAAATTTTAGCGAGTCTCCAATATCGGGCCGTTCTTTAGCAGCTCAAATATGACAGCGGAGACTCAGAGAAAAGATATAGTAATAATAAGAAGAAGCATTTTTTTTCTTCGCAAATACAACGCGCGGTTATATTTCTAAAAACAGGTAGTAAAAATTATTTGGAAATATTAAAAATATTAAAATAATATGTGTAATGTATACAGTAAAAAACAAAATAATAAAATTAATTAACAATGAAAATATGGCCACGAAAATAAATCCAATTCATCCGTACTTACAGCAAAGACGTACAAAACTATGTTAACTACAAAAATCCAGTTATAATTTATCAAATCTCAGAACTCTGACAATAAATATTTTTAGCGCGCTAAAGAACGGCCCGGGGGATAAATTCAAGCTAAATTTTTTGGAGATTTACTAGAGGAGCCATCTCTAATCAAAACCCATAAGCCAAATTTATCGCGTTGACCTTAGTACTGCTAAGTACACTAAAATTCAGGATAAATTTTCGCCAATATATTTTAGTACTAGCCTATAGAAGGCTTAAAATTGTTTTATCAAAATGTAAAAGGGAATTACTTTGAATCAATTGAAAACGGTGGGGGCAAAAAATAATAAATATTTTAAAAGACTGGATATTAGTAAACTTGCAGTCTGAGTTCATTACCAAAAAACCCCCCGAAATAAAAGGATTATACGTTACTGCCCGACGAGGAGAAACAAATTCGCTACTGAAATTAGGATTTCTTTTGATTTTTAAACACGGCTTATGCAAATCATACAGAAGACATCATTGCATTGATTGACCGCCTCATCACACTGGTTATCAATTGCTGACCGTACCTGTTTACTGATCCACCATCTTAGAATAAACGTCAAAGTGATACACGCATCAGGACGTATTTTACAACCCCTCAAAATTCTTGTGCCAAGTATTTTTTTTTTATTAAAATTGAAAAAAAAAACATTATTTTGTTTTTATCGGCTTAACACTCACCGAAATCTTAACTGAGCTAGATTCTATTTAAGGAGAATCGGTTCCTTCGTTTGAACAATTAAAAAATGGGCTGCGAAATTTATGCGTTATGGCTTGAACTGCATGCGATAAGTACTATCACTGGAAAATGTAACAAGGATAGTTAGCATTACCGCCTTGCATTCCAAACAAAATTTACTGTATCATACGCGTAGGCATGCATCATTAACCTTAATTCTAAATTGGTGCTGATAACGGCTTTTGAATTTGTTTTTGTTGTATTTGTTGCATTTTTTCACAACTTCTTAGTTTTCACGGTTAAAACCAAATACTTCTTCAACTTTCGCTGTAATTTAATATTATACGAAAATCTAGCTGCTTAATAAACAAAAATTCGTTAACTCAGTCAAATTTCAACCGATTTTAGTTAACAAATGCTCATTCCTCGCGGAATCGTATTCGCTATTAATAATATAAAGTGAGAAAAAAACTATTATAGCTCAAACATGCCATCAAATTGTTGTCAAAGTTGAAAAAATCTGTAAAAAACGGTAAATTTCGAAATGTTTTCGATTCTAGCTTCGTGAATTTTCATCACAACGAAATAAGGAACATATGGTTACAAGGGCCTCTCTCTCTTCTTTCATATGCCACAAAAAAATCGACCTTCAATAAAAAACGGCCGAGCTATAAATTATTACATACATGGACCTACGCAATAACGGTTTTTTAGTTAGTTAGTTAGTTCCGCTAGACCTACAACCTACACTATGTCTCGTCAGAAGTATATTTTCACTCTAGCACAGTTATGTTGTAAAAATAACATTACTGATATTGTTAAATTTTTTAATTGAAATTCAGCACGGTTATGATTTTATGCAAAATTTGTGGCAATTGTCGAATGCATTGCAGCAAATGAGCACTATGGTTTTATTTAAGACTTACTTGAATTCTTCCTTTTCATTAAATTGCTCTTGTATACGTTTTAGTCTAAACGCATTGTTGACTGACGAGTTCTCTAAATAACAATTTAAAAAGTTCGTATTAAAATCCAAAAAACATAATCCCTATAATTTTCATACTCTTCATATTATCAAATGATAAATGATCCGCCAATTTATTCACTTGATCAACAGTGTACGGCACTTCAAGAAAATCGCTGCATTTTTTAATTACTTTTTTTATGTCTTTTTTCATTTCTTCGAATGACAGAAACAGAATGTTTTCATCATTTCTCATTTTCCAAAATTCAAGTAAATGAGTCCAATAGGGACAGTATCCTAATTGGTCTGATATTATCACATCCACAAATTCCAATATAGTCAAAGTGTGCCTCATTATGTGTTTAGTGTAGTAAAAAAAGGAAACTACGACATCGTATATATTGCGTGCCACATAAATTATCTGAAATCATTAACAAATAATATAAAAATGTAAATATGATGGAAAATTTCATCACTTTTGGCTTTTTCGTCCACAATTCCTTGGGAAGAAATGAGACTGGTAAGTGTGATTTGCAGAGACGTCTGGATTTTATATTTTCGAGATTTAAATTGAAGCCTAGACGCTCGAGATCTTCTTTAGGGCCTAGTGCTGGCAACCTAAAAAAAATTTAGTTATAAAACTTTCACAATAATTATACTTATTTCTGAAATCTTACTCGAAGTAGTAATATCTTTGATCAAGATTTGAAATTTTTGCAGCCTCTGTGTCGAAATTGTTCAATATATTCCAAGTCATTTCTAACGTCCAAGTGATTCCACTTTTCGGAAATGCAATAACGCAAACATCATCAGAATTAATGTTCAAGGAATGAACCTTTTCAGCATGATCGGCAAAAAAAGTAGATTGTATTAAAAAACTTGGTCGCCAATCACTTCCAAGTGAAGGACTGACGATGAAACTAGTTTTTGGTGTTATTATTACATCCGAGAGTTGTACTCCGCATTTTTGCAATTTTTCGTCATTTTTTTTAATATTAAACATTTCTCAAATTATAGTTCACTCGCGATGTCAACTAAAAGAAGTTTGCAAAAATACTAAACCAAAAATTACGAATACTTTTTTAAATATCTTTTAATACTTCCTTAAAGTTAGATAAAAGAAATGCTCACCGTTGTTTAACATATACAAATATTTGTCAAGCATAAAAGTACGTGATATAACTTTATTTTCATTCTCTTGCAAATATTAGAAAATTATGGTACACTCTTAACTAGAATAGAATTGTTTTCGTTTTTTATGGTTTAAGCTGACTATTTTTCACTTAGTGAAAACAATGAAAAAAATCTTAATCAGTATCACATTCAAGGTTATCTAACTTAATGCCTTTCTTCTTCTTCAATGAGTTTTGTTTTTTATATTAGGAATGATGTACTTTTTTTTAGTACAATTGATGATCTTGCTTCTACTAATCCAGAGTTTATTACGTTTGGATTTTAAACTTAATTTCTGCTTTCTGCACGTACTACAGCCAAAAGATATCTGACGCAAACAGATATCCGTTTTGAGAAACTTTTCGTAAAAACTATTTTATCTGGTGAATCTTTTATCCATATTTCTCCTACATACTGGTAAAACTAATCATGCAGGCGTTTCTTACGTCTATGCATACTATGAATCATATATGATACAACCAGAAAATGGGTGGAACGTTATGCTGAACTATTCGGGAACTTGTTTAACTTACAATAACTTGTGTCAACTAGAATTGTTTTTGATGAAATATCTATGAGCTCTGTCTCTCCTCTTGTCACTGTCTAACATCGAGCCATTGTTCTATCGCATTTCCATTAATATACCCCCAACCAAAACTGTATTGTGGAATTTTAAGTAAGCAGACTGGATCGGTTTTAAATCTGCAGGGATGTGGTCAAAATATCTGGTATAGCTGCTTTAAGCTGTTTTTATGGTTCCGTACAACAAAAGGAAACATAGAACCATTATAAGATTGCTTGTCAGTCTGTCTGTCAAAAACTTTTTTCTCGAAAACGACGTGACATAGGAATTTGAAATTTGACAAACTGTTAGGTCTTCATGACGTGCACATATTTTGATAGTCAAAGATTATTAAATATATCGTGTATACAGTTAGGAGACGTGTCTCTAGAGACTTTTTTATGGTCTCCGGAGACCTAATTTTTTGGTTTCCAGAGACCAAAAGCCTCTTGTCGTGTAAACATTTCGGAGATTTCAGTATCTGCAAACTGGAGACTGGAGACCAAAAGTATCTCACTCTGTATCTTTACCTTTATTGTACCACTTAACGGTATGATTTGCATAATGACAGTTGGCTAAATCAGGCCAAAATAATACGTCTATGCTGTCTTAAAAATGTATTTTTCAAGCAATCGTTAACATAAGTTTTTACATGAATTATCCCTTTTATAAAGAACGCCCTGCTCCTAAGGCCATATTGACAAATAGCTTTCCAAACCATAATTTTTCGTCCATTAATTTTTCCATTCCAATTGACTTTTCTACATCGAGAAATACTGTACCAGCTTTAACGGTATAAAATTGGGGGCCTGGTAGTGTCGAAAAATTGTACAATTTTCGAGCGCAAAATTGTTTTCTTCAATTGTTCCTCTTATACTTTTTAACGATTTTTGTTTTTTATAAGTCTTTTCTTCACGCTTCGAATCATTCTGTGACTCGTTTTCAATTTTCAAGCGAAATCGCGTATCGATGATGATTTATTAAGATCAATCTCCCTCGAAACACTTGACTCCAATTTTTTGTCAACTGGATCTGTTGGATGACTTGATCTCGTTTTATCTTTTAAAGGTTGAAGATCGTTCTTAACACCTTTTATAACGCTCTGAAGTCGTCTAACCGACACATAGCGATTCATAGCTTAAATTTAGTTTTATTTGCTGTATGAATACGTGCAACCTATTTCCGCAATTTTTCTTGTAAACCGGCAATTACGGTGAATGTCCAACCCTGAACCACTACAACTGTATTGTTTTCCGAAATAACTTCTGAGCAAATTGTACTGTTCTCTTAGTTTTATACTACGTGATTTGGCGACAATATTTTTCGTTCCAGTTCTAATATATAATTAGACCTAATATTAGTATCAAATTTTAATAACAGTAGTATTTTCGTAAACGCTTGATTCTTTTCGTATTCTTAAAAACTTTTTTTTTTGTTTAGGTATTACCGCGAGGAGTAAGTGGTGATGTTTACAATTTAGCAGATTGTATTCTCCAGCAAGCTGTAATTGGTTCAAATGCCAACCAGGTTTGTGATGACCAATCAGATAACTACCATTGCATTGAATACTCTTTTTATCTTTAAATTATTTTTACAGCTTGTTCTATCGTATTTACGGCATTCTTTATGCGCACATTTAATATCTCATGCTGCTGTTCTTAGTCGTATTTCGGAATATGAAAACTTCGATAAAGGTTTTTGCTTGACAGCGCTTTTAGAATTTCTGGAATCCATTATTGACGGAGTAACTTGCAGGCAAGTCATATTATTTTTTCTTGTACCATTTTATTGGTAAAATTTTTCATTAAATTTCGATATAGGGGAAAGCCTGAAGAAAGTGTTCTATCGAACTCTATAGTATCTCTGGTTCATTGGCTATTTCGCATAATCTCATATGCTCTTGAATCATACGAAATTAATGCGCAGCTAAGTTCTGGTAATAATTATTTATGTGTTACAACTAAAATATTAAAATTGCAATTCTTTTTAGATCAAAACGCAATGATTGAAAAAACAGCCGAAGTCATAGAGAAAATAACAAAAAATGATTTTCTGTTAGGAATTTTGTACATTGGAAAGCAGGAAGACGGAGAATTTTATTCAAAGATTACAGAAAAATACTCAGAAATAAAAAATGCTTTCATAAGCACCGGTTATGTTCCCAAAAGCAATAATCTTGAGGAGCAACTAAATTTACTAGCTTATATCGATGTCAATAATTTGGAAATGGTAAAATTGGATTCGAAAGATGTGGAACCTATAACATATTGCATTCAACCATTATTGGTTGTTGAAGTTCAATTGAATCCTAGCAGCGATACCCAAGTCTATGTCACGGAATTATTAATGATACAGAAATTACGGAAATATTCAATGTCCAGATTATATTATGAAATTGTACGAGCCGGATTTATATCGTTGAGTAATGAATATGAAAACACACATGACAACTTATGGAATGCATTCGTGTTTATTAAGATACCGCACATTCTTAAACAATTAAGTACCTTATCTCAAAGTAAGAATTTAATATATATATATATATATTTTTTAATGCTATTTATTTAATTATACATTTCTTAGGTCATAGTGAAAACTTGGATCATGTACCAGATGTGGTGGAAGCAATTGAGCTGCTTTTAGAAGATACATCAATTTTAGATCTAATGGATACAAAAATTGTGTGCAATACAATTGAGTATCTGCTCAACGATTGTGCTAAACAACATTTAGTAAATGAATGGCACATTAAACATTTTTCCTCTAAACGGTATGAGAGTTAGCATTCATTTTTTATTTTTTGAAAAATATTATAATAAGATCTAAAAGCTCTAACAAAAATAAGTCAGAGAATGTTCAAAAGTTAATTGGAAACTGTTATTAAGGCTCTCTTAATTATCAAATTATACACAAGTAGTATAGATTTGGTGGACGCTGAATACTTTAACCTCAAGGTGGCATGCATACGTTACATAATACAAAATATTTTAATATTGTCGCCTATGTGATTCAGTCGCGTTTTATGTCTTTTGGTATCATCAATTTTACCATTACCACCAACTGAATATAATCACCTGCATTAGGGTTTCAACCGATCTTATTACATTGCATCTTTACTTGCTATCGCACCCCACATTGGAAATATGTCGATTCTGTTGTATGCCTTCATAATATACATGAATAGTTAAGCGATGGAGTTTGATGTTATACTTGCAACATTTGTGCATTATTTAAAGCATAGTGCAGGTCTAGTTCAGCAGTTGGCCATCCGTTTTCGACACCGCGCCATATCAATACTCACCCATGATTTTTCCATTTGCTGTTTAAGGTGACTAGCGATAATATTCAATAGAACTTTATATGCAGCGTAATATATTCCTCAATTATCGCCGTTTTCACTGCTGGGTATTATCATAGATGTTACAAGAACGAGATGTCGCATACAGTACTCACAAAAGTTTACAAAATTTATATGGCTGGCTGCGAAGAGGAAAATGAAACCTGGACGCATATCATATGCCAGTCTCTCGCGTTTACCACTTTAAGGTTGAAAGTCACTGGAGAAACATCTCTCCAAATGATGTTTGCAAGCTAACTCCAAAGGCAATAATCGAGCTCGTAAAAAAGATAGATTTAGCTTAACCACTTTAGGGGCGGATACCAAAGATCAACTCTGTCGCTTTGTCCGGAAGAACTTAGTGGCGTAGTCTCCCCTACTCTTAACCTTAAACATTAAGTACCCACGATCGAGAGTAGGCATAAATTGCAATGTTTTGGCCCCCTGCTTTCAAATTATTAAAATAAAAGCAATTGAAGAAATGATCATAGTCAGGTCACAATTTACTTTTATATTATACACTCTGTTTCAATCAAAGCTGTAAACAAAATTGAAATTTTCGGCTTTCTCGAAAACGAACGCAATGATAAATGGTTTTCAGAATATGGAGAGATACTCAAGACTGTTCTAAAGCACTGGATAAGTTGTCTGTAACTGAAATGTCTAGGAATTTACAAAATACGAAAATGGAAAATTTGAAATTCGTTTATAACAGTGTATTATGAAAGAGAGAGTATTATTATTGGCCTTAATGAAACTGAGAAATTAATCTTTTGAGATGTAGCAATTTTAGGAGTAAACGTTTTTCCAGTATTTGAGCTCATTCTCGAAAAGTAAGATTTTTACAGAATATAAATTTCATTTTTCTGAGTTACATACATATGAGTAGGGAAGATCAAGATCAAAATAGCCAAAAAAGCAGATTCGCGATTATAGAATGACGGCGACAAATGAATTCTAAATAAGCTAAATTAAATTATTAATAATTGCTCATTTGCTTATTTCCCCCCGACTGTACCTTTTTATCGCCAATATCATATTTCAAGGCGTCTCTGCTCTTTAAAGTAATGTTCCCCTATCTAAATTGAAATTCCCCTCAACAATTTACAATTTCCTCCAAACCGTGCGGCTTGAATATATTTTCCTGCTCACAACCGAAATGCGTGTACTCAGTTTGTGTGCATATAGATCATATGGAAATGATGAATTTTCTTTGTTGTCTCAAGCGTGTATCAACCATGTATCAACTACGTGTACCATGGGCTGATACACACTCGATACAAAAACCGGTTTGACGTCGTGTCTAGTCTAGTGTGTATCATCGTGTGTCAAGGGACTCAGGCTTAAAGCAATTTCTTATAGAGTGTAGCTACACTATAAGCATCGAACGAGCAACAGAGATGTATGACGTCATAGGTAGATCCCAGCCGTGTTCGAATGCCATACATTTTGTTGGGTATTGTTCAATTGTTGATATCATAGACAGCGCCCAGCCGTGTTCGAATGTTATTCTTTACGTTGCATGTTGTTCCATGAATTTTTTCGTTTTTTTCAGGTGGTGATGATTTTATTATTGCTTCTCTTTAATAGTATACAGCGAAAGACGAATAAAAAACCTTTGGGGAAAATAGTTTGAAGAAATTTTTTATTTGCTTTAATTAAATTAAATTGAAAAACCTGACGGAAGCAATGCTTCCCTTGCTTCCAAAGACGCCACGCCACTGTAAAATATTCTCTTTTGTATCGGCAAATGCGAATAGTCGTATTACGAGCTCTGCGTAAGTTTAATAACTCACGTATTTGATGTGGATTCTGATATTTATTAGATTTGTTTGTTATCTTCTCCCAAAAGTAAACAAATAAGCCATTTCGGCCCCCTTGGCAATTCTGATCACTGTCTTACTTGCAGCATAATTTACCACCACATCCTTGAGCCCCCCCCCCCCCCCCCCGCATTTCGTCACGCTATAACATAATAATAATAGCTGTGTTCTTTGGTGTACCTTGTTGTAGAACTCCCATACTGGAGGGAACAGATTGTTCTGTCAATTGAAGCGATCTATTTGTACTGTTCGCTTCATTTAAATCTTTCTGAGAAAATGTATGAGACGTTCTTTTGTGTATTTTTCGTTCTGCTCTGTTTGGCGGACACAAAAGAACACAGCTAATGCGTGTCGCCAAACCATCAGCGTTAAACATGCCGCTCTTCCCGCCTACCAGTTACATCCTAGGCCGGAATTAAAACGTAAGACTACACAGATTGCCAGCAAGAGAGAGCAAGAGAAACATTTTTGTTTGACAAGTCCATTAGACAAAGAACTCTAATCAAAACCATTAAGAAAAATGTCACCAGTTCTTCTTCTATAACATAATAGTGAAGAGGTAGTTAACTCCCTAAATAACCCTAATATTCTGGCTTCCTGATTCGCAACACATTCATGCTTTCCACACAGCTTACAGATACCCCTTACGCATCTCCCGTAAGGTGGTATCCGTACTACAGATTAAATTTTGTTTGCCAGACGCCACCACGAGGATGTGTATTGATCGCTTTGTTTATCACAGCTTGCCATAAGCTCTCTAATATAGCAAATTTTATTTTATTTATTTTTTCTTATATTTTCACCTTTAAAGTTTGTAGTTATTTTTTTTTTTTTCACTTATATTCTAAGCAGAGAATCAATATCATGTTTGCTACAAAAACGTGAATCCAACAATAACCAAGCCCGTATGAAAAGAGCTGAAACGGCTCTTTCTGGAATTTTAAAAACCTTAGATTCAGATTATAATAAAGTTCAGGAAGCGACATCGGGAGTACTATGTCAAGTTCTTCAAAGTAAGATGGTGTATTACGGAGTTTTCTATAAATTTTTATTTCATTTACAATTGTTACAGGCAATAGTATTGATTTGCTCTTATCCATGGCAACGGTAGAAGGACATCTAAAAACATTCGTATCCCGACTTATTAAATGGAATGAAAATTCAAAACAAGTTCCAGGAGAGGGAGGCAAAGCGGCAATGGTGAGATCAACACTGTTCGATGTGACATTTCTCATGCTTACGTTTATTGTGCAGACATATGGCTCAGACGTAGGTTCTTTATTCCTTATTATAATAATCTCAGTGGTTAGTTGTTTACACTTAGGTCGTACTTGCTGAACATGGAGATTCATTTTTTGAAAAATGGGTTCGTGAATGTATGGTAGAACTTAATAGGCCGAAATCTCCAAAAAATATGGTACAATTATGTGATGAAAATATCGTTGATGAATTACTATTGACCTTAAGTAAACCGGAATCTCAAATTAAAAGCAGGTAATCACTTAATAGTTGTCTTTTATTGCTCAAATATGCTAGCAACTACTATACTCTTTCTGAATTCTTTTTTTATTTTATTTTAATCTATATAAAGCTGTCTCACATGGCAGGATATTTGTATGAATATCCCTGGAGTATTATATCAGATTTTAGTTGCATGGGAAAATGATACTTTATCTTCAGCTGACGTTAAAGGGATATTGGATCGAATCAAAGTACGACTATTCTCCTTTTCAGTGTGTGCAGCGTCATACCTTTGTGCTTATATGCAAACCGCTAAAGAGGTGTAGTAAAAAATAAATAAATAAATTTAATCTTAAAATGTTAAATGCTTTTTTTTTTTTTAGGATGAACTCTTAAAACCTCTTAATATGGTGCAGCAATTTCTTTCAACTCTGAGTGCTGAAGAAATGTCTTCGCAGGAGAATATAACAGAACGACTGGGATTAACATTTCAAATTATTAGAAAAATGCAGCATGATATCCATTATGTTGGAAATGCGAAAATTCGTACTCAAACGCTAACCCAAAGTATTGTATCACATTCTCCTTTAGAAGAGCAATTCCGTGAAGTGTGGAAGACTATTTCAGAACGTAGTTGGCTTCCAATTAAAGCAGCTCAAGCATTGGAATGCCTTTTACAAACTTGTGGATCCAGTTGGCTGGTTAATAGGCTTGTAGGGGAAATAATTCGATGCAAATATACTCGGGTAAGTCTCATACATTTTAATTAATATAAATAAAAATCATTGGATATAGTTTTTTTTGTTCTTCTCTATTATTTATTTAACATCAGAATTCATAAGAATAATAGAGTACTACAGAATTTATAAGATAATATTTATGTAGAATTCAATCAGTAGTGAAAACAGTTTTGGAGCTATTGATCTTTTTTTTTTTGCAATTTCTGTCGGTCTTTCTAATAGGGTCTATAATAGCCGTATAAAATTGAAACAGTTTTTACTTTTAAACTTCATACGGACTTCTTGAATAAGAACGAGTCTAAAAAACTTTATCTACTAAAATATGGCAGTCGCTTTCAATGCATGTCCCTCTACACGCTCAGAAATTTGTTATAAAATTCCCCCACATGTGACTGACATTTACGCGATCTATCTGTGAGTTAGGTCTTTATCCCAATGATATCCAAAAACATTCTTATTAATGTTTTTATGATTAAAGGAAGTATCACCCAAAATTCCATGAAAAGATTACCGTTGTTATTGGTGTTTGTGTTCATATCTTGTTTATGGATATCGGTTTCATAACCGATGTTGTCAATGAGCATTCATGGATGGCTGAAGAGAGGTTGAGGCCCCGATGAGAAATCTGGAAGATAGACCACATCAAGGCCCTTTGTTCACCCTGCAGACTTATGAGCATTTGTTCATAGGTCCCAGCCGAACGCTCTTGCAAAGTTCAATATGGTCATCAACAACTCTCGTCCTATGTAGGTGACCCCTCAGGAAAGAGTGCCCAGTGAGAATTGACACAAGAGGTCTCAGGGTTGGCTTGTTTAGTCTCAATAGGTTTTTCGTTAAGTTTAGGTTAGGCAAACAGTTTTTTTGTAGTTCTACCCGAAGGGAAACCTAACCAAAGACGACTGTGTTAGCAGCCTAAATATTACAGTCAAGGTGTCTTGATGGGTTAGGTTAGGTTAGGTGAGGGGGTGCCGCAAGACAACTAGCCTGCATCACTTAGACCTCTAGTGGGTCCATTGCCCCCAAGGCCCCATGGGATAACCTTTTCAAACCGCCCCAGAGCAATCCTGCTTCCCGTAGGGAACTAAAGATATCTCCAAAACTCTTTATCTAGATCCATCCTGCTTCTCTTAGAAAACTCAGGATATACCTAAATTCTTTGTTTTGCAGCTCCCCTAAACTTGAAAAGAAGTAGCTACCCAGTAGCCTACTTCTTTTATTCATCAGAGCGGGGCATTCGCAAAGCACGTGTTGGACGGATTCGATTTCCTCCGAGTCCTTACAGCTCCTGCAGAAATCGTTCGTCGCTATCCCCAGTCTTCTAGCATGGTCACCTATAACCCAGTGACCCGTAAGGACCCCTACTAGATTTCTGGTGTTTGTTCTGCTGCCATTAAAAAGCTCCCTTGTCCTGTTCCTGTCATATGCAGGACACAATTGCCTTGCAATACGGCAGGTATCCTTGTTGGTCCACCAGAGGCTTGCCTTTTGATAGGCGCCCCTGATGATTCACTCTTTTATAGCTCCGATTGGGATCCTCACAAAAGCTACCGCTGCGGAGCTATCCAATTCAGAGCCTTTTTTGGCCGGCTCATCAGCCATCTCGTGCCTGAGATATCCTTATGACCAGGTACCCAGCATAGGGTCACCCTGTGCCTTGTAGCCAATACCTCAAGGTAGTCTTGCATAACTGCACCAATTTTGACTTTACCAGCGCCTTGATGGCTGTCTGGCTATCAGTATATATGCATATGTGCTGTGGGGACGCTCTGCACATAGATACCAATGTTGCTGCGTGATAAATCGCTGCTAGTTCTGCCTGAAAAACACTGCATTTGTCAGGCAGTCTAGAAGAAGCTGTTTTGATGCTATCCCGGTTGTGAAGGGGTTTCCCTCCGAAGGTACACCAAGACGAGCAAACTCGTCCGCCTTTTCGTTCTCGCTGATATTGCTGTGCCCTGGCACCCAAAGAACGAGTACCCTGTTACTCCGAGAGACGGAATTTAGCGTGGTTTTACACTCCAAAACCAATTTGGAGGTTATAAAGGGTAAATGACGGCTACTTGGCTGTCCGAGCAGATGGTAATCTCCTTGCTCGCAATGTCTGAGCTAAGGAGGCACCTTCCCGACTCCATGATGGCCTTGACTTCCGCCTGGAAAAGCACAACATGGTTTCCAAAGTGTATGGGAATTTCCATATGAGTCTCCTCGCAAAGAACGCCCAGCCAGAGGACGATATACTTCCCCTGGGAATGAAATTCAGTAAGATCCCATGTAATAATCATTCTTAATGTTGTCTTCTTCTTCTTAAATCTGAGCATTCATTGTCAAGCGAGTGACTTTGGTAAACACAGACGTGTGGTAATGCTCTCTGATAACAGTCAATAAGATTGGATCTGCCTGATTTGTTTGGTGATAATTCTTCGAACATCATACCTATGCTACTTAGTTAGGTTACTACCAAAGTATAAAATGTTTGCTACCCATTCAAGGTTTAATATAATAATATGAAACGCATCTTACTGCATGCTTCAATTAAATCTCTGATAGCCAGGCAGGCTCGAGTTGAGTGAATTTATATAGTTCAGGCCGCAACCGACAAATTTGTAGCAAGGACACTGCACACGACCGACATTGTATCAGACTTTTGACCCATATTGTACACATCATTAGACATTTAGGCCTGAAACACAATTGGAGCTTTTCAGCCAGCTTTATGCCCAGCTTTCTGCTAAAGCTGACTGAAAAAGCCGAATTGAACACAACTGGCGTTTTTGACATTTGCAGCTTTAACTTGTTTATGTTGAGAATATTTATTAAGAAACGATAGTTAATGCTTCCGATTTTCCAAAATTACGATAAATGCATACTTTTTTGGATAGTTTTGAGATGTACCAATTATATGTAAAAATAATACCGAGATTTTTTTTATGTCCCACAGAAACTGCTTATCTTTTACTAGCTCTATAAGTTTTCTTCAATTTTAACATTTTTGGTAGCTGTTTACATCTTAAATGTCTCAACAGAAGCCCTTCTCATCTAATATTCCACATTCGCACAGTTGGCAACATTAAAAATTCCTTCAAGTTGGCAGTCATTGGGCTTGAATTTTGCAATTTGATCAAATCTCAAGCCAGCTTGAAGCTGGCAAAAAAGTTAAAGCTCCAATTGTGTTCTTCTACATTGATTTACATTGTCAACAAATCTCAAGCTGGCTGAAAAGCTCCAATTGTGTTTCAGGCCTTATACATAAATTTGACAAATTTAGCTTTAGCAGCTAATCTAATAAGCCGATCATGCGCATTCAGTTAAAGTGAGTTAGTTTCTCATTATTTTAAAGAGAATGTAAACAAAAGCTTACAAAATTATTCAAAATCATTCATATCATTCGCACAACTGTAATGTCGATTTCCATTGATTTAAGAAAAGTGCACGTCATCAATGAAAAACGAGTTCAATGGAACAACTTTTAAAGTGATGAGAAATGGGTAGTAGCTCTTATCCATGTAATTTGTCAAATTGAAATTTTCTGGGAAAAATAACATCACGAATAACGTAAAAATTATGAAAATTGTAATTTAAAAGATTTTGGCGTGGTTGCGGATGAATTTGATGGAGTAATAGTTGAAGATTGATATGTGATACTTAATGACTGACATTCAATTGTGACATTTCTCATGTAGATGTGTGCATTTTTCTGTGTAACACCGCCAATTTTTCGGGTGTAGCACCAGGATCAATTCACATATACTTTTTCTAGCAGTGCAGGTCAATGGAACGATTTCGGTGTAACACAAGAAAAAAGACTTCATAATATATATATATATTTTTTTTAAATATATTTTTATTTATTTCTAGGACATGAAAAAGATTATGGATATAGTCTTCGCAGTAATGCACCTGGACATTGAAAAAAATACCGCTGCTCTGTTAGACACCACGTTACCAATGTTATTATTCAACAAGCAACAGTTTGTATTACAAAATCATTGTCCTCTATACAGTTACTCATCTGAGAATCTATGAAATTTCAGAAAATACGTAGCTGAACCTCAATCCTCAATATTAGCCAAGCTATGCGTTCATTGCATAGTTTCGAATATATCCAATTTGAAATATATTGCAGCCTTAAGTAAAAAACGTTCCCGACCGAACGATACTGATGATGCTTTAGATGGTTTATGTGGTACACCACAGAAACTGAGGAAGCTTAATATAGAAAATTCAGTTGATCCTTGTTCGAATGATTTCACTTCAGACAATTCAACCAATAGAGAATTGCCGAATCCAATAAAGGAACCTTTGCAGAGTAGCCTACAAGGACTATTTAAAACATTCGCATATTTCGTTGCAACGGATGAACTGTCGCCGAGGATCTATTTTATTTTTCAATTCATTTCTCTTCTAGTCGAATGCGGAGGTGAACGAATAAAACCGATACTTAAATTAATTCCAAATAATTTGATTCAGAATTTACTTAAAGTAATGATCACGGATGAAATTACAGTTGGACTTGTGTGCAGGTAAAAATGTTAAAATGAATTTTAGTTACTAAAAAAATTTTTTTTTTTTTTTTAGATTACAAGATCTCCGATCAAGTCAAGGAAGGCAGTTGGCAATTTCTGATTTGTGCTTGCTTAGAAATATACGATTAAGGAAGAAAAGTATTAAGCTTTAATTAGAAAGAAATTTTTTATTAATTATTTTAAATATAACTTGTATAAAATAAGAATAAAGAAGTTAGTATTGTATGTTTTTTTTTATCATGGCCCTAGATGAAATATCTAGGGTATACTAAGTTTTCCATTACGTTTGTAACGCACAGAAATAATGATGGTAGAGCAAAATGGGTTGGACAGCCACGCATAATATTAAAAGTTATTTTGATTTTTGCATGTTCCTGCGCACGATAACTCGAGAATGTGTTCACTTAGAAAGCGGAAATTGTGTACACGGACTTAAAAAGAAAAAGTAAAATTAAGTTCGAAAATGAGACAAATCGGGCAACTTCTTCGTGAGGTTGCCATACAAAAATTTCGGGTTTCATTATATTCTTGTATACTGCCTGAGAACGCGTCGACATAAAGAGCCGAAATTTAGTACATGGTGTTTTCATAGTAATAACAAATAAAATTTCAAAAATGGAATAATTCGGGCAACCCCTGGTGTTGCCATATAAAAATTTAGGTGTTTTACATATACTGTGAAAACGATCAGTCCTAGACATTTTTATTGTACTAAAAACTTCTTCAGAATACGAAATCCTATAAGATTGGTTATAATCATTTTTACTATCCGAAGAACCGTCCTAGAAATATATGCGAAAAGCCACTTCAAAAATCAAACTTATAGATCGGTGACCATACGAAATTTTGTAAGGGCATTCATCTAGGGTACCATAAGAATTGATCTTAGACCAATTCTAGGTTTTTTACTTGTTCTTATTACAAATACATATAGGCTTGAATTGTTGGGGTGGCGTCCTTGGAAGCAAGGGAAGCATTGTTTCCCTTATGGTTTCTGATTTAACTTAATTAAAACAAATAAAAAATTACGACAAACATTTTCATTAAAAAATATTTTCCTTAAAGGGCTTTTTATTCTTCCTTCGCCTTAAACTATCAAAGAGAAGCAATTATAAAATCACCTCCCTCTCATCAAAACAATCAAACAACATGCATTGAAAAGTATAGCATTCGAACAAGTCTGGGATCTACCTATGACGTCACACATCTGTTGCTCGTTCACCACTTATTAGCTACACTCAATAAGAAATTTTTCTAAGCTTAAGGGATGAAATAGAAAAAACGCTTCTATGGGACCAACATATATTTGTCCTATGAGGAGCTGGTTTGATTTTTGCTTCCATAAATTTCATGTTGGTAAGTGGATTAGGAAGCATTTCTGTTCAAGACGATACCGCGAGGGTGAGAAGTAATAGTAAAAGCTTTAGGGAAGTAATATTTTAGTGTTGAAGATATTCCCCGTTTTCGTTTTCAGGAATGAGATGAAATACTCGAAAAACGTTTACTCCTATAACTGTGATATTTCAAAAGATTATTTCTCAGTTTGGTGACAATGGCATGAAGGCGACGCGACGAATAATACATGTTTCAAATAAATCTATAAACGAATTTGAAATTTTCCATTTTCATAATTTGCAAATATCCTCGAAATTTCATTTACATTGCTCAAATACCGTTATTACCAGACAACTTACCGAGTCTTAAGCATCTCTCCATATTCTGTAAACCATTTATCATTGCTTTCGTTTTCGAGAAAACAGAAAATTTAAAATTTGTCTACAGCTTTCATTGAAACAGAGTGTATAATATACATACAAGTAAATTGCGGCCTGACTATGATTATTTCTTTAATTCCTTTTATTTTAATTTGAAAACGGGGGGCCAAAAGACCGCAATTCATACATACTCTCAACACACGTCCTCGATCATTGGAGCTTATAGTGGAGCGACTAGGCCACTAGGACTTTGTGTGGATAACGCGATCAGAGTTGTCTATTGTGTCTTTACCTAGAGTGGTTAAGCTAAATCTAGCTTTTTTACAAGCTCGATTAATGCCTTTGAGGGTTGCTTGCAAACCTTACTTAGTGATTTGTATTCTAAAAGCTGCAGCGCGGGACACTCACATATGATATGCTTTGAGGTTTCATCTTCGCATAGTCCATGCAGTTCACTGTTGTGTTCAGAAAATAACATCTCTTGGGTGTTTAAGAAGAAGCGATCGAGAGGGGTATACATAAATTTTTTAGAATCGCTGCAAATAACTTTTGAACGCATGGTTATTTAAACACTTGTAAAATTATAATCTGCTTCCCCTCGCACCAAATCCACGCCACACCATTGACTTTGATGGATGCAATTTACTTTGCAGCAAGTAGACATATTGGTTTTAATAAAGAAACGGTTGTGCTCACTACAACTGCTAAGACTCTATTAAAATACACATTCAGCATGTGAAGTTACATTTACAACAAGTAAAAAACCTAGAATTCTTAGTCAAATTCTAATGAATGCTCGTATGTAATTTCGTATGGTCACCTCTTTGTCCAAGTTTGATTGTTGAAATGGTTTTTCGCATATATTTCTAGAACTGTCGCCGGACAGAGAATATAATTATAACCAATTTCATAGGATTTCATACTCTGAAGAACTTTTCAGTACAATAAAAACTGATCGTTTTTACAGTATACGTAAAAAACCTAAAGTTTTGTATGGCAACCCCACGAAGGAGTTACTTTTTTTTAAGCCAGTGCGCATAATTTCAGTTCTCTAAACTGCGTTATCTGGAGGACGGACATACAAAATTAAGAATAATTTTTTAATATTATGCGTGGGTGTCTAATTCATTTTGCTGCACCATCATGATTTCGATGCGTTACAAATAGAATGTCAAACTTAGTATACCCCCTATGATCTCATCATCTAGGGTATAATAACGTTATTTTTCAGTTCTCATTTCTGTACAAGTTCTTTCTACGTAATATCTTTCTGGACAGCGGGGGATGGATATCGATCGAGTGCGTTTTGTCGGTATATTTCATATTAGTTAGTCTTAGTATATTTTTTTCCTTGTTTATTATTATTACTCTGCCATTTGCCAAAGTAGCATGTTTTTATACAATGGGCCCAAAGGCCTAGTTGCTTATCATAAATAAATAATAATTTGGGAATTACTATTTTATTAAATTAAGAACAAAAAATATCTAAATTTTTCAAATTTGTTTTGGCCGTAGTAAATTATTAGTTGAATTAGCAACGGTAAACAAAATAATTATTGCTATATACATACGATTGACAAGAAGCAAACAACAAAGCAGATGCAAGTGTTATAATGCATACAAATTGTAAAAAAAAATTTCCAGTCAATTTCTAACAGTCATTAAAATGCATCATAATTTGTCTTCACGCGCTGTCCTTCAGGATCTTCTACCCCCGGGCAGCTTCAATATTGTTTCTCTTACCCTGCTCCTGTATAGTGGGAAGGATGGCGATGACTTAGAGAGGTTAATAAATGAGGACTTAATACGGTATACAAGATGGCTATATGGAAATAAACTTACAATAAATACATCGAAAACAAGCTTCATGGTTTTCAAACAGACAGGCAAGCAAAAGCTGGACATTGAACTGCAAGTGGAACGAGGAGTCGACTCAATAAAATATCTGGGAATGATAATGGACGATAAACTGACTTGGAAACAACACACAACATATGTGAGGAAAAAAGTTGCACCACTTATAGGAATCATGAGGAGAAGAGACTTTTTTAATCGTCAGACGAAAATCTTAATCTACAATGCATTCATACTACCAATAATTACTTACAATATAATTAACTGGTCACAATGTAGCAATCACTTATTAAACTGCATGCATGGGGTATTAAACAAAGCAATAAAGTCCATATTTAATTTACATAGACTCACACCAACGCATGAGCTGTATGAATCGACAAATTTTCTGAGCTTAAAACAACTAATTTATGTGGAAAAAGCTAAAATGATATATAAGATAAGAAAAAAGAAGATAAAGTCGAACATAAACCTAATAGAGCACGGTGATACACATAACTACGGCACACGATTACGCCAACATCTGCGTCTATCGTACGCTAGAACAGACAGAAAACTCAAGAGTCTAAAACACACAGCTGTACCCATATACAATGAATTACCAGAGGAAATAAAAAATACAGAGCAAGTGCACAAGTTCAAGAAATTAATAAAGAAATTTGCACATGAGAATGTTGCAATAGTATGATGTGTAAACTGATTACTATGTAACAATGATAACTAGTGACTAAAAAGAAAAGAATTGTTGAATAGGAGAAGTGCTCTTCACTAATACCAGCCCTTGGCTGTCTGTGAAGATGCCCAAATATATAAGGAAAAAAAAAAAAAAAAAAGTCGGACTAGAGAGATGGAGAGAGTGGTGGAAAGGAGGATATTCAATGTATAAATAAAAAAAAAAAATTTACGGTCCACCCTGAAAAACTTCGCAGATATCAAGTTAGTAGCCTCGCTATGCAGTGTGAGAGCCTTCATGATCTGTGAAACGTGGACGAAACTGTATCACTCTGACAAATTGTTTTAAATTCCTGGTTACCGTCTTCACAGACTAGACCGTCAGGATAATAGAGGGGGCGGAGTTGCTATCTATACATCTAATTCGATCAGATCAAAAGTACTGCTCCACCAAATAGATAACAGCTGGGAGATTCTAACAGTAAAGACCTGAGACGCAACCTCCAGACTTATTCCAACTACACTATTAATAGCTTACAGGCGCGAAGCAACGTTCTCAGAAAATCAGCTCTCCTCCATCAATGCGACACTGGATGCAGTGTTGGGGCAGTCGATGGGAGTAGTGTTGGGGGAGATCTCAATATCGACATGAGTGTCGATTCAACACTCAAGAGAAATCTAGAGGACCTGCTCATAAAGCGAGGGCTTGAACTAATAAATCATGAGGCAACAAGGCATGGTGCATCTTCCGCCACCACGCTTGACCTTCTGGTCTCATCTCCGAGGCTGCCCTTGTTATTCTACCCGGACAGTGCCCAGGCGTCTCAGATCATGAAATCGTTTTCGGTGCTTTCAACTTACAGTGCACACCTCCTAACAGGTGGCACACATTCCGGAACTTTTCAGCAATACACCTGGAGTCGCTGGTGGCGGAGGTGGAAAGTACTGACTGGACGAACCTATACTCTAATGCAGATGTCGAGACGGCAGTCTCAAGCTTCTCGGAAATAATTAGAGCACTTTACTATAGACATGTCCCTCGCAAAACCATAAAAACCAAAGACAGCACCAGTATTTTCAAAAAACCAGAAGTGGCACTTATGTGCGAGCTTAGGGATATCGCATACTCAAGGCGGAAAAGGTCTAAGTCACCGACCAATTATTCAGAGTATCACATGGACTGGGGGGAAATTCGCACCCCATAGTGCGAATTTCCCCTGCACGCCTAGTAAAAGTGAAATTCGCACCCGAGCGAATTTCCCCCTACAGGGGGGAAATTCGCACTGTCATTTTTTTTAATTGAAAAAGCACGTACAGTATAAAAACATCGAAAAAATGATCGTGCGAATTTCCCCCCTATAGGGGGAAATTCGCACCGATGTAAATTTTTGTACAGAAATCACAAATTTATTAAATTTATAACATAGCGTAAAGGAATATTACAAAATATGATTTTAGAGATCCGACGGGAATTCGATACCTTAAAGAATGCTCACATAAACAGAATGTTATCTTGTAAGCAACTATACCTTCACTTCAAGCAGTTCAACTTATAATCGAGAAGATTAACCTGTGTGCGAATTTTACAAGAGCAATTATTATGGTGTGAGTTATGGCTTTGCATTTAAAACAGGGTGCGTATATCACAGGTGCAATTATTAAAAGAACAAATAAGAGCATTACAAATTAAACAGGGTACGAATGTCACAGATGCAATTTTTGGAAGTTCGAGTGAAAGCGGGCTTCTTTTAACAGGGTGCGAATCTTATACAAGTAGTTCATGGAAGTTTGAGTGAAAGCAATTTACTTTCAACAGGGTGCGAATATTGCAGGTAAAATTTTTGGTAGTTCGAGTGATAGCCTTCTATTTGAAATAGGGTGCGAATTTTACAGGTGCAATTTTCGGTAGTTCGAATGAAAGCCTTCTACTTTAAACAGGGTGCGAATCTTATACATGCAATTTTTGGCAGTTGAAGTAATAGGCTTTGGCTTTAAACGGCGTGAATGTTACAGGTAAGATTTTTGCCAGTTCGAGTGATAGCATTCTACTATAAATAGGGTGCGAATGTTACAGGTGCAATTTTTGAAAATTCGAGTAATAGCCTTCTACTTTAAACAGGGTGCGAATATTGCTGGTACAATTTTTTGAAGTTTGAGTGATAGCATTCTATTTTAAATAGGGTGCAACTTTTACAGGTGCAGTTTTTGGAAGTTCGAGTAATAGCCTTCTACTTTAAACAGGGTGCGAATCTTATACATGCAATATTTGGCTGTTCGAGTAATAGCCTTCTACTTTAAATAGGGTGCGAATGTTACAGGTACAATTTTTGAAAATTCGAGTAATAGCCTTCTACTTTAATCAGGGTGCGAATCTTATACATGCAATTTTTGGCAGTTCATGTAATAGCATTCAAATTTAAACAGGGTGCGAATATTGCTGGTACAATTTTTTGAAGTTTGAGTGATAGCATTCTATTTTAAATAGGGTGCAACTTTTACAGGTGCAGTTATTGGAAGTTCGAGTAATAGCTTTCTACTTTAAACAGGGTGCGAATCTTATACATGCAATATTTGGCTGTTCGAGTAATAGCTTTCTACTTTAAATAGGGAGCGAATGTTACAGGTGCAATTTTTGAAAATTCGAGAGAAAGCATTTTAATTTAAACAGGGTGCGAATCTTATACATGCCAGTTTTGGCAGTTCATGTAATAGCATTCAACTTTAAACAGGGTGCGAATATTGCTGGTACAATTTTTTGAAGTTTGAGTGATAGCATTCTATTTTAAATAGGGTGCAACTTTTACAGGTGCAGTTATTGGAAGTTCGAGTAATAGCTTTCTACTTTAAACAGGGTGCGAATCTTATACATGCAATATTTGGCTGTTCGAGTAATAGCCTTCTACTTTAAATAGGGGGCGAATGTTACAGGTGCAATTTTTGAAAATTCGAGAGAAAGCATTTTAATTTAAACAGGGTGCGAATCTTATACATGCCAGTTTTGGCAGTTCGAGTAATAGATTTCTACTTTAAACAGGGTGCGAATATTGCTGGTACAATTTTTTGAAGTTTGAGTGATAGCATTCTATTTTAAATAGGGTGCAACTTTTACAGGTGCAGTTTTTGGAAGTTCGAGTAATAGCCTTCTACTTTAAACAGGGTGCGAATCTTATACATGCAATATTTGGCTGTTCGAGTAATAGCCTTCTACTTTAAATAGGGTGCGAATGTTACAGGTACAATTTTTGAAAATTCGAGTAATAGCCTTCTACTTTAATCAGGGTGCGAATCTTATACATGCAATTTTTGGCAGTTCAAGTAATAGCATTCAACTTTAAACAGGGTGCGAATATTGCTGGTACAATTTTTTGAAGTTTGAGTGATAGCATTCTATTTTAAATAGGGTGCAACTTTAACAGGTGCAGTTTTTGGAAGTTCGCGTAATAGCCTTCTACTTTAAATAGGGTGCGAATGTTACAGGTACAATTTTTGCCAGTTAGAGTGATAGCTTTCTACTACAAATAGGGTGCGAATGTTATAGGTGGAATTTTTCAAAATTCGAGCGATAGCCTTTTACTTTAAATAGGGTGCGAATCTTATACATGCAATATTTGGCAGTTCGAGTAATAGTCTTCTACTTTAAATAGGGTGCGGATGTTACAGGTGCAATTTTTGAAAATTCGAGTGATAGCCTTTTAAATAGGCTGTGAGTATTACAGGTATTAGTTTGGGTAGTTTGAGTGATAGGCTTCTACTTTTAACAGGGTACGAATCTTATAGATGCATTATTTGGCCGCTTGAGAGATATAGCCTCTATATATCAATTATAATTAAGTGCAAACCTTCTTTCTTAACCTTTGAATATATCCCATTCCAATAGAGAAGATATTTGCTTCCCGAGTTTGATGTAAAAGTAATTTACAATTAAAACATTGCATATACATATATAGGGATAAGAATTTCAAGAACTCAATTTCCTCGATGTTGGTTATTGTTAAAAAGAATGAAATGTCCTCAATGGGCTCTAGTTTGATCCTGCGATATACCTGAAAGGATTTCTGAACATTGAAATGACTGCACTCCATTTGAAAATTGAAAAATTTTCAAACGTGATTTTCAGAGGGAAGAATCTCTAAGCAATCCATTGGCATACTCCAATCTACTAATTTACCGAACAGCCTGTACATGTGCATTTATAGATATATTCAAATTCAAATTCAGAAATATTTTATTAATAACCTCAGCTTAGAACTACGTCATGTTTTGACAGATTTACAAGTTCTCGATTAAATATAGTTTAGTAAATTAACAGAAGAGCATGAGTGAGCACATTGAATTTAATATTAGATTAGAGCTTTATTGTAAAGTATTTATATATACTTAATAGACAAAAATAATTAATTAATAATAATAAAAATAAAATAAAGCTCAAACTAGGCAAAAATGAGACACATTGTTGCCTTTTTAGTTGATAAGATAGCTTTAGGTTTTTATATATCAAATTAAATTAAAATAAAAATTAGATTCAGAATTCCAGACATGATCCAAAGAAGTTATAGGAAAAAAATATAACGTATAAGAAAAAGTTTGGTAAAACTGTATAAGGAATAAAATCTAAATCGGGAACTACTTTTAATGACTGTCAGGTAATTGATATAAATTTTTGAAGAACGGAATACTAGCTCAACATGCAGAACACAGAACACACTACAAAATGGGACTCAGTCAGTAACTTCCTCGGCTCATGAATTCCTGGGTATTATTCAACGTTGGCTAAGTCTAAAAAAATTATCTCAATAAAAGAAAATTAGTTTTGTAATATTTGAAGCCAAAAAGTCTCCACCTAGAATTAAGATCGAACTGCGAAAAAATAGTTCTCATAAAATATATACGCTCAAGTCAGTACATATGTAGTTAAATGCCGTGGTGATGCCTTGGTGCCATAATGGACGAAAATTTTAAATAGGATAGGCATGTGCTATATATGTCTGCACTGTATAAGATACTGACTATCATGGATTTATAGGTATATAATTTATGCGAATCGTGTATTTTACCTTAACGCAGTCAATCATTCAATATGAAAAAATAGCATGAAGTGGAGTGCCACTTATGCAGCAAGTCTTATGCCCCTGATAAGCAAACCTACAAGGGAAGATAGTTCAGATGTATATAAAAAAATCTAAATTCTACTCCACTATACAGGCGTTTAAAGAGTTTAAAGTAATGACAATGCGTCAAATTTATACCCTTGCTAGTCTTAAATTTTTTATTAAAATGTAACAAGATTTCCTCTTCATCAGTCAAGTCACAATACCCGGAGGCAAGCTCTAAGAAAGAAAAAAATTGACAAAAATTTAATGCACACACGCGTTAACTACATTAGACCAAATTTGTACAGTAGACTTCCAAATGATCTTAAGATTATTCTGCATTCATTAAATTAAAAATTAAAATTAAAGGAGTATTTTTTCAGTTTTTTTTAGTGCAAAATTAAGAATTAAAAAAAGAAAATCACTAGTATCAAATCGAGTTATTTTCTGTCTTTTTCACTTATATTTTTATAATGTAGAGTTATTAAAATATATTTTTTTCTGTCACAATTCTTACATACAAGCAATGCTTATGTGAGTGATTAACTTTGAATTTAGTTAAGTTATGTATCGTTTTGTTTTGAAAATAAACTTTATTTGTAAATTAGAGTAGCTATAATTAAATATATGTATGAACGGCATAATGCATAATCTAAAACAGAGAGATTAATATAATTAGTTTAAATGACATGGACAAAATTATCTGTAGATCATACGATTGCTGACAGAAGTCTATAGGTGAGATTATATATTGCATTTTTTGTATATAAATTTTTTATTTTTATTTAATTTTCACCATGAGTTGACCCATTCTTTGCCAAAATACTTAGAGCTAAGAGCTCGAGTCCGCTTATTAGAATTCTCTCCAAGAAAAACTGCTTCAATTAAATCGTCGATGTCTTGTTATATTTTTTTCCTATAACTTCTTTGGATCATGTCTGGAATTCTGAATCTAATTTTTAATTTTATTTAATTTGATATATAAAAACCTAAAGCTATCTTATCAACTAAAAAGGCAACAATGTGTCTCATTTTTGCCTAGTTTGAGCTTTATTTTATTTTTATTATTATTAATTAATTATTTTTGTCTATTAAGTATATATAAATACTTTACAATAGAGCTCTAATCTAATATTAAATTCAATGTGCTCACTCATGCTCTTCTGTTAATTTACTAAACTATATTTAATCGAGAACTTGTAAATCTGTCAAAACATGACGTAGTTCTAAGCTGAGGTTATTAATAAAATATTTCTGAATTTGAATTTGAATATATCTATAAATGCACATGTACAGGCTGTTCGGTAAATTATTAGATTGGAGTATGCCAATGGATTGCTTAGAGATTCTTCCCTCTGAAAATCACGTTTGAAAATTTTTCAATTTTCAAATGGAGTGCAGTCATTTCAATGTTCAGAAATCCTTTCAGGTATATCGCAGGATCAACCTAGAGCCCATTGAGGACATTTCATTCTTTTTAACAATAACCAACATCGAGGAAATTGAGTTCTTGAAATTCTTATCCCTATATATGTATATGCAATGTTTTAATTGTACATTAATTTTACATCAAACTCGGGAAACAAATATCTTCTCTATTGGAATGGGATATATTCAAAGGTTAAGAAAGAAGGTTTGCACTTAATTATAATTGATATATAGAGGCTATATCTCTCAAGCGGCCAAATAATGCATCTATAAGATTCGTACCCTGTTAAAAGTAGAAGCCTATCACTCAAACTACCCAAACTAATACCTGTAATACTCACAGCCTATTTATAGTAAAAGGCTATCACTCGAATTTTCAAAAATTGCACCGGTAACATCCGCACCCTATTTAAAGTAGAAGACTATTACTCGAACTGCCAAATATTGCATGTATAAGATTCGCACCCTGTTTAAAGTAGAAGGCTATTACTCGAACTTCCAAAAATTGCACCTGTAAAAGTCGCACCTTATTTAAAATAGAATGCTATCACTCAAACTTCAAAAAATTGTACCAGCAATATTCGCACCCTGTTTAAAGTAGAAGGCTATTACTCGAACTGCCAAAACTGGCATGTATAAGATTCGCACCCTGTTTAAATTAAAATGCTTTCTCTCGAATTTTCAAAAATTGCACCTGTAACATTCACCCCCTATTTAAAGTAGAAGGCTATTACTCGAACAGCCAAATATTGCATGTATAAGATTCGCACCCTGTTTAAAGTAGAAAGCTATTACTCGAACTTCCAAAAACTGCACCTGTAAAAGTTGCACCCTATTTAAAATAGAATGCTATCACTCAAACTTCAAAAAATTGTACCAGCAATATTCGCACCCTGTTTAAAGTAGAATGCTATTACTTGAACTGCCAAAAATTGCATGTATAAGATTCGCACCCTGATTAAAGTAGAAGGCTATTACTCGAATTTTCAACAATTGCACCTGTAACATTCGCACCCTATTTATAGTAGAATGCTATCACTCGAACTGGCAAAAATCTTACCTGTAACATTCACGCCCTGTTTAAAGCAGAAGGCTATTACTTCAACTGCCAAAAATTGCATGTATAAGATTCGCACCCTGTTTAAAGTAGAAGGCTTTCATTCGAACTACCGAAAATTGCACCTGTAAAATTCGCACCCTATTTTAAATAGAAGGCTATCACTCGAACTACCAAAAATTTTACCTGCAATATTCGCACCCTGTTGAAAGTAAATTGCTTTCACTCAAACTTCCATGAACTACTTGTATAAGATTCGCACCCTGTTAAAAGAAGCCCGCTTTCACTCGAACTTCCAAAAATTGCATCTGTGACATTCGTACCCTGTTTAATTTGTAATGCTCTTATTTGTTCTTTTAATAATTGCACCTGTGATATACGCACCCTGTTTTAAATGCAAAGCCATAACTCACACCATAATAATTGCTCTTGTAAAATTCGCACACAGGTTAATCTTCTCGATTATAAGTTGAACTGCTTGAAGTGAAGGTATAGTTGCTTACAAGATAACATTCTGTTTATGTGAGCATTCTTTAAGGTATCGAATTCCCGTCGGATCTCTAAAATCATATTTTGTAATATTCCTTTACGCTATGTTATAAATTTAATAAATTTGTGATTTCTGTAAAAAAATTTACATCGGTGCGAATTTCCCCCTATAGGGGGGAAATTCGCACGATCAGTTTTTCGACGTTTTTATACTGTACGTTCTTTTTCAGTTAAAAAAAATGACGGTGCGAATTTCCCCCCTATAGGGTGAAATTCGCTCGGGTGCGAATTTCCCCCACACGATCACATGTGGAGAAGGAAGTGCGATTACACCATCAGAGCTATGAGGAAAGCAGACACCTTGCGAAGTTTTGATGGTCCCCTCAACTGGAAAGGGTCAAAGAACTCGGAATTGGTTCAAAGAATACGGTGCAATCCGATATCAATCCGGACGAGTATGCTGACTATTTGGCCTCCACCACCGTGACTCTACCGGCGGCCAGCAACACCTTGGAACCATTCGTTTCTATTAATCCAATAGCCTCGTCATCTGCTCACTTCTCATCCAGTCTTCCTTACACAGTTCGACAACACATCCCTCGGAACATCCATCTCCGGAAGTTAATGAGACTGCGTCTAACAACTCTGCAGGTTTTGCATTCAAGAACTGCAGTGAGATGGAAATTGTAGAAGCTTTCAATCAAGTAAAATCAAACGCCATAGGAAATGATAACATTCCAATCAAGTTTCTGAGGCTTGTCTTACCACACACATTATCCATAATTACACAACTGTTCAATAGACTATTTACGAGCTCGACCTTTCCTAAGTGCTGGAAGACGGGACTTGTCACACCAATCCCTAAGGTTGCAATGCCAGCTTCTCCTTCTGATTGGAGACCGATCTCGATAATGCCGGCAATCTCCAAAGTATTCGAAATATTGGCCAGGGAACAAATCATAGAGCATCTAAACCATGAAGAACTACTCGCAAATCACCAATCGAGCTTCAGACGAAACCATTCCACAAGCACTGCACTAGTAAAGGTAGTAACAGACATTCGGACGCTGTGTAACGAGGGAAAAAAGGTAATCCACATATTGCTGGACTTGAAGAAAGCTTTTGACACGGTTCCACATGGTCTGTTTATCCACAAACTCAAAACCATATTTGGTTTCTCCAATTCAGCAGGCCGGCTAGTAGCTAGCTACTTAAGTGAAAGAGCCCAAATCGTACAGAGTGATGGTTGTAGTTCCGTCTCACGAGAGGTGACTATAGGCTTCCCACAGGGGGCCGTATTAGTGCCTCTTTTTTTCGATTTTTTATTAATGATATCTCCGCATCAATCACAAATGTTGGTTTCCACCTTTATGCGGATGATCTGCAACTCTACGCTGGTTCAATGGACTCAGACCTTCACGGACTTGTCGCGAATCTAAATCAAAACCTACAAAGAGTCAACAGCTGGTGCATAAATAATGGACTTGCACTAAACCCTACAAAAACTCAGGCAATTATATACTGCTCCAATGGCAGAAGCCGAGTCGCACTAGACAAACTTCCCCCGGTCCGCCTTCAGGATCACATTATCTCACTAGATTCATCCAACGTCAAAAACTTGGGTCTACTCATGGACACGAGCCTTAGCTGGCAAGCACATGTCAATCTGTAATGCTCAAGGGTCTATTTCGGGCTACGCTCCTTGTATGAAGTCTCACACCACTTGCTCCCGCGGGTTAGATCTCGTCTGGTGTCCGCGCTGGTCCTACCATTGTTTTTCTATGCGGATGTGGCAATGTATCCGCTGAATTGTACAGCCTTAGCAAAGGTAGAACGTGCGTTCAAGGCCTGCCTACGCTATTCTTTTAGACTAAGACGCCAATCTCATGTAGCTTCACTCACTAATTTATTACTGCCGGGACCAATGAACAAGGTGTACGAGCTCAACGCTCTGACCTTTATATTCAGGAGCAGAAACGGCTCATTACCCAAGTATATTCAAGAGAAAATGACCTGGAGTGGTCATGACAATTTCAGGCTGATCCTGCCCAGGTTCAGGACACACTTTGGAGCGGGACATATCTACCAAGCTGGAGCGAGCCTCTGGAATTCCCTGCCGAGACAGGTCAGATCAGCTGGCTCGATTGAGAAGTTCAAATAGCTAGCGCTACAACATATCACTAATTAATTTATCATGAAAAAAAAAACTTGAAGTTAAAATGAAAATTATAGATGTATTTTTACAAATGAGCCATTCAACCGCATGAGCAAAAGAAAAAGGATTGCAGTCAATGAAAAAGTTTTGTCGGTTAGAGTATATAACAAACAGGAATGGCTTATAAGCGTTCCTGTTTGTTAAGGTTCAGAACTTTGCTAAAGTTAGCCAAGACTTGCCAGTCAACATGAACTGAGTGGCATACATTTGACTATGGGCCCTCCTTATCTATTATTAGTTGTATTATTACTATATGCGTTCTCTTCAATAAAAAATTATAATATATTCATCAGGATTCCTTTATTTATTTATTTCATAAATCTAAGATATTTTCTTTTATCATGTTTTTTTTTACCAATTTTGCTGGTATTTCTATATTAGGTAGTGCTTATTTAGTCAGTTTCAGTAAAACACACAACAAGAATATTCTACACTTTTAGAAGAGGATTTTAAGTAATTTATTAAGTCAGAAAAAAAATAAAAAGGAAAAATGTTCCCTTACACTGCATAATGGCAGAAACAAGAAAATAATTCAATTTAAAAATTATCCCTGCAGGACACATATTCCCAAATTCAATGCGATTAGATCGAAAGTAATAGAAACAAGCATTTAAGAATTAATATGACAAAAGCTAGATTGCAGTTACCCAACTAGTTCTTCTGCAGCAAGATTTGGTCGACTTTTATTTCAGTTTCATTACGTGACTACATCTTTTTACTCTCACGATCTGATTGAATTGAGTTTGGGAATAAGGAGGGGTCCTAAAAGGATACCTACAAATTGAATTTTAAAAGAAATGTAATAAAAATGTTTTTCATATTCTCTCGCACTCAAACCTTAATATCTCAAATCTGTTTTTCTTTTTAGCAATTAATACACTCTTGAATGGAAGTTATTACCTAAGCTTACGGAAAGCATGTTTCAAAACAACAATTATTATAAAAACAAATCAAATTATATTATAAAATGAAGCTTACATTACATGGTCATTATAAAAAACTAAAAAAGAAAAAAAAAAGAGCTTAAGAAACGGTGTTTACGATTGAAATGAACTATAATGGATTTAGATTTCCATTTAAATATTTACATTTTATTTTCCCCAACAATTTAAATGTTAAACTATATAGCACTCTCCTCGTTTGGAGAAAATTGCGGATAATCAGAAGAAACAGGAAATAATAACAGAAAAGAAAACGATTATGAAACGCTCTTAGCATTCTTTTGATGTCATTTAAAATATACCAAAAATTCTGAATGACATTTTATATTTTGGCAAATTATAAATTATCTTCGAAATTTTTAGTTTTTATCATTTTAATTGTAAATTAAATTAACATAAATGCGTCCACCTAATGTCAAGATAATTAGATAGACGCAGTTCCTAAAAGTTAATTTTGATTTTATGTATCACTTGAGGCAACATTCGAAATATGTCTCGCCAATGTAATTGCCACGCATCGCTTTTGCAACATTATGTTCAAACAATCGTCGGTTGGTTTGTAATACATCGGCGGCTTCTTTATTTAGCGGGTCTTCAGGATTTGGTTCCTAGAAAAAATAAAAATTAAAACACAAATTGAAATCATCTGTCCGTATTAAAAAAAAAAAACTCCGACTAATTTTTCATACATACCAGGAACAAATATTGTAAGCCGTAAACGATTGAATTTATGGTTAAAACAGGTTTCCAATCTTCACGAAGTATATTTAAACACACATTTCCCTCAAGATCAATGTTTGGGTGATACACTTGCGTCTCACACTTTACTTTTGGGGGCTCATGTGGGTAATTGGGGCCAACTCGAAAATTAAAAACAAATCTACCGCCTTTGTAAAATCCTTCATCTGGGCATATAATCAATTTGAAATTTAGCAGGTCATCTGGGTCTGGAAAATCAGTGGTGCATGTTTTCGGAAGATTTAATTCATTTATGTCTGCAAACAAAACGAAAGCAAACACAAAAATATTATTCCCTTTATTTTTATTCAAAATTTTATAAAAGATGATCGATACTATAGAGGTTAAATGATGCTGTGGCGGATATAGTAGTGTTAGGGTTAGGTTAGTAATTTTACACCCCATTACTATCGTTAGTTAAAAGTCAGCTTACTACGTTAATTTAGAAAGATCATCAGGTTTCAATCTACATTTGGACGGTCCGTTTTGATATCACATATGTAAAAATTGTCTGTATTTGCCCATGTTGGATGATGTCCTGGTGTTGAGAAAGGAATCTAAAACCACCCACAGCTGGTTATGAATCTAACAAGTTTGTGACCTCCCCTGATGATGAAAAAATAGTGTTTGTCTAGTGCAAATGTACCCTCTCCTGGCCATACCGTACAAGTGCTGAATGCTATTGACTCCTTCTTAGTCAAAGCAGGTTATAGAGAATTCGTAAGGTAGAACACGGTAAGAGTTCAGCATGCACGCAAAATAAAACAAGTGAGTGCGGTAAAATTCTGTACGTTAATAGCGATATTTTTGGGATCTATTTGGGGTCATAGCTATCGTAATATCACGTCGATAATTAAATCATCCAATTTATGATTGGCATGTTGAATAACATCATTTAACTGATTTCTATTATCAAAATTATGCATTAGAACACAGCAGTTGGCAGGTCAATTCCAGGATAATTCGTCACAATCTTAGAATATAGAGACAACAGGAAGTGTTGATACCTGTAAAATTCGTGTGCATGAGCGTGGATTTTTTCAGAGTATCATGAAGTAGGCCAGATTTATATTGAAGACAGAGATAAATGTATTTTCAGCTGTCAAACGAAGTTGCCTAATTTGAAAGAATTTGAATCTTGTGAAAATATACGTGGGAAATCATTTTTTAGGCAAGTATAGTTTATTTTGTGTACTTTACACACATTTTTATACTAAACTAATTGAAATTAATAACAAAAACGATGAAATATAGAAGATTTGTTTACGTTTCTGACACCTGAGCAATTACCTAGGGATCTTGGCGCAGTGGCAGCGACTAAGAGCATTTTCGGTGGGAGCAACTGCAATATTTTCAACCACATCGGTGCGCACATCATATGATTGAAAAAGTAGGGATATCAAATGAACGGTTGGTTTGCATTTCGATTCGAAATGTCACTTACACCTTCGGTCGCCTGAACGACATGGTGTGTGAAAATGTGACATAATGCGACATACTGTGTGCGGCTGAACGCACAGCTGTACTCCCTATATTCCAAGGTCACAGTAGGTCTGTTCACGTACTCGAATTTGTGTGAATGCATTATAGCATTTTCACCGCAAAAGCACCCAAACTCTGTTCACGTACTCAGAAAATTGGGGAAAATATGTAGACGTCACACTTAACCTTCAATAATAGGTCTGTTCGCGTACTTTTTCAAGTAAAAATATGAAAAACGTCAAAAGGTATCATAAAGAGAGAAATTTGGAGTGACACTCACAAAGTACGCGAACGGCTTCGAGTAAAAACTTGCAAATATTTGGAATCTGTAATAACGGAGTGAAATTTTCCTAGCACATAGTACAATAAACAAATTTAATTTACAACTTTGAATACGTTGAAATATTCTTGGAGAACATTCTACTTCTACTGGAGGAGGAGTAACAGGTTTTTCCATTTTTTTAAAACTAAAAACTTAAAAAATAACTGAAAACCGGCGACGATCTGTCAAAACTGACACTTTCGAAGTTTTTACTCGACGATTTTTCTCGAGCTAAATCAAGTAATAAATTGCACGGAGGGGAAAAGTGGCGTAAACAATTTCTCTCTCAATTTTCGAGTACGCGAACGCCTTCGAGTAAAAATTTGCAAAAACTTTTACAAGTTTGTACTTTCGAGCTAGTACGCGAACAGACCTAAAGTTTTAGCCCAAATCCACCCAACAAAAAACTTGGGGTAACTGTGTAAAAACTGTCAAACAAATTAAAATTTGAAATCGAGTATTGTCAAAGGAAAAATGGAAAAGGCGGCAGAATTTGAAAATGATATGCACTGTTCGCCCAGGTCGTATAAAAATCTACAAAATAGTAAAAAAGATTACGTTTGGACTTTTTACCGGGTTAAGCTTAATTTTGTTCAAGAAAGAATTTGTTGGGATTCTCCGGTATATAGCAAAAGCTTCTTCTTCCTTTTCTTCTTTATTTTTCAGCCCACTGCGTGGCGTATACAGGTTCGATTCGCTTCGAATGAATATGTTTCTTTAAAATTTTTCAAATTTTTTTAATAAATAAAAAAAAAAAATTTTTTCTATTTTTCTCAAACTTTTCATTTCTTTCTTATTTTTTTCATTTTTTTCATTTGTTTTTCAAATCACACAATTTCGCTATTTGTGACCTGTTGATGAGTCAAACCAAGACTTGAAACTTGTCACCAAAAATTAATGGGTTGTGTGATGAAATAACAAATTAGAATATTTTTTAGCTTTTGCTATATACCGGAGAATCCCAAAAAATTCTTTCTTGAACAAAATAAAATAGTAAGTAAAATGAATAGATATGTTATGTTTGGCATTTTATTTTCAAATTAAAGTTTTTAGCTTGACAGTTTGTGTCACTTTCGCTTTCACAAAAAAATGCCAAAGAACGAAAACACCCGAGAATAACGTGAACATACCTAGTATACTGCTGTAACGTTGGTCAGATGTCATTGAGCACGGTCACTGTCACCAAAATAGTGACTTTTTGCCGACTACGAGTTACTAATGTCAATTTCCATTGATATTTTAAGAAAAGTGCACGTGAATCAATGAAAAACAAGTTCAATGAAACAATTTTTTAAAGTGGTAATAGCTCTTATCACTGTAATTTGTCAGATTGAAATTTTCTGTGAAAAACAACATCATGAATAATGTAAAAATGATGAAAATTATAATTCGGTGTAGTAATAATTGAAGGTGGATATGTGATGAAATCGGTACAACAAAAACTATTTTGCATTCACTTTGCCAAATTTCGACAATTAACGACTACGCTTGACTACGACTATCGTTCACTCCAAACTTTGAATGTAACAAATGGGCGACTACATTCAACTATGCACTACGGTCAGGAGGATAGTCGAGCGTAGTCGATTTGGCACAACTACACTACGCAAAGTGGCAGTGAATGCGCTCATTTTACAATTTGACTCTTTCAAGCATTTTTAGAACATTACTTGCAACTGTACTTTTTCGATGCATTCCCAGGCGCAGGAAGTAGAATCTGATTTCTATAAGAATGATCGGCATACATAGTAGGCAGAGGCCTGTAACAGACAGACATGCGGATGATTAAAACTTGCAGTTTTCAGGTGAAAGACCTTATCTAGGGCGTCCGATCAATCTAAAGTACCGTAAGGAAGGATGAGCTTTACTTTTTAGGTGTACTTAGAGTACAAAACACTATGTTCTGCGCACTTCATTTTTCTTAAACATATTTTTGCAGGTATTTAACAGCTAGGACACCTTTATAAGTCATCCTCCATATTAACGCCCCAATTAAATTAAATTCAATTATAATATATGATCTTTGGCTCGAGCTTTCAATTAGACCTAGCTGCCGCCCACCCTAGAGGATTAATGTGACAATCACTCTTTTTCATATGAAAATGAACTCGGTTAAAGTCGCTTTCCTATTTGTGTAGTTTTTAGTGCTCTTCCGATTATATTGCTAATGATGATTAGATATTTGGTGAGAATAACACGACTAAGTCCTACAAATGGCCCCAGAGTATTAATCAAACAAATAATGACAACGGTCAAGTTGCATGCAAAAGCTTCGCTGGTTAACAGTAAAACAATAAAGAAAAAATATATAGTTGAACTTCACATAGTGAACCATTATTGGGAAACTTGTTTATTTGCATGCAATTGGGAAAACATATAATATATATAATGCAATAATTTTCATGAGACATAAAACCCAACGATGGTCTAATCAAACCAGTTATTCATGGAAAATATAGTTGAATGTGAAGTTGTTAATATGGAATCAATTTTGTTTGTATCTGTTAACCATTGCAGGCCTCTAAAGCAAGTTCATCCTAAAAAAAAATAACACAACTATTTTAAATTTCTGGTAATTATTGTAAGTGTCGCACAGGACATGTTACAGACAATGCACTGGACGGGAGAGCTATGAAACCATTTAAGGCGAAAAAAAAAGTAAACGGAGAAACATCGCGAATATATGGAAAGGAAAAATCGACTACCAATGCATAGAAAGTGTTAGGAACAAAAGAAACAAAGAGCAATAGATACTACTGCACACAGCATTTACCAGACAAAAGGAAGAACTTTGAAGACTTTGTACAGAAAAAGGAAAGGAAATAGGAAAATTCGCTCTGAAAATATTAGTAAGTACCTAATTTATTTTCAACCAGAGCAATCTATGTATATACATATATAATATTCCAAGTTAACAACTATGCTTAGTTCTAGCCCGTGTTGAATTTGATGTTGCATAACCTTTTCAATGCACGCAGAGCATTTTCGTTTCTCACCTGAATGCAATGATTAAGAGAAGAAGAATCAGAATTTAGTTTAGTCTGCGCTTGTATTATCAAGGGTTTTAGTCAGTTCTCCATCTTTTAATTGAACTTAGCTTTCAGTTAGTTTTCTTCGAATGATGGAACCCTTCAACAGCGAGACACGTGGACTTCGCGTTCGTATATTTCTGTTAAATTTAGCACGCATTGCTGTTATCACGTCGATAATAATTTTGATAAAAAAGGGAAATTCTGGATATTGTTTTTGTGTGCATTTGAGTTCTAACCTCTCTTGAACCCATCATCGTTCTATAATTAGTTATCGGTCATGTTATTTATTAGTTATGAAAAATTCATCCGCTGTTGTAGGGTTAATGAGTTGAATTCATATTATATTCCATGAACTTTGAATATCACGAAAGAAAAAGTCAATGCTTAGATCATGGAATGCAGATAACGCTAATATGAAGTGGAGACATTTTTTTGCAGCGATTTATATATCCAGACATATATTTCGCACGGTAAAGTTGACAGATATACCCTTCGATGTTTGGAGCTTTGGCACATATATGTAATTTGTGATTTTACGTATATTACTTCAGTCAGTTTAATGTTATTTAATTTGTGATTTTACATTCTCTCCACAAGTTTTTTCCGTGTAGAATTATATGCCCATATTGCAAACAAAATTTTCGCTTGAACATCGTACTAGGCTTAATACTTTAAATTGACATAGTCACTGATAATAGAGCATCCGATTTTTTGCACGTATGTAGCTAATAAGATATCTTGCTTGGAACAAATTACTGAAACACACTTTCAGTGTATGTGCCGCCCTCTCAAGTTGTAAGATTGGCATTTTCAGAATTGATTTTCTGCAAGTCATCTCTTACCAGAACTGCATTTATCGCAGCACAGCTTTAGAGTCTATTATGAACTCAATAAGCAGGATAATGTCAAAGGGAAATTCGGGCCAGCTTGTATGATGCTCTGCTCACCTCAAAATATGTTTTCTTATCTCCGGAACAAAGCAGATCTAATCAATTATAGGCTCTTTATATTTTTGTCATATTACATGCAGTTAATTATTGAATGATTCTGCAATCAGACGAGTAATTGTTTTGCTAATGTTGATCCTCTTTTAATTAAATAACTATAGTTGATGTATACATATGTAGACACCGTTTATGGACGTGGCCTAGGCCAGTCTTTTAATAAAATGTAAGGATTCGATTAAGCAAGAAAATAACACTGGTGACGGATGTGCAGCCATATAATCTAAGGAATGCAGATCTAAATATAAGATTACTTAGCTGCAATAGATCAGATACACAGAATTCATTAATATATAAGGGGTTTCAATTGTATAATAATTTGCCACTAGTGATAAAGGAAGAAAGAAATGTAAATGTATTTGTAAGACTTTGTATGGAATATATTCGAGCTATGTCATAGTAATTAGTTAAAAGGTAGTATAAATAATTGTATTGTTTTTGTGAAAAGTACGTTTAGTGCTAATAAATTATTATTATTACAATACAATATGTAATTGAATCCTTTTCACAAATCCTGCTGCAGTAGTTCTTTGTTATGCATTCTTGTCAAAAAGTATCATGCGACTCATGCCCTATTCTCTAATTATTATTGTCAACAATAAATGTGTCATCCATCTCAATTAAATTCGGCAATGAGTTTATCGCTACCCTGAATACATTAGCATTAATATGTACAGAAAATCTTGTTTCTCATTTCTTTAAGTGATAAATTTTAGGCCATAGGCACAATTTAATTAAAATACGAATTACAAAAGACTAAATAAAAAAAATGTAGTCCGATTCAGAGACCTTTAAGGTCTTATGTAGCACTTTATCAAGGCAAAATAATGTTTAATATTCGAGGAAACTATTCACCTGTAATCTACACCAACTTATTAACAGTCATTATTAAATGACTTTCAGTTACGGTTCATTTTATTAATTAACATGAAAAAATTATGCATAAATATTTATAAACCTTTATTTCTTTCGGATGAAAGAAAGCTAAATACCTTTCTGAATTCTGAGTTGTGCTGCTGAAGCTTTCTTTTGTGGACCCGTTCGTGACGTTTGTTCGCCGTCCTTCTTTTGCTGTTTCAACGAGAAAAGTTTTATCATTTTGTAATTTTTCTATAATTTTATTTATTTATGTATCTAAACGCGATTAAAAATTCTTTTCTCTAGCAAAAACAAAAATTGCACCAGGCAGGAATTTCCTCCCTTCTGCCTACAACTAATTTTTTGACAACTCTCAAAATTCTGTTTTATTTTGCGCTTGCAAATGCACTTCAGTGGACAGAAAGAAAGGTGGTTAAATATTCGTGGTGAGTATATTGTAATGACAGCGTGACATCGCAATTATTGTGAATTTTATAGTATTACACAAAAAAAGGTGACTTATTGCATTAACGATTTCGATGACGTTTTCGCGATTTCAATGTACTTATTTTGATTTTTTCTGTGAAAAATATATATATATTGTACCCATAGCAAAATAACACATTTCATTTCGTTGGATACTCCCAGCGGTCTTATTTTCTATCCAAATTTTTAATTGTATTTTTATTAGGAAAAAGTCATATACATATGTATTTTTTTAATTGTTCAATTTTTTCCTATATCGTGCTGCTTTTTCACAATCCAAACCATATGTTACTGATTTAATTTCATTTGATTTTGTCATGTTCTAGAATATTTGCAGCAAAGGAAAGGGTGCTTTAATTTCAAAATTACGAAAAAGTGAAATTTTCTGTTGCTGTATTTGTAAAGAATAATGCAAAGAATTATTTGAGAAATATGACAGTAAGGTTTATTTAACTGGATATATATAAAGTTTTACAAGTATGATGAGTTTACTTAGGATTTAGTTTAGTATGTTCGCAAAAGCACGTTCGTTCCCGTTTCGTTCTTCGTTCTAGACGCTTCTGACAACGTCTTCTTCTTCTTCTTGTCAATTTCGCGGCCAAGCTACAGCACCTTGACTAAAGCTGTAACTTAATGGCTTACAACTCGGCTTCTCCTGACTTTGGAAGTGACCTCACTTCCTGAGCGTCCTCTCCTTCACTTTCGCTGCTCTGATTACTGTCATCTTCTGACAGCATAGTGCACCAACTCTTAATTTTGTCAGATGCGTGAACTGCTGCATATCTTCTTCTGGTTTGTTCCATGCCTGGAATATCCTCAACTAGATATCGGTCGTTTCCTAAATCTTTGGAGATGACATAAGGCCCTTTAAATTTAGGTTCCAACTTTCGCGAATAGCCTGTACTAGGTGCTTCGTTTTCTATCAGGATCATATCATCAGCCTTATATTGAGTAGGCGAACGATGCTTCTTGTCATAGCGCTCTTTCCATTGTTTCCGACTATCGTTGATGTTTGTAGCTGCTTCCTCTCTAATCTGCTCGATAGTTTCATTATTTTCGTGCCAATCATTCTGCAAACTTAAAGTAATTTTATTTTTCAGAATGTCCCGAGGTTGAAAATCAAAGACTATCTCGTGTGGTGTTTTATTTGTAGTCTTCGACTTCATCGTATTCATTGTCCATTGAATACATTGAAGCTTCTCGTCCCATTTGCGTTCATCATTCGTCATGGTTGTGAGAGCACTAAGTATCGTCCTATTTGCTCTCTCGATCTGGCCATTTGCCCTAGGTGTTCGTACAGCGGTCTTAATATGTTTGATGTCGTTCTCCTTACAATATCTGTGGAATGCTGTCGCTGTATAAGCTGTTCCTCGATCAGATACTATCTTGGCTGGAACCCCAATGAAAGTTGTTATTTCATTCAAAGATTTTATGACGCCCTTCGTTGAAGTATTCTTTACCGCTTTCAATATAATGTATTTAGAAAATGGATCCGATATTCCCAGCACGTACTGGTTACCTTTATTACTCCTTGGAAATGGGCCCAAGTGGTCAATATGTAAAGTCCTGAATGGTATAGGTTCTATGAGATCATAGTGCAATACTCCTTCTGTTTTACCACCAATCCTTTTGTTATAACAGCACTCCACACAAGATTTTAGATAGTTTGTTACATACTTCCTCATTTTTGGAAACCAATACATCTCTTGGATTCGTTGAATAGTTTTTTCTAAACCCATATGTCCAGAGTCATCATGACAGCTTTGTACGATCCTCCATCGTACTAATTTGGGGACGACCCATCGTTTAACCTCTCCTATCTTTCGGAAAAGCCTTCCGTTACTTATTTCGTAATCCTTTTTCAACTGTTTTTCGATGTCCACTTTTCTCTGCAATTTATCTATTATTGTTTTTAATTCAAGATCCTGCATTTGCATGGTAAGCAACCAATCTGCTTCGCTAATGGATATTTTTAAAAACTGCATTGACACTGTGTCCATTTCCCGTGCACATTCATCCGGTTGCCGGCTAAGAGCATCTACGTGACCCATTCGTGTTCCGCTTCGATGTTCCAGAGAGAAATCAAACTCTTGTAGTCGCAAAAACCATCTCGCAATTCTGGGTATTAATTCCTTCTTCTTCATAGTTGTTTTCAGTGAGGCACAATCGGTGATAACTGTGAATGTCTTTCCCAACAGATAATACTTAAAGCGTTCCAATGTTTCTACTATAGCCAGAGTTTCTAATTCGAAGCTATGAAAATTCTTTTCTGTTTCTGTCGTTGCTCTACTATAATACGCTACTGGCTTCATCTCGTTATTATTGTTCTGTAGAAGTATTCCTGCTAACCCATTTGAACTTGCATCTGTATGGACCTCGTGATCCGAATTTACATTATATGCAACTAATGTTGGTTCACTCACTAGCTCAGCTTTCAATTTCAAGAATGCTTCCGTCTGCTGTTCTGACCATTCGAAATTATTTCCTTTCCTTAGCAGTTGGTTTAGCGGCTCAGCTAACAAAGAGAACCCCTTCACAAATTTTCTAAAGTAGCTGCACAGCCCTAGGAACTGCCGTACCTCTGTGACATTCTTTGGTATTTTAAAATTGTGAATAGCTTGAACCTTCAACGTACCTGGAGTGATTCCCTGTGGTGTGATTGTGTGACCTAGATACTCTATTTCCTTCACAAAGAAAGCACACTTTTTTAAATTTAGTGTTAACTTGGCATCTCGTAGTGCTTGAAATACTCGATGTAATTTTTCTAAACCTTCACTGAAGTTATCAGCTCCTATCAGGATATCGTCCATATAAATTTGAGCATCATTTATTTTTAAGTTCCTCATTGCCTTGGCCATAAGACGCTGAAATACTGAAGGCGCATTTTTCAACCCGAATGGAACTCTCACGAACTCATATAGTCCACTATGAGTCACAAACGCCGTATACTTTCGACTATCTTTACTGATGGGTACTTGATAATATCCGCTATTCATGTCTAAGATTACAAAATATTTATATCTTCCAGCCTTATGAAGTTCTTCTTCTATATTCGGTGTTGGTACTATTTCTTTTTTTGTTATGGCGTTTATTTTGCGGTAGTCCACGCAGAGACGATCTTCTCCACTCTTTTTCTTCACCAACAATATAGGACTAGCGTACTCTGATTTTGATTCGGAAATTATATCGTTCTTTAATAATTCGGCCACCATTTTATCCACATTCTCTCGCTTAGCGTAAGGGATTTTATATGGTCTTTGTTGCACTGGTTCATCTGTCTCCAGATGAATTTCCATCTCGTCTAAGTGAGTATGACCAATTTGACTCATACTTGTTGGAAAAAGATCTCGAAATTTATTTATTGATGCCATTAGTGCAATCTTATCACCGTTGGTCAGATCTCCCGATGTTATTTCTGATTCGTTAACGGTTGTTGTTCGATACAGCCTACAATTTTGACCTTTTCGTTTCGGTATTATTCTTTCTATTGTTAATTTTCCAGGTTCCTTGATCATTCTTATTTCTGGATAATCAAGTACATTTCGTCCTATTAATAGCGGAGTTGTTAAATGATTATCCTCCACCACGTACACATCAATTTTAAGGAAAATATTATCAATTTCTAATGTTGTACTTATCTTCATTCTAGTGGTAAATGTGCCACCCAAGAATCCAGTTACCTTGATTTGAGAAAACATCCGGTCACCTTTGACGTTCTTCGCCTCACTTTCCCGAATCAGACTGCACTCACTGCCACAATCAATGAGACCAATAGTTGAGTGTCCTCCTATTTGCACCACCTTGTGATATTCGTCTTTTACACACTTTAGAAATCCCACTGTCTTCGAACAATGCTCTGGTTCTCCTTTTTTGTGAACTCGTCCACAATCCTTGCATCTCGTTCGTCGCGGCAATATGGGACAATTTCTAGCAAAGTGACCTTCTTGAAAACAATTAAAACAACTTACGGCATTTTTAGTTTTCGGCCTTGCTCCCACATTTGCTGCTATATTAGGTGAAACTGTCAAATTCGTTTTTTCACCTACTCGCTCATTTCTTCCTGCTGTTCGAATTGCACGAAGGCTCATGCTCCATTCGACCTTGTCTCTAAGTTCGTCGGTTGTATCGATTTTATGGCTCTGAAATACGTTAAATAGTTCATCATCTCTCATTCCCATGATGAAATATTTTACTATAGCTCGTTCAGGTAAATTTCCCTTTTTTCCCAGTGCACACATTTCCGCAACATATTCGACCAGAGTTTCGCTTGACTTTCTTTTCCTCGACATCATTGTTATATGAGCATCTGCCTCATTAACAACTGGTGTAAATTTCTTTTTAATCGCTTCAGCAAACTGGTTGAATGTTTCGAACATATCTTCGGTATTGTCGTACCAAGATCTCGCTTCGCCTTTCAATTTTGACGCTACTGCAAATAAAAGCAAATCATCTTCGAACTTATAAAATACCTTCAATTTTTCCACTTTCTTAATCCATCGATCGACTGACAAATTTCTATCATTTTCAGGCTGGAATTCTGGTAAAATTTCAGAAACTTCTCTGGGTGTATACCTTATGTTTGATACACTTAACGCAGTGTCGTTTAATGATATTTTTTTTGTTTTATTTATGACCGTAACGTCAACTTCCTCATCAGACCCAGAATCATGTTGACTCATCATATCTGAAACTCTATCGACGCTTTCTATGATACCGTCACTTTCGTTTAATCGGTCCATCAGTTCTCTTTTATTACCTTTTGTTGGCAATCCTTTGCTTTTCAACTCCTCTCGCAGCTCCTTTGCCGTTTTTGCACGTTTACTCATATTACCGATTTCGTCCTACTGTATTCTATTTTCTTTGTTTCCCGCGTCCTAGGCGTCCCTTGTTTTCCAACAATTTTCTGATGTATCCCACTTCTGATTTGTAAAGAATAATGCAAAGAATTATTTGAGAAATATGACAGTAAGGTTTATTTAACTGGATATATATAAAGTTTTACAAGTATGATGAGTTTACTTAGGATTTAGTTTAGTATGTTCGCAAAAGCACGTTCGTTCCCGTTTCGTTCTTCGTTCTAGACGCTTCTGACAACGTCTTCTTCTTCTTCTTGTCAATTTCGCGGCCAAGCTACAGCACCTTGACTAAAGCTGTAACTTAATGGCTTACATATTTGTGCTTTTAATCTACTAAGCAAGCCTTGCCTTACATAGAATGAACTGAAAATGACAAATGGCATTTCAAATAGAAAATTATTTTTCGAATTCAAGAGCTTGTAGCCCGGGAATTACACGAGTCAGCAGGACTGATACTGACAGCGTTTGACACTTACCCAGGCTCGAGTAAACCCCTACTGACTACGCTTTTTTACCGACTAGTCTGTACTTACAAGATTTCTGACCAGTCAGTATAGACTAGTCAATATAATGTCAAATGTAAAATTAAGATGGCGGAAATTGAAAATAAAATGTAGATGCTAGTGGAAATTTTTACGGAAGAAATCGATAGATATGCATATAGAAGAGGAATGCCTGCACTGCTTGACGACATTTTATTATGAACTGGCAAGATAATTGATCGAAGTCATAGTTTTTTTTTTTATATAAACACATTGTATCACAGATTCACACACGTAATGATTATTATATTATTACCTCAAATCGCAGGTAAACATCTGTACAGCAGCCCGATCAGCAATTTCATAAATTTCGCAATTCCAAAGTGGCCGGAGCTAATTTTCTTACAATTAGTATGCTTCCCGTACTCCCGATCGAAACTTGGAAGCACGGATGTTTCCTACCCCCGAATACTTCTCATCAATAAAAACTACCTAAAAGCTTTCGCGTGTGGGCGATGGTTAAGGGGACGAAATACAGTATACGGATATGAGCTACTAAATTACTCCATTGACTGACGTACATAAAATATGTATATTTATATATATTATTTATTCAACGGCTGTAGAAAAACAAACATACATTTGATAAAATTTGATTCATTTGTGTCCATAAGGGCTCATAGGGCAGTACATTCTTAACCTCAGCACTGACGTTCCACTGTGGTATAATAAATTTGTATTCTGTTGTAACGGTTTTACACTACTCCAGTTTTAAGAAAAATATAAGAAAGACAGAATTTTTAATCGAAGATTTTTAATATAAAATATACCTACATTAATAAAAAAATCTTTGTTAATGAAATTGAAATGCTTAATTTAAATTCACCACATATGGTTCCGTGGTGAGATTATATCGCGCTAAAAATTTGACATTCAGTATTAAGGCCGGCAATGGTGGGTGATGTGATTCCTACTCGTACCAAAATAATAATAAATATTAGATTTCAATATAGTTTTTATTGCTAAATATAGAAATATTTTATAAAGAATGGATAGCCCTAAACAAAGCTATCACAAGTATAAATGCAAAGTCAAGATTTGGGAGAGAAGTTTTAAAAAAATTCATGCTCGCATTCCATCAAAGGTAATTAAAATTTATTATGGATACAAAGGGATTTTTAATAGAACACTGGATAGCTAATTAATTGATTTATAGTTACAATACAATACAAAAATGCTTTATTGAAAGACCCATAAACGACGGGTACATAGATCGACAATAGTAACTTAATTATTAGAGTACTAATATTAGCAATACAACAAAAGAAGGCGAATAGTACATCGCCTACAAAGTGTTTCGCAGAAGACACTTAAGTGAAACAACTCATCAGAAAGGAAACTAGTTGTGTGCAGTATGAAAAACCTAGTTTATTTCGAATTTAAATTCAAATTCAATATGTTTATTAATGACCCTTCTACAAGACAATCAAGTAACGTTGGGTAAATTTTACATTAAAATGTTTTATTAATGGCAACTACAAGTTATCAATTGAAATTACGAAACTGCTAGCTGATGTCCTACCTTCAACACGCACAGGACTCTTAACGGGAGTTGCTGTACAACACTTCTCAGATACATTGTATTTTATTTTTGAGTAAGGGGTTTCCCCTCCAAAACAGTTAAGATCTTTACAGTTAGGGACAAAAATTTGAAATCGATTATCAACAAAGAAGACGAATTACATATTACATATGATCAGGGACAAACTCAGAATAAGAGCATTACGGAGAGCAATTCCATTATTTGGAAAAAGAATGAATTACTTTACCCTAAAATGATATTAATCCCGACTAATACTAAGCTTTGTAAAGTATATATGGCTAACGATATTATCACAGAAGAATAACAAGCGGGTGTAAAACATAGATGCTGTAAGTGTTAAGACATTACATGAGCGTAGCCCATGGTATAAGTACCTATAACACATTCAATGTTAACAAATATTGCACAATTTTCTTATAAGAGTGCCAAAAACTATCAAGTAAATTTGCAGTTAATCGATGTAGTCAACGTTGTAACCCAATTAAATTGAGGTTATTAATAATATTAGTTTTTTTGACTATTTTTTTCAACTCTTACTCCTCGAATAACAAGTAAAAAAGCTAGAATTGATCTAAGACCAATTCTTATGACACCCTAGAAATAGCCGCAAATTTGATTGTTGACGTGGTTTTTTGAATATATTTCTAGAATGGTTTGTCGGACAGAAAAAATGATTATCACCAAATTTATAGATTTAATTTTCTGAAGTTTACAGTACAATAAAAACGTCTAGGACTGATCATTGTCACAGTATACGTAAAAATCCTAAATTTTTATATGGCAAAATCAATAAGGGGTTGCCAGATTTATTCCACTTTTGAAATTTTATTTATTATTTTTATGAAAACACTACAAAATTTCAGCTCTCTACGTTGACGCGTTGTTATGCAGGGTCCAAATATTATAGTGAAAAACGAAATTTTTGTAAGGCAATCCTACGAAGGAGTTACCCGATTAGTCCCATTTTCGAACTTAATGTAGGTAAAATTTCAGTTCTCCGTGCATCCATTCTCGAGTTATCGTGAGATTAATTAAAATTAAATTAAAATCACTTTTAATATTATGCTTGGGTGTGCAATCCATTTTCCTTTACCGTTATTATTTCTATGCGTACAAACGGAATGACAAACTTGGTATACACCTTAGATTTCATCTAGGGTATAAAAAGTATGGTCAAACTTGGAGATAGTGATCTACGAAGGTTTAAATGAATGTTAAATGTACAAAACATCGTGGAAAGTTAAACGAAGCATTATTTGGGGTTTTTCATTAAAGGACGAACTAGCCTTTATACTTTTTCTCTTGCACAACCAGCTCATTTCATTACCGTCCGCCTTAGTGTGTTGAAACTTTTACAATGCTAGGCTCTGTATTTAGCACAAAACGTCAGTGCTGTTTAGAAGATACCTACTTTTTACAATCTTTATAGATATGCGTATCTAATAATGGTGTTTTATTTATTGTTCATTTCTTTCGTATATTTGTTCAGGGCAGAATACAACTATTTCTTTGAGAATGATTCTAAAATGTAATATATACCTATATCTTCCGATTCATTTTATGTTACAATTTCTGCAGTGGCTGAACGTCAGCCAGAAGTTAACTTTATGGTATTCAAATATTATTAATATTGATGGTATTCATTTTTAAAATAAAGCAAAATATGCTCAATACTACTTAAGAAATAATTTTGTGTCTGGTGTGGATGTGCGTGCAACCGTATAGCACGCAAAATTCAATAATGTACGAAGGTATACTCTTTTACAACAGCCGGCCAGAAACATTAAAATGTGAATAAAGATTACCATTATTTAAGAATTTAAATATATGTATTTTTAATTATGTAAATTGAACTGGAATCAAGAATAATTTGAAATTGTATGAAGTTCTAAAAAACATGGTTTTTATAAAAGTTCTATTGTAACAAGATATGTCTTGCAATACTGCTTTAACCACTTATCTAAACACAACCAATTTTCGAGTTACATACCTAGTTGTAGTATTGAGCTACGACGTTTCCTTGAAGACGTTGTTAACAAATAAATAAATAAAATTCAGAAAATGGTGATGCCCAATATAAAGTATACTAACTTTTATATATATTTATTGCAGCACGATATTCACGAAGCACCAAATGACATTCGACAAGCTTATAAAATGTACTATAAACTTAAAACATCCTTCTTAGAAGATACATTGAATGATGTTTTGTCTGAGGATGGATTTGATATCTTAGACGGTTCTCAAGGTGAAGGAAACAGCATTATAAATTCTTCCATAGAACTTCCCAAAGGGATGGCAGACTTAGTCAATAATGATACAAACCCTGACGGACTCTTATTTTTAAATGTGGAAGAACTAAACCACAGACAAAAACATTCAATCACAAAAAATATGTACGTTAATGATGATCTTGTTATCAAAGAATTTGAATCTGTAGAAGAAAGCGATTTGAATAAAAATGCCTGGAATAAGAATGTTAGTCATGGTCGAAAAGAAAAAAATAAATCTCTACAAAAGCAACAATTTAAATCAAATCTAAGCGCAAAATTGTTTCCATCGACAAGTTTTAGTAAACGAAATCCTCGTAAAAGTTTATCTCGTACCGCTAGTACTATGTCCCAGTCGAGAAGTAGTCTAGATGTTTTATCCTTAGAAAGTACTCAAAGTCAAGAAATGCTGCCAGATCTTGAAACAATTTTATCACAAAAATCACAACAGAAATCACAGAGTGATTTAACTGCAATAATGCCTAAATTGCCTAATGAAATGAAAACTGAAGTAGATAGAAAGTGGTTAGAACGTTGCCAAAAGGATAATTCTCTCAATGATAATTCGTCAAACAAAAATAGCCTGTATCAACCCGATGGAAACCCTAAAAAATTTGGATTATCTAATATCAATGTGGATAGCAGTTATTTATCAATAGAAACAGTTTTAAACGAGTCTGAAAGGTTGCCTTCAATAAAAGATACAAACATTTTGAATAATGACGATTCTGATTCTGTAGTGTCTAATAGTGAAGATGAGAATGCAATAATATCTAATCGACATATAGCGAAGAGAAGAAGAATTTTAAAAGATGTAGACATAAATAAAAGGCCACAAACTCAAGAAATAATTTCAAACTCAGAACTAGATTGTATTCCAATCAAATTACATGGTGAAATTTTGGAAAATACGGACGAACTGAAATCAAAACCAACTGCAAAGAAAACTGTTAGAAAAAGAATAACAAAAGCTCCCAGAAAGATAAAACCAAACAAGGGGAGCACTAAAAATAACATCACTAGAAAGTTTGACCGAGGAAGGAAGAAAATATCTTACTGTGAGAGTAATTCAAGTGAAGATCAAAGCAAAGATGTAGATAATGCCGAAGAATTGAATGATCAATTTTCTAATAAAAGTGATCATAAGAATGCTCGTATTGTTAAAGCTTCGAATAGTGCAAGTACAAAGCCCAAATCAGTAAAAACGGCAACTACAAAAAGATCTAGCAAGGGAGAAAATTCACGTGATAGTACACTGGATGCCAATATAGAAGAACTCGATGAAAATAATAAGCCAGATGACTATACAATATGCTTGGATATGGGTGATTTAAAGTCTCTGCCAAGAATTAATGTTGAGGAATTTTCTCAGGCCGAGGCGACTTTGAATAAGTATATCAATGCATCAAAACGCATTAGCTCTTCTAAAATCAGTAGACAAGATTATAAACAAACTGTTGCCAAAAATAAATTGGAAGCTAAAGTAACGGCGGGCAAATTGAATGAAAATTTCGTAAGGCTAAATATGAAGAAAAAAATTTTTGCTAGGGGTAAGAAAACTTTTAACTATGGCAAATATAAAAAAACATTATGGAAACAAAAGAAAGAAGCTGCATTATCTGGACAAGATATGGATATGAGAGGCTGTGATGGAGGCATATTAACCTGTTTTAAATGCGGAAAACCGGGGCATTTTGCACAACAATGCAAAGTAAAAGGTGACCATTTGCTTCCCTTGGGCGCTGATGTTGAAGATGAATCATGTTTTCCAACTTTAGAGGAAGCTGAAAGAATGGCAACTCAACAAGCTCCAAAAGCACATAGCAAAAATATAGACAATATGCCAAAAGTTTCAAATACTTTGATGTACAAAGATGATGAAGCCTCTGCAAATGAAATGGAATTGGTGTTAGAAACCGAAGAAGCACTGATGAGTGACACTATTACTGAACCTTCACAAGATGTTAACAGCTTTTCCGCTGTTGGTTTATACATAGGTCATAAAATCCCGGAAGATTTTCTTAAAAAATCTGGATTGCTAGAAAGTGCAACAAAAAATAACGAAATCGAACCTCTTTATAAGCTTAAATCTGACGGCTCCGTTCTTGATGTCACCGATGAAGTACTGGAAATTTTGCGAATGTTTGGCCATCAAAATTTCAGAAAGGATCAAGACAAGGCTATAATGCGTATATTGACAGGCCTATCCACTTTAGTAACTCTAAGTACTGGAAGTGGGAAATCCTTGTGCTATCAGTTGCCAGCTTATTTATATAGTCGAAAGAGAAAAGCTATTACATTGGTTATCTCTCCATTAGTTTCTCTAATGGAAGATCAAGTTCATGGTGTTCCTGTTTTTATAAGGGCACACTGCTTGCACACGAATCAAACACCCCAACAAAGATTGAAAGTTTTAGAATTGGTAAATAAGGGTGAAGTAGATGTACTTCTTGTCTCACCAGAAGCCGTAGTTGCAGGAGAAAAATCAACAGGTTTCGGGGCAATTCTGAGAAATTTGCCACCTATAGCATTTGCATGCATCGATGAAGCCCATTGCGTTTCACAGTGGAGTCATAATTTTCGACCGAGCTATTTAATGATATGTAAGGTGTTACGACAAAAGCTTGGAGTTCGAACTATATTAGGTTTAACTGCTACAGCAACTTTTACAACTCGAGAAAGTATAATTCGACATCTTGATATACAAGATGGGCAGTCTGGCGTTATTAGTGATACTCCACTGCCGGATAATTTAATTTTGTCAGTATCGAAGGATTGTAACCGGGACAATGCTTTAATAAAGCTGTTGAGAAGTGAGAGGTAAGCATTTTTTGTTATTGTTACCAAAATTTGTAGGTCTCGTTAAGAACTCTTAAAAAAAAAATGAGATTTTTGTAGGAAACATAATAACTTATATAATTAATATAAGATCTCAAGTTACAACCGAGTATAATAGAGCGTAAGGAAGAGATATGGCCATGAAGTCATGACAGCCAACTTGCAGTCGTTGCTAAAGCATGCAGTATATTGCCGCAATCTCTGAAAGTTATAGATAACTTTCTAGTTAAGCTGCAACATGATAACACAATTTCCAGATTTTTTAGCTTGCTTATGCGCTAGATCTACTACAATAGAAAAAAAATCAGATGTATAAAGTCCATAGCTAGCAATGATGATGGATTTTGAGGTATTTAGGCTAATGAGGTATTTGGGCTAATGGTAGGTGCAATCAAGGTTGTCATTCAGCTCCTGGACTGACAGGTTTAACCATTGAAAGTATTGATAATCTACATCCGTGACTTCGGTTTGAGACTTACATTTGTTTGTTTTGCAAGTAAATTGTACCTGCAATGTTATAGCTTCGTATGCATTGAGGTCAGGGCATGTAATCTATGTAGAATCTATTCAGCTAAAGAATTGTTGAATATGTGCCAAGTCTTTACGATTTGATAGTCCGCACGTATCAATCTCCTCAGGAACAACCTAAGAATGGATGTGCTCAATTTCATGAAAACTTCAAATTCTTCTACAATGGAATGAGGAGGAGAGTTGTTAATGCGGGACGTGACTATATTTGTGCAAGCGAGATTCGTTGGGTCTTTGAAGTATGAAGTAACATAGATAAATCAACAAACTTTTAGATTTATAAATTAGAAATGGTTTATATAAGGAATATAAGGTATTTCAGTTTTTAGCGGCATGGTGGAAAGTCTGGAGTCTATTTTGACCGGCCCACTTTTCATCGCATCCTTCAAAATTGGGAACATTCGCGGTTTACGTTCTTTATCATAATCATTATTAGGTATTTAATCTTTTGAAACTTTTCCTTCTACAGGTTTGATTCTTGCCACTCAATAATAATTTATTGCACTAGAAGAGAAGAATGCGAACGGATAGCCTCTTTTATTCGTACATGCTTGCAGGTATATTTTATAAAAAAATGTTTAAATAGATATGTATTGCGTTATATGATACAAGGACAATTCAATATAATTCCTCAGGACAAGAATTCGGAGAAAAATAATTCCAAGAAAAGGAAACGGGTCAATTTGAATGCCGAACCCTATCATGCAGGCATGCCAGCATCACGCCGTAGAACAATTCAGAAAGCTTTCATGGGAAACCAGCTTCGAATTGTTGTGGCTACTATTGCTTTTGGTATGGGTATTAATAAATCTGATATCCGAGCTGTTATTCATTACAACATGCCCAGAAATTTTGAGAGTTACGTACAAGAAGTCGGTAGGGCCGGACGAGATGGAAAAATTTCTCACTGCCACTTGTTTTTAGATCCGAATGATAAGGATCAAAGTGAATTAAGGCGTCATATATACGCCAATTCCATTGATAGGCATGTTATACGGAAATTACTGCAAAAAATATGCAATCCTTGCGCTTGCGAAAAGAATTTAAAAAATGAGTAAGTCCTAACTCTTAAGGCTACTTTGATATTATGTACTGGAAGGAAGTATATTTTGTCTAATTTCAGAAGGTTCATTGAGGAACATTCAAAAGAAATCAAAGCATCACAAGAAATTAATTGGGATGCAGACTTTAATGACGATTCCACCAAGCAAACAAAAAGAGAAAGAAAATGTCCAGGACACGAAATTGCATTTTCTATAGAAAATGCGGTGCAATCTTTAGATATTCCAGAAGAAAATATATCAACTCTTCTCTGTTATCTGGAATTAGATGGTAGATGGTCCATAAATATATTGAGCAATGCTTATATTATGGCAAAAGTCATATCATATGGAGGGTCGCAATATCTAAAGTAAAATTCGAAATTGAAAAATATTTTCATAATTATTAGTGGCTTATCTTCCAGAAAGGCTGCACAAATATGTCCTCCGCTGGCGATGGCAATTGCACTTGAGTTGAAAAAAGGCACATTTAGCGATTCGAAAAATATCATTGAATTTTCTGTAATTGATATAGCTTCGGCAATTGGCTGGAATAGTGGTGTGGTTAAGCATCAATTGAAAAATCTAGAATGGACAACGGGTAATAAAATGATGGAATTCAATACAGATAAAATGCATCTCATATATTTTATTTTACTTACAGTCGATGGGCTTCCCAAGAGGTCTTCTATTTCTGTTGATTATTACGAATTGGGATTCAGATTACTTGCTCCTGGTGATTTTACGGACGATGAGCTGGACGAGGCTTTAGATAGTCTTTACAATAGAACCATTCAACAAGAAAAAACTCAATTAATCCAAGTATAAATATAGTTGTTCATATTAGAATTTGTTTTAATTAAGTATTCTTCTCTTCTTCTAGTTGCAATGCGTTTTTGAAGGACTCTCTTCTGTCGCACATGAAACATGTATTGCTTGTTGTGATAAAGATTACCCAGAAAATCAATCTAATGAACTAAAGAAAATTATAAGGGAATATTTTAAAAGTGATTATCAAAAAAATATTGAAATTAAACAATTGGTAAGTTCTATAGAACGTATTTGATTGAATTCCAATTAAAATTAATTAAAATTTTCGCAGATTGACAATACACCAGACGAACAAATTATAAATGATGTTCGTACCATGATCAATATATATCCGGAAAATAATTTTACTGGACGAGCAATTGCTCGAATATTTCACGGTATTTCAAGTCCAAATTTTCCTGCTTTTATATGGGGGAGGTGTAAATATTGGCGCGGGTATGCAAAGTCGGATTTTAATCGGCTAGTGCGTTTATCCAATTTGACTATAGTGAAAATGAGAACTTAAGGACTAACAATTTAAAAACAATGTTCATAAAATTTTTTTTTTTTATAAGATCCTTTTTTTCACAATATTCGACAATATTCTTCTAAAACTGTTCATGGTCACCAGGGAGATCCTATCACCCATTTATCACCTTTGTAATTCTGTGCCAGTAGCGACTTGTCTGATACTCCTTTTAATTTCACTTAGTATAGAGATTCATTGATTGAACTTAAATATCTATCTATATTACAAGATCATAGCAGCGGTGATTTCCGTATCAACAGCACCAATCGCTGGCAGTACTACACCAGCAGCAACTTAGTCAAGAGCTGCCACAAACGAAGCTCTTACACCTGAACAGCAACGATAAAGAGTTTTTTGTTACCTTAATTCATGGAGATTTATCTGAACAAAAAATATTCTCGTTTTTTCCAATTAAAAAATCGTTATGCGATCTGGTAAGAACGATTGTAATTGTAACAAGAAAATGCCACCATACGACGCAGCTGCCAATTACAGTTCGGGAAGGCCATACTTTCTTAATCTTTGTATCATGACCACCAATATTAGATCAGAATAGATGAAATTCACTTTGCGGCTATAACAGAACAGTTAGAAGACCCTAAGTTCCACGATTTACTTAAAAAAAATTATCTTATTTTCGGCTGTGAAAATCAACAAAGATGAGTTCTTGAGGCACATTCTTGTCCACCATAGTATGGCATTTCCAAGCTCTCAATTCGCAGCTGAATCATATGGTGGACATTACGAGATGGCGCGAATGCCAATTTTTTCACATCCGCGAAGGCGAATGTGAATCTTTACTCTAAAAATCCGCGGACATGGATGCGGATATTATGAAATTGAAGAAACAATCGACACTTCTGAATGAATGGCTGCTCGCGTCAAGTTTTATGATATAGTAAAAAAATATTTATCCCCAGCGTTCCAAGTGAATAGTTTTTTAGTGGAGCGGGACTTATTTACGAGCTCGGTAGGAGCAAGCTACAAGGAGAAAAAGCTGCTAAACTTCTTTTTATTAAATATAATTTGCCATTGCTAAAATTTTAAATTTATTAAATTAATTAAATTTTTAATTACTAGCCAATGCTGATTGATCAAAATGATTACAGTTGTTATTTGTATGTAATATTAGGTTTTGAATAAATGTTTGATATGTAGAAATAATGTTTTTTTTTTTTTATTTCTGTCAATATTAATGCTTATTTGATTTAATTATGGTCAAAGTCTGATATCTCTCCGTAGGATTGATTCTACCTCTAAAATGTCTGCATATTTTGATTTTAATTAAAACTTTATTATTAAGCATATTGTTGTTAGAAGCCTGCTTTTTTTTTATTATTTATTTCCTTTCAGAACAGCCTGACTTCTACACGCCATTACATGTATAAAATAAAATGATAATTACTGGACTTCAAAATTATAAACTCAGGACAATTTTATTTTGTTTGTAAATTTTCAAAAGTTCAATCAAAGTTAACTTTAAAAATTTGTATTATGATTTAACTGCTTTCGTTCGATTTCGTATAACTTTTTGGTGAGTATATAAGCGCTACTGCACGAATTTCCATGTCTTTCATTGGATTTGAATAGATTTCCATATTTTTCCGTTATTTTGTATGAGGCTTTTATTCCGCGATAAACATATATTGGAAATACGAAGTATTTCAGAGTCTTTCTAATTGTTTTTTATAATAATTTTCACAAATTTCAATGTTGCCCTAACTAATGAAATAAAAAAGTTGAATTATACTATGTATATAAACTCTGAGTAAACATCAGTGCAGTCATAATTATTTTAAACAGTAAGATTTCGCCTTTTTGATTGCATGAGCCGCTGGAAACAAAACTTAATTCGCTCCCCAAACGTTAACAACTTCAAAGTGATAAAACAGACGTTGAGAAAATGAGAAATGTCATTCCTACAAAGACATCTCATTGGTCATCCGATCCATGGTACTTTGTTTCCATTAATAAAGAAAAATATCATTTCGGTAGACTTAAGAAGAAATTTGTGTAATCAATAAGTGCGTTATACGTGTTTTGGAGCAAAGTAAGAATTTGTTATATCCATATGTATTTTCAGTCATAAAGTTACTGTAACGCGAAAGTTTACATTTGCACACAGTACCATTAAATTTCGCGAAAAAATCGAGAATTTAATATGACTTAAAACGCGAGTGAGTTATTGAATGTGCTCAGTTGGAAAATGTGTTTGTTTTTTGGTTTGTAAAATTTATAGTTCGATTTAACGAAATTGGTTTTGTCTCGAAAGAGCTTTTGATAAAACCTGCACAAGTTTCTCAACTTTTTAACACAGAAGTAAGTATTATTTTAAAAATAAATCGACTTAAATTAAACATTTTAATCATATAAAGTAGAAAAGTAACAGTTTTGTATTGTCATTCGAACGATTCTCAACGATACATACTTTAAAGTCTACGCGAACTTTTTTTTTTGTGACACATACATCCTTCCAAGAAATATGATTACCTCGGGAATTTACCGATAATTAACTGGTATGAATGGAGCTGAGGATAGTGAAAGATACAATGAATATTCCAGAAGTACCCACTTATGTTTGCCCTATTGATATGTTGTTGGCTTAGATCCAAAAACAAAACATTTTCTGAAGAAGGAAGCACAGCTAATAATTAGAACAGTTCTTAATCTTAAGGAATCAATATATTACATTGAAATCAATTTATTTTATATACCGATTTGAATGGTTGTGCAGTTTTATGAACAAGAGCAGACCTGACCTGTTGAAATGCAGCATTGCTCATGGGATCAAAATCGATCCGCTTCCGAATATTGCGGACGTTTTTTATCTCTTTGTTACCAATTGAACTAGCTTTGACCTTTATCTGTAGCAAATTCACGTGGTTTTGCATAGATGTAGCTGAATTGAAGCACTTCAACAAATATCCTACCACAGTTCACAAATAGTGTCTACAGTGGTTTCCCTTAAGTGCGGTTTCCATGAAAAAAAGTAAAAAGTACTTTAATATCAGTACTATAACTTGCAAAGAGTAAAAAAAAACCTTATTATAAATCTAATTACAACCGTTGTGTCAAGTCCGCCTCTTGAACTGAATGTTTCAGGAAGAATTCAAGGGATATGATGATGATAGTAATAAAATTGTGGTAAAAACATCTTCAGAAGATGATTCAATGTTCCTCTTAAAAAGATGACTCAGTATTCAATATTATCCATTAAAATTCAGCGTCATCCTGAGTGCTAATGGGTTTTCCTGGCTCTCTTTTTATACTTTTTGTGAACAGGTAATAATTTACATACCCGATTATATCTAGCACATGAAATTACTGATATTCCATAAGATGAAAGTTTATCAATCAATTAAACCTTATTTGACGTTAACGCTTCAACAGGAAATCTTAAAACAGTTTTGACCGTTTTTTTTCATCTATTTGCAATAGAGAAGCTAAAATAACGGGAAAGTGGACGATAGAATACTCATAAATCCTCTTTTTGGATGACGTCATGAACTGTGACAAGCTATAGTAGGGTCAAGCCAAGCCAAATATTACACGACGAGGTATGGTGGTTACAAATGTACCGTTATAGAAGTTATATCCGATTTAAGGAATTTGGAATTAAAAACGACGATTGCAGAATTACCTTCTACCTCTAACTGGCTTAGACTGGCCGCAAACTGGTGATTTCCGCATACATTGATGTTTTCAATTATTCTGCAAACTAGATAAATGTTTTGAGTTTTTAATTTAAATTAAAAGATAAATATTTAGCCTACTATTGTACTACAAAAGTTTTAACATCGAAATTAAGTAAATTCTACTAAAAACCCTTCTTGTAAGGATGGCATTTCCTTAAATGGCCGCGAATTGGTGCGTTTACCCTAGCTTCTCATGGAAATCTTGATTCTAAACTAAAAATTTCGAATTTTCTTACCTTTTTGTTTTTAATTTAACATCTACTATTTTTGCAAAAGGTCATTAACATAATTTTTTTTATAAAACCTGTAAACTGTAGACTCTCCTCTTTAATTTGACCTATTACACTCAGTGTGTTAACTGTACATACAATGAGCTCTTAACTGTGACCGTACGCGATGTAGTTTTTAAGATACAGGGTGTTTTGTGAAAAACTAGCTTTTTTTTCTTAATCACCACGTAACTCGTAAACGGTTGATACTGCCCCCCCCCCCTCCTTCCGATACAATTTTATTTTTGGTTCGTCTAGGTGAGTACCATCACAAGTGGGCTGGTTTAGATGGTGTAGCTTTTGCATGTCTAGCATGAAAATGGGAGGGTATGAGGGATGCGCAGGTCAACACCGCAAACTCCCTTACTAATCCGATTTCGTGCGAGGCATCCAAAAATTATATACCGTCTAAACCTGCCCAGTGGTACTCTGAAATCGTTTCATTGACGTGCACTACTGTTTACTTGAAAAATCGGCGGTGGTACACTAAAGAACGCACACATCTACATATATGGGAAATGTCATGTGGTAGCACATATTCATCTTCAACTATTACTCCGCATATACGCCAAAATCTTCCAAATTATAATTTTTACGTTATTCGCAATGCTGGAGCAAACAAGCTGTAAATTGGTATAAACCTTTGTTTGGGTATTCTGAAGACTGGGGAAAAAGTCTCATATAATCTCATGTCTACGACGCCAGATATTCAAGGTCAAAGGTCGTGATTTTTTTTTAGCCTAGCTAACGCTATGTGAACGCGGGGCCAAGAATTTTATTTTTTATTTATGTATTATTAAGACTAAATATGAAATAGCTTATTTAAAATTATTCTTATTCATCGTCGTCTCTGTCATGAGGTTGCCCAAGGTCTATGTTGTCATCATTATCATCGTCGAGTTGTTTCGCCAAGTTCGAGGACTTCATGCACGCTGTCTTGATCGGAATCATTTGGTATTAATGATGTATTGAGGCATGCTTGGCCGTTACACTGGCTGCAAACTGTGGAACATAGTAACCCTACTTTTCTACATCCACAATTTACGCCACAGCCATTCTTGCAATTGCAAAAATTCATATTCAACAATTCTTCCGGTGCTGGTGTCAATAACGTCTTTATCGGCTGTAAAAGCTCATTCTGTAAAGACCACCCCCATTCCTCAGATTGTAAGTCTTTTCTCAATCAAGTGTGCATCTGGAAGTAGACTCGATAGATGTGTTAGACTATAACTGCACTGGTCTGTTAAGTCTCGTTGCTTTTATAAATTGAATATATTATATTATATGAGACTTTTTTCCCAGTCTTTAGAATGCCAAAACAAAGGTTTATACCAATTTACAGTTTGTTCGCTTCCATTTCGTGGTTTGCCACTTTTTTGGCCTTATTTGACTGGGCTATAAATATTTAATTAGTGTTGATTAAAAACTGCTATTTTTCCAGTATACATAGAAAGTTAAATCCCAACTATGTAAGCAATAAAAAAACATTCACATACCAATGGAAAAAACTCAGGTGCACTCAGAACAATTCAGAACCTGTTAAAGCGATAACAAATTGAAAAAGAATGAGAACAAGAGCCTTATTGCTGTGTTCTGCAGAGCACAGGAAATAGCGAATTGAATTAATTTGTATTGTGTATAGAAGTAGAAAAGGTTTTGAAAGTGTAGAGAAAATTATAAAATTGTCATGATTTTAATTCTTACAATACGTTAAACATGCCAAACTTTGTCCCGAATTTATCAAGTTCTATTTTGACAATTTGCAAGGATTCAAGTCATGGCAATTTGATTATTTTCTCTATACTTTCAAAAGCTTTCCTACTTCTGTGCACCCTACGAATCAATTCATGGTCTCTATTTAGTGGTAAGATTGGATGTATGTACATATTACTGGGATCAAAGTTCTTTATAAAATGAAAAATATTTATTTATGCTTCGAAATAAATTTCATCACCTTCAGAGTACTCCCCATCCGACTCAATGCAATTATGCCAATGTTTTTTTTTCCCAAACCTCGAAACAGTCAAAGAAGTCTTTTTCCGGGAAGGCCTTCAACAGTTTCTTCGAATCGGCTTTTATATCCTCAATCAAGTCGAAACGATAACCCCGGAGCTGTCTTTTGAGATTGTTGAACAGCCAGAAGTCGCACGGTGGTGTACTAAGGTTGTCATTCCATTTGTAACGCATAGAAATAATGATGGTAGAACAAAATGGATTGGACACCACGCATAAAATTAAATTAAATTAAATTGTTTTGATTTTTGCATGTCCGTTTGTCCGTCCGTCCTCACGATAACTCGAAAAGGCGTTCACTTAGAGAGCTGCAACTTTGCTGGCGGGATTTTTTTAAGAAAAAAAAAGTAAATTTCAATTCGAAAATGGGATAAATCGGGTAACTCCTTCGTAGGGTTGCCATACAGAAATTTCGTTTGTCATTATATAGTGATTTGAAATTTGGTACATGGTGTTTCCATAGCAATAGTAAATGAAATCTCAAAACTGGACTAAATCGGGCAACCTTTTCTTGGTGTTGCCATTTGAAAATGCAAATCGTTCTAGAAATATAATAAGTAAAAAACCACTTCAAAAATCACACCATACGAAATTATTACGAGCCTTCATCTAGGGTACCATAAAAATTGGTTCTTAGACCAATTCTACCTTTTTTTACTTGTCTTTTAAAAAAATGTGGTTTTTTTTTTTTTAATCAATCGAGATTTGACGCGTCTGAGGCACAAAAATTGCGTGGATTGATCTAAATGAAATGCCCACAGCATCAGCAAGGGGTCTAATTGTTAAACGACGATTTCTCGAGCTTAAAATCTTTGATTTCCTTATGGCTTTTATCGGAAGATATTGATGGTCGTCGGGGCGCTCTTCATCTTGAACTCGATCTCGGCCTTGTTTGAAGTCTTTGTACCACTTGTAAACATTTTTTTGTGACATAACATCATAACAGCAGCATCCTCAACATTTCCGCGGCAGAATATACATTTCGCAGACAAAATTTAATGCAAATTCTTTGCTCAACAAAATCAGACATAGTAAAAATCGAAAACTCACTTTTGTATGTTTACAAAAACACGTGTAGTTCTGCAGCTAGCATGAAACTGTGCATAGATGTCAACCACACTACTACAAATAAAAAAACAATATATATTTTATAATTTCATAGTACCCGCGAGGTTTAAATAAAAAATTCAAATAGTTGTCAAACTGTTTCCTAAAAAATGAAACGTTTTACTCGAAAATATGGGTAAAATTTACAGATATTTTCAGTTCCAAGTTATTATTAGATCTAAAGCTAAAAAGTCGAAGTATGTATGTACTAATTTTTTAACGTTGTATGAATCAATTTACGGCACAATGGTTCCTCATCTGAGTTCACGAGTAGTCTAGACATAATGCTAACATAACAATTGACTTACTTTAATATCAGTCGATATATAATGTAATTGCGTGGTTGATAACTCGTTTAAATTATTAATTCAATTACAAAAGTTGTGTCAACAGATGATTTCCTTCTTCTAGTCGAATTTCTTTGAAGGAATTTAAGGAAAAAGGAATCTTAAAAAAATTTATAATTTTCTACTATTACACTGTATGCATATCATGCTTTGGGACAGAATTCAATCACATTCACATACGCAAACTTGTAGGTACCGATTATAAATGTTTATGTGGTCTGCTGCTTCAAAAAGTATTTCTGTTATAGAAAAATATTTAGGAGAGTAAGCAACTAAAAAGTCTTTCAAGATTTGGGTAGGTACTTTTATGAATATTTTTGGAATACAATCTTAAAAGTACCAGTAGCTACCTTGAAAATAACGCGTGATTTTGAGAAGACGAGGTATGCTACATGCTATCGCGACGTAAATTCGACTGTTTTTTATATAGAAAATAAAAACAAAATTACAAAAACGGTTACATGCGGTTAAATGCCGACAAGAACAACAACAACAATCAGTACACTTTTCTGCTGCAATATGTCGGTCGAAAAATGTTCTCTGTGTGGTATACCGTGAGTTAATGTTATACTGCACTCTGTACCAGATTTGTGAACCATTTATACTTTAACAGAGATATAAGATTTTGCATTGTACATGCAAGATTGTGAGTTCGAGTCACGGGGGCAGTATGCCAGAAACCCCTTATCAATATTTTCTTCGGCACTTCTTGATTATTTTAAATAGAAATTTTTTAGAATATTTCCGAAAAGTTATATAATATTATTTAGATAAAAAATGGGGTTTTGTTTTCAAATATGTAGGTGGAATAGACGGATATGCAAAAAACTAAATGTTATCAATATTATGCCTATGCCTGATATAAATAAGCCGTTTTCTTTGGTGCAAGCCCCCCTAATAGTGAACTTTTGTGTGTTTTGAAGTTAAAGATAGCGTAAATTTATTAACCAATTATGTTTATTAAATTATTCTGAAGGAAATAGAAATAATATACCCAAATGCACTTGCGCCACTATCAAAGAAAACGGCTCAAATTTTGAATTTTACAGATCCATAACGAAAATTCTGAAACCCGTAAAATTGCGCCTGCAGTTCGATTGCCCGCAGCTTTTACGTGCTTCGACAGTCTCAAAAATTTTGATATGGAAACATCTAAATAGACGGTGCATGCGCAGCAAAAAATAATTAGTTTGGTTGAAATTTCTGTTGCGACTGACTGCAAGAGATTCAATTTTACTACAAATTCTTCAAAATTCAAAGTTGCTTATATAATATTAATAAATGTTTAATGTCCATTGGAACAGAGTGCACTTTTTTCTATTCAACAAGTTTATGGAGGCACCTGCATTCTGCATTCATATAAAATATCCAGAAATGTCACTTGGACAATAAACTGATCGAATGATAAATGCAAGAACGTGTTATAAGAAATTTCATCTTCTATACGTAATACTTGCATTAAATTTTTCACGACTTCAGTTCACGTTTCCTATTGCCTATTAATTTTTTCACCGAATACTTTTTTTCTTCATGAAAATTTTAGATAAATTAATATTAAACAAGTGGCAGCAATACCTCTGCTCCTTCGCGGAAAATTTGTCAAAGTTTTGATTCAAACTGTTTAAAATATAATCTGTAGCTGTGTTTCTTGACTTAAAAAGAGTCTTTGAAACCATCGATAGACATATTTTAAAGAATAAACTCGGAACAATTGGGATTCGCGGAAAAGAGTTGAAGTGGTTTCAGAGTTTTTTGGATGGCAAGGATCAGTACTAGCAACACTTCTTTTTATAGTATATATAAATGATATTGTGTGCGTGCTAAGGAACTCCGATATAAGACTTCTTGCAGACGATACATTAATTTTTATATCGGGAGAGGACTTAAATGAATGTGTTGTAAAGTTGAATGAAGACTTAGGAAGACTGAATGTGTGGTTAAGAATGAATAAACTTAAGTTGAATGTAAAATAACTAAATGTATGGCTCTAAATGCGGATGAAAGAGTTAATGTGTTCGATAATATGTTGATTGAACAAGTGAATGAGATGAAATACTTAGGTGTTATTATTGATGAAAAACCTTCAAAGCTCATGTGGACGCTAAAAAGGTTGGATTTATGAAAAAATAAGAAAGAAATTATCTATGGAAAGTGCAATTAATATTCATAATAGCATAATTATGCCACATTTCGAGTATTGCCAATCAATTCTCTTTATGTGTACGAAGGAACAGATGGCAAGGTTATAAAAATTACAAAACAGGGCAATGAGGAGCATATTATGTTGCCATAAAAGAACGCCCATTAGTGCAATGTTAAATACTCTTAAATTGATGTCAGTTAATCAGCGAACGATTTTCAATGTATTAAAAATGGTGATCAAAATGAAAAATTATCTTCTGCCAGAGTATTTATGCGGGAACTCCAGTATGTAGCGGATATGCAACCTTGTCGATTGCGCAACTTGGAAGACTTCAGATTGGAGCGACTGAGAGCGAGTAGGCCTCAAAATACAGTAATGTATAAAGGACTTCAATTATATAATAGTATACCAAGTGATTGCAAAAATGAAAACAATTTTATGTTTTTTAAAAAGAAAATTGTAGAATTTATACGCAAACGTTATCCTTTTCGATAGTGTAATAAGAGTATATAAAATAAGTAAAAAACGAGTTTTCAAATAAAACTGAGGCCAAGCCGCATGAAAAAGTAGAAAATAAACTTTTCTTCACACACAGAGGTGGACTCAGATTTTTGGATTGGGACATTTCTCTTCATGAATCAAATCACTTATTACATCTGATTGATCATACTGAAATATATCGGTGATTGTCAGCGAATAAAATCTGAGTCCACCTCTGTGTGTGAAGAAAAGTTTATTTTCTACTTTTTCATGCGGCTTGGCCTCAGTTTTGTTAGAAAACTCGTTTTTTACTTATTTTATTTTCTACCTTTTTCACGTTAACTAAATTGTTATTACGTGCTGCATGGAGATATTTTAAAACAATTTTATGACGGCTGAAAAGAGACTGATTTACCAGTTTTTCAAAAAATTTATTCGAGTATCAAATCGTTGAAGTACTGCAACGGTTTTTTGAAATTAAAATTATGTTTAAAACAGCGCTTTTTAGCTGTATTCAAACTTGATCCCATATAACATGAATTTTCCCGATTTTCCATGTTTTCCACAGACTTTTCCTATTACTATGATTTTTTTTTTTAAATTTACATGAATTTTCCTCGATTTTTCATGCAAGTTTTCATGATTGTTGAAGAGAAAGTATTGATGCCAGTAGGACAGAAAAAAAAATGATTCCGCATAGCTTATAAAACTTTTTTGTCGGAAAAGTCGGAAATTTTCGGAAAATTTTCCAGAAAAATTGGAAAATTCTGAATTTTTCCTGAAACAGATTTATCACTAATCATATGGATGAAAATTTTTCCGATGATTTTCCCGCTTTTCCCGGTTTTCCATGCAGTTTTCCACAAAAGCAACTTTATGCAACTCATTTCGCTCTACAACTTTGTCTTAGGTTGCAAAACGTTTCCTTGGTCGGAAAAACTCCGGAAAAGCCTTTTACATGAATTTTCCTCGATTTTTTCTGCATGTTTCCACCATTGTCGGAGAGAAAGTAATGATGTCAGTTGATAGGGAACTTGATCCTGTGCATAATTTAGAAAACTTTTTTACTGAAAAGTCGGAAATTTTTCTCGGAAAAATCGGAAAACTGCATTTTTTCTGAAACGGATTTATCACTAATCAAATTTGTACCAAATTTTCTAATGATTTTTCCGGGTTTTCCATGGAAATTTCCAGTTCAAATTTTGATAGATTCAATTGTCACGCGACATGAACCTGTGTGCCAATATTCAGCTCGCTGTGATGACGAAAAGTGCGTCTACGAGAGTGTCGAAAATATTAAAAAAGAAATATACAGACAGACAAATTCGTGTACGAGTTAAAGGGACGGGCTAGCCTTAAAAAATAAAGAAAGGTACATTACTAATATTATTATTATCATAAAGCATGATTTATTGCTAATAAAGATTATTTATTTGTTTATTATTTATTTATTAAATTTCTGAGGTCGCAGTTTTAACGGCGTTGCGTGAATTCCTCTTGAGTGAAAGAGTTAAAAAATTGTTTTGCGATGAAAATAAATCCATAATCTTGATTAAGAACAAAAGTATAAAATATACACTTATTGATCTCATTTTAATTTTAATTTTTTTTTCTCTATAAAGTAATGAGTGTGTTGTGTTGTGTGACTTGTAGAAAGAGCTAAGTCAAATGCAATTTATTAAAATAAAAAAGAAAAAGGTCCATAAAATAAGGTAGCCTTAAGAAGGCATTCAATCAGCTTAACTGGATAACGACAGGGAACCAAGAAACCGCTTAAGAAAAACCCTCTTAGCGATTGATATCCCTTCAATTTTGTGTTACATTTTTTTCATATTTTTGCTAGAAATAAACATGCATGAATTAAAATCCTCCCTTTCCAGTTATTTCTAGTTATGATTTTTATTTTATTTTTGTGTGTTTTCTTTTAGTTATAAGCTGCTGTTGCAATTAAACTCCCAGCTTATTCCAAATACATTTTTCCTTATGTGTTTAGAATTGGGGGTATGGCTGGGCCTAGCCGCTAAACCAGGAACGGTGTAACGCTGGGCCATATCATCGATACATACATACATAATACGTGCAAAGCATCTAAAGTAATGTATGTATAAAATTTCAAAATCTTTATTCATATATGAAATTGGCTGCTCTTGTGCAGCACGGTTATATAATAATATAATCCATCATCCACAATTGCATACCACGAGTATTTAAAAAAAATTAATATTCAAATCATGCTTGGGTCCAATAATTTAAGCTTATCACTTACTTAGCATACCGTGCCGTTATCATTAGATAATTTGTTTACCTTTTCAATAAAAAGAGAAAAAAAGTTAATTGAAATGTGCTTCAAATTTAATATGAGCGTGAAAACTCACTCAATTATTTTGTATTTCGTCAATGGATAAGCTTCGGTGTAGTTTTAAAATGAATTAAAATAAAATTCATAGGTACCATCGATAATATTAATTTGCTAAGCTATCGGCAAAAAGATTGAACAATAATTAGATTTAAAAAAAAAAAAAATAATTTGTGACAAATTCCAACAACGCAGTAGATACATTTTAATGCTTTCTTTTTAGATAAAATGATAAAATAGAGATAATTGTAATTGTGTCGCAAGTGATTAGTATAGATAATGTCAGCCACAAAACCTGAAATTATCGAATATACTTTGCTGATAAGAAAATAAAAGTGGACACACTTGCGTCTCGGTTTTCTTTTGTATTTTAAAATGCTTTTTTTTCTCTCTTAATTATCATATAATATCCAACTTGTGTAATACTCCCCAGCAACACGCATGAAATTTACGCAACACGTGCTAAAGTACTTGTGTACCTGTAAGAAAAATTTGTTAAAACTTTTATAGATAAACTGAATATAAAAAATTGAAATTTTGTATACTAATAGTTCGATTATACTTGAATCGTTCCTAGTTCTAAAGATTTCTTTGGTTTATTTGTATTGGCAAGTCACCCAAAACGAAACAAGAGCTCTGCAAATTATCATTATTTATCTTGTTTAAACCTGCAGAATGTAATGCACCGATTTCAGGATTTGTGTCTACATTTCACTGTATGTCTGATAAGCTTATTAAGAATAGAAATAGCATACAGCTGCATCGTCGCATTTAAGTAGTTTTCTCCTTGTCGCTATCAAACCAGAATTTCTTTAGCAATATCCAGTGTTGTATGACATAAAATTTTGAAATCACTCGGGGAACTTGTGATTTTTTTTCAGAAATAGACTTTTGTTAATGCTTGGTATAATTGTGTTGATATCATAATCAATTCAATTGAAATAAATATTATATTTTTTACAAATTTACAGTTAATATTATGTTCATAAATATTTTTCACTAAAGCTAGAGGAAAGGAAGAGTACGATGAAGATTATAATATGTAAACATCGTATACAAAATAGATGTATGCTCGATGTGAACTGTGAATAGGCCGTGACTAAATCAAATCAAACTTTAAATGTAAAGCAGCAACAAAATAGTAAATGCAATATTTACGATAATCTAATGTAATTTGTCATAAAAACAACAAAACTATACGTTTTTGGGCTTCAATATGACACACCGCTGTTTCTATTCAAACAGACGAATGAAAATAAATTAATACTTTGGACGAATTCTAATCCGTCTTTGTCTTCAGATTTGTTTTCTTATAAACAGTTGGTGAGGTCCTACAGAATCTGCAGCTGCAACTTAAAATGTTGCCTTCACATACAATTTTAAATTGTTTTGTCTCGTTTTGTTACTAGTAGATAACTACTGGCGGATCAGGCATCAAAATTAGAAATGTTCCTAAAATAAAAAGAATCATTTGATGCTGATAGCAAAATTTTCCTTCTTCCTCGAATGCCTGGGCGTGTATTTTTTTTCCGGTCTGTGGATTGAATAGATTTTTTAGAACGATCAGAGCACTCTGGAAAAAGATATAAATCCAAAGTGCTCTGAGCGTTTTGTTTTTTTATATTCGTAACACTTGTAATTTGTGAAATATCTATTAATACAAGATAAAGATAAAAATAAGTAAATAACAAGTAAAAAGCTAGGATTGATCTAAGACCAATTCTTATGATACCCTAGATGAATACCCGTATTTAATTTTGTATGGTCACCTCTCTGTGCACGTTTGATTGTTGAAGTGGTTTGTCGCTGATATTTCTAGAACGGTTCGTTGGACAGAAAAAATGGTAATAATAATAACCAAATTCATAGGATTTTATATTCTGAAGAACTTTTCAGTACAATAAAAACGTCTAGGACAGAACCTAAATTTTTATATGGCAACACCTAGAAAGGGTTGCCCGGTTTAGCCCATTTTTGAAATTGCCAGAGAACGCGTCGATGTGGAGAATTCAAATTTTTTACACTTCTTTTTCATCAAAATTGCAAATACAGGTTCAAAAATGGGTGGGCTAAGTCTGGCAACCATTTCTTGGTGTTGCCATACAAAACTTTTTTTTTTCACTTTATATTTGGACACTACCTGAGAACGTGTGAACGTAGAAGCTGAAATTTTGTACACAGCGTTTTCATAAAAATAGAGAAAAAAAAACTTTCAAAAATGGAAGTAATCGGGCAATCCTTTCTTTGTGTTGCCATACAAAAATTTAATTTATGAAAAGTTCTTCAGAATATGAAATCCTATGAAATTTGCTATTTTACTTCAAAAATCAAATTTGCACAGATGGTGGCTATATTCATTTAGGGTATCGTTAAAATTGGTCTTAGAGCAATTCTAGCTTTTTAAATAACTTTTATCAACTCACTAACTCCTGGCTAATAAGTTTGTGCCCGAACGCCTAAAGGCTGAGTTACAATGTGACGCTGTCGCTAAATCTGTCAAAAGTTAAAATGTATGAAGGTACTCAAACGCAGGTACAGTGTGTCTCTAAAGGTGTTGCTGACGCTGGTCGCGTTGCTTAAAGTTTAAATATTTCAAATTGAGACGCGCAAAACCTTGACAGCACCAGTTTAGGCAATTTATTTTTGCAGAACATTGAAATTGTGAGTGAAAATTGTAAGTTTTAAGTAATGCCACAGCATTTAATAACTTGTTAATTCATTTATTTACGATTTAATGATTTTGTTTAATAATGGACTGAAAATTCAACAAATGTTATCATTGGAACAGCATAGGCAACGGCCACTGCGTCCGCATCTGCATCAGCAACATCATTCGCGATCGCTTCTCGCGACAGCGTCACATTGTAACTCAGGCTTCAGAGTACCGTTCGTGATGAAAGAGTTTTAGGGTAGTAAACTTGAATGGATTTACATGGAGTCTTTTTATTTAGAATGAGTGAATGGCGTGCCTTCCGATGGGGTAAAATTTTCTTATATGTTTTGGGAGTTTGGGGGGGGGGGGTGGTGGTGATTACCACCCTTGGGGATGTCCAATTTTCGCCGTGCGTGATATGAGTGGAGATTCGAGAGTCGGGAGCCGGGATTCGCGAGTGGAGAGAGTGTATAGAATTTATGACTAACAAGTAGAAAATAGAATATACTTATTAAAAAACTTAAATAACTTTCGTAAATAAGTTGCACTAAAAAGTAAAAACTAATTTTTTCTTTCTCAGTGATAGACACAAGAAAAGTTGGGTTGTAAAATAAGAAATGCTACAACTTAGATTTAATCTTAAAAGTTTGGGCTCGAGTTGCAGTTAGACAATTGTGATTATAGTTATGGATGCCCAAACTTAGTTGTAGCATTTTTTATTTTATAAAGAAACTTTTCTTGTGTATATCACTGAGAAAGAAAAAAAATATTTTTTACTTTTTAATGCAAATTATTTACGAAAGTTATTTATTTTAAAAGTTTTTTAATATATTTTATTTACTTCTTTACTCTAATTCCGCTATCATTAAATCATAGAGCGCGCGCATTTCCTTTCGATTTTACGAACTACTGATTTCTTCCTCTAATTGAAAGATATATATACTGGGTGGCGCAAAAGTACTGGCACTATAGAAATTACTTATATATTTTTTTATATGACATCTCCTGTCATTCTGATATTGAAAATTGTGTAGTAAACAAATGTAAAATTACTAAAAGTAAATCTGGACCGTTATACTCCCCAAAGAAAGTTGAATAATCGCGTCAATGTTTTTACGGAATAATTCATCAGTGATAAAAACACAACGTGAATTTCGTCGACGATTTCCCCGCCGTCCGGCACAAGTTGGTCGCACAATGCGACGCTTCGCCACACGCCTCGAAGCAGCTGGCGCAACATTGGATAGACCTATATTATTGCCATATAAAAATTTAGAATTTTTATGTATACTGTGAAAAGAGTAAAAAAACTAGAATTGGTCTAAGATCAATTCTTATGATACCCTCTAGATGAATGCCCGTATGTAATTTCGTATAGTGACCTATCTGTGGATTTTGAAGTGGTTTTTCGCTTATATTTCTAGAACGGTTCGTCGGACAGCAAAAATGATTATAACAAATATCATAAGACTTGCAATTCGGAAGAACTTTTCGGTACAATAAAAACGTCTATGCTATGAATGCACCATGTACCAAATTTCAGCTTTTTACGTCAACGAGCTCTCAGGCTATTACTTTATTTTACGTGTTTTTTTTTACAAGTTCATGCGAGCAGCTGATGCCTTCAACTCACTATGAGTCAACTATTAAAAAAAAAAAAAGTTTCATCCGGCGTACTATTACTTTAAAAAAGTTGCTTTTACTACTTTCGCAGCCTCTCACAGCCACACCCACCGCGAGTGCAGTCGTACCAGATCTATCAAAAAAGATAATATTCGATCGCCATAAAAACAGTACCTTCCGGACTATAACTATCTATTAATCGTTATCAATCTAAATAAAAATATATATATATTTTTTTTAACCTCTGTAAATGTATAAAAGCCGTAATTAATACTTAAAGTATTTAGACGTTTTCGCAGTCCTAATTGGCTACATTCATGGGGCACTTAACCACTGAGTCCTTGGACTTAGACCGAGAGCCGAAAGCACATTTTGCCAATGTTGATAAAATGTTTATTGAATTTGTGAAATTTCCAATCCATTACTGGAATACGGTAGTTAACAACGTTTAAAAAAATATATGTATTTCATATGAAACCCATATAATTGCATTTGATTTGCAACACAAGATAGTAGTTCTTTATCTAAAGCGGATATTCTTACATTTATGTATAAGGGGTCAAAAGGGTTTAAAAGGCTTAATTGTAAATACAATTTTTGGGAGTTTGTATTGAGATGAGATCATGGTTGATATGGTTTTCATTTGAAATAATTAAATGATTCCAATTTTGGAAAAATTCACAAATTTAAGAAACGTTTTACTAACTTCTTTTGATCTAACTACCTCCGCCTTATAACTGTTTAACACCTAAAATTTTTGAAAATAACAAATTAAGAGACACTCGGAGAATGTCAGCGCGTTTAAGTCCTTGAATACAGTTCTAATGTATTATTAGTTGTATATATCGAATTGATTGCTCTATTGATATGAATTTGTCATCAAAACTAAAATAAGTATAAATTCTGATTGTAGAAGGATTAATATTTCTAGTAAAAATAACAGAGATTGCTACTTTTTATGTATGTCAGCTGACACAACAATTAAATTAAAATAAATTTCACTGCCATTTCCCTTCCTATGTATTTCAATTTCACACCAGTAAATTGTATTGTTTTTATTTCTGAAAAAGAAAAAAAAATGTTTCAATTATTCAACGATTATTGACATAACAGTAAAGGGGGACTTTGGTTTTATCCATTCCCATGACGCTACGGGCTACGCAACCAAAGTGTTGATCGGAAAAAGTTTCCAAGAAATTTCATATACTTATTTTGGGTAGAATTTATTCAGTCTTTTAATAAGTGTAGAAAATCGCATTATCATTATCGATGATGTAAATAAAAAACATATTTTATTATGTAAATTAAAAATATTAAAAAAAAAATTCTTTTTCTTTCAGATTTGCAAAAATGGGAAAGTATACTGGAAAGAAATGTCGACTTTTGTCGATGATGTGGTTGACGGCATTTTTCTTCTTTGTGGAAATTGTTGTCGGATATGTTACAAACTCTATGGCTCTAGTTGCAGATAGCTTCCACATGCTGGGCGACATAGCCGCTTTAGTCATATCATTTTTATCAGTTAAGGTAAATGTTTGTTGAGATATTTTAACCTTAATAATTTCGGTAAGATAAAATCACAAACGAACGAATAATTTATTCTTTCTTCTAAAATGTTTGCTCAGTGATTAAAATTTAATTTATTATGCAGTTTATTGTAGGTAGACTATTAAAAAAATCTCATAATTTTTTGCAGAAAATTTTAACTATTGATAATACGTAAAAAATTTTTATATTTGAATCATATTTTTCACATAATTATTATTATGTTATTATGGTGGCTGTGTTACTTATCTCTGCTTAATCTAATCTCCCTCACGAATTTCGAATTTTTTAAATAAAATAAAAATTTTAGGTTTTTTTAACAATTTTTATGTTGACTTCGGTATTCGTTGAGGGGGCTACCCGAATTGAGATGACAATATTGAAAGAAGTTAAGAAAAAACATTAGGAAACGTTCGAAAACGCAAGAGATTGTTAAGGGGATCTATGAGTGTTTAATACATTTTAATTTAAATGCATGCGAACTTCCAAAGTACACAGATTACCCACGACTATCGATGATAACACATGTTTCAACAGAAAACTCTTCGCTATTTTAGCAAAACTTACAATCATTACCGTATCCCTCATAACTTGTAGCATAGCACAAAAACTAGATATCGCATGGCATAACAGAGCAGAGTATACAGATTGTGAAGTGGGTAGTGTTAGTGCATATTGGAATGGAATACAACGTGTTTTTGATCGACCTCTTCAACATGGCAGGTGCGAGAATTTAAATGTTGTGGTCCATAAAAAATTTGTATGCTCTTCTTTGGTACTGCATGCGACATCTAGTTTTTATACCATCTATGCTTGTAGATAGTACCTTAAATTTTCACTTTCAAAAACTCACCTCGGTAGTACTTAATGGAATGCAACTAATGTTAGCTAAAAACATGACTATTGATAACTCGTGGTCCCCTTATGCCATAAATCAATCATGGTAAATGTAAGATTTGACATTGTCGGTGCAATCTTGCGCAAATGCAATGTTGGACATATGTATGTACAAAACAATGATAATTGCCATTTCATTTTTTTTTTTTTTTTTTTTTATATTATTATTAAGCCAAGCTCAAGATTTAATATATTTTCCCCAATTCAAATTTCGGCTTTAAATCAACCTCTCAATCTGGAAAATAGCAGCTTACGTTTTCTAAAATGAAAACAACAATATGGGGGCATCTGTATGATTGTTCAGAGATTTAGTATATAGGAAGCAGTTTCATGATATATTTAATGAGGCCTTGAATGATATTTATTTACTGAATGCTCATCAAGACTTAATTTTCCATATATTTACAAACACTTTTGATGCTTTTTCAGTCAAATTAGTATTGGATTACATAAAAGCTGTCACTTGCAGGGCAGGACACACTGTAAAACTGTGAAGAATTTCTTTCAGGTTATATAATCCTCAACATTTTCGAAATAATATTAACCCAAGCTCTCCCTAGTAAAATTCCAAAATTCTGAGATTTCTTATCAATTTTGTTTTTAATATTTGTTTTTTCTTTTTACAGATGTCACCAAAGAAATGGTCCAAAAATACATTCGGCTGGGCTAGAGCTGAAGTTTTAGGAGCTCTTGTAAACGCTGTTTTTCTAGTAGCATTATGTTTTAGTATAACTATTGAAGCGTGTAAAAGGTAATTAACCTTAAATTAGTAAATTGTAATATTAGTGTTGTAGGTATAACTTTAGTGCTTGTTGGAATGTTGTAAAAATGGGCAAGTATAGCATATATAGAATCATTAGATATAAAAAAATATATTTCGCTTGTAACGGATAGATAATGATATGCATAGTAATTTTGATTTTTGCATGTCCTCATGATAATAATTTGGGAATGCATTGACTTATAGAGCTGACATTTTACACAGGAATTTTCTATAAAAAATGTGGATCTAAGTTTTAAAAATGTAGATCTAAGTCGAAATCGGCCAAAATTCCGTATAAGGTGAAGGTGTGGCTTATTTCAAAATGTTTATATCTAAAGTGGTTCATTGACTTCAACTGACTAATAATGAAATTAGCAGTCTGATATTTTTAACACTGCACAATTGAAATTATAGATGATTTCACTCAACTATATTATGTTTTGGCTGCCTTAACTAATTTTTATTTGACATATTGGAAAAATTCGGAATAAACTGAACTTGGTTATAGCCCAAGACTTACGGAAGTGATCATTGAAAGATAGAACTTCTTATCTAAGCAAAAACCAAACCCCCCAATTATTCAAAACGTTTAGATATAAGTTCTGTCTCACACGTGAGCCGGTGAAAATCATAGTGGCGTAAGTCAAAATTTTCAAAACCCAATTCTTACTTCTTAACGATCACCCGCTAAGCACCATCATGAAGTAAGTCAAAATTTATAGTTACAGCTACTGATGGCAGTGTTTTATTGTCATTTTCAACAAAAGATGTCCATACTTTTTATGTGCTGAGCTGCGGAACATCAATTTACTCTAAACTATGTAAACTTGACTTACGCCACTCTGATTCTCAGCGGCTCATGTCATGTGTGAGGGGCCCGCTCTGAAAAGCGTGGAGCAAGTATTCAAGCATGTGAACTGTTTGCAGTCACGTATTCCAATATAATGCAGTTTTCAAGCTCTTCATGAATAGACATATGGCTCAGAATCAGAAAAATTGAAGCACTGTAAAATATGCTCTGACCTCTGACTGTATCTTCTCACACTGAAAATAAAACTGGCACTATCAGTGCTACTAAAATTTAAACATTATTTGATTAATTATCAATATATGTATCCCAATGATAACAGTGTGCTAGCTGAACTGTACTTGAAATAACCTGTCCTCTTATTAGAACAGAGTATATGCTTGAAGTAACAATCGAAAAATGTGTGTACTTAGAACAATTTATTCATTTTTAATTTATAGTTACTTCACCCTGTCAATATTTTTTTAAATGTAATTTGACTCTTTGTACACATAGATTTAAAATATTTATTTTTAACTAGATTCTTATGAATATTTATTCGAATTATTTTCATTATGCAGATTTATTGAAGAAGAGGAAATACATGAGCCAGAACTGTTGGTGATCGTAGGCTCAATTGGTCTTCTAGTCAATGTTATAGGCTTATGTTTACTTTATGGTCAGTTTATCAATATTGTAAGCTATTAACATTATTTAACCATTTTTTTATTATCTCCACACAGAACATGGAGGACATCATGGACACTCTCATGGTGGTGGTCTTACAGGAACACATAATAAATTATCTCAATTAGCGAATGCTGATGAAAATGAAGATAATTCATTTGTATTCCAAAATCAAGTAAATACACTTTAAAATAGACAACTTTAATGCTTGCTAAAAAAATTTTTATTGCAGGAACAAGCTTCACTGAAAAAATCGAAGCACAGCCATGATTCATCGCAACAAATGAATATGCGTGGAGTTTTTCTACACGTCCTTAGTGATGCTTTAGGAAGTATTATAGTTATTATCAGTGCTTTGGTAAGTTTTATTTGATTTATTCCTCTATTGATAGTATTATATTATGTACTATATAAATGATCATTGGTAGATTGTTTGGCTAACGCAATGGGAGTACAAATATTATATGGATCCTGCATTATCAATAGTTCTTGTGATTTTAATATTACATTCAGTATGGCCATTACTTAGAGAATCAGCACTAATTTTACTACAAACAGTACCTACACACATTCAAGTATGGATTTAATATTATATACATGTTTCTATGGTACTATAAAAATTTTTTTTGTATTTAGGTTGATGCCATTCAGAGGCGATTATTAGAAAAAGTTGATGGTGTACTGGCAGTTCATGAATTTCATGTTTGGCAATTAGCTGGTGATAGAATAATTGCATCAGCACACATAAGGTATGAAAATCAAACCGTTTTTATTGTCGCCTAAATATAATGATTGTATTGCCTTGGTATGTACATATCGATCCTCTAGTTCAATACAGGAACAAATAAAAATTAACTGTTTCGAAATAATTGTCATTTATGCTGCGTTCCTTTTCTCGCTCTGAATGAATCTGTATGAATCGACAGAACGATGTCATAATTTAATTCTGTGCTCATAGAAAAGGAACGAAACAGAACCATTTCAAGTGTTTGACATTTCTTCCATTTGATAAAAGCAAGTATAAATTCGTAAAAATTTTTGTTTATGGAAAATTAAGCTATTTTCCAACAAAAGCAACTTAAACTCAATTAATACCACTTCGTCCAAATTATAAATAACACATTCACGAATACAAATTAAATCGTTCTGCTTGAATCCGGGAAAAGCTCAGGTGCATTCAGAACGATTCGGATTCCGAAAAAAGCGATGACAGATTGAAACTAAATGGTTCGGCCCGAGAAAAAGAATGAAATGGATTGAAAAAATTCATTCTGAACGAGAAAAGGAACGCAGCATTACGTTTAATGATTTTTTTTTCTTCAAAACAACTTCAGTTCTGTACAGAAATTCGAATAGATAATAGTACTACTTATTGCAATACTTAACTTCAAAAGGAATTATTCGAATTGTTCCAGTAGTGAACTAGACGATCGATATTTTTATTTGGCATTAGTCGAACATTAATTAGTTACAGTCAAACTTGCTGGAATCTACATTTCGACAACAAGCATTGCACCACCCATTATTATATTTTTATAAGACCTTAAATCTAAACTTAAAAACTATGTAAATAAATTTTTTTTTCAGATGTCGAAACTTATCTGAGTATATGAAAATTGCGGAAAAAGTAAAAGAATTTTTCCATAATGAAGGAATTCATTCAACAACTATTCAGCCAGAATTTGTTGAAATTGAGGCATTTAATATGTCTGATGGTGTATCAAGCTTAAATGTAAGTGGTTCACAAGATTGCTGTGCTCTAGACTGCCCAACTACAGACGAAGGCTGTGTAAAAGCCACATGCTGCCAAAATAATAATAAAATTGTAAGTGTTTTTTTTATCTGTTGTAAATAATTCTTATGTTTTGAAGCATATCTATCTTTTTTTTGACAGACTCAACAACCTTCACCAAATGCGTCACCGTTTATGTGCCGTCAAAGAAACTCTAATGGAAGGAATACCAATGATGTTGAGTCAGGTAAATTTTTTTTATCACATATTTATTTATAGAAAAATTAGTATGGAAAATTATAATTATAATTGAAATCGTTTGCATTGAAATCGTTCCAATCTTTATGTCAAATTTTTAATTTTACTGAGCGCGGCAGTAAGATTCAATCTGAGTTATTTTGGGAAAAGAATCTGCAGGTAGAAGAATAGGTAATTTAGCATCACATATCATTTGTCATCCCCCTTAAAATGACCGCATTTATTTGTATGTAGTATAACAGATAACTAAGCGCAATGCTCACACCTAATACAATATTGTGCGATATCTGCTACTAGACTATTAATTTACATTAGCAGCAGATTTTCTGACCCAGGTTCACCGAAATACATTAGGTCTGTTCGCGTACTTTTTCAAGTAAAAATATGAAAAACGTCAAAATGTATGATAAAGAGAGACATGAGAGTGACACTCACAAAGTACGCGAACGGCTTCGAGTAAAAACTTGCAAATATTTGGGATCTGTAATAACGACGCGAAATTTTCCTAGCACATAGTACAATAAACAAATTTAATTTACAACTTTGAATACGTTGAAATGTTCTTGGAGAACATTCTACTTCTACTGGAGGAGGAGTAACAGGTTTTTCAATTTTTTTTTTTTTTGAAAACTTTAAAAATAACTGAAAACCGGCGACGATCTGTCAAAACTGACACTTTCGAAGTTTTTACTCGACGATTATTCTCGAGCTAAATCAAGTAATAAATTGCACGGAGGGGAAAAGTGACGTAAACAATTTCTCTCTCAATTTTCGAGTACGCGAACGCCTTCGAATAAAGACTTGCAAAAACTTTTACAAGTTTGTACTTTCAAGCTAGTACGCGAACAGACCTATTAGGTTAACATCTGTTTTTTTTTCACCTTTATCTCTTTAATTGTAGTGTGACCTTTCCCTAGAACACCCGTCACATTATTCATTAACGCAGCACTGCTGTCACACTCTTTCCTAGTAAAAGGTATCAGGGCTGCTGCCATTGAAATAAAACTCCCAGCGTTTGTTTTTAAGATGCACCACGAGCTCGACCGCCATAAGATAATATTTAACCTCAGTACAAGTTCTGGTGTCTCAGAGAGAAAAAATCATTCTTACATTACGGCGAGGCCGATCAACAACAATAGTGTTATGCCTAATTGATGTTAATCGAATTGCAAAAAGTTCATCAAGCTTGATCTAGTTAGGATTTCCAGTTGAGAGATTTTGAGAAAATCAAGAAGGTGCGATTTAAATAACTGATAAATGAGTTAAAGGAAGTACGTGGTCTGTCAATATTATCAACGAAAATTCCAGCATACATTATGTCAAAAAAGTACTGGGAATTATAATTTAAAAGGCTCGCGGTAATGACTTTTTTAAAAAAAATTTCATTCTGTTAATTGATAGCACTGTACATAATTACTATGCCAAACATAAATACGATCTGGCAACCAAATTGTTTACAGCAGCTGGTTGAATCAGTCCACTTAAGTAGTGCATCACGTTTTTTACAAGGAACGAAACTATTAAACAAAGACTTTGCTTTAAGTTTTGTGTTGCGAACGGAATTACGTGTGCCAATTTGCTAAAAATGTTAGAAAAGGCTTATGATGAATTAGTTCTATTAAAAACATTGGCTTACGAATGGTATGTTATTGAATTAAGCTGAGTGATTGGCTTGGACGTGAAGTCCAGACTGCCAGCATGAGCTGACAGATCACTCGGTAGACAGCGTTGACATGCAGGCCGGCACGCTACCTCGCCTCGGCTATTGGTGGAGAGTGTGGGCAGGTTCCACGAAAGCCTGCCGCTGCTACCTGCCATATACAAAAAAAATGTGTGCCTAACAAAAGCCGTCGCACACATCCGATCCAGAGGGACCCTTACACTGCTTACCAATACAGGAATAAGCAATGATTTTTCGTTTTGCTCTTCACTAGCAACGACAAAGTTCACGGCTAAACAATGCGGCATCATACTGTTATATTACACCAAATCAAAAGAATCCAAAATCAGCCGCCTTAGCTGAATGGGCAGAAATCGGCACCCTACTGTTATATTACACCAAATCAAAAGAATCCAAAATCAGCCGCCTTAGCTGAATGGGCAGAAATCGGCACCCTACTGTTATATTACACCAAATCAAAAGACGACTTGACCATGCAGAAATCGTACGATTTGCTTGAGCATGTGCAGCGTTCTTTAGAGTTGAGTGAAAAAACCGGAAAAGGCAAAGGAGAGAGTGGTCCAAGCTATCGAAGTCAAATAACGTATACTAACCAGCTTGCGTTCCATGTTGAGCCTTACCATCTGAGTAATGTCGCAAGATAGCACTCGAATTATTGTAACCTTTGCGCAAGCCAGATTGCATAGAGTACATAAGATTAGAAACATTATTTGGTTCTTAATTAAAATATCCCAAACCTTAAAAAGTGCTGGATTAATAATTATAGGCCTAAAATGTAAAGGTTTTGATGGATTGAAGCTCCTCGGAATGGGAATTACTTTGCTCGACATCCAAGTAGTAGTGAACTTTAAAGCAGTAATGATAGTATTAAATTTGAAATTTTCGTCGTATGTGCTTAATTTCAACTTCAAATATCGGCAGGCAATTCCCTTGTATTGTTACCATAGATATAATTAGCTTGCATTATTTAGTGCTAAAGCTTAGCTTAAGCCTATTATAACCTAATGTTTTTGGCCCACCGACAGGCACTTTTGTCTCTGTTCTTATAATTTACATAAAATTACTTCAAACCTAAGCAAATTCATAATAATTCATTAGTTGTCAAATTTTGTGATTATTGTGAAATTTACATAATTCATTAGGGTTCCGTACCCTAAGGGTAAAAACGGGAACGGGAACCTTATTACTAAGCCTCCGATGACCGTTCGTCTGTCACACCGGGCTGTATCTCATTAACCGTAATAGGTAGACAGTTGAAATTTTCACAGAGTGTATATTTCTATTGCCGCTATAACAGCAAATAATAAAAATAAAATTAAAGGAGGCCCCATACAAGAAACTTGTTTTTTTGAGTATACATAGTGTAAAATAAAATTAAAGGGGGGCCCCATTCAAGAAACGTGTTTTTTGGAGCATACATACCTAGTGTTAAATTTTCTATGATGGTACGGAACCCTTAGGAAATTATTTTGCAGGCAAGCTTTATTCTTTTAATAATAAATTATAGTGTTTTAAATAAAATAAAAGTGAAATATTTATAAAAATAAACAGCCATGGCGAAAAAATTTAATATTTTCCAATGCCGGTTTGTTTGTTTATAATTGAATAGTCATTGTCGCAGTAGCCATACCACAGTATATTCATACAGTAGAACAGCTCTGTACAAACTGTCACATGAATAGGATTCTTCTATAATGTGACTATACTTTCTCTTTCAACATTTTTGCTTAACACACTAGTCAATTTTTAATACAAAGATTCCTATCTAAATCTAAAGTGGAAGAAAGCGAACTTAAGGCATGCACAAACTTGTACTAGATGTAAAGGGGCAAAATGACAAGCAAATAAGCTAATAACAATTTGTTCCACTTCCCATGCCGTTCGGCTTGGTAGAACTATCAAACTGTCTCAAACATTATTACAGCTATTTTGCATATATCACACTGTCCATGGCATCTTTATGAACGAACACCACTTTACAGTCAAACAGATGCTCAGTTAATGGAACAATACATTTGTAAGTAGATTGGCGAAATGTGTACTTGCATTAAACTAATATTTCTTACCGTAGATTGTGCAACTAGCTACCGTTCGCCCATTACTTGCGTACCTATCATACTTAATAGTTTTCTCTTGTGGGAGAAATTTTGAGGTTTTTTGTAATTAAAGTGCTAAAATTCACTTTTCAATAGTTTGTTCTAAGCTGTTCTACTGTATGCATACTGTGGCCATACAAAGGCAACGCCAAAAATTATTATCAGAAAATAAACGGGGCACTAGGAAATTTCGTAAAAATGCAAAAAGTTATAAAAATATTATAAAATTATAAACTTAAAATTTAATTTAAAATTGTTGTTATATAATTCCCTTCTATTGAATTTCTTCAATACTTAATAAAGTTTCAATCACTAAATTATTCGCCTGGTGTGAAAGTATCGTAGTTCACTACTTCCATGACTAAAACAAATGCATCGATGCGGTTCTACTACATGCATAAAAATGCTTAAGTTTTTCTTCCTCATAGCCTATCCTTTTTGTTATATGATCTAAGCAGAACACTAATTCCATACACCGTAAGGTGGTGTAGAATGAATAGACGGTTACTATCAACGATAATGCGTTTCTAGTCTAAGATTGTGTGTACACCAAGAGAGCGGTGTATAAAATCTAGGTTTTTAGGAAAGCTATAAACGTTAATGCGGTTTATAGTTCCTTAGGATATTGAGAATCCAATGGTGTAATTTAGAGCGTTATATAATTGGTTCTCAAGTAAGCAGTTTATGGCACTGCTTGGCAGACTGGTAATTTAAAACGTTACCATTGATTGCTCAGAAATTAATGCCTGAATAGTGTGCTGCTTCTATTTATATAGTCAGTTTCTTAGTTGCAACGCCTACTGAGATGTAGAGAAAATGTCTGGTGTAGCCTTGGTAATGATTTTTTATTTATTCTTTATTGATTTGACGTACGACTGTCACTGTACAAGGCTCATTTAGACATATAACAGTCAGTTTCAAAGAATCATTTATGGCTAACCATTAAGCAATTCATAATTACAACATCTTTCCTAGTAAATATTCATATTTTTTTTTCACTATATTTTATTTTATCAACTAACAATCAATAAATATTGCAATTATCATTTCAGGATCTCTGCTAGAAGCTGTAACGACAGATAATGAAAAATCAGTACACTTACAAGGCGATGCAGATTTATCAAAAGCTTCTGTTTGACATAAACAAATAAATAATACAAAACAGAACCTAGTTCATTATAATAACAAGAGCTGTGAGTGTCGGCAAGTTGTAATGTTGCAAAATGCTGCTATATTAAGCAACAAAAAAATACCCAAAACAACAGCAGGTAATTCACCTGTCCAAGAGTTGAGTGTTTTAAATACCAAATTTAATAAGATTTTAAGAAACACAATCGATAGTAGTAGTAAATTTTGCAGTAATAATTCAGGAGATTTCGCATTCAATAATTTATACTGTCAATGTGACTATCGCATTAAGGAGTAGTAAGTAATTCGATTTGTAATAAAACAGAAAATTTTTCATGCACTGTCACGTCACTGCAAAAATGTATTCCACTAAATTCTATTGCAACCGTACGTAAAGCCTGACGACAGTGGAATACATTTTGTAATTTTATATTGTGCCCCAATATTAGTAGCAAAGTGTGATTCAAACCGCGTATTTTTCATAAATTCAAATTTCACTCACCTGCGTGCTATTTCAATTTTCGGTAATTCTTATTTCAGACATAATAACATACGTAAAAAAATACGCAATTTTTTTTATTGATATAACAACAACAATGACTTCTTATGTAGATGCGCACTTCTTTTAACGAAAAAAAAAATGGAACTGAAGATAATTTATTTATAAAAGATATTGTACACACTCTTTTGATGTTTTTCTCGTCAGTTCAGCGAACAAATCAATATTATTTCATTTCTTAAAATCAAGCAATATTTATTTTGTTATTCATTTTTCATCATTGTAACTAGAAAATCTGTAAGAAATGCTATAAATTTACAATTTATTTAATAAGTAGGCATAGATTTTGTAATTTAAATATTTCGTGAACGTGGATAAATCAATTTTTTAGATATTTTGTTGGGGCTTAAGAGTCTGTTCATATAAAAGTTATTTATACACCTAGTATTAATATTAAATCCATGAAAGTATGTTGATGCAATAAATTATTAGTTCAAATTTGTACAGTAAATAAATATTATTTAAGAAGATTTTATAATCATAGAATCAAACCATGCCAATTTTATGACATACATACTATTCATACATACATCACAGTCAAACAAAACATTCTAATAAGTCTTATGAAGTTCATAAAGCACGGTCCAAGTTAATAAGAAAAGATAATGCTAATTAGCCGCATTGAAATTGTTTAAAGGCGTTATTTTTGAATACCTACTAGATGAGTTGCAAATGGTGTACTTCTTATCCAACTTACAGCAATGTAGATCCAAGAGAACAGGCAAAAATTTCTCGCTCGCAGCACCTTTACTTAGTTTCTCCTTATTATTTTATTATATTTTTTTTTGTATGGCGGCGCGAGACATAATCAATCTCGCATCTTGTCACTGCGATCTCAGATCTTTTGCGATATTACCCCTAAGTGCCCTTAGCTGCCCATTCGAGATTCAGGTCTTTGAAAAAAAAACCTTTTGAAGTTGTTGAAGCCATCGTTAAAACATCCTCTGGCGATGAAAATGCCATTAGAGGATTTAGCCTTATTCGGCCAAGATCTTCGCAGAAGCCGCGGGTCCCGTTATCGATCCTACCAATCTACTTAAGATGAAAATGCCAGTAGAGGATTTAGCCTTATTCGGCCAAGATCTTCGCAGAAGCCGCGGGTCCCGTTATCGATCCTACCAATCTACTTAAGGTGGTATCCAAGTGGGCAATGCCCAGTGATTAGGCCCGTTATGAACCTTAATTCTGTTAATATGTTTGTCCTCTGTTATGAGTACGTTATTAATTCCTTCGCTTGTTTCAACTCTGGGGTTTTTTCTCCAGTGTACCAATTTAATTCTATCGGCTTAAAACCTTAGGACTTATTGCAGCACTCGATTCGATCAGAATCGAATTGAGTGTATAAAACCATAATAAATGAAATAAAATGAAACAACATTCGAAGGAATTGAATAGCAAAAATCAACAAAACAGTCTATAAGTACTCAGATTTTTGTGGATTTTTGCTTTCAGATTTCGTAGATTTTTGTTTCGAATTTTTGGTCAAGTCGAGTTTTGGAATAAGGCCTCTGACTTGTGGAAAAGGTGGCTTTTGGGTGGCCAAAAACAGGATTACGTTGGAGATGATAATAAGCAAAATAAAACAAATAAATAAATTATATAAAGTAATAAAAAGGGATCTACATAATCTGCAATCAATAATAATATTACTTTATTAGTTTTAGTTGGTAAATCGTTAAACCTTTGCAACCCCTTACATGACAGCTAAATTTGTGACCTGGATCTTCTACGTAGATCCAAACTGAAGTTAACACCAGGTCCTCTCAAATTATATAATTGTATATTACACAAATATTCAGATAGACAAAACTATAAGATGATTAAGAATATCTCTTAGAATATAAGAAGAGCAAAAATGAGTTATGTGAAAAAAATGTAAAAAGTGGGAGTCCACTCAAAAAAGATGTGGTGGAAAACAATCAACGAGACAATATGAAATAGTAATTCGAAAGGCAGGATGAGAAGAATTAAAAGTTAATACAATATAATTAGATATAAACAACAAATTGGCAATTAAATGAACAAACACTGTGAACTTAGCTAGTAAAAAAATATATTGGAGAATAAGTCCAGTTATCCTGTGAACCAACCGTGTTGTCACTGGCTATAAACATAGCAAATGCTAGTTTGCGCAACGGTTGGCAACAGGAAAACCCCACACGTGGCCACAATATTTCCAATATTTTTAATTTATTTTGATTCTCAGAATGTTTGAGTGTACATGTAGTATTATTATTAATGCTTACTGAACCGATTCCCTACATTTCTGGGCTGATTTATATAATAAAAAAATTGTTAGGGGGCTTATTTTTAGGACAATTGGCGACTTTGGCTTTAAATTTATTATCACTGCTCTATAGTTTTTATAATTTTTTCAGGTGTGACTACTCAACCACTTTTGGAGTACACTAAAAACCTACTCTAGAAAGATTTCGAGTGGCAACACTGACCAACTAAAAATGTGTCAAGGCTAAACTGGGTATTGATCAGACCGGTGAATAATGCCGATGTTTAGGGGGTATATCTCAGTTGAGACTTTTTCTGTACAGATTCAATCCTATTAATATGTACACTGTAATAATGACACCACACTTGACTGCCGTATTCCAGTATAGACGGGTCATTAAATTCCTTAGCCCAGCGTCTAACAAACCCAAGCATTGAAAAGGCTCTACCAATAATAAAATCAAGATGGCGAGAAAAAGTAAGCTTTGAGTCAAAGATAATGCCCAGATCCTTAATGTGGTCTACTCCATTTATAGAAACATTGTCTATGTGATACTGGTACGTAAAAGGAGAAACTTACGGTTAAGACAATAACATTACATTTGAAAATATTAAGAAATAAATTATTACGCTTACACCACAAATTTAAAGCACTTACATCATTTTGCAACAGAACACAATCATTCGGTGAATGAATCTGTTTGAAGATCTTAACATCGTCAGCATATATTAGAATTTCAGAGAATTTTATCACTGATACAAGATCATTAATAAATAAGACAAACAATAAGGGACCCAGGTGGCTTCCCTGTGGAGCTCCAGATTGCGTACAAACAACATTTGAAAGCGAGTTTCTGAAGAGCACTTTAAAATTTCTACCACTAAATAGGATGAGATCCAATCAACCAACAATGGAGAAAAACCTATTTTTAACATCTTAAACAGCAGTACTCTGTGGGAAAGCTTGTCAAAGGCTTTAGAGAAGTCAGTATAGACACAGTCAGTCTGCAACCGCTTCTCAAGGGTATTAGAAATGGAAGATGCTAAAAGTGTCAAGTTGGTTGATGTTGATCTACCCTTAATGAAGGCGTGTTGTTTTGAGCTAATTAATGGCTACATTCAAACTTCAGCTGTTCACAAACCATGCTTTCAAAAAGCTTGGGTATAACAGACAATTTAGCATTAGGTCTATAATTACTAACCAAGTCTCTCTCCATTTTTAAAAACAGGAATAACAAATGATGATTTCCAAGCATCAGGAAATACACCCGTTGACATAGATAAATTAAATAAATAAAGAAGCGGACGCGAAAGACTATCAAAACATTGTTTGAGAACAATGCTAGGAATACCGTCCGGTCCAACAGAACAAGAAGAATCCAACTCATGAACATGATCACTAATACACCGAATATTAACATCTAGGGTAGAACAATTAGACATGCAAGACGGCACATAAGAAAAATCATTTGCATTGCCATTGTTAGCACTGAAAGATTTGGAGAAATAATCCGCAAAATAATTAGATATAAGAGACGGATCATGACTGGAACTGTTCAAAAAGGACAGGCTGTTGGGATAACCATCGCATTTACGCTTAGCATTAACAAAATTCCACAAACGCTTAGGATCATATTTAATATTATTTTAGACGTTATTTATGTAAGAAGTGTACGCCTTTTGAGCCTCCTCCTTAAACTCTTTTCTAAGACAAAAATAATTACGATAATCACTCATAGATTTAGAATTACTTTAGATTCTCCACGCCTTATTACGCGCATTACGCAAATTACGTAGACTGTCATCAAACCAATTGGGAGTAGAACTATAGTTCTTAGCTTTACGAATAGTATCAACTTCAATTTTTCAAAATCTAAAAAATAAGTAGGGGTATCACCATAAACGGACAAGAGCCGGATGATCAGGAACCTCACCCACCAAAGGATCCAATGAACGCAATGAACGAGTAACACAAGCATTGGAGTCATCATTAACAAAAATAAGATCCAAAATCCTGTTGCGAACATTATGAATGCCATTACTTCCTTAAGCCCACAAAAAGATAGCACATCCAGAGTATCGTATTCCAGCACAGACGTAAACTCTGTTGGAATAAAAGTACCAACCACTTTCCGCGCAAAATTCATAGCGTACTTTGACGTTAGCATACATACACGAACGAACTTTTTCAGGTGCACTCTGAAACCGTTCGATTGAACGGGGTTGCCTCCAGAGCGAACCTGGATGTTCAAACGAAAACGGAATTAGAATATGAAGACAACAGGACGTGTCGATATCACTGACTTATAACAATGGACTGAGCATATTGCCATTTGCCTTTAGGAAAGAATGGCACAAGTATTACAATATTCTCTTTCGCCCTATGGCAGAGTTGGAGCTACCAACACAAAATATTTTTTACTTTTTCTTATGCCATTTGATGTTTTTATGTTGGTTGCAGATGTAATCATGGCAGAAAGAATAAGGTAAAGATAGTGTTTACCATGCTCCGTCTGTCTTGCCCATACGCAGGATTCAGTTAAGAATAACTTTTAAAGTCGGAATAAGTTAATGCCTTATAAGCAATTAAAATATCACTTGGGACACAAGAAAACATATTTTTTTAATTTAATTCGATTTTTGGGTGTATAATTTCGTCTGATTGGTTGAGTTTTGTTTTAAAGGGTGCTCTAACGGTGATATACAGAAACACAATATTTGTGCCACATGAAATAGAAAATCGCTCAGTTCAGTCAGTCGCATTCGAAGCTGCAATTGTATCTTGTCATATGCATTTACCATTTGGGCAAAGTCTTAGTTGACTGATCAGTCGTAATTGTAATTCACGCCTTAGGCAGTAACTAAAAACTTGGGGTAAATTCATGCGAGGGGATGCTGTGACGACGTATGCAAAACTCGTGTAATTTTGTGTGCACGAGAAACTAAACGAACGGAAAATGTGTAAGTTCGTACAAATTCATTGCAATGCATTGTCCCAAAACAGTACACGAACAGACCTATCGTATAGTATTAATGTCATTTTAAATCACAATGAAAATGAATGCTATAGCATTCACGTTCGCGAACGTGTTTAATACAAAATCAATGTGCAAAGCCGTCTGTAGAAGCCGCGTGGTTCCAATGGCTCTAATTCTTATTGGTGCGCATAGTGTCTTCAACTGTTGTAGGCACTAAGATTCTAATAGATATTTCCTGAACAATATTTCTATCATTTGCGCTAATACTGCATGCTATCCAAATAACCTACCTCTCTTCCTCTAAAAGCAATTAAAAAAAACTTACAACTTTAAAGATGGAAAATGTTTATTTTCATTCAAATTGTATATGAATATTGCACATTATTTTGGTTTTATTTTTTTTTTAATTTATAATTTAAAGAAAACTGCATTTTAAAAAATCATGCCTTAAATTTGATTTACATATACATAGGTATGTCTATAGTCTATATAAAGTTTAATTCTAATATCACTCCATAAATTACGTACCAAGCTCACTATTTGTTTCCTTAATTATAGCTTCATCCCATGGACCATTTATATTATTTTTGTGCCTCTGTTCTTTTACAAATATCAACGGGAAAACAAAATGTGTACACAAAATAACAGTCGTATATGAAACTAATACTGGAATCGAAATATTATACAAAAAATACGCGCACACGCTCACAATAGGAAATAAAAAATACGGTGTCCAAAATTTCTTGCTTAATAAAGGGTATAGAACAAAAAATTCGGCCGACACTATAAGCAAGACAAAAGCATGATACGAGGAAGCTAATCGGGATGCTAGACAAATTGAACCGAATATTGCAGCATTCAAGGATATCGCATTGGAGACAATTGCCGCCGGTATTCCGTAGTCGAAAAATATTAAATTCAGCATCATTACGAAAAAGGTCATAAAAAATATCGTATCTGTACTAACAGCATCCGTTAACGTATGAAATATAGGAGAAAATAAATATCCGAAAACCAACACTGTCAATAGAGTCTTGGAATCCTCCAACAAAGTATTTAAATTAAATTTACTCCCTGTAAATAGAATGTATCCGATGAATGTTATTACAGCGCTCGAAATAAGAATCTCTGTTGGCGACACTTGTTGATTGTACATAAAATAAAATATTATAAGGAATCCAGTAATACATGAAATCTGATTATTTAAGAGGGTTGCTCCCCTGACAGCTTCTCTTATTGTGAAGATTTTCACATTTTTATTTTTTTGCAAGTCCTTCAAAAATGTCGGGTCAGTATAATTATCTTCATATCCTTGATTTTCGTATAAATTTTTTTTCCAGGCCCGTCGAGATTGCTCCATGTCAATACCTAGAAGAAATACCTCATTAAATTTAGATATTTATGGTATACGAATATGAACACATTACATTTCACTATTTGCAAAGCCTTGTTTATTTTTCTGAATACCTAAAATAAATAAGATGTTTGATATTCTATTTAGTCTCTTGTTCTTGATCGATCTATTTTTCAAAAACAGCAAGCTCGTACACTATGACATAAAGTGGGATTCTTGATGGCTGTGTTCGTAAGAAACTATTGGTCTGCTAATGCAACATTTCCATGGAGCTCCACAGTAAAATGTAAAAGATACAGTATATTACCGCTGAAAAATTTCATACAAGAATAAAATAAATTAAAATAATAGTTCTAATTCTGATGGGAGCTTCCTATTGTGTTTAAAAATTTGAATGTACATATTGTGAAGCCTGACACATTGCCTAGGGATACAACGCTTCAGTTGTTGCTGATGACACACAAAATTATTGAAATGTTAAAATAACTGTTTTCAATATATTTCTCCAAATGGAATGGAAGAAGTTTCTGTTCCAGCGTTTGCTCCCGTCCCGTGATCTGCAATCGGTTGCCGTCGGCTCTTCCTATCATTGTGAAGCAAAATTCACCAAGCGTTGGATTGTTGCTGTATCACTGTACTGCATGTCAATCTGTTGAGCGTTTTCTCATTTTTTTGCTTATTGACGAAGTTATAGTAACAGTCGTAGTTGTTAAAGTGTAAAAACAAAAAAAAAAACTTCACTTATTTTAAGGGCCATAAATAAACAACTAATTATGTGGACGGTAGAAAAAGGAAATCTGACAGTGGCAGTACAAGCGCAAAGAATTTTGACACATTACAGCTGATGCCCTGTGACGTACTTTAGTGAATGAAGAAAAAGGGAAAAAGAGTTTTAACAAAAATGGCGGAACGTGGTTCGAGTCGGGAATATCTTGTCTTCTATATACCTTGGACGGTAATAAATGGATCATAACTGCGCTAGGGGAAAGGCTAAAACAGATTACACTTTAGGGCGCGGCGCGACAACACGGCTAAGTGTTAGAGAGCATGTGTTCCCAATTGTGCATCACGCATTTCACGCGGCTAAAATTTTTGCCGCGTAGTCATTTCTAATCCTTAATTTGCAGCTCACTTTCAGTGGTACCAAAAAAAAATATTATATTTGGGGCAGGCAACTTCTCATGAAAATATGTAGTACCAATGTAAGAGCGCTATATTTACCCTGCTGCGTTCTTATTGCATTTTATTATTGTTTCACAGCGCGTCGGAGCAATTTCACCGTTCACTTTGCCGCCATTTCGCGCCGCGCACTAAAGTGTAATCGTTTCAGTTTTTAGTGCGCGGCAAAATGTTAAGGTCGAGTTAGATTGAAATTTTGGACGCGAGGTTAGCGTCGCGTGTGACGAGTTAGAAAAAATATGCTATCAGATTGAACGCGTTGACCTTTGAGTTTCGCCAAATTTGTTTTGAATTTTTTGTTATAAATTAGCTCACATTTATACAAATTTATACAAATACATTTCTTAAATTCCTTTTTTGCCTTCAGAAATAAAACAAAAATTTTAAACAAATCAGGCAGTAGTACATTTTTCCAAGTATAGCGTATATTCGATATTAACTGTCAACGCGTGTCACGCGTTTGAAATTTTCAATTTGACTCCAGCGAGAATATGTTTCCCTATGGGCCGACCCAGACGATATAAAAGTTGCTTGTATTTTGTTCAAAGGCTATAATTTCCATAAATTTGTTCTACATGCTATTTTTTTTATCTATTAGAAAAGAAACATATTTGGCTGCAATTTGTTTTAACTTCATTTTGCTGTGGGAGCGACAAATGAGAAATTTCAGAAATTTCGCAATTTCAAAATGGCCGGTTTGCTTGCAGTAGTATTGGTATGCTGCCCGTACTCCCGACTGAGACATGGTAGCACGGACTTTTCCTACCCCCCCGAATACTTTTCACCAATAAAAAGTGCCCGTATACTCACCTGTGTGTACTATGGCTAGTTATTTATTCAATTGTTGAAAGAAGGTATGTTCGATGAAAACAAATAAAATGTGATCTAGCTATTTTTCTATTTCTTTTCTTCTAATTTTTGCTTATTTTTGCTCAAGAAGTAATTTATATGTCTCAATCAGCAACTAATTGCAATGCAGTTCTCAAGTGACAACTGTCAAACCATTCCACAGTACATTCTAGATTACGGGAGAAGATTGGGGTAGCCCAGGTTTTTCAAAAAACAAGTCTATCCCGGTGTAGCCCTAGGTTTACCCAGGGTTTTCATCAAACAGACGTAGAATTATCAATTTGTTGGGGTACTGTCATGATACTGTCACAGTATATTCTGTGGTACTGTCAGAGCAGCTGTTTATCTACTGAGAAACTTGGAAGGTTTCTGTTAAATATTTAACCAACAATCTGCCCATGCATTTGGATGAACTTTTCCTTTTCTGATTATTAAAATTGGTGTTAACTGTTTTATTCAATATTTTGAAATAAAATATTTATGGAAATGGATGACGATGGAGATACCGTGATTGAAGAGGTAAACAATGTTTACTGTTTTTAAAAAGTAAATAAAAATGTTTGCATTTTCAGATCCCAGTGTTTTTGTCTAAAAACTTGAAAGACAACCTGTACCTTTTTCAGTATCCCAATAAAAGCAGTAATGCAGATTTTGATTCAGCTAATGTAGTTAATTGCTGTGTTAAACCAATTAATCAAACTGTTAAAGTTGATTTTGCTTTGGACACTGAATCAAAGTTCTATGACAGATTTAAGGGAGAGCAATTTGCTATTGCAGCCGATGGAAAGGTTTGTATGATATTCCTTATTAGTTTTAAGCTCTAAGGCGCTTATAGAATTGATATTAATAAAAAAATTCAGAGTAGATTTAAAATTTAAATTAAAACCACATTGTCCGAGACTGGCAGGTTTAATCTATTTATTAATTAAGCTTTACTCTTTTTGAATCAGCATTAGTAGTACATAATGTAATCGTCTTGTCATTCTACCAAATTATTTACTTGCTTTATTATAAGATCTTTACTAGCCCGCTGCTACTAATTAATCCATAGGAATTTACATAGATAAAAGTGAAAGAAATCAACATTTTACACCGTGCATTGCTGTTGCGACTTATCTGCACAATTTATTATATTCAATTTCATCTTTCAGTCAATACAACAAAATTAGAGACAAATTAGCTTGTAAAAAATGTCCATTAAGCGATAAACGACGAAAATTTATCAAAATTATTTTTTTTTGTTTTCTATCAAGTCTTTATGCCGAGCTGTATTTGCTGCTGAATTTGTAAAAAATTTTCGCTCATTGTTGTCTTTTAGGTTATTTTTGTTGATACATTTAAGCTGATTTTGATTTACAATTCAACGTTTTGCATTTTTATTTAATGAGTAATGATTTTATGACTTTTTTAATTCTAGAATCTAAGCAAAAGTGAGAAGCCTACATTTCGTAGTGGCTTAATGGATAAGCAATCGTACACAAGTACTAAGTCCATTGAGAATGTTACTAAGTATGTTGTCGGGATATTACAGGACGGAGAAATTCATTTATCGCCTTTAAGCTGTATATTACAATTGAGACCCAGTTTCTCATATTTTGATAAACAAGATAAAAGGGCGAAAGATGAACAAGAACCGGAAGAGGACCGTGAAGAGGAAGCACGCCAAGTCAAAGTGAAATTCACTACCAGTGCGGACAATGAGCGGATTAAAAAAGCTCGCGAGAAGAGCTATGAATATTTTGTTAAGAAAACAGTAGACGAACCATGGTGTGAAACCCTTTGGCATTCGAAAAAATCACCAACCTCTGAGCTTGAGAGACAAAAGCTATTTTCTACGAAAAATGAACTGGTTGGCCACTCTTTGAGTCTCAGTAATAAACAATACATAGAAAAGTTGATTCCAAATGAAAGGTCGGACCAAAGCTTGGAAGCTATTTTACCGTCAAAAGTTGTAAGCAGAGCAAAACTGAAAACTTTATCACTTAATGATAAATTGAAGGTTCTATTACAAGATGGTAAGAGTAGTAAGTCTAAATCTATTCTAAATAAAAAAATTCATTTTAGTTAGAATGATGTCATTCTATGAAATAATGTCGATATTGGAAGATTGTGATAAGCACATAACAGCAGAAAAGGTTTTCATTTTATAAATATTTGAATTTTCCTTAAAATATTCCGTACTCGTTTTAGCTATTAAGAACACTACCCTTAGTAGGTGTATTAATAAGAGGAAATTGGGTTGCACAATCTGAGGTATTATATCCTCCAAAAACATTCTCGAACGTTAATGGAGTACCTTCAGAGTTGATGATACGAGGGCGAAATTACATTGTAAGTTGAACAAATTTTATACTTCTGTTATGTTCAACATTTTTCACTTTCAGCTCTTTAAGTTTGCCAAACAAGAATTTTTACATCGTCCTAAGGTTATACAATCGACTCAATTACCTCAGCATGAAGCTTTAGAAATATTGCAATCTGTAGCTCGATTAAATGCTGAGAAGACGTGGGAGCTTTTACTTCCACCGGATGCAAATTTTGAAGCAAGACATCAAGAGTTGGTTCAACGTCAGGAAATGATATGGCGGGCAAGTGAACAAATCTTCAATGAAATGGATTATGAAAAATCGCCAAAACGTGTACGTAAAAGATCTATACGGGATGCCAAATAAATGAATGAGATGAATCGAAAATATGTATTAATTTGACAATTTTAACATATCAAAGCAACATTTTACAATATCCGTTGTACATGCCATTACGATTTGCTTTTGTAAGTTGAAACAGTTTAGCAGACTCCAGAGCTTTTAAATCTTCAATTAATTTAATATTTTGTCCACAAGGAATAGTTGCTATTAAATTGATCTTTCCGCCTCGAACTTCCAGTAGTAATTGCCTCATTTTTTGTTCGAAACTTCGGCTTAATAATTCCATTTTTCCAATTTCATCGATGAGAAGAACGTCTGCTTTCTGGGATAAGCTTTCAAGGGATATCCTTTCAAATGTATCTATATGAACGTTGTATTTTCCAATCTTTGGTTTTTTCAATGTTTTGTCGCATTCACTGGAAAATATTGGGATTATGAAAATTTTAATTATACAAAATGAGTAATTTGATTTAAATTGATGGTAATATTCTTGACCTATGAAAAAAAGTTTTTGAAGCTTGTTGTCATATAACTTTAAATTAAGTAATGCCCCAAATTCACATTTACAGCTAGATACACACTAGGCGAAACCAGCTAGCTTAGGTATGTTTATATATCCCTGATTATCCCACATTTTTTCCATGTCGATGTTGCTATGTACCCTTTGCTGGCCTCTGAAATTGCTAAATTGAACAGAGCACTAGGGACCTGCGTAAGATACATTTTTCGCCTCAGGCGATACGCTCACATCTCTCCACTAGTTCAGCTGTTTATGCCTGAACCCCTCGATAAGCAATTAGAGCTTAGAGCTCTATGCTTCATTCATAAAGCCAGGTATGGCTCACTCCCAGCTTACATAAGTCAACTGCTCTCATGGAGCAGTCTTAACGGCACTAGACTTGTCCTTCAGAGAACACGAACTCGATTTGGGTCAAACGACATTTTTGGACAGGGAGTTTGTCTCTGGAACACACTTCCTGAGGCGGTTAGGAAGATCTGCTCCTACCTGCAGTTGTGCTTTGAATTTCTTACTTCACATTTTTATATGTGATGATTCACATTATAACATTGTACCACTGTATATTCATTTACTCTCACTACTGATCTTGTACCTGATATTGTATGCTATTCTCTTTTTTGCTTTGAATAACGCTTTCATGTTTTATTGCTGTCATTATTATTGTGTTTTTGTTTTGTTTCTTTATCTTTGTCTATAGTTTCAACATGACGTATGAGCTCTCTGTTGCTTGAAGTCATTAACTTAATGTATAATACTAATAGTTTCTACTGCAATGAGTCTGTTCGTTACTCCTTTGTTAGTTTTCTTATAAGATTTGATTCTATCGCTTGTACCAACTATCTAATACTTACTCGATGTACCTAGCGTTGTAACGTAGTGATAAGCTGAGGTTCTTCAATAAATACTTTTCTATTCTATTCTATTTTTTATTTTTCTATATTGAAACATCAAGAAATTTGTAGCTTGGTGAGGTTCACTATAATTAACATACCTTGTCCGAGCAAGTATGTCCCTTTTTCCACTCAGGCTTAATACGTCAAAACCTAATCGAACGTTATTAACCCCGAGGTTACACCTGCAAGTACAGCTTGCATGCAACTTGCACTGCCATACTTCTTGCACGTGTAACCTCTACTGCCATGCTGGCAGTACAGCTTTCAGCGAACTTGCATGCTGAAAAACCATGGCAGCTGGGAGATAGTAATTTGACATTTATACAGTTTTCAAAATGGCGGAAACGAAATGCTTGAGAGAAATTCATAAATTTATACCGGGAAAATGAAATTTTCTGGGATTATTTGCAATACATCATTTACCAACACCTTCATTTTCCTTTTTTCTTGGGTTTTTATCATTGTGATGCTTCCTTTATTGCCATAATTTTCCAATATACGCAAGAGTTTACGTCTCAATGCCATTTTTTAAATGAACTTGCATGCAAGCTGATAAGACATCAACCGAACTGCCTTCCGCTGTCAAGTTAAAAATCGTGTTGGAAGGGAGGCTTGCATGCAAGCTGTTCTTGCAGGTGTAACCGTGGGGTTACATTTCGTACTTCTTCAGTGTAGAATCCTCCAACCGCAACGGACTTATTCGTCAGTTCTGTTGAAAGTTTCTTCACTGCAGTTGTCTTTCCAACCCCTTTTAATATATAGGAAAATAATAATTAACGTTTTGCTAGCTAGACAATAAATACCTGGCAGTCCAGTAATTAATATTGCGGAAATTCTGTCACTCATTTCTACGTAATATGTGATTTTTTTATTGAATAGATTTTGTGATTTTGTTGATCATTATCTTCTTCTCCATTCAAAAGGTACTCGTCCAACCTTCAACCACGCAAAGTAGTGGCATTCTGTAGCGTGTGGCTTAGCCTCTATTACCTTGTTCACATGAAGCGGACTGGACTTGACTGGAAAGTCCTAATTCGCATAGTACCAAGTGTTCACATGCGATGGACTGAAGAAAAGGGGGCGCAAAAAATTTGTTTATTTTACATAGCAATTTGGATTGTAAAAATTGTCTCCCTTCAAAATTTCACGGTTTCACTACTGCCATGACGAAACGAATACAAACACAGCACACTAATACATTTCACTGAGTGGCTTAGGTTTTCACCCGATATACCGTTTCCTTATTAGTTATTTATTCAATGATTTGGAGTAGACAACTTCTCATGAAAATATGTAGTACCAATATAAGAGCGCTGTATATACACTTCTGCGCTCTTATTGCAATCTGTGTCACAGGGCGGCGGAACATTTTCACCGTTCATTTTGCCGCGATGTCGCGCCGCGCTCTAGGGTGTGATCTGTTTCAGCCTTAAGGCTACGCTACGCAAAGCAGCAGTGAACGCGACGATGAAATACTTTTACATTTTTAATGCCATCTATAGAAAATCGAGAGAAACTAGTAACACGTACACATTTCAGAATTTGACGGCTGTCAGTACAAAAAAACAGATAGGAGGATGGCGAGTTTTCATCGGGAAGTTTTGTAGTTTTTTTCATATTATGAGAAATACGATTAATATCGCAGAAGTTTTAAATATAATATTGTAGTCTCATTAGTATAATTTTTGTGTAGTCTAATTACCATAACTTTTATTTGAATATTTTGCGATATTTATCCGAAGAGAAATGGCAAGCCCCAGAACTCGCCGTGTCCTTCAGGAACTTAAACCAGTTGATGACAACAGCGTAAGTAAATTTAAATTGAAAATTATCAACTTATTTATTTAGAATGTTCGTTTGATGAACCAACATGAGTCCTTTTTTTTTATAATATGCCAATAATTATCCTTACAAAATTTGAACTCGTTTAGTAACCAATATTAAGGATGATATGTAATGAAAATTATGTCTGTGTAAAATATAGAAGCAGCTTAGACTTTACACGTAGATGTTTTATTGTTTGCTGGAATTTTTCTTATAATTAAATAACTACTGGAGATCTATGTACCCACCGTTTAAGGATGTAGCCTTGGCTAGGGTCTTTCAATAAAATATTTTTTTATCGTATTGTAAAACTGGATAAAAACCTATAATATTTCTGTATTTTGTTTTTACTTTCAGAAATGCTTTGAGTGCGGTGCCCATAATCCTCAATGGGTCTCTGTGACTTATGGAATCTGGATTTGCCTAGAATGCTCAGGAAAACATCGAGGTCTTGGTGTTCATTTATCGTTTGTACGTTCTGTTACTATGGACAAATGGAAAGATATCGAATTAGAGAAAATGAAAGTTGGAGGAAACAAGAATGCCAGGGTATTTTTAGAGGATCAACCTGACTGGAACGACCGCTTGCCCATACAACAGAAGTACAATACAAAAGCTGCTGCTCTTTACCGTGATAAGATTTCCACCTTAGCTCAAGGTAAAACTTGGGATCGAAAGAGTGCAGAGAAATTATGTTCTGCAGGAAATTATTCAAGTTATAATAATAGTTCTGGCAATAGCACTATATCACATTCCAAAAGTAGTGGCTCCATTACGGGTTTCTCTAGTTATCAGAATTCAAGTGGGTATTCTGACAATAGCGGGAGCTATCAGAACTTAAATTCACAGGATTTTAAAGATCAGAAAGAAGCATTCTTTGTGAAAAGGCAAGAGCAGAATTCTATGAGACCTGAGTACGGGCGCAGGTTATTTAAGTTTTATTATTTCATACAAATTTGCTTCTTTATTTTCAGAAATTTACCTCCAAGTCAGGGTGGTAAGTACTCTGGTTTTGGGTTTACAAGAGATCCTCCTCCGAAAAGTCAATCTCAAGAAATCTTGGACACAACACTTTCTTCTTTGGCGAGTGTAAGTCTAATTAATTTATTTATTTAATATATATATATAATACATTTATTTATATTATAATACATAAAGCCTTCTGCGAAAATATCAAGTCTTTTAAACAACAAATTCCTGGTCAGGCGGTTTTGAGGACCCCGGTTACGAATTGTTTATAGCTTATATCAACTAAGTTATTTATTCTTATTATTGAGGTCTTACACTGTTGGTATATAACCAACCAATTACTTTGTTCGTCCTACATGATACCATGACTTTTTAGTTGATATCAAGGAAAGCTGTGAAAAGGTGCTCATTGAATTCTTTATGATAAGTTATTAATTGATCTAATTTATACTCATCAAATTCGGTACTGCTGAAGCAATAGAAACTTTCCATGTCATGTAATTTTGTTATATAGGTGGGAGTGATGTATTTTGAGTTAGTTAGCATTAATTTTGTTTTTGTTAAATTGAGTAAACAACATCTATTATTTTCTGCTGTTGTTGCTTAGCATACAGATAGCATCAGCCTAACTCATGTTGGTTAATCGATTTTATCAACTCGAAATGCTTTATTGAGCATCACGTCAATGTAGCGTTTTTCACATGTGAGTCTTCCGTACTTAGGCAAGTCCTTTAATCTGTAGATTAGGTTTAAAACCTAGATGAATGCCAGCTCTTATGTATTTACGTATAATAACCACTTTGTGCAAGTTTGATTTCTGAGGTAGAACGGTTCTTCGGACAGTAAAAATGATTAATACTAATTTCATAGGATTTTTTATTACAGTAGAAACGTCTGGGACTGATTATTTTCACAGTATACGTAAAAAACGAATTTTTGCATGGCAATACAAAAGGGTTGCCCGATTTAGTCCATATGTATTTACATTTTTTATAAAAACGCTGTGTACAAAATTTCAGCTTTACTTTGACGCGTTCTCAGAGAGTGTCGAAATATATAGTAAAAAACGAATTTTTCGTATAGCAACAAACGAAAGAGTGAATTACCCGATTTCCCTCATTTTTGAATTTTAATCTGCAATTTTTTTAAAAACGCCATGTGTAAAACTTCAGCTCTCTAAGTAAATGATCCTTGAGCTATGTGCGGAAAAAATCAAACTTTTAGTATTATGCGTGGTGTTCATTTAGCTCTACCAGCATTATTTCCATGCCTTGTAAACCTTGTATATCCTATAGACCTCATCAAGGCATAATAATTATGTAATACATAATACATGTGATGTGAGTTTGAATGTCGGTTGCGGGAACGTTCTATTTATTTCATTTCATTTATTCAGTCTACCGATTTGAACAATCTTACAGACAGGAAATATTACATGTTTTTACATATAAGCTATGTATACACATTAGGCAACCATTAGAAATAAATCATAGATCATAGAATTATTAACATAATCATAGACATCATTATAATGAATCAAATTATAGAAATTATTTATATTAATTAATAGCAATTTTTCCTTAGAAATTGCTTGAAAATGCTCTTTCCACAAACAAATGACTTTCTATATTTGGTATAATATTCCTTATCACCACTTGTCTACGTATTCAATTTTCATTTCATTCATCTCTAAGGGTTTTTTTTTTTTTGTATTTTTGTAAATATCAATTCTTTTAGGAATAAATAAGGGACATCGTTGTGACTCTACTCTGGAAAATTTGCCCTGATCGTTAAAATGATCAGTTAAACTGTTTTCCCTTTTATGATTATTTAAAATGATTGCATCGTTCGAAAATTTGCAGTTTAAAAGATTATCACCAATTCTTGTTTATTTTGTTTTATTTATGATGAACATTCACCTTTTCATTCTTTATTTAGGGATGGAGTATGCTGTCACTAGGAGCTTCCAAAATTGCAAATACAGCTAAAGAAAAGGCCGTAAACTATGGAAATCTTGCTTCGGCGAAGGTAAATTCCGGGCTTTGCTAGTTAATTTTACATTTTCTTTGCAACTTTTTAGTTATTTTATTTTTCAATTTTCTTTAAAAGGTTAAAGATGGCAATTTGCTAGAAAATGTAGGATATCAAGTTAATTCATTAGCTTCAAAGGTTGGTTTGTGTAAACAATTTTATTTTATTTCTTACTATGATTATTTGATTTATGGATTTGGGGAGCTCAGTTTCATTTAAAAATTGCCAAGTGTTATATTAAACTTTTACTTTGCTTTCAATTTCATATGTAGAGAAAAATCTATAAAAATTTCTTTTAATAGGTTGGCGATATAAGCAAACGCGGTTGGAACAGTCTCGCCGGGAGCAATATATCGTCTCCACAAGGTGGATATACAGGATTTTCTGAAAATTATAATACATCCGATGGTTATCAACGATCACAATCAAGCGGAAAATTATCATCAAATAATCAAAATGAATGGAGCTGGAACGAGGATAAAATTAATTCAAATATGTCTTACCAGAGTTCTGGAGTTGGAGGAGATAATGACTGGAATGGATTTGATACTTCTTATCAAGCTGAATCGTATCAAGGCAATGCTGATACGATTAGTTTTGGAACGAAAACTGAAACGAGAGCCCAGGAAAGGAAGAATGCAAAATTACAATCATCACATGTTGATAATTTGGATGGGCTGGACGTAAAGGCGGTAAAATCTACAAAATCGGCTTCTAGTAAAGGACACAATAAATTAGAAGATGACGCATGGAATCTATTGAACGACTAAATGGTATATTTCATACACAATTTATTTTTTTATTCGTTTATTATTATTACTGCATATTACTATTGGTTGTTTTTAAAGCTGAGCCTGAGATGTTTTGAATGTTAAATCTAAGCAAAATTGTGTCAATATAAATGTAATAAGAAGGAGCTTAACTTATTGTGTTTTTCTTGGACCTCATTATCCGTATAATATATTCAACAGTGATTTATTGAAGATATTTAACAGTTTCACAGATATAAAGTTGTTAGAAAATTTTTTACTGCAATCGATACACAGCAGGAAATATTATTTCAATCGCTGCCTAAAATAAAGTGGTAGTAAAATTGCTTTAGGCTAACTAATTTACGAAAATTTCTCAACTAAAATTAATTAATTTTATCCTTACCAATTTTAAATAAATGATGATATATCTGCACACTTTAATCACTTTGTTTCATATTAAAAATAATTATTACATACGAATGCATGTTTATGTATCGCTGGCTGTAAATAAGCTTAGAACGTTTTTGCATCAATTGTGTTGTTATAATCACTACTACTTTACGATTAGGTGTCCCGTCGAGTAGTTATACCAATACACATCGGGTTCATCATCTTTTACAAAAACATACATTGAAGATGGAAATGGGGGCTTGCAAAACTACCTGGACATATTAAAATGCCGTGAAACAACCAAGCATACTTACATATGAACAACAGTTTTCTTCATTAAAATTAGTACATTTCGTCTTCAAGATGTTCTATCGCCAAGACTTTTATCAATCCTATCTCGAAAAATAATTTTATCCCCCTATAAGTTAATTTTGTTATCTAATCCAGTACACAAATTTATGTAACTTAATAAACTTATTATAAGTAACAAAAGAAGTTTTCTTCCGAACCCCTAGAGAAATTCTGATTAGGTAGGACCATCAAGAAAAACTTTTTTACACCTGCAAGTATTGAGGTTCGCCCATCGCTGCTGATATTTTACGTGATGAGAGACTGAGACGACAACCCCTCCAGCGGTTTCCGGTCCAATCAAGGCTGCATTCACACCGGAAATTTTAATCATGTTTTAATGATTTATCAGAGCTACTGATTAAATCATTTTGTTTTACCGGTGTGAATGCAGAGGGATAGCGTAGAAATTTATGTGGCGATTTTGTTTGAATCAATCAAGACTGAAACGTGATTGAGGCATCCGCTGCTTATTCAGCCTAAGGAAGAACCAGAGCCCTCATTCCCCATGATTTCCATGTCCTGTAATCCCCTAGTAACTTGGATGTTATTCGAGGGCAACTCAGGGCTTCTTAACTATATAAGGATAGTAATGTCCTTTCCCTTGCTTTCAATGTCAAAGGGCTATCTTCGCTGCCACTGCAATGGAGAAGAATTCAGTCTGGAAGACAGTGGTGTGCCTTCCAAGTGAGTACTCCAATCCAATGCCAGGTTCGAGAAACGAAAGTTAAACAGCAGCATCGGCTCTCTTATTAATGAGAGCCGTAGATGAAACTTTTTAGAGCGGATCGGGGAAGGCTCGATATGACTCTTTCCTCAGCGCATGATTCTATTCCAGGAAAAAACACAAAGAAGCGATGCTGAAAACGAAGCTCTGGTACCATTGCGTATATACACAACCAATTTACTGAACAAGTACATACATACATATGATTGATAGATAGGCGCCTTAAAGACGACAATAGCCCTGTTCCAGTACTAGTTCCAACAATTCTTCATTGCTCAACTTCAATTTTCACTATTTTAATCTTTATGCCATTTTCATTTTCGCTATACTTGATGTTTCATATATTTCCATCAGATGGCAGTATGATTGTTATGAAGTTTAAAACTTGACCTACATGCTATTCATATGTATTGAGTTGCTGTAAGAGCGTGTTAATTCGCTTTGTGTGCGTGCAAATTTTGTTACCGCAGCAGATGTCAAAAAATTCTGCAGAGATTTGACAGGAACTTGGCACATGCTATAAATTTATTTAAATAATTCGGAAAAATAGGTCGATTTGTGCAATTTATCATACGAAATCGTAATAGTTGATACTATTCGCTGTGATTAAGTTCTTTCACATTTTCTCACTTGTTTAAATTGAAATCAATCAAATAAAGGCTTTACGCATAATTTGTGATTAAGTTTTTACGAGAATGTGAAAAAGTGCCGTCAAGAATCAATTATTTAAAAAATTAAGTGCAATCTTTACAACTGCCTTCCATATCCCAATCGAAACTATAAATTTTTCGTTCAATATTTCATATACTGAGAAAATATGTAATCTATTCATGTTAAACAAAAGTTGCTGAAATTATTTTAATATTAGGACCTGTGTGATTTAAGCTGCTTTACATAGAAAAATTCAGTGTTCGAGCTAAACAAAAAGAATTTAAATAAAAGTAGAATGGTCAACAAGCAACAAACTGCTGACAAATTACTGAATAATTTCCAAAAATCTTCGGATAATTCTGATTTTCCTGCTACTGCAGGATCTGACGATTTTAACCATTCCTCGAATAGTGTTGTATCTGAAAATCGGGGCTCAGGAGAACAGAAAGCACATAATCATCAGAATTCCGCAACATCACATCTTCTCGACCTGCATGAGATACCACAGGAAGACGAAGAACGGTTAGAGAAACTATTTAAGCAGCTTGACAAAGATGGCAATGGAAGAATTGACGTTCATGACCTATCTGCAGCTCTCAAAGAATTCGGACTCTCTAGTCAATATGCTGAGGTATGTGCATTGTCAGTTAACTGATGGTAGGTAGTAATTAACTGACATTATTTTCCGTTTCTTTATAAATGTAACTTGGATAAGGTGATTTTACAAAATTAGAAACTTTGATATATAATTTAATCGATAACGTAGTATCTATCTACCTACTGAAAAACTAATTACATAGGTAGTTCAGTACAGGGGTAATTCATAGAAGCAGACTTAGTTTAAATGTTTTAATTCGGATTAATGTCTTTATATCATGTACCGTTTAGGCGAAGCCTATGCAGCAGATGCTTAATTACCTAAAAGTGGTACGCATGTGTACCATGTGACCTAGCTTCCTTTCTATTCTTCTAAAAATTCTATTGTCAAGGTCTAAAGTTTCTCAATTGCATACTTAAGCTCAGATATGTATTATAGATTTGCTTCGTTTCAATATGCTCTTATATGTATAAATTTCTTTTTAGATACTTTTCAAAGTTATGCAACACTTTTGTTAAAAAACCTATTTTTGAAAGCGTTTATTTATTTACATATATAGAATATTTCTTGAACACATAAGAATTTACATAAAAAAGCATAATAACAAAGAGGTCAGAATATAATAAAAAGTAGCGATAAAATTAGGATAATATATTTTTTGTGAAGACATACAATAATGTATGACCTGCTGATAAAAAATAAAACTCTAAATCAGCAATTTATTTCAAGTAAAATTATAATAAAACACAATAAAAAAGAAAAATACTCTGGCCAAATGCACATTTATGAACAGCATACTATAGAAGGAATTTTAATTAATAACATACATAATTAAATAATCAGCAATAGTCATAGTATCTGTAATCATTTTTAGGACGTACCTGTCATAATATTAAAAGTTATTTCGATTTTTGCATGTCCGTCCGTCTGTGCGCACGATAACTCGAGATCGCGTATACTTAAAGAGCTGAAATTTTGTACACGGACTTTAAAAAAAAAAGTAAAATTCAGTTCGAAAATGAGACAAAACGGGCAACTCCTTCGTGGGGTTGCCATATAATAATTTCGTTTTCCGCTATATATTTGGACACTGCCTGAGAACGCATCGATGTAGAGAGCTGAAATTTCGTACATGATGTTTTTACTACATTAGCAAATAAAATGTCAAAAATCAACTAAATCGGCAACTGCTTGGTGTTGCCATATAAAAATTTCGGTTTTTTACGTATACTTTGAAAACGATCAGTCTAAGACATTTTTATTGTACTAAGAACTTCTGCAGAATACGAAATCCTATAAAATTGGTTATTACCATTTTTTCTGTGCGACGAACTGTCCTAGAAATATATGCGAAAAACAACTTCAAAATCAGTACTTGAATAGATCGGTGACCATACGAAATTTAATACGGGCATTCATCTAGGGTATCATAAGAATTGGTCTTAGACCAATTCTAGCTTTTTTACTTGTTCTAATTTCAAATGAAAATCAGTTGAAGTTCTCGCTTGATGTCGCCAATAGTCCCTTACGAACCCTTTCTGTTTTTGCTGCTTCCACTCTTATATTATTTCTCTGTGTTGTATTGTGAGTATGGAGATCTGTTGCCGTAGTGATTTTGAGGTTTGTTTTATTTTTTGTTTGTTCTTCAACTTAAGACAAATTTAGCTTTCACCACGAAGATTAGATTAAGTTTTTTCTTTCTTCTAAGTAATTCCTTTGTAGGCTTTAGCCAAGGTACATTATATAGTGTTTTAAGAGCTCTATTCATAGTTATCTGTACTCTATTAATTATATAGTTGGAGCATTGGGACCATACAAGTATGTTATATTTTATGTGTGATAGTACATGAGCATTATATACTAGATTTGCGGTTTCGTTACTAAGGGCCGTACTCACCAAGCCATTTAATTGAAATTTAATTTCTGTTTTAGTACTCCTGTAAGAGAGGGTTAGGGCACATTGTATACATTTGTAGTGATTACGACCTTAATTACGTTATGATCTGATTTGGAGGTAGCGTCCATATTCATGTCTATTAAAAATGTCTCGCATAGATTAGTAAATATGTGATTATTGTAGCTGTATTTTGCACGTTTAATATAAATTTTATTTAGGATCCTGAAGTTGTATATACATAGATAATAAGTCTATATATTGAGTTACTGTATTATTGGTCACCATCAAATCAATGTTGGTATCGCACTAAAACAAGCTTTCGGTGCTGTAAGTTCTCCAGATAGTCTATAAAATCATTCTGGCTTGCGCTAGGTGATATTTATACATTGTTAGAATTCTAAGACTACTGCTTATTTTTATTTCAGTTAGTATAATATTATATTTAATGTCTAGTAAAAAAAAATTGCCGATCCACCACCACGACTCTCCCCTCTGCAATTGAAAATTCCTGTAAAGCTTCTTATGTTATAGAATATAGAATTTAGCCAGGTTTCATTCAGCACTATTATATCTATCTGTGGGTTTTTGGTAACCAAAATCGTGATTTCATGTAGCTTATTTAGAATAATCCTGATATGTACATATATTAGATTTATCATCGTGGGCACTATTTATAAAGATTGCACAGTATTTTCGGTTTTGCTCCTTACTATCTCCATGCGCCTTTTATACTCCGGGCATGTTCTACTGTCTGCAGCGTGCTAACAGTCGTCTAGAGTTTTTTCTTTATTCTTTGTTTCTTTCATACGACAATTTATACAAGAGAATCCAGTCATAGTGCAGTTTGATGACTCGTGATTTTCACCACAGTTATCGGAGCTCTCTAAAGTAGTGTAGAATACTGATTTGGTCCATACGCCACTTTTAAATTTTTTGGGCTAGGAATGCATTTTTCGGTTATACTCCTTGCAAATATTGGAAATGATATTGAATGGTTAGTTTGATCCATCCCCATCTATTTCCTCAATTTGGAGTGTAGCCTAGTTCATTTCCAAACACATTGGCGTTTCGTTCGCCGTTAAGACATATATTATCATATCTCTATTTTGCAGTTTTTATTATGGTACATAATCATGCGTACTAGATAGAGGTGGACCTTTAAAAGTTGAACACTAATTTTGTGCTATTTGGCAACATTTGCATTGATTTTTAGTTAAAAAGTGCGTGTAACAACCGTGTACATGAGCATAGTATTTCTGATGAGAGTATAATGCAAAAAAGCATTTATAAAAGTGAAAGAGAAAGAGAGGAAATAAGAGCTTGATTGAGCTCTATATTCTAAGGATTAATTCATTCATAAAATAGAAATAAAATAAATGCAACTGCTATAAGTTATTTTTATGCTTTCATCCAGTCATAAAGAAGATTCTTCAAAAGTTTTCGAAACCAGGTCATTTGCAAATGAATCCACGCGATTCCAATGCATATTCGATAGCTGCTGGAAAGTTTTATTATATAAAAGTGTGACCAATTTAAACTTAAATAAAAAACTTCATTTTCGAAGACAGAAAGTAAAATTGTATCGTTGTGTAAGAAGGGTAGTAAAAGATCTTTCGGGACACAAAAAAATATTTTCACGATTAGTGTTCTGGTTTTAACTATAACCACCCTATTACAAAGGAGAAAATAGCTGATCTAAAGAGCTTATTTAAGTACCTTCCAGAAATAGATCGCGAATATTACAATTTATTCCTGAGCTATTTTGGTGATATTCAGTTCGATTATGGTCCATGATAAACAGTTACATAAAATTTTCGTTTGCTGCATGTGGACCATAACAAGAAAAAAGGAACCTTTTAATAAGTTCAATAGTAAATTAACAGATTTCACAAAAATTAGTCACAAAAACTTTGAATACAGGTTTAGTGGCTGGTTTTGATGTCGGTTCACTGAAAACATAAAAATCGATTTTCTGTGGCGTATGTACCAAATCATTATCCAGCTGGCGATATATTAATATAAAAATTGTCATCAACTTGTCCAAGTTATTGCTGTTTGTAAATTAAATTAAACTTTTTACATAAAAATGCTTGTTTGTGTTAAAGGACTGTTAATGGGTCAATTTTATAAGAAAAAAAATTATGCCCTTGGGGTAAAAACTTGACCGGATCAAGGACAAGATAATAATTTGTATGAATTTTTTTCAATAATATTCACTTTGGAACAAGTGCCCAAGTTGGTCTTGCGATATCATTGGAATGATTTATGATCATTTTAGCTACTAAAACTTAAATGTAAATTTAAGGGGGGAGGGGTGTCTAATGAAAAAGTGTTTTATGGATACTATAAGAAATCTATTGGCATACTTCAGGAGAACGACATTCACATCTCAGCAACACCTTAGTATAAGCGACTTGGTTCCAAGACTAACAAATTATTAGAAAATTTGGTTGAAAAATAATTAAAGTTGAAGCAGTAATGGAATAGGTATTGCGAAATATAGTAATTTTAGTCGTGAAACTTGGTTATTTTTTCTAAAAATCATTTGTATAATCCCTATAATTTTGGCAAATGTGAAGAAACGTTTTTAGAATGAAAAAATGATGAGCTGGCTGCTTGATGTTAAAGGGGATTTTGTTATGAGCAAGGACAGGTACATAGCCGCAAGTAGTTGTGGAGGCATCTAAGACCTTAAAAATGATTATAGCACAGGTACTTGATGTATGGTATGTATAACTCTATAATGGATTTCTCATCATCATTATAGCGTCTATATAGCTCGCATAAGTGAATTGTACGGGAGTTGTGCAGTCTCAATTGATTTATTCCAATTCTGTTTTGTATTTCTAAAAACTAAGTAGTTATATCTGAGCTTGTATGGCCAATCTCAGGAATGTATATAGGGTGTCCCGTAAGTCGACGTCAAGCCGGAACCGGGTGATAGACCAAATCGTAACAGTTACCAGAAAAATATAAAAAAAATCTTAGTCATGTATTTTTCAAATTATAGGCATTTCTTTTGTTTTCGAGAAAATGTACACCTTGTGATGGTTTATTAGCTCCTGTTGTTACAAATCTTTACTTTTTTCAATTTTATTTTTCTTATGTAATCCCGAATAGTGCTTATGTAACCTGTTGCTTTAAGTTCTAGGCCAACTGCTCCAGCTTGAAAGAAAATGTCACATTTTGCCGAACCAACAATATAAAATTAATAATTCGTGAAAAAAAAATGTACTATGCCAGTCTGGCAAGTAACTTTAAAAGTTGACGCATTTAATAAGGATTCTAAAATGGTACAACACTTGCTAAATTATTTCTTAGATTACGGAAAAAAAATTTTTTTCTTCAAGAAATCCAGTTTCGAAAAATTTTCATTTCACCTACTAAAAATGATTCTAGTGTAACCAAAGCTTACCTTAAGAGCGTAACTTTAAGATTCTAGCTTGAGTGAGATGGAGAGTCATTCCGTGAAGTGTGAGTGAGACAGATAGTGACGCTTTCAAGTTAGAGATGCTAACTTTTTGTTAAATTTAGGAAAAATTTTCTTTAAGTTTAAAATTAAACACCAATTATTTGGATGCTAAGATTTATTATTTACAAAAGATATTCAAACTGTCTTCCTTCAGCTTCAATACAAGCTCGACATCTTCTTAAAAAAGATCGGGTTATCAGACGGGCAATTCTTCCGTTGTTGACAAATTCAACTGCTTCCGTAATTCTTTGCCGAAGCTCAGCTAAATTTTCAATTGACTTTGAAACTTTCTCTTTTACTGCTCCCCAGTAAAAGAAATCTAATGAATTTAGATCAGGAGAACGGGCTGGCCACGAGATCGTACCAGATCGCCCTATCCATCTGTCCGGATATTCTTCATTGAGATATTCTCTAACTGAAAGGGCATAGTGCGCTGGGCAGCCGTCTTACTGATACCACATCTCTCTGTAAATACTTAGTGGCATGTCTTCCAATAAATTAGGTAAATAGTTTTGCAAAAAATCTAAATAAACTTCAGCAATAAAGACCTCTGGCAACTCAAAAGGTCCTATGACTTTTCCGTTTCAAATTCCGGTCCACATGTTTATTTTAAAACGATATTGAGATCTATTTTGTCTCATTAAATTCGGATTCTCTACGTGCCACTCGTGTAAGTTGTGTAGGTTCATGTAACCGTCTTTTTTAAATGTCGATTCATCCGACCACAAAATTTTCTCGAAGAATCGCGGATTTTCCCGTTGTCTTTGTAGCATCGTTTGGCAAAACGCAACACGAGGTTGATAATCCCGAGGTAGCAGGGTTTGTACTCGCTGTACATGGTATGGGTGGAGCTCATGTTTTTGTAATATTCGGTGAGCTATACTTTGGGCACTCCTGTGCATGGATTGCACGTACCGAACTACCTGGATCTTCTTCAACTGCTTGAAGTATTACGTCCTCGTAAGATAAGGAACTCTTCCTTCACCATGTACTTGGTTTGGAAGTCGTCCCTCTGTGGAGAGTAGACGATGCACATTTGTAAAAACTCAATGATTTGACGAGCTAGCGTCACTATCTTGCTCACTCACACTTCATGGAATGACTCTCCGTCTCACTCAAGCTAGAATCTTAGTTACGCTCTTAAGGCAAGCTTTGGGTACACTAGATTCATTTTTAGTAGATGAAAATTTTTTTTCGAAACTGGGTTTTTTGAAGAAAAAAAATTTTTTTTTTCGTATTCTAAGAAATATTGTAGCAAGTGTTGTATCACTTTAGAATCCTTATTAAATGCGTCAACTTTTAAAGTTACTTGCCAGACTGGCATAGTACATTTTTTTTTCAGTACAGTCAGTTAAAGCTCAAAGAATTATTAATTTTATATTGTTGGTTCGGCAAAATGTCATACATATAAAACGTTTTTTTCCCTAGATTAGTTATTTGTCTCCAATTTAACTTTGATGTTAAGTACTCTTCACATTTTAAGAGATCCTATGTTACTTCCTTCAATTGACAAAAACCATCCCAGAAAAACTAAATTACAATAATAGAAAAATTTACAGGAAAGGTGAAATATATTATGATTATCATACGGTTTGATGTAATTGCCCAACTTTATTCAGGGCTAAATAAGGATTTGTTGCGATATAACGCAACTTAGGTTTACCTTTATATGTATGTATATATTTAAGCCGTTATGGAACAATCCAATCGATAACAGTTTTTTTTTTTTCGAAAATATAAATTTAGCGTTTTTGGTTATCTCCCCAACTTTATACGATATGTTGGATGCCATATTATTTCTTTTTTCACGCTACACCACAACAACTTTGAGTAATCGGCTAAGTCAACAATTACAACATTCTGGTTCTATGAGCTAAAATTAAAATATGCGACTAACATAAGTACATATAATCTCAATCCGTTGTTCCAATTGAGATAGAAAACGATTAAAATCTTTTTTATTTTAAGCTTTCACTTAATTAATTTATTTTCTTGTTTACGTAGTATACTTTCTAAAATGATAAAATTTAAAAAAAAAGGAATACATTCAAAGAACAAGAGTGGTATTAGTGCCAGTAAACTTTTTTATTAAATCATTATCAATATTACATATTAAAAATTTCATAACGATCAAGGGCTTTTTATAATCCCTTTATTCCAACCCTTCTGTTTTTGGCATTCTAATAGAAAATTTCTTTTCTTTTCAGAGTTTCCTTAAGAAGTCGGATAAAACGCAAAGTGGCGATGTTGGTCTTGCTGAATTCGTTCATTACGTCCGAGAGCATGAGAAGAATCTACGACTACAATTCTCTCATTTGGACAAAAATAAAGATGGTAAGTATAAGTAATGTAAGCGCGGAAAAAGTGACCTACTTAAGTTCTTCCATGTTGCAGATCACATACATGAAATGTTGCGGCAACTTTCTAGCCGCTAAAAATTTTTGGTGAAATTATTTACACCGATGAATTATTGAACTAATAAGAATGTGTTACAAAGACTGTATATCTAAAAATTTGCTGTTCAACTCCGCATATGTATATACATAAGTCTTTGGTTTACTTTTTCCTGTATTGAAATTATTTGCTAATTTGCTACGATTTTCAGTATAATTAGTGCGTCGTAATTGATTAGTAAGTACTCATTCATGTGTCGGGTCTTATTGTACAGAACTTGAATTTGAAATGCTGTTTCGTTATGTCTATCTAAATGGTTTTCATAATAAGTAAATGTAAATGTAACTGCAGAGTGTAGTGGATTTTCATATCCTTCTGCTCTCAAAGAAATACGTGAATTCATTGAATTGTAAACCATCCTTCCGTCCTTTTCTTTTCCGAATTCCCTTCTTCAAGTCTATAAAAATTACTGCTAAATTAGATAAGCCTCAAATGAATTTTATTTAATTAGAGTTTCTTTTCAGTAAGCAAGAAAAATTAATTAAATAATTGCGTAATATATATAGTACAAAACGAACATATTACAGTTGTTAACAAAGTAAAACCAAAGTTAAATCAAATTTGGAAATGCACAAATTCTGTTCTTTAAATGTAAAGTTTTCCACATTTCATCAGTATCACTAGTTTGGCTTAAAACTATTTTTTTCATAATTTTGCTGTAATGATCTTTTCGGCAGTACTAAGAGTGGTAGGATTGTCAATCTGTTCCATATCGACTACATTTAATTCAACACCTCGCAGTTTTTTTCTTTTGTATTTTAGATAAAAATACAATCAATTTTACCAAAGCAACAAAAGATTAAATGTTTTATGAAAACGTACCAAATTTGGTGCCCGCTGATTTCATGGCGGGTATTTAAGTGAAATAAATTTTTAATTTATTTGCATTAATGTTTTCATAATTCTTACATTTTTTTGTAATTTGTTAAGTTATTGAGATTTTTTAGGTACATACATCATGCTAAAAGATGGAAATTGGGATCTATTTGCGTTCCATGAAAGCAATATGAAAACGTTTTCATCATTTGCAAAGCGTAGTAATCGAAGTTTTCTTAATGCTTAGCACAGAACGGAATATATACTCCATTTTTAGGGTTCTATACCTCAAAAAGGAATAAACTGAACCCGTCTGAAAACGACTCGAAGTAGGAATTTTGCAGAATGTTAGATCTTTGTGAAGTGCACATCGACAGTCAAAAATTATGAAATAATTTTTTTTAACGTGTTATGGGGATGAGTTGGGTACTCTAATATTTTGTTTTGCTTTTTGTATCGTGTGCGGTATCATTTGAGGGCTACCTTTAAGGTTTCTAATGTTCCAGCACAATGTGGTACAATTCCTTCAGTTTTCAGTTATCACAGGCAAATTTGAGTGAGATTTAAATTCGGTCGATTGACTCTTCGTAGATAAAGTCCTGGTAAGGAACGGTAATTGCGCGTGCCCGACTCGCTCTTGACTGGTTTTTTTACTTTTCCTAAAAACACTTGAAATTTTCGGAATTACCTTCCTCTACCAGAGACTAAGAAATATTTTTACATCTAATATAATTAAGAATACACATTACATATGAGGAGTGTCTTTTCAAAAGGGGATATTTACAATTTTCATTTTTTTTTAAGTTAAGTATGAGATTATATTCTCTACTCTGAAATTCAAGATTTCGTCACTGTAAACCGAAACAAAACGCGATAAACTTATAGGAAATCTTACTTGAAAACACTTGTTCCGATCAAAAGGGGATATTTACATTAAAAAATATGACATTATTACTGTTACTTTGGTTTCATTTCAAAAAGGGATATTTACAGTACGATTTCAATAGTCGAAATAAATTTTTAAGGGAGAAGTTTCTGTTTTATATTTTTGAGTAAAAATAGAAGTAAGAATTAAAAAATAAAAACTGATAAGAATACTCAAAATATGCTTTAATAATTTTATTCTAGTATAATGTACAAATCAAAAGAGGATATTTACAAAAGCGTACAACACAAAAAGGGATATTTACAAAATGGTACAGAACAAAAGGGGATATTATAAAAATTTTTATTCAAAAGGGGATATTTCCAAACTTTGCAAGCCAATATTACCGGAAGTAATAGTCAAATTATTTTCAAAATAATATATTCTAGATAACTTATCATATCCTTTCCATATATTCCTCCTATTATTCTGTAAAGCTGTTGGTATTGCTACAGTCAGTTTTTTCGATTTTATGAAAAAACGATTAGGACGAAAATATCCCTTTTTGAAAAGACACTCCTCATATATATAATTACTCTTTATATAATTAATTAGGATTGACAAAGCTAAAACATGTGCTTAAGACATAAATTTCATGTAAACCATACACAACATATTTGCATATTCGATATACATATTAGGTTTGTCTGTTAACTCGAAAGTTTTTACTCGGTGTATATATATTATAACAATGGACTGAGCGTATTGCCATTTTCCTATAGGAAACAATGGCACAAGTTTTACAGTTTTCTCTTTCGCCCTATGACAGAATTGGAGCTACCAACACAAAATATTTTTACTAAACGTTTTCTTATGCCATTTGATGTTTTTATGTTGGCTGCAGATGCAATCACGGCAGAAGAAATAAGGTAAAGATAGTGTTTACCATGCTCCGGCTCTCTTGCCCATACGCAGAATTCAGTTAAGAATAACTGTTGAAAATTAAAGACTGAATGAATTTAATTCCTTATAAGCGATTAAAATAACACTTGGACACAAGAAACAATATATTTTTTTAATTTAATTCGATTTTCGGGTGTAAAATTTTATCTGATTGGTTGAGTTTTACATGTTTTTTATGTAGTAAAAGTTTTAAAGGGTGCTCTAACGGTGATATATAGAAACACAATATTTGTACAACATGAAATAGCAAATCGCTCGGTCCATTGTCATAAGTCAGTGATTTTTACACACAAACTGTCTATTAATTTTTGAGCTAGTAAAAATCGAGTAAATTTATAAGTTTCCCCTCTTGCACAAAATTGCACATTTTTACTCATGATGTGTAACTTCGATATTCAATCAGCTGACTGTCAAAAGTATTAAATTTGAGGTTGAGCCGTTTGTTGTGTTATCGAATGAATGTAAAATGATAATCTAAAGAGTTGAGATTTTAAAAAAAATATTAAAGAGGCTGAGTTTTTTAAAACGTATTTCAAATTAATTAATTGTTTTCTGTTTCAGAAACGTAGCAATCAAATTTTTGACACATGGCAAGATCAACAAAATATACTTGAGAAGTGTCTGGTAACTTTTGTTGAGTTATCCCCTCTTCTGCATAAAAGTTTTTACTTGATTTTTACGCAAAGATTTTTGCTCTAAATTTACCAGACAGACCTATTGAATATTACTTTACAAATATAGATGTCGTCAAACACTCTGTTTATTGCTTCCATAAATGCATTCTATACAACTGTTTCAGTGAACACATTCCGCAAACATGAAACCGCAAACGTTTTCTTCACTGGGAATATATGATTTTGATATTTTAGCTGTATTCTTTTGTGTACTGCACTGCTGCTACAAAAGAACGCCCCACATAACCAACAAGCTTTATTTTTAAAACTTGGTAGCTTCCACACACATATGCCAAACATTTTATTTGCCCTTTGGAGGATAAACGCAGGCACAGTTATAATAAAACGTTAATTAAATAGAAAAAAAAAAATTAAATTGAGTAAGTTTCAGAAAGACTCTGTTTAGGCGGTGCAGTATAAGGCTGCCTGTGAATTTTATGTTGCACTTCATTTCTGCCCCCGACTATCATCCTTCCAACATGTTATGTGCGGCAGAGGCAACATACTGACCCATCTAAATAGGCTAATACTGACCCATTTAATTGGCTCAATGACCCTGTTTAGACGTATCAGTATATGGTGCCCTTCCAGATGCAGATCCTGTTTAGATGAGTTAGTTTGCTGCCTCTGCCGCACGAAAACTTGTTTGTTACCCGGGGGTTAGACCTGCAAGTACAGCTTGCATGGAAGCTACACAGCCATACTTCTTGCACGTGTAACCTCTACTGCCATGCTGGCAGAACAGCTTTCAGCGAACTTGCATGATGAAAAACCATGGCAGCTGAGGTGATAGTAATTTGACATTATGCAGTTTTCAAGATGGCGGAAAAGAAATGCTTGAGAGAATTTGATAAATTTATTCTGGAAAAATGAGATTTTCTGGGATCATTTGCATTACATCATTTACCAACACCTTCCTCTTAATTTTTTCTTGAGTTTTTATCATTCTACTACTTCCTTTATTGCTATAATTTTCCAATATACGCATGATTTTACGCCTCAATGCCATTTTTTAAATGAACTTGCATGCAAGATGATAAGACATCAACCGAACTGCCTTCTGCTGTCAAGTTAAAAATCGCGTTGGAAGGGAGGCTTGCATGCAAGCTGTACTATCTCGTGTAATCCCCGGGTAAGAAGATGATTGGTGGCAGGAATGAAGCATTACCCTTCTTAAAGATTTCGTTCGTAATGAGTCATTCGAATTTTAAGTTGCATTTCATTCCTGGGATGATATTTGGGACTATACTAAAGAACACACCTTTCATCTCTTTTCGTCCGTGTGCCGTCACATGCACTGACATATATATAAATGGACTGCTTGATCTCCTGTTTCATGTGGCACTAATTTTGATTTCAGGAAGTATGCTCTCACTGTCAATGCTACCAACTGTCGTAAATTGGCGTTATATTTATATTATTTGCGAATGTACTTATATGCATGTCCGTGTGATTTACCGAATTTACCACAAAAGTATTTGGGACTATTTGTATCATTAAACTTTAATTATGAGTCGCAGAAAGTGTTTTTATCAAGGATTTTTAAAAGCAAGTTTTCGTTCCTAATCGTTACAGTTCAGTGGGAAAGTATGCTCTCACGGAAAGAGACAGGAATATGAAAGTGGTTCCATTTGCTTTCATGCACTTTTGATTCAACAAGCAGTCCATTTATATACATGTCAGTGGTCACATGAAATAACGTAAAATTAAACCCATGTTATATAAAGAAAGAAATAAGCAGTCCATTTATATGCATAAGTCATTGGTCATGCCGTTTGAGAATTTCTGTCTAATATTTGACGTAAATTTTTTATTCATTTAAATAAAAATATTTTTTTTTGTAAATAAATTTGTAATCATATGATTGACTACTATCCTCTCAGGAATTAAATAAATTTAGTTTTTAGAATATTAATAAAATTATAGGTCCTACATATTTCCATTAGCATTATTCAATTTCTTAAATTGATATTTTTTTTTATTTCTTTAGGTAAAGTCGATTTGGAGGAGCTGATATCGGCATTCAAGGATCTTGGAATAGAAATGGATCCAGCTGAAGCAACTAATTTGCTTCAAAGGTACTAACATCAATTCATATTAAGATTTAAATATAAATAATAAAAGCTGTTATTTTTTTTTCATTATTTATTAAGAATGGATCAAGATGGCAGTCTTAATATAAGTTTCGATGAATGGCGAGATTTTTTGTTGTTAGCACCTTCAACGGATATTCATAGCTTAATAAAGTTTTGGCGGCATTCTACTGTAAGTAAAATATATTTTTTAAAGTTCAATGAACAACATTTTACACAATTTTTATATATACTTCATATTTGTTCTGGTTGCTAACAAGTGAACTTTTAATTAGTCCTTCTAAATTCCACTTGTGTTGCAAATATTTTACATAATATATTTCGTACATCTGTAGGATGCAGAGGTGACCTTATGATTATTTGAGGAATCTTTGAAGGTATACCTATATGTAAACGTAGATAGGATTTAGAATTAGAAATTTTACAGGAACAACTTTCATTGCAATATGTATTCACCAGCACATTTTCTGCTAGTACTTTTTTTGTTACAGATTTATATTATTTATGATTTTGTCTTGTGGTTGAATTATTGTTGATTGTCAGCAAAATTGTTTAATAAAATTGACGTTAAATGTTTAAATAAAAGGATTAGGATGGACTCTAAGCAGGAAGTTGATATTGACATCGTATTTAGGATTGTTGTTATATCCTTTATCAAGTGCAAGAACTACTTAAGAACGAAAAAAATGAGTTTTACGTAAAATTCCCGCTTAATGCTGCGAGTTTTCTATTTTTTCAGCAAATTTATTATGATGTATGGCCAAAGCATATTAGGAACGCATGACATTGACATGAACAAATTGAAAAGATTAAATGTAACTATTCAGAGCTAGTTAAGTTGGAGTTCACTATTTATGTGTCTCGCTACAAACAATTGAATACACATTATTATTATTAGCTAAATCCATCCCAATATGAACATAGTATGCCCAAGAAATCTAATTCTGTAAAATTATAAAATGTTAAGTATTTTGGTAACATCGAAACACTTATAAACATCATGATTCATTCTATATTGGTATCTATTACGTCTTCTAACAACAGCATTCTTCAATCAAAAATATCTGACGCCCTGATCCTTTTCTGTAAGGAATCATTCATTGCTCTGTTACTATAAGTATATATAAAGTGTAGCCGTACATGACACCGTTTACACTATCGTCGAACCAGCCAAAGTTTATGCACGTTAACGAACTTGTATATTAGAATAAAGCCATTCTGATCAGAAACTAAAAAACAAACTGTAGAGGTACATATAACCGTTTACACCATGTCGTAACTATAAGTCAAGGTCATGAACTTACTGAATCTATTAAAAAGCTTCTAGTGGTATACATTTAACACCTCAGTTCGTTGCAAGTACATAATTCATTATAATTTTCCGTGGCGATTTCTTATGTTGTTCAATCTCCTGTAGTTATACTATAATCACTTGAAGAGTGAATAGCACGTAACTCTTCGAAAACGACTTCATCTTCTAAACATCATCTAATGGCAGATCATAAGAAAATGAAAATCTCAAAATCAACTCTTATAAGCAGTTGTGCATTTGCAGTCGAAAATAAATCATTGTATAAGGTCGTTTATTATCTTTTACATTTGTACATTGCCCTCAAATGGAATGTTCCACTGAATGATGGTTATAATTACATAATAATCTTTCAATTGATAGATTTGTGCCGTTATTTAAAAATTTTCGGTAGAATTTAAGGTTAGTGCTAAGATCTAAAACATCTAATGTCTATAATTTAAATCCAATTTTATTGAACTACGATATTCTTACTTTCACTGAAACTTAGTTGGTTATACCAATTTTTGGGAAGTTTTTTTTTCTGATGATTTTAATGTTGCTCGACCTCAGAATGAGGTTCAGTTCGCTCGGTTGGTCATGTTGCTCTGATTGCATGGAAGAAAAATATTTCTTTTTGAAACCATAAATCTGACTATTTGAAATTTTTATGTATCCGGATTAAATTATCTGTTCCATAGTTTTATGTTATTATTTTGTACATATAATAAATCATTGAAATCTAGCTCTGGTGTTGGTAAGAATTATTTTAGTTTAATACAACTATTTATTTATTTTAGTGATGTAATTCCTTTTATTAATCACTACAGTTGCATTTCTCTTGTCCGCTGAGAGAACCAAAATATTTTCGTTATTTCGCAGCGCTTAAAGGAAGCATTTCATCTCTGTTGACATTCCTAGACGATGGTATTTTGATTCGTCTAACCAGAAACGATACGTCATGGCGTATATTCTCAGCCTCAAGGCTGCTGAACTTATTACGAATTCATATCTGCTGACATTTCTAGACGATGGTATTTTGATTCGTCTAACCAGAAACGATACGTCATGGCGTATATTCTCAGCCTCAAGGCTGCTGAACTTATTACGAATGATGCACTCTTCTACACTCCCAACAAGATGTTCTGCTCACGTAGTGGAGTGGGTGCAAAGTTCAGTCCCTTGCCGAGAATGTTTACGGCGCTCACACTCAGAAAATTCACAACCGCTTTACTTCGATCGATGACATTAACGGGCGTAGGTTTTGTTTGGGTGGCGATGAGTTTATCGAACTACTGTACTCAAAAATAACACTCAAAGAATAGAGGTTCATTGGATTCTTTTTGAAAAGGCAGAAGTCCTGGCTCGCGAGGCTTATTATACTCCTCGTCTCGTTCGTGAGGCGATTGAAATAAAACGTCGACTAAATTTCAATCGCGACAACAGTTTCACGAATATGGGATCCCATCCTTAGCACCTTTTCACGATTAATCCGAAATAAAGTTTCTTTAAGAAGGGACGTAGTGACTTATGTTTGTTCGCAAAACTTTGCACGACAGCAACAACCACAGCAACAGCAGACACACGGGTACAATCTGCATAGCTCAAATAGTATGTAACAAATCAGGGAGTTACCCGGTGACCACGATCAATGTAACTTGAAGCGAAGCGTTCGGGGTGAGTACTTGAATTAGCACTCAATAAATAATTTATTTATCACGCGGCTAATCTGGAAAACTTACATAAGATGTCAGTTCTAAAGAAATAACAAAATAAAAAACATTTTATTTTGTACAGTAATCGCATCATGCATAGAAAAATGGTTTATACCACACCACACTACGTATTAATTCATGCAAGAAGGGAAGTATAGTAGTACGTAATAGCATTTTAATTTCTTCTCCATGCTTGTAGAATTTTTCATCAGGATACATTTGTTTATGGAGCGAGAAAGTAATCTGACAATTGATAAAAAATGTGTGCAATGATGAACGAAATTACTTGCTAATTATAATCATCGTAACAAGATTACACAATTTTATTTTTACATTTCATAAAACGTCAATATTTCATATAATAATATCTACAAAATTTTGTGAGTTCTTAAACAATATTTTAACTGCCTCATAGAAAGAACATGTGACAAAAAAGTCCCAGATAATTTACAAAATATTTTCAAATAACTATATAAAACAACCATTCACACAGCGACCAATATACAAACATTGATTTGCTCTGTGAACTACCCCGTGAGCCAATAAACAACAGATCAGTGATTACACGCTAGCGATTTAATTTTATTTGCTGGCGTTGGAGGCTCGTCTCTAGAGCTTTCCTTATAGGTCAACTTTCTGACTTATCACTTAAAGTGGTCAGGATGACGACTGCTAACGATTTTGTTGATTGTATTAAATCAAAATTTGTGGGGAGTATTAGTTTCTTGGCTTCAATTACTCTTATTACTTATGGTATTATTCCTCTATATATGAATCAACATGTGGAGCATTCAATTAATTTGATTTCATGTCAAGGACTGATGCATCTAATCATAAATTTTGTTGAATTTCATAAGACAACAAGATTATTATTTTTTGAATGAAAGAAAAATGGGTACGTACTAAAAATGTTTCGGGATGTTAAGTGTAAAAGTATCCAAAAAAACATAAATTTTCCCCCTCCCTACCACCTCGAAAATGATTCATTTAACTCCATCCTAATGCATACAAATTCTGACTTGTCTTATCGAGATCTGTCATCCTGTAAAAAATCTAAGTGCAGGATACCCTGTATATTGTAAAAAGTATATTTCGTGTTCTAATAAAAATCAAACTGTAGTTCTAGACTTAACTCAACAACAATGTCTGCAAAAACAAGTTCGTATTATTTCATTTATAGAAAAAGTTAAAATTTGTTCTGTTCATCGACAAATGCGTTGTTCTTATTGGTAAAAATTGAACTTTCAAACCATTTTAAAATGTTCTCAATTTTTATGATTGAAGTTTAAAACCCTCTTCTTAATATGTTCAAATCATGTCTATTAATCTTTCAAGTGCTTTTGGCAAAATGTTATCAAATATTGTTTATCTACCGGATATCAAATGGTATTTTGGAATTTCCATACATGACTTGTTTTGATTATGGCTCTTGATAAGAAAAATGAAAACTGGTTAAGGGTTAAGATAATTCAAGATAATTTTTAACTAGGAAAAATGTTATAATTAGTATAAGATAAATTTTTGTCGATACCCTAGATTTAATGTTAAAAGTGTTGCGTCTCTATTTTAAGTTGTTTTTTTGTATGTTCGGTGACCCCATTCGTTGGACAGAATTATTATTATTATTATATGAGCTGTGGAGGCCGAAGATTTGACCTAAATGCACGGCAACCTAAAAGATCTTTTGTGTTATAAGCCTGCCTTTTAAGAAGGTTATTACCTCATTAGGGCCAATTTTTCGGAAGTCTGATGGCGTTGCGAAACTCTTACCGGGCATTGGACTTTCACAAGGAAGTCCTGTGCATTTGTAAAGTACGTATTCTCCTGATTCTAAATGATAAAGTTAATTTATTAGATTTGTTTCTATCAGCTCACCCCGACAAATATAACTTTCTAGTCGGTTCTCCGCTTGGTGATTCACACTACTGCTTGATCACGGCTCAATTTGCTGCTTGGAAATGTAGCTTACGTTCAGCCTATTCCCGAAAAAGAAGAGGGTAGAGATCTCTCTAATTATCGACCAATTGCAAACACTTCGATTGTTTTTGAATGTATTGTTGCGAGCGTGGCCTTTGGTTCGTTATTTAAAACATAATATTAAATATGTAATATACAAGTTCTTTATTTCACTCTAATCATATAACATTCACAATCATTCAATTAATCAACTCAACCTTAATTATCGCTAATACTGTACTTTCAATTATCGCAATCCAATTACAACACTTCCGCTTCTTTATTACTTTCGCTTGTTAACACTGCAACGTCTAAAACAAGACTCTTTCTTTGGCGGTGACAACTGTTATATTTATACCCTAGAAACTCTCCAGATTATTCTGGAGTGTTCTATTCCAGAATCTTCTTAACTATTCTATTCATTCTATTCCTGAACCTTCACGAAGATTCTATCATCGATTCTCCGAACCTGAAGTTGTTTACTCTCCATTGATAGTAGATGTCACCAGTTGTGTCTTTATATTGCACGTAACAGTATCATTAACTCCAAATTAATGTAGTATCTAGAAACTAATCAACTCATCAATGATCGCCAACATGACTTCCGGTCTGGATGCTAATCTGGTTAGTTGCTGACTTTTTATGGAACGTTGGAACTATAATCTTCACAATTTTTATTAGTCCAAAATTGTTGCCCTAGATATTTCAAAGGGCTTTGATAGAGTCTAACATCTTGTCCTTTTAGCAAAATTTAAGCACTGGGTTCTCCCCTCTTCTATTATGGATTGAAAGTTTTTTATCTGGTCGCCTGATATGGGTTTTATTAGATGGCGCTACATCTGAACCTCACTCCATAAATGCTGGTGTGCCCCAGGGGTCTGTTATATATCCGTCTCCCTTCCTAATTTTCATTAATGATTTGCTTTCCCCTACTTTTAATTCCATCGATAGTTTTGCTCATGACAGTACCCTTGATTTTGCTTACTCCCTTGGAACTCTTGCAGACTCCAGAGGGATAGCCACATGTGTTAAACGAAATTGCATTATTATATTATTGAATAACGACCTTGACAATATCCTCGCTTGGGGCAAAACGAATTCAGTGTGTCTAGGACCCAAAATTTTACCTCTCAAGTTTTTTTTGATGGAGCACTGATTTCTGATACACCGTCTTTATGCATTCTTGGCATTAATATTTCCAGTAAGTTAAGCTGGACAGATCACATCTTCCTTGTTGCTAAGAAGCATGGAAATGCCTTGGTGTAAGCAATATTTCAGCCCAACGAATCTAGCGCTCCTCTACAAGTTCTATATTAGACCTAGAATGGAATACAATTCCAATATTTGGACCAGCGCTGGTAGCGCAGCCTGAGTTTTATTGGATATTGTCCAAAAGAGAGACTTCATGACTCGAACGTGTGAAACGGAAAATATTATATCCACTAATGGAAATATAATATGAATTAATACCGGGATTCAGTCACGTATCCGAGAAAAGCAGGGCATATATGTATGTTCGATTCACGAATTAGCTCTGCATTTATTTCGAACATGTTGGGAATGGTTAAATAAGGAAGTTTTGCAAACTCATCTCAGCTCTCAGCTCTGCATTTATGATCACGACCGCACCCATCCTTATTTTTTTATTTTGTTTATTTTTATTAGCTAGAATATAGAAAAATCTTGTTTACCCATCAAGTTCTTTCAATTAGATAGAGATAGATTACTGATTTATAGGTCAAGCTTTTATCAATCTTGTTGTTTACATACGTACATACGTGGATTTATTGAAGACACAAGCGTTAAGAGAGTATTGTGCTTCTAGAAAGCAACAAAGAAGCTGAAATTATTATAATAAATATTTTGCGCTTAAGTGTGAAGTGTAGACCTCAAGGGTGTAAATGAAATTTGCACTCTTAATATGTTTATTTTTTTGTCTGTTTATACTTTCCATACTTTCCGTTATCTTATCACATTAAACAACATTTTCAAACAAATTGATTTTATAGTATTGTTGTTGTTTATGAACTCGGTGTTTTTCTGTTTTTGCTTTTGAATATGTTTTTGTTTTTGTTTTTGTTTTTACTTAGTAACAAGCGTTCCACTGCAACTAACATTATTTAACATTCAAAATGAGGAATATATGTATTATCAGTTCTTTTTTATCTCGTTTTTAACTTATATTTTTTGTTACTACATTCTAATGAACGGGAGACAAATTAGTTTCGATATACAGGGTGATTTGTTATTGGTGGCCATAAATGAAACAGATGATAGGTTGAAGAGTTATATAATAAAACATTCTATGAGAGGGAGAGTGGCAATCATAACGGTTTTCCAGTTAAAGTGTGATTCATAACTGAAGGTTTTCAGATAGCTAGCATAACGTTTTCTTTTATCAAAATAATTTATGTCTTAGCTGGAACTTGATTGAATTTTATTTAGTAATTAATGGATATTAAGCGATGCGTTTCGCCCTATTTAGGCATCTTCAAACTCTTGCAATAATTGTGAGAATAGCCCGGTAAAAATTAAAACAATTTTTACATACACATATAGTTCATACATACATAATTGGACTTACAACCTTTATCTTTCTCTCTTTTAATTCTAGAATCTCATATCTGTCTAAAACGTGACCTCCATATAAATTACATATTAACTTTACTTTGTCAATTAAATGCTTACATAAACCAGAAGTTGCTCTATTGTTTCTCGCTGCGGAAGCGTGTTCTGAAAATCTGGTTTTAGTGACCTCCTAGTTTTTTCGCTTATCATTTTATTAAACTGTGGTAAAATACTTTTTCGCGTATTAAACAAAATAAATTACAATTCAATACAAGAACATTTATTGAAAAAACCTCCACCTTAAGGCTACGTTATAACGTTGAATACATAGAATGTTATTAAGAAAGTGAACATTTAACGAAAATACATCAAAAGGCTTAGAAAACTAACAGAATTCAGTGAGCGAGCTCATTGTGGCATTTATATTTAAGAGAAAGAATTTTAAGAATAAGAAGTAGATTACTAGTATTAGAATAAGCACCAGATAGCTTAATGGTCTTCAAAATAGTTTTTATCGCATTTCTTTTTTTCTCTTTTATATTCAGCTTTATGATGGCCATGTTGTAACAACGACTTTACAAATCGTGTTCCATCCCAATCTGTTAAGGCTGGGTCTATGTCATAATTGGGACAACTCGGTGCACAGTTAGCAAGATGGGGCGAGGCGTTAAGATTTTTGAATAAATCGCAAATTGATTAATGGAACATTTATTTAAACTCCTAAGGCAACAAAATAACGTTTTCTAATTTTTAAATTTGTCCTTCAATTTTTAGTGAAAATGATTTGAATATGAAAATTCAATGATTTTCTCTTACTTTCTTTGGTTTGCGGACCGGGGCTGCCACAAATTTGAACTAAATTAAATAAATTTTTAACATAAGCTTTTTGAAGTTAATAAGCAGAAAATAACGTTTTCCAATTTTTAAAATTCTACTTATTTTTATGAAAATTGTATGCAATAGATTGCATTCTTAATGGGTAAAATGCGGGTAAAGCAATCTATTGCGTCAAATTGTCGCAGATATAAGTGGATTTTTAAAAATCGGAAAACATTATTTTCTGCTTATTGACTTCAAAAAGCTTATGTTAAAAATTTATTTAATTTAGTTCAAATTTGTGGCAGCCCCGGTCCGCAAACCAAAGAAAGTAAAAGAAAATCATTGAATTTTCATATTCAAATCATTTTCACTAAAAATTGAAGGACAAATTTAAAAATTAGAAAACGTTATTTTGTTGCCTTAGGAGTTTAAACAAATGTTCCATTAATCAATTTTCGATTTATTCAAAAATCTTAACGCCCCGCCCCCCATCTTGCTAACTGTGCACCGAGTTGTCCCAATTATGACATAGACCCAGCCTTAAAGGTTTTCCAAGCAGATTTATTGTCATAAAATGTGAAATATTTTCAATCAACAAAGAATTTCTTTTTTCAGTTGCCATATTGCTCATTACACTGAACGCTTTTCGTTCAACTTCAGCCAAATTAACTGAAACAATTTTTAAAATATCCTAGCTCTTTGAATTATTTCAGGAATATGTTGGTTTTGTAAATCTTTGCTATCAACCAACTCTCGAAAATCATTTCACGAATAGAAAATTTCAATAGCGTGGATAAATCCTCTAATTGTTTCTCGTTTTCTAGCCAAGGCGAGAGTGAAACATTTTCTCTTCATATAATAGGATTCAACACAGTAAATATTGATACCAAATAATTGCTTTGCAATTTTTTCATGTTGTCTATAACAGCTTGAATTAACATATCTCTTGGCAAACAAACACATATATTCTCAACGAACAATAACAATGTTTATAAGCGTCTGATTGGATTATGTTACAAACATTCATAAGTTCCCTTATTTTCTTTCATTAACAATACTCTCATGCGCCTCCGAATTAGTCTAGCTTTGTTTACTGTCACATCTCTTTGTAAACCTAATTATAACAGTGTGAGTTCTTCTAGAATGTCTATCATTAACGCCAGATCTTTTATACGGTTTTTTTTAATGACAATATATGAAAAGCTCAGACTGTTTGTAACGAATTCGAACCCCAAAATGATTGTTTTTTTTTAACGAAAAACATTTGAAAAAATAAAAAATATAAAAATTAATAAATTATAATTAGAAAATTAAAATAAAATAAAAAAATAAAAGAAAATTAAAAATATTAAAATAAACTAGAAGAAAAATTTACAAATTTACAAACTTAAGAGAGAACCGTTCCAAGAACGGGCAACTTTAGCTAATTTTAAATATAATAAAGTATTTATTGGGGTAAAAATTGCATTCAAATTTACAAAAATTGAAAAATTAGAATCCATTTTAACATGATGTCATAACTTTAGTAATAAAGACGCTGTCAAAGCACTACCAGATCTGCGATCTTAGAAGCAATGACTGTATTTCACGGAAAGGATAAATTTTATAAATTTAAAGAATGACAGAGAAAATAGATGATGACAACTATGTAGTACAATAGGAAATAGGTAAATTGAGAAATATTTTTAGTATAGGCTCTGGTTAAAATACAAATGAAAATCGTATCAAAAAGTATAATTTCTGCACAAATGTTCTGTAAGGACTCGCTTTCATTTAATTTTCTTTATGCTTTATTTTACAATGAGGATGGGGTGGATATGAATACGTCCCAAGATTTGTTATATTGAATGCCCTGAAGTGTTAATATTTTTTCGCTAATTTGAGCTGCCATGTTCTGCTCTGTCCTGCTCTGCTCTGAGCTTTTTTTGAGTTCATTAAACATTTAAAGAAATGACGATCCCCCACTTCTTTGCTTTGTTGGAGGAAGTTTAGCAGAAGTATATGCATGCTATAAGAAGATTTCTTCCTCCCACTTTCGATTTAGATAGCAACCTCTGTATTAAAAATTGACGAATGTGTTAGTGAAGGCAGTTAGGAAACAAAGTGTAATCACATTCACTGCTATAACATGAATTGCTTCATTTTTGAGGCCAGCCATTCCCTTTAACTAGTACACGAATTTATCTGTCTATTTATATACAGTAAACCCTCCAACTGCGCGGTAGATACGTTCTATATAAACAACGCGCAAACCGAAACCGCGCACTGTGAACCCGATTTTATACATATGTAATTATGGGTTTAGGTTCCAGATACTTATTAGAAAAATTGAAAAAATATAATAAAAAGTCTTTATTCAACGACTAATATACATATTTACATTAATATAAACATATAAAATTATAGAAAACAGTCTTAATTCATCGACTTATACATAATTAATATGTAATAAATAGATTAATAAAAATAGAACATAAAGTAAAATTATAGAAAACAATAAAAAACTATAGCAATCAGTCTTAATTCAACGACTTATACATAATGAATATAAACATTAACAAAAATTAAACACGCGGTTTTAATCACTGCTTCCTTCTGTTGAGGTTGATTCTAAAGACTGTGGTTCTATGTGGTTTTGAAAAAAACTTGTTAACACTGATTGTTTACCGGATTTTCTTTTTTCTTTATAAATTTCAGCATATGGGGCTAAAGCTGCTGTCAGATTTCTCCGAAATTTTGAGGCACGCTCCATATCAGGGTCCATATCAAGAGCTTCCTGTTCAAGTTGACTACCAAGTTTTAAAAAAATTGATAGTTTTTGAATAGTAAATCTTTTGTCTCCTATAATCTCTACATCTTCTTGGCTTTCATAATTTTCATCACTATTATTATCGCCGAACTGTGTCAAAATATCGTCAACAGTTACATTTTCTTCATTACTTACAAGGACTTCCGTGATATCTTCTGATTCTAAATTTTGAAATCCGTCCCCATCAATTGTTCTACCTAAAGTTACAATTTCTACAATTTCTGGCATTTCCACAACAGCTTCTCTTATGCAACTTTCTGGCCATACTTTTTTCCAAACAGCATTCATTGTTGAGTTTTTAACTTCATCCCATGCTAATTTAATATTTTTTACCGAAGATAGAATGTTATACTGTCTCCAATACTCACGAATTGAAAGACTATCTGGTCCATCAGTAGCTTCAATTAATTGTCGAAAAGTTCTTCTAAGATAATACAACTTAAATGCGGCAATTATGCCTTGGTCCAACGGCTGAATTAAAGATGTTGTATTTGGAGGCAGAAATATTACTTTAACATTGGCGTGCAATTCAGCCAAATGTGCTGGATGACTTGGTGCATTGTCAACTATCAACAGAATCTTAAAGGCAATGTTTTTATCTCTACAATAAGTCTCAGCTTCTACACAAAAGCAATTTAAAAACCAGTTCTCAAACAGCTTTGCAGTCATCCAAGCTTTCTTGTTTGATACCCAATGAACTGGGAGTGAGTTTTTTGATATTCCTTTAAACGCACGAGGATTTTCTGATTTATAAATTATTAGTGGTTTGTTTTTACAATCACCAGCTGCATTACCGCAAAGCAAAACTGTTAATCTGTCTTTGGAAACCTTGAACCCCGGAGCAGATTTCTCTTCTTTAGATATAAACGTTCTGCTAGGCATCCTTTTCCAAAATAAGCCAGTCTCATCAGCATTGAAAACTTGGCTTGGTAAATATCCACCACCATCAATAATATCTTTTAAAGTTTTTGGATATAAAGATGCAGCTAATGTATCAGCACTGGCGGCTTCGCCTGTAAATTTTATATTATGTAGATTTTGACGATGTTTAAACTTTTCAAACCATCCTTTACTCGCTTGAAATTTAATTTCTTCTGAATTAGATGACCCAGGTTCTTCTTTTTGTAACCGATTAAAGACTAATAACGCTTTAGTTCGAATAACAGCAGCACTAATTGGCATCCTCTTTTGATTTTGATCTTCTATCCAAAAGCTTAACACTTTTTCTGTTTTTTCTATTATTGAATTTCGAGGTTTTTTTAATGTTTTTGCAGCTAGCGATGTGGAACAAACTACTGAACTTTTAATTTTTTCTGCATTCAATTTAATCCTCCTTATGCTGGATTCGTTCATATTGCGTCTCTTAGCTAAAACTGATATTCTTTCGCCATTTTCTAATTGGTTCACTATTTCAAGCTTCGCCTCTAATGTCAAAATTTTTCTTTTCCCAGCTTTTTCCATTATTAAATATAGGATGTAAAAATTATTAAAACACCTATTTAATCAAAATGAGTTTTAAATCAAAAATCAAAAATTTTATTTATACATACTTAGTTCATAACACCCTTTAATTGAAGTAAGAATTCCTTAAACACTATTGCACACGAATACGATTTTCATAAATTTAGTATGTACATACGAGTACATATGTTATATAAATATCTATATTAATCAAAATTATGAAATTTTACGTCCTCATCCTACCGCGACAACTAAAAAATGAAATTGTCTACAAAAAGTAAAAAGTATATGTGTTCATCGAAATACGGTGAATCACTATTTTCGGTATTCGTAGTTTAACGGGATTCACCAATTTGAATTAACATGAATTTTTTTGTTAAAAACTGAAAAAAAAAAAACCGCGCAGCTATGAAATTTCTACCGCGCAGATCGAAATTTTGGTATTAAAGGCTTGGCCGCGCAATTGCGAAACCGCGCAATAAAAAACCGCGCTGTTGGAGGGTTTACTGTATTTCTATTTTACTATTTTCGACACGCTCGTAGACCCACTTTTCGTCATCACAGCGAGCTGAAATTTGGCACACAGGTCATGTCGCGTGACAATTGAATCTATCAAAATTTGAACCGGAAATTTCCTTGGAAAACCCGGAAAATCGGGAAAAATCATTTGAATATTTGGTACAAATTTAATTAGTGATAAATCCGTTTCAGGAAAAATGCAGAGTTTTCCGAAAAAAATTTCCGACTTTTCCGGAAAATTTTCCAGTACAAAAGTTTTCTAAATTATGTGGGATCAAGTTCCCTATCAACTGGCATCAAGTTCCCTATCAACTGGCATCATTACTTTCTCTCCGACAATGGTGAAAACTAAAGGGATTTCTATTTTATTTAATTAAAAACACAATTTCACTTTTCTCTTTTTATTTAATATTTTGCACACAGTACTTGAAGGTATTATCCTTATCCAAGATCACTTAAAAGACTTAAAACAGAAGAACTGATCCCTTAAAAACTAACGGAGAGAACATGTTGGTTCCATCTTAATAAAAGAAAATACCGACAGTACAGGTATCTACCTGCTTAATTACTTTCTGAGAATTCCTCCATTACCATTCAACCAATACTAGCATCGAAGCAAGCAAGGATGAAAACAAGACAATAAAAGAGTCATAAAAGATAAATTTTTGACCATGTGTCGCATGAAACCAACAAAAACTTGCAGAAAAAATCGAGGAAAATTCATGTAAAACGCTTTTCCGGAGATTTTCCGACCAAGGACGCGTTTGAGCGTTTTGCAACCTAAGACAAAGTTGTAGACCGAAATGAGTTGCATAAAGTTGCTGTTGTGGAAAACTCCATGGAAAACCCGGAAAAGCGGGAAAATCATCGGAAAAATTTTCATCGATATGATTAGTGATAAATCAGTTTCAGAAAAAATGCAGAATTTTCCAATTTTTCTAGAAAATTTTCCAATTTTTCTAGAAAATTTTCCAATTTTTCTAGAAAATTTTCCAGTTTTTCTAGAAATTTTCCAATTTTTCTAGAAAATTTTCCAATTTTTCTAGAAAATTTTCCAATTTTTCTAGAAAATTTTCCAATTTTTCTAGAAAATTTTCCAATTTTTCTAGAAAATTTTCCAATTTTTCTAGAAAATTTTACAATTTTTCTAGAAAATTTTACAATTTTTCTAGAAAATTTTACAATTTTTCTAGAAAATTTTACAATTTTTCTAGAAAATTTTACAATTTTTCTAGAAAATTTTACAATTTTTCTAGAAAATTTTCCGAAAATTTCCGGAATTTTCCGCCAAAAATGTTTTATAAGCTATGCGGAATCATTTTTTTCCAGTCCTACTGGCATCAATACTTTCTCTTCAACAAACATGAAAACTTGCATGAAAAATCGAGGAAAATTCATGTAAATTTTTAAAAAGAATTCATAGTAATTGGAAAAGTCTGTGGAAAACATGGAAAATCGGAAAAATTCATGTTATATGGGATCAAGTTGGAATACAGCTAAAAAGCGCTGTTTAGAACATAATTTGAATTTCAGAAAACCGTTGCAGTACTTCAACGATTTGATACTCGAATAAATTTTTGAAAAACTGGTAAATCAGTGTCTTTTCAGCCGTCATAAAATTGTTTTAAAATATCTCCATGCAGCACGTAATAACAATTTAGTTAACGTGAAAAAGGTAGAAAATAAAATAAGTAAAAAAACGAGTTTTCTAACAAAACTGAGGCCAAGTCGCATGAAAAAGTTGAAAATAAACTTTTTTTCACACACAGAGGTGGACTCAGATTTTATTCGCTGACAATCACCGATATATTTCAGTATGATCAATCAGATGTAATAAGTGATTTGATTCATGAAGAGAAAGAATATTCAAGAGAAATGTCCCGAAAAACGTTTGTATTCAAAAACGCTCGAGGTTTTTTCTGTGGAAAAATTATACTCCAAGAACAATTTCTGACCCTCCATTGAATTTTGGTCATCTTCACAATCTGAATCCCAAAATGGCGTAGCTTGATTGTTATTTTGGGATTGCGTATTCATGTCGAAACATTTCAGGCTTTCATTGATTCTGGAAATAATAAATATCTCAACCAATTATGCGTGGGTGTTCAATCCATTTTGCTCTACAAGATTTTTTTTTCTCTGCGTCACAAACGGAATGACAAACTTAGTAGACAGACCTTATAGATTTTATCTAGGGTGTAAAAATCAGATAATGACAATAATAATAGTCATAGCAAAAGAACTTTTCAAGTCAGAAGTTAACACTTATTTTCGGCTGTAAAATTTAAATACAATTCACAAAACTGATTTTCCTCATGTGCATATTACTTTCCCTTTATATTTCACAAGTATTTCTATGGATGTAAATAGAATAGCCATAAATTGAATCATATCATTTATCGTATGGGAAAATACCATACAGTTTTTACACATTATTGAATACGTACAGTTGTACATCATATTGAGAAGAAGAAAGGCTAAGAAAATTAGCAAAAGCTAAATTAATATAATATAATGAATGACTTTTTGTGAGCTCTTCTTGTTTGATTGAAATTTTAATTTTAAATAAGATTCTCCTTATGTTATTTAAAATATGATTTGAGTCCGCTCGAGCCTCTCAACCAGTGAGTCCGGTCAAGTTTCGAGAGATAAATCACCGCTGAAGTGTTAAACGGACTCAAGTTTTGAGTTGAGCGATAAGTTGATATGACAAATGAGTCCGCTCATTTACAACCCTGGCTATTACTACCAAATAGAACTTAATAACAAGTATTCCAGAAAATATACAAGTGACCTAGTAAATAAAATTAATTACATTGCTTTACCATTTAATTCAAAGCGTGTGTCATTTGATGTACATATGTAACCTATTTTCTTTGATCCCAGTAAACAAGCTAAAAACAATTTTCTACAGTCGAATTCAAGAAAAAATTTCTTTAACTTATAGAATCTCAGAATACGTGTTTAAACCAAAATTACTTTTTTTTTTAATGACAAGTTCTATACCAAAGCAGAAGGCTTAGCCACTTAGAATATAGAGACAACAGGAAGTGTTGATACCTGTAAAATTCGTGTGCATGAGCGTGGATTTTTTCAGGGTCCCGTGAAGTAGGTCAGCAGTATATTGAAGAAAGAGACAAATGTATTTCCACCGAGATTTGTTTACGTTTATGACAGCTGAGAAACTCTCAGGGTATATAGGTGTAGTGACAGTGAATAAGAACATTTTCGATGGGAGCAAACGTAATATTTTCAACCATATATCTTGTTGCCCCGCTCTCTATATTGATTCTACTACACGGCTGTACTGAGCATTCACTACAGCGGCAACAGATACTCACACAACCAGAATTTGACTACATCAAATTTGGCTTATCACACTTCCTGTACTCTCTATATTCTAAGCTTAGCCAGCTTCTCTATCGTCATTCTTGGCTGACTTTTACATGAACTTCATAGAATAGAACATTTTCAATAAAAACTGTGATTTAGTTAATAAGATTTTATGTTGCTATCGTTATGTTGATGGACGGCCTTAGAGCGACAAGTAAATACATATATTTTGAAATAGCATTTTAAATAAATTTGATGACAATATTAAATTTACACTAGAATATGGAGGTACAAAATTAAACTTTCTAGTTATCACGATATCAACAAAAAATGAGAAATTTGACTACGTAATATATAGCAGCAAAATTTTACTGACACTGTAGTAATCCCATTTTCTTCTAATCATCCTAGTATTAACATTAAGAGATCTGCATTAAACTCTATGATTGATCGATTAGTTAAAAGTGTGAACAATTTTAAGAAAGAATTTAATTTAATTTTTAAAATAGCAACCTGTTATCAGGGACGTCTTTAACCATATTGGGCTCCGCGGCACTTTAGGATATGGGGGCCCTCTACTAGAAACTGTTTTCCAAACCATTACTTTGAGTTATCAACAGGAATAATAATGTAAAATACAATCGCAAGTACAATATGGGAAACACACCGATTGCAAGTTCAAATGCGAGTAAACTGATTTTCAGTCTTGAGAAGAAAGTTAACGTAAAGCGACGCTAAGGGGAATCTCCATACGAATGTCGTATTTAAAGTAAAGGGAAAGTTCTAATCGAGCAAGTCGTTCAGATATGAGATTCTAGAAATTAAAAGATAAAAAGATAAAGGCTCATTTTTGGATAGCAATCAGTTATATTTCCATAATGACAGTTTTTTAATTAAAACTAATTAATACTGTAATTTGAAAAAATAATTATAATGCTGACATTTGAAGGAAAAAATGCCTACTTATGATAATAATAATGAATGAGGAAAAAACACCGAAAAAATCACGTTTCTTGTATGGGGGCCCCTTTTATTTTCAATTTTATTTTATTTTTCTTATTTGTTGTTATATCACCAATAGAACAGTCTGTGAAAATTTCAACTGTTTAACTATTACGGTTCATGAGTACAACCTGGTGACGGACGGACGGACAGCGAAGTCTTAGTAATAGGGTTCCCGTTGTTACCCTTTGGGTATGGAACTCTAAAAATGACGATGGATGTCGTAGACACTTTATGTAACTTAGCGCTTCATGAAAAGTCTAGGCCTTCATGAAGTATACGTAGATAGTGTAACAGTTTGCGCTTAACGACTTTTTACACTATGTGTCTGAAATATTTAGTCTCACACGCGGTATGTGCTGTGCATTCGAGTCGCGCGTGGGTGTGTGACGCAGACCTGGACGCGACTTCCCCCTTCACCGCTCATCTCCCTCCACCTATCATCTCCCTCCACCGCTCATCTCCGTCCACCGCTCATCTCCGTCCACCGCACATCTCCGTCCACCGCACATCTCCCTCTCCTAGTATTCGGTTATATCGGTTGGTATTATCCAAATGCAGCTTGTGTTAAGTGCTTCGGGGATGACCGAAGTAATTTGGGGTAAAGCTGTTTTATAACTGCATATGGTGGCGTCTATCCAGATTGCCAACAATAAAGAAGATTTTCATGATGTAAGTAAGAGACGAATTAATTTCTCAAGAATCTTACAAAAAAAAATAACGAATGCCCTAAAATATGAAGGTTTTGTAGTCTGTACATTTGGCTGTTTTTGGAATAAGTACAATATGAGCACTCGTTTATATGATGGAAACTGTGAAGTCATTGAACAACAATTGATATATGTTCTAAAAGTGGCAAAATGATGATAAGACAATCGTAATGAATCAGGGGGGAATACTATCACGTCCTACTAGGGAATGATTTAATTCCATAGCGAATCTGCTTATTCTGTACCGGTAATAGAGGACATCTCTTTCAAGCAAAATTAAAAAATGCTCATATAAAACTTGATTCGTAGCAATATTGTTGTTGGTCGGCTTTACTATGTTGATAAAAGTGACCAACTCTGATTATCATCAGCGCTTTCCCTAATTTATCTCACTCTAGCTGTGTTCTTTTGTGTCCGCAGAACAGGTCAGAGCAAAAGATACACAAAAGAACGTCTCAAACATTTTCATAGAAGATTTATAAATGAAGCGAACAGAACAAATAGTTCGCTTCAATCGACAGAACAATTTGTTCTCTCCAGTATATGGGAATTCTAGAACAAGGTACACAAAAGAACACAGCTTATATTTTCATTCTTGAAAAAACTTCTGTTATTTTTTGACGAATATAAGTAAATCCAACAGCGAAGTGTGTAGACTGTGCGAAGAGGAAGATGTAATCTTGAATGTGAGTGTCCCGTGTTTGCCGTTTTTAACTTGAAAATTACTGGAGAAGCATTTATCTCTCCAAATAAGGGTTGTAAGTTAACCAAAAAAGCATTAATCAAACTCGAGATTGAGCCATACTTTAGAGGACACAATATATTAACTTTGATCACGGAGTCCGCAGGGTCTTAGTGGGCTAGTGGTTCCTTCTTAATTCAACCTACCTAACCTAAGCTTTGCAAAGGTGTGGCTCTATATGTAGGTCGCCCCTTTTTTTAACCAGAGTTGTTTTTTTGTCGTTACCACTTCAATGATCGGGTCCCTCATCAAAGCGAATATTCGTGCAATACATCAGCAGCGATGAGCGAAGATGAGCAGCAAAGTTATCTTAATGACAAGTTACGACACAGAAGAGTTTTCCGATTGTTTTACATTTAAAATGCACACGGCAATAAAAGGAAGGAAGAAAAAAATGAAAAAAAAAACTCTTTAAAACTTTTATGAATAAAGGTTGGAACAGAATGTGGTGCTGGTGCTGGCGCTTACGCATAGTCTGCCGCTGACCTTGTAGCTAGGTATGAATACAATGCTCCACCTTAAGGCTGAACCACAATAGATGTAAACGTAAGTACATTTACTTACGTAAAGCGAACGCGCTCTTTAATTTAACAGGCGTACACAAATTAACTTTAACTCGAGTGAGGGGAACTTTCGTTAAACTTAAAAGTCAAATTGCAGTCAGTAAAGGTGCGGTAAGAATCGCTCATTCCGTAAGAAAATGAAGTGTTAAACAGTTAAATTATTACTAAATGATTAAAAGTGCAATGTAAAACTTAAAATGGAATAAAAATGGTACTGTGAATTAATAGAAAGCACAAATCTTCAATTAAATCAACTTCCAATTGTTAATTTTTTCACTTTTACCACTTTTTAAAATTTAACACATAAAATGTCATTCGGGCACTGCGAATTAATAGAAGGCACAAATCTTCAATTACATCAACTTCCATTTGTTAATTTTTTCATTTTTACCACTTTTCAATATTGAAAACATTAAATATCAAGATAATAACTCTTACGGAATGTGATATAAATTTAGGCTAAAAGTATCAATTTTTTGTAAGTAAACCTCAGTCTCGTTTAATTTCGTAAAGTTATTTACTTCTATTGTGGTTCAGCCTTTAGTTCTGCTCACTGACATGTAATATGGACTGACTACGTTCATAGAATTTGACTGCAAAAAGTGGGCTCACTTCTATATTGCTGACTCTTTCGGTCTAAGCACCAAATACCAACTGAGAGAGAACTGCAAACAACAAATAAATACGTCGAAATAAATGTTTTTAAATTAATTATTTGGGTTAATTAGTGATAAAAAGTGTTTTACCAAAAGCAATATAATCATAGATGCTCCACAGAAACTCGAAAGAATATATTATAATCGCTTTTCCAGCTGCACACTCATTTTTTAAACTTTCCGCCAATGGTTTTTTCAATGTTGGCACCGGCGTAAGAACTTTTTTTGGCATTAGCAATTGAGCTCACATGAAATTGAAAGTTAATCAGTCCATATTATATGTATGTCAGTGGTTCTGTCAAAACTATTTTATATTTCCGCTTTTCTTTTTAAATTTTTTTATAGGGGATCCCACAATATATCTTTTCTTCTCATTATTTCGATGAACTTTGCTGTATCAAAAATTTCCATGTTGATTCATCCCAAGAAGCCGCTTCGCAATTACAAAGGTCAATTTTGTCGCGCGCCAAAAATTCTAAGCTTGGCAAAAGTGCGCGACAACACCAGCGCCAGCTGTGCACAAAATTACACGAGTTTTGCATACGTCACAGCTTCCCCTCTCGCATGAATTTACCCGAAGTTTTTAGTTACTGCACAATTCTTGCAAGGAAAATTGACAGCTGTCATAGGAAAGTTCATTTTTGTAATTTTCTGAATGTCGAATGAAGATAGTTTAAGTATATACTCATGGGATTTTGCAAGACTGCAACAAGTTAAAAAAAATAAAACCATACTCAATTCGCAAATGTTATTCCACACTCCTTGTTTTTCACGAAGTTGTATGAAAAGCGTTCGTTTACTTTTTCATGCATGTTACATTCTTCCCCCACCACACGAGGTAAGTTTTTACCCAGAAAGTTTTTTCAGGAGAAGTACGCGAACAGACTATTGTGTCAATATCATACGAATAGGCACTTTCAGATCAAAACCGAAAAACTCATTTTATTCCACTTTAAAAGAAGATTTTTGCTCCAATGATTAATAAAATCATGGGAAATAGGATAAACTATTAATTTTACTAATAAAATAGAATATTTATCTCAGATTTTTAAGAAAAACACAACTTTTATCTTTTTTCGGCCGAAAAACGAAATTTCGGTTGCATCTGTCAATTTCTTTTCGGTTTCCACATGTGGAACGTTTCTGGACGAAAAATTTTTTCGGTCATACTAAACCTCACTTTTGTGTTTTGTGCCTTTAAAGGCACTTTCACATCGAAACCGAAAACCGATAAGCTCTACACCGAAAATTCGTTTTTGCTTTCACATCAAAAATGGAAAACTTTTTTTTCGGTTAAATAGAAGTAACATATAATTATCATAAAACTTGTATGATGGAGCTCATAAAACAACTTATTTTAATTTTACTTCGAAATCCCTATCTATATTATAATAAAATAATAAATAATAAAATAAAATAAAATAATTTTCAATGTAATAGTATTAGTAAAATTATAAGTTTATCCTATTTCTCATGATTTTATTCATCATTGGAGCAAAAATCTTCTTTTAAAGTGGAATAAATTGAGTTTTTCGGTTTTGATGTGAAAGTGCCTTAATATAAAAAATGTGAAAGCCCAAATTGCAATCAACAAAACAGAATACCAAATGATTAATTTTCGTAAATAAATGAGAAGGAGCGGAGTTTTCAGATTTTTCTCTCATAAAATGTTCCCGCGTTTTTGTGAAAACCGGTTTGCTGAAATATTAATAGAATTGGCCAATGTTTTTTATAGCACAGCAATGCCCAAGGCAAAGAATAAATAACTAAAAGAAGGGACACAGAAGAGTGTTCCGATTGTTTTCCATTTAAATATACACGGCGAGAAAATGAAGGAAAAAAGATAAAAAAATAAAAAATAAAAATCAAACCATCTTTGAACATTTTACGAATAAGACAAAAAATGTGAAAGCGAAGATTACATGGAACGAAACGGAATGGCAAATGTTTCATTTTCGTAAATAAATGAAAAGGGGCGGAGTTTTCACGTTTTACTCTCAAAAATGCTCCCGCGCTTTTGTGAAAACCGGTTTTCTGTGAAATCTTATGACAAATATCCAATGTTTTTTATAGCATAGCCAATGTTTGCTAGTGTAATTTCTATACAATTTGAGCAGCACGTGCTTCTGTTTAAATTCGTTTTGCTGTGAGTGAAGAAGAGATTAAGTGAGAGAAATTCTTCCTGGATTCTCTGATATTTTCGGGAAAAATGAGCATTTCATTTGAGAGGAATTTTACATCTCCTTTCAGCATCTGGGCCAAAGCGAAATTTATCTTTTTCTTAAAAATGGGAGGTAGTGTGACCTGATGTACATTATTATGAATAGTTTGAAATAATTTTGAAGGTATTCAAGAAGATTTTATCATTCGGGTAATCCTACGATCTCTCGATTTTTGTTTTTAACTCGTTGTCTCAGTTGCACTACAATAGTACATAGCCAAGTTCTTTTCCCACATTCATGCAAAAGACGAAAGTATATCATGACATTACCTATTTCGGTCTAAAAAACACGAAAAATTTCCAATTTCTTTCGGCTGTGTCCTATTTTCTTAATATTAGGTTATTATCTTTGGTGAGCAGTTCCACATGTACTAATACTAAACTGTTTCTTGATGAAAGTTCGCGGACTTTCTCTTGGGGCTCCGCAGAAAACTATTCAGAACTTAGGCTGGTATCATCACTGGTCACAGCCTGTTTCACACTTAGGCCTGAATTACAATTACGACTGATCTGTTAATTATGCGTGATTTTAAGTCGAAGTCGACGCTGAGGTGAAATTTGTAATTAAATTAAAGTTTCAACTGCTTTAACAAACCAGAAGTCCCGACTTCTGTGATTGAACTGAAGTTGGCCGCAGCCAACATCAATTTTGCATTTTGAGAAAAAGTTTAGTTTCAGTCGAAGTCGAAGTTGCAATTATATCTTACCATGCATTTACCAGCCTCTGTCACTGCCTTGCAAATTAAAGAAAAGCCTCGCAAATTCATCAAAAGTTAGATATAACACGATGCTTTTGCAACATGATTACGAGATGTTATTCTGGTTCTTTTGGGTTGCTTTTATTACAATTTCTTAGTTAAAGAGGTTGGTTAGTTGTTGTTGGGAATATTAAATACATACTTATTTTTAAAAGTGGTTGTTTAAAATCGGCTAATTAAATATCTTTATATTATATATGTATTTCAATACCGATAATATATATGTGAACATATAAATACCAATAATATAATAAAAAAAAAACAGTTGAATTATAACGAACTTGAGAAAACTGCACATTTAATTGATTTGATTATGCAGCATTTTTCTTTTACGTAAATCGCTATTTCTGATGTCAATATTCTGTCCATTTCAGTCAATATATTCCAGCTATAAAAATATGCTAAGAAAAGTTGAATCCGAATGGTGGTGCCTCCTATACACGTGGTTTATTTTTAGTCCCCTTAATAGAGTTAAATAAGATTTCTTGTACTATTTTACGACATCGGAAGCACCATGCTCGTCATGTCAAATGGAATTTTGACTTCATTGCGTTTCTTACTTAGATTCAAGCATGAAGCCATGAAATCAATAGTTATATAATAAGTTGTTAAATGTGAACAGACGGATTAGGTTGGCTTGACGATGAATTTTTGTTGTTTTTTACTATAGAATATAAAATTTGTCTTGACTTTGATCAAAAACGTCGTTTTCCTACATACATTATGTATGTATATAGTAGTAAATAATATTAACTTGAAAAAATATTGACTAGAAAATCTACATAATATACACACGAGCGGAAATCGGTAATCTTTCGCGGAATTATCTTCAATTCAATATTCTTGATTATAACCAGATCAAACCAGTGTAGGAGTGCGAATGAAATTAGCGATCACACTTTTCCAAATCATATGCTTTGGTTCTCAAGTGCTAAACGACTGCATCACTGACTGAACTAACAATAATGAGAGCTTGTAAAACGTTGGGAAATCTATGTAGAGCTAAGAGATGCCTTGGAAGTGGTTAGCACCGGCTGGGACGAGCTATTTTGTGTTTATAATTTTTGCACAGCATTGCCCTCTATAGAATTTGATTACAGGCGAGGCGAAGAATTAGGATTAGACTTTGCACTTATTGCGGTCGTCTGTGAAATATACTTAAAAGTTTATCAGCTGTTAAAAAGCTTCGTCACTTTTCCGATTCCAACTAAAAAAAAATTTCCTACATACACATACGTGTACATGTAGGTATACTGCCAAGCCCCATTTATCATTTAAATGTCGTTATCTATATTGTATGGTTGCTAGCTCTAATGCTAGCAGTTAGCTGATTTAGCTGACTCCTCGTCACTTATTTAGTACTAAGCGCAGTTCGACGTGTCATTGCTAAGTTCACTGTTTCATCAGGTTTCAGCAGTCTTGCCGCGGCTGGCTCAAGTAGCAGACGTGCTTCGGGAATATTTAGGGATGAATACTGTGAGCAAGTGAATTTGTCCAAGTAAAAAAGAATTCAATTCATCTTTGAAGCGTTTTCTACTTTCGAGCGTAAAAATATTCGACAGCGAATTTGTATTGCTGCTGCTGAAGTGAAAGTTTTTTTTACTTAATTGAGCTTGACGTGCTGTTTGTATTTTTACAAACGGATTTTACGTTAAATTCAAGATTGAAAATAAAATAATTGTGCGGCTTGAAACACCAAATCGACAGTCTAATTAGCAATAAGGAAATAAATACATAGTTGAAAGAGACTTGTCAAGGAAATAATATTATATAGTGTAGAGTAATACGATAATTAAAAGACTGAAATCAAACTGTGATTCTGAAGTTTAGTGGACTGCATTAAGTAAAATTAATTACATATTTGTGGTTATACTACAGTATAGGCACACGCGAACAACATTCGTAACTTTCAAAATGACGTTCGAACCACACCATTCAAATCAAATGGCAGTTGCCGGAGATATACTGGAGGACTTCGTCATTATCTTTAAAGATATGATGAGACGGGTAAATATTTTAGTTAATTTATTTAAATCTGCACATTTCACATTTTTACTGAGTAATCTAGAATTCGGGGAATTACATACGTATGTCACCGGTTTTCTGGGTTTTTGTGAAGATTACCACCAATACATAGGAGACACTTCAATAAAAACACATCACAATAATTTGAGCCGGGATAACTGATAATATTTTTGTTGTGATATTTTATCTCTTATGTTGGTAGCGGTGTCTAAATATTATTATATAGAAGTTCGCATAGCAACTAAGCACGCTCGAGTTTATTTTAATTTGATTTGATATCTTCTACGTATAGGAACATGCATACATTATGTGTATGTTTGCACAACATATATTAAATGAGACAAAACTTCGCTCGATTGAAATAAATTGTTGCGCCAAACAATTTATTTTTTTATTTTTTGTTTATATAATTTTGTGACGTATAAAATCATGTGTAATTTAGATTTTGCACTATGAATATAGTTAATTCAGGTCCATAATACTACCTACTAAGATATATATCTCGGGTAGATTAAAAATGTAAAATCAGTTTACTCGTCATATTTTCTGGGTGAATTTATGTCATGATATAGTTTTTTTTTCTTCAGTTGCAAGCAGTATTATGTAAATGAACCTTTCACTATTGTTATTTATCAGAGCATTGTAAATTAATACATTGTTGCATCTGCTTTTTAAATGTCAATTTGAGTATTTTGATTATTTTAAATTTTTTCTTCGCCTTGTTCTAAACAATAATAATCGTTATGTGTAATCTACATAATTAATTTTGATCCTTTGAGTTAATATAAATTATAAAGTAACTTCATGTTTCTATGCGTTTGGGTTGGAGCCTCACAGTGTCTCTCGCAATTGTTGTGCATTGTGCTGACACGAGATTATTCATTAAAGAGATCTTGGGGATGCTCAAACTTTAACTGCTAAAAAAAGAACGTCATTTATTGTGCAAATTTAAAATTAAATTTTAAATGCGTAAATTTAGAGATTTTCTTAACAAAAAATTATAAAATGCGATTTCACAAAAACTATTTTTTTGTGTGTTTTGACGCTCTCGTTACCGATGATATTCCTTTCGGTAGTTAGAAACCTTTTTAAAATTGAAAATTCCAAATAAACGCAGTGCTCGTCAAATCAAATTCAAGTGACCTTATCCCTAAATTGAGGTTAAACCTGTCCTATTCTGTAAATTGTAAGATGAATACTTACTTACAGTAGAAGTCCCTTACAGGATATATGTATGTATCTAATTTAAAATAAAGATTAAAATCTATACATAAAAAATTTGACTATGACGATATCAAACAAATAGTTAATTTTCTATTCAAACTTCATCTAGTGGTCGAAAATCGCACTTAATGTTTTAAATTAAATAATGATAAATGCTAAATGGGTGACAAAAAAAAATAGATGATTCTTTCAATCACCAAAAATAGAGATTTACAAAAAATTTACTAAAAAGGATATCTCTCGATTTTTGGGCTGTGCCATTTGTCCGTCATTTTGGAAGTTGTAAGAGTCGTTTTAAAATTTTAGAGACCCCAACCAATTTTTTTCTTAGAATAAGTTGATTTTAGAAAAGCTATTTACAAAAAGAGGAAAAACGGCAGGAAAATTCAATAACTAATTCTGTTCAAAAGTTGCACTTTTAATTGATATTTTAATTCTGAAAAATCAATTGAAAATTGGAAAAAAGGCAAATCGTTGGAAGTTTTAAAATTCCAAAACGAAAAAAAACTATTATAATAATATTAATAAAGTAAAGATTAGTTAATAGATAGGCGTCCCGACTATTCCTTTATTTTTATTAGTATAGCATCTTCGAGAAATTAGCTATTGAAATTTTTCGTCCTTTTGCGGAGGTTTTTTAATGCATTACTTAATTGTTTTAAAAATATTTGGTCGAGTCTGTCGAATTGAAAAAAATAAGCCTCTCAAAACTTGACAAATGCATAGTCTGAAAAATCGAAAACCCTGTAGGAAAAAATTAAAAATTTTTTTTTGCTCTCCTTGGAAGATCCATATTTTTTTTTTTTGTAAAATTTCACCTCTTTTCTATTTACTTTTATTTAGAAAATTGCAGAAAGCGGGTAATTTTTTAAAAACTTTTAAGTATGTTTTTTTGGCTACGAGATTATGTTTGCGTAAAAAAAAGTAGCTAAATTTTTTATTAAAAAAAAAAAATTTAAAAACTCAAGTTTTATAAGTAGTCAATTAAATTTCTCTTTGCCTTTTCTTTATCGCCGTAGACGAAACTCTCCAGCGAATTTTGAATTCTCCACGCTTTAGCTACTTAGTTACGTCACGAACTCCAGAAATTAGGTATATTGAAATTCTAGGTCGGTCTTACATTAGGAAGTACTTTATTAAATCTATTAATTTTGAGGGAATCCCAAGGATTGAAATGAGGATCTCTGCTGGTATGCTAAATGATCTTTTGTCACTTTGGATGGTAAAATCAATTGCAATCTCGAGCAATTCAGTTTGGGGGGTTTTATTCAAGTTCTGGGTGCTGATCCAACAGGAATTCGTAAACATTACATGCATAATCTCTCAGTAAAGATGCAGAGGGCAGTTAAAACAAGTTACAGCAGTTTATAAATTTAACGCATTCGTTAATTTCTATGTACCTATGCAGCTTTTCCCAGATCATAAAAGAATATTTTACCTATAATGTATTAGCTGCGTTACAAAGGCCTGGTCATTTGTAATATAATAAATGCTGAATGCTTTGGATATCTTCTTCATCCATACAACTTCTACCAAGGTTGCTGTAAGAAACACTAAAGCATTTGGCATGCTTGCCTAAACGACAATGCTCGGTAATTTTTCGTATAAAACACCGTTTTTTTTTTTCAGCAAGACAAGCGATATTTTCAAAATTATTACATATCATAGCTGTTTTTTAATTAGAAAAGTTCTTAGATTACCTCGTTTATAAGTAGTACTCAAGCCGACTGATCTTCAAATCGAGGTTAAACTAACTCCAGAATCCTTTTTTCGATTGTTCTATAGTAAACGTATCGACTGACTCATTTCCCGATCCCATTTGGTAGCGAAGCAAATAAAGATTTAAATTCTAAAAGCAATCTATATAGTTTACACAGATTACATAAACAACTCTGAAACTTCTTGCGATATGATTATGTAAGAGTTTAACAGAGGGCCGTATTTGTTTGGTGTGTTTTTAATAGTTTATCCTTTTGCTCCTTTTATTTGAAACACACTGCGCGCTCATTTATTTTATATTCATTGGTAAAGATTGAAATTTATAACCTGGTAAGTACTCGATTACTTTTACACTGCTCTCCATCTGGAGTTATCATGGAGAAGCGCTTTGCATGATTTCGTATTGGAACAATGTGTAGTTGGTATCTGCCTGTAGTAGTTACCTGAACAGACTAGACTAGACTGTCAGTAATCTGCCATGACCATGGTCGGAAGTCCCCAAACAATTTGAATCCTTTAGTCTTAACTTACTTTTACAGATGCATAGGTTTAAGCTGTGTATAGAAAGCCTCACTAATATGTATACTCAGCAGGCAATCTCAAACCCGGAGTTGGTTGACTAACATTCATTAGGGGTGAGAGTTTGAGGACGTTAAGTCCTGTCAGCTGACCGAAATCAGTTGCTCACTTTGTGACAGTTGTCGGCATGTTGGCATGCTTGTCTGCTAGATTTTTTGTGAAAAGGTGTGGGGGGGGGGGTCAATACTCAAACCTGCTGCTCCTCCCATAGCACCACAAAAAAAAAAATAAATTCATGGCAAGGTTACTAAAGTTAGGATGAGGTAGGGATTGGGATAGCATGCGGGGCAGTGGAAGCTAGGAAAAATAGGAATAGTCCACATAGAGACTTGTCTTGTTGTTGTCGGGAAAACCCAGGTGGATCCGCCTTTATGGCCAAAACCACCCGCGACATCCTTGGCCCATGTTTATCTGAACGTCGATGATAAAAATAATAATAAAATAAATTATTTAACTTAAGCATGGCCGGTCAACAGGTCATTAATCCGTAACTAATTTTTTTCAATCGATCCGCCTAATCATACGTGAAGCAATCGCTGAATAGTCGCCCTCCCCCTAAATGCGCATCTATGAAAATTAACTTCTTAACACGACAGTGACAACCCCAACCCCATGCCCATGGTCACCTTTTAGATTATTGTATGATAGCACGAATGTCGTATGTCGTGTTCCCACTTTATTTGCGCAATCATAGCGCGGATGCAGCTTATGGAACTGTATATATACATATGAAGGCCTGGCGATCAAAATTACGTTGTTGCAATTACGCGACCTTAATTGTACGACACCAACTGTACAGCATCATCATTATAGATACTGTGAATATTGCAATGCATCTCCGTTGATACACTTGATGTTTGCGCGTCAGTTGCAATCTATGGAAGAAAAGAAAGTGCTGAATTTTTATTTTGAAAATATACAATTTAATTACACAATATTGTTACAAAATTTTGTAGATACGGTTGAACTTTGAATGAGGAAATTAATATTGATAGGATGATAGCAAACATACGCCAAAAACTAGAGATAAAATATTATTTGTCGGTGAAAAGCCTTTCACTGTTAAGTGGGTGTATCCAATAAAAGTTTACGATCAATCAAACTAATGTGAAGTGTTATGTACATATATTATATATATTCGTTTGTCATTGGTCTAAATAATATCACAGGTTCAATATTATTATTTATGAGGTTCAATACCTCCATACGAATGAAGAAAGAGAACTAAACATATGGCTGGCGTTTTACATAATTTCGCAGTATTTTTTTTTTTTAACATGGCTTTTAAAGTTATTTATTTTGTACTACGTCCTCTTTTTGAAACCCGACTTGGAACCGAATAACTATAATACTACTTAAGCTTAAAAAAAACTGATATAACCACCAGAAATGTTAGCAAACTTGTCTAAAACTGTCTTAACACAATATTTAATTATAAGAAAAAATGTTACTCTCGTTTTTAACACAAATGGATCAAAAGATATCTCCGGAGACAGACACTCATTAATTTAGAAAAATCCTCTAACACCCGCACACTTTATCTGTTTATTTTTAGTTTTTTAAGCAAAAATTTTTTCAATATTTTTAAAAGAATTTCTTTTCTTAAATAATAAAATGTGAAGTATTTGTTTACCAATTCAAATAAAAAAAAAAGTTCAATTTGACAGTCAGAAGCCTACAAATTCTTTCTATACCCCGGTCATTCGCTTATTGGGTTGTATATATTTACAGATTGGCATAATACCCAGTAATTTTGTTCCTTTGATTCAATATTCGTAGTTACTATCATTAAAAACAAATAAAAAAATGTATGTGGCAAATTTAATTATGTTTTACTCGCGTCAGTTCCCAATAGCCGCGTTTTTTATTAGTTGAGTTCTATTTACACATAAAACAGCAATAACACGTGAACCTGTGCGCCGCTACTTTAGCTCCCACTAAGAGAACCGAATTTAAATGTCATGTTCAATATTGTAGATACCAATTTTTTATTACTTTTGGAATTATAAATTTTTTAATTAAATTTCTTTAATTATTAAGATAACAAAATTTCCTAGAAAATTTAATAAATTCCAATTATAGTAGGAAACTTTAACCATTACAATTTCCAAATTTCCATTTTAAGCGTACTTTGATGTTTCTATAGTGATAGAACTAGGAGAACCGTTTTTATTCTACGAATAATTAAAGGAGAGGTCTGTCATCAAAAATTTTCGTGGCAATCCCAAAGTTGTAAAAAATGCACATTGAAGGCGAATGGAAAAAAAGTTATTTATTAATTATTATTAATTATTTCACCACACATACGGAAAATTGCAAATGACATGGTGCCTTTGGTGCGGTTTTTGAAAGTACGAGGCAAAATTGTATACCAGCAGCAGAGTTATTACATTTAGGTTCGTTACCGAGTATTTTAGATGGCCGCTACCCCAGTAGGCCTATTATCATCTACGGTTGCCCAATAACTTGTCTTAAACTTCATTTTTGGTAAATCTTTTTCAAGAAAATATATTAAGTTTCCAGTTTATTATAAAAAAGAAAAGAAACATTCAGTATTACTAAATTTCCCCATAAAAGAATGAAAATATTTTTCTTTTTAACCCCCTTTCACTTTTACCTTCACCTACGACTTTTGTACCCTCTAAACATTTGAGAGTATACACTTAAAGTGAAACGAAAACGTGAACCTTACGAACAGCTTTTTCACTAATACACCCAAGACCGTATAGTACATGAACACTATATCACAGCGTAACAAAAATGTATTGAAAACGTATCACAGGGTACATTTCATTACCGAAAATAAAAGTGACACGGTGACACCTAGGGCAAAGATAAGAAGATAAGAAGTAGCCGAACAAAATTGGAAATTTTTTGTGTTTTTCAGTCTGAACTTTCAACACCGAGTTAAAAACAAAAATTGAGAGAACGTAGGATTATCCGAATAATAAAATCTTATTGAATACCTTCAAAATCCTTACAATCTATTCATAATAATTGTACATCGGGTCACACTACCTCAATTTTTTAATTTAAGAAAAAGATAAATTTAGCTTTGGCCAAGGTTCTGAAAGGAGATGTAAAATTCTTCTCAAATAAAATTCTCATTTTTCGCAAAAACATCAGAGAATCCAGCATGAGTTTCTCCCACTTAATCTCTTAAGATTCAGAGCAAAACGAATGTAAACAGAAGCACGTGCGTTAAAATATTATAGGATTTACAGTAAAAACTTTGGCACCACTATATAGAATTACAGCAAATTAAGTTAACTTTGCCTAGGGTATATGTAGACAGAGATGCAGTCATATGTTAGAAAGTGAGAAAAATCACCACCTTCGGCATACCTTACTTCTTCTTACTCGTAGGTTTTGATATTCCTTAGATAGTTGACATCTCTTGTACAAGTTCCTGACGTCATAACGGCATGTCCTCTCACAAGCAGTCTAGTACGGCAGCACTCTAGTACTTACCATAGTTGAAATAATAGTGTCTAGCGAAACTAAATTTACATGCAGCAGCTCGAAATGACAAATTTATGTATTCGAGTGATATAAAATACGTAAATGGAATAAAAACAATAAGTATATATTTTCAGACTTAATTCACACAACTAATTCGTTTGTCAGAGTAAAATGTTTCTAGCTTGACAGCAGGAACTAGTACTATGTCTGTCTAGTCTTCATAGCGCATTATTATTATAAGCTGAACCAGTTTAAGTCAGTGAAAAATGAAAGCAGGAACGTGTATGGGAGGGAGTGAAACGAGTGCGTCAATCTGTAATTAAATTTATTCTGTTATTTGTGTTCTGAATTAAAAATATATAAAATTTCAACGAATAAATTAAAAAAGATTTATTAAAGTAGCAGGTTGTGCAGCGTGTTTGTCTTATGAATAACCAACATAGAAGATGATGGTGGGGTCCAAAAGATATATAAAACCCGGCCGGAGTTTGGTTTCTATGCAGACGCGTATTTTTGTATAAAATACGATGGCATTTTATCGCCTGAATTTAAATTTTCTGTAATTTTTTTATTTAACTAACTTTGATATTTTCCACGGCTTTATTCATTTGGTGAAATTTTTAATCTATCAAGTCAAACATATCGTTAAATACCATATGAACCCACTGTACTGTAGACCTGCAGATGGAAGCCTGATTGTAAATATACATAGCCCTAAAAAATCTAACCAGGAAAAGACAAAATGCATGGGACCGAAATAACACATTTCTCCACAGTCACTGGTCCACTATTAGACATAACCGTGCTCCAACCCTGAACTTAGTAGGCTACGGTATTTTCATGTGCAAGTGATACTTTAATCGCTTATAAGGAATTACGACTTTGATTTTCAAAAGGGTTTATTTTTACCTGAATCCTGCGTATGGGCAAGAGAAACGGAGCATGGTAAACACCAAGGTATTCCAATTACGAACCACGTTCCGCCATTAGTGACGAATATAGTGAAAATGTATAGGAAAACACGATACAGAGAACACAATACTCTTTCTCCTCTCTCTGTCTTTCCTATAAAAATGTAGAATTACGTCACAGGCTATCAGCTGTAATGTGCCAACGTTTTAATGGGAATACTTGTCTTCTATATACTTTGGGTAAACACTATTTTTACCTTATTCTTCCTACGGTGATTGCATCTGCAGCCAACATAAAAACATCAAATGGCATAAGAAAACGTACAGTAAGTGATATTTTATGTTGGTAGCTACAACTCTGCCATAGCGCGATAGAGAAAACTATAAAACTTAAGCTATTCTTTCCTATAGGAAAATTTGTTATAAGCACAGATAAGCATGTGCTTATCTGTGTTATAAATCAGTGGATAGCACAGTTAGGGAAAACTGGTATAGATTACATAACTCAGTATAATATAGGTTAAGACACATTGCTGGCTAAATAAAATAGGACTCAAAAAAAAAAAAACAAAAGAGATTACATAAAACTTGTAAGTAGAAAAGTAAGTAGAGCTAAAATATTATACAATAGGTTCAGGTAGAGTAGAAGCGCCATATGGTCTAGGACCGAGACTGCATGCTTTTACGTTATACAAACATTTATGTTAGTGTAATCATTACGAATGAATAAATAAATAAATAAATATGAACCCAACCAAAAATCATAATTTTGATAAACGCACCCTTTACGTTCGTCAAATTTCACTTAAATTTGACGGCAACACTTAAATGTGTCGTCTACATTGTGTTTTATCCGATACACCGACGTGTTATTAAAATCAAAAGAAAGCGTTTTTCTACCGAGTCTTTTGGTCGTATCGCTCACATTGTGTTTTACATTGCATTCGGTAGGAAACTATATGAACTAGCCGCCGTTAAACCGGTTGTTTCAGGTTGAAACCGATTCGGTTTTGATTTGATTGTATGTTGTTGCCAAGCTAATCATTTGGAATTTATTTCGCACGGAAAAAACCTAATCGAATGTCAATGCCCCCTTAGAAGAAAGGCCATGAATTTATCCATTACAACAAAATTCTGTCTATATTATCACAGAGATAAAACAAAATAATTCAGTGTCTTTTACCCTTGTTTGTTGGTTAAAACCCATTTAATTGAAGATCGTAATTAAATTCGTTTGTATAATCGAATCGATCCGTGCTTGCATACATAATATCAAGAAATAGTATCTGATGCAATACCTCCTCTATTATGATATCATTAATTTTAAATTGTTATCAGTCCAGGTCAGCTAAGAAAATCCCAAAAGTTGTATATATGGACTTTAAAACTGAAATTATATACGACAAACAAGTTATTCCAAAAACATGCAAGCCACAATAATCAATAAAAAGTGTCTGCTACTTATTGAGAGCTAGTTTTGATTATTATCAGCTCGTTAACCGGATACGCATTCTTATCTGTTATTAGATAATGACTGTAGGGACTTTTATGCAACAGCAAAATTTTTCGCAGTCATATTACTTTTTATTCAGGTAAATTGATCAATCTCGATAATAAACGTAAAAGAAAGTAAAATATAAAAAAAAAATCATTGCACATTTTCCATCATGTGACTGTACGAGCCAAAGATATTACAACGATCAATTTAAATTTAGATAATGAAAGCCCACCCCACTACAAACTGGATTCAGCCGGTGTGTTGGCCGCGAAAATATAAAACGAAAAAGTCTGCCAACGATAAATTTACATATATGAATGACAAACACACGTGTATACATACAATCAGATTTTTTAGCTGAGAATAACATAAATTCATACATACATGTAGTTATGTGTAATGAACAGAACACCTATAAATAAATGCATAGATTAAAATAAATATTTGCTAATTCATAATGTTTATGGCAATTATGTAATTGCATAAATTTTATGATACAGATTGCCAAGAGATAAAATATGTAATTATTACTGAATTGATGCGACATTTAATGATTTTAATAACGTTTTGTGAATTTATATTATTTAGATAGATCGATGAGTTGCTTAAAACATATTTACTACTAAGCGGTTGCCTGCTTTAGTCTAATTTAAACTCTTCGGGTTTTGTAATTTTATACAGAATTACCGCAATGAAAGCTTCTCAACTTATTTTGTCTCTTTACTATTTTTAGAGTGAAAGACAGACAGATGGAGGCCGAGCTTAGTAAGATCGGCTGATAAATATAAAACCTCCTGAAGACTGTTTAACTATGGTTAGTGAATATTTTCTTTAGGATAGATTCTAAATGTACCTTATAATCTCGACATACATTTTATGTGTATGGAGAATTTCACGCTACTATTTTGTCATGGTGGTGTAATTACTGATCATGGCGATCTCAGCAGGCTTTCTTTAGGTACAGAATAATATCGCATGAGTTATAAACATCCTTCAGCTGGATCTACTATACTTGATTTAGAGGAAACTAAAATTCTAGTGGCGTATGAAGCACAGACGCTATAATTTTTGGTTTTTGCACTGTGAATTTGAAAAAAAAAAGAAAAAAAAAAACGGCCACCTATGAACAATGAAACCAACAAGAAAAAGTTTTTTTTTGCTTATCAAATAATTTTTCTTGAAGGATTACTTAATCATCATCATACACAATCGACATGATATAATTATTACGTGCTATAAAATTGGTGAACTTTTTGCTTTACGCTCTTCATTAAATTTTGTGCAGAGACAGTATCGAACGCAACTTGCACTGCGTGTCCCACTTTTTTGCTACATAAAATTCCTGTCCTTGAAGCTGGTTGAAGTTTGATTTCACCTAAGTTTTTCACCTAAATCTCATTAGGATATTTTCGTACAAAATCCGGTCCTTGAAGCTGGTTGAAGTCTAATTTCACCTAAGTTTTTCACCTAAATTTCATTAGGATATTTTCGTACAAAATCCGGCTCCTGGATTTTGCAACTTGGTTATTTTCTGGTGTTCTTTTTCGGGATTTTCTGAACATGGAAACTTCGTAGGTCTTCTCTTCTTTTAATTCGGTGAACCGTAGCAGATGATGTTCCAGACTTATCAGCCATATCTCTCAACGACATATTGAGATTTCGACCACTTCTTTGGCCAATAATTTTTTGGTCTACCAAACCTGACTTCCTTTCTGACCCGGACTTTCTCATTGCAAAAATAAAAACAAATATTTCTTTTTTCGTATTACCATGGATCCAAGTCATTTCGCTGGTTCAATACCGGCACGGTAATGACATTTTGTACTTCTCTTAAATTTATTTGATTTAGAGAAAAATTTCCTCTATATCTCCTGTTGAATTCAGGAAAAGTTTCTGATTCGTAACAGAGAATAAAATTAATTAAAAAAAACTTTTAAAATAAATAATTTTCGCAAATAAATTGCACTAAAAAGCAAAAAAAATATTTTTTTTCTCAGTGATATACACAAGAATCACAATTGTGTACAACTCAAGCCCAAGCTTTTAATATTTAATCTAAGTTGTAGCATTTCTTGTTTTACAACGATACTTTTCTTGTGTATATAACTGTGGAAGAAAAAATCATTTTTTACTTTTTAGTGCAATTGATTTACCACCACCACCTCAAAATCCCCACCACGTAAGAAAATTTTACCTCATCGGAAAGCTCCCCATTCACTCATTCTAAATCAAGAACCCCATGTAAATCCATCCACGTTTACTACCCTAAAACTATTTCGTCACGAACAGCATTCTCAGGTGTTCAGGCGCTCGAGCAAAATGTTATTTAGTTAGGGGCTAGTGAGTTGATAAAAGTTATTTAAAAATGGTGAAGAAAAAACCGTTGATCGTGTGCAATTTTCTAAGTTTTTTGCCGTGCAATTGTAAAGGACATCCATGTGAATGACATTTCACCAATTTTTGTCAAAATAATCTTTAAAATGTTTTCCAAAATTAAAATTTGATGTAGAGAAAATGTTTTATGAGTTTAGGACGTTAAAAGTGTTATTTTTAAAGACTAATTCCATTATTTAAAACAAATAAACAGCGAGGACTATGCTTTTTGACAATTATCGTAGAACTACCCATATCGACAAGTGACCCTTTAATGTGAACAGAAGTCAAAACTTATCTGAATATATACAATTGGAAAAATGTGGCGATGCGTAGGTATAAATTCCGACAAAAGTGTCGATATAAATTCCGACAAAAGTGTCGATATAAATTCCGATATTAGTATCTAAGTTGAGTTGTTTATATTCACCTGTAGCTGCCTGTCTGTCAGCCGCAGCCTCGGCTGGTGATAAGTAAAATAAGAAAATTGATATTTTACTTAATTTTGCACTAATCAAATAATTTTACTGCTAAATATTTGATCCTGCCAAACTTTTCAAATAAAAATTAGTTGCCAGCGCTCAAATTGTCAAAATGTGAACTAGTTTTTTTTTCGAAATTTCTGACAGCGCCTGGAAATTAAATTGATTTAAGTTCGAAACTTAAAAGTGAACATTTTCGAAATGAAACACTGGTTTCTAAAAAAAAACCTATTAAGAAATCTGATCCTGCATAAAATGATCAAAGGAAATTAATTAGACGAAAAAACAAAAAAAAAAAAAGATTTAATAATGCAAAAGGTAAGACAAGATAAATGTTATTAAATTTTTGTTTAGTTGTTTAGTTTTGTAGATCACTGTGTTTCAAATTTATGCGGAATTATTTGTTAAACGAAACCAAATTGAAAATGGGTGTGATTAAGAACTGTTTGTATAGACATAAATTCTCTTGAGGTAACTGCCCTGACGACTAATGGAACTAAATTAGAAAGTTCTATAGTCGTTGATTTTTTTAAAGAGCAGTTTGGATTTTCCATTGAGGAAATTTTTGCGCAAGTTTTGAAGTAGCAATTGAATATATTTTGTTAGTATAGGGTTAGTAACTTAGGGTATACAATACATACATATGTATATATTGACAGACCCAGCAGCGAAATTTAAAACTGGAGATTTGTTTTTTTATCGATAGTCGGTGATGCTTTTGTATGCGCGCTCCTATTTTAAGTTTAGAGCTTATTAATTATAACTGCCCGCTTCCTGCAACCGGAATAAAGGAGGAATGTCATAATAATGAATTTTGTTGTATAATTTATTTTATTTTAAGAGAAGAATCTTGTTTACAAACAATTTGTGTTGACATAGCATTTTTGTCTATAATTTGTGCTATTTAAATATTTTCTTAAAGATTGTAACAATTATTTGTGTTATGAGTTATTTAATAACACTCACGTACTACCTGCGTGCTTAAGAATCTAAAACATTTGAACTGTCAAAGACACAACATTTATTTACATAGTCCACATAAAGATAGTAATTATATAATAACATTTGAGAAGACTTTGCCACAAGTCAAAGTCAGAATCGGACTTGTGCTAAAATAGAATTTGATTGGGAATAATAAAGCTATGCTAGACACGCGCTAAGAGGAAGTATCTCTATAGACGGTGATATCTCGTGCTCTACTTGAACAGGGAATTTTGGCATGGATTACGATCCGTGACGTTTTTTTTTCTCTCTCATTACTAAAGTGCGCACTTCATTAACATGTGCCGTCGTTCTAAGTACAAAACATAATAGACACACGCATGTTTGCATTATGCTCATTGTTTGCTATTATTTTCTTTAAATCACTTAAAATGTTTTCCACGAGGACGATTGGGTACTTGTACATGTCAAGTTTGGTATAGGTAAATGACTTTTTTTTTTATATTAATTTTAAACGCAATTTTGTGCTTTAGCGCTCAAATTAGCATCAAGTTTGTCTGTATTTGCGTGACAAATGTGTTGGATGGTTGCTTTTTCATTCATATATATAATACTTTTTTCTATTTATTTTTATTTTGTTTTGCCTTGACAAGCATAGATCAGTATAAGACGATAGATGCTCGTGCTAATTTTATGCTATCGGATAGAATCAATTCAGCAAGCTCTGTTTATTATTTTGGGAGAAATAAACGTTTTCATTTGTCTTTTCAGAGACTTTGTCTCTCTTCGAATCTAAAATTTGCATATTATCTTGTGATGTATGTGGTAAATTGAAGAGAGGCTTTTTACGCTGTTGCTGTGGTTACGAAATTAAGTATGTAGTTTCATTAGAAAGATATTAATTCAGATAATTTTATTGAAAACTGAGAAGAGAAGTAATTAGCAGGATTTAGAGCCGGCGAGTCGTGCATTGATCTCAAGAATAAATATCGAGCAATCGACAGAACTGCAAATTTGATCAGTACATCACATAATAGTTTGGTCATCATTAATTACATAATTATGTAATAGAGGCATGCCGTCTAGAAATTAGTGTAAATTCATAAAACGTTTTACATGGGCTCATAAGTTATTGCGTACTACTTCAAGATGGAAAAATTTCTTATTTCTGTAGTATTTCTACCGGCAATATTATTTGTGATTGCTTTCAATAACATACTTGCGGCAGTGTTAGATAAAAGCATGAGAAATCAATTGAGTATGCTAGAATAGAAAGCTATAATTAAATCTTTCACAAGCTCAATTCGGGTTGATGATATTGGTAGAGAGTATGTATATATATCTATATATATATATCTTCAATTCATCGTGCCCTGAATGAATGCATATTCGGAAAGTATTATTGTTAAGTGATATCACTACTATTTGTTATGATTTTGGGAAAAGTCCAAGTATCAAGATCAAAGCCAACGAGCGCAGTTCTCTGCCTAAACGAACGACGGGGCATAGTAAAAAAAGTTTCAAGTTGTCTTGTCATGTCAGCAGCATAAACATAATATTTTGTAAGAGCGCTTTTAAAAATGTCAGGCAGGTCAGTAATAATAAGCCTTGCGTAACACTAGATATAATTATTCAAGCTTAATGCTGCATGCTTTAGCAGCAGGCTATATGTAAGCTTTATGAACGTTTTGAATTTATTGTTAGAATTTGTTTTTTATGATAGATGTCTTTCAAAAAATCTAAATATTTAAGAAGACAAATTTCATGTTTATTAAAAGATAAAAGGAAAATACACATTGTTTGATTCTTTCCGAAGAACACTCTTTAAATTATCATATTTAGCCAGATTGAATAAGTAGGTTGAGAAAATGTATGTGTGGCGCTGCGACATCGATTTCATAAAAGGGAATCTTCTTGACTATTCTATTCCTCAACCTTCCCGAAGTTGTTTACTCTACATTTCCAGTAGATGTCATCACTTGTCTCTTTCTGTTGCACGTAACAATATCTAGTCTATACGAACTATTTTTCTAGGTATATTGGAAATATTTTTCAAAATTTTTAGGGCTTATTAGTATCTACAGGTTTTCCGAAAAGTTGAATTTTCGCAATTATATCTAATAACATAAACTACACCAATGGCACCGAAGCCTTCTGCCGGGATTAGCAAATTATCTTACAAATTAGCATAAAATTTAATATTTATATTTTATATTTTAGAAAAAAAAAACTGTATAATTTATTTAATTATTAAATTCTTTCACCAAGAAGTCTCGATATCTGCAGGCACTTTTTCGTATAAAATAATGACAGAATTAAACAGAGTGATTTTGTTAGATAGGGTAATGTCGTTTTTTCGAATAAAATTTGTCCAGATCACCTTAATTGTGACGTTAGCAGATTCTACATAAACCCAATTCACTACTGTTTCATTTCCAACACTTTATAAATATAGGCAAAGCGTGCATTTCCGAGAGATTCAATTCCGGGATTTTGTTCTGTGATATTTTTACTAATTATACGCGTAATAATAATAATAATAATTATACAATGATACTTCGGGATTATGGTCGAAAAATTCAAGATTACTGATTTTTCATATCTTCTCTCATATCGTTCACATTTATCAATTTATATTATTCTTTCTCTTTCGCTTTTATTCAGGTCTGAATTTCTTTAATTCTACCATAGAATTTTACTGTGGACACTGAAATGCATTGATGCGCATGCGCAGTATCCTTGTATAGCTAGTAAAATCTTTGATGGAAGCCAACAACAAGGTGTTTTAAATGAGTATATAATGTGTATATATGTAAATGTACATAATATGTAGATTGTGAGCTAGAATTATTTTAATAAAATCACCTCAAGTTTTACACTATAGAAGTAGCTCTGGTAATTTTCAGTGTCTATTATAAAACAATTCAAGAGCAACGTCGCCAAAAATGCCGGCAGTTGACGAAGGAAGAAAGCAATATTTATATTTCACCGTTTTACCTTTTCTAATGTATAAAGTGTACTACAGAAGGCGGCCTGAAAGATGTGTTCCAATATATACCAATCTTAGAATAGATAGCAAACAGGAATGGTGATAAGCAAGATTTTTGCGTAATAAATTCTTGTTGCGTTGGTGTTTCATGTTTTTGTGGTTGAGATATCAGTACAGGTTTACATAAATAATAAATCCGGACAGGAGCACAAAGTAATTTTTAAACGATTAAAAAAAAAATTTGGTGCTCTACTTTTAATTAATTCAACAAGAAAAATATAATTTTTGTGAATTTCATTTAAAAAGAAAGTTCTCATTCAAAAAATATCTGATATCCAATCCCAAGCAAACGCGAGTATCCCAGCAACTTATCACAAACTAGGAGGAGCCCGCCGGCGTTTCCCGGCGATAACATAGAAGCCTAGATGGGTGGGGTGGGGGTTGAAAGAGATAGATTGATTAGATAGCTATCATCTGACTCGAACGCGCGATTCCGTTCTCGAGGGTTTCACTTTGTGTCTGAGAGAGTGTCGGTTCCCACGTCGACGTGCTCTCAGACAGTGCTCAAATATATAGTAAAAAAAAAATCTGTATGGCAACCCTACGAAGGAGTTGCCCGATTGGTCCCATTTGCGAACTTAAATTTACCTTTTTTGTTTTTAAAAAGGGCCCGTGTACAAGATTTCAGCTCTCTGCACCGACGCGTGAGGCAATGTCCAAATTTATATTGTGAAAAAGTAAAGTTTTGTACGGCAATACAAAAAAAAAAGGTTGCCCGATTTGCTCCAATTTTGAAAACTCCTTGTTCAAAATATGAGCTCTCACGTCGAAACCTTCTCAGGTAGCTTCCAAGTATATAGTCAAAAACCAAAGTTTTATATGGCAACACCAAGGAGTAACCCGATTTAGTCCATTTTTGAAATTTTATTTATTATTGCTATGAAAACACCATGTACCAAATTTTGGCTCTCTACATACGTCGACGCGTTCTCAGGCAGTACCCAAATATATAGTTAAAAACGAAATTTTTATGTGGCAATCCTACGGTGTTGCGCGATTGGTCCCGATTTTGAACCTAAATTTACATTTTTTCTTAAAAAAACGCCGTGTACAAAATTTGAGCTCCCCACGTCGACAAGTTCTCAGGCAGTTTCCAAATATATTGTGAACAACCAAAGTTTTGTATGGCAACACCAAGAAGGAGTTGTCGATTCCAATTTTTCTTTCCCTAAAAACCTTATTCCGACTATTATGAACATTAAAAAAAAATGGCCAAATCGGTCCAAAAACAAAATATATTTGAACGCTATCACTATTCTTCCCCTTAAATTACTTCAAAAACATAAACAAATTTGACAATGAAGCTCAAGCTTTGACAATAGAGCTTCTCCTATATCTCACTCCTATGTATAATGACCTGCTTTTAAAAAATTAAGAAATCAATCGATTCTATGGGAGACCCCTTCCTCTCCCAAAATGCATAGCTCCCACCCGATGGATTTTAGCTTAATATGCCATAAATCATCCTGTAATGTAGATGGCACAAGAACTAGTTGTCGCATGGCATACTAGAGCGGAGTATACAGATTGTGAAATGAGTAGTGGATTCTGGAATGGACCATAACATGTTTTAGATCGTGCTGAAAACAAATGTTTTTATAATAGCAGTTCTGTATACATTTGATTGACTTCCTAAACACTTCAAATACAAAAAAATATGAATCACTCGACGTATACATCATTTCAAATATTGTGGTCCATTTCGGAATGGAAACTCAGCCATATAAATTTTGTATACTTTTTTGTTACTGCATGCGTCATCTAGTTCTTGTATCATCTATGGTAGTAGTCATAGGGTGATTCAGAAAATATGAAGTAAATTTCTTAAATCCTTCCCCCCTTTCTCCTAACCGATGAAATTTAAGGGGAGAATCTCCTTACAAACCTTGATCAAGATTGATATATGTTGAAACATATCTTTCCAAGTCACCCTGCCTAACTGTCTGGATCATTCTGATAACTGGCGCAAGGTGCAATTTTGGTCACATTTATTTTTTAAAATTCTACATCTTAAGGTACCAAGTGGATAAAATCGGGTAACGCTTTGATAGAGCTGCTAGCCATTACATAGCCATTTATTTTTCACGTTTTCCATTTTTATAAATTTAATAATAATTTTTTTTATGTGTCTTAATAATTTTTAGTAAACAAATAATTTTCTCCCTCATCATATTTATGTTGAAGTTATGAATCAAGTAACGCCAATAAATTTGAATGCTTGCTTGCTAAATTGAGTTCGACAATATTGTTTAAATAGTCAAATTCCATTGGATTTGCATCCATTCTTAAAGGCTCTAGTTAACGCCACTTTGAGCATCCAGCTTTGAAAAATTTAATATATTTACAAACGTACATATTTAAATTTAGCGCAATTGAGTTGAAACACATTCTACCGTTCGGCTTTAAGCATTTATCTTACACAAAGAGACAGACAAAAATCAACCTAGCGAGCTTTGTAAATTTTCAACAATGAGTAAAGCTAGCCTGGTCTTAGTTTTTCGTTAAGTGATTGAAAAATGCTTGGAATTTGGGATGTGCTTTGACGTACGCTTAGCGAAGAGCACAGCTTGCTAGTTGTTGTTGTTACCTAAGAGCCCTTCACAGAAATAGATAATAAGTCTATGTGAATTATACTATATCACCCACAAAGATGGGCGGGATGTCTCGTCGAACCTGAAAGAAATCAAGTTCATGGTGATTTTGTACAGATAATTCACAGAGACTTGTTCGTGTATCTAATGGGGTCCTAAGACGTTAGAATTAACTACGCTAGATATGCTTTTTTTAGTGTAATATATTTAGTTTATTCCTTTTAAGTATTGCCGAAAATTTCATTGGCAGTAATTTCAATGAGACCGTTAAATTTGTGCTTTTTTATAAAATGTTAGCTTAATGTTTTTAATAGTTCCAAGTATAAATCTCTATGACAATTAGAGCAACTGTTAGTAAATGTATACACGGAGATACTTCACAATTATCATTATCATCAAAAGAGACTCACATTTAAAATATTGTAAACGATGCAATTTTCACATTCAATGGCAAAAGTTTTTGTAAATGTTTTATTGAATCGAAACAACAAATTAAAAAGAGAACTAAAAGAATTATTTTCAAATGAATTTTTTTCACTTCTTACAGTACCTCGACATCGGGGAGGATTTGAACGTACCTGATGACTTCACACAAAGTGAAATGCAAACTGGTATGTGGTGGAGACATCTAGCTGCTGGTGGAATAGCAGGAGCTGTCTCCCGAACATGTACTGCCCCCTTAGATAGAATAAAAGTATTTTTGCAGGTAAGTGAAAAATTTCATTCATTTTGAAAATATAAATAATTTTCTTATATCTTTTATTCTGTTTTTTTAGGTTCAAACCCAAAAGACTAGAATCTCAGACAGCTTTAGATATATGTTAACAGAAGGCGGCATAACAAGTTTTTGGCGTGGTAATGGAATAAATGTGTTAAAAATTGCCCCTGAATCAGCTATAAAATTTGCCGCCTATGAGAAAGTAAAAAGACTAATTAGAGGCAATGAAAAACGTCAAATGACGATATATGAGAGATTCCTAGCTGGTGCTTGTGCTGGTGGTGTAAGTCAGACAATTATTTATCCATTAGAAGTGCTAAAAACTAGATTAGCACTTCGTAAAACCGGCCAATACAAAGGGATTTTAGATGCTGCTCTTAATATTTATTCAAAAGAAGGACTTCGAAGTTTTTATCGTGGATACATTCCAAATATATTAGGTATCGTTCCATATGCTGGAATAGATTTGGCTGTTTATGAAACATTAAAGAAAAAATACATTAGCACTCATAATACCGAGCAACCAAGCTTCTTGCTGTTATTGGCCTGTGGCAGCGCATCTAGTACTCTTGGGCAAGTGTGCTCTTATCCATTAGCATTAGTTAGGACACGACTACAAGCACAAGGTAAGAAAAAAAAAATGACGCACAAATAAAAAATTCATCATCAACAATCGTAACAAATTTTTGTTTATTTTTTTTTTCTAGTTGTCGTAGATAAAAAGTCAAAAATTGAGACAAGCATGGTTAGCGTTTTTAAACGTATTATTCGAAATGAAGGACTAGGAGGATTATACCGTGGCATTACACCGAATTTCATCAAAGTTCTACCAGCTGTCTCCATCAGCTATGTTGTTTATGAATATTCGAGTCGAGCCCTAGGTGTCAACATGACGTGATGTAAATGCTCTCTAGTTTTAAGATTACCTACATTAAGTGATATTTATTTTATTTTATTGATGCTAATTAAAAAAAAATTTACACTTAATAAAAAAAACTAGACACAGTGGAATTCAAATTTAGAGCTATGCATATTTGCTATGCTAGTGACTTTCAGTTCCATTTATGTATTTGAATGTATGAGATGATGATTTACTACGGTCGTCTGGAAGAATATTTATCAAAAAACAACAAAACAAACAACAAAAATATTAAAAAAAAAAAAAAAATTATGTAAAGCTAAGCTATGTATATCTAATGCCTTTCACGAAGAGATATTCTCTTATTTTATTTATTTCCTGAAATGTATTACATCTAAATGTACGTAAATGCAAAATCAAGCGATGTTCTTTTACCCCCTTGGTTGGTTGGTTATTGAAAAAATGATATTAAGATGGTAAGGGTCAGGGGGGACTAAATTGCATTTCACACTAGACGACGAGTTGTATTAAAAGCTACGAACATCTGTTGTCGTTTTTATTTTCTTTACTAGAGCATTTAATGCATTTTTTGTTAAAATGTTTCCACCTTATATAAGAAAAGATTCAATCTTATAACTAGTTTAAAGAATCTGTAAAACGACTAGATCGTAATAACTTATTTATGAAGAGGCTGTTTTAGGTTATAAAAGAATTTAAAAGTTAATAATGATATGATGTCCGAGGAAAGCGTTTAAATAACAATGTTCGCCCGATTTTTTTTTTTTAATTTTCAGAAACAACCAATTTGTTTTAAATTATATATGCAAAATTGTCTGCCTCTTTTCAATAAATCTTTCGAAATTTTTAATTTTGTCTTAGTTTTTTCTTTTTACAGTTTAAATTTGTTTGCTTTATAAGTATAACGTTTTTGTTTTTGTTTTTAGTCATGCGACATTATATCTGTAGTGTCGCATACGTGCTTCTGTTTAATTTAAAAGCATGCTGATGTTTCTGTGGTGTGTTCATACTTAATGTAAATAGGAAGTCTTTATAGTAGGTCATTTAAAGATATTACAATAATATTAAATATTTCTTTTTATTATACTGAATCCAGAAACGGACTGCGATGGTATTTGTGACATTTTTCCATGCACAAAAATGGTTCAAGGAAGTAAAAATTCAGTTTCACTGCCGTGCTGATGCAAAACTCAGTTTCATGGTGATGCACTACATTTTTCATTAGAGTGATGATGCGTTTTTGAATTAACCTAAACTTCATTTGCAAAATAATACCTGTAAATAGCAAATGAAGTTTTGAAATTGCGATATTAGTTTTAAAATATTTCTTGAATAAATAATTTTACAAAAGGAAGACGGGCCTGGCCTTATGCCAAGAGCTCGATTCGATATTGCATTCGATCCGATAGAGCCTGTCGATATGATTTGGTTTTATTATTCTTCTGAAAATCTTTTTCGATTGTTGGAAAGAGTCGATATTGAGCTCTGTAATCTTAAATTGTTTCGTTATCGGCAAGCCTCTGGAATAGCGGTCTCTGGGTCTTTATTACGCAACACGAAATGAATGTCGATGATAAATTTCTTTTCTGTATGAAATACTTAATTTAGAATTTTTTCTAAAATGATTCGAGTACGCTTTTGTTCCATTCCATTTTTGTCTATATCTCATCGTTTACATTTTGCGTTTTATATTTCACAAATCATGAAAATCCTATTATTGTAACGGATATCGGAATTTTATTATTATGAAGGGCTTATAATAGTATCCAGACAGTAAAGTCTGAAACGCATTTAGTACAGTAGCTTTGACTTCAATTTTGTATTCATTGGCTTCATATGGTATCTTATTTCGTTGGACTTGAAAATGTGCAGCAACAGTAAATGCAATTTCAACTTCGACTTTGAGAAATTTCAAATTTGCTGCAAATTTTACAGTACTGACAACCTAAATATTAAGTGCGTTGTAGTTGGTGTTAATTCTGGCTGTGTTTTGTTACTTGCGAGAGTTTGTTTTAAAATAAAGGAAAAGTTTATAAACATTATGCGAGATCATCCGTATTTGTACGATAAAGCGGATGATCAAAATGAAGGTGCTGTTGCAGTTAATGTACATACTTTACTGCAACGACTATAGCAAAGTTGAAATTATTGTAGTGAATGTGTTTCAGGCTTTAGTCTCGGAGTAAACAAATTAACCGTATGAAATTATTTTCATTTACCTGGCAGACTTAGTCAAATTTAGAAACAAAAATTAAAATATTGCAATTTTTTCAAAATTGAAATCAAATAGCTGAAGGCTTACGAATTATTTCATATAAAAGTCATTATGAACCCAGCACAAGGTTTCAGACGTTTTTAACATATAAATACTGACTGGAAAATATTCAAAATCGAAACTTTTGTGTAAACCGCGTAAAAATTACCGCAAATAAAACTGAAAATATTTTTCATTTTGAATAATACGTATACATTCCAGATGTTTTCGAGCTCTTTAGCTGTATTCTTTTATGTCCGCAGAACAGAGCAGAGCAAAAGATACAACAAAGAACGCCTCATACATTTTCATAGAAAATTTATAAATGAAGCGAACGGTACAAATAGTTTGCTTCAATCGACAGAACAATTTGTTCTCTCCAGTGTATGGGAGTTCTACAACAAGGTACACAAAAGAACACCGCTATTATGTTAAGTAGATTAAAGCAAACACTCTTACCTCTCTGAATGTTGACTTCGGGAACATTTTGTGGACTTGTGGATTCCGTTAGACTACAGTTACACCTATCAACCTGCCTCAAATAATCCTTAAGAAACATTTTCAAATATAAATTATATTTGATTGCAAAAAAATTTCGATCCGTATATTGTCTTCTTTTTCATTTGATATATTATTGTATCTCGCAGTGCCCTTCAAGTGTTTATTGTGGTGTGTTAGGCCCAATCTACATCGGCATACCGTAGAAATTGCGACATAAAGAGCTTCAAGCAACATGGACTGACTACGCTCATAGGAATACTCTGAAAAGAGATTCATGTACCGTGCAGAAAAGCGTTTGTTTGAAAGGGGTCGAATCCAGTTCCAGCCTAAAGTTAAAACAAAAACGACATAAGTTGACTCGCTTTTCGGAAGTTTTCCATGCGGGATGTATCTGCATATATGAAAGTCAACATTTTATATTTTTATGCAGTTTTTGACCATTTTGAATACACTTGACAAGATATATTTGCATATAAAACTATTATGTTATACGCGGACTAAAAAAGTGAGCTCCTCAATATTTTTTTATATCACAGTTATTCGTAAAATCTTACTTCTTAAGAGTTGGCACAGCGTCAGAAAAATGCGAAACAAGATCACTGTATTGTAGACAGTGGGCGGTTTCAAGTTTTTATTGCTGTTCTGATGAGATCGCCCTGTACTGCTGATCGAAACACCGTGTATAGTCAAAATTTCTTCATTTTTTGATTTTCGGCTTTAATCGAACAAACTGGCAGTACCATGGTACTTGTTTTTTAATTCTCTGTTTATTGTAGTAGGTTGAAAATTGTCTGTATACTCTATATGGGTCCTGAAAGAGTTAAACTCAAACCCACTTCTATTGAAACTGGAAATGGCGCAAATTATTTTTTCCTAATTTTATTGGGCATTGCCACATTAGTATGGAACTCTCATTGAACTCAAATGGGATAATTTTTATATGATTATCTCGCCTGCTTCCGATATTTTGATATTATTGTCGCATTTTTGTATTTTTGAATTATGATATCAGTAGTAGCGTAAAGCTTAACAGATTGATTTTCTTTTTATATTTTCATGTTTACGTCAATATATTAAAGCGTTATGAAAGTAATTTCGTCATATAGTTTTGAATTTTTTTTTATAATTTTTGTAGATGAAATTACTAAGTTTTTGCTTTCCAATAAATGAAATCTTTTTAGTTTACCACTGCATACAAATTGAATCCGATTAATCGAAATTCTTGGGATATATAAATAAGCCCTGAAGTAGATAGAAATTGCGGTCTGCTGTTTCAATCAGGTCCATCAGATCGACATAATTTTCTCTATGAAAATCAATCGATTTAATGAGTTTGATGGATCTGATTGAATTTTCACGTCGCTTTGCTGTGTGCTTACATTATATGAGACTATGGATCATGTTTCTTTAATATCTCTTAAGACTCTTGCATCAAATCATATTTTTAGGCAATGATCAGAATCAGAATGTTGCGTCATTCTGAGGAAGAACGACTGTTTAAATAATAGCTTTGGATGACAATTTAAGGAAAAAATTGGCGGCAGTATATGGTATATAATGCGCAGAGAAAGGAGCATGATTTAGTGCAGGGCATCCTGACAACAATAAAATTTTCAAGAGTTTTTCGACGAATTTTTCAGTACGATCTAAAAGGGGTTTACAATTTTAAATATATTAAATATATTTTTGATAACTTTAAGCTTATGAAAATTCGTGATCAGATCACCGCTTGGTAAAGTTGATCAGTTTGAAAGTGATTCATGTAAAAATCCCAGTAGCTAATGGTTTGAAAAGTCTTATCAGGAAATTTTTTTACCTCCATCGAATGCATCAAGCCTACAAAAAGTGTTGCATGCAAATAGAGCAGCGTCTGCATTCTTCAATTGACTTCAAATGACTTAAATGTGCAATAGAAATGGTACCTACAAATAATTCTCTTTGTGAGCGCTAATATGTAAAATGTCTCCATGTTTGAGAGCTTCACTTTCCGAAACGAGTAGGTAAAAATTGTTTTTTCTTCAATAGTTATACAATTTAAAAAGAAATGTAAAATGTATGTAACTACCACAGTAATTTCCAGATACACCTTATTTGTACTTCTTGTTATATACATTCTTTAGTTTTCTCAGTCCAATCCAATCCAATTTAAGGTGAAAACAATAATTAATAAAAATTACAAAAAAAAAGTACGCTAAATATTCTGATCATTTCATTAATATCTTTGCAAATCAAGAATGATTAGCGATAAGGCCTAAGTAAACAATTAACAAAATCAAAAATTTTATGAAATAAATACTAAAATTATACTCTTGTTCTTATATTGTTCTCTCCATTGTTCGTTATAATATAAATTTGAGATATTTTTAATACTTACATGTCCTTAACAAAATGTGCAGTAGATGTTTTATATTTTAATTCAAATTGAAAGTTTTTTGACTGCAAATGTTATCAAGTTTTTAACTTTTAAATTAATGATATTAAAAAATAAAAGAAAAAACATTTTTTCTCTAAATTTTGAGATATAAGAGTTCTGTATACAAAACCTGTTCGTTTTGAATTTTTATTAAAATATGAATGTCATAGATATATACCGATCTATATATATACATATATAAATAAAATATTCTGATATGATATAAATCAAATCTGGTGTTTCTACTTGATCAAATGTTAATATAACACAGTAATGCACAATTCATTTGCAAATACAAAGAAAATGGCGCTAGTTATCTTGTGGAAGGCCATATCATTTTAAAATTTATGCTGGTATTTAATGCAAACATAAATTTCAGGAATCTTGGATATCACTCATCTCATAAGTAAAAAATTAAACTAAAGATTATCGGAGGTTTAATTTAGACGACTTTAGTATATTTTCAAAAATTTATTTTCACAGAAAAAGTCCGCCACAGTATCAACCAGTGTTTCAGTTAATACAGACATTAATATTAAAAGGAGTGATCATAATATCAGCAGAAAAAGATCATATCAATCAGCGATCCACATTGGAGGCGAAGGCAGTATAACAATATTCTCAGCAACACATGGTGGTAAAATGCATTGCAAGATGGGGAGTAGCAGATTTTGCATCAAAAACGCAACATGCGAAAAAACTTGGAATAGTTATAGCGCACCTTACTGTACTAAATCACTGGGTAACTTTAGTAAAAGATACAGTACTATAATAACACAATGTTGGCGGAAAAGGAGTGTGACGCGCAAGGCTGCCAAGGTGAAAAATGTGTAAGAGGAAATCATGCATGCATAACGACGACAGAAATTGTTTGAACTGAAGGAAGTTGTTGTACAGTCCATTGAATAAATAACTAATAAGGAAGCGGGGTATCGTGCGAATACAGTGTACGTGTTTAAGCATTTCAATGACAGTGGGACCAACGGTTCGGGGGGAGAAGTGACAAGAGTGCGTCGTCGCTATTTTGTGTCAGTTCAACATTCTGACATTTCATATTATTTTAAAATAAGTTTCGGATTTCAATTCGCGATATTGTGAAAAATAATTTATTAAACGTGATTTTTATGCATAGTAGTGTGAAATAAGTGCGAAATATTTCTTTTGTGAACGATTATTTATGTAATAGAGACTCGGGAGTCTTAAAAACCGTAATGAAGTGCGCTGTGCTGTGCTGTAGGAACGAACGGAGTTATTGTCGTGGGAAAGCATTCTTCAAGTAAGCTTAATAGCTTTACTTATTAATTATATTGTTTTAAACAAATAAAAGTGAAATATCTATAAAAATAAAGAGCCATGGCAAAAGATTTAACATTTTACCAATGCCGGTTTATTTGTTTACAATTGAATTGTCAGTTGGTGCCTAAATTATTCCAGTCATACAAAGGCAACGCCAAGAAATATTATCTGAAAATAAGGGGGAGCTAAAAATTTGTTTATTTTACATAGGAATTTGGATTATGAAAAATGTGCCCTTTCAGAATGTCAGAATTTAATTACTGCCATGACGAAACGAATCCAAACAGAGCACACTAATACATTTCGCCGAGATGCTTACGTTTTCACCCGATATGCCGTTTCCTTATTAGTTATTTATTCAATGATTAAACCTAAAAAAATTGTTCAAAATCAGAAAGAAAATCATAAATTCTAAGCTATTTGTGGTAGAAGTGCTATTTTTGGAAAGCTCTTTTTTTTTTAATTATATCCATAATTTGCAATAAGTAAAATTATGCTAAAGTTAGTAGAAGTATACATTTTGCCACTTACACCAATTTGTTCTATGTTTTACGGACCTCAAGAACGTTGTATTTGAATAGCTGTAATGTAAGAAAGGAAATTGTTGTTGAAAAACTTCGTTCAACTGAAATGCTATATCAAATATACCTTATTTATTTACATGATATATGTGAGCTCTATCTAAGTTCTATGTTTAAAACAAGATCTAAGTTTTGATGTAGAGCAAGACATGTGGTTTAAATAAAAGGTTATAGTTAAAAAGTTTATATTCAATACTCTTTTAACGTAGTAATATTGTATTTTGAATTATCTGGAGCCATCAAACCGCTGAAGCTGTATGTAAGTAGCTTAAAAAAATTTTAACCTGCTTTTGCTTTAAGCGACATGTGTTCAAAAAGTAGCGGATTTTCATCCTAATACTGCAAATCATAATAAGTACAGGCGTTTTCAATGGCGTTGAAATAAAATGTGGTTTTCATCGTAGAGATATGAGACCAGACCTTTCGAGACAGTTTTTTTCTGATTGAAATGGTGCACATAACGTATTTTCGACATTTTTATGGGTTACAGCAATTATGCTTTCCAGCATCAATGTGATATATAACACATAACTTACATCTACTTACATCCCCCTTCTTTTAGAGATCAAGTCGGTTTGTTGGCTTTACTATCCTTCTTGATCGGGTGATAACTCTGCCTGGTTGATTGTTTGTCTGTGGATCTCTAGACTTCGCTGGTCTGGTCGAATGATTTAATATAGTCCTTGGTAATTCTTGGGACTCGTTAATTGTGCTTGATTGTGATGATATTGATTCGTCAATGTTGATAATTTCTGCTTCCGTTGGTTTCTGTTTATCTATAAAGTTTTGCTCGACTTCTATGATGATATTAGGATGTTGTTCAACGTTTGCTCCCGTGTTCTTCAGATGTGTTGTATTTCTTCTATACATACACGTGACCTTCTACATCTTTAATTAGATAAGACCTGGGATGAATTTGTTTTTCGATAACTTCTGGCTCCACCCTTTCTTATCTATTCGTGTTAGGACTTTATCTAGCGGAACCTCGTTAATAGGTAACTGACCAGGTGAAAGTGACAGTGTTGTTGCTGGTATTGTTGACCTTAGGTGTCTTAAATAGAGTCGTTGTGCTGGCACAGTATATATCATACAGTAGAATAGCTTAGAACTAACTACTGAAAAGTGAATTTTAGAATTTCAATTAAAAAAACATAACCTTAAAATTTCTCCCACTAGAGGGAACTATTAAGTATGATACGGACATAAATGGGCGAACAGTAGCTAGCTGCACGACCGTTGACGGAAGTATTAGTTTTATGTATGTACACATATCGGCAATCGGCGACAAATGTATTGTTCCATTACTAAACAGCTGTTTGACGGTAAAGTGGTGTCATTTTGCCTCTTTCCCTCTAGTAAAAGTTTAAGAATGCCATCAGTTCTCTTTCTTCCACTTTAGATTTACATAGGAATCCATGTATTAAAAATTGACTATTGTGTTAGTTAAAACTGTTGAAAGAGAAAGTATAGTCTCTTTATAGAAGCATCCTACTCACTTGACAGTTTTGACAGAGCTGGGCTACTGTATGATATATACTGTGGTGCTGGTGTACCCAATTCTCTTCTCAGTGTATTTATAAAGTTGAGAATTGGTAGCTGGTAGTCGGTGTTGTCATAGTAACATTTCTTCAAACTGTTTTTTGATGTCTGAACCGCTCTTTCTGCAAGGCTATTACCTCTCGGATGATGCGGTGAACTTGTTTGGTGATTAAACTTCCATTGTTTTACAAAAGTCTTAAAACTTAGAGACATGAATTGAGGACCATTGTCCGATTCTAAGATTCTCGGGATGCCATGTGTTGAGAAAATAATTTTTAAAAACTTTATGACGTTAGTTGTGGTTGGTTCTTGTAATTTATCGAGCTTGATAAATCCTGAGTAACTGTCGCTAATTACGATATATTCATCCTCTTTGAAATGGAACAGGTCGATAGCAGCAATTTCAAACGTTTAAGATGGAATTTCTTTATCTCCAATTGGTTTCCTGTAATTATTTCTTTGATATACTTGGCAGGAACTGCATTGCTGAATGTAGCTGAGTGTATCCGCTTCAGTAGACCAGGTCGCATTTTTCCTGGTATTAGCGCCTTATTTGATTTATATATGATTTCGTCGTAAATTCATAATTCATCCCTGAAGTACCAATATGGGTGTAGATACTTTGGTGTCTGTTTTATATTGTTAGGCCAACCGTTGAGAATATATGATGTAATTGCTGACACATTTCATCAGTCTTTGTTAACTTGGTCAGTTTTCTAGGTTCATCATCGCATATTGATAGTACAAGTTGGACTTGTAGTTCGCTCTCTTCTGAATCGTTGTTTATTGGATTTCCGCAGTCACGACTTAGTGGATCAGCTAAAAGCATTGTTGACCCCTTTTTTGTAGATTACAATTGGGTTATATGTTAATAAGCTCAATCTAATTCGTTGTAAACGAATTGGAGATGAATGTAGTGGCTTATAAAATATTGATTCCAATGGCTTGTGGTCGGATTCTACTATTAATTGCTTGCCCTATACGTATTCATGAAATTTTTCACATTCAAATTTTATTGCTAGTGCTTTCTTTTCCAGTTGGGAATACCTTTGTTGCCTTTCGGTCAATGCTTTAGATGCGTAGGCAACTGGTTGTTCTTTTTGAAGTAGTACCACCAACAATTCAGTTGAATTTGCATCAACTTGCAGTCTGACCTCATCGTTGACGTCATATAATTTTAAGACTGGTGATTTTATTATTATTACTTTTAAATCGTCAAAAGCGTTTTGTTGATCAATATTCCATATCCACTGCGTAGTTTTTTCTAGCAGTGTTCGTAGTGGTTTATTATTTTAGAGTAATTTGGGATAAATTTACTTAAGTACGTGAACTTACCCAGGATTCGCTGTAATCCTTTGCGATCTCAGACGGGAGATTGCTTCTGTCTTTTCTCGATCCGCTGACATTGCATTGTTGCTGATGATATGGACGAGAAGCTTTATTTTGTTTGTTGTTTGCTTTTTCTTTATTTAATTTTAGGCCGTTGTCTCGGATTATTTGTAACACTTCATTGGTTGTATTACGTAACTCGTTCACTGTTTTAGCATGTATCAGAATATCATCTATAGAAACTTCGACGTTTTTTAATTTTGAAACTAATGATTGCATTATTTCCTGAAATACTTCTGGAGCTGATGATATGCCTTTGCAGCAGTATCTATCCCATGGTGTAGCAAATGTCAATATCTTTTTTGTCCTTTCCGTTATGCGAATCTGCCAAAATCCACGTTTGCAATCTAGAAGTGTAAAGATTTTGGAGCCATTTATTCTTGCTGCGATTGATTCGATAGTACGCATGGGATGATGTCGACGGAGTATGTTTACATTGACATTTGTCGGATCAATACAAATTCTAGTTTTGTTATTTTTCCTTACCACAACCATTGGCGACACTGATGGTGTCGGCTCTTTTATAGTCTCTATCACATCTAAGTTGATCATTTTATCTAGCTCGTTTTTTACTTCGTCCATAATTTTATATGGTATTCGAAGAGACGAGCAAATTTCAAACTTTGGATTTGGTTTTAGGTCGATGTCGTATTCAAAGTTTTTCAGGCAACCAAGACCTTCAAATATTTATTAATATGTATTAATTCTTTTTATTAATCCTAATTTTTCACGAGCATTAGCACTTAAATTTGGATTAATGCTCTCGTTCACTACTTTAAATGTAACCCTACATGTTGTGTTTGCAATTACACATTTAAGCACAGTTTCACCTAGTACTTTAATTTTATGATTACTTACAAATATCAAAGACTTAACTCTACACTTTTTTAATTCTGTCTCTGTGCTTTTAATTAAGCTTTTTGGGATCACATTGCATTGTGCTCCTGTATCTAGTTGCATTTTGCACTCTTTACCAAAATTGAATTTTACAGTTTCCATCCACAAATTTTGATTTATCACTTTATTAGAAATTATACCAACATATATGACACCGGTATCACTGTTGTCATCACTACTTTGCCGGGGTTGTGTAACTGTATGTATTGGTTTTGATGAATTTTTATTATCGTACCTTTTTTTATTTTGTTGGCAACATGATTCAAAATGATTCCTTTGTTTACACTTCTTACATATGTGCTTGTAAGCTGGGCAATTACGAATTTCATGATTTTTACCACGATTTCTACAGTCAAAAGCTTTATAGGTTTTTTGTGTTTTAATAGAATTAATCAATCGCTCACCTTTAGTGATTTGCGCTGACTGTATTTGCGCGATCTCTGTCGCTTTGCAAATTTGTATAACTTGCTGCAAGGTTATATCTTGCGACAATAGTTTCAGTCTTAACTCTTCATTGCTAACACCTATAATGAGTTGATCTCGTAAAATGCTGTCGAGCAGTTGCTGAAACGCACAATTCTGGGTTTGGAGACGAAGTCTTGATAAAAGTTCGCCGATTTTTTCTACATCCTCTTGTTGGATTTGATGAAATTAATAGCGCTCAAATGTAGTGTTTACCCTTGGTGAAAAATAATCTTAGAAGATACTTTATACTTTATCCAAGGATACTTAAGGTGCATCAGTTGCTGGAAGTAGCTGTGTTAATGAACTATATACTTGGATTGCTGCGGATCTTATTGAGGACATGAAAGTCGCAATTTGAATATTTTGCGGTTTTTCCATAATTTGCGTTGTAATTTCAAAATATTCATATTGTTGTTTCCAAAGCATTCATTGTCTCGACGACATGTCCTTATCATGCTCGATGATTAGAGGTTTTGGTGGACGCAAAAAATTTACGCTATTTTCAGCCATTATCAACTGATTTCGCACTTTTCAACTTCAAACTAATAACTATACCGAATTTGTCAGGTTTAATTGTTTCTTTTAGTTGGTCGGGTGTCGCCACCATGTAGATATAAGATTATACCAATTTTATTATGTAGATGATAAAATTAGAGTCATCCATCCGCGCGGCCGCTCTTGATTTTTTAAACGCATTTTTCAGTGTTCGAATAAGTGGTAAAAGCAAAAAAATTAATAAATGGAAGTTGACGTCGGGACTCCCACCTGGCGCCCTCATTCGGACAATTTCGAAACTCGTTTTTTTCGATATTCAAACTCAAATCAAATCTCAAATCCCATCGACACCAGCGCCATTCACTTCAATACTACGTAGTACGAGTACTCGTTAATTAAAATACCCTGGCGCCCACATACGGACACATACCGAAGCATGATTGCGTGGTGAGTTTGTTTTGTTTTTGTCGATTGTAATGGCCTCTGGTGAGAAAATTAGTTTAATTTCGAAAAAAGTTCAGAAATAAACCTTGAAAATTTTGGTGCTGACCTCGGATTTTCCAGCAATCCATGATGTGGCTTGGGATAAAAACATCTGCTTTTCTCCGCCATGCGGCGGCCGAAACGGAGAAGGCGAAAGCTATTGACGGCGTGAGGTTTGCAATTCTTGTAGTCGAGACAATCGGTATCCAAGAAAACTTTTTCTGGAAGTCGACACTTTAATCACTTTCAGTTTCATATCAAGAATAATTATTACATACGAATGCATGTTTATGCATCGCTGGCTGTAATTAAGCTTAGATCGTTTTTGCATCAATGGTGTTGTTATAATCACTACTACTAGGTGTCCCGTCGAGTAGTTATTCCAATACACATCGGGTTCATCATCTTTTACAAAAACATACATTGAAGATGGAAATGGGGGCTTGGAAAACTACCTGGACATATTAAAATGCCGTGAAACAACCAAGCATACTTACATATGAACAACAGTTTTCTTCATTAAAATTAATACATTTCGTCTTCATTATGTTCTATCGCCAAGACTTAGAGAAATTCTGATTAGGTAGGTCCATCAAGAAAAACTTTTGTACACCTGCAAGTATTGAGGTTCGCCCATCGCTGCTGATATTTTACGTGAATATCCACTTTGAAGAGAGACTGAGACGACAACCCCTCCAGCGGGTTCCGGTCCAATCAATGCTGCATTCACACCGGAAATTTTAATCATGTTTTAATGATTTATCAGAGCTACTGATTAAATCATTTTGTCTTACCGGTGTGAATGCAGAGGGATAGCGTAGAAATTTATGTGGCGATTTTGTTTGAATCAATCAAGACTGAAACGTGATTGAGGCATCCGCTGCTTATTCAGCCTAAGGAAGAACCAGAGCCCTCATTTCCCATGATTTCAATGTCCTGTAATCCCCTAGTAACTTGGATGTTATTCGAGGGCAACTCAGGGCTTCTTAACTATATAAGGATAGTAATGTCCTTTCCCTTGCTTTCAATGTCAAAGGGCTATCTTCGCATTTTTAATTTCCTTGTTCATTCCGAATACTTTTCCGAGGAACAGGCAAGTTTTGGCAGCATACAATTTCGATTTGATTATTACAATTTAGTTTGAATTGAGCGAGCTGCTTTCAAAAAAACAAATTCTTTTGAATTGAGTGAGCTGCTTTCAAAAAAAAAAAAAAAAAACAAATTCTTGCAAATTTGTGGAATTTAGTTTGAATTGATCGACCTTAAATTTATTTTCGAACATAGCGGTTTTTGGCTTTTGTTCATATAAAAATTACTACGAAGTATATAGGATAGGATCTTGGTCTTTATCCTTTTTCCTCGTTCCGAACGATTGTTGGCGGAATGTTTGGCTACGACATAGTGGCAATTTGCAATTGGATAAGACAAAAAGGCTGTGTGAACAGCATTTTTACGAAAAGAATATTGCACAATACAAAGATAAAAGTGTTGTGAAGAAATCAGCAATACCAAAGCCATTTAATTCAGAAGTGGTTTTGCTCAGAGGCCAAGACGTATGAAGTAGGCTTAGCAATGCTAGGTACTTGACATAACAGCACATACCTAGTTGTGAATACCTTAGTTGTCAATAAAACTGGGATTCATATGACATATGCTAGAAAAAATAAAATGCGTCCAGAAAATTTAGAATCTCACTTGAGTTTTCCTGAGACGACAAGTCCTCTTTATAATTCGCCAGCTAATCTAGATTTGGAAAGCCTGCTGGATGGAAAAAGCGAGGATGTGAAGGCGTTCATACGTTCTCAACTGCTACAAAAGGATACCACTAACTGGACTGCGATAGACATGGACATTCATTATAAATCTCTAAAACTGTATGCAGAAATGCTGAAATCGGTATTTTTAATGCCTGCCCTATTTACCATTCGGTAATGGCATTCATTGGTGACATTTGAAACAGGTGTTCCCAATATCGTATTAAATATGATGAAACGGAAAATTTCTGAGTATTCAAAGGATGATAGACGTTGTGTCCTAGCCTTTGATGAAATGGTTACTAAACCTAAACTGGAATATAATGTCGAAGATGACATTATATACGGATTAACAAATTTAGGTCCTTTAAGCCGCAAAAAGAGCTTGGCTTCCAGTATCCTTGTGCTAATGGTACGAGGGTTGAGAAACAACTGGAGTCAAGCTGTTGGATACGTGGCGGAATACGTTTCTGGAGATGATTTATACCTCATTTTAAAGGAAGCTATTCCAAAACTATTTAATATCGGTTTGGATATTAAAGTAATCACTTGCGATCAGCGGTCTAACAATAGATTATGTTATAGGCTGTTAGATTGCACACGTGAACATCCTCACTTTTTTGTAGATCGCAAAAAAATTTATGAGTGTTATTATACCAAAATAACATTATTTCTAACGGAGGCGAAATATTTTGGGATGTAATTCGTAAGGTTTACGATATAGATAATGGAAACATTAAAGCTATGCATCGGCTAACCGATAATCATATTGATCGCAAATATTTTGACCAAGTCCCAGTGAATCTTGCTACACAAATATTTAGCCACTTAGCTGGTTTTCACGATTTCGGCAGCGGTTAGTTTGGATTGTTTCCCGGAAGCTCAAGAAAAATTATGTGCAATTAATACAGCAGAGTGTATTGCAAAAATGAATACACTATTTGACCAACTAAATAGTGTTTCACAATTTAGTAAAAATTTTGAGAGAAATGCAATATCTCAGAGGAATATAAGTGCGATTGAAAATCTTTCTGGAGCTAAGTTATGGATCGACACATGGGTTCATACAGGAAAAATGAAGCGTCCTTTTGGCTTTGATGGACTAATACAAACCATAAATGTGGTACTTATGTTATGGGATGATTTAAAAGAGAAGCAGGACTATATAGTTACTTCTCGATTATATCAAAACCCTCGGGAAGATCTATTTTTAATGATCAGAGATTTCAAGACGTATGACCAAAGCCCTTCTGTACATGGATCATATAGGAATTTAAAACAAATTGTGTATTATTCTAATGATTCCAATATATTAGCGTCGGAGTGCTCTAGTCAGCACAATATCTTGAACAATTTATTAAAGTTCATTACCGAATTCATAAATTCCTTAAAGGTTGTTGAAACTGTAGATTCACAAAAAACCCGTTGCGAAGGTAGAGAAGCATTTGCAGAGGAGTATATCTCTAATGATGATATACCTCAGGAAACTTTCGATGATATGGAAAGTAGCCTTGAAGAAGAATTGAATCAAAATTTAATACAATACCGACCATTCATTTTCAAAAGAATTTAAACAAAAATATATGAAGAATTGAAGTTTTTTCATCACCACATGAGTGAGAGAAACATTTTACAGAAAATGTATCCAACCATTGACAGAGTAATCAGTCAGTGGGACGGCTGCTACTACAAGACTGTAATGGTTAAATATGTAAATATGGTAAAATAAATACAATTAATAAGACTGAACGTGTTACAATTCTGGGAGATTGGTAATTGTCTTATTAGTTGTATTTAGGTCTTGCCCTAATTAATAGGTACAACCCAAATCATATTTAACCGTAGTCTTGTATGACCGCTGTTGGAAGTGATGGAAAAATTCCGAGAATTCTTCATAGATTTTGTTCAAAACGGTATTGATTAGATTCGATCCTTTTTATCAGTTGGCGTATAGTTTTAGCTATGCAAAGTTATTAATCATAACTCACATTTTGTTCTTATCATTTTTGAAAGATATCTATCCAAAGAAATATAACCTCGAAAAAGTACAGAATTTTTCGGAGTACTTTCAAAATCGTGTGTTTGGCGCAGAGACGTAGTTACAAAAAGGATAATTTACTTTTTATAGGAAATGGTTAATGGCTATTGGACTACATAAGTGATAGTAATATAAAAAGGAGTTATAAATGCTCGAAGATTTAAATACTTTTGTGGTAAATTCGGTAAATCCCACTGACATGCATATATGTATAAGTAAATTCGCAAATAATTTAAATATACCGTCAGTGAGAGCATACTTGCTGAAATCAAAACTCGTGCCACATGAAACAGGATATCAGTCAGTCCATTTATATACATGTCAGTGGGTGGTGCGGAAGATTTTGCGGAGTTTCTAAGAAATGTGTCTGACTTTTCGCGCCATTAATTTGTTGTAATATTTAAGGCATTAACAATTTTTATCGCCGCCTCTGGCATCTCGAGAAAACAAGAAGAAAAACGATAGTTGCTACGCTTTTTTCATCACATGTCACCTCCTTTAGTTCCCTCCTCGAAGGGTTTATCACACTTCCTGTACTCTCTATATTCTAAATTACAACGAATTGGTACCAACATTGGAGTATAAATGTACACATATCAAGTGTGTTTTTACAGCGGTTAATTGAGCTATGTCCTTTAAACATAAACTAAAGGCGGAAACACAATGAAACTTCTCGTCACTTTTCCAGTTTCGACTTCAGTATAGCGGTATAGCTTTAAGAGCCTCAACGTTGTGAGCTCTGCCAACTTTTGCAACTCATAATATAATTTAAAAGAAAAGTACGTGAAATGTACCAAGAAACTGTCAAACTCAATTGTCGCACTGCGCAACGACAATTTTAGAAATTTTCTCTACTTTTTGACGACGACATTATCGCGTCGGAGCATTTGCTATGCCTTAATGTCGTACCATATATTCGAAAATTATTTTGACGTCGACAAACGCGTGTCGTATTCATTGTATTTTAGCCTTAATACACAAACTAGACAACTTCTGAAAGCTCAATTCTTATATTTTGTTATAGGCAGGTAAAAACTGAAATTTTATGTATACTTTGAAAATTATTATTTCAAATGTTTTAAGGAGTATAAAGTATTTATATTTGACAATATTTACTGGGTATTTTTATTTCTTCCGGCATATATCTTCAAGAGGTTTCAATTCCCTTTTTTTCACATATTTTTATTATATTTTTTTGAGGGGCTAAAACGGTAACATTTTGTTAAAAAAAAAGATGAGATAAAAATAAAAATGATAAGATAAAAATAAAAATAAAAAAGATTAAAAATAAAATAAGATAAGTGTATATGTAAATGCATATTAGTAGCAAAGAGATATTCCTATCCCGTGCTATCTTATAGCAGCCATCTTTTTAACGACTTACAAGTAGGCGTTCTTCTTCATTGGCAAGGGGGTATAAGTGAATGCAAGGGATTAAATTATTACATTCTTACTAAACCATAAACCACCGAACATTATTTTAACTACATCAACAAATTGTTAAAATATGCGGATTAGTTTTATTATAATTACAAAAAATTAAGACTTTAATAAACAGAATTTAGGACATTCGAAATTTTAAGAGTGTTAAGCCGGTCCGCACTAAGCTAAATTTTGTATGAAAATTTAGCTAGCTAAAAGATATTGGCGAAAATTTATCCTGAATTTTAGCGAGAGCGATACTAAGGTCAACGCGCTAAATTTGCCTTTGAGTTTTAATTAGAGATGGCTCCAAAAAATTTAGCTTGAAATTATCCGCCCGGGCCGTTCTTTAGAGCGCTAAAAATATTTATTGTCAAAATTTTGAGATTCGATAAATTTATTGGCCAGATTTTTGTAGTTAACGTAGTTTTGTACGTCTTTTCTGGAAGTACGGATGAATTGAAGTTCTTCTTGTGGGCGTATTTTCAATATCATTGTTATTTTGTTTTTTGTTGTATACATTATGCATATTATTATTATATTTTTAATATTTCCAAATAATTTGAACTACCTTTTTTTAGAAATATTATGGCCGCGCGTTGTTTTTCCGTAAAAAAATTGCAAACTTCTTCTTCTTTTTGTTTATAATATATCTTTTCTCTGAGTCTTTAGTGAATTCGGAAGTGCCTTATCAAGAAAAGTTGATTAGTTTGGTGCGAGATGTGGAGTTAATTTATAACTTAAAATGCAGGGATTATAGAAATCTAGAAAAAAAGCATAAAAGGAAATAAAAGTTGTCAACGCTCACACTGTGTTAAACTAAAGTTCACTACGCCGAAATTATCAAACGTCGGCTGAGTCGACGTCGTGTAGGCTACCACTGTGTTTCGGCTTTTAACTGCAGAAGTTGGTAAAGTTGCAATCTTCAGAATCGGCGCAGCATCCATCAACACAGCATACATGATGATGCATGCTGCAGAGATTTTGCCGGCCAATTCACAATCGGCGCAGCAAGCATATTTGCAGCACGCAGTGTAGAAAACTTTGTAATGCTAACTTTTTTTATTCACAATTATTTACAAACATAACACTTTAATACCGAGTTTTTCTTAAAAAAAAAATAGATCCGGAGGAAATATGAGATAAATAAACTCATGATGCATGCTGCGCCGATTGCGAATTGCACCATATGATCCCATGATATCAAAACTGGCATCACAGCTGCTGCATGCTGCGTTGATGCATGCTGCGCCGATTCTGATTTTCAGGCAAGTGCACTATCTAAATTACCTTTTTGTTAATAGAAGAAAAGATTTATATAAATTCAATATGTGAATTATTTCAAAATCAAGTAGAAAAAGAACATGTTTTACCGCATATGTTCCGCACAAAAACTTTGTTTACTTTTTGAAAATTGACAAGTTGCTTAGAATATGGATGGCGTGTAGTACATGTAAAACATGGACTACCAACACAATCAGAATTCATTACGCAAAATCTGGCTTATCATAACTCATGTTTGCTATATATTCTAAGGTTGCAATAGAGAGGAAACTACAATACAGGGTGTCCCATAAGTGGTGTGAAGTCCGAACGTTATGGATAGGTTATACATAGACGAGCAAAAAATTGTAGGAATCCTAACGATTTCCGAGATAACGGGACTTAAAGATATTTATGTATGTTTTTATAGATCGATGTTCACACCACTTACGGGGCACACTATATATACTCCAACTTTGTTTTAGCTTAGCCCAATTAACCGTTTTACAAAAGTCGGTCAAATTAGAAATTTAGGAAACCCTAATTTTTAAAATAATAAAAGGAAACATAAATAATAAACAGCTTTTAAATATTATTATAATGCGATTCTCATTTTGAAAACGTAGCTGTACCTTGTTAATGTAAACATTTTTCGTAAATAATTTTGTCTCAAAATATTAAGAAATTTTGTTAAAACTGCTTCAGACGACTCCATTTCTCCAAAATACTTTCAAACATCAAATAAATTTCATTAATAGCTGCGTTTTTTTTATCTCTCTAATTTGATCCGATTCAATTTTATGTGCCTAAAACAACAACAATGTGTGATCCATTGTTGTTGTTTTACGTCCATAAAATTGAACTGGATCAGATTAGAAAGATAAAAAAACGCAGCTAATGACTCTTTCATTTGACCCTCAGTTCAAATCCGGATACGGAACCAACCCAAGTGCTGTCGAAGTGTTGATTTTCAACTATAAATGAAGTTACTGGTTTGATCGGGTTCACTTTAACTTGGAACAGATTTTTTCTTTCGGATTAAAATACAGATTCATTTACACACTTAAAAGCTATTCGTCCATCTTTTAAAATATTATATTCTGATAAATTCAGTAAAGCATTCATAATGAACTTAAATTTATAGGTTTAAATTAAAGTTTTAATTTCATGGACCGTCATTTAGTGGTTCATTCAAAATTATTTATTTGGCTCTGACGTTTCTACACAAACGCAAGTAAACAAATCGGATTAACTCTAAGGCCCAATCTACATCGAGAGCTGCACGCTATAAGCTGCAGGCTTCAAGCTACAAATTTCAGTTTGCACATATGGCGTACAGTAGAAACTGCTCCATAGCCTAACTAGGCGTACACAATGCATTTGTTGCTGATGAGAGACATAACGTAGAAGTATACGGCAACGTGTACGTCTAGGCATAGAGAGTTGTTTCAAGCTATATGGACTGACTACGTTCATAGGAATACGCTGAAATATAGCTTGGGTATATCTTGCAGCTTGTAGCGTATAGCTCTGGATGTAGATTGGGTCTAAAAGCGTTTGTTTGAATGCGGTCGAATCAAGATTCAATTTAAAGTTCAAACATAAACGACATAATAGTATCTGTGAGAGATTTTGAATTTTTGTTTTTCAGGAAAACACCGAGCATTTGGTTGTATTCCATTTGCTCAACGTTTCGCGTTCAAGCGCGACCCTTCTTCAGGACTTCTATATATTTATACATACGAGGTGTTTCACTATCGGTCCGCATAACTCAAGGGTTTGATAGCTGAGGTGGAGACATGTAAAAAATAATTCTGGGAATGGGGGGTGGGGTAAGATGCGTCGTTTCGATGGTAAGAGGAGGGGGGGAGGGGCTAAAGATATTTAGTATTTTTTTCACTTTACACCATTTAACCACATTTAACTTTTTTGAAATACACCCTATCTAGGTGAGATTCATCTCCGATGATAGCAAACCGTCTATGCTTTTCAGTAAATGGACAATCAGCCTTGTGTCATCTTCCATTGGAAGTTGCAGGACGTCAAAGTAAAAAAATTGGAAAAAAATTCAAATTCAAAATCCATGATAACTACACAGTTTTTTTAGAAGATTTAGCGACTCCGGACTGTTACCTTTCATTTTTGAGATATTCCCGTTTCTATAATGGATGGATGGATGGATTGAAAGGAGGTTGAGTTCCCCTGGGGGGAGAACCCAAGAACATAGGCCACTACAAGGCCCATTGTTCATCCTCAGGACCCCTGAATAAGTTCTCATAGGTCCCAACCAGACGCTCTTATAAACCATAAGATTGGCTCCAAACCCTCCTTTCCTTCTTCATCTGCTGCTTTCTATGATGCATAATTTCATTCATTTTGCTATTGACGATAGAAATGGTTCCAAATTATGTGTAATTCTACGCAAAATTAGCAAAATGAGCGGAAGTATGCATCATAAAAACAGAGGAATATCTAAAAAATGTTTGCATTTTGGTAGGTACATGTGCATAGTTGAATTAAAGGTAATATTTCGCGTATTCTAACGGCCGTATTCACCAAGCCATTTAATACAAATTTAATTTTAATTTAATTATTATTGAGGGACTGCAATTAAATTTTTGTAGTTATTCACCAACCTTAATAAAATAATCAATTTCGAATTTCAGCTGCGAGATTTGCGAATTTGGCAAGTGTCAGTTGATGAAATTTAAATATTACGTAAAAAGTTAAAGCAAGTTATTTGATGCACTATTTGTTCTTTGTTGATGTGCTTATAGAAAAAACTATTTTTTAAATAAAGATGGATAAAACTACATAAAACTGCATAAAATTTAGCTTTGAACTTTTACAATTCTTCTACGGTTTCAGGCATAATATATTCTTCACCTATTCATGAAATGGCTTTTGACACCCTTAGATATATTCTGCTTATGGTAGATTGAGAAAAGCCAAACAAATCTCCTTTAATTATTTGGAAATTACCTGTTACATAATATCTAAGGGCAAGAAGTATTTGGTCTTTCACAGAAACAGGATTATTTCCTTTCAAATTAAACTCTGGTTTTCTTTTCAATTTTCCCACCATTTTCATGGCAAGATTTTTGGCTAGTCTGAATCTACGCTAGAAGAAATTCATCGTATTTTAAGAACATGTTTTACCTTTTTCTAATTATTCTCCTCTTCGGCAACAACGGTGTGGACTGCGATTCTCTAATAACACCATAAACTTTTCATCTGAAGATTAGATTATCATCTCTTGCTGTGGATGGTCTTGTTTCTTCTATAGCAGTAATAATTAAAATAAAAATAATTGGTATTCATGATGATGCATGATATTTCAATCAGCTGATATCGAAATTAAATTTATTTAAGAGAGGGTAAGGCCTCACATAAAACTATATTAAAATTAAATTTTCATTAAATCGACTCGGTAAGTGTGGTTGGTGAATAGCTTTAATTGGATTTTTTTTTAATTTTGCTTGGTAAATACAGCCTAAATCTTGTAATGCATTTCAGCGGAAAAATCGTTATCATTTGAAAACATAAGGATTTTTTTTTTCAATTTTTTGATTTTGACGTCCTTTAACTTCCGACTGACGGTTGATTAGGCATTCATTGGAAAGCTGAGACGGTTTGCTATCATCTCACCTTGATAGGGTGTATATCAAGAAAGTTACAGGATGTAAAGTGGAAAAAGTACTAAAAATCTTAGACCCCCTTACCGTTGAAACAGCGCGGTTACCCGCCCCCCGCATATAAAGGACTTTACGAATTTCAATAAGAAATTTTTGACATTTTTTCCCTAAATCGATATCGCATTAAAAAGTAGAAAAGCAAAAAAATTAACAAATGGAAGTTGATTTAGTTGAAGATTTGTGCATTACCATTCTTGTACCATTTCAGTTTTTATATTGCCCTTTTAATTCATTTAATAATAATTTAATTGTCTGACACATCGCGTCTGTAAGTAATGAGCGACTCTTAGCGCACTATACTTACGGAAAATTTCACATTTAAACTTAACGAAAGTTCCTCTCCGATGAGTTAAAGTTAATTTGAGTACGTCTGTTTAATTTAAAGGATGCGTTCAACACACTTAAGTATCTTTATGGCTATTGTGGTTCAGCCTTTTGTCATTCCGTTTATAATCCATAGAAATAATGCTGGTAGAGCAAAATAGGCACCACACATAATATTAAAACTTATTTTGTCTGGTCTGTCTGTCTGTTCGTCCATTTGTCTTTTCGATAATTCGAGAACAGTGTTGCCACAAGACGTATGAATAAAAGTAGCAAAACTCTACGGAAAAAGTAGTAAAGTAGCAAAATTTTGTAAAAAAAAAAAGTAGCAAAAAGTAGCAATCTTAAAGAAAAAGAAGTATAAATTAATAATAACATTTTATTTAAAAAAAATATATAATATCTCTTTCTGTTAACAATAAAAAAAAAATTTAGACAATTCGTACAAATTAAAACTGAATAAGTCGCAAAATTATAAAATATACGTAGAGCTTAGTTGAACAAACAATATTAATTTTTTCCTGAAATAAATTCATTCCTTTTCACAGCACATAATAAATAAGATAGTGCATACATATATATTAAATGTTTTATGTCGATATTTATGATTATTAAACGCGATTTTATGTTACTTTATGTAATTACGGTGTCTGGACAAAAATATTTTTTATTTCGACTTTCTACTTACCCTTTTGCAAACATTATGCATTCAATGGTCTTTAGGACAATTCTATTTGACATATTTGTTTTAGTTAGTTGAATGTCTGAGAAGACTCGTTTAGCGGCAGCAGAACTGTGTGGTAGACACATTAAATTCATTACAAAATCACAGAGTTCTTTAAATGAATATTGTCCCAATCAGTTTTTTAAAGTCGAAAGATAAGTTCAAAAACTTTCAGGATCAGTCAACTGATTTAAATTCGATTGCACCTTTAAGATTCGTCATTGTGTACTAATTTTTTCTACATACATCAAAATGCTTATAAAGATTTTGAAATGCTTTTAATAATGGCAAAATAGTATCCTTACATTTGCATGCTCTATCGGAATCTAGACAACACAAGTGTTTTAAAAAGTAGCTTTTGAAATCGAAGCGTTTTCTTATTTGACTATATACAATCAACATAAAACGAAAGGATATGTGACCTTATAGTCGTCAAAACTGAATCCACTAAACCCTTTGCTGCAATAAATAAATCAGCATTTGCACTGATGTATATATCATTAAGCGGCAAATAATTCTCTTAATATTGTAAATAGGTCAATATCATTCAGGCAATCTGAGTTATTTATTAAGTCAGGTTTAATGAAAAACAACAAAATTAACTCGTAGATTGTCTTGTCTCAATTGTTTTGCATAATGTATGTAACCTAATTTTTTCTGCTTGAAACTCTAAGTTAATAGTAGTTACACCTTTAAGGATTTGTGACAAAAAGTACCAATATATTTTACTTAAAGGATTTCTCATTTGTTCAGCAATTTTTCCTCCAATTATTAAATCGTCTTCTAACGAAGATGATATAAAAAATAATTGAAGAGCTTGCCATTGCTCCAAAATTCTGTCAAGAACTTCCTTTAAAGATAGCCATCTCGTGGGAGCTATGTTAAGGATTTTTTTTTCTTTACACCAGCATAATCCTGGAATTCTCTAAACTACGATATTCTTTTAGAAAATTTATTTCGAACTTCCTCTACATTGAGTATCCTATAATAAACTCGATTGTCTGAATTTATGTAAAAGTAGCATTTTGGACAGAATAATAGAAAAAAAGTATCAAAGTAGCATTTTTGGAATGACATGAAAAAAAGTATCAGTTTTGCTACAATTGTAGCAAAGTGGCATCACTGCTCGAGAACGCGTTTACTTAGAGAGCTGAAATTTTGCTTTTGCTCACTAAAAAAAAAATAAACAGATTACGTTTGGACTTTTTACCGGGTCAAACTTAATTTTGTTCAAGAAAGCATTTTTTGGGATTCTCCGGTATATAGCAAAGGCTAAAAAAGGTAAAAAGTCCAAACGTAATCTGTTTATTTTTCCTCCTGGTCATGTATAGGAGTGTTTTTTCCTCATATAATTCACACCCAGAATTTATTTCTGAGTTTATATGAGAAGAGATCAGTTTGATCTATTTTCAAGCGTCTGCAGCAGGCAGAAAACAAAGCTGCACCGATGAGTGTAAGGTTTTCTGCTGACACGAAACGCTTCTTCTTCTTCCTTTTCTTTTTTATTTTTCAGCCCACTGCGTGGCGTATACAGGTTGGATTCGCTTCGAATGAATCTGTTTCTTTAAATTTTTTTAAAATTTTTTTATAAATAAAAAAATTGTTTTTTTCTATTTTCTCAAACTTTTCATTTCTTTCTTCATTTTTCATTTTTTCATTTGTTTTTCAAACCACACAATTTCGCTATTTGTGACCTGTTAATGAGTCAAACCAAGACTTGCAACTTGTCACCAAAAATTAATGGGTTGTGTGATGAAATAACAAATTAGAACATTTTTTAGCCTTTGCTATATACCGGAGAATCCCAAAAATGCTTTCTTGAACACTAAAAGAAAATGCAAATATAATTTCAAAAATGGGCTAAATCGGGGAGCCCGTTTTTGGTGTTGCCATATAAAAATTTATGATTTTCACGTATACTTTGAAAACGGAAAACCCTTGACGTTTTTATTGTTCTGTAAAGCTCTTCAGAATATAAAATCCTATGAAATTGGTTTTAATCATTTTTAATGTCCGACAAACCGTTCTATGAGAAAAACCACAACAAAAATGAAATTTGCCCAGATGGGTGACCATAAGAAATTACATACCGGTATTCATCTAAGGTATCATAAAAAATGGCCTTAGACCAATTCTAGCTTTTTTAGTTGTTTGAATTTGTTTTTATGCATTTGTGGTGCGATGATAAATCCAATTTGTGTTCACAAAAGTTTTACAAATCTGTCTTCTTCTATCATGTATGTTACATTCGATAATCCTAGTAGAACAATGCTAACAATAGAAATGTTTGCCACAAGCGCAATCTATATTGCGAAAGTGTTACCTGTCCATTTTTTTTTTACGATGAAATACTTAAAGATTTTAGTTGAAATAAATTTTAAAATATTTATAGGATCTAACAGTTTTTGTGTGTGTTTAAAGTTAAAAATAGTGTAAATTTATTAAGGAAATCTGAAGAAAATAAAAATAACATATACCTACCCAAATGGACTTGCACCACTTTCAAAATGAACGGCTCATATTTTTAATGTTTAAATAAACAATTTCTTAAAAATTTAATTGATATTAAAACTGCAAGTAATATACGATCCTGTCGTAAATGTGAAACCATAAATACCATAGTTATAGGCTTTGTGGTTTATTTAAGGGTAGATAAAGGGATGTTTTTATTGACCTGGTTATGTATGTTTACTTTCAGCGTACAACCATTAAAAGGATACCTACTATCTAGAAGTTATTGCTGCAACTCCCCTTTACGTAAAGGTGTATGATTCTTAGAAAATTATATAAATAGGTTGGTATATGTACATATGTATATACATTTAGAAGTAATTTTCCAGTACATAAAACAACCATGTCTTGTATTTTTGGTCTTTCACATGGACAGCTTTTATCTGTCGTTTTAGAAATATTTATGCTAATGGAAGCATGCAATCATTCTGTCCTTCTTTTGATACACATGTTTTATTGGAGATATTTATTAGAGAAGATTCTGCATGAATTTTAAGATATTTAAATTTTTGTATAGACATGTATATTTATACTCTTGATAAAAGCTTTTTGCTAATTTTTATAATTTGATATATTACACGTCTTTCAGGAAATTGCCTGAGGAGAAATCTTGTGATTACATCAGGAAGTAGCATGCTCAGCAATCTACTCAAACAGGCATTTATCCAGAGTTTACATACCTACAAAGAATTATTTGCTTCATAAATTGGCATCAGAGTTAAGTACCTTAAGGCAGTATTTCTACTGCAGATGCAACGAGATTATCCCTATTCTATGGATTTAACCAAAATAAATGGTTGTTCTCGTGACAAGAATATTTTCTGGTTCAACTCTGTGCTTGTGAGATAGAAATGGGAATTGCAATATGAATGGGATCCGGGGAGTATACCTGTTCTACGTGAGGGATGGTTCAGATTAGGAGTCTCTATGGAAATTATTTAGATTTTCACATTAGTGGTGTCTATTTTCAAAAGAGCGGCTTAATACAATGAGTTGTCTAATAAACTAGTTTTCTTAAGTTTAATAATGTTGATACCATTTGTTTCAAACAATTTTAAAGTTTGTAGAGGCATAATGTGGTAATGAGAGATGCTCCTAAAATAATCTGGATTCAGTGGGAGATTTAATAAAAGGCAGATACTCCTTAATATATGTAAATTAAAAAAAAAAAAGAATTCCTTCGTTGATCACACAGGAATATTGTCTGCCAAATAAATTTTTTGCTGAAACTTTTCATGCGGAATGAGTTTTTCTGCATCTGGAACACTTTTTTTTATCTTCAGCATGTAAGAAAACACGTCTTCCGAAGCAGGTAACAAGCGATTATACAATTAGTGTTTTGCCGTTTTAATTGCTGTCTTTTTTGCACATTGTTGCGTTCTATGTTTTTAATCATCCGATGCAGATGTCGCCATTCTCTGTATTATGTAAGATATTACCTTGCGGTAAGGAATCCGGTTGCATTGGATCACTTCAGATGGAATAGTAATAATATGTAAAAAAAAATACATGTGGATAGAAACATGATTTGAAGAACATGGTTCAAGGATGTTCCAATCATCTTTTTTGGACGTATTGTGCACTACAGTGATGCAAGATATGAAGTAATTATTTCATTTTGAAGTATTTTTAACGTGTGGATAAGTATTGAAGTATGTATTTTAAATATTTTACTCTAAGTTATTGAAGTATTTTAGTTTACTTTAAACTTTTTATCGTTGGTTTATACTTTGTTCCAAATAGGAACTTACTTGCAAAATTTAATAGCAAATATAGTACAAGAAATTGCAAGAAATGTAGTTTGAATCACTACAGAGATCCCATACATTGTTGACTGAACATATAACCAACTGGTGATTTCCTGTGGATTTTGTATGGAACTATATAATGAATCCAAAAAAAAAAAAGCTTATAATTGTAAAGAAATTGTTTTCGTTAATAAATAAAATATAAAAAATCCACGAACTTCTTATTCGTTGTATAAATAAAATATAAAATAAATAAAAATAATTTAAGTGAAGTTTATGTTGTGAAGTGTTTCATCAATTAAATTTTAGTAACTCTGAGCACTATTGCACGTGTGCTCACTTGCCATCTGCTTCATGTTATTTAGTCTTGGATTTATTCAAACGTGGGCCTATACCTAGCCTAGAAAAGATTTGAATTTAAACACATTTTAAACGTACGAAGAAAAGTTGTTTTATTAAAAAAAAAAAAACAACAAAATCACAATCAAAAATCAAATTCTTCTGGACTCTGAAATAAATCTAGAAATTTGTGGTGGTTCTGATAATTACCAGAAAAACCAAAGTAACATGTAAAAGTTCGATAGAAGGTGAATGATTAGTAAACGTTGTAGGTAATGGAACCGTATATCGTCTAGTAAAATTTGTACTTTGGCACCTATAATAAGGTATCTAACTGCGAAAAGGTTCTTATATTTATTCTGGATCAGCAAGAATAAGGCCCAGAATTTGAGTCCTTCTTTATGTGTGAATTTGTGTAAGTTTAGGTAAAATCAATGAACTAGGAAGCAGGGTTGCTAGACATAGGTAGGTACATGTACGCGAAGTTCTACTAAGGTACGATGTACGAGGCAAAATGTATTCTCGACGAGTAGATAACTTACACAACTCAATGTATAAAAACATATTCAAAAGATTACTGCTTCAGGTTTTCAAACCTACCATCCAAATGATATGTCGCATCCCGTCGACACTGCAAAAGCCGAATAAATCTGCTATTGCAGTGTGACCTGATGACCAACATTTTGATCCGGAACCAGATAATCCTAGATCTAGATTCTGTATTAAAATATCTAAATATTTTTTATTGTAGGAACTGTGACCCTTACATAAGACTATACAAAATTTTAATACAAAAAATTATATTAAAAATTACTTTTTGAAAGATATCCAACTTTTGTTATATAAAGGTAAAATAAAATCTTATGAAATTGTCTCCAGTTTTAATTCAGGGGCCCTTTCTCATTAACTTCACGATAAACGTAGGCTCAAGGTTAGGACTTAAGCCTAGTAGTAAGGTTATATGAAAATTTAGCGCGATAAAAGTTATTGGCGAAAATTAATGCTGAATTCTAGCAAGAGCAGTACTAAGGTCAATGCGCTAAGTTTGGCTTTTGGGGTTTGATTAGAGATGGCATTACCAGTAAGTCTCCAAAAAATTTAGCTTGAATTTATCCGCTTGGGCCGTTCTTTAGCGCGCTAAAAGTATTTATTGTCAGAGTTCTGATATTTGATAAATTTATTGACCGGATTTTTGTAGTTAACGTAGTTTTGTACATCTTTGCTGTAAGTACGGATGAATTGGATTTTTTCGTGGCCATATTTTTATTGTTCATTTATTTTATTATTTTGTTTTTTACTGTATACATTATAAATATTATTTTAATATTTTTAATATTTCCAAATAATTTTAACTACCTGTTTTCAGAAATATTATAATCGGGCGTTGTATTTCCGTAAAAAAATTGCAAAATGCTTTTTCTTCTTATTTTTACTATATCTTTTCTCTGAGTCTCCGCAGTCATATTTTACCTGCTAAAGAACGACCCGATATTGGAGACTCGCTAAAATTTAGTTTAGATCTTAGTACTAGCACCTTTAGCAGAGCTCAAACAGAGAGCTCTAACAATTAATATTTTTAGCGCGTTAAAAAACGGTCCGGGCGGATAAATTTAAAGTAAATTTTTTGGAGACTTTTTGGTGGTGCCATCTCTAATCAAAATCCAAAAGCCAAATTTAGCGCGTTGACCTTAGTACTGCTCTCGCTAAAATTCAGGATAAATTTTCACAAATAGGTCTTAGCGCGCTAAATTTTCATATAAAATTTACCTTAGCGCGAACTTTAGTACTAGTCTTAAGGTTCAAGAATGTTGCTCTGGAGAATATTTAGGCTATTTTGTGCATAACCAATTTATTTTCTGCAATACTTCTATAATATGTGTAAACAGCAACAATTTAATTGTGACAAAAAGGTACAGCGGGAATTTGTTTAAAAGTAATAAAATCGAATGCAAACCAATGCATTCTAACTTTCCATATTTTTACAAATTTTATGTCAATTCACAAATAAAAACTCGAGTAAAAATCTAACAATTTGTTTGATAATTCACACATACACAAATTGTCCTGTAGGAACATTTTAGCTTCAGTGCCCAATCATATCTTTAATTATCTGAATTCTGCTCTCGAGAAGTATCGAGAAATAGCTCTGTTTTTGCAGAAAAAAGCTTATTTGAGAATTCTTGAACGACAGAAAGCTTAAATAAGCTCAGAACATAAATCTTGAATGCGGCCCTCGTGCACGATAATTTTTCATGACGTATGAGATTTTTGTAAAGTTGGCACAAGAATTTTTCATAAAGTACGAGATTCTATTAGTAAGACGACATTAACGGATAGTAAATGTTTGAACGGTGCCCACTTTACATTGTTCTACAACTAGGACGAATAATTGATTTGCGGAAAATTTACCGAAAACAAATTATCCAAGGAAAATTTATCCAATACGATTCGTCTAATAGTAGTACGTTCATTAAGCAATTCAAGTATGACCAATTAGCTTATCCACTCTTTACATACAACAATTTGTCAAAGGCAATTAATTTTCGTTATTCACGCTAGTTCCGGAGTGCAAATTCGGTAGAATCGACACACTCACTAGGCACGTTTAGGTCGTAATAACTTATGCTGCATAAGTGACTTTATGCAGTATAAGATTTTCGGTTTATACTCATGCAGAATTTGAAATTCTGGTACAACATTTATAGTGATCCAAGACCCTTTGTATTCTATATAACCACATTTGAAAGCGGTCTAAATACTTTTCAAAGGCTATCCCAATTTATAACCTCAATTAGTTAGACGATTAGATTTTTTCTCCTTTTAAATGTGTAAGAAATATCATGCATATAATTTTTTCGGGAAAGACAGAACCTGTTAGCTGTATACCATAAATTTGTTTACCTGTTTACAATACTACCACGGAAATGCTGCTGTTAAATTTTGCTACGAGTGCAGCACAAGTTTGGTACTACAAGAACATTCTCGGTATAAACTTCATTCACATGGCAAGCCGAACTGGGGGCATATTCTTGAACTACGAATGGTTTTTACGAATTCGAATACCTCGTTCGTATTCTTGAAACTCAACGTTATAAACTCGAAGAGTGGTAAGATTAAACCTGTCAATTTACAAATTGAATATTGTCAACTGTTTCATGTTTTCAAATATAATTTGTTACAAATTACAAAAGGCTAGCTTCAAATTGTCATTATTGTTTGCGTCTGAAATTGTTGAAGAATCTATGGAAAATGAATTACGTCGATCATTAATCAATTCATGCATCCTTAATTTTTCGCTTGATAAATTTTGCAGGAGGACCTCCACCAGTGCCATGTCGCACATTTTCCTGTCAGCACACATTTCAAGTCCTGTCAACTCTGGAAATTTTCTATTAGCTTTGTTTTGAATATAATATCATAGAAAAAATTAATATGAATTTATATACATAGCTTTCTCCAACTTTTCCAGTCCTTTTGTGCTCCGGGTATGGAATTTAATACTGATGCTAGCTTTTGCCACAATTCCGTGGCATCTTTTAAACTGAAAGAGTTATCGTATTTACCAAATTTCAGTTTCGGGTTTTCCTCTAAAAACTCAATTATTTTTTATTTATTATTTTAATGACATTTTCGCACATATTTTATCTCCCATTATCACCCGTAAAATGACAGCTGATTCATTCTTCGTTTGGCATAACGAAAGATTAAACCCACTGGTTAAATAACGAAGCGTTTGCGTTCGGTATATAACGAATGCGGATTTCAAGAATACCACATTTGTCGATTCCGAATGATTTTGACAGTATACCGAATACGGAATGTGCCTTCGTTATTCAAGAATAGGCCACCTGATACAGAACTAAATTAAAACAAGTAAAAAAGCTAGAATTGGTCTAAGACCAATTCTTATGATACCCTAGATGAATGCCCGTAAATTTCGTATGGTCACCGATCTATACAAGTATTGATTTTGAAGTTGTTTTTCGCATATATTTCTAGAACAGTTTGTCGCACAGAAAAAATGGTAATAACCAATTTTATAGGATTTCGTATTCTGCCGAAGTTTTTAGTACAATAAAAATGTCTTGGACTGATCGTTTTCAAAGTATACGTAAAAAACCGAAATTTTTATATGGCAACACCAAGAAGGAGTTGCCCGATTTAGTCCATTTTTGACATTTTATTTGCTAATGTAGTAAAAACATCATGTACGAAATTTCAGCTCTCTACGTCGATGCGTTCTCAGGCAGTGTCCAAATATATACCGGAAAACAAAATTTTTATATGGCAACCCAACGAAGGAGTTGCCCGATTTGTCTCATTTTCGAACTTAATTTTACTTTTTTTTTAAAGTCCGTGTACAAAATTTCAGCTCTTTAAGTATACGCGTTCTCGAGTTATCGTGCGCACAGACGGACGGACAGACGGACGGACGGACGGACAGACAAACGGACGGACATGCAAAAATCGAAATAACTTTTAATATTATGAATGGGTGTCCAATCCATTTTGCTCTACCATCATTATTTCGAGGTGTTACAAACGGAATGACAAACTTAGTATACCCCTATGATTTCATCTAGGGTATAACAACGGCTTAAACGTAGTTATTATGCTTAGAACGCAGCAGTTTATGTAGAATAATTCCCTTATTTAGCATAAGTGGCATGAGTTTGATGGTATAAACACGTACAGAACACAGATACTACTTCTGCATACCATACCAGTCTGGTACCAAATTTATCCCGCATCTCCTATAGAAACTGTAGTATAAACGAGAATAAGAACAAGAAGCTGTTAAAGTAAAGACCAGACCTCAAGACTCGCCATGAAAGAACCATTATGCCTTTGCCTTATTTTTAAGTTCTCCTAACCTCCTTCTCCGCACTTGCTGGAGAAGAAAATACTTTCTTAATATGTAGTATACTGCATGTACTAAACATCTTCTGGCATCTTCTTAACCTAAAATTATTTGACAGTGCGTGCCTTCATTAAGCAGTTTTGTAATGTCATTTTATGGTATGAACACTAATCGAAGAATGCGGCATCCATGAATCACCCGGGCAGTCAGATATGACATATAAGCGACAAAACAATGACAAATTTTTGTCAATTGTCGACAAAATTATGTGACAAATATGATTTGAAACTGTGGTCAGGGTTGACGCCAATTGTCACATATATAATATTAGAGATTACCACAGTTAAGTTAATAAATTCTGTGACAATTGATCCACTTATCTTTGTGATATTTCAATGTCGTCATTTTGTCAAATTGTAATAAACTGTATATAGGTATTTAAAACTGAAGTTTGAAAAAATACACGAATTTTTGAATTTTTTTTATTTATTTCTTAAAATTTTTAAATTTTATTTCAGCTAGTCCTCTTTTCTCCGGGTTCTTTTACGATATCTGGAAACAAGGAGAATAAAAAGCAAATGGAACTGGAATTATAAGAGAAATTAATAATAATAATTTATACCTATATTTTTGCCAGAGAAATTTTTTTCTTTTGAAATTCAGTTATCCAATTAAATACACGACGGAAGGCAGCGTTAAACCTGAAACACATTCACTGCAGTAACTTCGACTTTGCAGTAGCCGTTGCAGTAAAGTCGACTTCACTGCACATGTGTGCCACATTAACTGCAGCGCCTTCATTTTGACAGCCTATTTGACATTTTCTGAAGTTTGTTTGCGGAGCAGTATAAAAATTTAAAAAAATTTTAATATCTAAAAAAATTGTAATAAGGTGTATAACATTTTTGTTCAAAAATATGAACGAAATCGAATTCGTTATTGTTGTATGTGCTGCTTATTTAGCATACATAAAAATAATTGATTTTGCATTTAATACGCGAACTATTTGGACACAAGAAATCAATACTGCTGAAGAGCGAGAGTTGCGAGGATTTTTTAATACAAAGATGACCACAGATTGAAAATATTTTATTTTTCTTATTTTTCCAGCAATGCACTTTACAATTCTTTAAGTTGTCAGTACTGTAAAAATTGCAGCAACTTTGAAATTTGTCAAAGTTGAAGTCGCATTCACTGCTGCTGCAACTGCATTTATTGAGGCAGCTTAAAGTTCAACCAATTAAGATACCATGTGAAGTCGATGAATTCAAAGTTGAAGTCAAAGTTACTGCAGTGAATGTGTTTCAGGCTTTACTTTCCCCTCCGATTAATTTTTCATCAATCGAAGTTTATACTAGCAAAATATTTTTGTCATTCAACATAATTTTGTCACACCTTATACAAAGTTTCTAGTGAAATGTTTGTCCATAAAAAATGGTATAGCAGCACCATAGGCAGCACAATACAAATGTCAAACTATTGTGTGACATTTCGTTTTCACAATAATTTCCTCCTTTTTGTGACAAATTTACGACATTATTTTGTGATCACATTACATGACTACCCGGGCAAGTTCTACATCAAACAGATTCTGCGGTATAAACGTACCCCTACCATTCATTAAAAAAAATTATTTAAAAAATAACCTTAATTATGATGTTTACAGAATATTAGACAAATTGTGCTATGTATAAATTGTCATTAGACTAATTTGCTGAGGACAAGTTATTTTCTTTGTAGACAAATTTTCAGGATACGCAAATATTTTGTCCTCCAACGATCACACATTGAATTAGCTAAAAATTAAATTTTGCTGATATCAAATATTTCTAGGGCAATGAATAAAATTACTCATAAAAAAAACTCCTGAGCTTAGATACTAATTTCTTGCCAAATTAGATATACATTAATCTAAAACAATTCGATTGTAGCAAGAAAATAAATCAATCTGTTGTATCATCATAAATGTGGAAAACCCATTATAGCCCAATAAGAAAGTAATTTGAAGGAAGCTGCCATCGTCATAACCCTTGATCAGCAAATAATTTCCTGATAAGCAATTCCCTAACAAAAGTTTCTATTACCTATATATCTAGTAAGTTCCTTTGATTCGGTAAAAGTTTCTTTTCTATAGCGAGAGTTAGATAGGATTAGGATTAGGAATCCCATTTTTCCAGAATATTATGCCGGGTCATGTAAACAACTCGTTGCCAAATATAATAACGGAAAAGCAATAGACATGCTGATATGCACATGCCAAAAGATCTTCCTTATCCGTTTTCCATGAATCATTTACTGAAATTAATTTTACTTGAATCAAAAAGTTATCTTCCGTGTATCTTTTGGATGGGGAGAATTAATTTTCGGGAAAACTGCCAGTTTGTTGCTATCGCTATTGAGCCAGCTCAAAATAATTTTCCATCTCTTGAAAAATGCTTGTATCCTAATTCGTGTGTATTTCTATTCAATGAGCTCCCGTAATTTTCAAAAGAATAAATACAAGTTAACATGCAACCAACACACGTCACTCGGTCTGTTTAATTATAGCGCTAGAGCTAGGAAGACTAAACGGTATGTATGGTTGGATGTGGGTGGTAGCTTGTTAAGCCCTGGACGATGAGCGTGTGGTATGGTTTATGCTAACAACAGATACGTATATTAAATAAAGCAACCTACCATTATTCCCACACGCCATACGGTGTAACATATAAAAGCATGTTAGTATAAAGCACCTTCTTTGCTAAATCCCACATTGAAAATATCCTGCAGGCATCAGCTAGTGTTAGGATAGGAAGAATATAGATCGAGAATGGTGAACAGAAAGGAATTGTTGCCTGTGACGAGAATCTTTCTGCTCCCAATAATCTTTAATCCGGTGTGGGTACACAGTTTGTATTGTTCTAACTGGAATTACAAAGGGTTGTTGATAGAAATTAATCTACCAAACTAAGTTGAGGAAAAAAGGATTTTTTTATGGGAAACTACATATGTACATATGCGATGCTTGATATATATTTACTGTATGCCTGATTCATATATGTATGTACATATATAGGTGGAGATAATGCGAAGAGTATTACTAGATTTTTTCTTTTTAAAATTTTCCTATAATTGCTATACCCTGGATGAAATCTCATAGGGAAAACTAAATTTGTTATTGCGTTTGTAACACACAGAAACAATACTGCTGGAACAAAATGAATTGGACACCCACGCAATAATATTAAAAGTTATTTCGATTTCTACATCTTCGTCTGACTGTCTGTCCGCCCTCTTATGATAACTCGAGAACGCCTTCACTTATGTCGATTTCCATTGATATTTCAAGAAAAGTGCACGTCAATCAGTGAAAAACGCATTCAATGGAACAACTTTTGACGTGACGAGAATGTATAGTAGCTCATATCCGTGTAATTTGTCAGATTGAAATTTTCTGAAAAAAAAAAAAAATCAAGAATAACATAAAAATTATGAAAATTGCAATTTAAAAGATTTTGGCGAGATTGCGGATGAATTTGGTAGAGTAATAGTTGAAGATTGATACTATGTGATGCTCAATGACATTCAGTTGTGACATTTCTCATGTAGATGTATTCGTTTTTCGGTATAACATCGGCGATTTTTCGGGTGTAGCACCAGACTTATTTGACGTATACACTTTTCCTAGCAGTGCAGGTCAATGGAACAATTTCGGTGTAACACTGCAAGAAAAGTGTAATACTTCTGCTAGAAAATGTGATCAATTGAAATCGGTATTAGAGAGCAGATATTTTCCATACTGCTTTTAAAAAAAAAATTAGATTTAAGTTCGAAAATGGAACAAATCAGGTAACTCCATCGTAGGACCATTTAAATAAACATTTCAATGAAATTGGACCCATATCTGCATAATGCATATAATGAGAAAAGCATGTTTTGCATCCCACAGAAAAAGCAGCAGTACAACATAAGAATTTAAAAAAGATTTCCGCATAGATAGCATCACGGCATCAAATTCCTAAATTATCCTAATGGAAGTGATAAGTGATCCTTTGTTCTCTTTTATCAATAGATCGTTCCTGAAAGTGGTGTATCCAAACTGTCTAAAGGAGGCTCTTATTATTAAAATATACAAAGGAGGTGAAACTTTAAATCCTGATAATCATCGTCCAATCTAGGGAAAATGTACGAAAAATTATTAGATGCAAGAATATACATATTTATCTTGACCTGGGGGCGATTTGATAAAAACCAATACCGATTTCAATAGAAATTTGGTATGGATTCAGCCGTAATATTTGATAAATGGATACTTATAGATGTTAGATGTGAATATGTATGAGAGCGTTGTGTTTATCGATTCACGAAAAGCTTTCGATACACTTGACCACAAGATATCTTGAATGAACTAGAATTACGAGATAAAACTAACGATTTGATGAAAGATCATTTATCACGCAGAACGATCAGAACTAAAATAAATGGACCACTCAGTAGTTCCTTATCATTTCGCATGGGTATACCACAAGGTTCTATAATAGGACCGGTGCAGTACTTATTGAATATAACAAACATATTCCGGTCTCATGGAGAAGTAGCATTTATTTGCGAAGGATACAAATCTGATTTACGACGCAGTAAATGAGTAAGAGTTGGAAAACAAGCAGATGATATGGTAAGATTAACAAATCGGAAAAATGATAATAAACTTTCTCTTAATGTGGATAAAACAAAATACATGGTGCTTAAATAACGAAAAAAGGCTGAAATCTATCCAATATTAAGGATTAACTCCAAGCAAATAGACAAGGTAACTGAAGTGAAGTACTTAGGTATAAATATTGATAACAAACTCAACTAGAGCAGGCATGTCTATGAAATAGCTTCCAAAATCAACCCAATATTAGGTGTATTGCGAAGAGGACCTAGGTGAAAAAAATGATACACAGCTCTTGAAATTTACAGTGCACATATAGCATCGGGTATCAGGTACGTATTTCTAGCGACTCCACGCTGGTACATCCAATCTGAAAAAAAAAAAAATAGGGTGAAACCATTGATGAATAGAGCTTTAAAAATACTATTCAGCATGCCTTGGAGAACAGTTTCGACGGAATTACATCCAGCAACGTAAACTCTAAGCATTAATCAAATGATATACCTTGAAAAAGCTCAATTTATCCATAAAATTATATGTGGACTCATGAAAACAAATACATATACGAATAGACACGCACATAAGTATACATAACCATCGGACGAGGAATAGAATAAAATTAAGGTTACAGTAACAAAAAACAGAAATATAAATAGAATTAGAAAAGGACTTAAATATATGGGAACCATAGACCTTCCTGAAGTTATTAAAGCAAGCTCAAGCTTTAATGAATTCAGTTCTAAGCTTAAAGTTACAGATTTGCTTATTGACTGTGAGATTGATTTACTGAGCTTTACATACATCTGTGGTCACAAACCAAAGTAGCTTTATTCAAATTATTGAACTTTTCGGTACGCGGCTTTGAAGTTAAGACTCATGTTACTACGAATTCTAAAGCAGGATTAACCTGGATTTTTCTCGAAGGCATTCAGTATCTTTAGATTAATAGAATGCGAAATTACTTTTAATTATTTTATTGAAAGCATTAGTTATACCAGATTTTATCACTTAAGCTAGTTTGAAATAAAATAAGTAAAAAACGAGTTTTCAAAAATCGCATGAAAAAGTAGAAAATAAACCTTTCTTCACACACAGAGGTGGACTCAGATTTTTTGATTGGGACATTTCTGTTGAATGTTCTTTCTCTTCATGAATCAAATGACTTATTACCTCTGATTGATCTTACTGAAATATATCGGTGATTGTCAGCGAATAAAATCTGAGCCCACCTCTGTGAGTGAAGAAAAGTTTGTTTTCTACTTTTTCATGCGACTTGGCCTCAGTTTTGTTTGAAAACTCGTTTTTTACTTATTTTATTTTCTGCCTTTTTCACGTTAACAAAATTGGAAAATTCTGCATTTTTCCTGAAACAGATTTATCACTAATCATATCGATGAAAATTTTTTCGATGATTTTCCCGCTTTTCCGGATTTCCATGGAGTTTTCCACAAAAGAAACTTTATGCAACTCATTTCGCTGTACAACTTTGTCTTAGGTGGCAAAACGCTCAAACGCTTCCTTGGTCGGAAAAACTCCGGAAAAGCGTTTTACATGAATTTTCCTCGATTTTTTCTGCAAGTTTTCTTAATCCCGCATAATTTAGAAAACTTTTTTACCGAAAAATTTTTCGGAAAAGTCGGAAAATTCCGGAAATTTTTTCGGAAAAATCGGGAAACTTTGCATTTTTCCTGAAACGGATTTATCACTAATCAAATTTGTACCAAATTTTCAAATGATTTTTCCCGATTTTCCGGGTTTTCCATGGAAATTTCCGGTTCATATTTTGACAGATTCAATTGTCACGCGACATGAACCTGTGTGCTAAATATCAGCTCACTGTGATGACGAAAAGTGGGTCTATGAGAGTGTCGAAAATAGTAAAGAAATAAATAGACAAATTCGTGTACGAGTTAAAGGGAATGGCTGGCCACAAAAAAGGAAATAATCATCAAAATAAAATTAAATCACATTAGTTGTTTTTCCAAAAATATTTTATTAGAAAATTATGTCATATGTCACTTACGGCTTTTTCCAAAATATTAATGAAGAAATCCGAGTACTTATGTATTTCGAACGTATGGTAATTTTAACGAAAAAGTATGTATTTAGTAAAAGTGAATGTTGGCTTAAAGTTCGTCGTTCGTGTCCTGACTCAGGTCTGCGTGTATTGCTGGCATATCATCTGTTAGCAGGCTTTGGTAAAAATTGTGAAATGTTGGGTCTACAAGAGGGAGCACGTCAATCAAATCTTCCTTTTTGAGTTTGTCTATTTTCAGCGGACCGCTATAGCACAAGGAAACGCTACTTATACTACTGATACCTCGTTTTTGTACAATGAGGATTTTAAATGGTTCATCTTCGTTCAGAGATGTTTTATAGTAAATACGACCAACCTCTTTTGTATATCTTGGCCATTTCACATTTTGCCACACAAATTTGTTACCATCTTCATCACATTTTCGTCATAAAAATTTCACTTTTGAGAGTAGCGAAAAATTAAAGAAGTCTTCTGTGGCCATTTCAGTTACAATAAACTCCTTTCGTATTCCCGAGGTCCTTACAAACAGATACCAGTCCCGGGGATGGTGTATTTTGACTCTACTTCTTTTCTTTTTCTTTTCAATAACGGAGTGGTCTACGTCATACTCCATGTGCGTATGACCAGGTACAAGAAACTTATGGTCTATTACTTCGATATCTGTTTTCATAGACATAAAAGCTGCAAACATTGTGGCCACAAAAGTGTTCTTATTTTGACCTGAACAGCAGTCACTGTAAAAGGTCAGATGTTTTGCGTCGGCTGGATTAGACTGGAGGTGTCGGAAAATACAGAAAGCTATGTCATTTCCACCATGGCGGCCTATAGCTTCATGTCACATAAAATAAAATGGTTGGCCTGTCACACAGTCATGTATCGTTAAATTAAAAGTCTCTCTTGTATCTGTCTCATTAGCAAAGAGGTAAGAACAGTCGCCCGGAAATCGGATGGTCCCGGTTTCAAACTCCGGACGAGGCGGTTGTCTTTCCTCTTGTATTTATGATTTAATTTAGGATTGTTAAAAATAAAAGTTCTTAAAATGACCGATTCTAAAAGTTGTGAGTTCCATTCTTGCATAGGAAAAATAAACAAAAGCGAAAGAGTCTGTTTTCCGCACCTATAAATTGCATCCATGTTCAGAATTGAAACAAGTCTACAAGACTGCAGAAAGGAGAGGGTAGTGATACCTCAAATTATCGACTAATTGCAATCACTTTGATTCTTTCAAAGATTTTTGAATCTGACATTAACTCCAAAATAATGAAGTATCTAGAAATCAATGAACTCATCGCCAATCTGGCTTCCGGACTCTACGCTCAACTGGACTCTTGCCGACTTTTCTTACGAAACGTTGGTACCGTGAGCTTCACAATTTTTGTGAGCCCAAAAATCGTTGACCTACATATTTCAAAGGCCTTTGATAGAATCTCTTTTAGCCAAACTGAAAGTACTTGGTCTCTCCCCTCCTTTTTTATTAGGGATTGAAAGATTTTACTCTGTTCGCCTAATATGGGTTGTGCTAGATGGCTTTCATCAGAGCTTCACCCTATAATTGGCGGTGTACCCGAGGGCTCTGTAATCTCTGGTCTCTCTTCCTAATTTTCATTAATGATATGGTTTCCCTTACTTTCATTCCCACCTATGACCTTGCCGATGACAGAAGCCCTACTCCAGACTCCAGAGGGAATACAAGATGTATTAAACTAGATGGCATGATTAAATCATTGAATAATAGCCTTGGGGCAAAGCGAATCGCGGCGAATTCAATACTTACATCTAAGTCCCAAAGCTGTCCCATCACTTTCAAAAAAGATCATAATTTCATAATTTTTCCACTTTCGGTTCTTTTAATGGAGCACTGATTTACAATACACCGCCTCTATGCATTCTTGCCATTAATATTTCCAGTACGTTAAGCTGGACAGATCATTGTTTCTCTGTTGTCAAAGAAGCATCCAAATGTTTTTGATTTCTGAAAAGGTGTAAGAAATATTTCAGCCCATCGAATCTAGTGCTCCTCTACAAAACCTACATCAGACCTAGAATTGAATACAATTACCATAACTGGGCCGGGGCGCGTCGTACAGCCTTAGCTTCATTGGATATTATCCAAAAGAGAGCCCTCGAGTTCATTGGCGATGTGGCAATAACTTGTCATACTGACTCACTTGAACACCGCTGCTTTATTCGCTCTCTTTACAAACTAAAACAAAAATAAATAATTTAACACCTCGTTTGACCATTCGGAGTGGCAAAAGTTGAACGTTGAACAACTCTCTTTATTGCGAGTGGTAGCCACTCTCTTATCTGTTGGAAATGTATTTTTAAAATGATTTTGTGCATTTGATGTTTGAGAGTGGTGGCGAGTGTCTCTGAACTTTTGAACTGTTTCTAGCTTATACCGTTTTTAACCCCCCCCCCTCACAAGAATCCTTGATCCGCCACTGATCTTTGCCGTCTAGAAAATAACATATGTGATATTTTTCTTATTTCTTTTAACAGTGTAAGATAATAATCATGTTAAAATTTTTTGTATTTATTTCGGATGGACCTCAATATTATCGGAATAGAACAAATAAATATGTTTACTAGCGAGGTTCGAACCTCCATTCAAACTAGAGTAGAGTCAATATAAAAAAACTGATTTGATAATTCCATGAAATGCTTAAATAATTGGGTCTGGCTATAGCAATTATAAGTTTTTAATTAATCTGATATAGACCACCAATTATTAAAGGGAATTTTTCTTTTACTGTATGTCAATGCTATTATTTTTAATCTGACAAAATCCACTTCATCACTGTATTGTATTTACGTCAGCACTTTACAGTAGACATCTCTTTTTTGCCGAATATTCTGATAAATATGAACATTTTAAATGTCACGACGAGTTTTTTTATCTGCAATAAGCACACCAAATTAATAAGGCGCTTAGAATGTAAAAATCCAAATTTGAAAATATCTTTCGCTATAATTAAATGATTCCATAGTAACCAACAATCTGCTAATTAGTGCTCCATTTTTCAATCATGACGATGTACGTGGGTTTTACATTTTAATAAGATGATAAATTTAGAAATGATGCAAGCACGTACATTGTGCTTTTTTTTTTTTTCATTGATTGAAATTCTAAGAAATTCTCGGAGAACTTCAAAGATTCAAAAATCGGTAATAAGAGGTTATTTATTATCTTAAGCCCAGCCCACGGGCCACGCTTATAATACTTCACAGAAAAAATGAACGAAAAGAAAACAGTCTTTAAGAATTCTTATTTGTCATATACCATTTCAGCCGTTTGTAAGGAATGTCAAACATTTAAATTAAGTAAGAAAAGTTAATCAATTACGGTGATGGTGGCTGCATTTTTCTCTTCTCCTTTTGTTTAGGATCCTTTTTCACTGACTGACTTGTGTACATAAAAACTTGAATGGAATTCATTTCTTTTCTAAGGAACTCCATTGAGTTGCCCATTCCACCCGTCGCCCGCAATAATTTCCCGACATCCGAGCTTACCATAAATGGTTTTCATCAAGACTCCAAAATTAATCTGAGAGAACTCTGTACCAAACCGACCTTATCCTCAAAACCCATACCGTTATCAGTGTATTGAGAAAAATTAATTTCGCTCAACGGCGTCATGAATTTTTTGGTATAACAATTTTCCAGTAAGATATTTAATTTCCTGACGCTCGTCTTGTGATTCAAGCATGAAATCCTCGTAAAAGGAGCAAGAAACACCTGGAAAAATTTTGAAGTGTGAAGGAAGATTAGTTCGATGAGGGTACCTAATCTTGTTGATATTTCGCCAACATCATATGTTCCTTGTCGTCTTTTTTGAGCATAAGAAAGAGCTTTATGAAAATGAAAAAATCAAATTAAATATAATGGCATTGCACGGGTATTCATTCATACATAAATATATGTGTATATAGCGGAGTTCAAGGACGCTCAGAAAATAAGTTAAAGATAAATCCAATTTATAGGGCAGTATATCAGTAATATACTTTTTTCTACTTTCTAATCGGCCTTAGCCGGTCTATTTTGGGGCTTCGAAAATTCATATCAGCGGAATTAAAAATTCCATTTATATAGAATATCAGCAGGCACTAGGAGTCAGGAGATATTATTTTTATTCTCTCCTATTCTCTCTCACTCTCTCTCTCTTTCTCTCTCTCTCTCTCTGTTATTGAGCCGCTACCTCTCACTGGGGATGCTCCTACCTGTTGCCCAGACAAAAATATTATGAGACATTAACCTTCTTTTATATGAACGTGTACGTATACTGTTGTTACTGTTGATTTACTGAAGCAGACATGCTAAGTGATTCCCAGGTTCAAGAGGGGCTAGATGTACTAAAAAATTTTGTATGAAATTTTAAGCATGCGCGATACTGATTGTATCCCCTAAAACTTAAGGGTAGAGCTTTTTTTGGATCTCCTTTCCGGAGCTGTTGCTCGGTTGCATGTTGATTTTGTATATAGTTCTTGAGTATACCTGGAAAAAAATTCAGATATACTTTTCCTGCTGGCTGCGTAATTGGAGATTATTCAGGTTTTTCAAGAGTTGAGCACATTGACGGAAAGCACGCTTAACCATAATGAAAATCAACCCTCAAAAAGAATTTATCTGCAATTATAATCTTATAAATTATTCCCAACATAATGATTATACTTTCATCATATGTATATGTAGTCTCAACATAATGGAAAACCTCAGTGGTTTCGCATAATTGATTTTAACGGAGAATGAATTTTTGAGAGTGATTGTTTTTTTATGATTTGAATTGAAAAATATTCTCTGACAAGTTTCTATGGATTTAAATTTTTTTGTTAATTATTGTATAAGTTAAGAAAATAAATGTCATTAATTGTGGTAATTACAATAATTCTAGTAGTTTTTGTTGATGGAGCGAAGTTGTGAACTAAAATACTAGCTAACTTTTTTTTTTAAAGTAGTTTTTTTTTTGCAATTTTCTCAATAACAGTACCCATGCACTAAAATAACGGGCTTACATAAAAAATATAAGTATATTTTAATTCTATTTACTCCAAAAAATCCATTGAAAAACGGCTAAAAACAGTATCAATTATAGGAAATCTAACTAGAATACGATTTGGTCAATGAAATATGAAAGCATTCAGGAAAATCCCATGTCTAGCGAAATTTGAGAAAGAAATGATCCGGTATAGAGTAGACGTTTTTGAAATCTGGGAAATGAGATGGCTTAACACAGGGGAAATAATGAAAACATGCTTTGGAATTTAGAATGGCAGCATATAAGGAAGTGCTACCCTAATAATAGTCCGAGCATTTAGAGGAAGTTTAATGAATTGGAAGATAGTATCAGATAGAATTACGCTTACCTGAGTCCATTCAAGAATTCGGGAAGATTACAATTGTAGAATGTTATGACCGACGAGAAGCTACAAACGATGACGTAGAGGATTCTACTCCCAGGCACAGCTCTTAGCAAGCATAATAATGTACTGGGGAAGATCAGAATGGGTTATAGAAATAACAACAGGGAACAATTCATGTAGGTATATGAGAACCGTAATAAATAATAATAGATGGAACCTTCTTCGCCCACAAGTACAAATGGGAATTTGCAGAAAAAGATTGCATTATTCGCAAGATGGAAGATATCCGTGCTCGATGTTCGATCATGCAGAGAAGCAGACATCCACAGTGGTCAAATGCTGCATACTGAAGATATACGTGGGGTTAAAACTAGATGTAATCAGAAAAACAATATGCAAGCATTTGAATCAAAGCTAGAAGAAACAAGGAAAAGAGCTAGAATTGGTCTGAGACCATGATTCTTAGGATAGTCTAGATCAATAGTTCCCAACCTTTTGTGACCCATTTCCCCATTCTGGGGGTTGACTAACACCTAACGCCCCCTTTTCATTTTCATTGTATACCCAATTTTAATTTGAAGGAAAGTGTAAATAATAAAGCAATTTCATTATTTTAATAAATTTTATTACCGTATATAGAAGCAACCAAACCAGTTTTATCCGGTTACTCTTAAATAAAATAGAAAAAAAAATTTAAAATGTACATTTTTTACAGATTTTTTTAAAAACAAAGAAATGAAATAATCCAATCTGGAATTTGTAACTTGGAAAATATTTAAATCCTGTTTCCATGTCAATTTTTAACTGGTCAAGGTGATCAGTAAAAATTATGATATTGTTTTCTGGGAGTTCAGGAGTGTCGTTATCTGACACTGAACACTTTTTAAGGATCTCAACTGAATCAGCTCTTTATGGCCAATATTCACCTTGTGAATATCAAACTTGGCGACGAATAATGAAATAATTCCTTTAGCCTTGGTAAGGTTCATCTTGTTTCTTTGAAGACTTATATTGATTTCGTTCATTTTTTGTAAAATATCTGTAAGGTACCCAAGTTCTAATTTGCGTTGCTTTAAATTCTCACTTAAAACAGGATCAGACGTGTCGAGAAACTCGGTAACCGTGTCAAATAATTTGAAAAAAAACGACGCAAACAGCTTCCTGTGGAAGGACACCTCACGGCCGTATGGAGAAGCAAGCGTTCGAGTTTCTCATTATTTTCATGGCAAAGTTATCGGAACAGACGGTCATTGAGGGAATTGGCTTTGATCTTGTTGACACCAGTAATAACCAGTTGTATGGTTTCATGTAGGACACCACTCAATTTTTTCGTAGGTACGTATTGATTATGAATGACACAGTTAATTAATAGTGATGACCTCTGACACTTCTTTCTTAAGGTGGGCTAGAAACCCAGCATGTTGGCCTCACATGGTAGGAGCACCATCTGTAGCGCAAGCGTTCACGCTTGTTACTGCAATCTCTTTTTCCTAAAAATAATCTTGCACCACTTTAAAAATCGACGATCACTTCGTATCAGTGATCAAAGTTTTAGCAAAGAACACTTCCTCGGTAATTTTCTTTTGTTCATTGATAAACCTCAATAAGTGAATAAAATTGGTTTGTTATCAATCACAGTTGATTCATTAAGCTGCAGTGCAAATTTCCTTTTTTTTTTCAACAAATTGGTGAGTTTGAATTCAACGTCCGATTTCGTCTATTCAGCTGGAAACAGTATTGTTGCTCAAAGGAACCGATTGACTTATCTTATTACTAGAGCCCTCGCCTAGCATGATTTCAACAAGTTTTTTTTTTGTAGCCGGTAAAACAAGAGTTCCCGCAATTGTATTAGGCTTACCACATTTAGCGATCAATAAAAAACCTCGTAAGATCGGTTGCTCGTTTGGGGGTTTAGTCACCAGTCAGCCGCGCTGAGCAAAAATTAGTGGGGACTATGAAGAGGGATGAGTAGTGAACCCGCCGACTGAGAATAGCCACTGACTCGTGCTACGCGGCAACTTGTACTGTACATTGCTATTTGAGTTTTTCCCCGTTTGAATACTCATCGCCCCCAAATCGCCCACCACTTATTTATTGCCCCCCCCCTCCTGATAACCCTAATCGCCAACTTGGGGGCGATCGCCCCTCGGTTGGGAACCACTGGTCTAGATGAATGTCCGTACGTAATTTTGTATCGTCATCCTTCTGTGCAGGTTTGATTTCTAAAATAGTTTTTTCCGCTGGTGCAACGGTGTCCCTGTAAGGTCGAGAAACTGGGTGCTAACCATGGAGTTATTCTCTGCTGGGTGCCTAGTCACAGTGGGATACCTCGAAACTAGGCACTTCATGCTCTGCCCAGAAAGGGTTCCGCTATGAATATGGCTCGAGCGGAGGAATCCATAGGTCGGCCCGTAGAAGCAGTGAATAGGATCTTAGATGTATAGACCTTTAAGCTGACAAATCGCGGATGGGGAGAACTGAGCACATGCACGATTTTAACATAGCTGGGAAGACTGAATCTTTGCTGAGTAGGGGCGGACTGATGTACTTAATCTTATTACAGTTATCGCGGAACACTGCCTCTTATGGCAAATATGCAGACTATGCAGAACGCATGCAAGCTTCATACAACGACTTCTGCACAAGCTGTATGAACGAGAAAGAGGTTGAGAGCGTTTATTCAGCACCTGCTGTGTGAATGCCCTAACCTTGCTGAGCACAGGAGGAATATGCTACATTTTCTGCGAAGTGGAGGAATTAGCAGACAAGGAGTTTCGGGACCTGGTAAGGTTCATCAACTCTTGTGGCTGGTTTCAACGCACCCCCTAAATCTGAGGTATCTTTTCCAGGTAGGGTTCCAATAAGGTAGTATTACAATGGACCATAGATGGTCTAAGTGTGGCTGGTAATATACCTGCTTGTACGATGGCCGCCACTCTATCCTAACCCTAACCTAAACTAGTTTTTTGCATCTATTTTTAAAATGGTTTGTCGGACAGGAAAAATGATTATAACTAATTTCATAGGAATTTTTATTCTGAACAACTTTTCATTACAATAAAAATTATTTCGATTTAAAATATTTTTTTTAAAAAGGCCGTGCTCAAAATTTCAGCTCCTTAAGTCCTATAGTCTATCCTGGAATAGAAAAATGTAATATATGTACAACATATGAGACTCACTGACTTGGGCTAACAATGGACTGAGCGATTTGCTATTTTATGTGGCACAAAAAAATAGCGTTTCTTTATATCAGAGTTTGAGCACCCTTTAAAACGTTTACTATACAAAAACATGTAAAACTGAACAAATGTTACTCCCGAAAATCGAATTAAACTAAAAAAATATTTTTCTTGTGTTCAAGTGATATAAGATATAAGCACTGTTATAAGAAATTAAACTCATTTTGACTTTAATTTTCAAAAAAACGTTATTTTTACCTAGATCCTGCGTAAGGGTAAGAGAGGGTAAGTAAGGTAAGTAAGGGTAAGCACTATGTTTACCTTATTCTTCTTGTGGTGATTGCATCTGCAGCCAACATAAAAACATCAAATGGCATAAGAAAATGTTCAGTAAGCGATATTTTGTGTTAGTAGCTCCAACTCTGCCATAGTGCGAACGAGTAAACTATAAGACTTGTGCCTTTCCGTCCTATAGGAAAATGACAATACGCTCAGTCCATTGTTATAAGTCAGTGATGAGAATCAACACGATAAATGCCAGTCAGATAACGATCAACAATATTGTAATAGAGGATGTGCAGCCCAGAATTCAACTACCATGGGGGTATTGGTATCATTACAACATGTAGAGAAGAAGGAATGGCTTTCGGAAGACTTCGGAGAAATTTGAAAGTCCCGCACCTTACGAGGAATACTAAACGTAGAAAACGAAATCTAGTAGCGGTCCAAGTAAAACATAAAACTATGTGGAGGCTATTGATGGAAGCCCTAAGCACCTGAGAGGAGTGAAAAAAAAAAAATCTTAAGTAAAAAATACAATAAATAATGATATTACTTTTCTGCGAAAAGTGCCTGGGTAAACCTTCTACACATGTGTACACCCATAATTTTTATTTTACAAATTACATTCATACACAGTTGACAACTATGAAGGACGTGTTTTGTGCACATAATAAACCCTTTGACGTCCTATAGCTAGTAAATGCACATATGTATGTCTGTCATGAGGTGGCCTCCAATTCGCATTAACAATTCTACAACCATTGAAGCGTAAGCAATTTGCAATTTCATTGGAAATTATTAAATTATTTCCTCCTCCAATGATCAGAAAAAAATCGATAAATTTACTTCGCCCGATTATGCTAAAATAAGTAGATAATTGGATAAAAACTTTTCTCATTTCAGCAATTTCAACACAATTTCACAGGAAGTAAGTTTCGGTGCGAGATTCATTAATATTTTCATGTATGAGAACGGAAGTACGTAATTTCTAGGTGAAAGAATTTTATGTTGGGCTTGCTTGGAACCGTACCTATCCTTATTGATAATCTCATAGAAAATATCTAGTCATATAAGTCCCGGAAACTTCGTAAAATTTTAGTATATAAAAGAAACTGACATCAGCAAAGAAAAAAAAAAAAGAACCACCCAAAATTTTTTTCAATTCATAAAATTCAATTTATATTCTTACAATTGTTCGAGCCTCCATTCGCCGCCTTGTAGTATTTATTTGAGAAGACGCAGGCTTTTGTACACCCGATCCCTTTTATGCGTCAATCAAGGATTTAATCGATACTCTATCAGATTTTCTTCCATCACGTCCTTTTGCAGTCCCAAATGGGTGCTGCTGGCAAAACTTTTGAATGTCATCAGACAGCTATTGTGGTGGGCGTACTATGTATATGGAATGGATGGCAAATATGAATGATGTCGTTAATTTTCCTAATTAATTCGCTGGTGAGGCATCATGTTACATATTTCTGATGTTTGTGGTACATTACGTGGGTAGTGTATTTGTGAGTTTAATATATGTTCAAAAATAGAAAACCACTTTATAAACTACCAGGGTTGCAGTAAGTATGTATTTTCCCAACCACACTGTACTCATTGGCCATATGTACATTGAATGTGGGCCTCGATAGTTCGCTACCATATGAATATAATTAAGGAAAGGGGAAACGCATGAGAAGTTGAATAACTAATAACGAAAATAAATCCCGTAAATTCTGAATTATAATTGGGTCGAGGAGCAAAAAGCCATAGTTGATAGAAAATTGGATGTTATTTGTACTGTAACATAGTAAAATATTTGAATAAAACAAGGATGATAAAATAGTATATTAAAATTTTAAATTAAATTTATGTAGGTCAAGGTGAAAGATGTTATTGCATACAAAGTCTCTATCTAAATACATAAATTTTCTGGAAAAAGGGTACCTACTCTCATAAAGGTCTATATTCAAATTTTCTGTGACTGATCCCCTTTCAAAAAGGATACCTATATGTTCCATGTATATTCTTTCTGTTTCCATATAGGAAGAATGTTTTTGGCTTTTATTAATAAATAATGAGGGTATTCCAGAACGGATGCCGTTCACATAAAAAACTATTAGGTCCACTTTTGTTCGTAAAAGGACTGCGTACTTATTTTGTTTTTCTTTTTATGGAAATTTTGCTTTTTATAATCGTTTGTCGTTCATGACTTGGGGTGGAAATTGTTAAGGAAAATTCACGAAAATTTGATCAAATTTCTTTTTCTTTTCATGTGTCCTATCTAGTAACAGAAATTGTTAACTGACCCCATTAAGTGATATTACTAAGGCTGATAATACGTTTTCAGCTTAAATTGCTTGATTTTTCATGAGCTTATTCGATTGAACGAATATGTATGGAAAATTATTATCTATGCATTTTATTCATGAATTGTTTCCATAAATTTGTATTATCAACTAATCTTGATAACAAATTAGTTTTTATTCGTTTGAATTTCATTCAATTGTGAGCCTGCATGGTCTCTCTCTCTCTCTAATATATTAGACACAATTTTACCTAACCAAATAACCAATTATTTGTAGAACAGTAATCTTCCATTAAACCCAAAGTCTGGGTTTTAGTCTTCAAGCTCAGATGTATACTATATCATAAATTAAAAAATTCCAAGAAAATTAGAATCTCTCTTGTTAACGATTCTTTACTTTTAGGATTTTGCGAAAATTTGACACAGTTAACCACAAGTTTTTACTTGGTGATTTGGTTTATCTAGAAGAAAGATGGTAACTTGCACCCTATGGTAATGTTATATCCGACTTCCTAATAATTTTTAATTGAGTTCCTCAGCGATCTATTCTTGGTCCAATCCCAAGTAAAATTTTTTTCAATTTTGGATGACTGAAGGTGATAGTGGTTTTATAAGGGGTATATAATGGTTATAAAGAATTTGAGTGGTTATATAAGAGTTTTATTATATTACCAATCGGTGATGTAGTTATATTAGAGTTGTTTAAAGTTACTAATAGTTATCGTGGAAGTAAGTTACTAAAGGTTTTATAAGTTGGTGATGGAAATGTCTCAATCACCGGTCTATATAACTTAGAGTAACCATTATTAGAAGATATATAAGAAAGTTTTATAATTGTTTTTATTTCCACGTTATATAACTAATTGGAAATAGGTGTTTATTGCGATATCCGTGGTTACTCTTACATAACTCGAAAACATTCAGTAATTTAGGTGACTTTAATAAAAATTGGGAACTTTCGGTAATTCATATACCCATTATAAAATATCGTACTATTTTTTGGTGGCTCTTTAGTAACTACGGTGATGGTTATAAAAACAAAAGGCTTTTACTGTCGAATAGAGCTATTATAAGACTGTTTTCATTTATTTATGGCGCTTTAGTAACGAAGGTGACTGTTATTAAAATCGGAAATTTTAGTAACATGAATTTTATGCATGGGTACAGTACGTGTTTTCTGTAAGCTTTATAAATAATCAATAAGATGGCATCGCTGTAACTCGTTTCTGCCATAGAGCGATGGCGTATTTGGCTATTTCCATATTATTTTTCCAAGCTGTTGGTACAATACATAAACTAAGTCTTTCTTGATCTGTCTCTTCAGTTTGCACCGATTTTATACGACATGTTTTTTTTTTTGTAATTAAGATTACTCACACGAGGCGCGCACAACAAAAATTATTTTAAGAATAACTTAGACACATCCTTTATTACTTTCAGATATATAACTTTGCCAAAAGTAACACAATATAAATAAAGGGTATATAAGAACAATTAGACCTGTTTTTCGTTACTATAAGATACATAGCATTACCAAAGGTTACATATTAAGACTAAAGGGTATATAAGGACCATTTTCGAGGCATGGTAGTTCCTTTAGTTTATATAATATTTCTAGAAGTTTTATAAGGGTCAATCAATTTTTATATAATAGAGCCAGCGTTTATATAAAAGTAGTTGAAGTTTTATAATGGTAATTTGTTGATTTAAGTAAAAGCCGCCATTTTTTCATCTGTGCATTGCAGATAAAAAAGAAAATGTCGGTTAAACCAATTTTTTAAATTGCTGATATATTGCTTCCGTTTTATTTTATATGAAGAAAATATATCATTTTAGGTATATAATACTTCTAAATTATGTAATGTTACTTTTATGAATTGATATCACCTAAATGAAAATTTTAAATTTTGTCATATTTAAATAAAATTATTAAATGTTGCTATTTCTGGAGCGGTGTGTAATTTTTAGTCGTATCTATGATGATATTCACAGCAAAATTTTAATTCCAACTGAATTTCACTACGTAAAAACCGAAAAATTGTAATTCTAAGATGTAAAAATATTAAATCTTTACATTATAAAAATTACAATACAAAAAAATATCGAAATTTTATGTCAACATAGGTTTCGTAAATATTTCCATTATATTGTTTTATAAATGTAATGAAAAGTAATTTCCCTAACATTTCAATCACTAAAAGTAATCAGTCTGAGAAAATTCTAAACGTTATCATTACCATTATAAACAAAATTAATAAAGGCAATCGAAACATTACTGCAACCACTGTTATGATCAAAATAAATTATTCGAGAGCACCCTGGGTTATATAAGGGTTATATAAGAAGTGATATTAAGGTAACCAGAACATTTTCATTACTCACGTTATAAAACTTTTAGTTATATTACGTTACTTAAATCAACTCACGGTAACCTTTATACAGGGTGATTCAGATCAAGATAACTTCCGGTATGCCACGCGATTCCTCGAGTGCTAAAACTGATACAGGTATTGGCATGCGGTTTTTTCCAGGGGTAGAGGGTAGTAGGGGCATTAATAAGAAGCAATAAATTAGGGTTACATGGAAGAAAGTTTTTGAAATAAATACCGGTATTTATGAAATTTGTGTGTAAAAAAACCAAAATTTTGGAATAATTTAAATTTAAAGATGCTTAATTAAAAAATACACTTTTCGACAGATACAAATCTTGGCTATTTAATAAGCCAACAATAAAATCAAAATCTATAGGGTGGTTCAAAAGTTATACTCATTTATTCCCATCAGGGTTCACGAATATTGGCGAAATCTTCAACTGGCCACAATTCCTAAAGGATGGTTTCTAGGGGGGGGGGGGGGGTATGTGGAACAATTTTTTGATCAGTTTACCTCAAGGAATCGCGTGGTATACCGGAAAGTATCTTGATCTGAATCACCCTGTATAATCCTCCATGTAAGCTCTATAAGGGGTTTATAGTGGTTACGAAGAGGTTTCGAATACTAGTCTATATAACTCAAGTTATATAATTTGGTAATGGAAACCTTTCGGTTACTACTATGTATATAAAAAAAATGTTTTTTGGGATATTATTTGTTTTCATCAATGACCTCTTGCTCTTGCTAATTTTATATGACTATAATTTTCATCTATATATAGACGATATTCAACTGTATATTTCCAGATCACTTGGTATAGCTTAAGATGCTGTCTGACGGTAATAGATGAGAATTTTGTTAATGTCCCAAGAGGTTCTGTGAATAACGATTAAATTTGAAATATGCTGCCTAAGCGGAATCTATCATCATTTAAAAATCTGAAATAGACAAATAATTTTTTATGAAATCACCTAATTGACTATTGCTTGGGCAACTAAAAGTGCTATCTTCAAAATTCACGGCTTACAAGTATATATCATAAACTTCTCAAATGTAAAGACCCAAAACCTCTTTCTTGAAGCTTCACCTTAAATTATAAATTATTTGCATGTGAATTAATTATGTAAACCCATTTTTAAATTAAATTCACATGTATGTAAATGTTCAACATTCAAATATACAGTTTATATTGAATACATTCGCCTTACATACCTATTCATATCCAAATACCTGACGATGACTAGTTTATGAAAGTTCTTATGCCAAAAGTTAGCATCCTGCTAAGAGAAGGTACGTTGTGACTATTCGTACTGAATTTTACTTTCTAGCATGAAAACTAATTTAAATGCAGTAAAAAAGAAAAAAAAACACAAAAAGATTAATTATGTATTAATTAAATATTTTACTGCTATACAATCATTATTATGTTAATACATTTATGGCAGAAAAAACCAGTTTTGTTTCTGTTAACACTTTCACTTGAACTTGAAAGTACATCTTTTTACCTTATTGAACTTAATTATGGTAAAAGCTGTATAAAAAAATATCTAAAATATTCAAAACTTTCATTTTATACACAATTTCAGTAATTTGTTGCCAAATTTATTAAGATATCAAAGATTCTCTTATTTTTCTATATATATGGAGTACATTTTAAACACAGAGTGACGTTGCGGCACATCAGTTGCAATGTGTCAAAAATTTAGTGAGAATAACTTGTATTCTATATACCCTGACCTCATATAATGAAAATGACCAGACATTTCGGTCTCTGATTCTTTGAAATCTAAATTGCTTAAATTTGTACTCAACATGGATGTTTGAATTTCTTTTTTCTTAAATTTCGTGTAGTAGAAATATCGTATGCAATTTTATTTTAAGATCTAAGAAAAGTACCATGAGAACAGTACGAGCATTACAAAAGTTGAAACTCTTAGAATAAGAAAACATAAAGACATTTAAAAAAAAAGACAATCTTTCGATTTATGCCTATCTCGCAAAAACAGTAAAAGACGCCTAGATACGTTTTCACCATTTTAAACGACAACTATAAAATTTATTGCCGCTGGTGGCAGTATATGGTAGGCAATTTATTTAGTCATTCATCTATGATATACCATGAATTATTGCCATTGGAAAGCGGTCTACACTGGCAATATTAGTACCACAATTTATTTAAAGTGGGTAACAAGGAAATGATATTATGTAGAATGTAATCTCCGTATCGAGCGGGAGTTTTTTTAAAGAATTTAAATTTTTGTCAGAAAAGTTTTTCTAATAGAAATACTTTCTCATCCCCTTAAGAAAATATACGTTCAATAAAAAACAAGGATATGTATAGGTAGTTATATTATTAACTTGTAGGAAGAATTAGTCAGCGATTATATTCAAGATTAATTTAAAATTATGTTAAATATCATTACAATTTGCTCATTTTTTTTGTAAATTTTTGAGGCGTTAATTATTGTTAAGTCCCAATGTGGGCTTAGCATGAAAAAAAAGGGCAGGTGCCTGTTTTAAATGACAAGACAGGTTGATTTCAAAATAACAAATTAAAATTTTATTATCACTAATTTCTCTTTACAACTAATTAATTCAAGTACTTAATTCTACATAAATTCACTTTAATTTTACCTCTAATACTATAATTCTAAAATATCATCCAATTATTTACGCCTCCAATGGCAACTTTGTCCCTTAATCTGTAATGAGAGAAAAGGAACTATTATTAATTAACCAAAAAAGGTAAGGTTAAGCTGATTAAATGACCTTCAATGGTCTGCTCATGTAGGTTTTTAGCTGGGATCAAATAATCTCCCCGCGGGATGCTAATAGTATATTAAATCAAATATTATAAATTTTGATTTATTTGTTAGTAAAATAGGGTGTAATACTTCTCTTATATTTTTGTTAAGCAACACTTAATTTGGCTTCAATATTGTTATGTACTTTTTACATTTCATACATTGTCGCATTTTTCACGGCATAAAATCTTTAAAATTAATTATTAATTTCCATATTTTACGTAAAACGCATTTCAAAGTGTAAAGACGCACTTAAAAATCATTGTGAAATAATCTAAAACTTCCATAGAGAATTTCCATAAACAGCTTTAGATAAACATTTCTTCAAAATCAAAATCTAAATCTTTTAAAATTCATATGAATTAATAAACAAATAACTAATCATTCAAATGGTTAAGTGATTCATAATGATACCATTAAGTGAAAAACCCAAGTGTTCAATTATAAACCCTTCTCAATAAACAATAAGTATCAAATTTCATCTAGCGTGAATGTTTATAATAAACATTCTTCCCATCGCTACAATAATATTTGAAATTAATATTGGAAGCATAAAAGCTTTCACGTAAACATAAATGCTTGACATTGAAAGCATTAATGTAAACAAAATCATAGATTAAAAAACATAAACATGAACACTTGGAGATCTTAAATTCAAGATCAAAACATAAATTTCCAATTGAAGAATGTATATTCAATATTGAATAAATCATAAACATAAATATTTTCGCCGTGTCATTTGTTTACGCGCTCGCATAGTGATTTGTTTGTGCGCATAGCTATTTGTTTATGCGAATAGCTATTTGTTCACGCGCTTATTCATCGATAATTGTAAACAAGGGATATGGTCCCTTGGATGAAATCATGGTACGGGTAAATAAATGTATCATGTTACATATTATCATGCGAAAACATATTCAAGGTTTTGATTGGGGATTGGTTAATTATTGACCAATTGAATAAAATTTGTATCGCATGACGAGATAATTGCCCAATCAAATAAGGGTTTCAATTTCATAATTGGGAACCCACTAATGAATATATCCCTCCAGATATGCTCTTTTGGATAGAGCCCCTACTCTTGTAGTATTCTAGATCTTTCTAATTACGTATTAAATTAGTATAAAAACGGGAACCTTTGCACTGGAAATCAGAGTTTTAAAGTTTGAATTTGCAAATTGAGTTGGAAGTTTAAGTTGTGAAAATTGAGTTTTAAGTTCAACTCACCAATTTTAAAAAAGTTAACAAGTGCATTTTGCTGGCATATTTGTTCTTTTGAAAATTGAGTTTGAAATTAAAAATTGAGTTTGAAATTGAAAATTGAGTTAAAGTTTGTTTTTTTGACAATTGAGTTTAAATTTGAAGTTTAAGTTCGAAGTTTGTTTGAAAATTGAATCTTAAAATGAACTTGTGTTTATAACAGATTTATGAACTAAGAAAAATAAAAAGTGTAAGTTTAAACAGTGTTTTTTTTTTATAAATAAATCCAAAATAAAAGTGTCAGAAGTGACTTTATGCAAAAAAGTTATAACAATATCAACTGCCGATCTGTCTTGGTGCTCAGTCAGAATTTGAGTGATTTTCTACTTCCAGTAGCTCGCTATTTATAGGCAGAAACACAATAGGAATTGTGTCTGCCGGTGGCGTTGCCATGATGCTCGCGTCGTTTGTGAAATCTTCATATATTTAATCACCCAGTGACGTCATGATAGTTTAATGAGAATAATTTTCTCTGTGCAATGAGCTGCTATTTTGAAGCTGTCAAAGTGGCTCATGGCAGCTGTTTTGGTTGGAGGTAAGTGTTTACGTTTGAACCTTTATTTATATTTTTATTAATGATTTGTTTTCCCATTTATTTTACAGATTATTTGGTCTCTTAGGATGTTGGAGACATCGTGGGAATACTGAAACAAAACGTGTAGTGTAAGTTTTTGTTTTAATTAAAGTCTGAGATCGTAAATGGTCTGAGACCTTTATCATTTGTTATCTTTATTTTAATGGTTTTTCTTTTGTATTTTAGCTGATGATACTGGAAGATCATCATCATGCCTATGATAGTCGTGGTAAGTTTTATTGTGTTGTGAGTTTTTTAGTTTTAGTAAATTTAATCTTAATTTTTTTTAATGTTTATTATGCGATGGAACAATTATATATACCTAGATGGAATATAAGATTGGTAAATTTAAAAATAGTAACAGAACACTTGGTATAGTTATGTTTTTTTATTAGATACTTAAACTAATCAAATAATATCTGAATACATAATAAGAATAAATAAGTAAATACAAAATATGTATGGCTAAGTAAGTTTAAAGATTGTAATTATTTCTTAATTCAATCTTCCACAACACCCAGATGCACAACAAGAAATATCCAGACATCGACCGCGGAACTAAAAAAGTGATGTATGATGAGGTGGTAGCAAACCTCAATGATTCACTGATCTCGGCTAAATTTAATAATATAATGGGTAGGTACTAACAAAGCCCTCGAGAAATACTTCCCAACCGATGAAACAGAAATCCATATGTGTGTGTGCTAGTCCAATTCTCTAAACTGATTTATATTGATTCTTATGGAAAAGTGACTAGAAACATAGTTGTCTTTAGCCAATTGGGGGCTCTAGGCACTTTAGGATATGGGGGCCCCCATGGATTTACTTTCTAAACTACCTTGCGTTATCAACAGGAATAATAACGTTATGCATGTTAAGGCCTATCGCACACAGACACTTTGTCACGTAACTCTTTTGTTAGCATCGTCAATTCCATAGACTCTAATGTAAATTTTGCAGGATAGGATCATAGTTCATCAAAAATTAAGGAAATTTTCATTTAAGCAGCCTTTCGCCTTCGTTGATATTTTCTATATCCCTATGACAAATATAAATGTCACAGCTGCCCCCACAAAATTGATATTGATGAATGGTTATATAAAACATGAATGTTTTCATTGTGTGAGTACGAAACTAACCCACGGCGACAAGATGGCATGGCGACAGTGACCAAAATGTAGCGCAACAAAACTCTCCAGCGCGTGTTAGGTCTAACATGAACCAACAGTATACAAATATTCACTGATTACTAAATAAATTGAGTTTAGGTATTGAGAGTATACCACGAAAAAATTCCGGAAATTTAAAACATACTTTGGCTGCAAATACAGTCGCTATACGTTACTTTGTATGAAAACTTGTTGCTGTGTATATTAGTTCGAATAAATCCCACGGTCTACTTTCAGTAACCAAATTCTAACAGCTAAACTTAGTTATAAACCCATAGATGATATACACCCCAGTTCCTATATTTTGCACATATTTCTTCCGTTCTTTGTTTCACATCCATTAGTACTCTGTTGTGAACATTGCAAGGATTTCCATAATTTTTCTTTTAACCATAGCCAAGATATGCAATGGATCCATAATTTAATTTGAAAATTTCTAGGTATCTAGGAACCTTTCCAAAACACAACAATAACAGACAATACTGTCAATTAAAAAGTATTGTTCTTACTTCTCCATAATTAAAAAACAGCTGAGAGTTTTGTCGAGTGGAATAGAGAGTTTGTTAATTTTCAATACAAATTCCCCGAGTTACAGAATTATGAATAGAGGGTTAAGTGTCAAAACAACTCTCATCTCCACAACTCCACAACTGTCGCTGTTAGTGAATCTAGCCCCAGACCTGAACCGGGCATACCTTAACCTTCTAGTGGTCCCCGCTGACACCTAGCGTGCAAATAAGATCTTAAGCCTGAATGGAGCAACCAGTCCCGTTTATAAAAGGATATCCACATGTATAGATACCACTGCGAGTACCCATGGCCTTATGGTCATGGACTACGAAGCCATACCAATTGGGTAGCCGACATTGCTAGCTTGGTACCAAGGGGTTGAGGAGCCCTGGATGGTCCTTCTATAGTAGATAGTTACTAATAATAGAATTTTTCACCTTAACATAAAGGAAGATTAGAGCATCGTGGTGGTTGTGGTAGCCCGGGCAGAAAGATGGTATCTAAGTCTTCATGACTTAAGCGGACATTCTTCTTTGAACAAAAAAGTATGTCCTTTGTATAATTGCATATTGCGTCCGAGGTTCTGAAGGATGGTCGCTTATTAATGTATGCTGGGATATTTGGCTTTCGGCGTGGAGTTGCGATAAATCAACCGGGTGCCGTGACCCACACATCGACAGAGATTTTAGATGGGTCTCGTTTCGATCAGTAAGTTCAATGTCAAACATACACCGACATAAATTGGTACTGATTGGGACAGCATATACTCTGTCTTATGAGGGCGTTGATCGTCGCATGGATACTAATCCGAACATTAAGACTGCCGTGCCAGGTCTCCAGGTTAAACCACAAGGACTTTTTGTACCTATTATATATTTTAATAATATTCATATAATAATAACAAAATAATTTGTTTAGATTATAAAAAATATCCAAAATTTGTTTTTTTTCCACTAGGAACATGTCAGATTTTTCCTATTATTGAATTTGGATTTAAGATTTTTATAAAATTCGTGTATTCATAATTTTATTTCACTAGATCTACGTGCTTTCGAGATATCATCATGACTGAAAGGCGGATAGAAGGAGGGATGGACAGTGCTATTCTTAGTACATATGTAGGTGCCTTAAAGCCTAAATTCATCTACATTGAATATGAATCGTTTATGCTCATTTGTATGTACATATATGCATAGCAACTTACATTCTAATCCCTACCGCCAACAGTGATATAGGTAGTCCAGTTATTTATGTAACTCCAGGAATCGGACTATACTTATAGGCTTTCTATCGACACCCATGTAGTTTTATCAACAATTGTTGGAAAACTTTATACGATGGTGACCAGGTTATGCATGGTGATTTTAGAAATAACTTAAAAAATTATATAATTTGAAATATGACAATATCACATATTTCTCCTTAGATTACGCTGATAACTTACATATTTAGATACATCTGCACTTAAATAACAAATTAAATGTTTTATCCTTGAACATTTTTGTGTGCTCTCATTCTTGTATACCTATACAAAAATAAGTAACCAAATAAACATTTCCAGATTTAAAATCTCTGCACATTCGTTTCGGTCAGGAGCAATTTCTTATCCACACTGGCGTGAAAATGTTGTTATAAAATGCTTGTTAACCTCACAAATAGGGGGATAAAGTTAATTAAATAGAGAGATAACCTCACAAATAGCGATAATTGGGTAACGAAAGTCCTGGAGAGAGGTCAAGAAACTTATTTCATCTGAATTATGGACCTCTTACATAAGAAAGGTCTCCTCTCTCAATTGCTTTAAGCGTTCACTAAAATGTTGTGTAGGGATTAAGAAAATTACGTTCGTTTAGAAAAAGGATCCCCAGAGATTTTATCGCTGTTTTTTTTTTTTATGTTCGAGTAAAAGTATTTTCGCTCATCAGAAAATTTATCAAAGGCGAGGCGGCATCTCGTTTATTTTTCAACACCGACAGCAATAATGTGCAAAAAGTAGAAATTTCAGCTGGGAACAAACGAGAAATGAGTTTTTCCCTGCTCAAAGGAAAATCGTGATAAACACCCTAAATATAATAAGCGAAATTTTCTTTTTATCGCAAATTGGGAGACGGCGCGTTGCTATCTGAACCTTCTTTAATTATTATCTGTTGTTGTTATTGCAGTAGATCCTTGAAGTAGAGATGGAAATAGAAAAATAAAAATTTTTATTCATAACTTAAAATGATCCAGGATACCTTCAGTTGTATATCGTAGATAACTTCAGATAGAAAGGTGGGTTTCATTCTGCATATAGCATCAATTAATTGGTTCTAAGAATTTAAGTCGTCTGGGTTGTGAAAATATAGAATGATGTCATCTTTCAATTTAATTGTGTCCCTTTCAATAGGTACTTCAATGAATTTTTTCAGAGTAAAGTTCATTATTGTACGCTGCAAAGTTGGCTCTAGTTTCCTAGGAAGCGATACCGTCCTATAGCGGCTATCAAAATGCGTTGGCTGTCCTCACAAAAAATGTTCTTTGTAATACAGTGGTGGTGATTTCCAGGTGATTGTTAATGTAGTAGACCATAACGTAATATGTATGTAAATAGCCTTGTCATCATATTTGAAGCGATGGGTGGGTGGCTGGGTGGATGGTGTAGAGCAGTTCATCAAGGCGTTTTTTGTCCTTGAGTGAATGTAGCGTAGGGTTACCATTTTCAGAAAATACTAAGACTGGACTATGATAATAACAGCAGATGGTTTTCGCGGAATACGTTGGGACACAAAATTCAAAAGAAAAAATAGACAAATTATTATAAGAAGAATAAATATAATTCTTATTTTTTTAATAACGAGAGGGAAGGAGGGGTGTCACTAGAAATGCCTGACCTGCTTCACTTAGACAACTAGTGGATCCATTGTGCCCCTTTGAACTTATAGGATAATCCTAACAATCGCCCAAGATCCATCCTGCTTCCCTTTGAATGGAAACTCAAGATGCATGTGAACTCTTTGCTTTGCAGTTCTCCAGACTTAAAAAGTAGCTGCTTAATAGCTTACCTCTTTTATTCATTAGAGCCGTGCACTCGTAAAGTACGAGTTGGACGGATTTGATTTCCTCCGAATCCTTACAGTTCTTGCTGAATACACAAACTCTAGCTTCTGTACCCGCACTCGTCTTATATTCATCTCAAAAGATAGATATATCGGATGTTACCACCATCTCCTTCCCATCCGAATCATTCCTGGTGGGCATCAGTGCATTGACACCGCCACCAAAAGTTAGGAAAGTATTTGATTGCCAGTTTCTTTCCTGCAATCACTGCAGTCTATCTTCTGCAGTATATTGGAAAGCCCAAAACGCCTGTCCGTACACACACCCCTCTCCGTCTACAAATCCTTTTCTGTCTATCAAATCCTTACTCTGAGCCTGACAGCGCTAATTGCCGTTACACTCCTACAATAAATCAAGCATGACCTCCAAACACCCAATTATTCCCAGGCAAGCGGCCCTTTGGATTTTTAACGGGACATACCGGTTACATTTCCACGTCAGTGTCGCCCACAAGACAGTGGAGGCGTAGCAGAGGATCGGCAGAATGTATCTCCAACTTACCACCCTCCTCTCCATTCAGCATAAGAAGTCTTAACTATGGTTCTGTCAATTTCTTGTAAAAAGCACTAGCGTTGTTTTCAAGGGGTTTACAATCAATCCACTATAATTGGTCGCGCATACTCGAGCCTTTAACTAATAATAGAGAGAAATTTGCCGGTAGCTAATTTTTCTGCGAATTGGAAGAATTAGCACACAAAGATTTGGGGGACTTGGTGAGGTTTTGGCTGATTTCCGCACAGCCCCTAGATCTGAGGGATATTTTCCGGAGGATCCAAAAAAGGTGGCATCACAATGGGCCATAGATGGTCTAAGTGTGGTTGGTCGTACATGCTTGTACGATGGCCACTAGTCTAACCTAACCTAAATAGCATATATCAACTTTACTTTTAGATCGTTCAAAGCTTTTAGCTAGCAGTTGCGTTCTTCATTTCAAATATACTTTTTTCATTATACAAGATATAGAATAAGGCCAAAAGCAATTAAGACTATTTTGTATTAGTATTTAATATTGTATTGGTATTTTGTTAGGCTGCTATTATTACTAATAATAAGAAACCAATAAAATTAAATAAATTAATAAAAATTATATCAAATCTTTATAAGATAAAACAACTGTAATAAATTTTCTTAATCTTATATGTCTTATCTTATTGCCGATGATGTTTAGTCGCCGAATTACTGGTTGGATATAATAGGGGCGCACTTTCGTATCCCCGTCGGATCTGTTTTCGTCAATTCTCAAATGTCATTTAAGACTTGTTCTTCTTGTTTTTAATGAATTTACAGGAAAATTGTTCGCGTAGATTTCCATACTCTTCCCATATTTCACCCAACATGCGAGCAAGATTTTACCCAGAAAGTTTTTGCATGAGAAGAACGCGAACGGATCTATTAATGAAAGGTGAACATTTAAATCCATTCTTTTGCGACAAGTACTTCTATACGCAAATTTCATGGTCAGGCGAAAAAGTTTATCGACACCTCCGGCGGAAAAACAAAATATCTCATACTCCTTAGGAGAACAGACCTCAAAATGATTACAGAGCTCTTCTCAGGCCAATGCCCATTGAGGTATCAGGTATGATCTATACAAGGGAAGCATTGGCCAGAGGAAGAATACTCCACCTTGAACATATTTTCCTTTCACCAAACTTCATGTGGAACCTAAGTCCTAGAATGGTTCTAGACTTTATTAATAGTCTAAACCTAGAAAGGAAGTAAATTGAATTGGGACTCGCAATAGATATTTCAGGTCACAGTGAATATGAGGCCAACACCTGAAAACCCCAAATATGTAATCTAATCGACACCGATTTCATTTTATTATAATTCTTTCATTTTTTCGGTCATTTGGGAGTGTTTCCAGCGTATAGACGCCACCTATATACGGCCTTGTATTTTGACATCCAATGGTATGACTTTTGCCTAACACCTTCCCTACTCACCATATTTATCTTCGTGTGATTTATTCTTATTCGTAAACTGAAATTGAAGCTCGATTGGAGACCTTTTTAGATGGTTGAAGTTAAATCGCAAGGTGCCGTTTTACGAGCTTATAAAATTCGACTTTATAGGGGTTTTGTACCATGCACTAAACAATACAATAATACTAGTAGCTCTACTATCTATAGCTTTGTCGATGGCAATACCTATAATTTCGCTTACTACTTTAATACTCTTGCAGACTCCAGACGGAATGTCACATATGTGAAACGAAATTGCATGATTGAATAACGATCTTGACAATATCCTCGCTTGAGACAAAGTGAATCGCGTCCAATTTTATGCATCTAAGACCCAAAGCTGTTTTATCTCTATAAAACAAGATTACCACTTAACCACTCCCATTGCATTTGATGGAGCATTAATTTTCGTTTTAACGTCATTAAGCATTCTTGGCATTAATATTTCCAGTAAGTTAAGCTGGACAGACCATATCTTCTCTATTGCCAAAGAAGAATCGAAATGTCTTGGATTTCGTAAAAGGTGTACGAAATATTTCAGCCCGTCAAATCTAACGCTCCTCTACAAGTTTAATATCAGACCTAGAATAGAATACAATATTGACATTTGAGCCGGGGCTGGTCGCACTGATTTAGCTTCATTGCATATCGTCGAAACGAGGTCATTCATTGGCGATTTGCCAATTACTTGTCATATAGATTCACTAGATTCACTAGAGCACCGTCGCAATGTTGGGTACCTTCCTTTATCGCTACATGCATGGTCAGTATTCTAAGGAAATATCTAGTCTGATCCCTTGTAGACTAATTCTTGCGCGCAATACTTGCACTGTAAGCCACGCATATCCTTTCGTCTTTCAAAATACTTTTGGCCATACCTACAGAAAATTCCGTAATTTTTTCATATTCCGAACTGTTCGAATGTGGAATAGTCTGCCAAAATTCGTACATTTATAGTTCCAGAAAAATACTATAGGCGCTTTCATATTTGTTTTGTAATGTAGCTGTAATCGGTAATTGCAGCTAGATTACGGCATTTAGGTGGGTAGTGTAGCGGTATGTGAAATGACAAGATTATGTGACCTGCATTTATTGATAATTATTCCAACTACATTAATTACACTCGAATCTATATTATCTATTTTATTATAATTACTGATTATGTTTATTAATTTTCAAATCGCATATGTAATTATTATGCCGTATTTTTCATATGTTTATTTAAATGCAATTTATAATGTTCTAGAAGTTTACCATGATTTACGATCTACTTTTTTAATTCACTTAAATCTTAAACTAACTTAACTACGTTGTTTATTTATTTTTATTATTTAAGCATTATTTATTAGTATTAACCACACAATACTTATCATAACCAATCGTGTTTTTCTGCCAACACCAACTGCACAACAATGGTACAAATTGTTGAATTTCTTTAATTATGATGTATCTGCATTTTGCGAATTCATGTGATTTGCATAATAACATATATGTATGTTTTGCAAATGTTTAGTATGCGGAGCGTGCCTTAATCTGGTACACCGACGGTTCTAAACCCGAGAAAGGAGTAGAAGCAGGAATATATGGTGTTAAGCCAAGAGCTAACATTTATCAAAGCCTAGGAAAATACGCCTCAATATTTCAGGTAGAGGTATATGCCATCACTAGATGCGCATACGAAATATCTATGTATATCTACACAGTTAGCCAAGCGGTTTTGAAAGACATCTCATCACCTGAGATCAAAACTAAGTTAATGTGGGAATTCATTCAAGCATTAACGAACCTTGGCACATACAAGAATCTGACGTTTCAGTAGGAACCAGGCCATTCGGGAATTGATGGTGATGAAAATGCAGACTTACTGGGTAAAAAAGGAGCAGCTATGCACCTTATAGAGCTACAACACCGAGAAGTTTACCATGCAAACCTGGATCCAGAACCAAATTGACCAGAAATGGAACTCAATGATAGGATCCAGACAGGTCAAAATATTCATCAAGATACCTTCTTCAGAAAAGAGCCTGGATCTGTTAGGGCTATCTAGAAATCAACTCAGAACCATTACAAGAGTCCTAACCGGACACTGTAAGCTTAACAAACACATGCATCGGATGGGAATTTCACCCACTGATTTTTTCCGCGAAGCTTGTCCTTCATGTATGCCCAAACATTTTCTATTGGATTAGCATCGGACGACTGTGAAGGCTAATCCAATAGATAGATGTGATTTCCTTGTTTCCACTGCGTGCAAAGCCTACTCCGATGTTTCGGATCGTTATCGTTTCGTTTCTCTTCTCAAACATTGTTTACGCAGATGGTAATAAAACCCTTTTTGTATATTTTGAGCATTTTTATGGCATTGAAATTCTCTGTAAATATGTATAATTTGTCAAACCCATGGTTTGAGAAGCAACCCCAAACATGTACCTTAATCGAATGTTTAACAGTCCCCTGTAGAAGTCTGTAAATGACTACGGGACTACGTGACCAAAAAAGATGCTTCGTCGGTGAAAATGATATTGCCAAAATCGCGCCTAAGCGAATCTTTTTATACCCTAGATGAAATCATAGGGGTATACTAAGTTTGTCATTCCGTTTGTAACACCTCGAAATAATGATGGTAGAGCAAAATGGATTGGACACCCATTCATAATATTAAAAGTTATTTCGATTTTTGCATGTCCGTCCGTCCGTCCGTCTGTCCGTCCGTCCGTCTGTCCGTCCGTCCGTCTGTCCGTCCGTCCGTCCGTCCGTCCGTCCGTCCGTCCGTCCGTCCGTCCGTCTGTGCGCACGATAACTTGAGAACGCGAACACGTAGAGAGCTGAAATTTTGTACACAGACTTTAAAAAAAAAGTAAAATTAAGTTCGAAAATGAGCCAAATCGGGCAACTCCTTCGTGGGGTTGCCATATAAAAATTTCGTTTTCCGCTATATATTTGGTCACTGCCTGAGAACGCGTCGACGTAGAGAGCTGAAATTTCGCACATGATGTTTTTACTACATTAGGAAATAAAATGTCAAAAATGGACTAAATCGGGCAACTCTTTCTTGGTGTTGCCATATAAAAATTTCGGTTTTTTACGTATACTTTGAAAACGATCAGTCCAAGACATTTTTATGGTACTAAAAACTTCTGCAGAATACGAAATCCTATAAAATCGGTTATAATCATTTTGTCTGTGCGACAAACCGTTCTAGAAATATATGCGAAAAACAACTTCAAAATCAATACTTGAATAGATCGGTGACCATACGAAATTTAATACGGGCATTCATCTAGGGTATCCTAAGAATTGGTCTTAGACCAATTCTAGCTTTTTTACTTGTTTCTATATGTTTTTCAGACAGCAAGGGTTTCTTCATTGAACTCCGCCATTTAATTCCATTGGCACGTAGAAGACTTCAAATACTTTCCACTGATATATCAATACACTTTTCCTTCAATTTCACTTGTCCTTTACGCAGTGGTAGTAAAGGATTCTTAGAAAATAACGTCGTGATCACTTTGGCCTCTCTTATTGTTGTTTTTCATGCCACGTAATGTTCTGGTATATCGTCGACCGTTTTTGTCTCCTTAAACCGTGTCACCCACTTATTCACAAATGCCTCTGACTTTTTTATGTACTTCGCAACAGCTGTGCGCGACATTTTTAGTAATTTCGGATGTATACAAAGAAACACGGCTTCAAAACGCTTCACGTACTCGTCACTCATGTCGAAATATGACGTTCTCACACTAAGGTTCTGCAGAAACTGAAACCTTTTTAATGCGTAGTATGGAAGGACCCCACTACTTTCTGCTCCGAAATTTTTCGGTGTAACGTTTACCAAACAAAACCTATACCGGATACGCTCTTGTTTGACACATTGTAATTGCTGAGTAAATATTCCAATATTAATAGGATATAGATTACTAAAATTCAGTTCAGTTCTTCTTGTGAGAATTGCACATTAATTAGTATAACGAATTTCTACTCATTTGTTAATGCCAAAGTTATAATTGTGGAAGCCCTATTTTTACAGAACAGCCTAAAATTATCGATTTCATTTAAGACAATCCCCATATTTCAAGAAATTACTAAATAAAAATGGTATCACACACACATACATTACTTATATAATCAAATATATGTAAAATTCCCGCTCGTAAATATCAACAACAAAAAAAAAATCAATAATTTGATATATCAGAAAGGTAAAGTGATCGCTCTTTTGAAAGGAGTTTTCCCAAAATCCTATCAAAAGCAAGATTGTGCGATGTACGAATATTTCTATAAAACCCATGTTTGCTGTTCATACATAAATTGAAAAATTTTAATTAATTTTCTTTTGTTGCTTGTGACATCATTCAATCTCAATGTAAGCACGTAATTGATTCAATTTCCAAAAACCCCGAAAAGGATGTTCGAGATTTAAATTTCTCATATCTGGAGTTATTATTAGCACAAGTAAAGCGACAAGGTAAGAAGGCCACGTGCTTTTCTTCCAGCCAATTCTTTATCGCTCAACTATACATATATACAATGACGAAATTTCTCATATTTATCATTTAAAAAAATGCTTTTTCCAGGAGAATGTGACATATATTCACTCACTGGGATATTCTCAAGTGGCTTTGTAGGACCAGCAACCGACCTTAAACCCAAATTTATGGAAATAATGGTATACCCATGATACAATTTGGGCATGGATAAAAGTATATAGGAAAGCACGTGTAGTCATAAAATCAACTTTTACAAGTTGAAGTAAAGTTGTCTACTGATGAAGGCAAATCTTCTCAAAAAGTTTGCATCCAACAAACCAGAAATCGATAGGATACACCTAAAAATAGACTTAGCCGAATGTGTCATTAAATTTGTGGTTGAGTTGGGTATACTTTAAAACCATTTTGATTATGTAATTAAATCGGTGTTCCAGAAAGCTTTTCTATTTTATGTAGGTGTCGACATATATCTCTGTAGCATAATTTCGACAGATTTAGAACTTTAGGTCGTCATTGAATTTCATTTTTATTATAATCAAATTATTATTTTTTCCATGTTTATTATGATGCGATGGTAGATTTAGATTGTTCTGAAGAAAAATTATATTCTCAATATTTTATTAAAAGATTTAAAAATATAGTTTTGACAAAAATCTAAATATATGGCAGTAAATTATACATATCGAAATTAATTATTTTTTAGGTATCTGATTGCGTTCTGTCATTTGAATTTGAACACGTGGCGGGTTGGCGGATGGTGTCAGATTTGAAAATAATAAAAATATTAAAAAACAAAATCAATGTCCATGGCAGAAATGGATACATTACATTTGAACGACCGAAAGGTGATTGATTGTAAACCAATTTTCTGCCAATTCGGTTAATAGTGGCAGTTTTGACAGAATTTAAAAAAATAAAAAACAGAATATTCGTAAGAAATAATGTCTATGGAAAATCAGTCGCCTCGATGTGGAGATTTCTTTATACATGCATATCACTGATATATATATAAATGGACTGCTTGATCTCCTGTTTCATGTGGCACCACTGACATATATATAAATGGACTGCTTGATCTCCTGTTTCATGTGGCACCAATTTTGATTTCAGAAAGTATGCTCTCACTGTCAATGCTACCAACTGTCGTAAACTGGCGTTATATTTAAATTATTTAGGAATTTACGTATATGCATGCCACGAATTTACCACAAAAGTATTTGGGACTATTTGTATTGTTAAATTTTAATTATAAGTCGAACGAAGTGTTTTTTACAAGGCTGTTTTGGTTGGAAATACTGTTGAATCTTAAACAATTTCGCGTTCCGAATCGTTACAGTTTAGAGTGGGAAAGTATGCTCTCACGGGAAGAGACAGGGATATGAAAGTTCTGCCGTTTTCTTTCATATATTTTTGGTTCAACGAGCAGTCCATTTATATACATGTCAGTGATGTATATGTATATATTTATGCTCAACCCTGTGGCAGAATGCAATCCCTTATTTGACAGGTGAATTGCGAAAAAGAAAAAGGCTTTCATTTTTGAAAAGTACATATGACGCTATTTTTTTTTTTGCTTAAGCCTGGTACTGAGTTCCCAGCGAAGCGAAATTTTTCACCGATCTCCAAAATTGCAAGATAAATGCTAGTGAAAATCTGACAAAACGAATTTTGTAGACTTTCGTGTAGAATTTCTCTGTCAGTCGTGTCCGTGTGTCACTTCTTCTCTTGTCAATTTATAATAGTACAACATTTGGTTTGAAAATGAGCGGAAACCAAATAGAAGAATTAATAATTTTAAGTGTGTCAGCATTTACGTATATCCTTTTGTGCCAAAAAATTAATACAAGGAAACGAAATGCAACAGATAAATACTTGCAAGAACGTCGTGTGAAAGGCCGGTTTCAGACTGATGTATATATATTATGTATATGTACCAATTTAATTAATTCTTCCAGCTGTTGTTAATTTCCATTTCTTCAGTTTAATGACTTGGTTAATAGTGAAGGAAGATTTAAAGAAAACTTCCATATGGATTTTTCGGCTTTCGAAGAACTCCTAAAATCGGTAGAGCCGCATTTATTATCAAAAAAGAATACTAGGCCAAATGATGAAATTACTCCAAAGGAAAAATTAGCCGTTGTATTAGAGTAAGAGTAGCATAATTATACAAGGTATATTTCACTAGTAAAACCACATTACATAATTATATCGTTATATTTTAATTTGTGTGATTTTCAAAGATTTCAGAAAATAATTTTCTCTGCAGATATTTTGCAAGCGGTACATTACAAAGGCATATATCTTCAGTCTATAGGATAAGTAAGCAACATTTTGGTCCAATTTTAGATCAGGTCTGTAATGCAATTTGTTCGGCATTAAAAGATGAAATTCCACCTTTAACGCGAGAAGGATTATTGAACACGGCCAATAACTTTAACAGGAGGTGGAATTTTCCAAACTGCACTGGGGCAATAGACGGTAAACACGTAAATATTAAATGTCCCAAGAATTCAGGAAGTTTGTTTAACAACTACCAGGTTTTAGTAACACGATTAACAAAATTTGTTTTCATAAACTATGTATTTTCAGGGATTTCATAGTCTAAATTTAATGGCCGTGGCAGACGCCGAATATAAATTTATATATCTGGATGTAGGTGGATATGGCAGCGAGGGAGATGCTAATGTTGTTGCCAATTGTGAACTAGGGAAATCCATTTAAAAAAATAAGTTAGGTTTCCCAAATGATATGAACGTAGGAGTTAAGAAACTCCCGTACTTCTTTGTAGCAGATGACGCCTTCCCTCTCCACAAGAGAATAATGAAGCCGTTTGTGCCACGTAAACCACAAAAATTAACTATTGAGGAGAGGATATTTAATTACAGGCTAAGCAGAGCAAGGCGCTGTGTAGAAAATTCGTTTGAAATTTTGTGTTCTAAATGATACATATTGTCTGGCTAGAACAATGTTTTGTAATCCAGACAGAGCACAAAAGATTATAACTAGCAGCAAGCATAACTTTTTACTTCAAACAAGCAAAGATATCTACTGTCCTTAACGGATATGCTGATTCCTATGATGAGTTTGGTCAGCTTATTGAAGGAGAATGGAGGAAGAATATTCCAGAAGACACGTTTTTCTTTTCGCGTCCTCCGTCTACTGCAGGAAGGCAAAATAATTTGGCAAAAATAAACAGAAACATATTAAAAGATTACTGCAATTCCGATTGCGGTTCAGTTCCTTGGCAATGGAAATCAGTGTTTTTAAAATAAATTTTCTATTTTTGTAAACTGACTTTTTTTTAAACATTAGACAATTACAAACACATTTTAATTATTTTTATGACCATATTTATAGATTATTTAGAGAAAAGAACATTGACATACTTTATAAATTATTTCTTTGTTTTCTTATTTCCTCATACGCTAGGTCAATATATTTCTTATTTAGGTCTTCTACTACGTCATCTGGTAGATGTTGCAACATTCTGTCTAGATTTGATAGCATGACAAAATTCTTTATTGAATGATTTTCTCCCTGCTTCCGAATATTCACCAGCTCCGCGATACTTGCAGATAAGCTTTTGGCGCTCTCTTCGAGACCATCCTTTTTCTTTTTTGATGGGGTTTGCTGCAAAAAGACGTAATGATTGGAATACATTTATACATTGTAATTGCACATATCCTTACATAAAAGTAATTACTACTGCTTGCGTCTTCACTTCCGCCCGCACTCTCCATGTTTACTGTCACACTCTCATCGCATCTTGTACTTGTTGTAAAAGTCCTGTTAAAAATGAATTAGTACAATAGAAATTATAATTATTTTGCCATTTTAATGTTTACCTTCGCTTTGATGATATTGATACAAGATAAGATAACGAGTCAGCAAACTCCCACTCTACGTCCTCGTTTATAGGTGTATCCTCTATTTGGTCAACAACGTCGAGAGAGCTTCCAGATTTGCTCTTTACTTTAGCTTGGTGATATCTCAAGCTATCACGTAGACTTTTCCACATATATTTGCAGTGGTCAACTGAAATAAAATATGCGATTCAAATATTTTTACTTGTAGCCTTCATAGATGTATTAAAAGTTACTTACCAGGTTCTTTCATTTCATCAGCAATGCTCTGCCATGCCGTTGAAACTGCTGCATGATTGCAATGAAGCTTGTGCTACACATTCCAAATTAGGGAATGTTTCTGCAGTTGCCAGTTTTTTTTTCACGAACCGAAAAATATCTTTTTTTATTGCTTTGCTTTACTTGCCGGGAAGATGTCGTTGTTTCTTTTTCTAAAAACTCGATGTCGTCGAATAAATATTCGTCGTCCATTTTCACAGATGACGAAATGTCAAAATTTAGCCTAGGGAAAATGCAACGTTCAATTAATTTTGCAAGCTAAATCAATGGAGAATTCAAACAACCTACTGCAGAGTAGGCAAGTAAAGTAAACTGTCACATTTAGTTAGTCGTTTTAGCTCGAACTTAGTATTGACAAACTAAATCGGTAGCGAAAATTTTAGTTTTGTGTTTAGCCGAGCTAAATTTTGTATGAAAATTTCGCTTAGCGATGAACTCAGTACTAGGCTTTAACTTTTAAAGATAATATCGTCCAACTAGCGGCCTTGGCGGGCGATGCATATATTGAGTCATCCAACAAAGTTTTCATCCACTCTTTCCAGCATACCTTGTGGAATTCCGCTTATTACTTTCTCAACTACACTAACTGTATGTAAAATTCACTTTATCGTTCTGGACGATATTGCATAGGCAGCGGCGTGTTTCAGCGTAGAACGTATTGGAGATTGTTCATTAAACGCCCTAACTGCCTCGATGTTTTCGAAAGTTCTCGCACTTTTAGGTCACTCGACTTGTTTTATGAACTGCAGATCCCGTCGTCCTTACATTACTGATCCATTTCCGAATGGTTCAGTAACACTGTTGTTACAATTAAAATTTGACCCGCCTGTTGCGAAAGACCCTCTGCGTCACCACTACACTTTCCACCGTTTTTAAAAAAGGTCTCCACAACAAAGCCATGTTGCTCATCGGTCCACCACCACATGATGACTACTGAAAACGGAAAACGACCCTCCAGTGAATTTTTGGAACTAGGGACTGCCCCACCCTATACATATATATAAATGAATAAATATTTCAGTCCAGGAGCCTTTTCCCACATTAAAATAAAATCTTAATTAGCTTAAATTATTTATTGAAATGGACACGCCAGATAGGCAGGTCTTCCGCTAAGGCTGGCCAGTGTGGTAGAAAATTCATTTTCAATAAGTTAATTGGATATCGTAATGAAAGATGAATGCGATATTCGTGAAAGGACTTATGAGCATTTAAGTAATCACACTTCGTTCGAAAAACGAAATTTTTTCAAAACATAAATTTGAGTGGGAAGAAGTGATTTTAGAGAGCATTACCAATTCAAACTGTTCAGCACGTAAATTTAAATTTTTGTATGAACTCTAAACCTAAGCATAGTTGCGAGGGTGCTCTCGTGAAAGTTACAACGGACATCCGCTCAGCTCTTGATAGGTGGGAAGTGGCTATTATGACGATTCTGGACTTCTCCACGGCCTTTGATAGTGTCAGCCATAGTAACCTGTGCAGAAAAATGTCCTGAATTTTTGAATTTTTTGAACCGAGCTATCCTCTTAATAAAGGAATTTCTTCACGATCGCTCGCAGAGGATTACCTTGGGGCAAAATAATTATTCCACCTTGCTTCCCCACAGGATTCCATCCTGGGCCCTTACTGTTCAGAATTTACTTCCATGATTTGACCGAGTGTATTCGCGACGTTAATATTCACATATACGCCGGTGACGTGCAAATTTATTTAAGTCGTCCTATAGGCTTGATCGAGGATTATACTGCTCGCCTGAACAGTGACTTGCAAAATATTTGCATCTGGTCCCTGAAAAACAAGCTCCAGTTGAATCCGAGTAAGTCGCAGTGCATTGCTTTTCATTGTGGATCTTTTGACCCTATAATGCTTCGTACCGTTTCATTGGGCGGTTGTCCCTTGCCTTAGGTGGATCGAGTTCGAAATATCGGCGTGATTTTAAATTCTAACATGAGATGTTGTGACCTCATCAACTCAAACATAACAAAAATGTATGGCACTCTCCTCCGTTTTTGGCTCTCTAGTCAGGTACCTCATTCTGTAACATTTCACTCACGCCTCTCTTGTCTTTCCCAAGCTCGACTCGCACCATTCAAGGAAATTGAATGTCGCTTTCAACAATTGTACTAGATTTATTTTTGGATTGAGGAGGTTCGATCATGTATCCCATCTTAATTTCACCCTTCTGGGCTGTTCGCTTGTGGTATATTTTAAGCAAAGAGCTTTAGTGTTCCTGTTTAACTTGCTTCGTTCTTCCCAACCGGTCTATTTAATGTGCCTTATTTCAACCATTAAACTCCACTAGGGAGCTCAAACTGCTACTTCCACGGTTCCAAACTTCCATATTCTATGGATCTTGCATTATTGAACTAATTCAAATTTGGAACTCACTGCTTCATCATATCCAGACAGCTAACTCGCTCGGCAACTTCAAACTACTCCTAAAGCCCTTTCTTGGCATAGTTGCCATTAGCTCTTGGTGACAGTTTTTTCTTTTTCCGTTTTTCTTTTTAAACTTTCATTTTATTATTTTTGCTAATATCTTTTTGAAATATGTTAAATATTATTTTATATAAATATGTAACTTCGATATTTCAATAACTATATTAGCTTCATTTAAATTAGCTTTAGTTTTTTTTTAGCTCTCTTGCCATTTTGTTTCGGTCAGAGCTGGGCAAGTACCAAAGAAAAACTACTTAAGTATAAGTACAAGTACCGGAGGCCTGAGTACTTCAGCGTAAGTACAAGTACCGCATGTATGAAAAATACTTGTAACTAAGTACTAAGTCTATAAAAAGCACTGAGTACTTTTTGAAGTACTTTTTAAAGTACTTTTTTAGAATCTTGTCACGTTGGCAGTAATATAATGAAGTTTATCGAGTAGATATTAATAAATCAATACCTTTTGAAAACTATAGTATGCACATATAGTAACCAGTGACTACTATTTATAGTTTTTCATAGTTTTCGGTGCAGCAAGTAGAGTAAAACTTTCACATCTCCTTGCTACATTCACACAAACTATTAGAGGTCCGCCAAAGTACCCATTATCGCCTGCAATAATACATAACAATTCTAAGGAAAAAATGTCCAGTAAATTTCTAAGAAAAAATTGAGGCCTTCCCTACATCAGGTCAAGGCATCGTTGATTTTATATTGGAGCGAGGCATTGCTAGCTTACCCTTGGTTATGTCCACTGACGTATATAATATGGACTGCTTACGTTTCTATTTCAAGTGGACACAATTGTTTGGGTCAAAAAGAGTTCTTACGTCGGTGCCAACATTGAAAAAATCATTGGCGGGAAGTTCAAAAAGTTAGCGTGCAGCTCGGGAAGTGATTTTAATAAAATATTTCGAAATTTTTCTGCATATCTAATGAATACATTGTCTTTGATAAAACAGTTTTTGTCAGTAATAACCCTAAATGATTAATTTTAAAACATTTATTTCGACGACTCCACTAATTTATTTGTTGTTTTCAGTTCTCTCTCAGTGGTACTTGGTGCTTAGGCCGAAAGAGTCAGCAATATAGAAATAAGTCCCCTATTTGCAATCCATATTATACATGTCAGTGGTTATGTCATTAAGTCGAGGCATCATCGATTTTATATACGAGCGAGGCGTTACTGGTTTTTTGTTCTACTTTCCAAGTCTTGTGTGTATGTTAATAGTTTGTCTAAGGTTCTGCTTGACGTGTGAGGTCGTCATATTCTTTGACAGTTCTTTGCGTGCTTTAAAACTCAACAAAAAGGGAGTTGCGCTAGAGATTGTGTTTGCTTTTGTACAAAAATTTAGATATTTCTAGGTACTGAATAGACTCAGAAATACCTAAGTAAAAATATTGGTACTTAAGTACAAAACTAAATCTTAAGTACAAGTAAATAGAAGCAAGTACTTATGTTCAAGTACTAAGTAGGGGTATTTCAAAAGTATTGAGTAATAAGTCTTAATAACGAAAATGTACTTTAAGTAGTACTTAAGTCTTTATTTACTTAAGTATTGCCCAGCTCTGGTTTCGGTAAACTTGAAAAAAGGTTGTCAATCTTGTAGTATTAGTTCCCAGAAAATAAATTAATTGAATTAAATTCTCAATTTTCAATGGATTATTAACATGGACATCCTCTAATATTACACGGATAAAGCCGTGTACATATTTTTTCATGTATTTTTAGATAAACGTTTGAAATTAATACGACATTAAATGTATAGTGAAATTGTAATAATTTTTTACTGTGTAATATAAAATTATAAATTTTTGCTCATAGAATACGACCCATCTTCTATACTTCCAATTTTTCACTGCTCATCCGATTAGAATTGGTTTTATTAACCTTGAATGGTTTTCGTATAGGTAGTTTTATTTCACTTAATGTGCATAATGTCATTGACTTCCTTCACCTTTGTTTTTTTGGTCTTCTGTAGAACTTATTCTTTTGTATGATACTGAAAATTTTTTTATACCTACGCTAAACAGCTTCCCATCGAATATGTCAGGAAGGTTTGTTTGTTCCGAACATATTCTATTTAAGATCATTTTCTAAAGTGACCCTCTTACAGATATTTTCAATCTCATGGCTACCACTTCATTCACAATAATTGATTGCGAAAATATTTGTGATATTTAACCAAGAACGTATTTATTTTGGATAAACAAGCAACTTCCAGATTGCGATTCAATTAAAATTGCCAAACGTCAATAGGAAAGAAAATTCAATTCGATAAAATAGGGTCTCTACGCTACATGAAAATACCTGAAAAAAGCCCACAGTTATAGAAGAAAGTTAAAAAATCGTAAAAAATAAACAAAATTCCTCAAATACACATATTCTGACATTATTTGTTTGTTTTGTGGAAGCAGCAGTGTAAATATTTTTATGAAATAAATAGAAAAGGTGTGGTGGTAGGTACTCTCCTTAGTTCAAAGAAATCCAAAGAAATTTTGTAGACTTGCCGAGACTGAAGTTGATAAAATTCTCAATGACTTGTTCAAGGAATCCTACAGATAATAATTATATCAGAATTTCATAGAGAGTTAGATAAAAATATGTATACAACTTGAGCTTAACTGGATAGGGAATTCTACGAATAAATTTTGTATGAATATCGTCTACGTCTTCTTCATCTCAGAGTGGAAATATTCAATACTTAATTCAAGTGGGCTTTCGATTAAGCAACGCACTTTGAAAATCTCAATTTCAGCTCAAATATTTGTTCCTATGAAAATGTATACTTTTACAAAAACCAAGCCAACCCTCGGGAAGATATATCTGATTATATTTATATACCTAGGCCACACATACATACTTTATGCATGTTTTACCAGCTCCTTCCTGTCTATAAATACATTTAGAGTTGAATTCCCGGGAGGTGGGCTGAGTCCTGATAAAGGTAACAAGTGCGCAGATACCAGTAATAACTATATAGGTGGTGTATCCTCTGGATGCTATCTTTTGATATTGCCGACATTGACCCAGTTAACTAGTTTCCGGAATTCAACAGGTGTATATAGGTTAACATTGCTTTTGTGAAGTTTTCTATTTGCCAGATTAGATATAAACGTCTTAGAATATTTCTTAATATAATTGAAAATGACGAGGTAAGGTAAAGTTAAAAGTTTCCCCATTTCCTATCTTAAACGAATAAAAGAGATTTGGGCCACAGTAACTTTTTCCATGACAGCTGTCACAAGATATTAGATTTAATAAAGTAAAAATTTCTACAAAATGCGAAGTATGAGATGAAAAAGGCTTTCAACTTTTTCGTTATTTTTTTATTTTATTTTTGTTAGATTAGCTGATGAAAAGGTAGATACAGAAGTCTTTGAGGTGGCTTGTTACAGTTGTAGATGTGTATATGTAAAAAATTTGAAATTAGTGTTTTTCTATGTTTTCAGTGTTTTTTTTTAAACATTACAATAGCAGTTATTTTTTTTTTTAAATTTAAATCTTCATTTAAGTAATTTCATAATTTTCTGAGACTATAAAAATAAGTATATTAATCAACTAAACTTTTGGTTAAAACTTTACTGTATCAGGACCTAAATATCTTGTTCAGGAATATGAGGATAAGAAACAGCATCAACCATTAGATTTTAGTCTCATCAATTCGATGAATTTTTAATACGACGTCTAAATGATCTTCGACTTGAAAATATTGAATTGAGCGATTTGTTAATATGTGGTAGGCTCTGACAATCTTATAAGTGGTTTTTTTAAGCTTAAGCCTAGTATCGAGTTCGGGCAAAGTAAAATTTAAGGCGGTCTCCAAATATTTCACATTAAAATCGCTGGTAAAATTTTGACGTATGTTAATTTGGAGAAAACGAGGTGACAGATGTTTGTTTACAAATTTTATTGCTGAAAAACTTCAAATTGCTTATAAAGTTCAAATAAACGTTTATATAAATTACAACTAAAAATGGACTTAATTGAACAAATTGACGACGCGATTATCTGTGCAGCAGGTCTAAGTGTGCAGATTTTTGCGGAAGCTACCAGTAGCAGGGAAGCGCCATCAATTTTTGTAAATCCGTATTTACAAGAACGGAAGGCAAAGGGCCGTTTTAATAAAGATGTACGATTTTTAATATTAAGTGGATTAACGTTATGAAAGGTTTCCTGATATTTTATAGTTTGAAGACATGTAATGCAAATGTACTTAAGGAGAATTTCCACATTGCACCTTCTGGCTTTGATGATTTACTCGAGTTGGTGGAAGAACATCTAATCCAAAAAAAAAAAAAAAAATTACAAGACCGTATGACCAAATTAGCCCCAAAGAGAAGCTGGCCATTGTATTAGAGTAAGTATTTTATGAAAATTAGTTTAAATTATAAATTCCCTAGTTGTATTGAAATATTCGTAGATATTTAGCCAGCGGATCCTTGCAACGCCATGTGTCGTCTGTGTACCGCATAAGCAAACAGCATTTCGGGGTGATTCTCGACGAAGTTTGCAATGCGATTTGTACAGCATTAGAAAGCGAGTTTTCATTATTAGACAAATCGTTATTTGTCAGCATTGCTAATGATTTTAATGCGATATGGATTTCCAAATTGCATCGGGGCATCGATGGAAAGCATGTGGCCATTAAGTGTCCCGGAAATGCCGGCATGCTTTTCTTTAATTACAAAGTAAGTACTACATAATAAATATTTTGTTATTATGAAGTTTGTATAGCTAATTTTTTACCAGGAATTTCACAGCATCATCCTTATTGGGGCAAGCGATTCTCGATATAAATTTATCAATGTTGATATTGGAGCATATGGCAGTGAAGGCGATGCTAACGTCTTCTTGGGTAGTAACTTGGGAAAAGGCATTTTGAAAGAAGAGCTACCTTTTCCGGAGGATATGTTCGTTGGAAATAAGAAGATCCCATACTTCTTTGTTGGAGATGATGCTTTTCCGTTGTCGAAAAGGATCATTAAGCCTTGCCAGAACAATGCTCTGTGGTCCATGTGCATGTTGTCATTTGCACAATTATCAATTGCGTACAAGCAAAGAAAGTTACTGCCCAATGAGCTATGCTGACTATTACGACGAAGATGGAAACCTCATCGAGGGAGAATGGCGGAAAAGAATTCCGAGCGATTCATTATTTGCTGGCAATATCACATCAGCTAATGATGGTCGTCAAAATAATATTGGGAAAGAAACCCGAGATCACCTAAATGATTATATCAATTCGGTCGCTGGTTCTTTATCATGGCAACGACGAGCTGTCTTTTTGGACGATTGAAATAAAAACTGAGTTTCGTAAAATAAATCTTTTATTTAATTTTTCTGATTTTGAATCTGTTCAAAGATGAGCCTTGTGAATATCATATTCAGTTCCTCCACTTTTTCCTCTGAAAGCTTTTGTAGCATCCAATCTAAAATAGCCATCATCGTCATATAATTTCAGTGGTGGTTGCGCTGGAACAGATGTTATCTGCTGACGCAAATTCAATAACTCTGCAATGATTTCAGATATATTGGAAGCGGTCGTAGCGAGAGCATCTTTAAATTTATTAGCTTTGCTACGTTGGATTGACTGCAAGTTAAAACAAAATATTAATTAATTATTATTTTTAACTCAAGAACATACATAAGAATAGTTGCTGCCACTTTCACCAGTAGTTTATGCGCGTTCTAGAATCTCTGTTGGAGTGTTGCTTACCAAGCGAGTTGTCCAAGTTCTGAAATTCGTTTTATTAATACTGAAGCAAATATAAATGAATAGCATGAACTTACTCTCTCGTGGAAGGCTCTAAGAATGAAATGTAATCAGTAAACTCCCACGCCATAGTGTCTTCGTTAATAATTGGTTGATCAAGATTATCGAAAACATCTGAATCAGCAGCGCTTCCAGACTTCTTAGTGTCTTTGACACGGATGTGATATCGCATGCTATTTTTTAGCGACTTCCATACTGCCTTACAATCTTCAGATGAAACAGAAAATATTATGATATTATAAAAATAATAATAAATAATTCATTACATACTTGTTTCATCCATTTCTTTAGCAACATAATTCCATGCAGCTGCCACGGCATGACTGTTATGATGTAACTTATTTTCCAGTTTCCAAATTGCCAGTTTTTCACGGACCAAACTTCCAAGCTGTAATCTCTGACCCGTAGTAAATGTCTTATGTATATTTTTCCCTTTAATAGGAGCCCCGGTTTTAATTTCCTTTTGGCGGCTAAGGGAACAGAATTCAATTTTGGAGTTGTAGCATGAAACTCCTCTTCCAAAAACTCAACTTCTCTTACGTCGTCATCGTCGCCGCGAGAGTAATCTATTTTTTTTCAATTGTGAGGTGTTTAACCGTATTTACCAAGATCTTCTTAGACTACCAACTTTACATATGTATATATAAAGGCTTGAAAAAGTTTAGTGAATTGCCCTTAGGCATAAAAAATGAAATGTATTTTAGATCAAATGAAATTAAATCCTTCAATAAAATAACAAAAAATCTGAAAATTGTCAACAGAAATTGAATTCTTTAATTTATTAAAAAAGAAAAAAACAATCTGAAAATTGTCATAGAAACAGAAAATGTCATGATTTTACCAGACATATAAAACACCATCTATCTTAAAATAGTGAAATTACACTTTTTACCAGTGAACTTCGTACTGCACTAGTAAAATCACCAGTAAAATTTTTGCTTGCGATTTTACCAGCGCTGAAATTTGTATGAAAATGTCACTTTTTACTCGACCTCGATACTAGGCTTTACTTACCTCTTGAACGTTGAGCCTAGTATCGAGTTGGAGAAAAGAAAGTGACAGCTGTTTAAAACTTTTATCGCTAAAAAACTTCAAATCGATAATAAAGATTAGATAAATGTTTTTACAATTTACAATTAAAAATGGACTTAATTAATCCGAAATTTGTTAAGAGAAATTAAATCCTTTAATAAATTAACAAAACAATCTGAAAATTTTCAATTAAAATTAAATCCTTTAATAAAAAAAAAAAAACAATCTGGAAATTGTCATAGAAACAGGAATTCCCATAATTTTACCAGCATTTTAATGCTCCGCGTATTCAAATTCTCAGTAAAATAAGTTGGAGACATACAAAGCGCCATCTATCTTAAAATAGAGAAATATTCAGTTTTTACCAGTGAACTCCGTACTGCACTACATAGTAAAGCCATCAGTAAAATTTTTGCTTGCGATTTTACCAGCGCTAAAATTTGTATGGAAATTTTACATTTTACTCGAACTCGATACTAGTCTTTAAGTTATTCTACTGATTAAAAAAATTTACTTTAGCATTGCAAACAATTTTATATCCATTTCAATGGCAATACATTATTGTCACTATCCTGCCATGGAATTTTATTGAAATTTGTCAGGTTCAATTTCATGTTTTAGCTGGAATATTGGATCATATTTCATTGGAAATTCAGGACTATATAGTTGTGAATTCAGATACTAAACTCATCACTCAAAGCTGTGGTGATAAACAAAATATAATTCCGAATCCAGTTCAAAAATCTTTTCAGCTGTCTCTCGAAATGGTTGATCTTATTGATGATAAAAATTAATGAAGCATTTCTGTCGAATTATTTGGAAATTATACAATTTTTCTACATACGACTAATTCAGCCAGGAATAAAATACAGACAGTATCAATATATACCCATTTTACACGAAACCTATCATTCTTGGCATATTTTTTTCGTCTTTAATGATTGCCATGTCATGTCTATAAATTGTAGAGGTTTTTGTAGTGTCTGGCTGACTTACTCCTCCTTTACTCCCTTGACTGATTAGAGCGGTAATCAGTTAAAGTGGTCTTCTCCCGAATGATTCTATGTTTCCCTGTGTTTACTGCACTATGAATACTCAGCTATTATAAAAGGAAAAAAAATGCATTGTGCGAGGGTTGCGACGTGTAAACACAGTTGAGACCCGAAAAGCTTCGCCTTCAGTTGGATTGCAAACACTTTTTACATGGTGTTTCAGCTTCGAAAGTTGCGATGTGTAAACACATATTTCTAGCTCAGAAGTAGATAGGGAAGGAGATGATGGTACTCACTTAGATAAAATAAAAATTGTATCGCAGGGGGGAAGACATTTCAACGGTTTGGGAGTTATAGAGTGATTAAGAAAATATTCTGGTTTTTCACAAAACACCTTTTTGAGGCCAGCCCGTCCCTTTAACTCGTACACGAATTTGTCTGTCTGTATATTTATATATTTCTTTTTTACTATTTTCGACACTTTCGTAGACCCACTTTTCTTCATCACAGCGCGCTGAAATTTAGCACACAGGTTCATGTCGCGTGACAATTGAATCTATCAAAATTTGAACCGGAAATTTCCATGGAAAACCCGGAAAATCGGGAAAAATCATAAAATTTGGTACAAATTTGATTAGTGATAAATCCGTGTCAGGAAAAATGCAGAGTATTCCGATTTTTCCGAAAAATTTTTCCGGAATTTTCCGACTTTTCCGGAAAATTTTCCGGTAAAAAAGTTTTCTAAATTATGCAGGATCAAGTTCCCTATCAACTGGCATCATTACTTTCTCTCCGACAATGGTGAAAACTTGCAGAAAAAATCGAGGAAAATTCATGTAAATCGCTTTTCCGGAGCTTTCCGACCAAGGAAGCGTTTGAGCGTTTTACAACCTAAGATAAAGTTGTAGAGCGAAATGAGTTGCATAAAGTAGCTTTTGTGGAAAACTTCATGGAAAACCCGGAGAAGTGGGAAAATCATTGGAAAAATTTTCATCAATATGATTAGTGATAAATCTGTTTCAGGAAAAATGTAGAATTTTCCAATTTTTCTGGAAAATTTTCCGACTTTTCCCGAAACTTTTCCGACAAGAAAGTTTTATAGGGTATGCGGAATCATTTTTTTTTCCGTCCTACTGGCATCAATACTTTCTCTTCAACAATCATGAAAACTTGCATGAAAAATCGAGGAAAATTCATTTAAATTTTTAAAAAAAATTCATAGTAATAGGAAAAGTACGAGGAAAACATGGAAAATCGGGAAAATTCATGTTATATGGGATCAAGTTGGAATACAGATAAAAAGCGTTATTTAAAACATAATTTGAATTTCGGAAAACAGTTGCAGTACTTCAACGATTTGATATTCGAATAAATTTTTTGAAAAACTGGTAAATCAGTGTCTTTTCAGCCGTCATAAAATTGTTTTAAAATATCTCCATGCAGCACGTAATAGCAATTTAGTTAACGTGAAAAAGGTAGAAAATAAAATTAGTAAAAAACGAGTTTTCTAACAAAACTGAGGCCAAGCCGCATGAAAAAGTAGAAAATAAACTTTTCTTCACACACAGAGGTGGACTCAGATTTTATTCGCTGACAATCACCGATATATTTCAGTATGATCAATCAGATGTAATAAGTGATTTGATTCATGAAGAGAAAGAATATTCAAGAGAAATGTCCCAATCAAAAAATTTGAGTCCACCTCTGTGTGTGAAGAAAAGTTTATTTTCTACTTTTTCATGCGGCTTGACCCCAGTTTTGTTTGAAAACTCGTTTTTTACTTAGTTTATTTTATATTTTTCTTTGAACTTTTTTTAAACTTATTAATATAACTTTTTTAACAAAAATTATAAACTGTGAACTCTCCTATTTGATTTGACCTATTGCATCTATGCCCTAACTGTGACAGTTACAGAATTATTATTTCAAATAATTTGTTCCCTTAATATCTGAAAACATGTAATTAAAAAAAAAAAAATCGTCTAATTTCGTTCCTTTTTGGGTGATGAAATGAACTTACGCTGTTCTTGCTATGATAAGAAATATAAAACTGCAAAAATTTCAACATTTATAAACTTCTTCTTGAGCTATCTTTACAATTAGTTTTCCAGATTTAGTATTTTTTTATTTAAGTACGTAATATCATAGATCTATGCCGCATGTAACACCAGAGTAGAGTATACAAATTTTATATAGCTGGCTAGTCAATTTCAGAATTGACCACAACATTTTATATGATGGATATGTCGATTGATTCATATTTTCTCGCAACTGCCATGTTGAGGAGGTCGATCAAATATATAAAAAACTACTGTTTTGATCTCGGCATGGTCTGAAACATGTTGTGATCCATTTCGGATTGCAGTACCCATTTTACAATCTGTATAATCTTTCTTTATATACCATGCCATATCTAGTTTTTGTGCCATCTATGATAATATTCTTACGAGCGTGGCTTTAGTTCATTATTTAAAACACAATATTTCAGAGGTAATTCAAAAGTTTTTTCTTTATTTAACTTTACTGTTTACTCTCACAATTCACAAACAATCATCAAATCTTTAGTTATCGTTAGTACTATACCTCTAATCATCACAATTCAAATAGTTTACTTCGTTCACTTCATTTTCTGAAATAAGACTCTCTTCCTGGATGTGAGAAGCGCCGTATTCAAACTCTACAAATTATACTAGAACCTTCCTGAATATTCCGTTCTCCGAAACTAAAGTTTACTAATATGTTACTAATCTAAAGTTATTTCTATTTCCAACAGATGTAGCTGATAACGCGTAACACTGCCTCCTTTTTAAAATTGTTCCTCAGAAATAACAGGTGGTCCATGGTCTTGATGCTTGTAGTATTTACACAAACGACCCAGGTGAACGATTTTCCGTTACCCTTTTGTACCACGCTGAATCCTGTGTATTATGTCATTAGTTCTAGTTACCACTAAATACGTTCCTTCCCACTGTTGTTGTAATTTTGGAGAACGACCCTTACGGGTTGTGCAGCCAAACAAGGTCACCTTCATTAAATCCTGCTGAATTAGAACGTAAGTCATAGCAGGTCTTCATCCGATCGGTATTTACTGCTAATTTTGCTCTCGCTTTCTTGTGCACATCAACCAGTCGTTGTCTAAGCTCCGATACATAGTCGTCTGGTAACTTTTGTTCGCCTCTGGGTGTACCAAACGTAAGGTGGTTGGTAAACGATCTCTCTTCCGAATACGATCTTAGCTGGAGTTTGTCCTGTCATGTTGTCAACAGCTGATCGATAAGCCATTAGGAACACGGGAATATGTCGATCCTAATCCGGATGATGATTATCGACTACTTTCTTTAGATGCTCGACCAATGTTCTGTTGAAGCGTTCTACCATGCCATCAGATTTTGGATGCATGTGATTCGAAGTTCCGTCCTTGGTCCGAATGAAGTTCGTGACAGACCTACTGACCCAATTTGCTATTATTTGTTCCGCAACTGTGGTTGCCTCTTGATTAGGGATGATTGCATAAGCTGCAAAACATTTACTGAAATAGTCAATGGCAACTAATATGTAACGGTTACCGTTATCTGTTTCTGGAAATGGTCCAGCTATGTGTATGGCTATCCTTTCAAATGGGGATCCTACATTATACTTATGCATTTCTCCTCTACTTCTGTATGGCGTCCATTGCAAGAGGCACAGATAGTGCATCTGCGGCGCGACTCCTCCACATCCTCTCGCATATGTAACCAATAAAACCTTTCTCGTATTTTGGAAATTGTTTTATTCACCCCCAAATGTCCTCCAAATGATGCACTGTGCATTCCTTCTAGAACTTCTTTGACGTGGGATGCCGGTATGACTATTTGCATTCAGAATAACGCGCCGTTAGTTGCTTCCCACTTGTATTTTAATATAACACATTCAATGTGAAGAGAAATCAATTGAGCCCAGTAGCTCTTTAGTTTCTCCTCTCCGAGATATCCTTCCATTGCGGTATTTCTATGTCTTTTTTCCAAGCAAGAATGGGTCACTATTCTTCCCGTTGTGCTGTTCACAAGCTCTCGTTGTCCCAACCCGTCGATGGTTCCACCGTTGTCAGCTGTATAGTTGCCTTTGTTTCGTTTTCTTCTTGGAGTCGATCTATCCATCTCGCCACGTCCCCCTTAGGGTTCTTAAAATGCAAAAGCCATTTAAGCGATGCATGGTCTGTGCGTAGAATAAATTTCTGCACGTAGAGATATTTATGGAAATGTTTTGTTGAGTTTACAATAGCAAGTAGCTCTTTTCTTGTAGCATACTAATTTCTCTCTGATTTGAAAGTGCTTTGCTATAATACGCTACTGGCATCTCTTAACCATCCTCCTCCTGTGAAAGCACTGCCCCGATATCTACATTGTTGGCATCCGTGTCCAATACAAAAGTTTTTCCCAACTTTGGATAGTGAAGTACTGGAGTTTCACAGAGTTGCTGCTTCAAATTCTCGAAACTCCCGTTACATTTATTCGACCATATGAAAGGCTTTCCTTTTTCTGTAAGTTGATGTAAGCTCCTTGCCATATCTGAAAAACCTTTTACGAACCGCCTGTAGTATATAGGTAGCTAGACCAAGAAAACTCCTTAATTGTCCTTTGGAATTTTTGACAGCTGCTATCTTCTCTGGATCAGTTCTTACGTCTTGTGATGAAAATATGTGCCCCAAATATTTTACTTCACTTTTAAATAGAGCGCACTTATTCGTACTGAGCTTCAGTTGCGGATCTCTCAGTCTTTGAAGTACGTCCCGTAAGTTGTTTTTATGTTCTTCGAATATCTTTGCAATTACTATTATGTCATCTAAAGGTTAATCCACGTAAAACACATTCCATGAGTCGTTCGAATGTGGCTGGAGCATTACATAATCCAAATGACAAAACTTTGAATTGGCATAAGCCACTTCCAACTGACAAGGTAGTTTTCTCTCGGTCATCGAGAAGTATTTCCACTTGACAGTAACCACTCTTCACTCTTGTGGAAAACCATTACGCTCCGGCGAGGGTGTCCAATGTGTCATCAATCCTTGGTAATGGATAGCTATCCTTTCTGGTTACGTTATTTAGTTGGCGGTAGTCTGCCATCCTTTTTCCTGATCAAAACAACTGGCAATGTCCAAGGACTGTTAGATTCCTCTATTATGCCTTGATCCTTCATAGAGTTTATCATATCTGCATCTTCGCAATTTCCAATTATAGCACCTTCTTTTAGTTGTACCTTATTTTCAGATGTGTTGAGTACTCTTGCTGGAATTAATGTTACGCCTTTTGGCTTCAGTAAAGTCTTACCAACGATGATGTTCAATGTCACCTTTGTAGGGTTAGGCTCTACCAGATAGAATCGGAAGGTCCCGATGTCATCAGTAAGCTTGGTCCATACTAGCGTCTTGGAGCATGCAAAGAAGTAATATTTATACAGACCATCGTTCTTATTTTCGAAGTGTAAGTTCAAAAGTGCGTTAGACATAATTAAGCGAGAAAAAATTACTGGTTAGAGAACATAACAGAAGTAATAAATTTACAGAATCACTACTTCGAGTTTTTATACCCTCGACAGACGATAGCCATAATTCTAAATTACCTACATCATCAAGATAATCCCTGTCGTGTGTCACCCCTAAACTTTTAATTATCCCACAAAGTAATTACATAATCGCACCATCTGAGTTTGGTTTTTGAGGATTATTGCCAAAGCGCCACTAAAAACACGAAGTAGTGATTCTGTCAATTAACAGTGACAGCTTTCAGACCCAGCTGTTCTGTGACATTTCTGACTAATTGCAACGTTCAAGAACAAGTTTTTGGAGGAAAAGGGAAACGGTGATAAAACTTTTATTTTATATCATGGAAAGAGTAAAAAAGAACAAGCAGAGAGTGTTGTGGTTGGATGAAGCTGTTCATAAGCTTATTACTTTATGGGCAGATAAATTAGAAGACTTGCGAAAAACCAAAAGAAATTCGCATGTTTATAACAGATATCACGCGCTCTGCGAGTACACAGCATGATTGTAATGGGAGCTGAAAAAGCTTATACATACTACTAACCACGTATGAGGAATTGTTAATGTAGACGATGTAGAAACGTTAGTGATTGGTACAGAAGGTAAGTTTTAAGTAAAAAATAGAAAAACTAGAGCTGTGACGAATTTAAGTTTGGTAGCTTTTGAGAGAAAATACGCCGAGAACCAAAGTTTACGAAGTGCGTCATATAGGTACATTATCTAGGATGCTGGTAATATAATCGCAACAGTCCATGCAAGTGATCAGCATTACTCAAGATTTCTAACTCGGTTAAGTGAGCCAGGGGGTTATTATTTATAAGAACTGTGGGAAAATTTAATGGATCCAAACCTCTCCTATAGAGTAACATATAATTTGATTTTTTAGCCTTCAGATTAAGATAATTTACCACAGACCACTCGTAAATTCGCTCCAGATTAGTGTTGATTTTGAGAATGCAATCCCCTGATAGACCAACAGGGCAGCACAGGAAAATTTGTACATCGTCTGCATACATATGTATGTCATTTATATTATATAGACAAATGTGATTAATGCTATCAAAGGCTTTTGAGAAGTCCTGGGTGCCTGGTCACAATGACATACCTGGAACGAAGGTATCTGATCCTTTCACCAGAAAGAGATCCGCTATGACTATTTACCTAGCGGAGGAACCTATAGATTGGCCCCTAGAATCAGTAAAGAGGATTCTTAACGTACAAGCCTGTAAGCTGTCAAAGCGCACATGGGGAGAATTGACCACATGCGATTTCAAGATAACTTTGGTTCGAGCCTTGTCCTAGGAGGACTAAATCTCTGCTGAGGAGCAAACGTAATGATGTGCGTAAGATTAGCACAGTTCTTACGGGGCAGTGCCTCTTTGGTAAATATTCAGAGCGCATGCAAGCTCCATACAATTACTTCTGCAGAATCTGTATGGATGAGGAACTGGCTGAGAGCATTCAGCACCTGCTGTGTGAATGCCCTAACCTTGATAAGAGTAGGAGGAATGCGCTCGGCAGTTACTTGCTCGGCGAATTCAGGAAGATAGCAGACAAGGAGTTGGGGGACATGGTAAGGTTCATTAACTTTTGTGGCTGGTTTCAGCGCACCTCCCAAAACTGAGGTATCTTTTCCAGGTAGGATCCCAATAAGGTGGTATCACAATGGACCACAAATGGTCTAAGTGAGGGTGATAGCAGGGGTTCACGCGAAGGCCACCACTCTAACCTAACCTAACCTAATCTCCTCCAGCGCTTTCGGTAAGAAGCACAATAGGCTGATAGGTCGAAAATCAGGTGCACACTTTGGGGGATTATTTTTTGCGATGGCTATTTAAATAGCTCTTTTCAATTTGTTGGAAGTAAAGTTGATTGAAAGATATGGTCCACAGCAAGTAGTATTACAGCCAAAATACTTTGAGGAAGTATCTCAGTATGTCATTTGGTCCTCTCGATTCGATCTAATTGAGAGATTAGCATGGTATAACGGTATAACTATATTAAGCCCACATATTGAAAGCCATTATCTGACCCCAATGTAGGAGTTACCTGCACTCTCAATATTCAATGCCAGTGCTGATATTAATGTAGTGGGAGATGTGAAGTATTTGTTTAGGCAATTTGGAATAAAATCACAGGCTGGGGACCGTGTACCATGAACAGCCACTCCACTTAGATTGGACCACATTGTTTAGCTGGTAGTTTAGGATTAAGTTTAGTACCATAGTAATTATCGCTTGCAGTACGTAATTTTACTAGGTCCTACTTAATTTTTAATTATTTTTTATTGCAGTTTGATTGCACTGATTTTTATTGTATTTGTGATAAAGGAACTCACGCTCAGCTATCAAATTTTCAATTTCCTCTGTGACTTTATTATACTCCTCTATTAGAGGACTTAAAGTAGCGTTAGACAAGGCATACCGAAACCGGATATACTTCTCCCTGATTCTCCATAAGGTGTTGAATAGATCAAAATTATACAGGGTGTTTCCCACTAGGAGGTCAGTAGAGCGGGAGGTGATAGTACTCTGATAGATGAACAAAAAATTGTATGGCAGGGGGGGGGGGCCATATCAACACAGGGTAATTAAGAAAAATAGCTAGTTTTTTGCAAAACACCCTGTATCTTAAAAACTGTATGGTCACAGTTAGGAGCTCATTGTATGCAGAACTCCATGGCCTTTCGAACGACTGCTCAATCAGCCACATAGCCCTCTCCCCTCATTATCGTTGTCTAAACTCAAAATTTCGGATTTTCTTACCTTTTTTTTAAATTTAACTTCTATTATTTTTGCAAAAAGGTCGTTAACATACCTTTTTTTTATAAAAACTGTAAGCTGTAGACTCTCCTCTTTAAGTTGACCTATTACACCCTATGTGTTAACACCAGGCTTTAAACAGTTATTAAATCATAACCTATTCAGGTCACACGACGATATTTTGTAAAATGACGTGCTAAGGGAATAAATTATCGGTGTGAGAAGGTTTGAAAATAGGTTTTAGAATAGGTTTAGAGCTAATAATTCTTAAAGGGCTTCAGATAGCACATTGGGTGTAATAGGTCATATTAAAGAGGAGAGTCTACAGCTTGTAACTCCTAAACGGTTGATATGCCCCCCCCCCTGCCATAAAATTTTTTGTTCATCTATCAGAGTACTATCACCTCCCGCTCTACTGACCAACTAGTGGGAAACACCCTGTATTGGACTGTGGACTATAATTTTCCAAAACCTTTGCCTTCTGACTTCCAATCGAAATTTTTCAGACTCATCTTCTTCACAAATCAGATACACTCCGCAATTAGAATATCGTCTTATATATGTATAGGTATCTACATAAATATGCAAATATTCGAATTACGTTAGAAAATACGTATTTTGCGCTTCAAATGGAATAATTTTAAATCTTTACATGCTGAATTTCATCATAATGCTCCCTGGGGCCAATTCTTTTCTACCAAAATTGCTGAGCAAAATTGAGTAAAATTTCGAAAAAAATTCCGACCACCTATGTATGTAAGTATGGCTGAATGTGTGTACTAAGGCACAAAATTTCTAAAGGTTCATAATACTCATCATAAACATTTCGAAAAGTTTTTAATTATTTTCTCTGTATGAATAACCTGAGTCACTTAGAGATCTGGTTGCATACCTTTAGGGATTTCATAAACATGTCAGGTTTATATTATTATTTAACTCTCCAAGGAAACGAGGTGAAGGAACGGTTAATATGGAATTTTTTATTACTGTGTGTATAACACTTACCTGCATGAATGTCGTATAAGGATTTTGTTACCACCACAGTGCTTAGTGAGCCGCTTGTGATCTAACGAAATTAAGTCAAAACCTCTTGCCATTAAGTTTAAAGCTGAGGAAGTTCAAGTTGATATCAGCTTTTAAGTATGTATGAAACTTATGTACACGTGCAAGGAGCACGTACAACTGCTGGGGAATATTTTGAGGAATTCGAGAGATTTCGAAAGTTTGTGTACATATGACCTCGTTAGAATTTGTAAGGTATAAGCTGATAAAGGAAGAGTTTGCGTCATGTAATAATTATTCAAATAACTTTCTAATTAAGTTCCTCGTAATGCATGAAATCCTTGATGTGCTTTTACTGAAATTAAGGATTAATAAGTGGTGTATGAAGTATGAAAGCTTTCAAGTTGGCTTTCATTATGTATGTATGTCCGTATATAGGTAATTATGTGCATAACCTAATGGAGGATGTATATATAAAAAGATTTGATAAATATTTAAACTCATGTGAGAGGAAAGTGAAAGGTCAAATATTAAAGGAATTTTTGATATAGTGCAGCTAAGCTAATAGAGAATATCTTCTTGAAACTGACGGATGGCATATCTTATATGGTTGTGGTGTTATACCCAGAGGGATTTGAAACACTGTTAAATAATATGTATTTTACTATTATATACATAATACATATACCTTCACTGCAGGTGTAAAGTTTTGAATTAGTAATTCCGGGATCTTGGTTAGGAGCAATAGGATATTCAAGTGTCAGAATTGCGGCTGATTTCATCGATTTGTTCGACATTCGTACCCTTGGGTGGGAGTCCTCATTAATAAATTTCCACAGCTGGGCTCTCTTTGAGTGCTGTGAAAACTACTGTAAAGTTTTGACAAGCCTAAGTCTTAAATTATAAAAATTCAGTGTCACTGTGTTTGTACACGCTAATATCCGAAACCGGCCAATCGATTTCAATGAAATTTTGTGAATGTGTTTGGTTGGTTCCAGCTTGAGAGATAGGATAGTTTTTCACACGATAGATGGCGTTGTTGTCGAGACGTAAAAAACTGCCTGGCAATTCGTAGATGTGGAAAGTTGAAATTTTGTACACGGCGTTTTAGGAAAATTGCAAATACAGGCCCAAAAGTGAAGCAAATCGGGCAACCCTTTCTTTGTGTTCCCATACTAAACTTTAAATTTTCATTATAAATTTGGATACTGCCTCACGCCTCGATGTAGAGACCTGAAATTTTCATACGAACCTTTAAAAAAAAAAAATGTAAATTTAAGTTCAAAATTGGTACAAATCGGGCAACTCCTTCGTAGGGTTGCTATACAAAAACTTCATTTTTAACTATATATTTGGGCACTACCTAAAGAACGCGTCCACGTGGAGAACTAAAATTTGGTTCATGGTGTTTTCATAGAAATAGTAAATAAAATGACAAAAATGGTTTAAATCGGACAACCTCTTCTTGATGTTTCCATACAAAACTTTAGTTTTTCATTACGCGTCGACGTAGAGAGCTAAAATTTTGTACACGGGCCTTTTTAAAAAAATATAAATTAAGTTCAAAAATGAGATCAATCGGGCAGCTCCTTCGTAGGGTTTCCATACAAAAAATTTGTTACTTGGTGTTTTCATAGCAATGGTAAATAAAATTTCACAAATGGACTAAACCGGGTTACACCTTCTTGGTGTTGCCATACAAAACTTTGGTTTTTCGCTATATACTTGGTAGCTGCCTGAGAAGGCGTCGAGGTGGAGAGCTTATATTTTGTATAATTCGTTTTCTTAAAAATTCCAAATGCAGTTGAAACCATAGACTATGGAATCGCGCGATCGAGTCAGATAATACCTTTAGGGATTTTTATGTATTTTTTCCCGGACGGGAATCGAACCTACACTTGTTAGAAAAAAATAAATAAATAAAAGTTCTTAAAATTCTTCTTTTTCCACCTTAGGGATTATTCATCTGTAACCACCCCTGTTAATATCGCCGGGCAACGCCGATGGGTTCCCCATAGTATATATATAAGGAGCTATAATTGCTAATGTAAATCCCACCTTTTAGTTCATTTACTTCATAATTATTTCTGAAAGAATACGAATTTGTTTCCTATTATAATGGTTAAAGCCATATTCAATAGTACGTCCTTTAAGCTTTCCGCTATCCTCTACCACTCGCCCTTGAGCAATTGTATGCCTTTAAATTATGAAAAGTATCTAATTTCATAACGTTTTTTTTTTTATTAACAATATCTTTAGAAAATGCTGCACCACTGTCATCTGTCGTTCAAGCCTAAGTTGTATTATTTTATTCCTTATATTATTTCTGACATAATTGAATTATTATATATTTGAATATGTAGGTACTCTACTCAGAGCATAGCATTCAAGTTAATGGTATTTTAACCGTCAGAATCCCGACGCAAATGATTTTCGGGACCTTGGAATAAAAACTCGTAAAATTCCTATTCCGGGCAGAGAAGACAATCTAATCTAAATGCAAAGACCCACGAAAAGAAAGAACCTGTAAATGAAAATAGTGTTAGTGTTAAAGAGTACTCGTTTTGCACTAAAAATAAAATTATAAAATTTTTGAAATAATAAAACAGAAATATTATTGTAATATTTTTTAAAAGCTTATTTTATTGAGTATCTAAAAACAATAAAATAAAATCAGTTTTTGAAGTAAATACTAAAATATACATTAGGGTGGTCTTTATTTGTCGACTTTCGAAATATTACCGTGGCACTTTTTCATGCGATTCTCTACTATAAAATATGAAAGGAATGTTTTATTTTTGGATGAGATTTAAAGGTCGCTACTAGTTGTCAAACTTTAACAAAAATTTTGTATGGCAACTTCTACAATGAGTCTCACTAATTGATTTAGATAAGTGCTTATTTAGCATTTTTAAAGTAATATGTGCAGAGACTGGCATAGGAAACCTCTCCTCTCTCCCTCTATCCCTCTCCTGCACCAGCGCCAAAGATAACATACCACTACCAGCCAAGAAGAAGCGCCAACATCTGATTCTAAAGATCCACGAGAATTTCCGAAAGCGCAACCACCCCAAAAACTAGCTCGAAAAGGTATTATTAACAGCCAATTAGCTTCTACTCTTGATGCCTCCGAAATATGATCCATTAGAGTCTCAATAGATCTTCCATTCGTCGGCACCGTTTAAAAAATCGAAAAGCAATTGCAGAGTCTCTGAAAAGCGAGTTCAAAACTAATTTACCCTTAACATTTGGATGGCAAATTAATTAAAGATATCACTGGGCATAAAACTGTAGATCGATTGCCACTTTTGGGTTGATCAACTTCTAAGAGTTCCAAAATTAGAACGTGGAACAACTGAAGCGTATGCGTCAGCTGTCTACGAAAAAATCAATTCATGGAATTTGAGTGATAAAGTAAGTTGATTATGTTTTGATACAACTTTTGTAAAAATCGGTTAAGAAATGGAGTTTGTGTTGTTTTGGAGCGAAAATGGAGAAAGATATACTTTGGCTTGCTTATCGACATCACATAATGGAAATTATGTTATCAGCTGTAGTGGATCAATCACTCGGTGGGTCTAGTGGCTCTGATATACAATTATTCAAAAGGCTTAAGAACAACTGGGACAACATTGACCAAAGCGACTTTTTAGTAAATTGATGACGCCGAGTCCTAGTAGAAGTTGCCGCAGACAAGATTTATTTTGCCGAAAAGCAACTGAAAGACTATTAACCCCGAGATGATTACAGGGAATTGTTGAATTTCACGATCATTTTCTTAGGAGGAGTTCCGGAGACAGGTATTTCATTTAGGAGAACTATTGTTGTACACCGAGCTAGATGGATAGCAAGAGTCTTGAACTGTCTGAAAATTTTCCTGTTTAAACATCAGTTCATTAAACTGATAAAAAAGGAAGAGAAAGCTGTGAGAGAAATATACATTGTCACAGTGATGATATATATAAAATATTGGTTGCAAGCCTCTTCCGGATGGTCAGCACTAATATATGACTTACAATTATTGAAAGACCTAACATCATTTCAAACAATAAACCAAAAACTGGCTACTATTGCCATGAGAAAAAATCTAGGCCATTTGTAGTATTTGTCGGAAGAGCTGGTGTCTTTTGCATTTTTCGACGACGAACTTTCAGTTCAAGATAAGAAGAAAACGATAGACGCACTGAAAATCAGGGGCATGGAAGATTGTTCAAAAAGAAAAACAATTGCTCTCAAACACATCTAAGAAAAACACATAGAAGACTTCGTGACTAGCAACTGTTTACGATTTTTCCTGATCCTGGGTATCTCATCAAAGTTTTCGAATAAAGACGTGGAAACTTGGAGCTATGACTCCGATTTTGTGGCTGTAAAAAAAAAATCGTTCATTTTATGCGAGTAGTGAATACAGCTGAGCGTGGTGTTGCTCTAATGGAGGAATATAATAAACTGATTATAACTAATGAAGAATAAAAGAAATATTTACTTTTGTTGGTAAAAGAGTAAAGGTAAAGTACCCTAATGCTAATAAAACAACCCTTGTTTCTTAAGAATAAATAAGTTTCATAGTTCAGTAATGTCTTTTACTTTGGAATAATAACAATAATTTTGCATTTTTAATATCGTTACTTATGAATAAAATATTTCATTTAATGTAATGATTATGAGTTTTTATTTAAAATTCAAACCTTGGTAGCAAGCCTTAACTATTACTTAAAAATTTTGTAAAATAAAACACTGAAACAGTTTCTTAAGGTACATAATCAAATTATGTAGTGCCCCATGAAAAAAAATATCTTTTTTTGTCTTAAGAATAAACCCCACCCTAATATACTGAAATTTTGCAGAGACTTTAATAAAAAAAATTGTATCTCCTAAACCAAAAGCTGAACATTCGCAAATTTCTGATATGTGATGTATTAATATTACAGCATTTAAAACAACATACGTTTTCGGGGGGGGGGGGGGGCTTTCTCTTCCGAAGGGGGTCAAAAATCCAAAATTAATAAAAATTGTGTTTTCTTCTTCAATATGTTTTATTATTTTATTTTTATTTTTATATCTTTAGAAAGCCCCATTTAATACCTTTAATTTGAGAACACATAAGAATCGAATAACCCGATCCCAAGTTATCCACAAATTAAGAAACACTTCCACAGTGAAAACATTAAAATTTGAGTCACCCTGTTCCAAGACCGGAGGTCGGCAGGCTAAACAAAAAAATACGGGTCCAATATTTTTTAATACTTAACTAATTCATCGATATTAGAATTGCTGATACACAGTAAAAAATAATTCCCTAAAGTGAGTGGCAACAATTTGTGCCACACAGGTTAGGCATTTGTCGGAAAGATTAAGGAAAGCTCCACTTTGGAAAACTAAGATTAGCTTTTTATCCCTAAAATGTAGGTAGGTTTTCTCCCTTAAATGTGGGAATTTTGGTTTTTTCCCCTAAAATTTAGGGAATATTCCCTAAAATGTAGGGAATTTTTATATTTTTTAAAAAAAATTCCCCTACTTTTTAGGGAATATTCCCGAAAAAGTAGGGAGCATTCCCTAAAATATAGGAAATTTTAAATTGTTGTTTTGTTTTCCCCCCCCTAAAATGTATGGACTAATCCCTAAAATTTAGAGAATATTCCCTAAAATGTAGGGAATAGGTGATGGCACCGCACCACTCTCCACTCTGAAGGTGATAGAAGACCACCGCTTTTAAAAAACGTAAGAATTAGCTGAATAGCTCATTTCTTATGGTCCATACTACTAAGTAGTATGGAAGTTATATTGGTGCACGGGGCATGCTTAAACAAAATATTTAAAAGCAATATATGACTTCTTTTCAAAAACCAAAATATGTTTCCATAATACCTAATTTATTGAATGTTCTCTTCCTCATATCCAAAAGAGCTAACATTTCGGGAAGTTTACGTACTTTATACGTTTCTAGTCCCAAATATCTAAATTCATTAAATGTTCCATTGATTTAGGGAAATGAAATTCAACTGATTTTTTATCAGAGATAATTACATTTATTTTTAGGGAATAGTCCTAATATTTTTACAGTGTAGGTGGAATGTCAGCATATAAAATTTTATATTTATTTTTAGAATTAAAACTTGCAGTTTGTATTAAACAAAAGTAATAGTCGAATTTGTTATTTGAGGGCTCTCTCCACAATACTAACGATCCAAAATGCAAATAAACTTCTTCTCCCGATGTCCATCGTATTAGAGTTATTCTGAAAGTTTCACAAAAAACATGTGGCATCCACTTTTTCTCCTGATTACTCACCGAAAATCCAAAGTAATGCAGATAAGCTGTTTTATAAAAATTACAGCACTTGCTAATAAGTAATAAAATCATTTGAAAATAATAACACAAAAATCTTCTGCCAAGAAGCTATACGTAATTATTACTGCTGGTTTTTTCCATTATAAAACGGAGCCATTTTTCCAAGAACTATTGGACTAATTCTTAAAGTAAAAATTACAATAATGAACTGTAAGTCCAAGTGATCAGCGCGTAATAGCAAAATGTGACGTGACAGAAAATTTTCAACTACCGTTTTGTGAAGGTAACTGAATAAAAACATAACGGTTTGATCTCAGGTATATAAAAAATGGAAATATTTGTAAACCAGTGTAATTAATTAATGTTCAAAATATCCATGCAAGTATTAGAATATTTTTTACTAAACTATAAATACACTTTTTAATAAATTTTATCAATCTATAAAAAATCACGTATAAATCACAAGAAATTCATCAAAATTTCATAGAAAAATACTTTCAAAGACAATAAAATAATTTTACCCAAATTTTAATTTGACACTTACCTTATTTTACCTAATTAGCCATTTAACAAGCAAATTTCCTTTTCAAAGTGACATTTAGGGAAAATTACTTGATCGACTATGATAACCTTTTGTTAAATTAAATAAAACTGTGTAAAAGATAAATAAAGTCATAATGGCCTCTAGACCCTTTTTGAAAAGGTCATAATACCATGGCCGCTGGTCACGGCATCGTCAAAAGTAAAACTTTATTTAATTAAAATTCTGAGAAACATGGTAGAAATTCAAGCTTTACTACCTTTTACATTTTCATCACAAGAGATTGTGAAAAGCACGAAGCAAAATGCTCTTTGCACTTGAATGTAGGGAAATAGAAAATAAGTCCTGAAGGCTCCAACACAGGATACTTTGTAATGGCATGTTTTATAAGTAGCCTATCAAACTACAGGATAATGCTGCAGGCGAGAAGTTCGTACAAAGATATGCAAAGCGATTACATTTCTTGGTGACTGAGGTTTACCCTTTTAGTAATGAGTTAGAGTAGGCTTTTAACGCATTCTTTAGATTGTGAGGCAATGTGTGGTATTTACCGGCGAGCGTATGTATTTACATTTAACAAAATAAATAAAAGACCCACTTTTATTTGAAATGCACTAAAAACGATAAACTAAAAGTGTTTTTTCCTTAGCTCTCATAGATTGTCTTCAATATTTTTATAGGTATAGTAAAACTCACCGAGTTCTTAATTTTTCTTATGTGACTAAAATGATAAAAGAGTGTGGCGCTTATTGCCTTGTGTTGGCGTGTCAAGGTGCAATTGCCAACTTGAGCACTCTAATAAATATCTCATTGAAAGACATTTTAAGATCCTTATCCTTACCATTAACATCAGATAATTCTACATCCTTCGCGTCTTATATTTCTAGGTGATTTTATTAGAAGTAGCGGAGTATCGGGAGAAAATTCTTTATCTGAACCCTAAATTCAACGACATCGTACCTCATGATTCAAGGAAATGGACTTTTTATGTGAGTTAATTTTTATTCTCTTTTTTATGGCAATAAGTTTGTCTTTCGTAAAGAGAATCTCGACTGATGAATTTGTGGAGTTTAACCGTATATTTGAGAACGCAATCAGGTAATAAGCGCACACGCGTTTATCTTTAGTTACATAAAATCAAGTATTGTGAGAGTTTATTATACAAAGTATTGAAGACATCTTATGAGAGCTAAGAATTTTATTTTTATTTTAAATAAAACGGTGCCATCTTGAATCATGGAAATTCGATCAAAAATTTTATTATCCGCTACCTCGAAAACATACAGATATCGATTTTTAGTCGAACCGTATTATTCGTCCGTCATTTTGAAGTTTCATTTGAACAGGAAGGATAAAATACATATAATTCTATATTCTAGAGCAGACGTCTTCGTTCTTTTTTTTATAGGAATTATTTTTGCTTTCTTTCTAATGCGGGGGTATGAAGAGGTTTTTAAGATAGGACATGGGTCAGAGGAGGAATAATAAAAGGGAGAAGAAGTTTATTGAATTTCAGGTGAATACTATTAAGACAAACTGCATTCGAGTTAATAGAGAAAATAGCTTCAATAATAATATCCATTTCAGCTCTAATTACTGAGACGCCATCAAAAAGGGTGACCTTAACCAAAATGTTGTCTTCACTGGATGCAAAAGATGTATTAGTATTATATACTAAATCGTTAGGATCTGAGCCCACCATATTATTATTTTGCGATGCCACAATACCAGTATTCTTCTGATCATTTAAGCTTAGATTGTATAGCAAAAAGGATAGACTACACAGTAAAAAATTTGCACAATTGTTGCCACAAAGCTTAGGTATTTTTTCCATAAATTGTAGGAAATATACCCTAAAATGTAGAGAATATTCCCCTAAATTTAATAAAGTTTTGGGAATATTCCCTGAATTTTAGGGAATAATACCAACATTTTAGGGAAAATACCTAAGCCTTGTGGCAACATTTTGCGCATTTTTTACAGTGTATGCTGTGTAAAATTCGTGTATACGTAATAAGCATTTTTTTTGTCGACACGAGTAACGGAGCGAATGACAAGAGGGCTTGGTCGTTTATGTTTTGTCAGTTCGACATTTCTGCTTCTTTCTGACATTTCTGAATTTATGAAATGAAGTCCGCTGTTCTTTTAGTGATTTTTCCATAAAGAAGTCTGATTAAAAGTGATTTAGACTTTATAATAGTGAAAAACAATAGTGAAATATTGTTTTGTGTAAGAGATTTTATATAATCAAGACTTCGGAGTCTTGAATTATGGTGGTGAAGTGTGCTGTGCTGTGTTGCAGAAACAACCCAAGTTTTTGCAGTAGGAAATCATTTTTCAGGCAAGTTTAATTGTTTTAATAACTGTGTCAAAGACGAGATGTTCACAACGTGACAGTTATTTAATGACCAAAAAACACTACAATCAAGTTAAAATTAAGAACTAGAATAATTCACAATGACTAAAGCTATTCACAATAATAATTCCACTGATCTTAGGTTTTACTAAATTAATTAAGGCTTGGGGTTAATGTTAGTACATCACAATAACAAAATATAGTGTCAAAGACGAATGCTAAATATGAGTCAAATTGACTCCTCGTCAAATAATATTGCGTTTATTTCATTGTCTACATATCGAAGTAGCCACAACTTCTCAGTACCTTCATTAATGAATCTTCTGCGACTGTGGATGGAATATTGAAGCTCTTAGTTGCTTGTATGTTACATAACGGGTAGGTATAGGAGTCAAAATGACGTATGTTTAGCAATAATGTTACTTTTGTGCAGGTATTAAATTTTCTCATGTAGTATATTTATTACGATAAATGATTGAGAAAGCTATTGGATTATTTCCATAGGATCCGGAACTATCATAAAAACTGCATTAGAGTACATATTGTTCATATTGCTCTTCGAAAATCTAGCAAAATACAGCAAATGTCTGTTCAAAGTGCTCCAAGAAAATATGTGATGAACATTACTATTAAAACTTGTTCCCAAATATACAAAATTTTTATATAATTTAGCCTTTTCTATGGATTATATATTTTCATTAACAAAAGGAAGAATATTTTTGTTTACATACCTATAAATATGCTTCGAATTAAAGGGAGTCAAATTGACGTATATTTAGTATTACTGTTTTTTCACATGTTTAGTATTCGAGGGTTAAATAAAGTAGTAGAAGTGACATAGATATAAAAATAAACAGCAGTGCCAATAAAATTCAACATTGTCCAATACCGGTTTGTTTGTTAACAATTGAATTGTCAGTGGTTACTTACATGAAATGATTCATACAAAGGCAATACCAAAAAATATTGTCAAAAAATAATAGGGTACAGGAAAAATTCTTAAAAATTAAAAAAAAAAGTAACGCATACCTCGGAATGCGTCCAACATTTCATAATAAGCATTTCATTATGAATCAATCCATATGACTGGCCGTAGGAAATATAAATTTTACAGTCGAAATCTTTGTAAATGAGAGGTTTGAAATCTGTAAATCTGTGTAATAATTGTGTCCCTTAACAATCATACTAAAATCAAAGCCCAATAATTAATTAAACACAATTACAAATAAAATAAATAAATAAATAATTATCTTACTAAATACTCCTTGTATATGGTAAATATTTGCACATAATAAAATAAATAATATCCTAAGGGCAATGAAGATATCTCCGATTTAAATTGTTCACGTAAGTCATATCACCTTAGCTTAATTTCCAGTAATTATGCCACTCGGAACCATTCCTCTGGAAGCGAGGACAGCTGCGATGTTTCCGGTTTCTTGGTTTTTTCTTCTGGGGGTGACTGTTCGAGAAAAGAAGACTAGGCACGAGGCAACACGAAATAAATAAATAATTTTTTTTTAAATAATAGAGAGAAAAGAAGGAGGCTCGAAGGTGATATTAGCAAGCAAGTAAAGTCAATTAAAACAAAAAAGAATAAAACCAATCAATAAATACTTCCTAACCTAAACAAATTTTGAAATCATAAATAAAAACGTAAGTACTAATAAAATAGTTAAACTGAAATGGAAGAAGGGCGGCCGTGTTAGGGACAAGTTAGGAGCAATAAAAGTGTGAAGATTTCCACCCGCCAATAAAAGATAATTTTTATAGAATTAAATCGAGATTTATTAATTAAATTGGCTCCCCTCCTTGATGTAAACTACACAAAAGCTAAACCCCTAGAGATTTGGTTTACAAATTATAAAAAAAATTATAAAATTATAAATTTAAAAATTAATAAAATCGTTTTGTGATATAATGACTAGACAAACACATCGATGCGATTCTACTACATGAAGAAAAATGCTTAAGTTTTTCTTCCTCATAGCCTTCCTTTTTGCTATATAAACTAAGCATGATACAAAGATTAACAAGGTATGGCCGGAAAATTTGTCAATTGGTTGTTTGCCTCCTTTGGCGACAATTGTCAGAAATTTGTTCGTCTCAATTTCAATCGTCCCTATCACAGTGAAAATTTTTTTTTTATTTTTAAATTTCTTTGCTTTCCGAAGTGATTTAAACGATGAAACTAATGTTTGGTTAAATATTTTAATATATTCAAAACGTATTTCAGTCAATAAAATACGAAAAACTCAAAACAAATTCGTTGGAAATGACTTTAGTCACCTCATGACGTAGCAACACAAAAAAATTCCTCTCGATTCGCCCATACTTGTTATCTTGTATCATGGCGTTACATCAAACTTTTTTCTATGGTAACTTGTTTTCGATTTTGAAATGGCAGATGTAACGAAATCTTACTACCTGCGATATATAAATGTAAGAACGCTGCCATCTTTTATATGCCCTTTCACGTTTGTTCATCAATGTAACTATTTGAGCAGTGATCCAAGGCCAATTATCGTTTCTATTAACGGGGAAAACACACCGAGAAGCGCGAAAAAAAGCCATTTTTCTGGATTTTTTTGAAGCTAATCTATACCAGTAATCAAATTAGTTATTTTTTAAATGATAAAACACATTTTTAAGAATACATAAAAATTTTTTTATTTAAAAATATCAAATATTCGCCGACTAATCCTCTGGTCCGTAAAGTACCGCAAAAAACAGGCCCTCCGCGATACGCATTCCTGCTTCATTTGTAATCATCCAAATAAAAAAAAAACACAAAAAGATTTAAACTGAACAGTATAATCTAGTCTTTGTCATATGCGCTTTTGATTTATGACAAAATGGCGGATATTTGAATTTACATAGCGATTTTTAGAGAAAAATACGACCTTATTTCGCCGATTAAAAAAAAAAAATAAGCCACTAAAAAAACCAATATGATAAAGACTAGATAATTATGTGTAGAATAAGCACAAAAAAAGTTAATTGCAATCGGTTCATTAGTTTTCGAGATATCTTGCGTACCGACTTCAAAAACATGATTTCAAGAAAAACCCGTTTGAAAGTTGAGCAATGAATAAATCGCACTGCTTCAAATCGATTTTTCGGCGAAATTTTTTTCTTCGGTCGATACTTAAAACGGTTCTGAGATTTTCGAGAACCTTTTTTTTATCCATTTTCCACCGAATATATTATTTTCGAACGAAAGCTTTCGATATAACGCCCGATAACGCAGACGATGTTACAATAGGGGCCGACGGCGTATTTCTACCTGAATTTCGTTCGGCCGCTCGGCGTTGACTAGATCGGCCATAACTCCGTTATTTTTTCGAATTTTTGCATGCCTCTTTCACCAGACATTCTTAAGAGGATAAGCTTGAAGAAAAGCTAAATAAAAAAAATCGAAAATTTCGAAATTTCTTGGCGCGTTTTCCCCCTTAAAGAGGAACACTAGGTTTTTATTAACCAAAGAAATTTATAGTTCAACATCAGCCGTATTGTAAAGACCACCCTAAATCAATTTATATCGACTTTACAAAATACCTGGACGAATGCAATAATTTATCCTCTGAGTTCTTGTAAATGAATTATGGTGTACCTCGAGGATCTGTTTTCGGTCCGCTGCTTTTTTCGGTTTTTCGAAATGATTTGCCGAATAGGATCAGATATTCTAAAATTCACTTCTATGCTAACGATTTGCAACTTTATATCACCATTCCCTCGGGGCTGATTGATTTTGGTGTGAACAAAAATAAATGAGGATCTCTTGGTACTCTTGAATTGGTCCAAGAAAATACTTAGTCCTTAATCCTAATAAAATTAATCGATTGTTATGTACAAATATGCTTTAGTAGACACTTCTTGTTTTCCACCAATAATACTCAAAGAATGCCCTATAATGTTCTGTGATATAACGTGGCTACAAAAGTTATGCTGGTAAGATGGACTTTATATCAATGCGCAAGCTAAATAGTGCCTCCAAATCAGCTGTTCGTTACATGTACGGATTTTACCATATCACCATATTACCGGACTAGTATTTATATAATATTTTTCATTTTTCTCGTTCTAACCGAATTTCTACTTTAACTAGTCCACGATATAATTGTGTGATATCAGAGCATCATTTCCTTGTCCAGGCTACCAGACTATGGAATCATTTACCACCTGCGCTCATAGGTGCACGAGGCAGAGATAGATTTAGTATGGAATTAGCTAGAAACATGACTATAGGACTTGAGTTTAGTTTTATTTTTCAGTATTTACATTACGAAGGTAACTAACAGATTGTATATTGTTTGTAGATTTATTGATTTTCTTTTTACAGTAACAAGTTTATGTAGATATTAGTTCTTTTTCGTACATATTTCTAAATACCATATTAGTTTAGTTTTTTTTTCAATCAATATTTATAGCTTTATATTTAATCTTACTTTAAGTAAAATGAATAGTTTGTTTCTCATCCTATGCATACTTATAAGACTATTTTTATGTCTTAATTTTATAGAGTTAATAATAAATAAATTTGAATTTGATGAGTGGCCCAAAAGTTTCTCCCAACAAACTTTTTGTTATAAAAAGTAAACCAAGAAACATAATTTAGAAATTCAAATTTATTTGTGATGCAATCATAATACAGATTATTATTCTTATTACTAATAATACATACGTCTACCGTTATTATCTATGCATTCTAAAATACGTCGTCCAAAACTATCACATAAATTTTCTAATTCGTCCTCGGTGTAGCTGCTCCATTCTTGCTGTACTCTTGCAATTAATTGTGGTCTATTCTTCGGCATCGGATGTCTAAATATACTCTCTTGAAGTCTAGCCCAAGCGTGTTCGATTGGGTTAAGGTTAGGAGAGTTTCCAGGCCAATTTTCCCAAACAGTTGAAAACATCAATTTTGCCAGTGCCAATGTTGCCTTTGCTTTATGCGCTCGTGCCCCGTCCTGCATAAGAATTACCAAATTCTTATCTGGAAACTGTCTTCTGTCATCCTGGCATGCTGCGTAGCCTGGTAAACAACATGAAATCTCGACTTTCGACGTGAGCTGATTCTTCCTGCAACCATTATCTTGAGGTCAAATTTCGGATTTTGTATGGGTTGAATAGTGCTTGGATCACTTGTTCTAACTCTCATATTTTGCCTATTCGGCGTTGGGTGCAAAACAATTGGGGATTCATTCGTAAAAAGTACGTTAGCTCTCTTAGACTTTCCAAGAGAACTATCTTCACAGAATCCTTCGCTTTGTAACCTTCTACAGTAGTTAAGTCTATCTGTGACATTCTTTGCCGTAAGCAGCGGATTTACTCGTCTCACATAGGCATGTCTTCCCCAATTCGTCGATTTAATGTACCGTTGAACCGTTGATCGAGACGTTGTCTTTCGCCGTTGTTGGTAATTTTGGTCGCTGGATCCTTGTTCCAATGCCTGTCGTGTCTTCCATCATCTTCCTTACTTGTATTTTTGTTGTAGGTGAAAGAGTTGTCGATCTACCGGAACGTCTTTGATCCTGTTTATCGCCTTTCCTCCTTTCTAGCCATAATCGTACCGTCTTTCTGTCCACGCCTAGTGTCCTTGATATTTCGGAAACTGATTTTCCTATTTCGCCAAGATTTTGGATTTGCATCCTTGTTTGTATCCTATTCGAAGCCATAATGAAGAAGCACAAAACTCCTCTAGGATAGGCTTTAAAAAAATAATAATTTTTCAGGTATCGCGTATAAAATGTTCTAAGAAAAATCACTACTTACGATAAACACGGCAATAAAAAAGGATCCTTGAAGTCAGGATAAAATTTCACCGGTAGGTTCGCAGAAAAACCCTTAATTACTCCGGTAACTCAAATTAGCTTTATAAAGGGTACGTCTCTGTACCTGACATAGGGACAAATGTTGTTTAATTTTTTTTCCTGGAAATGCACTATATCGCTTTGCACAGCTAATATTGATGTGTATGCGGTCGTAGCTAAGCACTATATGATCCTTAAGATAGCTGAAGAGTTGGTATTTAATCGCAGCTTAAGATTTTTGCTAATCTGAGAAGGGAAAAATTTTGGCAACAGGTAATGAATAATGCGTTTATTTAAATAGGTGGGGGGAAACTTTTGGGCCACCCTGTAGTAGCACAAAGTCTTGCAGAATTTTTATCCCCGAAGTAAGAATAAATTATGTTACTCTAGTAATGGGAAGAAAGCCAAACCTTAACATTTACTTAATTTATTCGCTTGGGGCAAAGGGAATCGCATCGAATTCAATGAATCTAAGACCCAAAGTTGTTTCATATATTTAAAACAAGATCACCACTTAACCACTCCCATTTCATTTGATGAAGCATTTACTTCCGTTTTACTGGCACTAAAGATTCTTGGTATATTTCCAGTAAGTTAATTTTGTTCAAGAAAGAATTTTTTGGGATTCTCCGGTATATAGCAAAATGTTCTAATTTGTTATTTCATCACACAACCCATTAATTTTTGGACTTTTTACCGGGTTAAACTTAATTTTGTTCAAGAAAGAATTTTTTGAGATTCTCCGGTATATAGCAAAAGCTAAAAAATGTTCTAATTTGTTATTTCATCACACAACCCATTAATTTTTGGTGACAAATTTCAAGTCTTGGATTGACTCATCAATAGGTCACAAATATCGAAATTGTGTGATTTGAAAAACAAATGAAAAAATGAAAAGAAGAAGAAAGAAATGAAAAGTATAAGAAAAATAGAAAAAGACATTGTTTTTATTTATTAAAAAAATTTAAAAAATTTGAATGAAACAGATTCATTCGAAGCGAATCGAACCTGTATACGCCACGCAGTGGGCTGAAAAATAAAGAAGAAAATGAAGAAGAAGAAGCGTTTCACAGGCAGAAAACCAAGCTGCACCGATGAGTGTAAGGTTTTCTGCTGACACGAAACGCTTCTTGTTCTTCCATTTCTTCTTTATTTTTCAGCCCACTGCGTGGCGTATACAGGTTCGATTCGCTTCGAATGAATCTGTTTCATTAAAATTTTTTAAATTTTTTTAATAAATAAAAAAAAATGTTTTTTTCTATTTTTCTTAAACTTTTCATTTCTTTCTTCTTCTTTTCATTTTTTCATTTGTTTTTCAAATCACACAATTTCGATATTTGTGACCTGTTGATGAGTCAACCCAAGACTTGAAATTTGTCACCAAAAATTAATGGGTTGTGTGATAAAATAACAAATTAGAACATTTTGCTATATACCGGAGAATCCCAAAAAATTCTTTCCTGAACAAAATTAAGTTTAACCCGGTAAAAAGTCCAAACGTAACCAGTAAGTTAAGTTGGACAGACCACATCTTCTCTGTTGCGAAAGAAGCATCGAAATGTCTTGGATTTCTGAAAAGGTGTAAGAAATATTTCAGCCCGCCCAATCTAGCGCTCCTCTACAATTCCTACATTAGACCTAGAATGGAACACAATTCCCATATATGGGCTGGGGCTGGACGAACAGCCTTAGCTTTATTGGATATTGTCTAAAAGAGAGTCTTTAAGCGCATTGGAGATGTGGCAATAACTTGTCATATCGACTCACTTGAGCACCGCCGCAATGTTGGTGTCTTTCGTTCCTTTATCGCTACATGCATGTCTAATGTTCCGATGAAATATCTAGTCTAATCCCTTGTAGTTTAATTCCTGCACGCAATACTCGCACTGTAAGCCGCGCATATCCTCTCACGCTTCAAAATACTTAGAGTAAGTTTCCGTTTCCGTGTTTCTTTCTTATCTCGAACTGTACAAATGTATGTGGAACAGTTTACCATCTTTTATTTTTCTCGACCTTACAATCTGCGAAGTTTCAAGAGCGATATAATCGGCACTTCCGCCACTTTCCTCATGTCCACTAATCCTTTCCCTATCTCCATCCTGTCATGCTGTGCTTTGCATTAGGGTATCACCTGAATTTGGTTTAATAATAATAATAAAAAAAAAATTGCGGTATTCCCTGATATCATCGCCTCAAGCGTTAAATCCGTCCATCTCGATAGACCTGTATATAATACTCAAATATGGTTCTAGACTCCAATTGAAACTTTTTTTCACATACTCTTTGGCAGATGTAAAAAACTGGTTGAATACTTCAGAACGCTGTTCCTAGCCTTTTTTTCTGAGGCGAAAAAAAAGAACTTACAAGTCTATCGGCATATGATAACTTTGCATAATAAAACCTTTTCTTCTCCAACAACAGTAACCCTTTTTCAAATATGTCTTTGACTACTTAAAAGTTTCACTGGGTCTCCTGTTAAATTAAATAAAACCATCCAATTGCAGGCAATTTAAAAAAACGACAAAAGATAAAAATTAACGAACAACAAACGAAATGTCTCAACCTAATCCAATTTGTATTCGGAACGTGGACTTCTATTCTTTTCATCAATCGTCGAGAATGCATTGATAGCCATTATCACAATTTTCTTCAGCTAGACAAGCTCATTTCGTGATTATCAGTCAATTGGAATCTCCTGAGCATCGTTTTGCTGATTCAAATTCAACCCACTTCTCATTTATATGCAGATTATGAGCAAATAAGCGTATTTCGGAAACAATTTCTTCTGAATATCGATCTCAAGAGCGAGTTTACCGAAAGCCTTTTGGCATTGAAAGAAGCGGGAATTGAAAGAAAAAGCACTTAAAGATGCCGAAATAAAACCTTCAAATTGTTGCTGAGAATGCGGCTGACTAGGTGGCTGTCTTATCTGAGTGATTTTTTATTCAATCGATTTCACCTTAAGCAAGGTTTTTTTGCTCCTTTCCCGTTCGTAAAATATACATGTATTTTACCATTCCCATGAATGACGATCTTGATTCCCTTTGCTCCGGTGATTTCATTTGAATAACAAACCTAAGCCTGCTGAAAGCGCTGCCGTGCCTTGTAGTATATTTTTGGCTGTATATTTTATCAATTTCAACGAACAGGAGCACCCTATACGTTACGTACCTACCTACCTACCTCATCTTGCCACATCTTTAATAAGGTGGCTTCTCGGCAAATTGAAGTATTTATTTAAAGCGAAATATTTATTCAGGACCCTCCAAGTGATATGTATGGATGTAAGTAACTACGTTTGTATATGTGCGTATTTAGGTACCTACGTGGAAATAAACCGCGTGATATCACACCTCGGTGGCAAAGATTTGACAATTCGTTTTATTGACATTATTGATATTGGGGAGAAAGTGAATACTGCTAAGCTCCACAATTTCAAGGCAAGGTACTCCATACTTACGTCTATATACATATACAGCATCAGGTTAAAATAATTTATCAATATCGTGTTGTCGTCCTGTGATTGATTGTATACTAATACAGGGTATTTCACCACTATGTGGGCGGCACGTATTTCAGTTGGATCTAGGGGATGTATAAATGTGAGGAAAGAATTGCATTGAAATGGCACCTTTTCACAATCTCCCGCATTACTTGTGAACTAATATGATCATGAAACTTCAGATTTAATTTTTTTATTGTAGTTCCAACGTTATTTGCTAGTCAAAGAGTGATAAAAGAGTTTTATTAGGATACACTCTAAGGAAGTTGTGATTGTGGATTGTGTATTGGAATAGTTGAGGGAGTAGGCATTGAGCGATATTACTTAGAGATTGTTACCATAACATATAAATTTATAGATGCCAATACATAGTAAGCAATTTTTTAATTAGATCGATTAGGTAGATTTGCAATTGCAATACATCCAGATATATCAAAATTGAAATGATAAATGCTATAGCCTGGGTCAGAGCTGGGTAAGTACCAAAGAAGAAGTACTTAAGTACAAGTACAAGTGCCGAAGGCCTGAGTACTTCAGCGTAAGTACAAGTACAGCATGTATGAAAAGTACTTGTAACTAAGTACTAAGTCTATAAAAATTACTGAGTACTTTTTGAAGTACTTTTTAAAGTACTTTTGTAGAATCTTTATACGTTGGCAGTAATATAATAAAGTTTATCGAGTTCAGATAATAGATTTATAGATTAATACCAAGAATCCTTAATGCCGGTAAAACGGAAATTAATGCTCCATCAAATGCAATGGGAGTGGTTAAGTGGTGATCTTGTTTTAAAGAGATAGGACAGCTTGGGTACTTAGATGTATTGAATTCGATGCAATTTGGTTTGATCCAAGTGACGATATTATCAAGGTCGTTACTCAATCTAATATCTATCGATCTATCTAATCATGCAATCTGGTTTGACAGATGTGGCATTTCCTTTGTAGTCCCCAAGGGTGTCAATGGATGAGATTGAAAGTAATGGAAAGCAGATAATTAATGAAAATTGAGAAGAGAGATGGATAGATAACAGAGCCCTGAGGCTCCCCGATATTTATTGGCTGAGATTCAGATGTAACGCCATATAATCCGTATTAAGCGACCAGATAAAACAATTTACAATCTTTACATCCATAATAGAAGAGGACGGGAGAGTCCAAGTGCTTTAAGTTTGACTAAAAGGACTGAACGCCAGACACTATCAAAGGCCTTTGAAATATCTAGGGCAACGATTTTGGACTCACCAAAATTGTGAGGACTACGGTTTCAACGTTCCATAAGAAAAGTCGGAAAAAGAAATTTATTTGGAGCTAATGATTGATTCGAAGACCTTTGAGAGAATCGAAGTGATTGTAATTGCACGATAATTTGAGACATTGCTACCCTTTCCTTTCTTGGGAATAGACTGAACGTGAGCTAGTTTTCAAGCAATTGGAAATTTTCCTGTCGAATAAGGCAAGCAGAATAGTTTTCGCTGAGCTTTAGCCACGAATGAGGCACATTTTTATTCACGGGGACTTGAAACTATCAGGACCATATCTCTAGCATGGATGTATATTGGCTCTTGGACACATCCACAAGGGAGATGTGAAGTGGGTGGAAAAGGAGAATTTGAAGTGAATCTAACAGTAAAAATATTAGTTTTATTCAGCGAGTCAAACTGCTGAAGCTGCTCCTGATGGTGTTGACCTGGGGTCAGAAAACTTTGCTGTCTTTGCGTTTTCCCAAGATTCTAACATTCTGGTCAATCTTTGGATAGTGTTTCAGTTTTGGACATGGATGCAATTGATACATATGAAAAGCAAACTTGTTAAGTCCCAATGTGGGCTTAAACATAAAAAGGGGCAGGTGCCGGGTTTTGTAATGATAATACAGGTTGAACATCTGAACCTCGTCCCATAAATGCTGGTGTGCCTCAAGGCTCTGTTATCTCTCCAATTTTTTTTTTAATTTTCATTAATGATCTGCTTTCCCTTACATTCGATATCATTTCGCTGATGACCGTACCCTTGATTTCGCTTACTCCTTTGACACTCTTTCGGACTCCAGGGGGAATGCCACATGTGTTAAATGAGATTGTATGATTAGATCATTGAATAACGATCTTAACAATATCCTCGCTTGTGGCAAAGCGAATCGCATCGAATCCAATGGATCTAAGACCCAAAGCTGTCTCATCTCATTAGAACAAGATCACCACTTAAACACTTCCATTTCATTTGATGGAGCATTAAGCATTCTTGGCATTAATATTTCCAGTAAGTTAGGCTGGACGGACCATATCTTCTCTGTTGCCAAAGAAGCATCGAAATGTCTTGGATTTCGGAAAAGGTGTAAAAATATTTCAGCCGGTCAAATCTAGCGCTCCTCTACAAGTCCTACATTAGACCTAGAATGGAATACAATTCCCATATATGGGCTGGGGCTGGTCGCTTAGCTTAGCTTCATTGGATATTGTCCAAAAGAGAGCCTTCAAGCTCATTGGCGATGAGGCAATAACTTGTCATATCGACTCGCTCGAGCACCGCGGCAATGTTGGATGCCTTTCGCTCCTTCATCGCTATATGCATGGTCAATGTTCTGATGAAATATCTAGTCTTCTTCCTTGTAGAGTGAGTGATTCGTGCAGGCAATACTCGCGCTGCAAACCGGGCACATCCTTTTACCCTTCAAAGTACTTTCGGCGGTACAGTAAATTTCCTGGATGCTTTTTCATCCCGAACAGTGCGAATGTGGAACAGCTTACCGTCTTCTGTTTTTCCTTCGGCATACAATCTCCGGGAGTTTAAGGGCGATATACAGCGGCACCTCCACCACTCTCCTCAAATCCCGTAATCGTATCCCTATCTCCTCCGTGTCATGCTGTGCTTTGCATCATAGGGTATGCCCTCAGCCTGGCACAATAAGAAAAAAAAAAATCCAATGATCCACTCGTAGTATCAACATAGAAACCTATTTCTGTTTCCATTTTGAACATGTAAAACGATATCTACTACGAAATCTCTTCACAAGCTAAAAACTTCACAACGGGTGAAAGGGGAAAATAAATTCAATCTAAATCTCATCACAAGACAACATAAAATCAAATCAGACATTTGTAATACCATAAAAGTGCGTACTCGTTCATACCGCAGTACATGTAGTTACATACGTTACATACAAGTGAGTATATACATATATGCAAACCTCAGAACCATTAATGATGATTTCCGGCATGGTACCTGGAGGTCTCTCTACTTTCAATTACTTGTAAATCTAATTTGTCAGCAGAGCACCTCATTTAATGCAAATTCATGAATTTCGAACAACTGTATTACAGGTAAACCACCTCGTAAAGTGTACCATTACTTTGTCTGAGACTCAGAATTTTGCTAAATATTAATGAAATGGACTGAAGTTTACTTCTCATTCTCTGAAACTTTTGTGGCATATATAGCGTTCGTTTATCTTCCAGAGGAAGTTTAATAACCCTCTCCCGCAAAAACAAACTGTCTTAGAAAATTGTGTTTAAGTTCTGTGTGGTTGGTACAACGCAAAACCGAACAGAGCAGGTGACTTCTTGAGACTTTCAAGGACAACACATGGTATCCATCCACCCAGCCCCAGTACAGAATTCTCTCCCTTGATAACGGATGTCGTGAACCAGGTAAATTATGTATGCAAGGAGCTGCTTTGAAAGTGTACTCGAAAAGCGTATTCCCATGAGAGCCACTTGTATGAATTAACTTTTCACTTAGTTTTCCCTTTGCGTATTCAACCAAGGCGAAGAACTCTGGAAGAATTCCATTTATGAGATATATTGTCGGCGCTACTGGGTGCAGTCAAATGAACTCACCCTGAATGAAAGATACGATCTGAAAGGACTACATTAGCTCGCTTAATTGGTAATTACTATTTTGAGAAGCAGTAGATCTTTGGAAATTGCTTTCACACTAAACTAAGTAATGCCTTTATATGGTACGATGAAATTGAAGAGATTTTGTCTGCGGTTTTCTGATTAATTAATTAGTTTCGTATTTTTTCACTTTTTTACTTAAAAATTGTGGTAAAAATGTCTACTAAATTTATTTGCTTAGGGTGAAATTAAAGTTAATTTATAGAAAAAAGAAATGATATTCAGAAGATTATAGTTAATGTGTTCGGTGCGGATCCAGACTTACGTTCAGGGGAGGGGGTGGGGAGGAGCGAATTTTTGTGACAGTTACCCATCTTCCGAGAAAACTGTTCTGCTCTTGTGATTTATGTTTGTGAATCCATAAAAGACATTTAATTTAAGGTTTCAAATTTGTAAAGAAGTGCCAGAGCAAGAGACTGAAACCACTGGTTATCATTCGAAAAATCTAGTTAATGTCAAACTAATATACTTTGCTTCCGATTATTTTAGTTATTGGTTAAGTTTTTTCAAAATTCTAACAAAAACAAAAAAGGTTAACATTTTAATGGTTATTTTCTAATAGGTTTTTTGACCAAATGAATATTGGTTACGCAGTAATCAAAATATTGAAGAAATATTTTTTATTTGTTAACCAATAACCTGAACGAGTGAGATTTTTTTTTAGTTAATTATTTCTGTTATTTCTCGAATTAGGTACATTTTTTGCAGTACTAACTAACAATGTTATGAAAGTTGCTTTAAATAGATTTTAGGTAATTTAAGTTTTAATTTACTATGTACTAAAGCTACCGCAGTGCCATATACAGGGTGTTTCTCCTTAGGAGGTCAATAGAGCAGGAGGTGATAGTACTCACATATCCAAACAAACAATTGTAAGGCAGGGAGGGGGTGGGGGGCAATATGAACCATTTACGAGTTGCAGGTTGATTAAGAAAAAAAGCTAGATTTTCACAAATGTATTTTGAAAAGTACTAGGGGCACGGGCATAGTTAATAGTTCATTGTTTATAAAACTTCATTGCCCTTTCAACCACTACTCAACCAGCCTCACACCCCTCTCTTTACAGGACTTAAGGGGCTCTAAACAAAATATTTCAGATTTTTTTTACTTTTTTCTTTTACTTGGACCTCTTTTTCGCAAAACGGTCGTTACATAACTTTTTTGTATAAAAACTATAAACTGAGGGGTATAGAAATAAAACTCGCTATGCCCATATTTTGCCACGTAATCGTGTCTTTACACATCTGTTTGATGAAAAGCTGAGAAATGGTTTTAACCTAAAGTAAAATAAGTTTGAAATCTTGAGTCATTTTCAAAACCCCTCCCATGTCCAACAAAAGTGAGACACATAACTTGCCACGTCCAATTAGTCGCAAAACTTGTCTATTTCCTACTTTAGCAATGACTATACGAACATTAATTTTCAAAAATAGCTATGTCCAGCTAACGGTAAAAACCCGTTATTTGCATTTGATGCATCAATATTGTATTGTGGAGTCAGTTGGCCCGGCTGCTTAAGAGGACACGGTTGTGATTCTGCGTCAATAGATTTTTAAGTTTTTTACAATGGATCGAGAAGGAATTCGATATACTCCAGGAAAGATAGAGGAAAGGTTAACATTTATATTTTAAAGAAATGATGTCATTTTAATTATTAATAATCTTAAAGATATTTCAGCCATGAAAGGCCAACAGCACCCACTTGCAATCATTGGAAAGGAGCTTTCCAATGTAATTTGCTTACACACCGGGATATTCAACATTTTTATGCATCATTTTACAATGTTCCTAATAAAATTGCACAAGATAATTTCCACTTAAAATATACAAAGGCTCAGTTTCCAAAAAGGCCAAGATCAAGAAAGGATCCTCAGAGTCAAGAAACCAAGAAGCAATGCAGTATCAAGTACTTCGTTAAAAGGGGTTTTCAAATCCCTACTGAACGAAAAAGCTCAATAGTTCCAGTGTGCAGACAAACATTTCTGGGAATTTTAAAAGCTTCAAAAGATAGAATTCAACGAATTTGTAAGGCACATCTAACAACAGGATTACCTCCCGTTGAAAAGAGAGAAGGTGACCGTTATGCCGAAAAATTTTTAACAAAGAAAATGTCTATGAAAACTTTTATTGAGCAGTTGAAACAGATAGATACCCATTATTGCAGAGGACAAACCATTAGTCGGCAATATGTGTCTAGCGAATTAAATATTAACAAAATCTGGGAGCATTATAATGACGACGTAGTCAACAATTTAAAGGTAAAAAGTTCCTATTTTCAGAATTGTTTCAATAAAAATTTCAACATTGGATTCGGTACACCGGCTACAGATGTATGTTCTTATTGTATTGCATTAAAAGAAAAAATTAAGCGCGCAAAAACTGAAATTGAAAAAGCGCAATCAATAACGGAAAAAATAATTCATCAGCTTAGGGCAGCGGCTTTTTACAATATCCCACGAGAAAAAAAGGATAACTGCATTATGTTTTCTTATGACTGTCAAAAAAGTTTAATACTGCCTAAAGTACCGGATCAGACAGCTTATTATTTACCACAGTTATATTACTATAATTTTACGATGTATTGTGGAACCTCTAAGGATAGTCTAACTAAACAGAATGTTTTCCAATATGTTTGGAAGGAAACAGATGGGCCTAAGGGAAGTAATGAAATAGCTTCTGCAGTCTATCATCGTCTCTGCCATACACAAATGCCAAGCAATGTCCATGAGGTGAAATTGTTGTCAGACGGCTGTGGGGGGGAGAAAATAAGAATTGTGCAATGGTGACGATGGTTTCCTATTGGCTTTCCCATAATGCCCCCGAGGCATATTTTACTAGTTACTTTAATTTTTCCTGCTGTGGCGCACTCGTTTATCCCTCCTGATCGGGTTTTCAGCCAAATTGAACAAGCATCAGAAGGAAGGAAACTATCATTCAACTGGAGGAATATTTAGAAATATTCAAAACGTATGGTGCTGTTATTCGACATGGAACAGACACAAAGATTTACAACTGGAAAGAAATGTCCTCGGCAATATTCAGAACCCCCTCTGCTTGGCATTTTAAATTTAACCCGACGAAGCGCTTGTTTATTAAAAGGACTAATTCTGGGTCTATTGTAATCTGTGGAGAGCCAAACTACAGGACTGATGTCGGTCAATTTAAAGGCATTTTTAAAAGAAGTAAATCTTGTTCAGGAATGAGAAAAAGTGAGCTCCAATCAAATATAAAGGTTAAAATGGAAAAGCTGAAGGATGTGAACACTTTGTTAAAAAAACATTTTGGAGAGAATTGGAGGGAAGACGAACCTTCACAATACTATAAGAACGTCGTTGATAAAGAAGGAGCAGAAGATGAACAAGTTGAAGTTGCAGGAGCAGGAGATTAACAAGTTGAAGATAGCCTGTGTGAACAAAGAGTAGAAGAAGAAACTACTGTTTAAAAAGTATATAGTTGTACTTCAATGGCTATAACATTTGTTGTTTTGTTTTATAGAATTGAATTGATGTTTTTTTTATTTATATTTTCTTATAATAAAGTGTTTTTCTTTATTTCTTTTAAATCTGTGTTTTCAAAACTAGCTGTGTCCAATTTTGATAGAAACAAAGTGCGCCAGATCTTTGATTGAGAAACAAGATTAGCTAAGTCCGAAACATTTTAGTTAATAAGACTATTAAAACCTGCAATATATTTCAATCACTACCTCAAACTAAGAGTTTGATAAATGCTTATTAATATAAAGATACCTTTTCATTACAGTAGCCAGTCAATTTCCTGCTACTGGTTTATGAGCTTTTACTCAAAAACGCTTAGATAGGACATAGCGAGTTTTATTTCTATACCCCTCCTGTAGACTACCACCTTTAATTTAATAAACCTATTCTGAAAGCTATTCTCAAACCAAAATTTGTTCCCTTACTGACTGAAAACACTTCATTTAAAAAAATTTAGGGTAATTTTGGTATGACATGAATAGATTAAGAGCTAATAACTCTTTAATAGCTGAAAGAGGAGAGAGTCTACAGTTTATAGTTTTTATAAAACTAAGTTATGTTAATGACCGTTTTGCAAAAAAAATAGAGGTCTCAAAGTAAAAAAAGAAGTAAAAAATTCCGAAATATATTTTTTTAGACCATCGTAACCCCAAAGAGGAGGAGGTGTGGGGCTGAGAAGTCGTTGGAAAAGCCATGAAGTTCTGTATACAATGAGCTCTTAACTATGACCATGCACCCAGCTGTTTTTAAAATACAGGGTGTTTTGTGAAAAAATATATTTTTTCTTAATCACCCTGTAACTCTTAAACGGTTGATATTGCCCCCCCCCCCTCGTCAGCCATATATTTTTTTGTTTGCTTAGGACGGTGAGTACTATCATCTCCTGTTCTATTGATCTTCTAAGGGGAAACACCCTGTATTAGGTTGTGAGAAGGGGGGGGGGGGGGCTTTCCAAATATTCAAATGTCACCCAAAAGAAATTACGTAAATAATATACGTAGGTATGTCTATTTAAATTTTTACCTCAATATATACATTATGAGATTTAATACATTTTGATGTTGGGAAACACTACTTTCCGTGTCCAGTTTCTATTCACATTTTGTATTTTTTTTCTAACTTCCAAATCAAAATAAAGCAACATCTAATTTGCTTGTATGGGCGATCAGTGTTGACTGCTCAGAGGTTAATTACCTAAATGAGTAATTTGTACCCTTGTCACTAGATTTCGCTAAGCTTTGTAATTTTAAAGACTAATCAACCATTGAAGAAAAAAAATTGTTTTTCTTCAAATTATATAAAAAATAGTAATTGTGGGATGTAAAAGGAAAGAGCTCCTGGTTTTGTTTTCGTTTCTCTGCGCGTTTGATCTTTTGTGCTTCCATATCTGTTTCTTTCGTTTTCTTTCTTTTCCCAATAGTTGATCCATTCTTTGGAGGATACTGCATCAGGAAGTCTTACTTCATTACTTGTTCTTTTATTTTGTGGGGAGATTCAGTAGGCAACAAAAGTACATTCGCGAATGCTCGACTGATATGTGAGCCTGAAGCTCCTGCAGCTGGTGCAGTTGCAGAATTTAATGTCACACTCATAGTATTGGATTCTACCTGGGAAGGAAAAAAAGTACCGATTTCGTGGGTAGTTGCACTATTCAAAATCAATTCAAAATCCTTAAGAAATATTTCTATTGGGTACATACGAAGTGTATGCATATGGAGGTGCAGATTAATAAAATGTAAAATATGTAATAAGATATTTTTAACCGACTTCAAAAAAAGAGGAGGTTCTCAATTCGACCTGTTTCGTTTTTTATGTTTGCCCAGCGATTGTCCGAGCAGATTGTTAAAGCAGCTTGGAATTTTCTCAGACTGATTTCTTTTAAAGATTGAAATCTCAGGGCAATTACTTTTCGTTACCTTTATAAAACAATGTAATGAAAATATTTACGAAATTTAATGTGCCTAATATTTTTACATCTTAGAATTACAATTTTTAGGCATGCTAGTATACCCCGATGCAAACTTAACTCAGCGGTTGTGTCATGCTACAATTGTTTCATGTGCCCTGTTCCGTGCTTGCTGTTTAAGACTGGGTTCAAAAAATGATCGGTGGGTGTCTATGTCTAGTAAAAAGTCGTTTGAAGTGTTTACGATTTTCTCATTGGAAATTGTCTAAGGAGCAAAGAAAATATGGCAGAGAATTGTAGAAATGGACAGCTTGGGCTATCGAAGAGTTGATAGTTTTTGTAATCCGCTTAACTAGTAATAGTTTTATAAAGATTCTTGTGAACAGTAAGAAGTTCGGTCGAGGCTTAGGGGGGGGGGGTAGTTGGCCGCAATGATATCCCATGCAACCAGATGGCCGATGAGCTGTGCAAAAAAGGCTCTGAAGAGGATAGCTCCGCAGCAGTAGCTTATGTGAGGATCCCAATCGGAGCTTTAAAAAAGAAGATTATCAGGCGCGTCTATCAAAATTCAAGACTCCGGGGGCCGAACAGCAAAACCTATCGTATTGCGAGACTATTATGGCCTATATATGATAGAAAGAGGACAATAGAACTGCTTAATGGCACCGAAATTTAGTAGGGGTAATCATGGGTCACCGGGCCATAGGGGACCATGCCAGAAGGCTGAGTATAGCGGCGAATGATTTATGCAGAACCTGTAGGGACTCGGAGGAAATCGAATCCGTCCAACGCGTACTTTGCTGTACCCCGCTTTGATGAATAAAAGATGTAGATTATTGGGTAGGTACTTCTTCTCCAGTCTAGGGGAAATGCAAAACAAAGAGTTCAGATGTATCCTGATATTTCTAAAGGAAGCAGAATGGATCAACGGTGCTTGAACATGTTATCCCATGAGGTCAAGGGGCACAATGGAGCCACTGGTGGTCTAAGTGATGCAAGCTAGTCTTCAAGCGGCACCTCTTTCACCTTACCTGACTTAGGGGAGGAGTGGCAATCGAACCTATTACCACCCCCGCCCATGTATTTCCGACTGTACATACTAATGGATTTGATTTCCAGAAAAGCTGCGGACATCATTGTCTGAGGGAAATAAACATTGAGGTGTTATGATTTAGTTACTCAATGCCACGAATTACAACCATAATTTGACCCTAAAATCAAAGCTAATTCATTGTGATTTCAATTCATTAAGACTCATTTCCACATTATAATAAAATGCAATTAAGCATAAATTGCATTTTACATTTTATTATCAAGACACACATTCCACTTCCACGGTATGTCTATTTACCTACAGACAGTGTCTTCTTCTCCTTCACATGTACATAGTACACACCTACATATATTTGTTTAATTCCTCCAGTCTAATTGCATTTACATACATATAATTATTCTTGCCGTTTTAAAATTGTTATTTTAAGACGACAAGAAAAGTTATATCGCAGTACTGCATAAAAACTTTTTGAATTTTCTCACGTACATTTTTTGAACGTCCTGAAAAAATAATAAATAAAGCCAAAAGAGCTTTTTGAAATTATTATGGGCATCTGGCGGCAGCCAGCCCGAACTTCGAGGTTTTCGTTCTTAAAATCCGTCTAATAACAACGCGTAGAGTTTATTAATCAGAATAAAATCTTAGAGATAAAATCAATATCGATTTTGATCGGAATGTAATTAAGAAATAAATAAATATCTATATAGTATATATGGACTGTGAGTTCTGACTAAAGCTCTGTCTTTTCTCCGACCGCTTCTCTACTTGCAACCGGCGAGAATGAGTGGTCAAATGACCACTAGGAGCCAAAATGAGTGTTATAGTTTTCTTCGTCTTCGTTTAACTTCGTTTTTTTTTATATGGCAGCACTATGCAATTGTGGACTTATACAATTATAAATCAATTATCTGTACAAATTTTGTTTATGTTTTGCTTTATTTTTTATTTTAAAATTATTTGCCAGCAAGCAATAAAAACCTGCACAAAAGTACAGGAAGAGTTTAATTGCCATTAAGTGGAGAGGCATATAGGCAATTACTCAGATTTGGTCGATTCCATATTCAAGCTCACATCTCCATCATAAAATCCATGCATATTTCTTATTCTCACATGCGCAAAATTTGTGAAAAGTACCTAAGAATAATTGAAGCATAATTTTCGTTGTAGGAAAGTACTAAATTAAAATTAAGGTCTAGTAAGGAAAAGAAGCTATTACTATCCCCCCACAAGTGGGGTAAGATCGTAATAGCAGGCATACAAAAGTGATTTGGAAAAGACTCCAAGTCATTCTAAATCAACAGTTCTCTTTGTAAATGTAGTCAATGAAATAAAAAATTGATAATGTCATGACATTTGAACATAAGTTGAGCCTAACCCTCCAAGATTGATAACTTAAGCTGCGTTTAATCTAGTTCTATGAAACTGCTCAAAGAATTAAACTGAGTTTGCGCTACACCATATTGTGCTTAAGTGTGAACGCTGAAACCGACCCAAAGAAACATTTGAAAGCTCCAATGATTACTTATTTAAGTATCTAATAAATTTTATGTTATTTTAATCCACATATTACACAGGAAACTAAATAAAAATAAATTGGGAAAATAGTATTTAGTCCCTTGTAGAATATGTTGTATAAATCAAGATCAAAAGTCTCGTCTTTATATCCTTTAAATATCTTAACAAAGAACATTCTTTTAAGGATAATTCTATAAAATTAAAAATTGGATTTGTGCACGAATATGCTTTCCCCATTAACCATATCGCATTTCAAGTACCTGCATACGTAGGTAGATACTGTGATACTTTAGTGATTTCTTATAAATCTTGCAAGGAATATAAGTAGCTCCCTCTTAGGTGGATTACCTTGTAGAGTTTTATCCGTAAGTGCCTTATCCGTAATTCTGCACATGTACGAAATAAAAAAAGACAAATCCTGTGGGAAATGATGGTGGCTTTATCGTGCTGTAAAAAAAGCATTTTCTTTTATTTGTCTGTAATCTGTGCCCGCAAATCTACTATCTACCACCATTATTGTGACATCTGCCACAAATGCATTGTTGTGTTTATTTTCAAATTATATTTAAGGAAGGAATTGCCTCGGATTTACTTCATTCAGGTGGCAACAGTCAATTTCATAACAACTGGAGAGCTGCTTATTTCTCCCACACAACTGAGGCAACTGTTTCATTTGAAAGATATTGTAGTTTTGAAGGAAAATGTAATACCTATGATATGTATTAAAGTTTCAATTAAAATTATTTTCTTATTTTCTACTGTACATATACTAGAGTTATTTGGGACGCTTCTCAGTGCAGTGAATGAAAACTGAATTTGAGTCTCAATTGATAAGGCACATAGCTATAAGTCTGATATATATGGAGGCTCGAGTCTTTTGCGCCTAATGACTTTTTACACTAACTGTCTGAAACGTTTAGTCTCTTCATGAAGTGCTTCAAGTCTTTACGCCGATAATGAAATACCAACCAATATAAACGAATACTAGACGAAGGAGATGAGCGGTGAAGAAGAAGTTCGCCCCCAGACCTGCGTAACATCCATACCCATACACACACACATGACTCTAACTCACAGGACCACACGCACGCCAGTTGGTATTACACTATCGGCGTAAAGGCTTGTAGTATTTCATGAAGAGACTAAACGTTTCAGACACTTCGTGCAAAAAGTCATTAAGCGCAAACTGTTACGCTATCTGCCTACATTTCATGAAATGCTTAAACTTTTCGTGAAGTGTTTGTTTAGACTCTCGTAACTCCTGTTAGGAGGGGAGTATGGGGCTTGTTGAACATTCGTTGGAAAGGCCATGAAGTTTTGCATACTATGAGCTCTTCCTGACCGTGTACCCAGTAATTTCTAAAATATACGGTGTTTTGTGAAAAACTAGCTTTTTTTCTTAATCACTCTGTAACTCTTAATCGGGTGATATCCCCCCCCCCCCTGTCATACAATTTTTTGTTAGCCTATGTGAATATTATCACCTCCTGCTCTATTGACCTCCTAAGGGGAAATACCCTGTATATAATAACTAATAACAGTATATGAAAGTTTTATTTGAGCATTGTTAAGTAGCTACATTTAAATTTACATCATGTTAAATTAGTTACTAAAGGTACGAGTAGTAATGCAATTATTTCCCTTTATTATATGTTTTTCTTGGCATCGTGCCACTTTCCTCATATTATTCTTATTTTTTTCGCAATTTTTACCACAGAACTCGTTACAAAAGAAATTCGATTATTATTTTTCAGGGCACTATTGAAATTTCCCGGAACGGTTAAAAATGGAATTTTACAATTTCTTTTACATCATTTTCTCTACTATATTTCAGAGACTTTATTTGGCTGGGTAAAATTTTGAAATCAATTATTATCCAAATTCGACTGAATCAATTTTTCTTGAAACTCGACTCATATATATCGGGTCTTTCAAATTGAGTTTTCAAAAGTACACGCCTGTGTAACACACTTCAAATATCGAACGCATCCATATTATATGTCATTTTGACAGCTGAAGGTTTGCCATGCCATTTATAAAAATGGAGTCGTATACATTACAACAACGTATTGAGATTATTTAATTATTTTATGAAAATGGTCGTCCTGTGAGAAATATATTTCGCAAATTACGCGATGTTTATGGTCGACGCAATCGTCCAACTGAGCAATAAATTGGTAATATTGTGCGTAAATTTCAAGAAACTGGTGCAGTACAAGATCGAGAAAGATATCAGTATGCTCGCACCGGTTGTTCAGAAGAAAATATTGGTGCTGTGAGTGATAGTGTTGCAGTTGACCCCAACACCTTAAATTCCCGACGTTCACAACAATTGGGACTTTCTCAGTCAATTGTACCGCATATTATGCACAAAGATTTAGCGTTGAAGGACCACAAAGTTCAATTGACACAAGAATTGCTGCCACAAGATCATTCCATTCGTCGGGACTTTGCCAATTGGATGCTGGAACAAAACGACGATTTAAAAAAAAAATCATCTTTTTTGACGAAGTACATTTCGACATCGATGGCTACGTTAACAAACAAAACTACCATATTTGGGAAGAGGAAAACTCTCGCGTGATCCAAGAGAGACGAACGCATCCATAAAGAGTCACTGTTTGGTGTGCATTGTGGTCTGGTGGTGTGGGTGGTCCGTACTTTTTCGAAAATGATACTGGAAGAGCAATAACCGTTAACGGTATCAGATATCGCGACAGGATCACAACTTTTTTATGGCCAAAACTGGAAGTTATTGATACTGAAAACATGCGGTTTTAACAAGATGGGGCTACGTGTCATACAGCCTGAGAAACTTTGCAATTACTGCATACAAAGTTTCCAGACCGTGTTATTTCCAGATTCGGTACCGTGAATTAGCCTTCAGGATCCTGTGATTTGATACCGTTAGACTTCTTTCTCTGGGGCCATATGATAGTACAGGTCTACAAGGATAATCCCCGAAACGTTGAAGCATTAAAAGCAGAAATTATTCGAGATATTGGTGAGATACAGCCGCAGCTATGCCAGAATGTGATTGAAAATTTTGAGAAAAGTATCAGGTACTGTAGAGACGCAAGAGGTGATCACATGGGAGATATTATTTTTAGAGTATAAATGGCAAACAGTGTACTTCAAAAATAAATAAAAACTTTTTCAGTTTCAATTCAAATTCTATGTCTTTGAATTATTTACTTTTGAAAACTCAATTTGAAAGACCCTGTATATGTATATGCATATCCAGTAGGAAATATTTAAGGCGCCTTGAAAAAGAGCACATATGAAGCAGTGAGTAGTCGCAACTGCTTCGTAAGAATCGAGGACAAAGCTTGTTCTAAGCATACCAAACAAACCATAACCACAGATAAGTAATACCCAGATTTGGAAACCAATGTTAAAAATCTTCTTCTCATGAGCCAGCCATTATGTATATATCAGCCAGCCTTAGCTTTTAGCAAAGGCAAGATCTCTGAACATTAACCAGCCTACAAGCATACCACAAGCCAGCCGAATAATTTGGTTTAAGCCTGCGCTTGAAAAAATACGAAAATTTGGGAAAACTATAGAAGTTTTGCGAAGATATTCAAAGTTTTAGCAAAGACCTTAACCAAAAATAATATACAAAATGCCTTGAAGATGTCACTACATGCGGGGCATGAACTAACTTTCCTATCTCCTTACATATCTGGGTATTACTTATCTGTGCCATAACCTTTTTAATCTTTCCGAGTCGCAGAGTGAGTCACAAGTCACCATGTTGGATTTGTTAAACGAATTTGCATGTGGTTCTTTTTAATTGCGCAGTGTAAAGTGTGTAATTTTTAGTTATTAATAATTATTAATATTTATTTATATATGTATAAGAAAATGAGTAAATATTTAAGAAACATTTTTCTGCCTTTTTTCCTTAAAAAGTTTAAGGAAAAAACGACAAAAATAATCTAAAATCCAAGATTTCAAAAGTGCTTTATATAAACCGAGGTAAAGCGCTTTGGAGAAGATTTTTTACGTCTGCGGACATGCAGTGCTAAAATAAAATGAAGCTTCTTACGGACCGTAAGCGCCTCAGTGCTTCTCAAAAGCGCTTCAAAAGGTTTCTAAAAGCACATTTTTTGCCTACTGGGTAGTTTCAATGAGAATAAAATATTTTCACAGTAAAGCAAATTGAACGACCATAGGGCACGGGCTCTACTGTAGGCCCACTAAAAACAATCTTTCACATACTTCTACTGACACATATACTTCTACTGATATATATACTTCTACTGACATATATATTAAGGTCAAAGAAACTGGCGGAATATAGTAAAGGTACCATAAAAGGTACATCCCTTAAAAAATCTAGAACCTAATATTTTTCGTCCACTTACAATATGAAAAATGCACCAAGAGTTTCTATCTAAATTACATTTATATGGCTGCATATTACCATAGATGGCACAACAACTAGATGTCGTATGCAGTACCAAAAAAGTATACACAATTTATATGGCTCGGCGGTCCATTCCCGAATGGACCACAACATCTGAAATGATGTATACGTCGAGTGATTCATATTTTTCGTATCTGAATGTACACAAAACTGCTTTCCGCACGTTCTAAAACATGTTTTGGTCCATTCCAGAATGCACTATCCATTCCATAATCTGTATACTTGCTTTGGTATGTCATGCGACATTTAGTTCTTGTGCTATCTATGCCTATATAGATACTTAAGTTGCGAGGATGGCAAGAGTTGAATACAAATCATGTTATGAAACTAAAAATCCTATCAATTTTGTTCTAAGTTATGGATTAAGTCCATACGGATCGAATGTTTGCTTTCACGAACAGACACAATCGAATACGTAGGTAACGAGAAAAAAAGCCCCAATTCCTCTGCAAATAAAAGAGGGTAAATCGCTGTTTTTGAAACATTAGGCTACATAAAAACATGCTGTGCATATAAAAATGTATAATAAATATAATAAAAAAAAAATGTAAATAAATCGTATCCAGTCCCGAAACATTAATTTGTCCAAAACATTCATCGCCTTAAGCGAATTTCACCTGGATTGCATCAATCCGGTAAATAACTTTATTCATTTCCCATGGTGGCATAAATTGTATTTATTGAATATCAACTAGCGGTCACGGCTGTTCTGTTTGCATGAAAAATTTCATGGAAATTAAAAAAGAAAATTCAATTATTTTCCATCCGTGATGAATATCATGAATATCATCATATGTGTTGGAATGTATACCAAATGACTATACCCATAAGAGCTACTGACGATGGTTGATGCTTTATCACCTGGTCACTTGGCGTACCTACATGGAGTTGAATACAATATGACCCCAGCTTTATTCTGCACATAAGGGAAAAGGATTTTATTATTTTTTTAATACCCCGCATTTCATTTTTGAATAGTCGTACCATAAATATTATGGTGGAGTTTTATAATGGAAGTTCCTACATAACCTCACTATCATGTTTATTCTGTTTTTTTGATGGGAGTGAAAGGAAAAATTTATGGATTTGTTTTTTGAAAATGATTCAATTATGGTGTTGATCTTTTAGTGGAAAAAAAAATGGATTCAGGAAGATTCAGGAAATTGTTAAGCATCCCTGTGTATCTATTAATTTATGTACTCAAAATCATCGACTAGGTTTAAAGAGCTTTTTTTTTTGTGGAAATTGGAAAATATTTTTAGAAGGTACTCTATGTATCAACAGCAGCTTGGTATATTTGACGTTCTTGAGTCGTCTTTAATATTAAGCGTTAACCCAAAACCCACGAGAAATACTTCCCAAGCCATGAAACAGAAATCAACATGTTTGTGGGTTGGTTCGAGTCTCTAAAATATTTATATTGATTCTTATGGAAAATTGACTAGGCATTGATTTTATATTATGCTATAGAGCCTAAATTACTATCCCTACAGGAAAATTGTCGTCCAGAAATTTTAAACTTGGCTCCTTATCTTCCCCAAAGCTATATTTATTTGGATGGATTGAAGAGAGGTTGAAGCCCCGATGATGGTGGGATCTCTGTACTGTGATTTTTATTCTCGAATGTGGGAGGGAGTTTCGGTTTTTTATAGAAGGACAACTCAGTTTCTTTTAACAATTCAAATATAAAATTTTATTAATATACTTCAAGTATTATATAATTCAATATGCTTAACTTAATTTCACGAAAATACAATTAAAAGAAACTTAAAACTATTAACAATAATTCAAATAAAAATTCAATAATTTAAAAAAATAAAAAAAAAAATAAATTAATTCTGGTCACACAGTCCGCCACCCTTGTGTTATTTGTTATGAAATAAGAAGAAGAAGAACAGAATTAATTATCTGTCAACAGAATAAATGTCAGTCAATGGTACAAGTGACACTGCTACTACGTGAAAACATAAGGATAGCAAAATGCTCGGTGCTGGTGGGTGAGAACAGAAAGGTAACGAAATGCTCTTTGCTATTGCGTGCAAGCAGAAAGGTAGCAAAATGCTTGTATAGGATACACAGATTATCTCTGACCAGAATTATCTTCTGTATAAAAGGATGAGAAACTCAGGTTATCCCTGAAATCGACTGGTGGTTTTACTGTCATTTGATGACATTACAAGTAGAAATACACGGAGGTGCCTGTGCTTTGGTGAGAGTTTTGTTAATTCTTTTTATTTATTTGTTGTTGATAAGCCTCTCTTTATTTTTTGTTTTAGAGACGGTGATGCCCAGAATGTTGATGAGGCCTATAATGGGATAAATTCTATAATTGTATTATTATTAGATAAGGTAACTTTTCCTTACTAACACGATACTTTGTGTTTATATATTTTCCTTTTTCAGGAGATTGATTTGCTGTCTGTAATGTAACTAGATTTCAACCACGGAATGTAGATAGTAGATAGTATTTGTGCTGCACATAACCTATCGATTGTAGGTGTATGCAGAAAGAAGATATTAGAGAGATGTGGGATAGTTTTATTGCATCTCCTATAAATTACCTTTGTTTGCTTTGTTTTGAATATCGGGGAAGAAGCCTACCATAGTGGACTGTACAGAGGAATATTCCCTATATTTTAGGGAATGTTCTCCAATCTTATCGAAAAATACCTAATGCAACAATTTGCGCAAATTTTTTACTAAGTGGAACGTACTTTTACTTTTTCTTTTATTGTTTTTTTTTATTTACTCTTTTTAGGGTTCCGTACCCAAAGGGTAACAACGGGAACCCTATTGCTAAGACTTCGCTGTCCGTCCGTCCGCCACCAGGTTGTATCTCATGAATCGCAATTAGTAGACAGTTGAACCCATAAAAGAAATGTGACTTCTTCGGCGTTTTTTTCCTCGTTTTATTCTCATTTATTATTATTATCATAAGTAGGCATTTTTTTTTTCAAACGACAGCATTAAGACCGAAACACAATGATTCCGACACGACATTTCAGACGACAAATTAAATGTTGACCTAATGGCAATACCATGTTGCTGTACAGAATGGCGCCGACCGATTTTGTCGCCGGAACCAGAGTTGGGAATAATTCAACTTTTGTCGTCGTGTGGTCGTAATTTGATTTTGACAGTTCAGATTAATTACCGAAAATGTGTTTCGAGGAGGAGCAATTAATTAATTTATTGAAGGAAATGAAGTATTTTATGCCAAAAGAGATCTCCAATATCGACATACATATTTAAAAAACAACAAAAAATAGAGACATATTGCAGAAAAGTTGAAAATAAGTGGTAGATGATATTTTGGAATGCACATAAACTCAGTGTTAATCATAGTTTATTACACTTTACATCTTTTTTTTTATATCTTTCCTAATAAATTTCAACAAATAATTTTACCACCTACATATCATGATATACGAACATAAGAATGTCGGTCGGTGCCATTGTGTTAATTCGGCGACATTTACGACGACAGTGTCCTCGTAATTGCCGTGTCGTCGTAATTGCCGTGTCGGTGTAATTGCCGTGTCGGCATCATTGTGTTTCGGCCTTTATTATTATTTTTTCAAATTAGAGCATTATTTTTTCACATGACGCCTACGCTCATTTGAAAATATAAATAAAAGTACAGTGTTAAATTTTGTACGATGGTATGGAACCCTTCGTGCGCGAGTCCGACTCGCACTTGGCCGGTTATTTACTTTGTTTTTACTTTTATTTTTTTAAATTTTTATCAATTTTTTTTTTTTATTTTTCTTCATAACAAAAAGGCATGCTGGAATTAGAATGCGTTACAGACAGAGCCTGTGGGTTTTTCCCATATTGTTTTTTTTTATCAAGGACACTTAAAGAAGCGCCGGAAACTAACCATAAAGTTGTTATATACTTGATGTATATGTATTGGAAATGAAATTCATAAAAATTATAATAAATTCTTAAACGAAATTCAGTCGTGTGTCCATCATTGATTTTGCAAGCCTTATCATTGTATGCTATTACGCGGATTGATAAGGATCGCAAAGCAGGAATTCGACAATGGATGAAATGTTATTTTCGTGCCAATTCATGGAAATATAAAATATTTTCTTTTTAATATTTCCCAACCGTGGGCGTTACTACATTCTACCGGATCGAATTTTTGGATATATTTCAAGGAGAATGGACTGGCTTACAATTTAAACATGATATTTGATATTTTTAGAAATGAGATGTAGGTATATACTGTGTGCTCCAAGCTCCCTGCAAAATAAAATCTACCAACCAAACGGATGACTTTGAAAATGAAAAAGAAAAACAACTGGGAAATAGGTCCACTATTTAAAATCTTGGAGGGGTAAATCAAGTAGTATAAGAAGGTCTAGAGATTATTAATATAGACGTTCCCGATAAGCATGAAAAATGAAAATTCAAAGATAGTGGGTACTCGTTAAAAAAAAAACACAATTTCGTGACGAATGGATATGTATTTTTTTTTTAATAATGAGGTGAATATAAAGGTGAGGATTTTTTTTTTTCAATTCCAGAAGGATACTCCCACGCCTTCATATTTTCTTTGAAATGCCACTTCGTTATCAAGATCTAGCAGGAGAATAAATTATAAGGATATACGATAAATTCGTGTCGTTGCAAATGTGTATCTGCCGTGAAATTCTATGAGTTTTTATGTAAAATATGATAAGCATTTTCATTAATAAATATTAAGCGGAAGAAATATTTCCTTACAGGAAAGTCGAGTTTACAATTTAAATATTTCTCATTGTTGATATAATTGCAGTTGAAATTGTTCTTCAAAAATGTAATCAGCTCATAGTAGCTATTTTAAGAAAGCCTTGTTGTGAGGTAGGTATGGGTTTTAAATGTTTCAGTTGTCTTCAATTAGGAGTGGCATAGTTAATTCTAATAAAAGAAATATTTTTATTATGCTATACTATAGGGCACTGTCCAGTGTCAGGTTCTGAAAATGATGTAAGAGTAAGTAAGTAAGCAACTGCTGAAACAACTGTTTATAGTAAAATTGGAGCTGAAATTTCACATTTCTTTTGCCTAGTTTTACTGTCTTTGTCTATCAACTTATAGAGGACCTTACTATATGATAGGTAAGATTTAAGATTTAAGTTTATAGTGAGGGGAGTGGCCTTTGTACTGAAGGCCTGCAACCGTTCATTGGCATATTGAACAACGATTTCCTTTATAGTTCATTCAATAATCTCACTCTTCTTGGGAAGAGCAGCTGTATTGTGCAATAGCCTTGTATTCGCATAAAATTTGCTCTTATGTTTCATCCTCTTCCACATATCACCTAAATAAATCAGAGGGTGATATGGCTATCCGATGCATGTGTCTTCTGAGTCTGTAGTGTTCGGTTAAGACTCCTGTAATTAATCTGAATTGATTTCTGTAGATAGTCTTAAGAAATCCAGCCTCTTCTTTTCTCAAGATCCTTTGGAGAATCCTTTCGCTTCTTTGTAGCCAATCATTGATGTCCATCTCTCCTCCATCTAATTCAGGATCCAGTTTAGTATGGTAAGTTTCACGATATTGTGAGTCTAGGTTAGGTTAGAGTGGCGGTCAACGCAGTAAGTTGCTACATTTAGACCATCTGTGATCCATTGCAATGCCACTATATTGGAACCCTGTCTGGAAAGGATACCTAAAAAACTAGGGGGTGCGATGCCACAAAGGTTTATGAATCTTACCAGGTCCCCTAACTTTTTGTCTGCTAATTCCCCCAGTTCGCGGAAAAAGTAGCTACCAAGCGTATTCCTCCTACACTTATCAAGGTTAGAGCATTCGCACAGCAAGTGCTGAAAACTCTCAACCTCTTCCTCGCCCATACAGCTACTACAGAAGTCATTATATGGAGCTTGCATGCACTTTGAATTTTTGCAAATGAGGCAGTGTCCCGGTATTAACGGCGGTGAGATTACGCACATCATTCCAGTCCCTCATCAATAGAAATTCAGTCTTGAAATCACGCATGAAGTCAGTTCTCCCCATCTGCGATTTGCCAGCTTGCAGGCCTGTACATTTAGAATCCTCTTCTCTGATTCTAGGGGCCGACCTGCTAAACACGTATTCATAGCGATATCCTTTCTGGCCAGGGTATTCGCTGCCTCGTTTCCAGGTATGCCACTATGACCAGGCACACAGCAGAGAATAATTCTGTGGTTAGCACACAGTTCTTCGAGCTCACAGCGACACCGTTGCACTAGGCGCGATATAGTGGCAGTCCAAAGCTGTGGTTGCAGCTTGGCAGTCAATACAAATCCTGATGACTCGATCGCTAGGTACATCATAAAGTTGCACGCAGCAGTCTTACTGCTTTACAAATGGCTAGGACCTCTGCCTGGAATACACCGGAGTGGTCCATTCGGCGTTACGATTCCAGTATTTGAGGGAGTGCTTAGTATACCGCGGCTTCCACTCCCACAGCCATTTTCAAACCATTCGTAAAGACACATATATCAGACTCAACTGTCACTCCTCTCTACTAGGCATGCTAGTTGTGAACGCTTTCTCAAAGTCTAGTATTGGAACAATGTAATCCGTAGCTCCTCGTATATAGTTTTCAGGACTAATCCTCAGTATTCTGCTGTGACCAATCTTCCGTGTAAAGAGGACTAGTTCAGTCTTCAGCCCTAGACCGCAACTTATAGCCAAGTTAAAAAGCTTTTGTAACGCTATTTGAGTTAGTTTATTGATAGTTGGTACAAATTTCCCCGAGACCAGTATGACCAAGTCATCAGCATATGCTACCACTTTTATACCCTCCCTTTGTAAGAAAATGAGAATTCCATTGACCTCCAATAATCGCAGTCGAGGTGAGAATACTCCTCCTTGTAGAGTTCCGTTAGACACCGCCCTGCTAACCTTATTGTTACCAAGTTATGCGTTTATTAGGCCGTTATTGAGCATTGAGTTAATCCATCTACATATATAGGATACAAATCCTAGACCAGTCAGGGCATCCTGGCTGGCTTCTAAACTAACATTATTAAACGCTCCCTCGATATCAAGAAATGCACCAATAGTGTATTCTTTTTTTTTGTGATCTAGAAATCTCCTAAACAGGCTATCCATGGACGTTTCTAACAACCTCTTAAAAGTCTTTAGAATAAACGATGGTAGGCTGATGGATCCTTAGCAGTCACGTGCCTGCTACGACCTGCCCTAGGAATAAAAATCACTTTGGTTTGCTTCCGGATGCATTGGATATAGGAGTGGAGTAGATAGCTTCTATAGATCATCATCAGCCCCGGAATTACAACTTCTGGCACTTTCTGCATCATGATACGAATGATGCCATTAATTCCTGGTGATTTATAGGGAACAAAAGATTGAATTGCTCACTCCATTTTCTCCTTGGTGACTATGTCCCGTATAGCCTCTAAGTTTGGAGTACCAGCGTACTCGATATTGTTATAGGTGTGGTCGGCCTCAGAGTTCCCAGGAAAGTGGATATTCATAAACAGCTCCAAAGTTTCCTCCCCAGTCTCGGTCCAGGTGCCGTCCGGCCTTTTCAGGAAGGAGGGCACACCAGGATACTTGGTTAAGACCTTCCTAAGTTGGCGGATTCACTTGTGTTCTCTATGGATTCACAGTAGCTCCTCCATGAGAGAATTTAGCGTTATAGATTGATCGTTTGTAGTCTCTGAGGCCTGCCTTATACTGGGCCCAGTCTTCTTGACTTCTGCTCGCTTTCGCTCTGTTAAATATCCGTGCGTTCTTCTTTAGGACTGTTAAGTCCCCATTCCATAATACACGATTCCGCACACAAGATTGGATAATCTTTGCAAACAATCGTAGATGACGCGTAGCGCAGCAAGTTTTGCCACTAATTGTGTTGACATGCGAGAATCAGGGGCTACCGCTATTAAGGACAAATCACAAGTTTACACTCACGTAAGATAAGGAACTTTCATTAAGCCATAACAGGAGATGGATCATAAAGCTCTAGACCTATTCTTGATGTCAGCAGACAATAAGACTTCTTGGCATTCATAACGAGCCCATTGAGTAGCGACTAAAACTAAATCCTTTCAAGGGTCCAGTTTAAACTTGAAATGTAGTCTTTAAGTAATCCTATAGACTTCCTAAGTTAAATTTGGGAAAATCATTAATGAATAAACTAAATAACAAAGGTCCCAGTACAGAGCTCTGGTGTACACTATAGCGGATAACGAGGGGTGTTTATATTTTGCAAAGATCTGCTAAGAAACTAAGCAAAAAATAGTTACGTTCCTAATTACCTGAACTTGCTCAGTTTAAGTTGTTTTGCTCATTATTTTGCTATGAAAACTCTTAAATGACCTTGATACCGAAAGTTATTAATGCTTTAAAAAAAATGGAATTTATTATTATTTTATTTGTAATTAAATTCCTCCCTTATTAACAAAGACAATTGTTTTATTTTGCTATTAAATTGGGGGGGGGGGGGGGGGGGGCAAAAACATAAGAAAAAAGAGGCATCTTTACGTGACACATAAAACTAAAATCTGGTTCTCTTGAAGTATAGTTGGATAAGAGGTTCACGCATTATTGTTTGTATATAAACGATTTTAGGTTAGTAAATAAAAACGCAGCTATGCTTGCGGAAATCTTGAACGCGAAATATTAGCTCAGGAGACCATGGACATATTAATTTAAATATGTGCAAATTATTTTATTGCACTTTCCTACCCAAGAGTCAATCATAAAATACAAAACTCAGTCTTATTTATTTATCTTTTATGTAACACCAATACGCATAGAATTAACAATAGCTGATTTTACCTTGAACGCCTTAACTACAAAAAATAAGCTCTGAACGTGCTGAACTTAGTTGCTCTGGGAATGAATTCTTGAACGCAAAATAGCTGTTTTTCGGTAGCTTCTATCAGCTCTAACGACCTTAAACGCCCTCCATCATGGTTTCTTGGTAACTGAATTTTATAAAGAATATTTTTTCCTTTTTCTTTTTGTTATTCTTTGAAAGATTTATTTCACGTTTGCTATAAGTTCATTGCAATTGTTAAATTTTCGTGAGCACTATCCAATTCCTTCCGGCAAGTATGAAGTAAGTTCCTGTCCAGTGTTTGAGGTAAGCTCCAATATCCCAGATAAAGATTTCTATATGGAGCGAACAGTGAACATGAACACTACGTCACGTTCTGGGGAAAATGGAATTTTGTGGTTTTATAGAAATTTAATGCTTTCGGTTTGCAGATTTGAAATCACTTCGTTCCTAATCATTTGCTCTGCGGCATGGCAATTTCAAGTTTTCATGTGAAGTCTGAATCCCAAAAATTGAGATGTAGAGAAGCTGGATGAAATTTAAGTGTTCAGAGATAATTTAAAGATTTTACTGTTAAGCATTTAATAAATTGCCGTTCCCACATATGGTAATGACACATACACATGCCCAGAGCGTCTGAAATTCTTAGTGGTAGGTAATAGTTGATCCTTAATTAAATCGAACTGAACAGATAACAAACTACGGCACAATTAATTGCGCATATAGCTTTAGAGAACCAATTTGAATGTACCATCTGCTCAGCTCAGTGCTGTACCTTATGAGACTATTAAAAGACAATATCAAGTAAAGGAGTAGGGAAGGGACAATTACTAAAGCATTAACTATAAAAAAAAGGAGTTGTGCTTATAAACAGCCAGGAAAATTTTCCCTAATCATGCAGATGCTTGATATATTTGTGTTGTGTGCAGGCAGAGGCCGCAATAAGAGTGTGTGTGTGTTAAGAGCTTTGGCATCTTCGTATATGAAATTGCATTCATGCAGCAAATATTCGATTTTGTAATTCTCATTTAAATTGCACTTTTATGGATGTCTTAATTAAAAATTAGAGGATATTTTAAGAGTTAATTTGAATGAAAATGAGAATTTATTACTATTGGTTGTTGTGGTCTGGCAATTTTAAATTGTTTAGGTGCCATGTGAGAATTTCTCCCACACAAATCTATTTTACTATTGTAAGTATCTTTTCTATAGAACCTTTTCAAATTGAATGAATGTTTTATTCAAAGGAAGTTTTTTCTATTCTGGATAAGTTTTTCAGATTCTCATTGATTAGCAAAATCAAACCGAGTAATATAGATAAATGTGTGCTCGGTATATCTAATCATTATAAAAGAAGTTAGATCTGGTCCTATTTTTTAGTGGATAAGTGGATAAGGATTATTTGCTACCATAGAATTAATTCAACTTCACTACGACTTAAGCTTCATTATGAATTTCTTATGGAAACTCTTATACTTAAAATTTTGTCAGATGTTAACTAAGCTCTAGATAAGTACATTCTTACAATTTTGGTATTTCTTAATTCTAGTCAAATATTCCATCCAATCGATTATCTTAAGTTTATAAAAGAAAATTATCTCAGAAGTTCTTTTTCTGTATTTGAGAGGATCATTTTCTTTATATGCTTTTTAGATTTTTAAGAATGACTTAAGCGGGCCTAGCGAATCTGGTAAGGTACAGAACACACTCTCCGATAGGGCGTTTCTATATTTTCGTATCTCTTAGGAATCAATTTACAATTTGTGTTTATAAACGGTGTAAAAAAGCTAGAATTGGTCTAAGACCAATTCTTATGATACGCTAGATGAATGTCCATATGTAATTTCGTATGGTCACCTCTCTCTGCCATTTTGATTGTTGAAGTTGCTTTTCGCATATATTTCTCTAGAACGGTTCGTCAGACAGTAAAAATGATTATAACACATTTCATTTCGTATTTTGAAGAACTTTTCAGTACAATAAAAACGTCTAGAACTGATAGTTTTACCAGTATGCATAAAAAACCAAAAATGTTATATGGGAACACTAAAAAGGGATTGCCCAATTTGTGGGCTCATTAAGAACCTCGTACCGGGATGTTGCCACATATAGAAGTATACTTCCTTCTTCAGTATTAAAATGGTTCGTATTCCATTTAGGTTTTTCGAATATACTCAGAAGGGGTTTCTCAGGGGGGTGGTCTTAGGCAGTGCGCAAATATATAGTGAAAAATTAAATATTTATATGGAAACCCTATGAAGGAGTTTCCCGATTTGTCCCATTTTTGAACTTAAATTAAACTTTTTTTTAAAGACAATGTAAAAAATTTCAGCTCTCTAAGTACACGTTTCTCGTGAGGACAGACTGACAGACATGACAGACAGACAGATGGACAGACGGACGGACAGCCGAACAGACGGACATTCAAAAATCAAAATAACTTTTAATGTTATCCGTGGGTGTCCTATCCATTTAGTTCTAGCAGCATTATTTCCAAAACGAAAATTGGCAAAAGACTTTCAGCAAATAAAAATTCCATTACGATGTCTACTTTTCGAAAGCATAATAATTTCTAGTAATTTCTCATACCTTTTACATAAAAAAATGCGGACTGACAGAAGGTGATTTATGATTTTATGAGCATAAGCAGTTGGCAGCTACATTAACACTCTAAGAAAAATTCGTGTAATTTTACAACAAGATTCATTGACAGAGCATTTTTCAACGTTTCTCATAGTACATTTTCGATAAAGTGCAAAATTATATTGTCCTTGTGTAAATTTATCCAACTCTTACTTCCTACAAATGTAATAATGTACAAACAATAAAAGGCATATTATGGTTAATGAATGTAATTTTGCACTAATACTGACAAAATTACTACACTAATACTGATAAAATTACTAAAATTTTATGTTCATATTTTTACTATCTAGTTATATAATTTTACTCACATTGCGTTAATAGTTGTTTCTTAAGGTTCGGTACAATAAAAGGAAAAACGGAACCATTATAAGATCGCTCGTGCGTCCATCTGTCTCTCACAGACGTTTTTCTCGAAAACGACGAGACGTGGGATTTGAATTTAAAATTTGGCGGATTGTTTGATCTCCATGACTCGCACCAATTTCGGCAGTTAAAAATTATTAATGCTTTTTTTTTTTTATTTTTAATGGGGGTGGGTTGGGCACCCTCAAATTTTTTTTTTAATATTTTGTGGGGTACCGTTTGAAATGACTGCATTCAAGGTGTTCAGGATTAATAAGAATCTTGAATATTATCAAAACGAACTAGAGCTTGCATGTCAACACATGTATGTATGTATATACCGACCTAGAGGAAAATTGTACCAGAGGTCTAAATTAGATAACACCGTAGTACACTACATTCGCACATAATAATTACTTTTTAGCTGAAAAATTATTAATGTGCTTAAAATATTTGAAAATTAACATTTGTTATAAATTTACAAATATTTGAAAATCAAGAAATTTGTAATTAGGCAAAATTAATTTACAATTTTATGCGAAACGGTCACACTTTAAGCAACATATTAAGAAGTACAGTCGCTACGCTAGCTATTGTTGATATGCCAATTATTGTTGACTGCGCCTTTGAATACTATTCTTTGGTGTCGTGTGCAAACCATGGGTATATAAACAGACATCTGACTTGACTCGATCTATTTTATAATTTGCCACTGCAGTGATTATTAACTTAGTGATTTATTTTCTAGTGTTCTAATTTTATTTTGACAATTAGAATAAATATCTTTATTCAGGCGACTAAAATAAAGATTCTTATTGTGGGTAACGAGTACAATAAGATTTTATTACTTAATACATGACACTTTATTGCGGGTATGGTTTGTGATAAGAAATTTACTAACACAAACCAGTTTATTGCGGATATTCACTGTAACAAGAAATTTGTTAACATGAAACACTTTATTGCAGGTATCGATTGTAATAATAACTGTACTAATACAAAACACTTTATTGTGGGTGTCGACAATAATAAAGATTCTAATTACGGTATCGACTGTAATAAGAAATTTATTAGCACAAACAGTTTATTGCGGGAATCGACTGTAAAAAATTCCTATTGCGGGTATCGACTGAGATTAGAAATTTACTAACACAAAACACTTTATTGCGGGTATCGACTGTAATAAGAAATATGCTAACACAAATAACTTTATTGCGGGTATCGACAGTAATAAGAAATTTGCTAACGCAAAACACTTTATTGCGGGTATCGACTGTAATAAGAAATATGCTAACACAAATCACTTTATTGCGGATATCGAATGTAATAAGAAATTTACTAGCACAAACCAGTTTATTGTGGGTATCGACTGTAAAAAATTCCTTATTGCGGGTATCGACTGTGATAAGAAATTTAATAAAGCAAAACACTTTATTGCGGGTATCGACTGTAATAAGAAATATGCTAACACAAATAACTTTATTGCGGGTATCGACAGTAATAAGAAATTTGCTAACGCAAAACACTTTATTGCGGATATCGACTGTAATAAGAAATATGCTAACACAAATCACTTTATTGCGGGTATCGACAGTAATAAGAAATTTGCTAACACAAATCATACGGGTATCGACTGTAATAAAAAATTTACTAACACAAAAATTTTTATTGCGGGTATCGACGGTAATAAGAAATTTACTAACACAAAACTCTTTTTTGCGGGTATCGACTGTAATAAGAAATATGTTAACACAAATCACTTTATTGCGGGTATCGACGGTAATATGAAATTTGCTAACACCAATCACTTTTTTACGGGTATCGACTGTAATAAGATTCTTTCTGTGAGTATCGACTGCAGTAAGAATTACTAACCTCACTTTATTCTGGGTACCGACTGGAATGAAGAATATCTCAATCCAAAACCTCAATAAATTTGAAAGCCAAGAAAATCAACTGCCAAACATTTATCAGGTGAATATAAGTCAATTGCAACAGCTGAATTGCATTATCATATTTTCTATTAACATTATATTTTAAAATTATTGAATTTTGATATATTTAAATATTTACATATCTTATAATAATTAAGTCATAGTATTTAGGGGAAAAAAGAATGTTTTCAAGTGTAGTGAACCTTGTAAAAAAAGGGAGAATGAACCCCTAACTTTATGCCAGTGACATACTTTTCATCACTTTTATACATTTATTGCCTGTTCACTTTCACCACGGACAAAACACAAGGGGTAAAAAAAATTCAAAATCTTTGGTTTCATAGATATAGCCCAAAATTTACGAAAAAATACCGTTCCTCCTGATCTTCTAGGTTTCTTAAGCTAAAATTATCTATTATTAATTATTATGATATTATCAAGGTTAGTAGACATTGAGCCATAGATAACAGGCAAACTGCATTAATAATACCAATTCTTATAAAATTATAACAGCTTAATGTTCTTGCTTACATTTTTATTTCCGCTGCACTTAAGTTCAGTTTGTTTTGAAATAAAGAGAAAAACTGATATCAGGGCCCCAAGTTCGAAAACTTTTGGATAATCTTCCTATCGGAACCACAAAAGAGGTCCATGGAGTAATTCAATATTACAGAAAAGAAATACTGAACTAATTTTTATTTATGAATTTTATGTCAATATAATTAAAAAAGTAATTAAAATTCTCAAAAGATTCCTAACATAATTATTTTCTATGATACACACACACATCGAAACTTAAGGTGAGTAGAATTATTCTTAATTTGGCTTGTTATCGTCCAGAATCGAATCGAAAAACCTTCAGAATGTTTCTTCTACTTAGCTAATCTAAGAAAATATTCTTATACTTTTGAAAAACTTTCCTCGTTATCCTCTGCATAAGTTTTAACGCACAAATTGTCAAAATAAATTCGTTTGCAGAAATGTTAGAAATCATTTTCACCTTATTGATAATCATCGGAGGCAGAGGAAAATCATAAAAAGTTTTGCAGGAGTATTTATTTTCTAAGATTGAATATGATATATAGTACATAAGGATATGGAGGTATATGAACTTTCGGAAATATTTCATAAGCATCATCTTGTGTCCATCAAGTTGAAATTGTGTTATAAAGAATGAGATAGAAATTTTTCTGATGTATGAACAAATCTTTGAAGATGGATCGGAAATGGCAATACCACACTTTTCACCCTCGTCCTTATATCCGTGGGGCATATGTTCTTGAAAAATTCTATAATTTACCTTCAGCTTTATATGCGCTTTAAAGACCCGAGCGAAAATTAATTGAACATTATAACATCAAAACGGTGGTTAGGGGAAGGGGTGTGTTTTTGTCTCAAATCCATGAACCAATCCACCATCAATTGCTTCACAGTCCACAAATTGAACAGAGTAAATAGCAAAATCCCGCCGCTATCTAGTGATTGACTCCATGCGCTTCGTATAAAATTAGTTACTAAATTTTAAGTCTCTCGGTTATACAAAATATTTATTTTAAATTTCTTGAACTTACCACAGACAACATACAAGTAGATAAGAAAATCTCCATATAAACTCGGAAGGAAATCTCCATATAAACTCGGATCACTTTTACATTTTCAAAGCTCTTTAACTTTATATTCAACCAAAGAAAGCTATCAGTAATAAATGTTGCGAAGAATACAACAGAGAGAGAGAGAGAGAGAGAGAGAGAGAGAGAGAGAGAGAGAGAGAGAGAGAGAGAGAGAGAGAGAGAGAGAGAGAGAGAGAGAGAGAGAGAGAGAGAGAGAGAGAGAGAGAGAGAATGTATAGAGCTTTTTATTAGAGGGCAATTAGGTGGTTTTAATTCGGACCACTTCTATTTCAGGTTTTCATATCTAGACGCAACTTGTCTGAGGATCTACTAAGGAGCTTGGATTTGGTCTCTTTCTATGCATTTTCCGCCTTCTCATTGAATTAGTAATTTTTTTGTTCTTACTTTGGTAATCTGTAATGGCTGAGTGACTTATATGTGAAATGTTGGAAAATTTGAAAATTGAGGGCAGAGGTGCGATAAGGCTTCACACTAAAAGGTTGGATATCACTATGGACAAAAAAAAGGGTTGAAGCTGATTATGGCAAATCTTGTCTCTCTCAAGGTAAAAATATATGCCATGAGAGCCTGACTTCCATAAGCCAGACAGGAGTTTTGGGGATAATGTTTGGCTTCTAGCTTGGTATCTAACATGTCCTCCAGAACCATATGGTTCTTTTACTCTTCGTGGTGAGATGAGCCGAATATAATGCTACCTTTTGCTGTAGTATACTATGAGCTTGTTTTTTAATTCAGTGGAACAAGAGATCCCATCCAATTTATTGAGTTATACATGGCTTACTTAAGTCGAGGGCCGTCACTAGTGCTGATTGGTACTGGTTTGTGGCAGAATCCTATGTCTGTGATAGTCTTTTGTTTCATCGAAGAGCGGATCTTATGGAATGTTGCTGATTCTCCTGGTGACCTTTCAATCTTATTATGTTTTAATTCCCTTTTTGGCCATATATCATGGTCAATATTTTTTCGATAGGGAATTGTTCGCTATTTGGGAAGTAGGCTGCTACCACAATTAGTTTTTTTATTTTATTTACATTTTTTTCTTTCCACACATCTTAATTGCATTTCTGATAGTAATTTTTGGTTGTACCTTGCGAAAAAATTATATCTTGTTGTGCATTACTCGTTGAATAAGTTAAATTGAAATTTACATATGCAGTTGAAATTTAGATCTTTAGTTCGGTCCCTTCACAGGGTTCCATTTTCAGAATTATCGAATTCAGCAACTGGATGTAACAATGGCAATTGGTGGGCACTAGATGAAGGGGAGCAATTCCAAAAATATTGTTAGTTGAAGGCAAAACTCTGAATTGGAGAGCCCTAAGTCAGAAATATGCGAAACCTCAATAAATCTTTAGTTGAACTTTATGATTTATAAAAAAATCTATCTATATATCGATCATAACTTCCTTTACCGCTTATTGTCCATTAGGTTTCCTTAAATCTTTATTTTAGTTGTCTTTCTGAAGTTCTATATTATCTGTAAAAAAAAAAAACAAATATCTCCAAGTGGAGCTTAGAGTTTGTTCAGGCATTTTAAGACTTCAGACGAGGTAACGCATTAGTGCGGAGCATTTATCTCAAGCCAAATGAAATTTGACTCTAAAAGCAGTTAATCAATAAGAAGTTATTTTTAGAGCAACATATCAAAGTAGCAGCGATATTTCAAATTCTGGCAAATTTCTCTTTCACTCAACCATCAAATCCCTACATGCACTCCCCACCACAATCACAAAAATTAAATTCATCATCCCCTTTCATAAATAAAGAGAAACATACGTAACACATCATAATGATGGTCACGGTCATGATCATCAAAACATGCACCTACAATACATATACACTATAATCCTGGCAATTATTCCCTAACTTTTATCCAATCCTACCATCCAAAATGCATACCATGCATATTCAATTCATCCCATTTATCCGCCAGAATAACAAAAAACAAGATTCTCCTTTTACAATTAAACAGAAACGTATTTAAATCGACACCCCAAATTCATTATGAAAACGCTACGTTTTGTTCAGCGTTCAATAGCAATGTACCTACGCAAGTCCTTGAGTTCATATAAGTCAGAAAATGTGACTTTGTTGTTGCAAGGACGCTGCCAAAATTTCAGCATCTCGTCGGTGTGACTGTGCCACAGTAAGTTTGAGACGAAGATGGATCCATACATACTACTCAATTATATGTATGTATGTATGCACTTTGCTGGGTGACGCAAATCGGAGGTTGGATATGATGTTAGGTGGTATAGACGCGGCAAATATTTCAGCGTCTCTGCCGTGTGACAGTGTTACAGTAAGCTTGAGTCGAAAGTAAATGAACCACTCGATTATCGAATGTTAGATGTTATGTGGGGTGGTATAATAGTCGGTGGGTAAAACGCTACATTTTTTTCCGCGTTCCGTAGGAATGTACATATTTACATGTATGTACATTTTTAATTTGTAGGAGATAATATAAAATCTGTCCGCCTGTATTTAGTGCAGTCAGAGAAAAACAAAATTTAGATTTTTAAACAATTTTTTTTTTCAATAATTTGAGCTTGGCTTTTCTTCAGTTTATAATAATACTTCTCTCTTAACAATCTCACAGCACGGCTTACTTTAGTCTTTGGTTGCTTTGACGTTGTTATGAAATCATCTGATCAAGTTCTATTAGCTTTAAAGTAAGTTGCTAGTCCTTGTCTGGATTATGTGTTTGTATTTTTGACTTCATCATGGACCTGGGGTTATGTTTTTACATTTAGAGGTCTCATCTACTGTACGCTCTGCCACTAGATGTTAGACTTATGAGTTCTATGTACCTATTATTTAGTATTCAGCTTAGTTCACCGTAAACAGTAAACTACTGTATTGATATAGTGTGCCCAAAAATAGGGTAAGGTAGACAATACTAGTTAGTTCTTAACTACTCGCTAAACCAATTAACGTACATATGCTATGCGAGTCTAATTCCTGATTGATCTATTTTTCGTTCTTTCAGTATGTTATATATTTGTTAATATGTCACATTATTGACTTGCAATGGTTACCTAAGTAAATATCTTGCAACGAGGTAAGAACTAAAGGAGATACAAATGAGAATATATCGCGTACCCAATTCTAACACTATGCCACTGATATTGTTTCTACATAAGCGCCGTAAAATTTGCACACCTGTACACAATTGTACAACCTATGCGCAATTTTAATCGCTTTTATTTTCATATACTCAAAAGTCTTTACTGAATTTGCAAACGTGAACGTAAAAAAGTTAATAATTTTAAAGAAAAGTTCAGTGGTAAAAAGTTTGTGAGTAATATTTGCTTCGTGGCCCCTACGGTTATTTCACGGGTTTTCCTGCGTCAATGCACCAAGCCCAAAACCATCCAAACCTAAGTATGGATTTGACAGCGAAGACCAAAAATGGCGGAGTGAAACATACACAAATGCAGGGCAATTTTGGGTACGTTCATGTACACGGATCGTACATATGATTGCATCTCCTTTAGTTATTACCCTCGTTGATATCTTGTAGCTATATTTTGTTAAATTGGACCGACTGAATCCTAAATAGTTTTCATATAATCATAACAAAATTAAAATTGTTTTCAAGATTTTTTTTATATTCTAATAAAAACCAGGAATTTTTTCGAACCAGTATATGTGAGTATAACATCAGTGGCAGCTCTAAATTTTGAGCATATAAAGCTTTCCTGATTTTCAGTAAAGCTTAAAACCATCCGAATTTCGGAGTTTTATTACTCTCCCGTACGGTGGGGTCCAGGAAGGTTAAGAAAGCTTAATCACCCTGTTACTCCAAGCTTTGAACTTCGAGTTGTTCGAGTTGTCCGAATGAGGGCGCCAGGCATCAATAATTCAAGTATTGAAACTAGTGGCGTGTGTGTTGAAAACCATAGCTAGTAGTATTGCAATGAGTGGCGCCAGTGTTGCGGGTTTTTGAAGTTAAAAATACCGGGATTGAATATTGAATTTATTTCGGCGAAAGTACCTATTACCTACACTCTCCTTGCGAAGATTTTATGGCACCATAAATTCCAGAATTAAGCTAATGTTCCTCCTTCTTCCCGAAAACAAGCAGGATGGGATTTGTATATTGCATGACCTTAAACCACTTTAACGTGGGAAAAGTTGCGGCCATCACGTGATTAATGTTTGAATTTTTGATTTGACTCTGTCGTGTACGGAATTGTAAATTTATCCAAAGAATCCTAGTGTATAAGGAAAGCAGGAACCATCCGCAGCGATTGAGTTGTGCGAAAGGGGAAAACGTGAAAGCGCGAACCACAAACAAATTATTGTGTCTGGATTTCTGGAATGAAAGGTAGTTAGAAGGGTGCCGGTCCGTAAGCTTCACTGTACGGTACGGGGAACGTATACCTACCTATCCACAGTTTTCCAAGAAGGAATCATTTGGGTGTATTATATGTTTAAGGACCTCCTGGATCTTGTGTGTGCTTCGGGGTTATCGATGTCTGATTGTCAGTCGCTTATACTTGGGTTGCTAGATAACGAGATTTCTATGCCTGGGATACGGGTAGATGATGAGGATATAGTAGATCCATTTTCTAAACGATAAAAAAAACAATTTGCTAACATATTCGACTTCTATTAACTTGCAAATCACGTCGCTGGATGATTTTTTCTTCCTCAGTTTCGTTTTCTGTTTTCGTTTGCGCTGGATGTTTTCCCAAGGGACATCTCTGGAATGGGTAATGCGTGCCTGGGATTTTACAAAGTAATGGGCTTGCATAGGAATTTATATTCGAAATTCACGTCACCCAGAGTTGCTGTATTTTGATTTAGTATAATGAGCCTTGGGCTTTGTGTATTGTGTCACAGAGGACGACAGTATCTTTGCAAAGGAAAAAGTTTTGCTTGGTCGGTTTTGATGGTCTTCTTATTCCTGAAATATTTTGCCTAAGGAAGTATGCGAGAGATTAATCATATTTGCTTTTGTAAATTGTAAATATATGTATGTAGGTATACGGGATGAGATAATTATGTGTATCATAACCACCTGATATTACATTGGCATTTTGTTTAGTAGAAGATTTTGTTATGCAGTAGCTAAGGTAGGGTACTTAATTTAGTTATTTTCTTCAAAGCATATATAGAAGTTGAATGCTAGATGAAGGTAAAAGTATTGCATTAGATGATATGCGAGCGGTTAAGTGTTGAGGTTTAAGGAATGAGTGTACAAACAACGCGAAATTAAGGTGAGATACGCAATCAAAGCTATTAAGATCTAACATAATCCTTATGCCGTCATTAAAGGTGACATTGACCTTTTTAGTGCAATATGAGTTAGGTTTAGGGAGAACTAAGTGGCCCTATGCAAAAAGTTGTAGTACCTACTAAGGATCTTATTAGGTGACATAGAATTTTATTCGGAAGCATACTATAGGATAACTATAGCCGATGACTTAGATTGTAGAATGTTATCTGATCGCAGCATGGCTTCTTTGAATTTAGAAAAACACTTAAATTACGGAGTTTATTCTTATAAGGGATTACAAGTAAAATAGAACAATTAGTTGTTGGACAAAAGACAGCAATGTATTTAGATTTTCAGAGTTTAATTTTAGGCTATTCGCTGGACAAGATCCAAAATAGATAAAAAATTACAAATTTATTTGCTCGCTTCCATCGTTACTGGTTAATGCCAGCTGGAAACAAATGTGGCTTAATAGGCTAGAACAGATGTAAAGATATCTGTCTCGTTAGCTCAGAGGTAAGAGCAGTCGCCCGGAAAACGGCAGGCCCCGGACGAGGCGGTTGCTTTTTCTCTTGGATGTAGTAATTTGATTTGAATCGTAAAAATAAAAAAAGTTTTTCTAAAAATTCTTCTATTCGCTAAAGACAAATTCAAATTGAAAATTCTATCCATATATTGTTCATCCGTGAAGACGAATGCTAATTTGATGCCTTAAGTAGATCTGGATGTCGTCCCCATAAATGTGAATATCAACATCACATACTACCTATTTTTTTTTTAATATAGTCAAAAAAGCAGCGAGTCTAGAATGGATCCCTGAGAGGCTCCACTCTTTAGAGGAAGGAAATCACAGAGAAAACTTTCATCTGCGGCTACTCTCTTCAAACATGGTTTTAAAAAGGATTCAGATAAAGAAATTGCACTTCTATAGTAAAATACAAGTTATTAGATAATTTACGAGAGTATGTAGGATTTTATGTCAAATGTTATAAAAAGACTTGGGCAAATCCAGAAATATTCAAATCGAAATTTTCCTTTTATCGAGTTCTTGGCAAATATATGTTTTGTTGTCATTTGAAAAAGATAAGTTTCATAATTACGAATTTTGTGAAATGCACATTGTTAACAGCTCTTTCAGCTCTTTTTCAGAATATATTATTGAGCCTGTCAATACAAACGCTTTTTAACAACTAAGGAACGACAACAAAGCAAAATTATGGGTCTAAAATCGGCGGGAGACAGAGATGCGACTTTCTTAAAGATTCTTCGGCATCATGTACGGAAATTTTTAGGTTGTGGAAAGTCGAGATCTTATAAAACATGTATTAAATATACAGAATATTAGAACGATGACTAGAGGGGCGATATTGCTAAAAACTAGCAATGACATGCTACCTGGGCCAGTGGCATTAGATTTAATAAATAGCCAAAATAGCAACAGATGCCTCTACATTATTCACTCCTAGGAAACTAAAACCTGAGGTATTTTCACTACCTATGCAGTATCTATTTATTTCATTCGGATTGTGATTGTAGCCTTCTGTAGGTTCTGCCACATCTATTTCGATGAGATATTAAGGTTTACCTCATGGTTATAGAATTCATGTCTGGTTGCTCGAAATTTAGCATTCCTATTCCATAGAGATCCGTACTACGCTCCAGTCTCATTTGTACTATAATTTATGATATCAAAAGTAAAGATACTCTCTGAAAATTCCGCGTACTAGTGTACGTGAGGAGGGGTACCGATTTTAATAGACGCTCAGTCTGGTCAGTTCAAAAATATAAAATTTTATTTATTTCTGTGTTAATTCAAGTTCTTACATCTAATATCACAGTAATTCAGTAATTTAGACTTAATACTACTTTAAAATTCAGTAAAACTTAACAGAGCAATTCAATATAAAAATTCAATTTAAAATTCTTCCCAAAGCTATCAATTTGTAATTTCAACGTTGTGGACCGCTGCTTGCCCTTTCCCTTGTATTTTACTCCTGAAATAAAGAACAAGAGTATGCGTGAGTGAGTTGGCTCGAGAAGGATGATCTGTGAGAGAAGATTTAGTCTGTTTTCAAGTATTATTATATGTTGCTCGAAGTGGAGTATACTGCTACGTGAGGGCAGTTAAGTTGTTCACATGAGATTTGTAGTTTATAATAATAGCAACTTGCATTACTGCTATTGGTGAGTTGGAGAAGGTGCAACAAATCTGTCTTGCTACTACTATTTATGACGTTCATCGTGTGCGTACCTTTAGGTGCTGCAAATTGGAATGCTGCTGCATATGGGACTGCAGTAATGGCACTTGTGAAGTTTTGTCGTGTGTGCTTCTGTAGGTGCAGCAAATTGCGTTGCTGCTACGTGTGGGATTGGATAATTTCCAAATTTGTTAGAATTAACTTCTGTATTTATTAGCGTAGAGTTAACCTCTGGTAATAGATCTGGACTAATCTTTGTATAAAGTTTGCCTAGATTCTGAATTGTTAGGATTAACTCCTATGTAAAATTGCTTGAGTTAACCTCACTTTGTGCAATACTTGGGATTAACTTCTAGTCAAATTACTTTGAGTCAACCTCAATTTGTGTATTATTTAGGATCACCTCCTATATATAATAATTTGAGTCAACCTGAGTTTTAATGTTCCAGAATCAACTTCTGTATAAGGATTCAGTAAACCTCAAGTATTTTGGATAGGTAGAATTAACTTCTGTTTTTAGCATTGAGTCAACATCAAGTTATAGGTTAAGAATTAACTTCTATATTTGAATTCAGAATTAACTTCTGATTTGGATTGGGACTTTGCTCAGAATAGACTCCAAGGCTTAGAACTTGATCAGATCAACTCTGATTTGGAAATGGGTGATTTCACTATGGTTCGCCGCCTTTTTATATCTGCCTAGTGAGGTCGTGTACTGTACTCCTCATGGTGTTACCCTAGTAATGCTTGTGCCAACAGCTGCGGCGAAAAAGCTTTGATTGACGTAATGTCAATTTGATGACAAAGTAAAGATGTAAATACACGGAGTTACGTGTATTTTAGGTAAGTTTTTTGTGGTTTATTTGATTTTGATTAGTTTCTAATAAGGTTTTGTTCTTTTTTAAGTTGATTCATCTTTGAGTTTGACTCTCTGTGCCTTTTTTGTTTATTTTTAGGAAATCTTAGGAAGGTATGCATCGAGAAATTTGTAGTTCGGTGGTCGACTGAACACTCCCGTTCGAAAATCATGAATTGAGTTCTGTAGTAAGCCAGGGGCGGGGGTTAAATCTAATTCTCGTTCTGCGAAGGAGACCATATTTATTACATAGATGTTTAATTGAGCCATTAAAAACGCACTTCACCATTGCGGTGTACAATATTATGCATATAAAGCGTCCCATACACAGCGTACATGTTATCTAACTTGGTGAGCTTTTTCTCCACACACTGTTAAACATGCTGACCAACATCAGGACAAGAACATGTATCAGGAGCTGCTAGAACTATGAACTGTTAAAGCCTAGTATCGAGTTCGAGTAAAATGTGACATTTTCATAAAAATTTTACCGCTGGTAAGATGACAAGAAGAAATTTTACTCATGACTTTACTAGTGCAGTACGAAGTTTACCGATAAAAGTTGAAGGTTTCCACTTTATAAAATAGGTAGATGGCATTATAAATTCTCCACAAATTTTACTAGGCATTTTAATGCTTAATGCAAGCATTAAATGACTGGTAAAATTTTGACATTTCCTATTTCTACGACAATTTTCATTATTTTTTTTTGTTGATTGACTGAAGAGTTAAATTGATCGAAATGTAAAAATGAATTATTTTGTTTTCTACAAATTAACATTTGTTGAAATTTTACTAGCGATTTTAATGTATACTATTTTACTTTGCCCAAATTTGATACAAGGCTTAACTGTTATCATTACTTCAATAGAGCTCATTCAAGAATGATGAATGCGTGACAAACATCAAGGTATATAGAATACAAGTACTTCCATTACGAACCAAGTTCCGCCATTAGTGACGAAATATCTTGAAAATGTATAAGAAAGCATGGTACAGAGAACACAATACTGTCTCTCCCCTCTCTGTCTTTCCTATAAAAGTGTGTTCACGATTTTTATGGACCACTGGTTCAAACTCAAATCTTGTAAAAAATAAAAAATTAATAAGAGAATAAAAATGCACAATTCAATTGAACTCAATAAAACTATTTATTTGCCTCTTTAATTTCAAGGTTCCTCTACTAAACGCAAATGATGACTGACCATTTGTCTGAACTGTACTAGAAGGAATTTAGACTAACTGAATTCCTCTTTACATGTATTGATTTCATACGCAAAAAAGTTATTTGATAAGAACAAAGTTGTTAACAGTTAAATGATTTTTAAACTAGAGTACATATAAATAAATGCAATACTTTCAAGCTGATTGTACAATGCAAAATTTGAGAGTTGTTACATTAATTATTGGTATGGTAGTAGTACTTGTTTTGTTTTTATTTTATTTATGTCGATTCTTCAACAAATGTATATACATTAGTCACAAAATTACGTCACAGAACATGTGTCAACATTTTACTGCGAATATCTTGTATTCTATATACCTTGGACAAATATCGCCTTCCCCGGTACAACATATTGTCAAACACGTAGCCCTGCGTCTAAAAATCAAACTAATTTATTTTCGTCCAACCGCTTGATATATTGCGTTTCACACCGTCCAACAGGCATACGCACGGTCAAATCGGATTGACAACATCGTTGTCCTACTCGAGTTGGACAACATGCGGGATCGTGTATGGGCCCCTTAAGACTTCGCAGAATATTCGAAAACTCAATATTCAAACAAAAGAGTTTTCATGTTTACATTTCTTTAGCCAGGTACTCATACAAAAAGTAGTGCAAAATTGATATGGGTAATTCCTCGGTAACATTTTCAAGAACCCTAACAATATATTCATCTAAGGATTGAAGACCGGTCCGCACCAGCATCCTGTAGTACTTGAATGTTGGCTACTCTGATTTAGTTTGTTCGAATTTCTTGATCGAATTCAAAATTTTGCGCTCAGAAGCTAGATTTATAGCATTCGCAGTTTTATTTAAACCAAGAGCAAATAAGTTTAACCCATGAGCAAATAACTTTAACCCAAGCACAAATAAGTTTAACCCAAGAACAAATAAGTTTAACCCAAGAGCAAATAACTTTAACCCAAGCACAAATAAGTTTAACCCAAGAACAAATAAGTTTAACCCAAGAGCAAATAACTTTAACCCAAGCACAAATAAGTTTAACCCAAGAGCAAATAACTTTGACCCAAGCACAAATAAGTTTAACGCAAGCACAAATAAGTTTAACCCAAGAGCAAATATATTTAAACTAAATACTTAATAAGACATAAAGCTTTCAATTTCAATTCAAATCAAATATCTTATCATTTCATTTGATCATTATTATTATTTTCAGGCTTCAAATATTCACATTGATATGAACAATATTCGAAATTACCGATTAGTGCAAAGGCTGCTCTTCCGTTGCCTTAGGGGTGACTAAAACCATATCCATAACATAATTGGCGCAGTCAGTCGGTGTAATTTGTTGCAGGCTATCTTCAATAATTGCAAGAATGTTATGCTCTCTACTTACATCACCTATTATATTTATGGAACGAAATAAGACAATAACGGTTGAATTTTTGCGTAATTTTATCAGAATAAATAACAGTAAAATCTTATGACTATAAAATGAAATGATGCATTTTCCAATCGTTTTGGCAGATTGCTAATTTATTTGCATCAGTCATCACAGTATTCAGTTTATTTGAAGTAACAGTCTCGATTGATCACAGTGTCGGTATATTTGAAGCATATTAAAAGTGATTTTCTTTTAAATTTTTTTTAATTAATTAACATAAGTAGTGACAGAGATTTCATCACAGGCAGCTCTGATGAATGGCAACCAGCTGCCCAAGATGGGGAGTCGTCAAGTAAGAGTAGTGAAGTTGAAATCGAAGGTAAAAAAGAGGTGTAATTCGTACGTTGTAATTTAAAGAAAACAAAGAAGAAAGTTAAAATTACTCTAAAATCAATTGCATCACTTAAACCGTTCTTATTTAAAACGGTATAAGCCCACTAAGTACATTTGCCAAATTTTGACTTTTAAATGAACAAAACAGCATCAAAAAGTTGTAAATTCAAATTTGGGTATTATATATATATTATAATAATTGTTATGACCATTGGAAGACATTTCTAGTGTAATATATAATAAAATCTCGTCAATATTTTTAAATAAATTGGAACGTTAAACTAAAAGTACATACTTCCAAAGTGGACTTATACCACTGAAAGAACCGCTCATTTATTTATTATTTAGTGGCCTTCAATTTATGTTACTGTGAAAGATTTTCAGCCCACTCTTGTTCGCACAATGAAAGTATAATAAGAGCATATAAAAAGGATGGCTAATTGCTCGGTGACCATCATGGTGGAAAAAGTCCTCGAAAATTAACAGCGGAAATATTGGCAGTTATAGAGGAGAATGTCGAAAGCAGGCCCAGGATAACAGCTCCGGCTATTCAGAGAAATTTGCAACAGGAAAAGGACATTGTTGTGTCTTTACCATTCGAAATGGCCTTCGTGAGCTTAAAATAACATTGAAAATAGCATCAATATAAAATCAGCATATGAATTCGCTACGCACCATTCAGTTGAGGAAAATCTATGCCCGAGGGTTCTCGTAATGGGTTTCAGGGAGTAGGGATAAGATGGTATTCATTGATGAGTGCGGCTTCAACTGACATCATAGAAGGTCGCAGGCGCGTTAAAGTAGAAGTACCCGGGCTCCGGTTGTAGTTCCAGCAGTACGAGGGAGAAAAATAACCTTGATTTCGGTGATGAATAATCAAGGAATACTTCATTTTAAGATTTTAGCAAATTCTACGTGTAATTCCGACAGGTTTTGTATTTTTCTCCGTGAACTTGTTGAAAAGCTCCAGACGACGTCTTCTCTCAGCGACGCCTTCTTAATTATGGATAACGCTAGAATTCATAAAACACAGCAGGTTCGCGATACTTTATTTTCGACGAATATGACTCTCAAATTCTTTCCTCCATATCTTCCTATGCTTAACCCAATAGAAAAATCGTTCTCTAAAATGAAGACGGACGCTCGAGCAGTTTTAGGTGATGCAAGTAGAAAGCATGACATTCTTCCAATTATTGAAGATAGCCTACAACAAATTACACCAACTGACTGCGCCAATTATGTTATGGATATGGTTTTACTCATCCCTAAAGCAATGGAAGAGCAGCCTTTGCGCTTATCGGGAATTTCTAATATTGTTCATATTAATGTGAATGTTTGAAGACTGAAAATAATAATAATGACCAAATGAAATGATGAGATATTTGATTTAAATTGAAATTGAAAGTTTTTGTGTTAAAATGACTTATTGAATATTTAGTTTAAATATATTTGCTCTTGGGTTAAACTCATTTATGCTCGGGTTAAACTTATTTGTGCTTAGGTCAAAGTTATTTGCTCTTGGGGTAAAGTTATTTGTGCTTCGGTTAAACTTATTTGTGCTTGGGTTAAAGTTATTTGCTCTTGGGTTAAACTTATTTGTTCTTGGGTTAAACTTATTTGTGCTTGGGTTAAAGTTATTTGCTCATGGGTTAAATTTATTTGCTCTAGGTTTAAATAAAACTGCGAATGCATAAATATTTACGTAGAGCACAACTGTATGCACTTTTCCTTGGCTGCGATAATACGAACGTATTTTCTAGATGTTTATACCCTACAAAAGTTTTATGTTTTTTTTAAGGTTTCTAACTTACCTTTTAACATTTTTTTGGCGTTTGATCTATAGCACGACATCATTTCATGCAATGACCCACTCTTGGGAAATTTCTGCATAAACACTAATCTTCTGGTACTTCACCACAATATACGAAAACGTCCGGTAGGAATTCTCCAGGCTACGTGTTGCTCTGATTTGACATATCCAGTGAGATTAGACAGATAGGAGGTAGAAATAAGATTATGTAAAATTAAAAAAAAAAACAGTAAAAATTATCCTTTTTCAAAAACACCCCACCCCTTGATATCATATTTTCAAGCAAATCAACAACCCTGTTCTAATCTCTCTCCAACAGCTAATTATATACCGTTTATGAGACCTACTTGAAATTTTAATGTCGAGCAATTGCGGAAAATGCCATGTTGGCAAATAAATTTTGTAAACAGAAACTCTTTTTCGTGCTAACTGGGATGTGTGCTTTAAGTTCAGTTCCAATTCAAGTCACGTAATTTGTTGACAAACGGAGGAAATTCGCAACAAGTATCCCCAACGTTTCTCGTGGCGCTATGCTGTATCAGGCAGGATGTATCAGCGTTGTACACATGGGGATGTGTCCTTGCTCTGCCTCATCCAATCACTTGTTACGAAAGTTACGTGCCGATAAGAAATAAAAGGTGAAGAAATAATAGAATAAGAAACTAAACTAACGGAATAGATAGGTACTGCACTTTCCTATAAAATTGGTTACTTTATGTTATTTAAGTTGTTGCCTAAGAGATGCCGAAGACAGTTTTATTTAAAACAGTTTTGTTCAAAATTGTACTGGTAAGGAGCCAATATGAATCATTCATTCTAGGATAGACGCATATGTGGGCCATGAATTTTTCAACAGTTTTTATTGACTGTTTTTAAAAATCAAAAATTATTCTATGATAGTCGTAAAAATACTAAGAGAATTAAATAAGATCTCTTAAATTGGTTTACATTTGACCCTAAATTGATCTGGGACTGTCCGACGGTCTTGCTTGAAGCATTCGTCGAAGCAAACAAGGTGACCACCAGGTGCTAGGACATGAAAATAGTAAGGGCAACGAGATTGCCAGATCTTCGTTTATTTGCCCTGAACTAGGCTTTGGACAACCAAAAAGTCAGCTATCAGCATAGATCAGGCTTTATTAGGACATAATTAAAATGGCACACTGGGAATTATCCCGGTGCTGGACAAGCGAAGAAGTTCGTACAGTACTCGCAACAGAGGACAAAAGTATTCCTCATGCTCAGCAGAAAGGAATTGAGGCTCATAACGGGCCAATTTACTGGGCATTGCCCACTTAGATATCATCTTAAAAAGATGAAATAAGGTCGATGGTGAGACTTGTCGATTCTATATTGAAGACGATGAAACCGCTGAATACGACCAGTGTGACCGCATTAGGCTACGACATCTAGAGAGCCATCCCCATTGCCAGAAGATGTTGCAAAGATGGCCCCTAAGAACGTCATAGGCATTGTAAAATGATTTAATTGGTGCCCTAGGGGCACTTGGGGGTGATGTCATAAAAGATCTAATAGATCGCGGTGACTAGATGAGAGGCGGAAGCTCTTATCTGCAGCCCCCACCAAATAATAATAAATGAGATCTTCATGATATTTGAGAATATATGCACTTAATGAATTTTCCCTGATAGCAAAATAATAATTCTAATTTGAGGAATGTATGGTAAGTGCATAATGAAGATTAGAAACTGGAAATGCAATTTCTGGCATTTAACTGATCTGCGTAGTATTACGAAATAGCAGAATAATACCCTAGAAACACAGCAGGATGAGCCATTAGTATTAACTATTCATTAAAATGCCGTCCGTCACGTTGTATACGTCATTATGGCTTGAAAAGCAGATGATAATGAAGTACACTAATGAAGTGTTTTCTATCTTCATTATAGCTATAATGAGGAAAAATGTGCTAGATTTAGCATATAATTTAAGTATGAAGCTCCGCTGTGCATCTGCTGATTTCAAAAATAAGAAGAAGAAATGCAAAGCAAAAGTAATTATGTCAAAATATTTTTTAATAAAATGTTTTTTTCATTTCTCAATCGTTAAATGAAATAAAATAAAAATATATAAAAATTAGATTGCTTCTTTAATGTGATAAGTTTATCAAAGCCAGTTTGACAGAACAACTTAATTAAAGAAATGGCTGTGTGTCTGCAGTTTATAATGAATCATTATAGACTAATTATTCGTTAGTTATTTCTTCATTAAGAGTGCTGTGTGTCTAGGGCAGGGCTTCTTAAACTATGGGTCGCGACCCCATATGGGGTCGCTTAGCGAAATCTTGGGGGGTTTAATAAATAAAACTTTACAACTTTTTGTGCAATTTTTAAATTTATTGTTTTGTATGTTTTTAAGTAAGTTCTAAACCTATATTTTTTCATATGTAGGTATATATATTTTTACCTAATCAATAAGTCATCACAAAATATTTATATACATACATTTCTTTGTTTTATATTTTTTTGGGTTGCTCAGGGCTTCTTAAACTATGGGTCGCGACCCCATATGGGGTCGCTTAGCGAAATCTTGGGGGGTTTAATAAATAAAACTTTACAACTTTTTGTGCAATTTTTAAATTTATTGTTTTGTATGTTTTTAAGTAAGTTCTAAACCTATATTTTTTCATATGTAGGTATATATATTTTTACCTAATCAATAAGTCATCACAAAATATTTATATACATACATTTCTTTGTTTTATATTTTTTTGGGTTGCGAAAAAAATCAGAAATTGGGTCGTAAATGAAAATCACAATCACAAACGGGGTCGTGAATGATAAAAGTTTAAGAAGCTCTGGTCTAGGGCATAAGCCTATTAAAAATAGTCACATTTATTGAATATATTTTATATCCTAAAAGGATTTCGGTAAGAGCAGAAAATGTTATATTGAATATTTTATTTCAGTATAGGTGAAGTTAGATTAGGTTAAGCGTAAGGGAGACGAGACCATTAGTACCATGCGGACACTAAGATCAGATCTATTGCGTCCATCTCTAAAGTGGTTAGGCAAAATTTAGTCTTTTAACTAGTTCGATTATTGTAAACCTTATTTGGAGACACATGTTGTTTTTTAGTAATATGTAACCTTAATACAAAAAGCGCGGGACACTCAAATATAATATGCTTCTAGGTTTCATTTTCTTTTTTGCAGAGTCGATTCAGTTCGATGTCGAATTTGCCTATCTTCTAAAAAAACAGAAGGGGCCATATCTAGTGACTGGATTACTAAACAGGTTGAGCAGCTGTCTACTAAAACCAATTAATTTTACGTATTCGAGGAGGGCGATGAAGAATTTTTCGCCTACCACACACTACATCAGAGCAAATCTAGTTGTCTCTTCTCTCATTTTTGCAGTTCGAATCAAAAAGTGGCGTATTGGTTTGCCACAAGGTATATAGAAGACAAGTATTCCCATTAAAATTTTGACACATTGCAGCTGATAGCCTGTAACATAATTCTGTGACTAATGTATATACATTTTTATAGGTAAGACAAAGGGAGGAGAGAGAGAGAGTATTGTGTTCTCTGTACCGTGCTTTCTTAAAAATTTTCACGATAAACCGTCACTAATGGCAGAACGTGGTTCGTTTATTCTATATACCTTAAGTTTGCCAAATGTTGGGTAAGGACCCGGATATGGACTGTCGGCTTGGGTTTTAGGCAGATTCCTGTTTTTCATTACAGTCCACTTCTTTGTAACCACATAGTTTCGACTGAAAGCTTTAAGAGGGCAGAAGAGCACCAAGTGCAGCTTGGCTGTCTGAGCAAATCTAGATGTGGGTTATCATTCAGCCTTTGCTTAGGCTTTCCTGATCTCCAACTTCTATAGCATAGACTTCAGCCCCTGAAAATGGAAGGTGCCGAATCAAGCAGAAGGGAGAGTTCCACTTCTGGACTGACTGTTTGTCATCCTTCTTGGATCCGTTAGTATTCCAGACATTGGTCCGTTATTTTATCATAAGTATAGCCTGTTATACAGATGCCGCGGATACCAATTTTTTCACATCCGCGGAAGCGGAGGCGAATGCGTATCTGTACACTAAAAATTCGTGGACGTGAATACGGCTATTATGAAATTGAAGAAACAATCGACACATCGAAACAGCATAGAGAATTACTATAAACAACACATATAAAAATTATATCAAGTATACATACACTTAGAGTATCAGAAATTTCATGTATAATAAAAATATATTAAGGATTTGAGTATGCATACGATACATACATGATACAAAGATTAACAAGGTATGGCCGGAAAATCTGAAAATTGGTCTCGTCTCAATTTCAATCATCCTTATCACAGTGAAAAAAAAATTTCTATTTGTAAATTTCTTTGCTTTCCCACTAGCACATAATTACTTTTCCCGAAGTGATTCAAAAGAAGAAAATAATGTTTTGTGAAATATTTTAATATATTCCAAACGTATTTCAGTCAATTAAACACGAAAAACGCAAAATAAATTCACTAGAAATGACTTTAGTCACCTCATGACGTAGCAACACAAAAAATTCCTCTCGAATCGGCCATACCTTGTTATCTTTGTATCATGGGATAGGTATATCTAGAAGTATCAGAAATAAGAAGGCAGTAGTATTCAAGATTTCGTAGCACCAAACCCACAACAAATACACTACTGTTAAAAAGTATTAGTAAAAAAAAAAAAAACATAAAAATATATAATAAATAAAAAATTTCATTAATAATAAAAGAAAATCGTTTTATTATTTTTTTGAATTGAAACAAATAAAATAAAATTTTATTTTCTCACATGTACGAGAAAATCTGATGCCAAAGAAATTTGAAATTTCAAAATCGATGTTGGCAATAGGATACAAAAGGATTCAACTCATAAGGAATTAATCTGATCCCATCGAAGTCGAAAATATTTATTTAAATATAAAAGGGACGGAAATGAAAAACTCAGAGCGACATGGAGAGTATCATGTTAATGAAAGTCGCCGTGTCAACTAAGACATCATGAAGTGAGCTAAAAACTGTCGCAGTAAACAGGATTCGATATTTAGCTTTGCTATCTGTCATGAAATAGATCTTATAACTCGCAGTCCAGTTTTCATCTATTATCTTATAAAATAAAAACGTGTCTGATGTGGATGAAAGGACGAAAATTGTACGCACTCTTAATGGCTTGATTTGTGATATGTGAGCTTTAATTTATCTAAATCAAACTACAGCTAAAAGTCAGCGCGTACAAACCGATATGTTTTTCACTTTTGTTGATATAATTTAAACGTAGATGGGGTACTCATAGTTAGCAAAAAGTTAATATAACCTCCATTAGGATGTAGAATAAATGCATAAGTATTCTTAATTCGACTTTGTACTCGGAAGGTAAGTCAGACATAATTATATCCTATGGTAACATTTCTACCTTAGTATCCCGAAACAGCGACAAAAATATACATTCCGTTGTTACGATTCTTGGATGAAATATTGTGATAGATATAAAAACTCCATTTCACTTTATGGGTTGAAAATATTCCCAAATCCAGTTCCTTTTAGGATAGGATTCTTCGAGGAAGGGACGAATGACCCACTTCTCCGGAGTGAGGAAGATACTTTTTGTTGCGTAGCGCAGGAGAATAAGGGGAGGTGAAATTTTGATCCATTAGACATTTGCTATGAATTTGTTGGCTTCCTGAAACGCCAAGGACATTTCAATTTTCTATTTCAGTCGTTAAAATTTCAGGCGAGTGTTATTGACAGCTCAATACTTGGCCTAAATAAGGAGTCAATTTATTATCGGCTGACACTGAGGGAAGAGCCAGGCATAAATTTATCCATCAGTAGTGGAAATTAATCAACTGAAATTGAAGAATGGCAAATAATTGTGAAGAAAATCAGTTCGAAAGATTGTTTTTTTTTTCTTTCTTGCAAATGCTTCATATACACCAGAAATAAAAATTTAAAGTGGAAAAGTTATGAAATTTTTCTTTTGTGTATCCGTTATCAGGAAGGAAAATTTCAAAACTCACTTCAATTTAGGCCGGACAGAACTATTATAATGAAAATTTCAAATTGAAAAAAATCCTTTTTGGTAAATTCGGCTAGACAAACTCACTTGGAAAATTGCTGTGATTTTATTGAACCATAAATAAAATGAATTTTACCTTTCCATCCCCTTTTCTCCTTTGTTCTGCTACTTGTTTATACATAAAACTGAGAATACAGCATCAGCTGAAGTTTCGTCACATTTAAATGAACCACCGAATTCAAACTGCGAAATCAACTCAATTTTAAGGACTCGAGCTTGAAGGACTCAACTTTCTAACTTCTCAGTAAAGTTTATTTATAGTTCATTTAGGCTAGGCACACAGTGTATAAAGGGGGCGCACAATGTTTTCCAATCGATCGAACATTTCCTGAACTCCATAAAAACTTCCTCCTGACTTGGAGGAGTCAACAAGTTTATGGACATTTTGGAACGACAAACGAAGCTTTCACAACTGAGGGAAGAAATTGATCGTAAATGCTTGCGAAAATGATGGCTAATACATTCCTAATACATTCTCTGATACGCACGAGGAGATAACAGTTGTGGGCAGATAGAGAGGAGCTGAAGAGTTGATGGGGGACCGTGTTGTATAGTGAACTGGACGACATTCCCGTTGCAGTTTTAGCTTAGTTGCCCGGATTATGTGCTTTTTATGATGAATTTAATTGTGATAGAGAGACGGTAAAATGTGGAGTACCAATTTGAAGATTTTACTGTTTTTTTTTTTTTGTAATATTTCAGGAGCATTTCTTGAATTGAGGTTCATTACATGGTTCGGGGAGGGAAATACGTCCGCAATTGCGCAGAGTACAAGTATTTCGAAGTTTTATGAGCTTCCTGGCAATAGTGGTAGACTGGAATCTCAGTTAAGGCAATCATGTTTAGATTGTATCCTCAAAGAGGAGTTCTTTAGTATTTTCGTCAGAGATCCTGATGAACATGGCATTATAGAGAATTATAAATTTTTAAGGTAGCTCTGAGGTTGTATTTGCAATTCCCATAATATGATTCTGGACATTTTTCACTCCGCTTTTACCTGGGTCATCAAAAATTTAATTGTCTTTATGGCCTTAATGTCCCCGTACTCACATGAGCATTAATTTAGTTCTCCTCACCAGTCTCTTGAGGACTTGCAGGTATGATATAGATTATAGATATAGATTATTCTCGACTCTGTGGTGAAGGACTTAAAGTAACTTGCGAGTGTATTTGTTCTTAGAAAGAATATCGATGGTTTTGCCATTGATACAAGTAGTTGTAGGCGCATTTTTCTATACACAATTCCTCTGCTTGGAAATAGTTTGACGACATTTGGAGCCATATATGTACACTCAGTTCGACTCCATTATTTGTTTCAAAAACAACTACATACCACATTATATTTATTCTTGCTGGACTGCTATAGGTGTCGGTCTTTGGCGACGCATCTCTATCAGGTCGTACATTTTCGAAATTTTGACCAGCAACTTTGTAAACCAGGCCACATTTATTTCGAAATTCTAGTAATACTTTGCTGACTTTTCTGGACGTAGAAAGGTTTAGCTAGGTAGGCTTTGACTTTAGTATAAAGCCTAGTATGGAATTCGGGTGTTGGTAAAATTTAACACGGTCTCCAAAAAATAGCATTTTAACGCTGGTAAAAAGTTGACGTAAATTTTTTGTGGAGAAAACGAAGTGACAGCTGTTAAAATCACAATTAATTGGAAGTATTTTTGAAAATGTTAAGTGATTATTATTTATAATGGATATAAATCATCATATCGACGACGAGATTGTTGCTGCGGCGGTCAATGTATGTATCGTCAAGGAATTCGACGGGAAATATTCGCGTTGTGAACAATCAAAGAAATGTCAAAGTTTTACCAGGATTTTAATGCTCCGAACTTTAAAATTATCAGTAAAATGAGTGGAGACTTACAAAACGCCATCTATCAAATAATAGAAAATATGGGACTTTTTACCACTGAAATCCGTACTGGACTAGTAAAGACCTCAGTAAAATTTTTGCTTGGGATTTTACTGCAGATAAATTTTGAAAAAAAAAAAATAATAATCAGGTTCAAAAATAATAACAGCATTAAATGAAGAAAAATCTACCAGAAGACCTCATAACTGATGAGCGGATTATTTAATGACTCCCTAAATAAGCTTATTTATAGAGTCCACGTTTTCTAAGGCCTCTTACAAACGGGTTGGCGATTCGCTGTGGAAACAGTGAATTCCTCCTGCAGTTCCAGCACCATTGTTTCTGTTTCTAAGACCACCAAATCAACATAGGGTGGACTTGGGTCCAGACACTAAAAGCAAATCCTGGTAACAACACCAGATTCATTTTATTCCTTCCGCAGCAATCATTAAGACGGCATAGCGTCGGCTTGATCGCAGCGCATATTCAGGCTGTTATAGGGACAGTCTGGGCCGGAGAGGTCACTTGCCCAACAGATTGAACTTGCGTCAGATCCCAGTCTCCCTCAAGAAGACTCAGGACCGCAGCACTCTTTTCAGGTTTAGAAGTTGATCAACATTAATCTAGCTGCTAAACAGACACTTGATCTAGCCAGACATCCAGGACGCACCGCTGCCTACGTTGCAGCTAATATTAAAGATATCAGCTCTCTGCGTTAACCAGACTTTCAAGACGTTGCAGCTAGTATTCAAACCATTAGTTTCCCCCATTAAGCGGGCACCCAAGCCGCCAGAGTTGTCGTTCGAGACAACGGTTTCCTACTTCAGGTAGGCGTTCAAAACGCCACAGTTTTCTCTTGCTGAAGACGCCAAATTATTGACGCAGCTCCTCCAAGAAGATTTGGCATTACGCCAAAGGTCTGTTAAAACTTCGCCGAATTGTCTTAGAAATTTTACCTTAGTCGTGAATGGAAGAGATATTTTTATTGTTGTTCGTGTTTGCATATTTGGTTTAAATTTGGTCTCCCTTTCTAGTCTAATCACACTGAAGATCGTTTTGACTTTTACTTGCAGATGGGTGCCGGTTACATTTAGATAGGCCATTTTTTCAAGTTTACTTAGTTTTTTGCTGGTTGTCTTTTACGTATGGTTTTATTATGCTGCAGCAGCATAGTTGATCCTGGGCCTATGTATCTACTGATTTGTAAACTCAAATTATTATGTCTGGCTTAAGTATCCATGTTGTGCCACCCAGTTTTCTATAGATCCATAGCCGTAGTGTTCCTTTATTCTAATTGAGTTTCTCATTGAGAATTTATCCGAGATGGTTAGATTCTTTGAATGTAATAACCCTTACCCCAAAGAGAGTAGGTCTGGTTATATAATTCTGTTATATTTTACTGTTAACTGATAGCTTTTGTACAGCACACCAGTCGTAAAGAAAATGTGGGGCTTATTGAAGTCTTCTAGAAGGAAAGCGTTGGTATTCACTTTTAATAGTAGTTATAAGATCATCAGTGTAACCTTATTTGTCAATTCTCTTGTTGTTTAGTTGAACTAACAGGTGATCGACTGCCATAGACCACAGCAGTGGAGATAGTATTTCTCCTTACAAGACATCCTCTGGTGGTGTCTTCAGTGTCTCACCAAATAGCTGTGTTTTGATTAACCTGTTGAAGAGTGTCTTGGATCTATCTACTGTTGGTTGGATCCATATACAATGTCTGATTAGCGTAGGCATTATTGAATTAACAAAGATGTTATTAAACATCCTTCCAAGGGTGTACAAGGGGAAACCTGGGATTATATCCTTCTTCTCAAAAGCTTTTTATACAGCGTTTTTCCCCTAGGTGGTCCATAGAGCAGGAGGTGATAGTACTCACCTAGACAAAAAAAAAATGTGTTGACAGGGGGGAGGGAGGGCGTATTAACCGTTTCCGAGTGTCAGGGTGATTAACAAAATATCATAGTTTTTCACAATATATCTTAAAAAGTACAGGAGGTGAATGTATGTACGTGTGTGATTAATTTGACCTATTACACCTATGTGCTATCTGTAGCCGTTAAAGAGTTATTAGCTCTTAGCCTTTTCTCAAACATATTCTTAAAGCTACATGCCGTGGCCAATGGGATTTAAATATGCCATGGGCAGTGTAGAGTGTAGACGCTTGACTCACAGCAATTTCTTCTCCATGTCATGCAATTATGACCAGCCATCGCAATGGCCATAAATTTGACATGAGCTGGTTGACCAGTTGTTGGAAAGGCCATGAAGTTTTGAATTCAATGAGCTCTTAAGGGTGATCGTATACCCTGTACTTTTCAATATACAGGGTGTTTTACGGAAAACAAGGATATTTTCTTAATCACCCTGTCACTACGAAACGGTTGATATGGCCATCACCTGCCAAAGATTTTTAGTTTGTTTAGGTGAATACAATCACCTCCTGCTCTATAGACCACCTAAGGGATGAGTCAAAATTCCTGTCCTAAGCTTCGAACGTGAATAAAAGGAAAACGAAAAAAGCAAAACGAAAACGAATTATTGTGATTGAACGATTATTTATTAGCATATAATTTACAATGATTAAACCAGTGCATTGACGTCGCGGTCACCAACCAGCCGAAGATTTCGTTTGAAGTGTCTAAACAAATTTTTCCCATGTTTAAGAGCCACCATTTTAGAAATACGAGTCCATTGACGTTTGAATGCAGACACATTGGTGAAATTTTTTCCTCTTTTAAAATACCCCATTTTGCAAAGTGCCCAAAATTTCTCGATTGGTCTGCACTGAGGCACATTCGGCGGATGGTCTTCCTTTGGTACAAAGTCGATTTTATTGTTCAGCAGAAATGACTGTACTGTTTTAGAAAAATAACTTGTTGCCAAGTCAGGCCAGAATAGCAATTTTCTTTTGGTTTGATTTGATTTAACAAATTTAAAAAATAGTCCTTTTAAGATGAAGTATGTTTCCGCATTCAAATTTGATTTCAGTACAACAAACTCACTGATCTTGATTAATTGCCTGCCAAATCAAAAATTTAGCCGGAAATTTCTCTTTTCGCTTCACTTTAAATTCAACAGGGATGTCCACATTAGGAATATCATTCCAGAACTGTTTGCATGGAATTTGCCTGTAATCACAGGGGACATAAGTTTCATCATCCATAATGACAAATTTTCCACCGCCTGATTTCACCAATTGCTTATAGATCTTCTTATAAACCCTTTCAGCCTGATTTTTTTTATACAAAGGAACACTAACCTTGTCACAATTCTACCTTTTCGTTTTAATTGAACACCGGCTTGTCGAGTTGATAAGCTTGGATTTTTGTCATCTTACGCTTCAGTTTGTTAGAATTCTTGGTGGTGCAGATAACTGGTACTCGGCCACTCGACTGCTTGTATTCAACACTACCAGTCTTAGAATACTGTTCTAGAGCTCGATTGATAAATCTAATATTGAATTTCTGCCGTAGAAAGTGATTCTGGTAGCTTCTCGATGCAGATCATGCGCCCGGAAAAATTCGATTATTAAGTTTCTTCTTATTTGATTATTAATAGTTTTCATTTTAAACGCACTTAATATTCGTCCTCACAGTTTGAAAGTTAACAGTCTAATGAACAAACTAATGAAAAAAACAAGCCCTGTGCAAACGTGCAGTTCCACGAACAACACGTTCAGAGTTTAGGACAAGAATTCTGACTCATCCCTTAGATGGAAACAACATGTATACCATTTCTTAGGTTTAGTAAAGCTAGCTCTGTTTATTTCCTTTTTGGTAGGACAATCAGTTTGGACTTAGTGGAAGTCCATGCTTCCACTAGTTTTTTCAATAATTTTAGGACAGTCTACCATCTTCTTTCCTCTGGCCTATAATCCGTAAAATTTCAAGAGCAACATATAGCAGCGCCTTCATCACCCTCCTCATGTCCCTTAATCCTTGCATTATCATCTTCTTGGCATGGTGTTCTTTGCATCATAGGCAATTCCTGAGCTTGGGTTAATAATAAATAAAAATAACTAAAAAAAAAGATAGGCTGATGCCTTAGGTACTTATCTTACTTTTAAGGCTCTGCAGGCTTTAGAGGTATATCTCCACGTAGAGGTTGCTCTAAAAGTTCTTATTAGTACCGAAGAGTTTAACCAATTTTTATACATATTATAAGTATTAAGTAGTGAACTGCTTATCTGAAGAAATAGCGCAATGCAAATGCAAACAAAACGATTCAGATGCAGATGAAAGCCAACATTAAAACAGCAGAAGTGGTAAACTTGACATCAACGGATAAGCTTATCCTCTTCAAGAATAAATGAAGTAAATAGAACCAAAGCATTGCTGTCGTGTTGGAACAGACAACCAACCTCTCCAATTATTTCCGTGTTCTCTCCAACTGTACTGGAGATTTCATGATCCAACATTAACTCAAGTAAGTTCAGAAAATTGATATTATCAAAGCGTACAAAATAATTTCTTCATAATACATAAAAACAAAACCAATATTCAAATTTAAATGTAGACTAAAAAAATACTAGCAAATGGAGGCCCATTAGAGCGGAAAATAAGGCTGGGAAATATCAAAGCTATGACTACACTACTAATTAATGCAATCGACGTAAAGCGAAATATTCTCTCACAGTTCTATGCCATGGCCACTCATCCAATCCGGTGGAATCTTGAAAATCCATAAAAGCGTGCAATTTGCTTTCCAATTATCCTTTCACATTATTTGTAGTCGTAACGTAGACCGACCACAAGAGATTTCAATTTCTGCCACAGACAGACAAGCTATTCCATACACGAAGGTAGTTTTGAACTAATGGCATGCGCGTCGCAGAACACCATAGAACGACAATGGTAACGGCAACAGGTAGGTATAGGTAAAAAAGTGATAAAATTTTATGAATAGCCTCGCAAATGGAATATTTCCACAAACACTTTGAAAGAAATGAAATTCAACCGCGATTCGTAGGCAGTTGTATGTTTAGCGTAGATATATTAACAACGCGATGCGACGTGTCGACAGTTATCAGCCCTAGGAAATTTGTAATCAAATCTGTCGCGTCAGGGTGTCAATAATTGGAAATAAATTAAAATTTGATTAAAGGGGAACGTATAGGTACTGGGAAGTACTGCATATTTCATGTATGTTTACATTAATTTGCAGGACTTGGAAGGGTTTGTAATATTCACTAAAAATTGCGTTGCTATTAGATGAGAATAAATCAGAAGTTAGAATCCATTAAATAATTGAGCAGAACTGTCTTTTATATTTCGAAAAATTGCATGAAAGTGCGAATTTAACATTATTTAATAAATCTTTGCCAAATTTCATACCAAACTGAACATTTTTCATACGGAAATTTACAGATATGATACAATGTGTAAAAATATTCAACCCGTCCTTTTTAAATAACTTTTATCAACGTTTTACTAACCCCTGACTAAATAACTGAGCGCCTGAGAGTGCCGTTTATGACGAAAGGGATTTAGGGTAGTAAACGTGGAGAGATTTACCTGAATTTTTTTGAATTAGAATGAGTGAATGGGGAGCTTTCCGATAGGGTAAAATTTTCTTACGTTTTGGGTTATTTTGTGGTGTGGGAGGTAACTAACACCCATGGGGCTGTCCAATTTGGGCCGTATGTGATATGAGTGGAGATTCGAGTTTCGAAAGTCGAGATCCGAGATTCGAGAGTCGATATACGGAGTCGATATTCGAGAGTCGCGATTCGAGACTCGAGAGTCGCGATTTAAGAGTCGACATTTGAGAGTCGGGATTTCAGATTCGGGATTCGAGACGCGAGAGTGGAGAGAATGACTAGAAAGTAGAAAATAAAACATGTTAAAAACAATTTTAAAATAAATAACTTTTGTAAATAAATTGCACTAGAACGAAAAAAATAATTTTTTCTTTCTCTGTGATATACACAAGAAAAGTTTCGTTGTATAAAATTAGAAATTCTACAAATAACATTAAATCTTAAAAGTTTGGGCTCGAGTTGCAGTTAGACAATTATGATTATAGATTATGAATGCCCAAACTGTTATTAATGCACTTGAAAAGATGAAAATTTACGCAATTCATTGATAAGAGTTCAAACATTTACAGTGAAGTGAGATAATATAATTTTAAAATATTTTTAATATATTCAATTTTAAGATTTTGTCTGCGTTCTAGTATTTCTTATTTTGCAATGAAATTTTTCTTTTGTATATCACTGAGAAAGAAAAAAATGTATTTTATCTTTTAGTGCATTATTTTTATAAAAGTTAGTTTTTGTAAAAGATTTGTAGTATATTTAATTTTTCTCCTGCGAGACTATGTTTGTTGCACATTTTTATCCTACCCGTGATTTAATAAATTTAATTGGTTAGGTTAGGTAAGAGGGGTGCTATTAGAGATATCCAACCTGCTTCAGTTAGACCTACAGCAGGTTCATTGTGCCTCTTATCTCATGTGATAATCTTTTTGAAACCCCCTAGATCCATCTTATCTCCATAAGGAATCTCAGCAAACTTCTGGGCTCTTTACCTTGCAGCTCCCCAGATCTGAAAAGAAGTATCTATCTAATAACTGACCTCTTTTATTCATCAGAGCGGGACGCTCGCAAGTACCTATTGGACGGATTCGATTTCTTTCGAATTTTTACAGCTCCTGCAGAAATCATTCGCTGATTTTCACAGCCTCCCGGCATGGTCTCCTGTGCCTCAATGCCCCGTAATGGCCCCTACTAGATTCCTGGTATCAGTTCTACTATCACTAAGAAGTTCTTTCGCCCTTCTCCTCTTATATGTAGGCCATAATTGCCTCGTAATACGACAGGTTTCTCTGTTGTCCCACGGGAGGCTTGCCTTTATTAGGCTCCCCTGCTGATCTCTTCTTTTAGAGTTCAAGTCCTCAAGACTGGTCTTGCATAGCTTATCCAATTTCGACTTTACCGTTACACCATTGAGAACATTAATGGCTGCCTACCTATCAGTGTATATGCAAATGAGCAGTGTGGACTCTCTGTACATAGATACCATTAACGCCCCTTGGAAGTCGCTGCAAGCTCTGCCTGAAAGACACTGTATTTGTCCAGCAGTCAATAAGTTTCGTGCCACTGCCAGTCTCTGGAGTACACTCCAGCCCATGTGCGAGCACTCGTCTTGGATAGATCAGTAAATTAATTAATTTAATGCTCGGGTACTCACTAATATAGTGAAAATCGTAGTGCAACCAATACAGACGTCGTACAATTATTTAAAAATCCTTATTTTAGTCAAATTGTTTTACACAAAAAGTACGTCGCACACCAATGAAGCATATCATGGTGGCACCCTGTAGTATTGATAAAAGGAGGTCATGTTGTACCAAATGGAACGAAATATTTATTAATAAAAGTATTTTTTGAAAAGCATTGTGAGGTTTGTTTGTTGAGTTTTATTTTGAGGCTACGATGTTAAAATGTCATAAATACGATTTAGCGCGAAGGAGGCGATTACTGACGTGTGCAAAGGTCAGGGGTTCCAAAAGTAACACTATATTAACTATAGTGGTATACTCGGCTGTATCTTCTGTGGGTATCTTGTAAAAATTGATAAAAGTACGCAGTTACCCGGTAAGGCCACATATGAGTCACTGCAAAATGATATATCATCATGGAAGGGATGCTGGTCATGTTAACTTGTATTAGGTAGGTACTTCGAAACACGAGTATCATAATTTGGGCAACTAACTAAGAACACATTTTTTTTTTTTTTAATTGCCCATTTACCCATTTTAAGGAAATTCAAAATATAAACTAAATTCAAATTTCGGTTCCGAAAAAATTAATACGAAGTCGAACATAATGTGAGTTTCTCGATTTTAAACTAAATTAACATTTCTTAAAGGATACTTTCCATTTTTTTCAACATAAATTTATTTGTTGATGTCGTTTTCTATATTCTTTAATATTTCGTACGAAGAAATTGATTCCAAATTGTGTAATTTTGCTTTCTTCGGTTTTGATATTTTGAAATATGATGTGGTCAATATTAATGTCAACTATCGCAAAGGTCCGAGTACAATTCTCTCACACGCTAATTTCGTGTAAAAACTAATGCAAGAATGTACAGGTGACATTCTATAAACAACATTACAGGCAGTGTTGCCACTCGAAATGTTTCTAGCGTAGCCAGTATAACCGTATAACCATATAAATTAATTAATTTAAAATTTTTCTTTGAAAAATAACTTTTCGTAATTTATAAATTTTTTTTTACAAATTTGTAATGTTGGTTTGTTTTTTTGTTTTTAATGTATATTTTTATATTTTATATTGTATCTTGTATCTTTCATCTTTTATCTTGTATTTTGTATCTTGTATCTTGTAACTTGTGTCTTGTATCTTGTATCTTCAATCTTGTATCTTTCATCTTGTATCTTGTAACTTGTGTCTTGTATCTTGTATCTTCAATCTTGTATCTTTCATCTTCTATCTTTCATCTTTTATCCTTTGTCTTTATCTTTTATCTTTTATCTTGTATCTTGTAACTTGTATCTTGTATCTTGAATCTTGTATCTCATATCTTGTATCTTGTATCTTTAATCTTTTCTGGTGTTTTGTATCTTTTATCTTGTATCTTTCATCCTTTATATTTTGTCTTTATCTTGTATCTTGTAACTTGTATCTTGTATCTTCAATCTTGTACCTTGTATCTTTTATCTTCTATCTTTCATCTTTTATCTTTTGTCTTTATCTTCTATCTTGTATCTTGTAACTTGTGTCTTGTATCTTGTATCTTCAATCTTGTATCTTGTATTTTTTATCTTCCATTTTTCATCGTTTAATTTTTGTCTTTATCTTTTATCTTGTGTCTTGTAATTTTTATCTTGTAATCTTGTATCTCATATCTTGTATCTTTAATCTTTTGTGGTATCTTGTATCTTTCATCTTTTATATTTTGTCTTTATATTTTATCTTGTATCTTGTAACTTGTATCTTGTATCTTCAATCCTGTATCTTTTATCTTCTATCTTTCATCTTTTATCTTTTGTCTTTATCTTTTATTTGTATCTTGTAACTTGTGTCTTGTGTCTTGTATCTTGTATCTTCAATCTTGTATCTTGTATTTTTTATCTTGTATCTTGTGTCTTGTAATTTTTATCTTGTAATCTTGTTTATCATATCTTGTATCTTGTATATTTAATCTTTTGTGGTATCTTTTATCTTGTATCTTTCATCTTTTACATTCTGTCTTTATTTTTATCTTGTATCTAGAAACTTGTATCTTGTATCTTTTAATTTTTATCTTCTATCTCTCATATTTTATCTTTTGTCTTTATCTTTTATCTTTTGTTTTGTATTTTGTATCTTGTATCTTGTGTCTTGTATCTTGTAACTTGTATCTTGTATCTTTTATCTTTTGTCGTATCTGCTAAATTTTATCTCTTATCTTGTATCTTGTATCTTTTATCCATTGTGGTCCAACGCATATGTTCCTAGTTGTTTTGGTCTAACTTTTCACTTAGTGATTTCTTTTCACAAATTCTTTCGGATATATGTACATAAGTATATTTCTTTTCTTATTTCCCGTCGAATGAGCCATCTCTCACAAAAATCGTTAAAAAAATCTATATCTCACATAAAAATAAACATCTTTAAATAGACGCGAATTTATGTATATTGGTGGTTAATATTTACAATCACTGTTAAATTTCCATTTAAGATACGTCGTACAGGTTAAAATTACTTGAATTGCACTACGCTAAGTTCCGGTTTATTTAACATCCAAGTCTGACTTTTAGTTATTAAGACACGTCCCAATATGTTCAGAGCAAAATTGCCAACATATTTCTAGAAATATTTATTGGTCGGACTGTGATTAAATTTGTTATCTGTTGGTGTATATACTTAAAAGTTTCCAATTTTGATATCAGCTGACCCAAGTCTGTTTACTTTATTTTATGAACGGGAGTTCCGAGTCATAAATGTCTCTTCATATTGAAGCACATTATCAAGATTGTGATATGTAAATGCAATCAAGTAGCTATAGGTACTTAGAGATATGAGATATGATTACCTAGATAAAATTTTATTTGTGGCACACTTGTTTTTACAGTGTTTTCTTTGAATTGTTCTTAATTATTTGATAAAAGACATAGTGAGAGAAATTAGTAATATAAAAGTCGAATATATTTTTCGGGTTACATAAAGGGAAATACTTTAAAATATTAAAATTGCATTGATTATGCAGAGATATTCCACATCTCTTGAATGACATTCTTCAGAATTGGGAAAGAGGAGTACTGGGCTGGTTGAGCAGTCGTTGGATAGGCCATGAAGTTTTGCATACAATGAGCTCTGTAAGTGATCGTACACTCTGTACTTTTTAAAATACAGGGTAACTCCGAAATGGTTATGATGCCGACCCTCAAGTTATATAATTTTTTGTTTGACTAGATGACTACTTTCACCTCATTTTCTATGGACCACCATGGACGAAACACCCTGCATGAATGGTACTACATGTATACATTTTTTTGGAGGAATGTTTACGTTTTCGTCGCTGTAACTCGTTACACATCAGACTTACAAAAAACGTGCTTTTACAAAAAATTTAGGGAATTTAGTCTTCTTCAAATTTATATAAGTATATTATTATTATATATTATATTTTATATTTTTGTCATAGGATCAACCGTTCAGGAAGAATTTTGAAGAATCTAATTTTTGGTATCTTCAATCCAAGATGGTGGACCGCTTCTACTTTAACATACCACTTACGCAAAAATGTTTTGCATCCTTTATTCCAAATCGAAGAAATTTAACAATTTCTGCATATCCTTGCACAACATAATTTTAATTTAATATTTAGCAGTGTTTTTTTTTTTTTTTTTTTTTTTTTTTTTGTATGCAACTTATATTCTGCCAAGACCAGCAATCTTACTTGACCTTTTGAATAAAGCTAAGGCAAAAATTCCTAAATCATGGGCCATAAATTCAGCGAAACAATGTATTTTTAATCACCCGGGACTCTCATTAAATTTTTATAGGGTAATTTATACTATGTGAACGAAAAATCGTCTCCTACCTCTCAAATAATAGGCTCAGTCTAGTCCCGCTCAAAACAACCCTAAAGAAAAATCTGAGAAAATTTTATGTGTTAATTATGTGCTAATTATGCGACAAATTGGAAAATTTTGTTCTCGAAAATTTAACAGTTTGTTTTTTGAAATACCAAATACTCAAAATGTCAACAAAGTTTCTATTCACACAGGATTTATGTGTTTGTCAAATTTAAAAACTTTGTACTCGAAAGTTTAGTAGGGTTTTAATAATGAATCAAATTTCAGTTTAGCAAATAATTAGCACATAATTTTCCGTCCGTTCGTTCTCACGATAACTAGAGAATGCGTGTACCTAGAGAGCTGAAATGAAAGGTAAAACGCATCAACGTCGGGAGCTGAAATTTTGTACATAGTATTTTCATAAAAATAGTAAATATAATTTTAAAAACAGACTAAATCGGGCAACCCTTTCTTGGTGTTGCCATATAAAAATTTTAGGATTTTTACGTATACTGTGAAAACGATAAGTTCTATATGGTTTTAATATAATCAAAAGTTCTTCAGAATATAAAATCCTATAAAATTGGTTATAAAAAACTGTTTTCTGTCCGAAGAAGAACCGTTCTAGAAATATATGCGAAAAACTCCTTCAAAACTCAAACTTCCACAGATGGGTGACAATACGAAATGACATACGGGTCATCTAGGGTATCAGAAGAATTGGTTTCAGTCAGACCAATTCTAGCTTTTTTACTTCTTTTGCTTGAACTTTGTTTTCAGAACTTTTAGCCAATATGGGCAGACAGCAAAGGAATACATACCTGCATAATTATATCTTTCTTTCATATTGCAAATATGAAGTACACTGCTAAAAATAATGTACGGTTTCTTATATTCAGTGCAAGGAATTTCCGTAAAATATGTCTCGTGTTCCCTTAAAAATTGGCAATATACCTTTTGGCTATCTAAATTTAATTAAATAGTACATAGAAAAACATATACTGGGTAAATTTATTTTCAAATGGTGTATAGGACTCTTCATAAAAGGAATTTTTAGATGAAAAATATGTACTTTTACCTAAGCTGTGTTATTTTCCATATATCTTATAATGTTGTGACCAATAAGCTCTGAAATCTTAAAACTAAAACAAATAGAAATATAATGTTATGGAAAATGGAACACTTCACTTTAGTAAAAATACCCCAAATACAAGCGATACATTATCGTGTTATAACCCGATGAGTTTTATTCTGTCCTTTGTGTGGGTAAAACGTGTTATGATTTGTTAATAATTTGAAAATTTTTAAGAGTTCAATAATAGTGCAACTTTAAAATGAAAAGCAAGAACAATTTGTGCAGCAATTCATCACTAGTATAATCGGATGTTATGTTTTAAAACTTTCATTGAAGTTAATTTTTGTTTCGAAAATAATAAAGTGTTTATTTTGACTTAGTAGGTAGAACCTATAATTATTAAAATATTATGACTATATTTTGTTTTTTCTTGTAATAAATTTATTTAAAGATTTTTGTTTTGTACACTCATTTTTTCCTTTCACCTATTCCTTAATAAAAAACGAATTATTTTAGGAAAATTTAATTTGAGGGAAAAGTACCACTAATGGAGGGATTTGTGTCTATATTAAAGAGATATTTCAGACACCAGTTGTGCAAAATATCTATGTTTACAATTCACTATACTTTATGTTTATTTCCATCTATAACAATGTATTATTTACATTTATTTAATAGCTCTTCAAACATTATGCATTGAATGTTCCCTTGTTCCTTTGGGAAGAATTCCTACATTCGTCAGAAAATTATTCAATACGCATCTACTTATTCCCCTTTATCAAAGGTGCTTTGTTTACCCTTAATTTGTTCAAAAATTTCTCTAAATTTTACGGATATTTCCACAAAATTTGCCGAAAAATTTACAATAATTTAATGGTGCATTTATTTAAATCATTGAATATCACCCAACAATTTCCCTTCTCTCGATAGAAAATTCATTAAAGCCTATTGAATTCAAACTTCCAATAGATTGGTGAAAGTTACCTATATCCAAAACTCAAAGTACACTTTTCCTTCAAGTTAGTGAAATGTGCCTAAACTTTGTGGCACAAATTGTTGCCACCGAATTTAAGGAAATAGTTTTTATAGTATATGTTTTAAAAAGATTTATTCAATCTGTGAATATTTTAATCAATTTAGAAAACTGAAAAAAGCACAAAGAAAAATTTAAAAATACACTAGAGATATGTTTGTAATTAGCAAATTAGATAAAGTTCATAATTCCGGGTCATAACGATTAGAGATCGAGTCGGAAGCGAATCGTTCAATCGAAATTTGATTTCAATCTCGAAGTCGTTTTTGCCTCGATCTTGAAACGAAAACGAAGGAAAAGGTGCGGTAATTCGAGTCGAAATGATGACTCAATCGATATGTCTTCTCGAGACTTTTCAAAGATTTCGAATTAGAAAAACGAGTAAAGTGCGTTTTGTGAAAACTCCTCGATATCTAATTGAAAATAAACAAGTAAACTATGAGAACATTTAATATTTCCAAAATGCACATTTTATTATCTCAGCACTCACTTTCCTGGGTAGCTTTGTTTTTCGACCGAATATTAGAAAAATAATGCGGCTGGCACGCTTGCGTTATCACAATATGAAAAACTCATGTATACTGGTAATTCTTTTGAAACACTTTGTAATATTCCGAGAGAAATTTGTAAAAACAAAAAATTCTCGCATTATAATCCAAGTTCTCTGAACCTGATATGTCGAAAGAAATTCGTAAAACTGACAATTTGCGAATTGTTGCTTTTCGAGAACATTTCGCAAATACGAAAACCCGAGAAATTGTTTGCTGAGTTACTAGCAATTGTGCAAAACATTATAAAGATGCATTCACGATTTGTTATATTTAAAGAGTATTTAAAAGGCGTTTATTTATAGTGTATAGTAAAGTTCAAGGCCTATTTGTATAAAATTCTTTTATTTCTACCCTCAAATTTATGCTATTATACGTTAGAGTCAGTAAAATAGAGTTGCAATTATACAGGCTCATTCCCTCTTGTAAATTCTTATTTTTACATAGTGTACACTTTACTACTCAATTAGCTTTTATGCAAAATTGCAAGGAAAATCTAAAAAAAGGATACTTTTTATGCGATAAAACAAAATTGACGATCTGACTAATGATAGATTAATAGATAGATATATAAATAGTTCAAGGTAGTCCTTAATTGTATTTTACTCTTGGTCTAATTTACATAAACCTGAAATTTATTAAGTTTCGGAGCACCTTCGGAAGTATATTTTTCCATAAAAATATTAGTTCAGACTTTAACCACGGAATTACTTTAACGTTTTTTGCTTTTCCGCATAAAAGAATATGTGACATTACAGATAGTCTACTCAGTATGCAGATATTCCCTATACAAGGTGTTTGCCCTTATAAGCTCAATAGAGCAGCAGGTGGTGGTACTCTCCTAGACAAACAAAAAATTGTATGGAAGGGGGGGGGGGGGGAGCAATATCAACTTTTACTGGGCGCACGGTCATAGTTAAGACCTCATTGTATACAGAACTTTATAACCTATCTAACGACTGCTCATACCCCCTTATTCTCAAGAGTTACGGGGTCTAACCAATATATTTCGGATTTTTTAAATTTTTTTTTACCTCTATTTTTTTTCGCAAAACTTTTCTTTTAATAAAAATTATAAACTATGGACTCCCCTCTTTAATTTGACATATTATACCCTATGTTCTATCTGCAGCTGTTAAAGAGTTGGAAATGCCATGAAGTTCTGCATACAATGAGCTCTTAACTCTGACCGTACGCCCAGTATTTTATAAAATACAGGGTGTTTTATGAAAAACTAGCTTATTTTCTTAATCACGCTGTAACTCATAAACGGTTGATATCCCCCCCCCCCCGCTTCCATAATTTTTGTTTGTTTTCGAGGTGAGTACTATAACCTCCTGCTCTATTGACATCCTCAGGGAAAACACCCTCTATATTGACCTTGAAAACGGAGAGCGTATACTAACAAGAGAAATCAATAACTGTTCAATAGAAAGAGATTACCCATCAGAGAAGGCGTCATTTGGAAAAAAGAAAACAAAAACTGAATGCCAATTTTGAAAGAAAGGAAATTGATCATGTGTGTGACATAGAGAAATATACCTGATTTTTTCTGAAGGAGAAATGTTTACATTTTTCAATTGCCAAACACGTTGTTTTTTTCATACTGGCAAATAGCGATGTATTGAGCAGCTGTTCAAGAGATTTCTCTTGTAAGTATACGATCGCAGCTTAAAAACGCTGCGATGTCGTCTCATTTAGAAAGCTTAGAAGACAATTGGAAGTTGTACTGCCAAGTTGTCGGGAATTTCAGTTGATCGTGGAAAGTGTAATGCCGGCGGTTTTATTATGAATAACTTGGCACCCGTTCAAACTAGGACAAAATTTAAAGGTTTTTAAAAATGCTACAAATTTATTCATAAGCACTTTTTTCATACGATTAAAAATGATTTCTTAATTAGTTCGTGTCAAAATTTTAATTTTGCTTTGAAATTTGTGTTTTTTTGTTTTTTTCAATTTTCTTCTCATAAACGGTCGCATTTACGTGAAAAATGTAGCTCTTGAAAACACCTACAACATTGCGCTTTTCTTAGTATTGCTTAATAAAAATTTGGGCTTTTTACGTAGGTGTGAAAACGATAAGTCCTATATATTCTTATTGTACTGAAAAAAGTCTTTAGCATATGAAATTGGTTATATCCATCTACCCGACTACTCGTTCTAGAAATATGTGAATGTGAAAAACTACTTCAACAATCAAAGTTGCTCAGAGAGGAGGTGACCATACGAAACTACATATAGGCATTTATCTTTTATATAATAAAAATTGGTACTAGACCAATTCTAGTTTTTTTACTTGCTATTTATTATTTTAGAAATATTTGCCGAAGGTATTATTAAGGTGGAAATTCACCAAATATAAGTATAACTATAATTTATATACCACCATTCGATTTGCACAACGTTCCTGATTTTTTAAATATTTTGTCCTGTTACTACTATCTCTTGTGAAAGTGAAAAATAGACTTTGCTAATGTATTAGTTTCTGTTAACAAAATTAAAGCCAAAAGATTTAAACAAGCCATGTGGAATCCGTATTCAGCCAGTTTGTATATACAAGTGCGAGTTACTACTCCAAGAATCCTTATGAATTTACTAAGTCCGCTATTGTCATTTAATATTGCAAATTCTACATGTGTTGTTCAGTAACGTGCCACTTACCTGAAGCTTTTATAAAATTTTGTGCGATCTAAAAGCTTTTACTGATTTTACGAAATTTTCGAATTTTCTACATAATAAAATGTTATGATCTCAAATCCATACATATGGATCAAAATTTAAACATTTCTCTGTATTTGAACCACCTTTTTATTTTCGAAACTGATATACACTTTCATAGATATAAGTTTGAGAGCTTAGTTACACTTCAACTAAAAACAAAAAAAAAATGGATTATGGCGCGCGATAATGGGATTACTTTATAAATGTGAACCGAGCTATAATTACTACTTATAATCTGAAAGAAATATTATCACATGTTTGATCCAGATAAAACAAAACAGAAATTGTATAAATTTCAGTGCCCATTAGCCTTTTGATTAAAGCAAAAATGCTGCGACTTGTTTCAGTTCTACTTTTGTTTGCCGCAGTTGCATATTCACTTCCTACCGGACGCGTTGTGAATGGAACCAACGCCGATGATGGAGAATTTCCATTTGTTGTAAGTAATCTGGAATATACTAATAATACTTAATTAGTAATTAGTAATAATAATAATAATACAAAATAAAAATCCTTCTTTAAAGGCTTCATTGCGCACATTTCTCGGGTCACACTCCTGCGGATGTTCTATTTTAGATAAACAATGGATTTTAACTGCGGCTCATTGTGTTACAGGCAGTAGTCCTTCTTTGACAACTGTTCAGTATGGTATCAATGATATATCTACAAACGGCCCGAATATTGCAAAAGTGCAAAAAATCATTATACATAAAGGATACAATCCATCCAATAATTATATCCATGATATAGCCCTCTTGAAATTAGTTGAACCTTTGGAATTCAATGAAAAAGTGCAACCAGTAAAGCTACCAAAGCAAGCTTATGAAGTTTCTGGAGGTACTAAGGTTCAATTAATTGGATGGGGAGTAAATAAAGTAGGTTTGTTTTGTGGGATTTGAAATACATTTCCAATGATTTTAATAATATTTATTAAATTTTATAGTCTGGGGGTAGTATACAAAAGAAATTGCAGAAGGTTGGCTTGATAACATTTTCCGATGAAGAATGTAACAAACGTCATGGTGGTGCAACACATAAATCGCATCTTTGTGGAGGAGTTCCGGAAGGAGGAAAAGGACAATGTAGTGGTGATTCTGGTGGACCACTCTTTCAAAATGGCAATGTACAACTTGGAATTGTATCTTGGAGTATAAAACCATGCACTGTTGCTCCATACCCTGGAGTCTATACAAAGGTATCACATTACGTTGACTGGATTTCTGAGCAATTATTGAATGATTCTTAAAAGTTTTGTGATGAAATAAAATCGAACGGAAATTTTTGGTTAAAATTTGCTTTTGTTTTTCTCTACATTTCTTTGTTAATGACTGATAACCCAGTCGGGTTAGTAAATAAAATATATAAAAAAAAACTTTTAAAATAAATAACTTTTGTATATAAAATGCACTAAAAAGTAAAAAATAATTTTTTCTTTCTCTTCTGTTTAATTGCAAAATTAGAAATGCTACAACTTAGATTAAATCTTAAAAGTTTGGGCATCCATAACTATAATCATAATTGCCTAACTGGAAATCAAGTCCAAACTTTTAAGATTTAATCATAGTCGTAGTATTTTTAATTTTGGAATTAAACTTTTCCTGTGTATATTACTTAGAAAAAAAAAATATTTTAAACTTTTTAGTGCAATATTATTTTATTTTCTACTTTTTAGTCATATTCTCGAAACTCGAATCTCGAAACTCGACTCACGAAACTCGACTCACGAAACTCGACTTTTGAAACTCGCCTCTCAACTCTCGAATCTCGACTCATATCACACACGGCCCAAATTGGACAGCCCCAAGGGTGGTAGTTACAACCCCTGCCCCAAAATCCCCATCATAAAGCTCCCCATTCACCCATTCTGAATCGAAAAACCCCATGTAAATCCATCCACGTTTACTACTCTAAACCTCTTCCGTCACGAACGGCACTCTCAGGCGCTCAGGCTTTCAGGTGCTCAGACACAAACTTTCTGAGTCAGGGGTCTGTAAGTTGATAGAAAGTCATTAAAAAGAAGACTTTACCTCGGAAAAATTCACGTCAGAAATTTTATTGCTCTAACGTTTTGGGGGGTCACTGGTAGTTTAAATTCAAAATGGCAACCAAATTCAGCCGATGCGTCAGCCGCCATCATGAATTTTAGGGGGAGTTGGTTTTGCTCAATTTCTCGGCCATTTTCAACTTTTTAACAAAAAGTTGTTGTAAATTTGATTCTCTACAATTTTAGTACTTTAGTACAATTTGTATAGTTCGATCGATATTTTTATATTAAGCGGGAAAAAAAAATTAGTAGAGTATAATTATGGAATTATCTCGTTTACTATTAAACTAGAACATAAATGTACGGGACGAAGTTGTATAGAATTACATTTACTACAATTTTGATCTCTACGACTTTTTTCCTAGACTAATATTTAAGGTCTTACGATAAAAGCACAGAGTAACGTAAAAATGATATTTTGCGAACTCCTTTCCGCACCACCACAGGGGTAGAGTTCCAGGTGTGTTTTTGACGTGGTATCCTCAGTAGGCCTAATCCACGTTTCATCACTTGCTAGTTCGTTGCGGTTCTGCCGCTTTCTTCCTTATAAAAATAAGATGGAATTTCGATTTTTTCCTGCAAGCGTTAAGAATCCAGGTGATGTTTGCTTTCCTTTTTTTCCGCTTATAAGCTGTAGACGACCAGACCTTTTCTTTTAAGATGTCGTTATCCGAACTACTTGATTCTTTTTTTTTCGACGATGGTCCTGCTAAATCAACATTGTCGGTTTCCTCTTCGCAGATCTCCTGACCTTCAATGGTGATGTTCGATGTTGTTTGGGGAAGATTCTCGAAGATATCATCATCTTCGTCATCATAAAGTAGCTCCCAAAGTTCGACAACATTGTATGATGTCTCATCACTGCAGCTTTTGGATATAACTGAACATTTTAGTTCTGTTTTACGACACCCACACATTGTGGCGCAATTTATCTTGCATTTGCAAGAAATTATTTTGAGCAACGATTCCGGTACGGGTTTTGCAGTGGTGGTTATGGGTTCTAATCTGCGAAGAGTGTTTTTCCAGCTCCATTCTGTGGTATTCATATCGTACTGCAGCCACATTTGCATCTGTAAATACGTCCGGTTAATATGCTGTTCCGTCGGTATTGAGGTTGGTGGAAGGGCAGCTAGGTTAAATTTATTTTTATTTACGAAGCACTTCAATCGTCGAATGTCGAGTGATCTGACGTCTTGGCCACCTTAAAACAAGACTATTAAAATGCGTTCTTCAGCTGTTGCTAACACATTGTTTGTTCACGCTGAGTTCTTGGAATAAATTCAGTTTTCCTCCCAAATCTGGATTTTTCTGGAGAGTATTGAAGAATGTAATTTTGCCGACATTGAATATAGAGGATGTCGTGTTGCATCCACTAAAGGTGTGCAAAAACAATATTTGTTGAACAACAGCCTCTCCTTATTTAAAATTCGCTGGTGAAAATAGTTGTTCTGGAGGCCGATCTTTGATCGGTTTCTTAAAGAAGATGTTTTTCAAGTGATGGCTTATCCCAGTCAACAGTACGAGGAGGTCGATGTCCTCGCCGATGATAGTAACTTCGTGGTAATTAGTAGCTTCTTTAGAGCAGTGCCGACAATGAAATAATCCTCGTCTGTCGGTACCTGTTGAACGACAACATCGGCATTTCGCAAAGTATGTTTGAGAAGGTTGATAAGCCTGGTCTTAATCTTACAATTACCCGAAAGTTTCTCCTGCGTTGTAAAAGGACAGACGCTGCGTTGACAACGATATCTGGTGAAGCGGAAAGGAGTTCGCAAAATACCGTTTTTACGTTGCTCAGTGCATGTAAGAGAGTTGATGTTACAAGTGAGTAATTTAGTTTTTCCTTGTTAATAGGAGGTAGACTTATAGGACTTACAGGGTGTCTCGTATGTGATCTTGCACCTGAAGGCTATAGATAGATTGGTCAAGCTTAGGCAAGCAAATAATTATATGGGAGGGGGGAGTAGTCCTAACGGTTTCAAAGATAAAGAGACTACAGATATTTGGGTATTTTTTCATAGACCACCCTATAACTTCTGAAGATTACACATTATGGGATGATTTAACATTTGTTAGATAGACAATCGTTAAACCTTTCCAATGATCTACGAATTTCCCCAAAAAAGTTAAAATTTTGGCATTTTACCCTTTCTGCGTATTTAGCAGACCCCCCCCCCCCCCTCCTCAAAGAATTTATTTTTTTCTTGTCCAAGCAAGAGCTATCCAGCCTACAGGTGCAAGACTACATACGGGACACCCTGTATATTTAAATTCTTCAGATCAATCAGATCAATTGGAATTTGTAAACTATTTTCAATTTTGCAATCAAATTACGCAATCGTAATAGTTTGACTTGCTTGCGTTTAATAAAGTGTTTTGAGATAATGATTCAGATTCGATAATATTATTGAGGTAAAATACACAGGAAGCAAAAGGGGAATTCGAAATTTATTAAAAATCCAATGGTTTTATTAAAGCTTACTAAAAATCACTATAGACGACTTTGTATTTGAGTCGTTGGGAGCACAGCGCCTCTCCAGCAAGGCTTTGCGTAAGTTTCTTAAATGGGATATTTTCGTTATGGCAGAAGATTAGTCTGCAGTAGCTATTCTAATAATGGCACCACCATCTGTCGCTTATTAAGAAAAACGAACCATGCGGGGAAATCTTTTGGTTGTCTGTACAGATGTTGCTGAAGTTTTCGCTTATGGTGAAAATAGCCAATTCTAAAAATCTTAAAATGTTACAGGTCTCCAATGGATTCTATTCAATAGGTCCTGGAGATTTGAGACAAGTCGTAAGAGACTAGGAAGGAAAAATGCAAAACGAATTCTAGGTGAGTTTAGAATCTACGTGTGCTTAATGTTTTTTATTGAAATCGTAATGGATGATGATACTGAACAAAATGTAGCAATGGCATCCAAATATTTAAAAAATTTAGATTTCGGAAATAAAAGTCCGTAAAGGCACTTTCACATTAACTCAATTTATTCCACCTTAAAACAAGATTTTTGGTGCAATGATTAATAAAATTATGAGAAATAGGATAAACTAATAATTTTACTAATAAGAAAAACAAAACTTTTATGTTTTATCGGCCGAATTCGGCCGTGGAACACATTGAATTTTTCGGTTTACATTTCTTCGGTTCTTGTTTTTGATGAGAAAGTGCCTTAATGCCGATTTTTGGACAGAAGAAAATCGATAGGTATGTAAGTATATTATATCTTTATTTAATACCAAATATGTCTTTCGGAGAGAGCCTCCAATGCAACATCCACCAATCGCAATTTTTCCCATCGACTTATATAAGGAGAATTTTTGAGTTTTCATATTTTTCGATTTTTTTCACGTTGGTACCACTGTCTGTCATAAATAAGTATTAATGACGCATTTTGAGTTTTGTTTTTTTAAGAATATTTTCTTAATTTTATTTTTAAATATATTTTTTATTATTTGTTGTGTATACTTTCATGTGTCTCAGGCTTAAGTAAGGTTGCTAAGATTAGCTCTAGATCAATTTTTCACTGCCAGGCTTTTCTGTTTTAGTTCTTGTAACCAATAGCATTGATTATTGAGTTTTTATGTACTATGCACTTGCATAAAAATTTAGACAACAGTGTGACTAAAAATGCATAAAGAGTCAGCATTGGTATCCTTCTTGGAATAAAGTCTCTAGTTGCTCATTATTTTGCATTGCCAATTTAAATAAAACGGAAATTCTTAAATTTTGAAAAATACATTTTAATTTATCTCTTTATTTTTATTGTTTGCTTTGTTAGAATTTGCGTGATATGTATTTAGTCTCTTGGGAAATTTACATTGTTTTGTGACGTTTCAAATTAATTTGAATATTTTTATATTTTATGTGCGATTTAGGGTGCAGAAATTTTTTATTTAAAGCTGGGTTGTAATTTGTAGCTGGCAACTTATTTGCTTATAGTTAATGTGCTTTGTATAGTTTTAACATTTAGAGTAGGTACGAGAGCTTATATATTAATTTAAGTGATAAGCCTTCATGATAGAAGGAAAGGGTGTAATTTAGTGCAGACTAAAGGCAAGTACAAAAATTCTGGTTTGTTGAATGAACTAGGAATACTGCGCATAAAATAATTTCAACCCCTTTAAAAAAGTAAGATTATATCAATGAAGCTTATAAAGATAAAGAAATTGAAAAAAGGAAACACGAAAACATCAAAGGGCATCTTCTTTTATAAAACAAGAAAAAAAAACCAATTTACAGGAGTTTTAGGAAAGGATTTTGTGTGTTATAAAAAATTGATTTAACGCTTTCGAAAGAGACGTAAAATCGCCCACCGTAAAATAAGTCATGAAGTAACAGCAACAGATGAGCGTATTTCAATTAAAAATTTTCTGAACTCAACATTGGGAATTGTGGGAGGATGATTATGTTTTTAATACCTATGAAATGACATTTGTTTTTTTTTTAAATGACTTCCGACAAAACATTTTGCTTTAAAGGTGGAAAATGTAAGGGAAAGAAGTTTTCAAAGAAAAGATTGGCTAATACTGGTTGCAGCAATTTAAATGAAACCGAAAATAGGAAATGAAAATTAAAGCCCCTAAATTTTTCGCAAGATTTATTTCTTTGATTATAAAAAGTGTACTGAATATATTTTTCCTTACAATTCCCACAACTACTCTGGTCTGCATCAAAAATAAACTTTTTTATCCACGTGATACCTTGGAATTTCATGGTTTCATTTCGACCTTTTGTTCACCTGCCGGGTGACAGTTTTATTACTTTTCGGCTCTTTTTATCCCCGTTATTATATGCAAGTTTGAGTAATCGTTCACTTTTTCAATGGTAACTTTACTAGCACGATTCTGGATAAGAAATGTGATAAAATCCGTTTAGTATCGTTGAAAATGAAATATATAGGAAATACCGGGTTTTAAGTATACTATTTTCACAAAATGACGTTTTTAACTGTGGCGCAGTTTTTTAACAGTGCTTTTCAGATTTTAAGCATTGATTCCTCAAAAATATTCATTTAATTTTTGTATCTTGAGAGCAAGGAAAAAGTCTTTACGCCTTCTATTCTGTGTATTATAATTTTTTTTTTAGAGAATTGAATTGCACCAAAACATCAAGGACTTTAAAGCAATAAAACTTGTTTTCTGCCTCCTAATAAAATTTGGTTGCTTCTATCTTTAGACTACGGATATCATTTAAGGAAATGAATGAAAGTGATGTACAAATTGAATGAAAACTAAACTGACCGATTTTCCATTGAGTAACTTTAAAAAAATTAGAAAAAAAGGACTTTGCCATACGAGTAACTAAAAAGAAATATTGCTTTAATGAATTGAACCCTTCTTTACTTCTACGATACTTTTGGAAGAAAGTTAAAAGTATGGATAATTCTCGTTCTACAAACATAATACCGTTTTATTCCTAAATAGCTGGCGAAGTACGACATATGTTGTATGTCAATTGATGTTATTTGAATTCGAGTTTAGTTTTCAGAGGATGCACAGTATAGTACCTCGCTGTTACATTTTATTGAATAAAGAAAAAAGACAATAAATAGATTTTACCAGTTCGACAATTTTCCTCATGTTTACTTATTAAAAGTAGCTAAACTCTTACTTCACCTAACTCTTTGGGTCCTGATGTCCTCTCCAGAGGACAAACTTGGGCAGACGAAAAATCGTTTTAATTTTCAGAAACCTAAGCGGCTCTTAACATTATTCTGTCAGAAATACACTGCTTTATTGACTTATCAATTCCCCTGAAACTAAGTGAGACTTAAGTCAGTTGAATTTTAGTTTCAACAGCCGAAATAGTAAATGAAATTTTAATTCTGAGTTTGTATTTTCCAAGTGAACGAAAAATATGTGTGGCCGAAGGTCATCCTAGTGAACTGAAAAAGTCCGAAAGATGTACAGATTGCCGTCTTCGATATATCATCAGGCTCAATTAGAATCTGATGGTAAGCTTTAGTTAGATTTAACGTCGAAAAAAATTTGCAACCTTCTAAGTTGTACGAGAAATCGTGTATCAATCGAATAGGGCACAATAAAGTTCTTACATTGTTTCGATTATCTAAACATGCCTATTTTGGGACCAACCTAGATCCAAAGCTTCCTGTGAAAAAGCTATAGAATAATGTTTGTAACCTCGGTATTAATGGGCAAGACGAACGAGCTACAAATATCAATCCTGACGACCTACACAATTACTTTGATTCTAGTTCTGTGGCTGCAACTAGGTCTGCTTAAAACTTTCACGAATACTTCTCTCATTAAGTCCAATTCAATTCTACTGGACATGATGCTTTGCCGCCCAAGTTCGTAAAGTTACTAGCGACCTTCTTCTTATGTCCTTTAGTCTATATTTATAGTTTGTACCTTATCACTTCGCAATTTCCGTATCAATGGAAGCAGACAGAAAGTTGATCCTATTCTAAAAAAAAATCGTTCCTCCTTACTTAGTGATTTTCGCCCCATTAGTGCATATTTAATTTCCTTGCTAAAACACTCATAAAAATTATGTACGGACATACCCCATATATTTCAATATATTATCACTTTGGCAATCAGGATTTCGTTCGGGTTACAGTTGTGAGTTTGCACTCTTAAGGGTCAGATCTGATATCCATAAGACTCTTGAAAATGATCATTTAGCAATACTGGTCCGTCTCAATATCAGTAAGGCCCTTGATTCAGTGGATCATCTCAACTTGATCTGCAAACTTGGCACTAAATGTGGCTTCTCCTCATCGGCTGTGGGGTTAGTTTTCGTTTTCTTTTCGACTTGTAAAAGGGCAGAATTCGCTGGTGTTCCTCAAGGTTCGGTCTTAGGCCCTATTCTGTTTTCCCTCGATATAAATGGCCTCCTTCTATTGTTAGTAGACACATGGGCCTGGTCGAAGACTGTATTGCTCGAATTAATGCTGACTTACAATACGTACACGAATGAGCAATGGATAATGAGCTGACAATTAATCCAAAAATTGTTATTGCCTGCAGGTATATAGAGCAGTTTTTCCCAAAATTCTAATTTGCCATCAATTCGGTTGAATAATTCCAAACTAGAATAAGTTGAGTCAGTTAAGGATTCAACTCAATTCTAAATTTAGTTGTTGCGACTACATCAGCGATTTGATGGGGAAAAATTTATGACAGTCTTGGTCAACTGTCTATTTCCTCCAGTTGTCTATTTGTAGATTTTCGCAGGAAATTGGCAATGACGCATATTGTCCCCCATTTTAACTATGGGATATCGGTAAAGCGAAGGTTAAAGTATATGTCTATTCTACTACATATACCCATATATACCCGACGATGAGTTAAAGGCAGAAAATTCACTAAAGTAGACATGAGATACTCTTTTTAAAATTACTTCATTTTGGTAAAAGTATTTCGTGAGAGGCTTATTTAATTTACCCAAAGTTATATGATTAACAAAAAATAATTTTATTTCAAGGGCTTACTACTAACGCTAGACAGTACACTGAGAAGAGATCTATTTCCCCAATAGCTCCATCAATGTCTATTAATTCTGACTTTAATTGTTCGCAATAGAAAAAAAATACTTAAGAACGCCATTACCAAAAAGACTTTACACTTTCGTTGAGTTGCCTAAGCTTTAGGGCTTATATGTGAACCTGGAAATAAATTAAAATTAAATTAGCAAACTCGAAAGCATTTTTCCCTTTCACCAAATTTAACTGGATCCTATAAATATAAAATTGCGAAACAAAACTCTGTTTTTTCTATTTTTATTAATTTTCAAGTAAATTAAGACAAAACTTCAAGAGTCCAAACAGATAATTTACGGCAAATATAAATTTTCTTCGTAATTCCTTCATCAGAAGAGAGACAAGGAAATACACGAGACGAGATTTTTGCCTGTTGTACAAGACTGCTTTCCTCCCTAAGACTTCCTTTTACTGGATTTTCCTTGATTGAATCGGTTTAGTCTCAAAGTGTTGTTGTATTTCCTTCCGTTTTCCGCCCGAACAGAAAATCAAGGGAGAGAAAAGTCTGAAGGATTGAAGCGATTTTTCGAGTCATTACCCTTCAGAGTTTTGCTCTCCTTTTGTGTGTCTTGTCACAGAGAATATAAAAAGTTTCTTGGTGCGAATATCCTGGACCTCCTGCTACAAAAATTTATCTACGATTTTATTTTCACTGCGAATTCTATCTTTAAATGGACAATTTTCAATGGCTTTAATGAGGTAAAAGTGAAGATTTTTATTGAAATTTAATGAGATTACGATAGACGTTAGAAATGTATGTAACGTTTGGTGATTATCACAAGAAACGATTATAATGAATCCTTTAAGCTACCATTTCTTGCTGCTATAATCTTTTGGAATTTCAATAGTGATAAAAACCCTTTCAGCGCCTCCCTGCTGGCTTTACATCGTTAATGAGAGCTTAATAGCGAATCATAAATCTTTTGCTCTAATCCTGTCGATTTGACAATATAAGAATGTATGAAGCTCTCATATACCGACTATTTGCGGTTAGAAGATTTGACTAATTGCCTCGGTGAAACATCTGCCGTCGTTTGGTTAATCATTTTCCTCATTAAGTCCTTCGGTTAGACTTTGATATAGTGGCAAAGTTGTGTAATTAATTCTCAAAGTACTCGCATACTTATGCCTGCAATTGCTAGGCTTCCCGCTAAATTCCTGGTGTAATGAATTATAAATGAAAACGGCAGCAGCGCCACATTTTGAATCACAGAGGAATGGAGTCGTACAGAAAACTCCCTCGATTTGATGCAGAGCTTAATTTTAAACGCCGATGGAAGTTAATTTTGAAACAATCGTTTTCAAGTTTAGAAGGAAATGCCATATTCATACCTACCGCGCCTTAATTAGGGGCGTTTTTTGGTTCGTTTCATTTGGGAATTGTAATTTAAAATTTTTTATTTCATAAATTAATGAACTTGTGTTGTTTTATTTCAGTCAAGTTTTACTTAATTCTATATGAGTTGAGCGCTCAACTGCAGGATTCGTTCCAGTTGTTAAGGAGTCATTTTTATATTGGATTGGAAAAGTTTTTCAAATTCAAATAATTCGTTCGCATGAAAGGACAACTCTAGTTAAATTATAATCCATTTATGTAGGTGGGAAGAGAGAGAGAACTCCATAGGAAGTTTAACAACTTTAAACAACTTTAAGTCAATGTCACTATCATAGACCAGAGCATGACGTACATAGCTATTCGATGCGGTATTAAATTAATAGTTTAAGAACCCGCAGTAAGTTTTTGGTGTGAAATATAACAAAAAATTGTATGCATAAGTATTAATTAAAAGTACGGCAATGTCAAAAATATTCGCCTGGCAGGAAATCTTAGCGGCCTAAGTGAGTAATATTATGTTGAAAACACGTCATTTTCTTTCAAAATTATAACACTTAATGGACGTTTTAAAAACAAAGGGGTTTTCCCGAGCACAAAAATGCAGTCCCAAGACCCATTTGCGCGTGGATAAACCCTTACCAGATGAAGTTGAAGTGCTGAAAATTTTCGTTTTTCTAATCCTCTACAAGGGCCCGTAAATGATGTGAACTCCGAAGGCTATGGTTAGGTCATACTCAGACGAACAAAAACTTGTATGCTTGAAAGGGAGGGGGGAGAATTCTAACGGTTTCGGAGATAGCGGGACTTAAATGCATTTGGGTATGTTTTTATAGATCACCCTGTAACTTCTGAACGTTACATCATCTGATGTTGACTTAAAGTTTGTTAGATAGATAATCATAGACCGTTGGGCATTTTGCCCTCCTTCGCTCCATTTTGACGTTATGACTTCACAAATTTAAAATTTCGGAATTTTAAGTCGTTTTTTTTATTTAACTACTATTTTTATAAATAAAAAAAAACCGTCATCAACACCAATTTTTCATATTGAATGTGAAAAGCCCAAAAGCTTCCCTTTAAAATGACCTATAACACTTTCTACCCAATATGTAATTATTTCTGCGTTTTTGTACTGATTCTTGAACATATTCAGTGAAAATGGCTTCAAAAGCTCGTCTCCGAAAGATGATTGCCTACTTTCGGGAACTTACTGAACTTTTTCGCAGGATTTTCTTAAGGCTGAATGCCAGAAAATAAAGCTCTCGGTTCCGAGCTTCTAAAATTTTGCTATGTAGTAGTAACGTGAGCTTTCGTTCTAATCACATTACCAATGCGTACAAATAATTCCTATAAAGTGGTATTCAAAATTACATACATATAAACAAAACCGAGAGTTTGCTTGGATTACTGGATCGTGTGGTCACTACGAGAAGCTTTTGGGAATTGAAATGAATAAATCATTCACTTTTTATCAAGATAGAAGTTTACAAATTGCTTTTTATAAAATAAACTACTTACGGGATTTATCCGGTTTTTGGGCTACTGAATAAAGTTATCTCACTCTTCATTTTCGCGTTAAAGTAAACGTATAGCAATAAATTTTATTCAAGTTACAAGGGTTTCAATTTTAATGTTATAAAAGTTTTTGTAACATGACAAATATTAACAATTTTGGAAAAACAGCTCCGGTAGCATTTACAAATATCTTTCGAAAACCTATGTATGAAAAATAATAAAAATTGGTGTGTACGTGAAAAAGTATTTAGGGGGGAGAGAAAAATAACACGGTTTTTTTGAGGTTTTTGATTTTCAAAAAAAAAAAAAACCAACGTCTTTTTCAAATATCAAAGCCCGGTAGCATTTGAACTGAATAGTTTTTGATATTTTGCCGAAGGTTTTAAATCAATATCATAAAAATTGTGGAAAATAAGAAGGGGGAACAAAATGCTTGCAAATTTATGCAGCCTTAAGAAAAAGTACAGAAACGCAGAAAGGGTCATTTTTTTTCATAGGGTGTAATGAGAAGAAGTTACAGGGTGATCTGTGAAAACATACCCAAATATCCTTTATTCCCATTATCTCGGAAACTGTTAGGAACTCCCCCCCCCCCCCCGGCGCCCTCAAATTATTTTTTGCTCGTCTGAGTATGACCTATCCATAGCCTTTGGGTTTCACATCACTTACGGACACCCTGGATATAACAGTATGATATGAAATTTGGCTCATAAACTTTATGAAGTCCTAAGACGCTTTGCGCGCTGCTAACACCTTCTATAAAAGACATAGTACGAAATAGATGAAACTAGAAAGGAAAATTTAAATCTTTTCAAATTTTGCAAACTAGACCAGGAATTGAGGTTAACATTTTCTAAATTTGGGACCGAAGTAGATTTTAATGAAGAAGATTATTCGCTAATAGAATATTTCGTCTGTAATATGTACCGAACAAAAGCTGTAATGGTTGACGAAGTCCGACATGAAATTTTTTACAAATCCTGCCAGCCTACATCAGAAAGAGTTTTTAGAAATATCCAAAGTTAGTGATATCTTGCAAAAGGCTCATGAGATTCACTGCTACGTTCATAATAATATTTCTTGTCACCATACCTTTATCGCCTCATAAGCACAATCTCTACTTTTACTTTACTTTTATAGATTAGTAGTAAACTCCCTGTGAACCTTTGGAAATCTCAGGAAACTGCATATAATTTTATCGATTTCGATAATCTTATAGGTTTCAAGGAAGTCTTCTATCCCCAAACAAAGCAGTTCTGTTGCAACAAATATACAGAAGCAATTATATATGTTGGATGTGGAAGAATGTGGTGAAAAATGATGAAATTAAACTATCACCAACAGAAAATTGTTGGGTGTTAGTAGAAAATAAATGGAAAATTAAATGGTTGGAGGGAAATGCCATACCAGAAAAACCGCAAGATATCCTTGAGGTTAATGTATTGAAGAAAACGAAAAAGATGTACATAGTCACTTGTGATTCATCAGATGAGAGTGAATCTGAATGTGATATTTGAATTATACGTACGAATTTATAAAACGATTTCTATGAGTAAAACACGAATGCTGGAAATTGTAAGATTTGTTTGATATTTGTCAGTACTTTAACTTCTTCTGGCAAGGGGTTAGCCATGCGTAAATGGTCTTGTGGGTCCGCATTTTGTGCTCAGAGAAAACCTCTCTGTTTTTTAAGATGTGCATTAAGTGGTTATAATAAGTGTTTCAATTTCGAAAGAAAGGATGTTTTCAACATTCTATTATTCACTTAGGCTGCGAAGATATCCTCCCAGACGATTGGTATACCCTAGATGAAATCTATAGGGTATACTAAGTTTGTCATTCCGTTTGTAACGCACAGAAATAATGATAATAGAGAAAAGGAATTAGACACCCACGAATAATAGTAAAAGTTATTTTTATTTTTGGCATGCCCGTCCGCCCGTCCGCCTGTCTGTCTGTTTGTCCGTGCGTGCGCACGATAACTCGAGAACTAGCATACTAGGAGATTTGAAATTTTAGGCGCTTTCGGCAAGCACATTCTCAGTGAGACAAGTGAGATACTCTCAGTTGGCTAACTGAGACTGCACTTTCGGGGAACTGTCTCAGTTCCATATTGAGCAACCACTGAGCAAGTGAGACAAGTGAAACTGAATTTTCTTGTCTCAGTTGACTCAGTTTCGTTATTTTGTGATTTTAATTACAAATAAAAGTTTAGTGAGTTGTTTGAATAAACTAACAACACTTTCCTCAATTTATTACTATCCAATTCTGTGTTCAAAATTATTTAAATGTCAAAATTGGCAAATCAGCTGATTTGTTTGAACTGAGACATCTGAGACGATTGCTTGCCGAAAGCCCATTTTGTGCACGGACTTTAAAAAAAAGTGAACTTAACTTCGAAAATGAGACAAATCAGGCAACTCCTTCGTGGAGTGCTAGACATTTTGGTTGTACTAAAAACCAGGGTACGTAAAAGCTCGCACGCGAGCGGCTCTAGAGAGAGCACTCCAGAAAAGCTCTATGTAAAATAGCTCCCGCTGGCGAGCCGGACCCCAAAAATTTTTACTTAAAAGCTCTCGCTCGCGAGCTGGAGCCAAAAAAATTTTCTTACAGGCTCTCGCCGTTAAATAGCTCGGGATCGCGAGCGAGCCATTGTACCGCTCCTGCTGTTCTTCATTATATATGCAAGTTTTGGGTTTTTTCACTGTGTTACTCAATCGGTGTAATTTTAGAGTTAGGGATATAAGTACAAAAAAAAAAAAAAAAAACAAAACAGAATTTAACAACCTGATTAATTTTTAACTGAGACCAAAACCCTCGAGAATACTTCACAAGCCATGAAAGAGACTCCCTCCCTACCACATGCAAGGCCCAACGTAGTCCTTACATTCTAAAATATTTGCAGTGTTCTTATGTAAAACTGACAAAAATTTGATTTGAATAGCTCCTCCGCCCTAAACTACTATTCACACCGAAAAATGGTGTTCTGATAATCTTAAGCTTGCTTTCTTATCTTCCGAACTGTAATAAAATTTTCATACCTTTCCTAACAAAATTATTTAAAAAAATTTATCTTAGCCAAATGACTACGATTTCTCAAACAAAAATTCTCAGCTGAGTAATAATTGTAATGTCGCTGTGCCGTCATGGCATGCCGTGGGCTGATGATATCGAATGTAGCTGCCTACAGATTCGGACTCCGGTTGCACATACACACATGCAGTTATCATTCAGCTGAGAGGTATTGAGCGTAAAATGGTAAGGTTACTTTGTAATCAAAACTATTTTATTATTTTGTTAAGTAAGGCATATAGGAAGTGTAGTCTTTGGGAAGGTAAGGAACCAAGCTGTAAATTACTAGAAGACTATTTTTCTGTATGAATAGTAGTTTGGGCTCTATAGCATTTATAAAATCAATGCTTGGTACTTTTCCATAAGCATCAATATAGAACATTTTAGAGAACGGACTCCGAACGCACACATATAGGTTTCTGTTTCATGGCTTGGCAAGTATTCTCGAGGCGTTTTGCTGAGACAGACGGCGGCAGACAGCACAAACCGCAATACTTTGGCATAAATCTAGATACAGAAATCACAAATAAATAATACGTTGCTTCTGTATGCTATCGTTTTTTTCCGCCTCCCTTAGATACATATACAAAATAGAGTTGATTTGTGTTACATCTACCTATGTAGGTATAAATTTTTTGCTTTAATAACAATTGTCCCAGTATGTATCTGTATAGCAAGTCTCAAAATTTCTTTTAATTGAATTAATTAATACGGAAATTCTAGAAAAATCAAGGTAGAAAACGAGTTTTTATTTAGGTACAGGTATGCTTCTGTAATTTATATTTACCTTTTCCCTGTAGATATCCGTCGTAAAAAAACTAAAAGCTACATTTTCGGTACAGTTCCCATATTGAAATTTATATATTTTGAGCGTTGTTTTAAATATATAAATTTATTATTTTGGCCAAATAAAATTTCTCCGAAGAATAAAATCATAATATACAGAGTTGGTATACTATGCACTGTGTATGTTTTATCTCTTGTGAACCCTAATATAAAAATAAAAAAAATCTTCTTTTATTATTGAAACAGGTCGGTAATTTTAATTCCTAAGAATGAGCAAGGGACAATGTAAACAAAACAAGAAAATTGTTCATGAGCAAAGAAGAGCCAATAGAAGGAAGCTCGCAGCTGCCGCTCGCGAGTCCGAGCCGCAACACAGCTCTTGCTCGGGAGCGGGAGCTACTTGGAAAATATTGGCTCTGGCTCGCGAGCATTTTAGGAGCTGCGAGTCGTATCAGGAGCCGCTCGCGAGCGAGCTTTTACGTACTTTGCTAAAAACTTCTTCAGAATACGAAATCATATAAAATTGGTTATAATCATTTTTTCTTCTGTTCGACGAACCGTTCTAGAAATACATGCGAAACACCACTTCAAAAATCAAACTTGCACAGAAGGGCGACCATACGAAATTTCATACGAGCATTCATCTAGCTAAGGTATCACAAATATGGGTCTTAGACCAATTCCAGCTTTTTTACTTGTTTTATGAAAAATTGCCTTCTCTCGAAATTTAGTTGCTTTAAATACCTGTCCAATGTACCTCACGTAATTGGCCTATGTTCTCAGCGACACTTTGAACAATTGGCTTTTCCAAATTTATTTTTTTTTTATTTGAACAACTAAAAAATACAGATAATGTATGTGTGTGACGAAATACATATACTTGCTTATTGAAATTTTTTCACGAAAAAAAGACACACAAAATTGCAACGAAATCGCTTTACATGATAAGACTATTTCCTACTTGCTTGCAGAAGAATCAATCCTCTTGTACCTATTTTCAAACCCACCCCATAATTTCAGCCTTATTCTCTCTAAGATTTGAAAAATCGTTTGCTAACATAGCAAATCGATTGTAATGAAAGCACCATTCGAACAATTTCTCTGGCCAATGTCTGAACATAATAATAAAACAATTTTACGGAATACTCTCTGCACAATATTCGATTTGTGTTCGTATGTTTATTGCATTCAATTTAAGAGGATTCGAATCTTTCTAAGGAAAGCAAAATGTGTGCGATTTTATTGCTGCTGTTGGGAATATTTTTTCAATTATGTAAACGATGAGAACACTTCCATTCTCCACTGGTCTACTTAATTTAGGGTAATTAGCCAGGGCACGTCTTATATTTCAATTTGAAAATTTTGGTAAAAAGAGGACATTAAAATTCCATTAGGGGAAAAAAAATATATATGCGCTTCAGTACATAGGATAATGGTCTTAAAGGTGTTGACAGTTATGGTAATGATGGAAAAATTATTATTTGTATGCTTAAAAAAAAGGTAGAACGGATATCCTCAGAAAAAAGTAAAATTTGTTAAAATTTTGAGTAATTGATTTCACTAATGGTTCAAGGCATATTTTAGTTAAATTTTTGTTGAGAAAAACTCTTGGTCTAATTGTAAGACAAAGCCAGTTGAGGTTCCATTGAATTTTATGGCAAGCGAGCAAAACTAATTAAGGGCTGTAGTCTGTAGTGTAAAAATTGGCTTTGTATGGTTATTTAACAGTGGTGAGTGGGTTACCATTACTTGAAGGTAATTATCAATGTTGGTTTTCTTCTAAACGGCACAATATATTCTTGATTTTAGGACAGCTGTCTGTTGAGGACGGATAAAAAATGAACACAAGGATGTTCTACAAATTTCGACATAAGAAAAAAAAACCGTTATGTGTATCTAGATATGAATTTTGAATATGAGGTCAATATGTTCCGTTTGGATACTAAAAAGATGATTGATGAGCTGAGGAGAAATTGACTATTACATAATTTTGAGTATTACGTAAAACTACGTTTTTGCCGACAGCAATTAAAATCAGCCTTTCCTTAAACATTTTCGCAATGGGGAAATGACAAAATCCAGAAGTATGAAATCCAGAAGTGACAAAATTCAGAAAAATTACAAAAATTCGGAAATGAGAAAATTCAGAAGTGAACATATCCAGAAGTGACAAAATTCAGAAACGGCAAAATAAATAATTGTCAAAATCCCGAAATTTTGAAAATTGTTATAATTCAAGGGTTGGGCTCGAAATCTAGAAGGGACATACTCCAGAAGAGATAAAATTCAGAAGAAATGCAGAAAAAAATCCAGAAAAGCTACTCGATCTCGGGAATATCTTTTCTGAATTTTTTTCTGGATTTCCTCTTAGTTTGAATTCTTCATGAGCTCGGAAATTTTTTGTTTACATTAGAAACAAGCAAATTATATATAGTTTTTGTTAACATGACAAAATCCAGAGAAAATAAAAAAATCCGGAAATGAGAAAATCCAGAAGTGACAAAATCCAGAAGTGACAGAATTCAGAAACGACAAAATACATAAATTTCAAAATCCCCAAATTGTAAAAATTGTTATAATTAAAAATTTTTTTAAAAAATTTTAAAAATGGCATTTATTTCGCTTCGCAATTTTCATATTTATACTTGTCGTTGTTGTCTTATTAATCTAAAATGACAATATAGTTGAGAGTCTTGTGAGACATATTCATCAAATGGAAACCTAGCATCTTTGTAAACGAAATAGGCTAACCCAACAATGCCTGCGGTCAAGAAACATTAAATGAAATTTTGAAGTGTTGATCGCGATTTTGAGATGGGTCAAGGTCCAAAATGCCTGATAATTCCAATTAAAATAAAATAGTCTAAATTTTGGAAATTACAAATATATGGAAAATTTTTTGCGTTGAGGTATTATCCTGCTCTGGAATGTATGAATTAGTGCTAATTTGGTATATATCTAGGTCTGTACCTCGGTCTCATTTATTAATGAGTGCATAAATAAACGAATGTGTGTGTTGAAGTGGTGGTGGGGGTGAATAAATGCAAAACAAATATATAATTTCTTTATTTTTAAGGTAAAGAAAAAATTTCCGAACTTATGAAGAATTCAAACTAACAGGAAATGCAGAAAAAAATCAAAAAAAGATATTCGCGTAAGCGATTTTTTTTGCTGGATTTCTTCTGAATTTTGTTACTTCTGGATTTTATCACTTCTGGATTTCGTCACTCTGGATTTTATCTTTCTGGATTTCTATCCAAGTCTTCCGCGATACCAAGAGTAATTGAACAAGTAAAAAAGTTATAATTGGTCTCAGACCAATTTTTATGATACCCCAGATGAATGCCCGTATGTAATTGCGTATGGTCTGTGCACGTTTGATTGTTTTAGTAGTTTTTCGCATATATTTTTAGAACGATTCATCGGACAGTAAAAACCAATTTCATAGGATTTCATATTTACTATTAAAAACGTATAGGACTCGCCGTTTTCACAGTATACGTAAAAAACCTAAATTTTTATATGGAAATACCTAGAAAGGGTTACCTGATTTAGTCCATTTTTGAAATTATATTTGATTTTTCTATAAAAATACCGTGTTCAAAATCTCAACTTTGTAGGCAGGCAGTATCCAAATATATAATGAAAAACGAAATATTTGTATGGCAACCCGATTTGGCCCATTTTTGAACTTAATTTGACTTTTTGCTTAAAAAGGCCCGTGTGCAAAATATCAGCACTCTAAGGGAATGCGTTCTCGAGTTATCGTGAGGCCAGATGGATGGCCGGACAGACGGACATGCAAAAATCAAAATAACTTTTAATATTATTCGTGGGTGTCAAATCCATTTTGTTCTACCAGCATTATTTCTGTTTACAAATGGAATGAAAAACTTAGTATACACTATAGATTTTATGTAGGGTATAAAAATGGAATGAAATGAAAAAATGGAAAAATTGAGAAAATAGAAAAAATACGAAACTCTTATTTTACTTTTTCTTTTTGCAGCCCATTGCGGGCTTACACCGTTTTCATTTGTTCGAATTAATCGAGTCTTGTCAAATTTTCCAATACATTTTTTTCTATTTTTCTCAATGTATCCATTTTTCTATTTTCATTTGTTTTTTCAAGTCACTTAGTTTCGCTATTTGGGACTTGCTGATGAGTCATAACCAAGCCTTGAAACTTGTCACCGTGTGTGGAAAAAACAAATAAAGAATTCAAAACTAAGCTTCTTAAAATACTTGTCAAACATTGTTGGTACGTAAAATTAAAGTTCTGTCAAGGACATGCGCCCACTATTGAGTAAATAACTGACAATGAAGTGAGATTTCGAGCAAATACAGTACACGTGAATAAGCCTCTGACTGACAATCGGACTGAACTTAATAAATGAGATTTTGACGTTTCTGAAAGTAAACATTTCAGATTTTCGGGAGTTCAACGACTTTTTTAAGTTTATTATTATTAATAAACATTAGAAATTTGAAATAGAATTATTTCTAAACCATGAAGTGTATATTTTCATTCAATTTTAGTGTTTTTCAAAATTTTTGCGCACTAATACATTTGACATGTCGCACTATACGTTTAAAATTTCTGTCAGCGAGTGACTTAAGTTTTCATTCGATATGCCACTTACTTATTATGTAGTTACTTATTAAATGGCGCCCACACACCAGAAACCTATTTTTACGTCAAATAAATGGTTTTTCGTCTGAGCCGCTCAAAATAATGAAATTAAACAAACAAAATAATATCATAATGGCAATCGGGGTTGTAAGAATAACAGATACAAGGAGGAATGCTCCTACTATTTTTCAAAGGCAGCTTCCACATGAATGATTGTCCCACTTCTTTGCTCTCTGGAGGAAACACTAATGTAAATTTTTTGGCATGACTTTTGGATGATAGCTTCAAAACTGAAAAAAAAGGAAAAAATCCGTACACTTAGGAAAGTAAAATGTTGATAATGTGATGTGGTGTGAGAAACTTCGAAACAAATTATTATTTATTATTATTTATAGGGGGATGCAGAAAGGACTCCTGCCTCTCATTTAGTCAGCGCGACCTATAAGATCTTTGGTGACATTACTCCTAAGTTCCATAGGGCTTCCATTCGAACTTAAGATCTATAGTAAAGCCTGTGATGTTTTCGGCGGCCATTGTTTTACATCCTCTGGCAGTGAGAATGCCATTCCTAGATATATTAGCCTTATGTGGCACATAGCTTCACAGTCACACAGATCATGTTTAGCGGTTTCATCGTCTTCCATACAGTATCGACAGGTCTCATCATCGACCTTACCCATCTTCTGAAGATGGTATCTAAGTGGGCAGTGCCCAGTAAGTAGGCCCGTATGAGCCTTAGTTCCTTTTTTATGAATGGGAAGAATGCCTTTGGCCTCTTTTGGGAATACTATATAAACTTTTTCGCTTGCCTCAGCCCAGGGGTATTTTCTAAGTGTTCCTTCTTAGTTCTGTCCTCCCGAAGCCTGACCTGTTCTGAGAGGTGACTTTTTAGATGTCCAAAGACAGGGCCAATAAACGGAGACTTGTCTCCTTCCTTTGCAAGGCGGTCCACAATATCGTTGCCCTTAATGCCTTGATGTCCTGGTACCCAAATCAGCGTCACCCTGATCAAAACACCTTATACGGGTTGCCAAAATTCTTCCATATTTACATCACAGGAAACTCAATTTTTTTTTATTTTGTGGTATCTTTTATTATATAAAAATTACAAAATATTTTCATTCCCTTGATTTACACTTTCTCTCCCCTTTTACTCATTCTCAAAAATGCAAAAAGCCACACGTTATCTTCATAAGAAAAACCTAGTTTCAAAATTTATACAAAAAAAAAAAAAACAAATACTCTAAAATTTTTAAATAAAGCCAAAAAGCAATTTGGTCGACCATAAAAACATTCAGGAATGAATGAACTTTTCTTCTGAAATTTAATTAAATTAATATAGAAAAAACCGGAACCCATTCTGGCTCAGTTGGGTGCATTCTTTATTTATTTTTTATTTTTTCATCTACAAAATTCTCCTGTACTCTACCCAAAAAAGAAACCATCCACTCTATGCAAATACCTGCAGAGTCCAGCTGAGTACTACTCCACAATCAACTTTTTCACTTCTCCCCAAGTTTAAAACGTAATTTCATCTTGAATTACGAGACAATTTCACTAGCATTCATTGCACAACTTCTTTCTAACTTCCGTTTTTTTTCTGGTCCTCATCTTGTTTATTACAGCGGCGCCGCCGATGCGATGGAGATACAATGACATCATGGATGACAGGCTCTAATTATTCGTTCAGTCGTTGTACGAGTATACTTTGCATTAATGCGTAATTAGTTTGTAATAAGTTTGCGAGCAAACAACAAGCCTTAATTAACTGAAGTTGAGTTATTAGAAATTCATCTGGAATTTATGCCCAGTCATGAAATCCCCATTTCTATATACTTCCTGGGACCATGAATAATTACAGTCCTGCGAGCACTGACATCCGGGCCCCATTGGAATAATGTCTATGTTTTATGAGATGCGAATGTTTTGCTATCACAATAGGTTTTTGTACACATTTTCGGGAAAAGCTGAGTAATATATTTCAATTGACTTAGTATTAAATCTGGGCAACGCAAATGGAATTTCATTAATAAACGTGCCGTCCCGCTGCCGTATAGAGAATCGTAAAGAAATGGGACTGATAATGGGCTAGGATTTTCTGTAATTGAATTTTACTTGCGTTTTTGTAGTTATAATTTGTAGAGATTCTAATTCTTTTGTATTTTTAGTCGTTTTAATCTTTAGTGCAAATTTTCGAGATTGTATAGATAGTCCACGTTTGTTGAACAATTTGTAGGACGTCTACTGGTATGATTTGTTCTCAGCAACTGTTATGGGATGTTAATCTTTAAAATAGTTACTACTTTTGGATTGTGTTAACAAAAGCTGAAGAGCCTTTATTCCTGCTGTTTTCCCTATTTATATATCTAGCCATATCAATAGAAAAAAGGGGGACTTAAGTCTGTAATACCTAAATAGCAAAATCAAATAGGTTGTGGTCCCAGCTTTATTTCATAGAGTGGATGTAATATTTTAAACGCATACTTAAAGCCCAAAATATTAATTTTTTATTTTTGAGAAAAACGGAATCAAAACTCCGGGTAGATAGGATATTGTACACGATCCTAGGTTTATTTGATAGCAAGGAATACATACTTTGAGTGGGAACATGACAAAATTCAAAAATATAAAATTCTGAAGGTATAAAAACCAAGAAAAGTTGAGAAAATCCGGAAATTATAAAATTCAGAAGTGATCTGGATTTCCCCTGAATTTCGTTCGGGTACAAAATACAGAAAGAAAAAATCCAGAGTGAAGAAATCCAAAAAGACAAAATCCAGAATACACAATATCCAGAAAATTCAAAATACAGAAGTGTGTGTCATCCAGGATGAAGATCTGATACATCCAACTGCGCTCAGTTTGGGTGGGTTGATACGAAATCCAGAAAGACAAAATCCAGTAGACACAAAATCCAGAAGTGATAAAATCCAGAAGAGACAAAATCCAGAAGTGACAAAATCCAGAAGTGACATAATCCAGAAGAGACAAAATACAGAAGAAATAAAAAAAATCGGGTTGGGTACGAAATCCCGACAGACAAAATCGGGAGTAACGAAATCCAGAAAGACAAAATCCAGAAGAGATGAAATCCAGAAGTGACAAAATTCAGAGGAAACAAAATTAAAAAAAAAAAATCCAGAAAAGATTTTCGCGTGCGCGAATATCTTTTTTGGATTTTTTTTCTGGATTTCCTCTTAGTTTGAATACTTCATGAACTCGCAACTTTTTCGTTTACGTGAAAAACAAACAAATTATATATATTTTTGACATTTATTCACCCCCCACCACCACTTCAATGCACATATTCAATTATTCATGCACTCATTAATAAATGAGACTGAGGCACAGACCTAGATATACACCAAATTAGCACTAATTCATACATTCCAGAGGAGGATAATACCTCAACGAAATTTTTTCCAAAATGTGACAAAATCCGGAAGGGTTAAAATCTAGAAGTGACAAAATCCAGAAGTGACAAAGTTCAGAGGAAATCCAGAAAAAAATCAAAAAAAAAATTTTTTCCCTGTATTTCCTATTAGTTTAAATTCTTCATGATGGTTGGTACATAGGGTTTCGGTGAACTGTAACTAGTTTATATGTCTAATAAAGCATAGTATGGCTCAAGGACTCCCTTAAATGTGTCCGTGACTAACGATTGTTAAATTGTAAAAAATCCACACCTTTCTTCATATGCACATAAACTGGGCAAAGTTGGATTGCACCAGAACTTCATCCTGGGTGACACAGGTTTCCATCAGATGTGAAACTATCATCACCAAATACCAATGTACCAATGTATTTAACAAATTTGCCTCACTCATGTTTATTTTAAATAATTTATATATGCATTTGTAAAATATAATTACAACAATTTTTTTACAATTCCGGGATCTTGACATTTATATATTTTGTTTTTTCTGAATTTTGTCACTTCTGGATTTTGTCACTTCTGAGTTTTCTCATTTCCGGATTTTTGAAATTTTTTTGGACGTTGTCCCTTTTGGATTTTATACTTCTGGATTTTGTTATGTTCATTATTGTGAGTAGGAACTCCAAACCCGAAAACGAAATTTTTTCTAATTTTCGAGTAAAATGGACTGAAGTCCTAGACTGTTAGGCGGCCATTTTTATTTCTTTCATTTAGACAAGGTAGAAAACCGACAATTAAGTATTATGTAAATTTATATTTTTGATGACCTATCATCAAAGTAACAAACACGCACAGATACTGTTGCCACTCTTTCTCAGGATATTTCTTATAATGTAGTCTATTAGGGTACGTGCACAACGAGGCGAGGCGAGGATATATCAAGAGTTGAAGAAATAAATAAAATAATTGCACGCTGTACTATGAGAGTGTTCATAACAACGCTGTGTCAGCGCGTGATATGGCGAGGCACCTCGAGGTATCTCGCTCGAGAATAAAATTTTTCATTTTTTCGCGATATGCAGCGCGCTAATTTTGATAACTGGGCATATTCGTATAGGTTTGATATAATCGAAGGGTTCTTAACTCATTCTCGTATACTGGATGAGGATCAGTCTGTAAATCTTCATATGTGAATGACGAATTCCTCAAATTATAATATCTTGTTATTTATCGGGTCACAAGCAAAACTGCGGAAAGTACACTTATGTGAAAAGTGGAATATAGTTGCACTACTTGACAAACCCAAAATTTCTTCTTCAGAATCTCACTTTGCGTTTACCAAGAAACTGAACGCCTTGTTGTGAACACTACACCTCGCCTCGCTGAAGTGCCTAGCCTCGTTTCGCCCTGCCTCGCCTCGTTGGTACGTACCCTCAGAAATGTAAACATTTATCAGGAGATTGAAAAAAAATCAATTTTGTTCTTCCAAACTTCATTTTACAAATTTCCATATTTCAAAAGATTTCATTTATCCAGGGTGGAAAGGTTCTTGAGGGAATATGATCGAATACACCTTGCAGAAATACTGGCCCTCCTACATACGGGGATTTCAAAATACGATCTTTTTGATGAGGTATTTCTATTTGGACAAAATGTCTAACCCTATGGGTTTTCACTTATCTGTTGTATTACGTCATTTACTGTGCTCTTACTGCTCTTTTAATAATTTCTTGGATATAAGGTGGAAGTAGTAGCTCTACATCGGACCCTTCTTTATAAGACATGGCCAAAATGATTTCGTTCAGTTGGTCTTGGATCATCTTGCACTATGTGTTCCTTGCGCGTTTAACCAAGGGTTCTGTTTTGTACTATTTTTGTTGTCACATTAACGTATGTGGCCAACAGAGTTTCATTTTCTTTCTTTTACCTACGTGTCGAATCTGTGTTGGTCTAATCATATCCAGAGTTCTTCGTTTGAAATTCGATTACTCCAGCGAACTAGAAATTAATGACGCATTGAAGGTGTTCTAATAACGTTTTCCTAATGACACGTCTAGATCTATAGACACTGTGGATCGAAACCATAAGAGAGATGTGCGCCTGTATTTTCAATCATTTTTTCCTACGAATTTTCTCAAAACTTTCTCTGCACAACTTTTATGTGCTATTAATGGGTGGCAGACAACAGATGTTCAAAGGAGTTGAATTGATTCGAGTCCTTTTATGAGAATAGCTAAAAGTTCATTTTCCTTAGAAACTTGGACTATAAATTTTTTTCAGAATAGCATTGCCAAATTCTTATATAATTATATTCGCTTATATCATTTTTTACGCCTATAGTATATAAAAACTAAGGTATGCCACACATTGAAACATCCTCCGCCATATTGCCGCCGTATTGTTGCTGTTTGTGTCGTCACTTGGACTTAATCGAGTAGTTAATTTGTGAAGTTTTCTTGTTACTCCCCATAAAAAAAAAATCAGTCTAAATTACCTCAAGTTATCCCTTGCTTTTCCAAACTGCAGCTGCTCGAATAATTTGTTCTTTTTTTCGGGAAAATTAACTCGATCCAAATGGAATGTTCACATAAATCAAATACATGTTAATGGGTAGTGGGTATCCTTTATAGAGTTAGCACGCTAATTACGCTCCAAAATACTTTATACTTAGCTTTAAAAGAACAAGACTGGAATGATTTGGTCTGGCTAAATCCTATTTAATTAGAACGAGAATATTTTTCACTTCATCATTTGCTTGTAAAAAGTTCTTTGCGCCAGCATTCTGCTACAAGAAAAGCCTAAAGAGGAAATTCTTTATTTTTACGTTAAATTACGAAGGCTTCATTTACTTTCAATTAGAGTCCTAGAACCCTTTTCAGCAAAGCCTTTTCTTCTTATATGTGTATGAAAACCTTTTCAGGTAGAAAGGTAGTCAACTTTCTCTGGTGAACTCAGTCAAAACTTTTAATTAGCTAAAGAAAGTTGCTCTCAAGGTGTGTAAGGGTTGCTGGGTGACCATCATTCAAGGAAACTTATTAGGGTTAAGAGGAACAAAATGGACACGCAAAAGAGATTATTTTTATTACGGAATATTTTAATGCTGTAGGGAATATCCAAGCTTTTATCCCTGTTTTTTTTCCTCCTTTTACTTTCTGTTTTTCCTTGAATTAATAATAGGAAGGAAAGCATTTTAAGAAAAAATGTAAAACTATATAAACTTAACTTGGTTTATGCATAGTAAAGTCTATGATTGAATAGTTGGACTGAAAATGCGGTTGTTATCTCAAAAATTTTTGGTTTTTGGCTTTACGATGACATTAATTTCATCAGAAAGTAAATGTTCGCAATGTAGTTTTGGCCTACACTTATAGGGAGGGAACCCGACATCATCCTCTAGTGTTAGATGCCCGAGCGCGGCTTTAAATAATTTACGATGTACCGATACAAATCTACAATTGGTTTTGGGTCTAGTCTATACTTATTGCCCCCTGTTTTCCAGGACGTCTAATTGGGTTAGGAATCTCTTACCCAAGCAATTAAAGTCTGTGGAGAACAAATCCTGCACATTCGAAAGGTACATGTTCTATCTGATCTATTTTACCTCTTTGCTGCAGATCTGGCTTCATCTATTTGCTTTCGATAATAGGTCCATGACGTACCTACAGGCCTAAAACAGTTTTGAATGTAGGTAATTCATTTTCTGTAGCTTGGCTCTAACGAAATCCATATGTATGTATGTATATTCTATTATATGAATTTCTTTTTGGAAATAATTGTTTAGGATTCTTAAGACAATTTTGTGTAATTTACACCTCGGTCCGTAAACTTCCACACTCATGTATCATGGGAATTATGGTCCACTATTCTTCCGGATTTGGTGGTCTTTGGTGACTACTTCAAAGTGACGCCCAAAATTCAGGATTTTGGATATTGTGTCTGAGAGCTTTGAGATAATCAAGTCATTTTGATGCTCTTTAAATTTTTCTGATGATCAACTTAATCTCCAGATTATCTACAGCTGCCGGTTAGTAGATTGACGTTAAGAACAGCATCCTCGTTTATGAAAAGATGTGAAGGAAGTAGGTAGCTATTGTATAATTTCTTCGTCATTTACAGATGATTGATTCCAAAACTTTTTTCCAAGCTTTTTCAAATTTCATAGTAAGCCATATGTTTCTTTATAACAGACCTGTAAATTCCAAGTACAAGTACCAGTACAGTACAAGTACCTGGACTTGAAATATTTTAAGTACAAGTACAAGTTCCAGTACTGGTACTTTAAAATTTTTCAAGTACAAGTCCCGGTACTGGTACTGATACTAGTACTTAAGTACCAATGTACTTAAGTACTTTACAGGTCTGTTTTGTAATCGTAATAATTGCTAAGACAAATAAAACAGACATTTCAAGTGCACCGATTAATTCCTGGTAAGCATAAATAAAAAGTGACCTAATGATCGCAATTTATTACGGAGTGATTTGATTTCGTAACAATGACCGACGGTGAACTTCTGTGGAGGATAACTAGGTAGTTGTCAAGGGGCCTAATTGTGTAAAGAGCCCCGCCAAAGGTCGATATAGTATACATGGAGGACATACTACACCGGACATTGAAAAAATCATACAGACGCGGATTTATTAATAGGCAAAGATAGGCAGTAAATTTTTGGGGGCGGAAAATTCTCAATTGATGAAGTAAAAGGAAATGAGATCAAAATTGCACTATCCAGCAGGAACGGACTTAGAGTTACCGTTTTCTATGTCATTATCAAAAGGTTTGCAAACAAACGTGTGTCTGAACCTGCGACCTTCTTTATCGTCCGCTGAAGCTATATGGGGAAAGCAATTATCGGTCCTGGAGTTATACAAGTACATCATGGAAAAAGGTTTCTTGGATATTTATCGAAATGTAGTAATAGCGCTCCGCATGTTGTTGTATATACCGGGGTCAAATTGCTCTGCAGAACGGTCGTTTTTAGCGCTAAGACGAGAGAAGAAGTATTTAAGATCCACCAGAGAATAGGCTCGGTTCACTCCCTCTCTCTACTGTATATAGAGTAAAAAATAATGCAGTCTGTGGACTATAGTGAGGTAATCTGTTCGTTTGCAGCGAAGAAAGTTTATCGCATGGTAATCTGAGCTGAGCATATACTTATTGGCATATTTCATTGTTAGTTGTGATAGTTCTAAGTAAGCCTACTTGTTTATTTTCTAAGGTCGATGTATGTTAAATAAATGAAAAATAATGATAACATTTTTGTGTTATACAATTATTTAAAAATGGAGCCTTGACTCTGTTAACCGCCTAGGGGGCCCTGGGACTTTATATGCGGGCCTTACAATGACCAAGAACGCAGGTAGACAAAGCGAAGCAGGAAATAAAACCAATACTTAATTCTGAAAAGACTAAAATTTTGGGACAGAAATTACGAGTAGCCGATTCTGCATTTTTAAAATCTGAATTCTGAACTAATTAATATAGAGTGCGGCAGAATAAGTTCAGTTTCAGAGTAAAAAATGTTAAAGTGAGTCGGATTAGTTTTAGTTAAAAAATGAGATGGATAAGTAAACTATTCGAATAAGTTGAAAAAAGTTCAAAGTTGTATTGTGCGTGATAAATAATAAAATAAAAATAAGAAGTTAAATTGTTTTTTCTTCTATATTTTGGTCCACATATGAAACCACTGTAAGGGCCTAATGGACCAATAAGCTATTTTTGGACTCAGCAACATTTTTCTTCTATTTGTACCAAATTAGCAATGTCGATGTTTATCTACATCACATAACTCTTCCTGCTTCTTCAACTCGTTAGGGGATTTGGTGAAAGACTACGGTGGAAGGCGAAGGCTACTGGTCATAAAAACTATTCATTTAAGTAGCTTTGACATAAATGGGAATGCCCACTTCATACAACTTTAGGCCAGACTCCTCCAGACATGACATAAGACATGTCTTAAACGATGCATTGTGATACTCTGAACATATTATAATAACAATGTTTATTTCTATCTAGCGGGGAAAGCTTTGGCGATCGGATGTAGCTTGAGCGACTTTCTTGGGTGAAAAAGTCTACTTCTTGCGATTTCGCGGTATTGGTGAGTCGTAGAAAATGTCTTTCTATAAGGAAAATATTTTCAACATAGCACTAATGGCCTGAAGAAAGAACTGCAAAAATATATTCCAAATGTAGTATCTGGGGTGTATGTGACCCAAATGCATGAAAATGGGCTCTCCGGCGAACGTCCAGATAAAGTTTCTTGAATCGGGAAAAAAGGACATTACCCGATAGTACTCGGCGAGACCTTTAAATTGATATGCAAAATGCGGTATTGGAAAAACCCCCTCTCTCTGGGTGCTGTTACCCCCCATCCTAAAAGGGTGCAGAGAAAAATTTTCTTCCACGAATTGTAGCTGGTAATAAGCTGAAGCGAATAGTAAAATCCATTATCCAATCGGACCTAGTTAGAGCTGCTCGAAAGTGCGAGAAATCTAGTACCTCATTTCGAATAAAAATGAGGGAAATACTGAAAAATTGAGTCTGGGTATGGCTATAAATAGCAATTTAAGCCTCTGAGTACAGGAATGTTGGTACTCTCATAACCTAAGGAATTCGATTCTGTACTATATTTTCCAAAATGATCAAACTTTGACACCCGAAAGCTTTTCCAACTTAATTTAAATAAACATTGCTAATAAAATATGTTCAGGGTATTATAATGCATCGTTTAAGACATCTCTCATATCTGTAGGTGTCGGGCCTAAAATAGGCATTCCCCTTTTATTGAAATAAATCAAGTTGATCTAAACCATTTGAGATAGCTTGAGGCGATAAGTACGCTATCATATCATCTGAAAGGGAAAGCTCAGATTGAATTGCAGCCATTATTAACATTATCAGAAATGTAAAATTTGATATTAAACTTCAAGTTCAAGTTAAAAGAGAAGTTGAACAAGGTCAAACGGAAAACTAAAATTCGAAAATTAGGCTTAGGATATTTTCATTCATTCATTGTTCAGAATTCATGATAAATAATTTCCAAAAATTTCACCTGGCCATCCTAATTTGTTTAACATATGCATAAAAAAAGGGGTCAAACAGGATGCAAATGTTTACTTTAATATGGATAGTCAAACGTCTTTGGGCTCAGACCATCTTTTTACAAAGCATAGTCACTATATCAGTGATAAAATTGGAATGGAAGATGATCATGCAGCACAATTTATAAAAGGATCTAAATTTTGTTATCGGTAGTGTTTAAATGTAGAGATTGTGCTTGCTGCCAATTTGACTGACAGTTGATGAACTGAAAGTACAAAATGTCTGCAATGCCCAATTTCTTCGTTTCTCTGATATAACAGAAATTGTGCGCATTCATAAACTAAATCTGTGCTGCGAAATGTCTAAATTTGTCACCTGTAATTGGAAAAGACGAGTTGATCTTCCTACTATTTATGCATTAGTGCAACTTCCTATAAGTTGAAACTAGTGTAAACGTCTCTTGTGCAATATCAACTCAACTAAACTGAAACTGCAGCGTCTGGGTCCAAACAAAGTGATTGAAAATAAATCCAACTGAAGCTGCAACGTGTGGGCTCCAGCAAAGTAATAAGCTGTCACGATACCAATGCCTGCTGTCCGATGTCAATCAACGTAGAAAATTAAAATGCAAAACGATGGCGGAGCACAATCACATTTAGGTGGCGGTAGTGTAGCGGTAAATGAAAATTATCATTTGGTTGCACATTTATTAATGACTTTATTCTTTGAAGATTTCTACTCTATTAAAAATAATTAATTACTAGATAAATTATTTCAAGTTCTAATCTAAACTGAAATTCTCTAATTTTATTAATCCAAATCTATATCTACGTTAATATGAAGTTTCGAGTTCTGCTCAAATTTCTTAATGCTAATTCCTAATTCAAATTACACTTAAATTTTTTGATTCCTTACTACTTAAGCTGCTGAAAAAAAATTAATTAAGATTTGTCAATTATGGATTAATCTAACACGTAGCGTGAAGCTGACCTTATGAAAGGCAGAATTCGAAACTGTGTGTAGGTTAATTAATTGACTATTTCTCTTTATTAAATGTGATACTACTAGATAAATTTTAATTGTTCTGTGATTTCTATTTATTGTAACCAACATTCAAACTAGCATGCGTTCACACTTTATTGGCAATCACCTTTCCCAATGATTTAAGGCTGAAATAAAGTAAATAACTTTACGAAATTAAACGAGACTGAGGTTTACTTACGGAAAATTGATATTTTTAGCCTAAATAAAAATTATTATCTTGATATTTAATGTTTTCAGTGAAACAATTAACAAATGGAAGTTGATGTAATTGAAGATTTGTGCTTTCTATTAACTCGCCGTACAATTTTTATTCCATTTTAATTTTTACATTGCACTTTTAATCATTTAGTAATAATTTAATTGTTTGGACATATCGCGTTCTTACGGAATGAGCGATTCTTACCGCACCTTTACTGACTGCAATTTGACTTTTAAACCTAACGAATGTTACCCTCACACGAGTTAAAGTTAATTTGTGTACGCCTGTTAAATTAAAGGGCGCGTTCGCTTTACGTAAGTAAATGTACTTACGTATACGTCTATTGTAGTTCAGCCTTTATCTAGATGAAAATGAATACCTTGCAACTTGTTGCGTAACAAATGCGAAATGTACGCGTTTAAAAAGTTGTATATTTTTAAACTGAGAAAATTAAACTAACTGAAAAAAAGGAAAAAAAGAACAAAATGAAATTAAAATTGAAGCGAATTAAAACTATACAGAAAAATATTATGTAAAATGAATAATTTTCACTATTACAGAAATTGAACTTAATTTTGAAAAATGAACTATTTTTATGTTAATCACTGAGACCTTTTGGAAATTATTGCAAACTTGAAATACTGTGACCTTTCGGCAGCTGTACCCTTTTTGACAATTCGATGAAAAGAAGAATAATTGCCGAAATGACCCCCATTTTATAGAGAAATTTGTTCCATTTTCGACATTCATAAAGTTAAATATTCGAAATTTTCACTAAAAATTACAAAGGATTGAATTTTTTTTTTGCTGTCAGTCGATAGAAAATTTAACAATCTAAATTTTGATACATTTGTCGTAAAAATTGATTATAAATTTGATGATTTTATCCATTTTTTGTAATTTTTGGAACATTTGCCATACAAATCTCGATTCGCTACGTTTCTTTTCGATGTAGTAGATTTTTATGTCATTTCGTAGTATTTGTTGTCTTCTTCCCACTGTGAGTCTCTTTCACACTCATTGTGGGAAATGAATTTATAAAAAATCGCGAATTTCGCGTTCCCGTCGAAAATATCACGAAACGAACGCTGCCATCGAAACCACGGTTCGATTCTACGTGATTTGCAGATGTTAAACGTCATGGAATTATGAAGTTTGACATGTTTTGACACTATCGCGCGCGGGTGTCACGTACTATTTTTTAAGAGTTATTCTAGTGCTTAAGAAGTGGTATTTTAATGTTTTAATCACTCTGGATAACATTTTTAACATCAGGTAAGATTATTTATGCCTTCATTACATGAATTTACTGTTTTTCTTTATTTAATTTCAGACTTTTGTTGGAGTATTTTCGCCTGTTCAGTCTCCAGGTGCAGGGAATTTTTTATGTATATTTATTTAAAATCTTTACTGATTCTCTCTTTCTCGTCCGGGCTCGCTAAACAGGTAGCATAACAAAAAATTTACGAATTAGTCATAATCGCTGTTCTAAGTAATGAAAAAAAAAAAAAAAAACAGGACAAAGGTAGCTACTCTGAGGCATTCCAGAGATGTTACAAGTTTCAACAGAAAGAGCTCCGCCATAAGGCAATTGATGCTTTTGATTGGATAATTAAGAATGAAATCTAGAGGTAAGCATTTTACCAATTGATATGGCGCACGTGGGCAAATCGAAGTATCCAAGAAACAGTATATAATTAGCATAGTAGAAAGAGACATAGATTTTGGTTGTAGTTCCGCGGCTGGAATAGGTATTACAAGGTTACCAACTAACGATAAAGTTTATGGGTCCGATTTTAGGAGAAACAAAGGCATGGAAAAACTCCACAAGAATAAGAACTACTCTTAGAAAAGCCGAGAACCTTCTACCAATTTTTCCAGTTACTTTCATACAGGCAATACAATATTACACGCAGTAACTCTCTGGAAGTAAATATGGCCCTGGAGATGAAAACGCTCTTTGCAAGCAACAATTTGCATGAAAGGTTGTGGATTCATATGCTACCATTCCTTTTGTCCTTATCCTGCGAAATCACGCAGACCTAACAGGGCAAATCCCGTGTCCCTCAGGGCATTGTCGTGTTTAAATAGTTACAAAATAACATTCCATTGTAAGCAACTGTCGGAAGAAAAATGTATGAAGAAGTGTACGAAATCCATGAACTATTTACTTATTTTGCGGGCGCACAAAAGAATCATTTTGAATTAATACCACGTAGACATTTTTCTCAATCTTACATAGTTTTTCGATTAAAGTTCGTTTTCTGAAATATTCTTTAACTGCGTAGCACTAAAGTCGTCCAGTCTTTCTAATTTATGTGAAGTTCACAGGGTAGAATTAATTATGTAGGTACATATGTATGTGCAGCACTTGGGGGAATTTACGGTGATAAGCATAATAATAACGATAACAAAAAATATCACATACGACCTTTTACATTTACCCTGGTCTCCACTTGATCCGAACCCGAACCTAAAAAAAAAAGTATTCCTTTATACCGGACGGACACTCTGTGTGCTTTGCTGAATATAAATAAAACAGCAGGGATCAGATGAATTATGAGTTTAATCTTTTTGGACCCGGCATTCAGTGCTGCCATTGTATGTCAACGCAAATGGGATTATCTCAGATATTTCTTTCGCAATTGCCAAAGAAGGCATGAAAATATAATAAACGAAGTGTGATCACAAAGGCGGGTGTGGCTGATTTGAAATGTTCATACTTTTAGGCTTGTGGTCAGACATGCTTTGCACTTACTCGTGTTCGCCTAATCCATATGCAAATAACTTTTTTGAGGAAACAGTTTTATGGTAATTTGATGATTAAAATATCCTTTTGGGCAGAAATTGATTTCGTATCAGAGTAAAAAGGGTTTGATAATGTTGGGGATGGTGGGGGAATATTTAAGGCGATTGTGAAGAAAATTAATTATCAAATTTTAATTATTGTCTAATTACTGTGCTAAATACAATTTCATCAACGCAGTTCGGAAAGACGTAGCTATGTGTAAAATCAGTGATTGAAAGCTGTTAAACGAACATATGAAATCCATTATTTTGAAATGCAATAAAATCATAAACAAAGACCATATTCCGCTTCTTGAATCGAAAGAAGTTTTTATCGAAGACGGCAAATAGATATTCCGTAGCTTATTTTCGATACTCAATTTCGTAGAGAAAAACCTCGTCAGATCGGGATATTTCCCAATGAAATTTTACTTATCGTTAATTCGTTCAAAGGTAATTGTTGCGGAAAGTCTTTTTTTTTCTGTTTGTATAACTTTTTTGCCGTAGTAAGTAATTCGTTTCATTCTGCATACTGCCGCCTTACCTTGAAAATAAATAAAAATCACTTTTTAATGGATTTAGAGAAAAAAATCTACTGCGTTTACACACTGATATCGTTCGAAAAAAAAAATTTAATGGAAATCAAAAGTCACCTTCTCTAATAAGTAAATTTCTGGAATCTAAAAGTACTTTCCACGCGAAATCGTTGAGTGGGTTGATATCGATATTTAAAAAACTAAACTTGCATAAAACTCAAGTTGTCGCATTGTTTTCTACCCGCTTAATTTTTCCTTACTAGCAATTTAATAATATTCATAAAATTTAATAATATTCATTTTGATTTATCCTTTTCATAAACTAAAATGAATTTGCAATGAATAAACGTCAGAATGTACACTAAAAGTACGATAAATTAGTCAACTACTTTCGAATTATAAACTATGATAAATGGATATTCTACAACAACAGTATGCTTAAATTCGAAATAATATTTTGAATTTGTAATGTAAAGCCTAGTATCGAGTAAAATGTGACATTTTCATACAAATTTTAGCGCTGGTAAAATCGCAAGCAAAACATTTACTGATAATATTACTAGTGCAGTATGGAGTTCACTGGTAAAAAGTGAATATTTTTCTATTTTAAGGTAGATGGTACTTTGCATGTCTCCACTTATTTTACTGAACATTTTAATCCGCGTAGAATTAAATTATGACATTTCCTGTTTCTATGATAATTTTCAGATTGTTTTTTTGAAATTATTGAAGAATTTAATTTTAATTGAAAATGTTCAGACTTTTTTGTTAATTTATTGAAGGATTTAAGTTCTTCTAAAAATTTTCAGATTATTTAAGTCAATTTTTAATTATAAATTGTAGAAATATTTTTCTAAACTTTATAAATAATTTGAAGTTTTTCAGCGATAAAATTATTAGACATCTGTCACTTTATTCTCCCCAAATTAACATACGTAAAAATTTTACCAGCGATCTTAATGTGAAAAATTTGGAGACCGAGTTTAATTTTACTTTGCCCGAACTCGATACTAGGCTTAAAGTGTTATTTTCAGTTCATTCTACGTAATGCAAGGCTTACTGAACTGAATAACAATACAAAGAAAATCAGTAAAAATGTTCATTTTGTCGTATTATTGACATTAAAGTACGACAAAAGGTCAGAATCACCCGCTGATCTAAATGCATTAATTGCTTACTAAATAAACTTTTCAAATATTGTAAAATATTTGTTTCCTAATCAAAGATCCTCTAATACATACATATATGAATGAAAACACGGGATACGAGGTTCGATTCTCCGAGATGATTTGACTGTTTTAATTGATTTCGTTAAAGTTTTTGCGTATTGTGCATTGAATCTGGTATCATATTGTGATCCTTCGAGTCCGATTCGTGACGTAATTTAGACCCGTTTCCATATATGTATAGAACAACAACAAAATTGCCAAATCAAATACATATGACTGGTTTAAAGGGCGATGCAATCAAAAATAAACGTGCGTCCCGGATAGAGATCTTCGCCTGAAATAATTGATAAGCGACATAAAGAAAAAACAAGTAAAAAGCTAGAATGGGTCCAAGACCAATTCTTATGATACCCCAGCTTAGATGAATGTCACCCATCTGTGCAAGTTTGAGTTTTGAAGTGGTATTTCGCATATATTTCTAGAACGGTTCATCGGACCGAAAAAATGATTATAATCAATTTTATAGGATTTCGTATACTGAAGATGTTTTTAGTACAATAAAAATGTCTAGGACTGATCGTTTTCACAGTATACGTAAAAAACCTAAATTTTTATATGGCAACGCCAAGTCCGATTTAGTCCATTTTTGAAAATTTTTTGCTATTTTTATGAAAACATCATGTATGAAATTTCAGTTTTCTATATCGAAGCGTTGTCAGGCAGTGCCCAAATATATAGTGGAAAACGAAATCGTTGTATGGCAACTCCTCGAGGGAGTTGCCCGATTTTTCTCATTTTCGAACTTAATTTTACCTTTTTTTTAAAGTTTGCGTACAAAATTTCAGAGCTTCAAGTAGTGTTCTCGAATTATCGTGCACATAGAGAGACAGACAGACAGACTCACGAACAGACGGACATGCAATAATCAAAATAATTTTTAATTTTATACATGGGTGTCCAATTCATTTTGCTCTACCATTATTATTTCGAGGTATTACAAACGGAAAGACAAACTTAGTATAGTCTATACATTTCATTTAGGGTATAATTAGTAAAAGCACTCAAATCTTTCAAGCATTCAAACAATCTTCGTATGAGGGACCAGGAATTATGTTCTCTACTGCATGGCAAATTCAATTTCAATATAAAGCTCGCACCTTTCAAGATAGGTAAGGTGGTACTTTAGTGAGGTAAAATCGCGAGTATATGGTATGATGAAAACCCAAAGACATACTTAGCAGCATGCGTTATTAGTCATCCAAAGTCTTCGTTGAATAACTACACTTAATTTCTGAGAAGTTCGTCAAAACTCTCACGACTCACGCAAATGAGAATTATTTTAGCCATTAAGACTACTTAGTCGAAATGGGAAGACAATTAAATGTAAAATATTATGAACTACAACTTAAGCTAATGTGAATCGATACATATATATAGATATAGCTAAATATTGAAATTGAATTCTGGCATAGCTCACTCCAGGCAATTGCATTTGATGTGGAGAAAATGTTGGTTTAACATCAGTTTTATATATATTTGATCGATTTCTTCAATACGGCAGATGAGAGAAAATATGAATTCCTCGACTAATCTATTATTTCAAATGTTGTGATCCATTCTGAAATGATTAGAGGGGTGTGGAAGACTAGCCTGCATCACTTAGACTTTTAGTCGGTCCATTGTGTCCCTTAACCTCATAAGGTAACCTTTAAAACCGCCCTAGATCCACCTGCTTCCCTTAGGAATCTCAGGAGACACATCTGAACTGTTTACTTTGCAGCTCCCAGACTTTAAAAGAAGTATTTTGATTCTCCAGCATAACAGCAAAAGCGACTGTTTTTATGAATAGTCTACCTCTTTTGTTCAACAGAGCTGGGCACTTGCAAAGCACGTGTTGGATGGATTCGATTTGATCCGAGTCCATGCAGTTCCTGCAGAAATTTTTCGGCGCTATACACAGTCTTCTAGCATAGTCCCCTATGACCCACTGACCCGTGATGATTCCTACTATATTCTTCGTATTTGAACTACTGCCAGTAAGGAGATCTCTTGTCCATTTTTGTCAGATATTGGTCACAACTTTCTCGTAATACGGCCGGTTTCTCTGCTGTTACACCGGAGGCTTGCCTATTAATAGGCGCTCCTGATGATCACTTTTTTTAAAGCCTCGATTGGGATCCTCACATAAGCTACCGATGCGGAGCTATCTATTCAGAGTCCTTTTTGGCCAACTCAGCAGCCATATCATTACCTGAGATACGCTTCTGGCCAGATACCTAACATAGGGTCACCTTGTGCCGTGTAGTAAATTCCTCAAATCTGGTCTTGCATGACTGCATAAATTTTAATTTTACCAGCACAGCTTCCAGCACCTTGATGGTTGTCTGGCTGTCAGTCTATACAAAGATGTACCCCAATACTGCCGCCTGGTAAATTGCTTCGAGCTCTGCCCGAAAGACACTGTATTTGTCCGGCGGTCTATAAGTCTCGTGCCACTGTACCCGTATTTGTCTTGGATCCATCCGTAAAGATAGAAATTTTGGATGCTATCATCACCTCCTTCCCATCACACCTTTTCAACCCCCCCCCCCCCCCCTATCAGTACTGCTTTCGTCTGTCAGTTTTACTAACTACAAATGCGTTGGGTTCGATCAACTGACTAGTCAGTAAATTATAAAAATGTTCTCAAACGGCGCAAACAGTCCTCTTCTGTATGCATTGCTAATGATTTCTTCCTTATTCAAACTCCCTTCCGTCAGTTTTATCTAAAAAATAAAGATTACGATGTATATATTAAACTTTTTTTAGTCATTTCCCACTCAAAAGAGAGAAGATTAGAAATACAAACGCAAATTTCCACTAACAGCTTACCTTTTGTTAGTAAGCTAAGTAAAATAAAGTAGTCAGTAGAGGCACACATCAGTGCGAGTTTTAGTTCTACTGACGCGTGTAACCCCCTGGTTAGTAAGTTTTTTTATCAGGAGTGGAATATTCCCTTAATTAATTGGTCCCTGTGGTGTCAGTTCGGTAAAAGCAAAATAAAAAATTAACATTTCCAGTATGTTGTCATTATGGAAACATAAAACAAACTACAAAATACTAATAATTAATTTTGTCATAATATTTTCTGAAATATTTTTCTTTCCATTATCAACATAGAAATAGAGGAACACAGAATTCGTGGAAATTTTTACAAGAGCTTTTTGGAACTATATCCAGTGCTCTGCTGTAAGCGGATAGGTAAATCACGAAAAAAAGTTCATTAGCCAAAAATTTCTGAATACCTGCCTTGCTACTAGTGAAGAGACTAGCTGAATATTTACCTGCGTTGAAAAGTTTTTGAAGGGTTTTAATAAAAGCAACCGAATTCAAACGCTCGCTGGATATATTTGCCTGCTTTTTCTGAAACTAAAAATTGCTCACGGGCAAAACAAAAGCTAACGTCAGTCAAACTGTCTGCTACTACCCACATCCCATTCGCTGTTAACTAACCTTTATACTAGCAGCATATGAACTAGGCGTAGGCGGGACTAGGATGTATTCAGATTTTAAAAATTGCTTATATAAGTATGTACAAACGCATGTAGTTAACTATGAGCATATATATGTATAAATATAACCAGTCTGTGACTGTAGTTTTCAATGCTTGCTTAGAGTAGCTTAGCAACAAGAAAATCTCTTTTTTTTTTGTTGCAAAGCCGCTCAGCCAATTTTTTTCAATTCACCTCTGAATTTTTTTTGCCCATAAATAATTCATGAATTAAAAAATTCTTCTGCAAATTCCAACATTGAATTTTCTCTAACCAAAAAGTCCTTTTCCATGCAATTAAATTTCTTTAGGTGTGAAAATACGTTTTGATTTTGAGAAGTATTCAATGGCTTTAGACATTGTGATTTTAGTCAAGATTTGGCACTACTCTGGGAGGTATACATATATGGCATGATTCAGGTTTGCAGTTGTTGTTTCCTAAAAATTTAGTTGCAGTATGGAGTGACACATTTTTACGTCTGAATATCAAAACTGAATTTTAAATTTTCCAGTGGAGCAGAGGTTTTCATTGAGTGAAGGCCTACAAAGTGTTATTAGTCCATCGTACCTGAAATTGACAGGAATAGCGATCACCTCGTCGAAACTATGCTGAAAAGCAATTTGAAAACGAAAATTCCATATAGGAAAGAATGCGAATCACATTCTGTGCTTCAGCCATTAACAAAACCTATCATATATGTATACAGACCTTAGATCATATAACAAAAGGATAGGCTATGAGGAAGAAAAACTTAAGCATTTTTCTTCATGTAGAAGAATCGCATCGATGTGTTTGTTTAGTCAGGGAAGTAGTAAACTACGATATTTTTAGAGGGGCACATAATTTTGTGGTTGAAATTTTATTAAATAATTGAAGAATTATAATTTTCTGTCACCGTTATTCGAATTATTTTTCAAAACAAAAAAAAAAAAAACTATTTGCGGTATAAGCATAAGGAAAAGTACATAGCCTAATATGTATTTAAATTTGTTATTACTCTATTCTATTTTACTCATTATGACTTTCGATGTGCATCTTATGAATAATTTATTTGATAGAGAATATTATATGTATGTTTATATAATTATTGTGCATATTGAGCAAAGTAGAATAGGTCCTCCTTTTTAGCCAAGTCAAAATGGGTTCTTTTCTGCTTATGCACATTGTAACTTGTTTCCAGGGACCACCACGGGGAGGTCAGAGTTAGGAGAATTAGGTTCACGTATCCCCAGAATGCAATACACAAAATAAAATGCCTCCTGGACGAATCGTGTACCTCATTTAGTCCCCAGTGGCCTTTTAGCTTCTATTGCTTTTGGCATCTTATGTTAAAAAAAAACTTGCGATTAAACGAAATTTAATAGAAAATACTCATTATATCGCAACATTTTTAAATTATTTTTAAAATTTAAAATTTTTAAGAATCTTCCAAATGCCCCATTTATTTCCTGATAATATTTCTTGTCGTTGCCTTTGCTTGACTGACATCAAACAAGACTATTTATTTTTATAACTATTTCACTTTTATTTTACTTTAAACACTATAATTTATTAGTAAAACTTTTAAATTTGCTTGAAAAATCCCTTCCCACGACACAAACTCCGCTTGTTTCTGCAGCACAGCACAGCGCACTTCAACACCATAATTATAGACTCCGGAGTCTCGATTATATCAAATCTCTTGCACAGAAAAAATAATTTCTACAGGTTTTCACTATTACAAAATTATAAAACACTTTTATTAATGTTCCCAATCACAAATCATTAAAACAACACCTGACCTAAGAAGTGACAAATGAGAAATGTCAGAAATATCGAACTGACAAAAACTAAAAACCCAGCCCTCTTGTCATTTCCCTTCCGTGTCCACAAAAAAATTGCTTATAACACGTACACGAATTTTATGCAAGATAGCCTATCCTTTCGTTATATGATCTAAGGTACAGACTGCTCTAAATCGGAAGAAAACACCGGAGTAGGCGTTTTTTGCGACGAGCCACATATAGAAATTGCCATACACCTTGCAAGCCATGTCGCGGTTTTCCAGGCGGAAGTCAAGAGCATCCTTGAAGCAGGAAGGCATCTCCTTAATTCACACACTGAGGACAAGGGGATTGCAATTTGCTCGGACAGCCAGGAAGCTGTCAACGTCTAGTCAAAACGTTTGACAAACTCCAAACTTGTATTAGAATGTAAAGTAACCTTGAGCTTCCTTTTGTGGAACAACAAGGTACTGGTACTTTGGGTGCCAGGTCATAGCGACATTAGCGGAAATGAAAAGGCGGACGGGATCGCACCAAATCACTTTAATTCCAATATATCGGTCTGGACCGACCGCCAACGTAGTCACCTTTGGTTAGATGAATCTTCAGGTAGATATACAAAGGAGCTGTGGGCGGACCTAACCCAAAAAAAAAAAAAAAACAGAAAAACTACTGGGGTTAAACAAGCCAACTCTGACAAAATTGATATCAGTGCGGAGAGGAAACCGAGACCGTACTTAAATTGGGCATTTTAGGTCTACGTTCCAGAGCTGCTGTTTAGGGGTCTCAACCTCAACTTTCAATCAGTCAATCAAGTGTTATTAGTGGAAAAACATAATTATTTTAGTTAGTAATAATAGACTCTTTAAGGGGTTACATGGGTTTCGACGGCTAAAAAAAAGCATATTTTCCCTATTTTTGTTTTATATAGGTAATAAATAAATTATTTTATTCAAAATTTTAAGCATATAAAAGAGCAACATTTAATGATAATTTAATAAAATTTTTTTTCAAAAATTTCGAAAATTCAGCCAGATTTTCAGAGACCCCTCAAAAAAATCTCTTCGTGGTGGTCAGGATAACTCATGATAGCCTTATCTCAAATTAAAAAAAAAAAATCTGTTAGTAGATAAGCAGAGCTCGAGATTGAATGAAGGATATTTTAAAAAGAAATAGAAATTTGAATTTTTGGCAGAATTGTATGCAAAAAAGTACAATTCTTGGTACAATTTACACTACATATAGATATAGTCTTGTAAAATTAGTTGTAATTGAAAAAAAAAAAAAAATCGTTCAGACACTAGTCAATCCTATTTTGTAGAAGTGTGCAAAATTTTAATAAGATCGGTGCATTACTTTTTGAGAAATCGTGTCCACCGAGTTCATGAATAGTGTTTTTAGAAAAAACAAAGTTTTAAGTAGGAATAAAATGATAATTGTTTTTTTACTTTCTAGAATCGTTGATTCCTGTTCCATAAAGCAAAGATCATACTGCAGTTGCAATGTGCAGGGTATATTAAAATAATATATTTAAAAAAGGTGTCCCTTAGAAAGTGAGAGAAGCGAGCGAGAGAAACAGACACACAATAGCTAAGCAAAAATGAGATCGTGACATTCCACTGACTTTATTACAAAATGTGTGGAATTTTCATCCTTTTTAAGGTAGATTGTGGAATTTTTCACCCAATCATACTTAAAGCTGTGTTTGATTATGAACTGTTTGGCCTCATATAGTAAAGACTTTTTCTTGTTAAAAATTCAAATATATATTGTTGCGAGCGTGGCCCTTGGCCCACTATTTTTAGTGGCCAATCAGTGCAATATTTAATTTATATTGCAATTATTATTTCAAAAATTAAATATAAGGAAGAAAATATGGAGCAACTTAAAGAAAAACTCCGTTTCCATGGTGCAAAACAGGAACTGACGAAAAGGTATATACTAGGTAAATATGTACATAAATAACATCAAAACATAAACTTGAATAAGATCTCTTTGCAGATTACAACGTTGAGAAAAACATAAATTGTATCGGAAGGCATACAATTCTGTTATTATATCTGCTCCTAGCTGCAAGCAACTGCCATGTGCCATTACATATATATATATGTATTTGAATAAGAACTTAATCAGCTGTTTTAATTATTATTATTTACGGTAATGTTACTATTATTATTTTATTTTATTTTATTTAAACTGGAACATTCATTATCATGGGTATTGTTTGCTTCTTGAGTACAGCTCTGCAAAGAAAATGAGTCTTAAATATAAATCGTATAAACAATTTAGTAATTTTTTCAACTTACTTTGGTTCGTATTTTTAATACTGTTTTCTGCTTGAGTCTTCTGGAGCGGTCTTTTGTTGCTTTACTAGTGTTCTTGTTGCAAAGATATTGTAGGTTTGTTAATGGCAAGTTTTTCGAAGGTACAGCTGACTTCGATAAGATTTTGAACTCTCCTATGTAATGAAAATTGTATTACTTTTGATTACTTTAACCATAAATATAAGCTTATCCAAGGATGTTATATTATAGTCGCTCTGCTGCTGTAAATTGCTCGCTGCAAATGTGAAATATCTTGGACGGTTTTTTTCCTTACCTTAACTACTTACAAAGCCATTCAAATTCAAATTTTTCGTCCTTTGTTTGAAATTTTGTTTTTATCTGCGGTACAAAAAACTTCATAAACATTTTTAAATTTTAATTAAACTAATTAAATTGGGATCACAAGCAAATAAATCCCGTTCAAGGCAAGCAGGTATTAAATAGATAAGTCACTATCATCCATAAATACAGTGGTCACGCCGTCTATTTTTCAATATTGGAAAGTAGTGCTCTGCACGCCCTATTAAGCAATTCATGTGAAACATATCAGTGAGCCGTACTAGTTTTGAAATTAACTACATAGTTGTGGCTGCATTTTAATAGTCGAGAGAATATATGTACACGGTCTCTTAAGGGGACTAGGCAGTCCTAAAATAAATTTTTATTTTATCACATTTTCTGAAAATAATACCGCTTCTGAGTAAAATTCTGTTTGGTTTATAGTGAAATTAGTAAAATTGTTGATTTGGCAGCAGGAGAAGTGGAGTGGCGCATGGACTTTGATTTTGCTTGACCACATGTAGTAGAAAACGCGTAGCATGATTTTTGCCCAGAAGGAGCAAACAGCTAGTGTTCTTGGCAGACGGCAAAAGCTAAGAATAAATTAGACATCTATAAACACAAACCCGCGCTACCAATTGAATTACAAGAAGCCGTATTGACCATTTATAAAGACCTTACTAACGAACAAGTTGTAACAACTTCAAACGCGTTTTTCTAATTTTTTTATTTTCTGTTGGTTTTTCCTTCACAACTTTGTAACGGAGCTTTAGATCAACTTGAAACAAAATTTTAAAATTGTAAAAGATTCGTCATTTTCCCCGAAAACTCTCCACCAAGTTCTAAAAATTCACATTTTCAAAAATACTCTCTTTTATCAAAAAATTCACAGTTTATTGGTCACCAATTTAATCATTTTGTTTCCATTACTTTTTCCTGGCTCTGCGGGAAAGTAAAAGTCTGCTGAAGGCAATGACGCAAAATAAATAATTTATTCTATTTATGTCGTTTCAAATTAAGGCAAAATCAAAAAAATTACGTACAAAATTGATGAATATTTAGTCTATTTACCTACATACATTTATGTGTATAAATTTCTTTTAAGGCTGGATCTATGTCATAATTGGGACAACTCGGTGCACAGTTAGCAAGATGGGGCGGGGCGTTAAGATTTTTGAATAAATCGCAAATTGATTAATGGAATATTTATTTAAATACCTAAGGCAACAAAATAACGATTTCTAATTTTTAAATTTGTCCCCCAATTTTTATTGAAAATGATTTAAAAATGAGAATTCAATGATTTTTTTTTTGCGGAGCGGGGCTGCCACAAATTTGAACTAAATTATATCAATTTTTTATATACGCTTTTTGAAGTTAACAAGCGAAAATAACGTTTTCCGATTTTTAAAAATCCACTTACATATATCTGCGACAATTTGACGCAATAGATTGCTTTACCCGCATTTTACCCATTAAGAAAGCAATTTATTGCATAAAATTTTCATAAAAATAAGTAGAATTTTAAAAATCACAAAACGCTGTTTTCTGCTTATTTACTTCAGAAAGCTTATGTTAAAAATTAATTTTTTAAATTTACTTCAAATTTGTGGCAGCCCCGCTCCGCGAACCAGAGAAATTAAAAAAAATCATTGAATTTTCATTTTTAAATCATTTTCAATAAAAATTGGGGGACAAATTTAAAAATTAGAAAACGTTTTTTTGTTGCCTTAGGTGTTTAAATAAATATTCCATTAATCAATTTGCGATTTATTCAAAAATCTTAACGCCCCGCCCCATCTTCCTAACTGTGCACCGAGTTGCCCCAATTATGACATAGACCCAGCCTTAAGTGTTTGTGATACTAATTAACATTAGTTAAAAGGGCGAAATTTCTTTCTATATTTGTTTGTAAATCAATTTATTTGTAAAGTAAATGTTTGTAAATATTTCTTTTTCACTTGATCTACGATTGCCTAGATCCGTTAAGGGGTAACACAACTCTAAGCTGCAGTAAATAAGGTCTAGCTTTGACAGATCATTTTGGTGGTATGAAAAATAGAATAGGATTTATTTTGAAAAGGTTTATTTAACATATTATATTAAAGTTTAATAAAAAGTATTTTTTTATTATAATTTTCATACAAAAATCGCGGCGACAGAGCCCCGTGTTTTTTATAAATACATAGCTTCACGAGAGAATGGTTTTCTCGTAAAGTAGTATAAGATCTGAAACAAGAAAAAATATATATTATTAGCTATGTGACTACGTAGGGATTTTTCTTTTATCAAATTTGTGCACTTTTCAAGAAATATATCGATTTTTGCAAAAAATATAAGCAGTAATTTTGTTTTAAAAAACAAACAGCTTACATATAATCAAAAAAGGTGAAGTTACTGTAAAAATTTCAAATCGATCCATGCAAAGATGTTCGAGTAATCTGTTATCCCAATTTGAAAAGAAGTGGTTTTGAAAAAATCGGTAACTGAACCTTAAAAAAAATTATTTTTTGCTACAGGAATAACTGCATATTGTTTTTATGAGCCCAAGGTATTTTTTAAGTAAAAAAAAAAATATTTTTTTTCCCAAAATTCTAGAGTGGTGTGGGAGAGCTTAGGGTTTATGTATTCCCATTTTGCTATGTTGCTCTTCCCTTAATTTATGTTAATAAAAATGAACCTGCATCTCGTATAAATAGAATATCAAAACAAAAGCTTACTCACATACAAAAATCGTGCAATGTCTTCAGAAGTATTTATAATTCCAAATATAGTTATATGGAGATAGTCCAAAAAAAGGATCCAAGCTTAAGGATGCCCAATTAAAGTGAAATGCCTTGCATGGCAGAGTTATTATAAAAACTGTTTATACATAGAGCTTGTAAGAATCTGTTAGTTTTTTAAGATATTTAGTAATATGTAAATATTTTTTGAAAGCTAAAAAGGATGCAGTTATGCATTTGATATTCTTATAATATTTACCCATTGCAAAATTCGAGGCTTTTCCGTGCCTTGTTGTTCTCTGTTATTTACTTAGGTGTCACATACAATTTAAACTAACTATCAACACGTCGTGTTTATGCATTTTAGTCTTCCCAATCCCACTTAGGATATTCCTGTATAGTCATAGTTCTCCTGTGTACGATAAACGTACTTGTACTACCCCTAATTTTGCCAATTTAAGAACATTTACATACCTAGGAATGCCTTGGAGAAAAAATAGAAAAGGTTTCATTCGGAACGGAACCATTGCCAAATTTCGTGGTGAATATGCGCATTAAGCTGTCTTCTCTCGAATACACACAGATTTTCCTGAAAACTGTTTGTGCCGCAAAATATTGTTTAAGTCCATTCTAAGCAGTGGCTTTGGGACGTCATTAGTGCCACTACTCCAGGAGAAAAAAATTTGGATTGTACACTTCTAGTTTTATTTAAATATATCATTTTTGTTGGGTTACTTACCTATGTTTTCTAAAAATTACTGGGATAAATTAATGATTCTTTAGACAGTATTTTTGGTGTTGTTAATAAGTATATACATACATATATAGGTATAATATACCGTAATTACGATAATAGATAACCCTTAGAATTATAATGAGATGTTTTGAAGTCATTATTCGGAAGTAATTGTGTATTTTATCTAAGTAGGGTTTATATTACCCAAACAAAACCAATCATTTTAATCGTTGGGGGTGGCTGGGTTATTTATTTATGTAGATAAATACAGACAATTGTGCTGTTGATTGACATAATTCCATCAATGTTCGAATTTTGGAAATCACAATGTAAACATCCACCCACAATTACTAAAAGGGTAGCGAAGCAAATAGATTTGAGTGAACGGGAATTATATAATGAGGCTTCAAGAAATACGTATCTACATTATGTAATTAGGCCTATTCGAATTGAAACTTTGCATTTGATATGTTTATACGTAATACTGAACAAATTGAGGTAGGATAGTTATGCTATTATCATCTAACTGCGATCTTACTTAGCTCGAAACCGAAAAAAATATATATATAAATTGGGAGAAGAGAGGTTTTACATATTCGACTTAGCCTTGGAGAATAAAAAAAAAACTTCAGACCTATTCCTTTCAGCTGAAGGGACTGTGGAGATCTGTAGTCATCTTAAAAGCTATGTCGCCGTAGACCTAATCATATGCAAAAATTTCCAGTGACATTGGCTTTAGTCAAGAGGTGTGAGTGAAATCAGAGTCGAAGTCATTACTAACCTAGTTCTAAAAGTACTACAAGAAGTCGCAACTAGTTTTAAATATAATTCCAGTTCATGTAAACAACTCATTACTTTTACACGGTATTGTCATAGGGCGGAACCAATTCTTCCCTTCTTGTATTACCAGTATATATCCTAGAAGTAATTAACGGAAGCATTACCGGATTATTTATTTGTTGCCTTTTCAGATTAATTCTACAAGATATTACCGGATTACTTTTGTCATGAATCTTAAAGAATCTTAAATCTGGTATTTAATGGTCCATTTTTAAAAGAAAAGTGTAAATACTGAAAGAGAAAAAATAATCTTAAAGTGAATATATTTTGTACCTTAAAAAGGGGACGAAGTAAAAGGTTCATAATAACGAAAACATTCCAAAGTATTCATAGTTTAAAATTTAAGGAAAATTTTCTTGATGATAATAAATCTTTTTTTTAATTGGGAATGTAACTCAAACGTATTTGTTCACAAAATGTTAGGAACGTGTTAAAGTTCTCAACCAAAAGTTTGCAATGGAAACATGATATATAATATTTACTAACCTATCGACAACCGTCATTATTTATATGATAAAATCGATTACTGAAGTCATTTTATAATGACTTTTCCTTGTAGGAATGTGAAAGCAAATTCAAAGTAGTTCTAGAACTATTTCTCCAAGAAAGTACTTCAAATCCGCTGCTGGGTTGCTGAAGATTGCAGTTACTAATATGATGGTGCACTTTGGACATGGGCACTTTGAATACGGCTTATCATGTTCATCAGTTTAACATAGGTATATTTTTCTAACAAAGTTTTAAGATTAGTTTTGTAACCACTTATACAATAGTGAAAATGTTCGCATAATAAATGTTCCATAACCCGATTTCATGAAAACAAAAACTTTAATTTTTAGGTCATATGTACATAGGTATAAAAAGTACACGTTGAAAGATGTTATTTGAATAAGTATGTTAGTGAGGTATTTATACGGGACACTAAGTTCGACACATTAAGTCCAATGGAGGATAAATCCACCACAGTTAGTGCTAAAATTGCACATATTCCTACATACGTAACTAAACTGCAGAACAAAAAAATTACTGGGATTGTGGATTCGGGAATGACTTGCTAGAATGGGAGGGTTACGGTAGTGTCGGGTATTTTTCTGCGAGAAGCTTAGCTGAAGACGTTATATCTGCAATTCTGCAATAGAAGATTCGAATCAATATCGAATAAGAAATAAAGGCACAAAAATGCATTAAGCATTGATTGGAAATAATTTTGTATTATTTAGCCACAGAGTTCTGGTCATTTGGAACCTAAATTTCAAATATCAAAACCGACAATTTCTAAGTTTCTGTAGGAACTTTGTGATGTCATATGTATATAAAGATCTGAAGGACTATACAGGGTGTTTCCGCCTACCAGGTCAATAGAGAAGAAGGAGATAGTACTCACATAGACAAATAAAAAATTGTATGGAAGGCCGGGGCCATATCAACCATTGAGGAGTTATAGGGTGATTAAGAAAAAGAGCTAGATTTTCACAAAATATCCTGTTTCGTAAAAAATACAGGACGTATGGTCACAGTTAGGAGTTCATTGTATGCAGAACTTAATGGCCTTTCCAACGATTGCTCAACCAGCGCGGTACTTCTGTCTTCTCAAACAGTTTACAGTTTTTATAAACAATAAATTATGTTAATGACCTTCCTGCAAACAAAATAGAGGTCAAAGTAAAAAAATGGTAAGAATATCCGAAATTTTTAGCTTAGACCACAATATACCTCCTAAGCTTTATTTGGTGACCGTGCGCCCTGTACTTTTTAAGATACAGGGTGTTTTGTGAAAAACTAAATAATCTTAATCGCCCTATAACTCTTAAACGATTGATATGGTCCCCCTCCTATCCTGTTCTGAATACAATAAGCTCATACGCCCGTACCCTTTACATACAGGTTGATTTGTGAAAAACTACCTTTTTGCATTAATCACCCTGTAACTCCTAACGATTGATATAGCCCCCCTGCCACACAATTTTTTGTTTGCCTAGGTGATTACTGTCACCTCCTGCTCTATTGACCTTCTTGGCGGAAACACCCTGTATATAAGGTTAATGGAATTGCATTAAAAAAAAAAAATGTTGTTGTTATTGTTATATTTTTCCAAAGCTGTATTCTCATTTGTCCTTCATATGCTATATATTAAGGCACTCTTTCCAATTTAAGAGGTAAGAGCACGTGGAACTTCAAGGACTGCAAAAGTATGGAATGTCGCCATTCATTTTTTGAGGCCAGCCATTCCCTTTAACACGTACACGAATTTGTCCGTATATTTCTTTTTTACTATTTTCGACACTCTCGTAGACCCACTTTTCGTCATCACAGCGAGCTGAAATTTGGCACACACGTTCATGTCGCGTGACAATTGAATCTATCAAAATTTGAACTGGAATTTTCCATGCAAAACCCGGAAAATCGGGAAAAAACATTTGAAAATTTGGTACAAATCTGATTAGTGATAAATCTGTTTCAGGAAAAATGCAGAGTTTTCCGATTTTTCCGAAAAAATTTTCCGGAATTTTCCGACTTTTCCGGAAAATTTGCCGGTAAAAAAAGTTTTCTAAATTATGCAGGGTCAAGTTCCCTATCAACTGGCATCATTACTTTCTCTCCGACAATGGTGAAAACTTGCAGAAAAAATCGAGGAAAATTCATGTAAAACGCTTTTCCGGAGTTTTTCCGACCAAGGAAGCGTTTGAGCGTTTTGCAACCTAAGCCAAAGTTGTAGAGCGAAATGAGTTGCATAAATTTGCTTTTGTGGAAAACTCCATGGAAAACCCGGAAAAGCGGGAAAATCATCGGAAAATTTTTCATCGAAATGATTAGTGATAAATCTGTTTAAGCTTTTGTTCTTTTGCGATATTTTCACGCAAAAGTTCTGTAAATAAAAATAATTCTTACTCGAATAAATTACATATTTGAAAAACTGGCAAATCAGTGTCTTTTCAGCCGTCATAAAATTGTTTTAAAATATCTCCATGCAGCACGTAATAACAATTTAGTTAACGTGAAAAAGGTAGAAAATAAAATAAGTAAAAAACGAGTTTTCAAACAAAACTGAGGCCAAGCCGCATGAAAAAGTAGAAAATAGACTTTTCTTCACACACAAAGGTGGACTCAGATTTTATTCGCTGACAATCACCGATATATTTCAGTATGATCAATCAGAGGTAATAAGTGATTTGATTCATGAAGAGAAAGAATATTCAAGAGAAATGTCCCAATCAAAAAATCTGAGTCCACCTCTGTGTGTGAAGAAAATAATAATTAATATATTAATGTTTTCAATATTTGCATTCTATACAATACAGCAAACGTATTTATTGTCTGTGCTAAAAGGATATATATATCAGGAATACGTGCAAATTTTGCAAAAATAAAAGATATTCTGGAATAAGGATTGTCTTTTATCCTTTAAGAAATCCTTGATTGGAAATGTGGTGGTTTTCGATTTTTTCATAGCTGAAAAGGTCTGAACCCAACGAAAAAACAGTAAAAATTTAAGGTTGGGATATCCATGGGGTCATGTGCCCGAATTATTTTAGTGAGGAATATTCGAGAGAAATCAATTGTAGTATGGGATGCGGACTGAGTTGTTATTACATCACTCGATCTTATATATTGTGGCATAATTACAATTGCGTACTAAGGGGAAGGGGGGGGGGTGTCTTTAATCCATCCTTGGTAGGTTTTGAAAGAAAAATACCTTCACTTTGATCGTGAACATGTATATGTGTGAGCGTCTCCTAAATATTTGAATACACGTTAAGCGCCATTGAGGGGGTTTTGAACTCAATATCGTCTGGATTAAACAATGATTTCGTTCAATTTGACATGATCATTTTTCTATGTTAAATCTGGCCATTATTACAGGTGTGCACAGGGGTAGTATTTTCTGCAGGTAGGTACATAAGCTGATATGGAAGGTATAACCGAATTCTTAAATTAAGAGCTGCCTCTGAACTGCAAAATTTATCTGTGTAGATAATTACTTTTCAGTAATTATGTATACTGAATTATCGTTTTGTTATAAACATACTTTCCTCTCATTTAAACCCAACTATATTTAAAACCTTACATAAACTATGTTAAAGTATAGCTGACTACAAAAGTAGTTTTGCAGGGCTAGCGCAGTTCTGAATTTCTGACCAGAGGATATATAGAATTATGACTTCAGGATGAAGGATTATGGATGAAGAATTATGACTTCAGGATGAAGGATTATTTGTTTTACGAGCTTGATATGAACGTATAATAGTTATAATAGAATAAAAATGGTGTTTAAATGCGGGAATGATTTTGATCTCCGATCCCATAAGCCAAGTAAAAGAGACTGATAGTAGTGCCAATTACTGAATTATAAAGAATTGGAAATCTGAAAATGCAATGAAGACGCCTTCTGAACCTATCGGTACCTCGACAGGTTTTATAGACAAGGAGTCCGCACTCAATTCTTTAAATTAATGCCTCTAATATCCCAACGAAGAAACTGTAACTTCCGCAATAAGCGGAATTTTGGAAAAATATTTAAATTGCTATTATATTCCAGCAAAATCAGTGACGTTGTTCAGAAAGTTATTCGGGTGATCGTAGACGCACCGGGGAATGGGTCGCTTACAGCCTTCTTTAATAGATCAGATCAAGAAGATACTGAAGAAGAAACATGCTTTTCAGACATATGACGATTTTTGTTCTGTCGAAAAAATTAGTCACAACCCACACTACATTGTTCCTTATTTATCTATGCACCGTGAAAAAAGTATTAACTTTTCTTGAGAATTTACTGGAAATATTTTCTTTAGTATTTGTATGTATTCTTGGAAGCAACTTGAGTGCTTGGGCTCTTTTGGGTGAGTGCGCTGCTTGGACTTATTGTTTTTTTTTTTGTTTTTTTTTTTTTTTGATTTTTTGTACCAATATTCGACGTGATCATATTTCTAATCTATCTTGAAGTTGCAACCCCAGAACCCCAGAGTAGAAAATTATCTGGAACATTTTGTACAATAATTGAGAGCTCTTCTTGTAACACGTTATTTATGATTTTTCTTAGATTATATTTAAAATTAATATCTGGTAAAAACGTGCTTTGGAATAATATTTAATTTTATAATCAACTAGTTGTTACTGGCGGCATCGCCTACATGGAATTCGTTTTTAAATTTTTTGTTTACGTACCCTACATTATATAAAACCCTCATTTTATCACATACGGTTTTTTTTTTAAATTCAGTTAAGTGGTAACCTGGCGTAGTGAAAACAAGATAAAACCAATCTGTATGGCGGGCTAAAAGGATATTTTAAAATTAATTTTTAAAGTGTAAGCTTTGATGAGTCATTTTTTCGAAAGCAAATGTCAATTTAAGTGCTAATGTTATTGTGTTTTTGAGCATTGACAACACCGTCTAGCTAAGAACAATGCATTTATTCGATTAGAATGAAATTATATCGAGTTTTAAACAGGAACAGCGCCATCTATTGTTTTGTGCCGGAGGAATGGTAAAAGTTTATTTTAAAATTTATTTTATTTTCGAAATAAAATTTTTTTTTCCAGTTTGTTGCTCTTATGTGTCCGCCTCTTTATTTTAACCTACTGCTGGAACTACTTGATTAACCGGGATAAAACCTATCCTATGTTTGTGTCCTTGATACAGGCATATAATTATGTGCTGAATTTCCTGGAGATAAGTTAAACAATTGAAATGTGAAAGAGTACAAATAAATATACAAACAACTTTCGCAGTAATAGTTAGGATGTAAGGCCCTTAATATAAAAAAATATATAAAAAAAAAACAAAAATTTCATTTCTATATTACAAAACAACAATGCATACGCTAGAGGCTGTATGTATATGCTGTGTTTCTTTAATATTATTTAAGGTGTACCTACTGTATATAGTTGGCTCAAAAACATAATAAAGATCGAAGAGAGTCCTTGGAAATACTATTTTCAAATGGATGCGGAGGAATTTTTATTTTCCTTTTTAAGTAATATCCAAGAGCAATCACAACATGGAAGTTTTAATCAAAAATTTATTTATTGTGCATAGATAGGTCTCTATTCAACTGAAACCTTTTCATTACTAACAAATTTCTGCATGACTAGGTTGAAATTTTCCATTTTATTGCTTGATAACAAGGACTTAAATTTGTACAAGTAGACGATGCCGACGAAGATTTTGCTTCTCAAATTGAGTGAGTGAGTCATGGTTTTTTTTGTCGTTCTCTCCCAAGAAATAAATTGAAGAAAAACTCCGTAGAGAGGGAATTACCTTTCAAACCATAAATCTTCTTGGAAAGTATCTGTTTTGCTTTGACAGGCGACCGAGCATGGTGGGTGTATGTCTACAGAGGAGCAAATTGCCCGATAAGCAAATTTACCTTCTCACTGCTATCTACTGGGGCTATGTAATTCCTTGAATTTTGTGTAACCAAGGTGAAAAAGGTTTATTCACTACGCGATTTAAGCAACACGTTTTTTTTTTGTTTTTTCAATTTAAAATTGATGAAACCGCAAATCCTTAAATAATATTTTATCTTTGGTGCTGTATTTGAAAAAGTGTCTTGTGTATTTGTAGATCTAGTCAATTATTATAAGCTCTTCTGATGTAAAATGTGAGAATGAGCATAGCTATGGAGAAAGTACCTATTCCATATTGCATTATTACTAATATTTTAATAATCAGAAAATAAGAGCAAAAGATAGTACATAAATTATAAGGAAAGAAGAAGGATTCATTGTTTCACTCGCACGCTGGCTCCTCACTTCTTGACTGTATCAATAACCAGCTCCTTTCATCACTTGAGGCAGATATAGCAAAAATCATTGCACCGAATTCGTCCGTGGTTTAAAGCTGTGACCTTCCGCTTTCTGGGCGACTGCTCTTACCACTGAGCTAACGAGACAGTAATAACGAGTAACAATTTCCTTGCATAACTCTTCTTAATTTCTGATTTTCAACATTTGCTAAAATGTTTTTTATTATTTTTGAACACTTGGTTCCTCCCTTGTTTACATAAGCTGCTATTGCTGAATCTAGAAATGCAGCTTTCATTCAAGGAACCAAGGATCAAATAGTTGCAAACCAATATTATGCTCCGCAAAAAAAGGTTTTAAGTTTAATTTCTGTAATTTTGACTTTATCATGATGATGTTCACTAATTTTGCGAAATGGAAGAGGAGAGGAACCTACAAAACCAAAACATAGATATAAATTTAATTGAAAAGCATTTGATAGGAAAAAACACTGAACTAAAATTGCTCTTGTTTTACACAAGTGTTTCTCAAGTTCACTTTTTCTACAGACAATTACAGCATTGCAAGCTTGACAATAACCATATTATTATTAATTATGGGGGATGCAGACAAGATTCCTGCCTCTCATCTTGTCACCGCGACCTATAAGATCATTTGTGACATTACCCCTAAATGCCCTAGGGCACCAATTCGAACTTAAGTTCTTTGATGAAACTTATAATATTCTTGGGGGCTATTTTTCCGACATCCTCTGGCAGTTGAAATGCCTTTCCTGGATGTCTTAGCCTTATGGGGCACGGAGCTTCAAAGTCACACAGGACATGTTCAGCGGATTCATCGTCTTACATACAAAACCGACAGGTCTCATCATCGACCTTACTCATCTTCTTAAGATGGTATCTAAGTGGGCAGTGCCCAGTAAGTAGGCCCGTTATGAGCTTTAGCTTCTTTTTGCTGAGTGTGAGGAATGCCTTTGTCCTCTGTTGCGAATACTTCATAAACTTTTTCGTTTGTCTCAGCCCCGGAGTATTTTCCCAGTATTCCTTCTTAGTTCTGTCCACCCAAAGCCTGATCTGAGCTGAGAGGTGACTCTTTGGGTGTCCAAAGATAGGCTCAGGGCCAATGAACGAAGATTTGGATCTTTCTTTTGCATAATGGTCCACAATCTCGTTTCCCTGAATGCCTTCATGTCCTGGTACGTAGATAAGTGTCACACTATTTGTCTCGGCCAGTTGCTTCAAGACAGTAAGACAGTCCCAAATCAGCTTAGACTCAAAGATAAACGAGTTTAATGATTTAAGTGCTGTTTGGCTGTCTAATATTATGTATATTTCCACGCGTATTTTTGTGGATTATTTCGCGGGGGCAGAACTCTATGGCATGCATTTCTGCCTGAAAAATATTTGGTGAGGCCCCCAGTGCCTTTGCGGGATGGCACCTTGGCCCATATATACCCACGCCTGTTTTACCTTCCATTTTGGACCCATCCGTGTACCATTTAAGAGATCATTTTTCAAAGGGTAGGTCCCCAGTGTGTAAGGTCCCCCAAGATCACCTTAAATGGTGTTTCAAATTTATGGCGTATGGCGTTTCAGCATAACGTCTGAAATTGGATTAGCCATCGGGTCTTCTATGAAATCCTGGACGACTTTCAGGTATTTAACCAAATTATTTGTACTTTGGAGGTTTGCCCTTTATAGCCTAATTGCAGTAAGTATGGCCTGCTCCCTAACATGCAAATGTAAAGGCAGCAGGTCCAACATAGCCTCTATGGTCGCAGTTGGGCTGGTACGCATGGCACCAGTTACTGCTAGACATTCAAACCGATTCAGTTTTTGCAAACTAGCTTGAGCTGTCTTTTGCCTTGTTTTTGGCCACCAAACTATTGAGGCGTCTGTGACCATGGGTCTTATAACAGATGTGTATGACCACAGAGTTATTTTTGGTTTAAGACCCGAAGTTTTGCCAAAAAGCCTGCGGCATATCCATGTTGCCACTGTAGCTTTATCTAGTACTCTTTTTAAGTGAGAGTTCCAGGTTAGTCTGTTATCTAGGGTAATACCTATTTATTTGACCTCCTTTGAGAATTCCACTACTGTTCCCTCAAGAGATGGTGCTTGTAAATAAAGCTTTCTTTTTCTCGTGAAGAGAACAACTATTATCTTACCATGTTTGGCTCGAAGTCCTATTGTTTGGCACCAGTTGCAAACTATTTTTAGGGAATTTTGCAAGAGATCACAGATATTTTTTGGTAGTTGCATTCTCAATGGCTTCAAAGGAGTTATTGTCAAATGCTCCTTCGATGTCTACGAATGCGCATAGGACAGTCTCTTTATCCTCTACTGCCTTTTCTATGCCTAGGACTAGACTATGTAGGGCAGTTGTGGTAGAATTTCCTGCTTGGTAAGCATGTTGGTTTCGGTGTAGCGGTGATCGTTTTAGTGCACCGCTCCTAATATAGTTGTCTAACACTTTCTCCATTGTTTTGAGAAGAAATGAAGTTAGACTGATCGGAGTCTAGAAGTTGGGTAATGCAGGTGAACGCTCTCTCCCTTTAGGTATAAATGCTACCTTAGCTTCAATCCACGTCCTTGATATATACCCTAAAGATTAACTTGCTCTAAAGGTCTTAATGAATTTGGCAGTATCTTTTCTAGCCCTTGTTGAAGTAGGGCTGGAAAGATACCATCAGATCCAGGCGATTTGAATGGCTAACAGTATCCTTTATCTGGTTTGTCTTTTATTGGCTTCAGCCATGCCTTGAAATCTTGCAAGTCGAGCCAAGAATTTTGAAACAACTTTTGTTTTTGTGCAGCCATTTCAATATTTTCAGTAATAAGTATCTAAAATGTTAAGCAATGAGTTTAATTTCCACCGAATTTTTTAATTTATAAGTTTACTTACCACATAAAAAATATAACGTCTGATAGTATTAGAAAGTCAAACACAAATTAAATGTCAAGTTAATTATAGTTTTCTTCTTCTTCTTAATAAAATCTTTCGTAACCTTTACAATTTTTAGAGGTAGGTAATTTAAAATTTAAGTAGTGAATGATTGTCTGCAATTGTACAAAATGCTAATCCATTAGCCTGGTACCTAACCCTTATCATATAAAAGAAACTTCTGCAGATGTTACATAATTAAATAAATTAAGAGGTGCAAAGTTTGCCTCGATTTCACCATAATTTCCCTTTTTCCCATGTTGCACAATTTTATTGGAAAATTACCATAATATGGCTGGCTCTGTATGGAAAGTTTCTGGCTTATGACTCCTGAGTTCACAAATACAAATCGCTTGCGATATCATATATTGTTTGGGAAATTTGCATACTGTCTTTATTAAAGATTCTGTACTCAATTAACCATTTTTTATCCCCCCGTGTAGAACTCATGACCAGAGAATTCTTTAAATCTAGCTTTGCAATAATCATCGTCATCCATTATCACACAGTCGAATTTGGTCAGGTAAAGTTCATATAAGCTCTTCATTTTGCCACACGTTATTTATCTTCCGAATGATTTGGAACGTTTGAACTTTATACCTACGTCTGTAAGCAGCTCCATTTTTTCGAATTTGCGTTTTAAATGCATCGACGGTGTTTGCAGTTTGTATAGCGACTGGTAAACTATTCCATAATCTGATAGACTGGACGAGGTAGGAGCTTTTCATAACCGATTTATAGAAACGAGGCATTGCCAGATTTTTGTACCGCTGAGACGAAGTAGTCTGGAAAAGTTCCCTGTGATATTCAGGCTTATTGGACCGCCGTATACCAAACAGTAGCGCTCGGTGTTTTAAAAAAAAAAACAGCAACAAAAGAACACCCAAGTAATCGAAGCTTAATTGGGGAAACGTGATCGCAATCTAAAAATAAATTGAATGCACTCGTTGAATGCTACCTCCATTTTACGTGCACATATACTGTCTAATTTGGGGAAAACAACGCTTTCAAAGGAAAAATGAGACAGAATCAATATTTTCACTAGGATCAGATGAGTGTTACAAGACAATATGTCGGTCGGAGCCAAAGTCTGCGCAGCCCAGCATAAATTTTTCCCATCATCTTAACATAATCGCAGGACTTCATACTGCTGTTTAATTCAATCCCAAGATTGATGACCTTATTCAGCATAGGTAGTGGAGAACAGTTCAGAACCACTGGAGGGACGTCGGACATTTCGAAAGCATTATAGTAAAAACTTATCGCCAGTGACTTTACGGGATTAAGTTGTAGACAATTATCAATAGACCAATCATATATTCTATCCAAATTACTATTAATACGTGATAAGCAGTCCTCCAGAAGACCTATAGGCCGGCTTAGATAAACCTGAACATCATCTGCATAGAGATGTATTTCTATATCGCGAACTGCGTTCGGCAGGTCACTAATGAATAAGATGAATAACAGTGGACCCCAAATCGATCCTTGGGGGACACCATACTCTAGAGGCAATAATGCAGAATAAACATTGCCGATCCTGACTCGCTGACCACGCTCACTAACAAAGCTATTTAGCATGAGCGCTGCTGAACTACTAAATTTGAAAGATGAACAGAGCTTCTGAATAAGAGTTCCATGGTCAACACTATCAAAAGCCCTCGAGAATTCCAAGAGCACTAGGGTAGTGAATTTGTCACAATCCATCGCACTTCTAATATCAGCTGATACCTTTAAAACAGCCGTTTCACAACTATGAAATGCTCGAAAGCCTGATTGCCATCAGGTTAAAAGGTTATTTTTATTCACATGTTCAGGTATTTGCTCGTACATTAATTATTTTAAAACTTTAGATATAAAGCAAAGTATACTGATTGGACGGGGACGGGGATTCTGGCAATTTTTTTTTTTGGCATTGGAAGAATATTAGCTGCCTTCCAGCTGGTGGGAAAGAAATGAAGAAAATGTAAGGCATGAATTTATTATATGATATACGTAATAATAATAAGTATTATTAGTTTAATAAATCGAAGTGATAAGTTGTCCGGTTCAGTTGCCTCAGATCTAACTGAGTTAAAAGATGATAGAAGCTCTGTAATGTCCACTCCACGGAAAGAAAAATTATGAATCGAGCTACTTGGCGTACCTACGAGTTTTGCAATAATAACAGTATCTACATCTTACATAGAAAAAGTTTCCTTCATAAAACTCAGGTCCTACTTCTTTATGATTCTGTGTAATTGACTAATATAACAGGGTAAATTATTTCTTGGACCTACCATCATTATTTCTATTCATTACAAACGGAGTGAAAAACTTAGTTCTCCCTATGAGATTTCATCTATGGTATAAAAATTCTAGTTCCCCTAGTTAGTTCACATAAAGAGAAAACTTATTCCGGCGGAGCCAGATGACGACAATTAAACTAATTCCAGACGATATTTTCTGTCAGAAACTTTTTACTTTGACACACGAACAAGCTGCTGAGAGGTGGTTAAGTATTTAAATACTACACTATACACTGCATGCAACACTGATTACAGTAAAACTTCATTTAAAACTGGATCAAATCTAGAATCATTGACTCAGATCTTAGTAGTAGTTTAAGAACCTTAGACTAAGTACCACATAAGAATTAAGTAGAGTCGTGTCCTACAATTGGTATAAAAACAATTTTGAAAATGTGAGAAAATTAATGTTTCGAGTTACGCTGAGACAATCTGTCTTTAAAAAAAAAAAAAATCAGTTGGAATAGAATTTAGAGATGTTATAAATCACAATCATCGTAAAATTTCCCCCAGGAATAAATAAAAAGCTGACAGTGAATTTTTCACCTTCAATTTTTCATGGAAGATATTTAATTTTTTTTTTCCTGTACATACAAAATCCGAAACCCTTATAAAGTGATTTTTCCCTCAACTTTGCTTTGCACCATTGTAAGCCCAGATCAGCTCAACCGAAAAATTGTTAGCGTGCAAAACCAAACGAATCCAAGATAATCACTTCTCAAGGAAACCGTAGAAATCTCGTTTAGTGGCAGGAGGGTAAATGTTTATCTAACACTTGAAGCAAAGTAAATTGAATCCATTCCCCATCAAAACAACAAATTAGAAGTAAGGCGATTTCTCAGGGTGGAATTAATCGGGAGAAGTAAAATTCTGCTGCTACGGTTCTATAGGGTATTTTTTTTTTTTTTACGGAAAAATCTCCGACATTCGATAATGGTATGAGAAGGAAAAAAAAAATTGTTAGGCTTTGTTGATTTTAAATTGAAAATCAGAGCTGGAGGCCTTTAAGAAACGTTAATAGCATCCACATTGTCGAATAGACTGCACAAAACATTACATACAGACTTTCCTGTAGCTGGCTGGGTGAATTGAGCGAATTTTAATTTTAAACAAGGGCAATTAAGCTTAACAAACGACCCTATGTTTCGCTATCTTTCAATGTTTAATGCGGTGAGGAACTTGTAATTTCGCCACACCATGAATAATTTAAGGGCCTTTGTCGGGAATGCAGGAGAGTTATCGTTCCGAGAACAAGGACCTAAAAAGCATATTCTGATAATCTCATTCTCAGGTACTGGGTTCCATGATATAGGTACGTTTCTGGGAGTTATAACTGCTTCATCAGATTACTCTTGTCGTTTTCACCCTTTAATTAGTCTCTTATCTTTGACATTCACAGCTGGGTAGTTGCAGACGAAATATATAATAGACTTCTTAAGGAGACAATACTTTTGGCAGATTCAACAACTTTTCGGTATCTCATTAATGGAGATAAATTTGTTATGAAATAATTGGGGGCATTTCGGATGGATATATGATTAGACATAAAATCCCTCTTGAGATTAAAAGGATACGTAATTAAAGCTGCACCTTATGAAAAACTATTAAATTTCCTAATGTCTCTCTAACAATTCTATCAAGAAATCAAACTAATATATCCATGTAAAGTGCAGTAACGACGATGACGTGAATAGTCTCAACTGTAAGATGACGACGAATTAAAGATGTACATAGGACGAATATACGAGCCAAAAATTCTCAAGATTACCGAGGTGTGGGATCATTCATAAGTGTTATTCTGTACGATCTATTTGGTAGCACTTTTCAGTAAGAGACGTCAAGAATCAGTGCCAGTGGATATACGATTTCTTCCCATTCTTTCTAGCTGCTGGCCATATATGAATGAAAAAAAAAAAACGTTCAGTTACAAGAACAAAAAAAAAACTGACGTCATTTATCACACAAAGGCAATCCATTTTTGGCACACAGAGGTAGATGATAAAACTGAATAAAGATCCCCGTTTTATTCCACAAAGCACATAGCCTGAGTCAAAATAGTTCAAATTAAATAAATTTGTAGAAATAATTTAATAAAGTAAAATAATTTCTAGCTTAGAAATTTATTACCACCAGTAATCATCATACCCTAATCTAACCTTAACCTAACAAAATTATAATTTCTTTTAATTTAACAGTTTCTCACATAGCTGTTTTCCTTGTCATTTCTCAATCTTTGCACTGAATAAAAAACTAATAAGGAAGCGGGATATGTGTATGTATATAAGCCATTTAATGACAGTCGGACCTCACTAAATGAGTGAGGTTTTGAAGTTTCTGAAAGTAATTATTTCCGATTTCCGGGAGTTCAGTGAAACTTAGTGAAATTTAACGATTTTAATATTATATATTTGAAATTGCTGTTTCGGAAACTTGAAGTGTATAGTTTTATTGAGTTCAGTTCTTATGTAAAATTAAAATTGTTAAGCTATTAATTTAACGTAATGAATTGTACGGTGCAATGTTACACAAACAATCGCCGAAGTTCTAGCGGAAAATCGTTTTCTAGGCAAATGAATATAATTTAAAAAAACATATCTTTCTGTTTTATAATTATTTGTGGAAAAATTTTTTAAATAAACAAAACAAAAACAGAAGTAATATAGGAGAGTTTAAGTCATGTCCGATTTGTTAATTTTCAATGGCAGTCATTTATTTCTTTTATCTTAAGAAAGAGGACGCAAACTTTTTGTTTATTTTACCTAGTAATTTGTATTATAAAAATGCCCCCCTTCAAAATCACACTTTTTTCACGACTGCCATGACGAAATGAATACAAACGCAGCAGACTAATATATTTCGCTGAGTAGCTTAGGTTTTCACCCGATATGCGGTTTTCTTATAAGTTATTTTATTCAATGAATCTTTCTTGGTTGAAGTTGATATTCAGCCGTTTTTATACCTCACTAAGTATACTATAGTATATGTAAATATTTATACTATAATACAACCACGCATAATATTAAAAGTTATTTTCATTGTTGCATGTCCATCTCTCTGTTTGTCTATCTGTCTGAATACTAATGAAAAACTTGTAGATTTAAATTCGAAAATGTGGAATAAATCAGGTAACTCCTTAATAGGGTTTTCATATTAAAATTTCATTCTTCATTATATACAGGGTGCCCCCCAAGTGGTGTGAAGCATATGGATAGGTCATGCTTAGACGAGGAAAAAATGTTTGGGTTGGGTTGGGGGGGAATCCTAACCATTTCAGAGATAACGAAACTTAAAGGTATTTGGGTATGTTTTCACAGATCACCCTGTAACCTCTACATGTTATATAATAATGATTTAAACTTTGGTAGATAGACAATCGTTGGACCTTTCTAACGATCTATAAATTTTTCTACTCCTCCGTTCCGTCTTGAAGTTAGCAAAAAAGTTCAATAAGTGCCAGAAGGTACGCAATTTCTTTAGGGACGAGCTTTTTAAGAGGAGTCAGTACCAAGATTTTCAAGTTTCATATATTTTTCAATGCGAATTTCTGGCAAACTATTTGTCCCAGAATAATGGTGATATTAGCTCGGAAAAAAATGGTAAAAATTATGTTTTTTTCAAATCGAATTCCTGTTAGTAGATATTCTCATTTTTTTAGATTGTGACTATTTTAGAAAGACAAAGCCTAAATCTAGCAAATACGGTCGAGTTTTTTCATTTTTAGTGGCGTTTTTTTTAATTGTTTAAGTCTAATAGTATCTGTTTTCTCTCTCGATATTTCACCGACGAGAAATTACAATATTTCGTCGCAAGTTGTTGAAATATAAAACAAAATAGTATATTTAACAATTATGTGCAAAAAAATTCAGGAGAGTTAATTCTCTTTAAAAATTTTCAATTTCTTTGAACTGCAAATTTTCATTTTCGTCTTAAATTTTCGCATATTGGGTTTCTTTCTTTTACGCTAGATGTCTCTAATGTGACTTGTGGTCTAGGTCTAGGCTAATTTTATATGCATTTTCATACTTTCAGGACACAAACCTACGTAAAGTAAGTTTTATTGCCTGCAGGCTCGCTGGTATCTAAATTGAAACTTTTGCTGAGTACTGACTCGTCTTAAGTCATTTTCACAGGATATGTTTAAGAAAAGGTACAAAATACACGAAAAGGGTCACTTCTTGGGTACAGAGTGTAATAGGTCAATTTAAAGCTACGCTTTTGGGTGTCTTAAATCCAATATAAAAAATTGGTCTTGATGATGCATTCTTTTATAAGAATAGTAGAAAAATAAAATAAATAAAACGCACTTAAATTCAGAAATTTTACACTTGTTGAACCAAAATTTCAAAACGGGGGAGAGATGGGGAAAAATTTGAGGATCATTGCAAAGATCCAACGATTATCTATCTACCAAAGTTTAAATCATTTCCATAGGGTCTAACGTGGAGGAGTCACAGGCTGATCTGTAAAAACATACCCAAATATTCTTAAGTCCCGTTATCTCGGAAACTGTTAGGATTACCTTCCACCACCCATACAATTTTTTGCTCTTCAAGTATGATCTATCCATAGCTCTCGAGTTTCACATCACTTGCGGGACATCATGTATATGGGCATTGCCTGTGATCGCGTCGATCTAGAGACTACAATTTTTTACATGACGTTTTCATAGAAATAATAAATGCAATTTTAAAAATGGACTAAATCGGTCAACCCCTTCTTCGTATTTCCATACAAAAATTTAGGACTTTTACTAATACTGTGAAAACAATCAATCTTAGACAATCTTCAAAATATAAAATCCTATAAAATTCGTTATCCGACGAACGGAAATAGATGCCAAAAACCACTTTAACAATGAAACTTTCACATACCATAATACGGGCATTCAGGGTATCGTAAGAATTAGTCTTGGACTAATTCTAGATTTTTCCTTATTGAATGTAAACTTAACTCATGTTCATTTTTCCGTGTCTACTTTTCTCTACTTCCCGTCTCGAGAGCTCTATCTAGATCTAGATGACATTTTCCGGATAAGTCTTTTCATCGCTTTTTCGGTTAGCCCCTTAGTTCGAATTAGTTTCGTTCTAGAAGCAATCTTGCTCTAGCAGTTTGGGTCTTGTTTGTAGGGCCTTCTATTGAACTTTGAAGGTATTTGTAAATTAGTGTTACCAGCATAGGTTCGAACATTCAAGGCATAAGTGTTACTTTGAATGTATGTGTATTTGTAAATTAGGATTCTGTGCAAATGATAATGGACGAACGTTTTCTAAGATGTTTTTTAGATGATGTACTAGAATATACGTGCATTGCTATATATGGCTAAGAGCAAAGGTGATTTCCTTGCGAACATTATTGTAACTTTTTTTCTGTGTTCTCCATTTCGAGATTTTATTATATTTTATTAACTTAAATCTATGCAAGTCCAGAAAACTGTGTCTGCTGCTATATACTACATACAAATTATAAATTTCTATAATTTCTATATTCTAGTTTTGTTCATTTATATTGTGACAACTATATCTTAAGAAATAAAAACAGCTTTGGGTATTACAGTGCCATTGTGTCATTGCATGGAAACGAATTTCATATGAAATTACATATTAGAACTGGTACTCCACTAGAACGGTATTATCACCATTTCCACTCTGACTTGGAATTGGTAACTTCAGTGTATACTTATGTAGTTGAAAAAAGAGCACAAAAGTGTTATACATCTTTCATGTATGCGTAGGCACGTAAGAACTTTAATGTACTTTAATGCTTTGCTTTTATATTTCAGGTAGCTGGATACAGGTTGTTTTCCTGCGCTAGACTTTCCTATTCATCGGAATGAAGGTTCGCGGTCCAGTCCTTTCACAATAATTGTAATGGTAGGTTACTTTATGCTTTCTTAATTTGATCTCTGAAATATAATAAGCAAAAATCATCAGTCTGTTGGAAAATGAAGACCACTCTTTAGACAGAACTCAAAAGGTAATAATTATCTTTGCAATGGGTCGGTCAATGCAAGAAATAATTTCATTCCTTTTCAGGTCATAGCATCTCTCCACTCAACAGGGGAAATGGAAATGTAACAAATTAATGATCTATTAGTTAATGATATAAAAGTGATTTTTGTTTTTACTATGAAATCAACTGGTTGTATTTTGTATGGTAAGGATTCAGAACGATATGAGTGTTTTCAAATAAAAAAAAAAAATAATAAAATGATTAATAATGTGAATAATTAGTAAATAAAAATACACATCAAATCAAAAGTTTTTCCACTTTTATCTATGTATTCTATAATTAATTTTGTTAAATCGCGAAAATTTATAGTTAAATCAGGGGTACCTCAAGGCAGCCATCTTGTCCCCCTTTTGTTTATAATTTATATTAATGATGTGGTTAAATTCTTCTCTTTCACCAAATGTCTTTTGTATTCTGATTATGTACGTGACATTTGTTTTCGTCAATTAGAGATTTTTCTGCATTTTCAAACTGACCTAAACTAAATTTGTTATGTGGTAGGTACTCCCTAAATGATTTGGAACTGAATCCTAGCAAGGTAAGAGTTTCAGCTTTTATCGTTGCAATAATCCTATTTTGTTTGATTACGTGATTAAAGACATTACTGTAAATAGGCCTAATGGGATTCAAGATCTTGGTATCATTTTTGATAACAAGTTAAATTGTTTTTTGCATTTTGATTACATTAATTCAATTCAATTCAATTTTTATTTCAGGGTTGGCTAATGGTACAATAAGACTTACAAAATCTTTTACCTGCACGTACTATTACTGAATATATAATATATTTAATTAAAAGCTAATGAATAAACTTTGAGAAAAACAAAATTAAATTAAATAAAGCTAAAAACTTAAAAGATTAGGAAAAGGGAATTAATATGAAAATAATAACATTATAAAAAATAAACAAGAATAATAATGGAATTAAGAATGTAAGTATATAATCTCAACACAATCATTAATAGAACATTGATTAAAAAGAAAAAAATAGGAAAAGAAAATTAACGAAATTAAGATTTCTGACAGTGACAATTTAGTGTTTTACGTTTTGAGTGAGTGCAAACATAAATAAATTTTGTGATCATAAGTTGTCAATAGGTGAGTATTAGTATAAAAGTTCCCTGAAAGCCCCAAACGCGTTGGATCTTTGAAAGTTAGCAGGACGTAAATTCCACAAACGTATTACTCGAACAAAGTAAAAGTTCTCCATTATAGAATATCTGTGTCGCGGAATTAAATTATTAAGATTTCTAGATGAACCCAGGAAAACTAACCCGTCAGGTAAGTAAGAAGGTACACGGTTTTGATATATAATTGTATGAAATTACTGCCTTCCAACAAGAAAAGTGTTTGAAGAACATCCCAGTATATGTAAAAACAAATCTCGTGTAATCATTAAGGTAAATTAGACAAGACCTAATAAAATATGGCAAAAAAAGCGTTTGAACTAGTTTTAAACGTAAGGGTTTTGTTAGTATACTAGCTGATAACCACAGCCTTCGAAGGCAACCGAATTATTTCATTTACATGGTCACAGCAGCTCATTGAAGTGTTTAGCGTAAAGCCGAGATTTCTAACTTTATTCACAAAAGGCAGAGTAGTTCCATCAAGTATAGCCAACTCACTTATATCAAGATGTTGTCTATAAAATTGCGATTTAGTGGGATTTAATATAAGATGATTTTCGGACGCCCATCTTGATACTCGCTCCAAGTCAGAGTTGAGGCGGTCCACGCAGTCTTCGATTAGACCAATCGTCCTATTCAGGTAGAGTTGTACATCGTCTGTGTACAGGTGGATGTTACAGTCCTGGATGACATCAGGAAGATCGTTAATGTACAGATTAAACAATAGTGGTCCAAGAATAGATCCTTTGGGTACTCTGCAATGTAAAAGTAGTGTCAAAAAATCAGCTATTAGAGAAATGGCTGACGTAGAAAAATTGAATCGTGAAGATAATTTTGTCAGCATGGTTGACACTGTCGAAAGCTCTTGAAAAATCCAGTAGGATCAACATTGCAAGGTCATTGCTATCTAAAAATTTACGAATATCACTGGTGACTTTTAAAAGAGCGGTTTCACAACTATGGAAAGCACAGGAGCCCGATTGCCAGCAAGTTAGAAGTTTATTGCTTTCCAAATGTTCAATTATTTGGGAATAAATTATCTTCTCAATGGCCTTTGAAAGATAGCATAATACACTTATTGGCCTGTAGTCAGTTAAGTTACTTGGATTACTGATTTTAACTATCGGCCGCACAATTGCGACCTTCTAACAAATGGGAAATACAGAAGTTGTCAAGCAAGCACTGAAGATATGCATGACAAAATGCATTACATAAGACAGAACTATCTTGAGATAATTAAGGAGGAACTCTATATAGACCTACTGTGTACATTCGTAGTATATCAAACTGACAATAAACTATAATTAAAATTAAATTCAATTCTTTACCAGGACTGTCCAGACAGTTTTATACATCAAAATATTTCCCTATGACCAAACAGATGGCGCTGCACCAGACAGCCAAAGTATTATCGAAACTTCGATGAAAAAATTAATGTTTCGAGAAAGTAAGGTTCGAGAGCAGCTATAAAAGCCAAAGCAGCGCTCTAACAATCACCATTCCTTTCCCAGACATCCTTGGCTACCGCGTTAAACTGCCAAGTTCTTTTCCACTTTTATACACCGCATTAAGGTATATAAAATTTATTAGACTGCAAAAAGGGCTAACGTTTACAGTTTCTTGTACGTATTCTAATCTTTTTTTTTCTCTATCTCATTTCAGATTAATCCCAAAGAATTAGTATTAAGTTATAACACTGAATTGTTATTTTTCATATTATTTTCTGTTCTTTTAAAAATAAGTTTTGTATTGTTGCATGCATTGTTTTTTGTGGCATTAAACACTTTTATTCAAACTGACTGACTGTTTGTGCAACTAGCATCCTTTCTTTTAATTTTTAGGACAACCTGACCGCAGTTTCGTACACACTGCATCAGATTTTATTGAAAGGAGAGCTTTACTGACTTCTTCGATTTCAACACAACGGAAACTATGATCGCCCGTCTGAGCCTCACATGCATTTCCGTTAAAAAAATTTACAGAAGCTGTGGCAGAATTCAGTGCAATAGATTGTGTTGATGTAAAATGAACATTTAAGATATTAGGATCTAGTTCACATGTATCTGTATCTTTTCGAAAAATACCTGAGCGATTTAAATTGTTACACAGCCTTTTTGGAGGCAAGTTAATGTCAAACCTACGTTTGAAATAGCAAAATTTAGCTGCACGAATCTTGGAATTTACTTTATTTTTAATTATTTTATAACGATTACGTTCTTAGTCGCAAGAATCGACGATATAGAAAATAGCGCTGAACAATTAACGAATGAACCTCTTGCAAGACATTTGAAATGTTGGTTTCATTAAGCGTTATTGCACTGTTTTTCAAGGCCTTTACACTTTAAAGGTTTTATAAGCTTTATTAGTTCACTCCATGTTGATGTATTCCCCAGTAGCTTGGTGCTCTTTACTGCTTAACCTTTTAAACTCATTGAATCTAGTTATACAAAGATCATTTGCCCGTTTTGCTTTACGCGGTTTTAACTGGGAAGCTGGTCTGTCTTCAAATGAGGCTAGGTACTAATACTTGGTCTCCAAACTTTAGAGTCTATTAAAAAGGTTTTTAGTATTATATTTTTCAAAGATGTTTTCTGTACAAGATTTGATCATCTGAAATCTTCATCTTATTCAAAATTTATGAGCCTGAATAGAGTTCAATCAGTGGACTATCATGATGATGACTATGTCTTCAGTCAGCTATCTGCAGCGCCGGAAACTGAGTACTCCGGTGTGAGAGGATCGTCCTGAAGAACTGGGTTCTTGTTGGACAGTTTGGTGGCTTCAGGGACTATCTTCGGCAAAAGACAGTGCGGAATGGCTGGCCTTTAAACGGACTATACTGGCAAACCCTAGATCTTCCGTTAGAAAGTACGAATGTGCCGGCTGGCATCGGACATCCAGTCCTAGGGCCTCCAGCAATGGCCTAACAAGTAGGATCCTGGAGGATAAGAGTCGGCAAAGACAATCCTTGGGAATTCAGAAACTGCATATAAAGGTCGATCCTGGAGGATGAGCGTCTGCAAACATAGTCCTTGGGAAATCAGAACGGGATGAGTATCTGGAGTCGGCTTCTGTGGCGGTTCCTAATAATAGAGTGGTTCATTTTAATCAGGTACATACTGTGACAAAAGTGTGGTGTGCAGCCACAAATCTAGAGATTTATTATACATTCCTTTTCATAGAACTTGTTACAGCCAACAGATTCCACTCATGGTCGAGAAATTTTTATGTAGTTTGTACATTCAAAGATCTTACTGAAGTACGTAGTAATTTCAGAAATATTTTACAGCAAATTTATCGATAATCACTTATTCAGAAATTCTTTACATTTATTTTTTAATTTATAACCTTTTGATTCAATGTTAAGTTAGGTTTAGCTCTTAATCGCGGCGTAGGAACAATTTCCGAAAAATATCCCGCTTACGAAATTAGATTGACCCTGAAACCTTAAGGACGCTACATACGACTGCAAAGCGGAGTTTGAGCTGAATGAATGAAATCGGCAGAAACTATTGCGTACAAGAAAATCTGATGATTTCTGATATCGAATTAAATTAAAGTTTGGTTAGAAATCGTTGCGTGTAGATGCAACATGCGATTTTGTCTATAACTTGGCATTCGAATGCCAAGTAATGTGATAGCATTCTTCAGAAAGATAATAATGATAGAAACATCTTCTTCAGAATTAAACCAGTTTCAACTGTTCAACGACTTTCGAGGAAGAAATCCAGATGTACATCTTCCATCCTCACGATAACTCAAGAGCGCGTTCACTTAGAGAGCTGAAATTTTGCACACGGGCTTTAAAAAAAAAAGTAAACTTCTTTTCGAAAATGGGTCGAATCGGGCAGCTCCTTCGTAGGGTTGCCATACAAAAATTTCGTTTTTCACTATATATTTGAACAGTGCCTGAGAACGCGCCGACGTAGAGAGCTGAAATTTTGTGCACGGTGTTTTTATAGTAATAGTAAGTAAAACTTCAAGACTAGACTGAGTCCGGCAAACCCTTCTTGGTGTTGCCAGATAAAAATTTAGGTTTTTTTTACGTATACTGTGGAAACGATCAGTTCTAGACGTTTTTATCGTACAGAAAAGTACTTCAGAATATGAAATCCTATGAAATTGGCTATAATAATTTTTACTGTCCGAGAGAAGCGTTCCAGAAATATAAGTGAAAAACCGCATCGAAAATCAAACTTACACACGATACGAAATAACATATGGGGGATGAGAGATTCCAAGCACAGAGACCAGAACGGCCAATTGTGCTGTCCTGCTAGAAACTCTATCACCAAAACCTACCTGTCCTTTTAATGAAGCGCATCAGGTCTTGGTGAGGAAGGTTTTTTAACTCATCTTTGGATCAGAGGGCAGAACCTAGGGTACCCAGCCTGCTCCGGGCGAAGGCACACCTTGTTGTGGATACACAATTTATCCATAGACGACTTGTAGTTCCTCAGTAACTTAGATGTTATCCGAGGTCCACTCAGAGCTATCAAAGTTGCCTGACTATCAGAAAGGATAACAATGTCCTTCCCCTTGATTTCCATATCAAGGGCTATCTTCGCTGCCATTGCGATGGCGAAGACCTTAGCCTAGAAGACAGTGGTGTTCCATCGCAATGTCAGGTTCAGAAAGGTAAACGCCCGCCCCGGCTCCCTCATTCCTGAGATATTTTTAATGTAGCCAATCTATCTATCGTGTAAAAGGACTAGACTAGCTTTCATATGACGTTCTAATGCCTATATTTATTAATTGAAGTTACCAAGCTAAATTTTTCGGCACTGCGATTACATCAAAATTGTTAATTTCTCTTCTTTCATGGCTTTCATAATCAATCAATCATCAAAAAATCTAACCAGAAATCGATTCTCAAAACATAAATATGAAAATCATCCACAATAATTGCTTCCACTTTCATACAGATTACTTCACACGACCCACATATACTATTTGAACTCACCAGAAATATGTCTCTCATTTCTAAAAAACAAAAAAAACGAAAAAAGTCCTGTATTTTCTCCGTTGAAAAGCTTTCTGCAGAGCTCAAGATGCAAAACAACCCTTCCTAAGAATTTAACAGGCAAATCAAGAAGCAATACAAACTCTTCGGAATGTAATTTCACAGATACACGAACATTCTTAAAGTGCCAGGAACGCTTTTCTTGCTGCATTTCAAGTAGTTTTCGAGATTCCATTACATTTCCCTGTGATAACGAGTTAAGTGTAAAGTGCAGCAGCACCCTGTAGAGGCAAGGGGAAGGGTTTTTGTTTTCCAATAAAGAGAGGATGGATCGCAAATATCCTTTTTCTTTCCGTTTCCTTTTCGCGTTTTTGTTGTTCTTTCGGTATCGAAAATGTGCTGGAATATGCGGGTGAAAAAAAGATATTCTGCCAGCGGAGAATTTGAAGTTCCGGAAAATATAGATGGGTGCATGCTTTACTACAATGGGTAAATGGGGTCTAAAGAATGTTATCGTTGTCGATTTATCATCCCAATCTCAAGTAAATCCTTGTTAGTATGATAATCTCCATCCAACTTGCTTGTAATGAATGAATGTATCCGGACAAAAACAAAGCCATTTTTGTAGCTTTAGGCCTTTTTGTTTTTCATCCATTCCGAATGTACATACATAGAAACTGATATTTAAATAATATTCTTCCCGGAGCAATAAGCTTGTTTTCATCTTTTAAAAAAGATATATACGCACGGACGTATACCATCCTGATATCAACTTCATAAGTAGGGATAACTCTTCCGATTCGGGTCGTCAAAAAGGTATAACGATATGATGTGAGCCTTAAATTCTAAGAACCTTTCAATTAGAAATTTAAATTTGCTTTAAGCTGCTTAGATTTGGTTATAAAATAATCCAAAATGTTCATAAGAAAATGGACATTAAACATTTTTTTTATGGGATTAAAAAGGGCTACCCTGAGGGACAACATAATATCTAATTCTTTGTAAGTATGATATCGCTGTCTATTTAGGAAAGATTGACCGAATGACATCTATCATGTTTGTATGTTTATTTATGTATGTATTAGGGATGTATGTATGTAGATACTCTGGTTCCTCTCTGGAATTTTCTACGTATAAATTTTATATATCTCGTTTGGATTCCACATCTCGCCTGATTCTACAGATGTAGTTATCCTTTACAATTCTGTTGTGTTTGTGCAAAAAACCAAAAGTGCCATTTAAGGAACTATAGCGAAAAGTTGTTGATGGGGAGTATTTACTATAAAAAGTAATTTTTAAAAGTAGCACTAATACATATAATTTTTGTTTTTTAAGGCCGGAACTCAATGTGGCGCGGTAGCACGTAGCTGGCGCGGTAGCTGGTGCTGTAGCTTACACTGGCGCGCGCCATGTAGCTAACATTGGTTACAATGATGCAGCTTGTAGCCAATGGTACGGACGGTGAAATACCTCATTATTTACTTTTACTTTGATCTATGGAATTTGAAAATATTATTTAATATGGAAGAATTACAAGAAATGGCCTTTTTAGAATGTGTAGTGCAATTGTGCTTTTTCACTTATAAATATTTAAAGACAAAAAAAGCAGAAAGTGGTGGGTTAGACCTCTATATCAACAGAGGAAGAGTTCCGGATTCTACGAAAAAACTTTTAAAAATATGAAGGAGAATGATGACGAACTTTTCAATAAAAATATTTATTTCCAACGACTGTCAGATTTGGCGCGCGCCAAAAATTAAAATTTGGCAAAAATGAGCTAAAGCGCCAGCGCCAGCTACACATTGGAACGCCATCATAGACTTTCCGTGCTTTCAAATTTTGACAGGTCTGGCTACCGCGCCAGCTACGAGCTACCGCGCCACATTGTGTTCCGGCCTTTACTGTAGCTGAATACATGTGGAATCACTGCAAACATCATGATTCGAAAACAATTTGCTACCAAATCGTAATTTCTGGCTTAAACTTCGAAATCGAACTCGATATCAAACGGAAAACATACCACCAGCGTAGGAAAAGGACCATGATTCTCCCCTGCAAGCATTTTGAAACGAAATCGATGCGAAAGCAAATCGTAAAATCGAAATATTATTTCGAGACGAAATCCGATAGCAAATCGTGTTCAGTACCGAAAATGATGAAAAAAGAACGCTATATCGAATCGCTTTAACGATTCGATAGTGAGTTATTCTTTCGAATCAATTTCGAATCAATCTAGAAGTAAAAGTTAGTACTTCACTACGCTTTTGATTTTTTCTGATATATCGAGTCGTTTTCGAAACGCATGGGTAAAACAGAAATAATACGGTTTCGAGTCGTTTTAGAATAAAATGGGAAAAACGAAAATACCTGTAATTATAATTAAAAAAAAAAGAAATTATTGAATATGTCTTTAATTTAGGGGCAAATACATTAATTAAATGAAAAATATAATACAAAATTTAGGTAAAATAAAAAAAAAATTCATAGTTCATTGGATTTTTTGTGAGTTTTTCTCCATCTGAAAAGAGAAATGACATTGGTTTACAAAATTGGGTATTTTCCTTTTTACTTATAGAAACTTGTATTTTAACTTATTACAAATCTTCTTTTACACTTACCTTTAAATTTACAACACTTTTTAAATTTTTACTGCAACACGCTTGAGAATGCACTAGTCAAAAGCAAATCATATCACAGAATGAAATTTAATCGGCTGATTTGTGGACACGATACCAAGAAAAATGAAGAGCCCAATGCAAGAAAAAACGATATTCTCGAGAAATTCTGGAAATGAGAGAGGAAAAAATAGTTAGTCATCAAAACAATACGAAGAAAGACAAAAAACCAAGGCCAAGATGTGAGAAAGAACGACATTTTCGAGAAGATCTCGAAGAAATTTCGAAACCACATATGGAAAAACAGTAAGCCATGAACACAATACGGAGAAAATAAAGAGCTCTGGCCAAGATTCAAGAAAATATGCGATTATCAAAAAGATCTCGACGGATTCACAGAACGAGAAATATAAAAAACAGTTTAGTCGCTTTTTCTAAGAGAAGTTATGAATTCTCGTAATGATAAAACGACTCCTCGATAAATTGTTTGCAGGGCGGCGTATCAACTCGAGATTCTCTCTCGATAGCGGATTGCTTTAGATCCTAAGACGAACCGAAATTGATGTTAAAACGAAGTTAAGCGCAAAACGTGTTTATGTTAGTGGTTATATATATCCCAGCAAACATTTTTTCGGATTTTCGCATTTGCGACAAATTCTCGAAGAGCAACATTTCCATAATTTTACGGTTTTACGAATTTTTCTCGACATATGACTTTCAGGTTCAGAGAACTTGTAATATAATTCGAGAATTTTTCGTTTTTACGAATCTCCTAGAAAAATTATGAAGTCTTTCAAAAGAATTATCAGTACATGATTTTTCAGATTGTGCAGACAATGCAAGCGTGCCAACAGCATTCTTTTCAAGCATTCGGCCGAAAAAATTGAAGTGAGTGATGAGAAATTAAAATTTGCATTTGGTAAATGTTTCTCATAGTTTGGTTGTTTATTTTCAATTGGATATCGAGTAGTTATCACAAAGCATAGTTTACTCGCTCGTTTATCCAATTCTAGATCGAATTGGTTTTACGAAAAAATCTCGAATACATATGACACTTATATAAAGCACCAATACACGAAAAATCTTCGAGATAGTCACGAAAATGCGAATTGATATCGAGTCGTTATTTTAATTCGAATTAGCATTCCTTTTCCTTCATTTTCGGCTCGCGATCGAATCGAGAATGACTTTGAGACGGAAGTTAAACTTCGATTGAGTGGGTCGATTCCGATTCGATTTCCAATTGTAATGTTAGCTGGGATTTGTTATATATTAAGAGAAGCGAGCTATTCTCGTATCGTAAGCGATTCGCGCAGAGCGAGTTTTTATGTACATTTAATTAGAGCCGTGGAAATGGACATTTATTCATTTTATGTGGAAAATAAGGTCCATGAACATTATTGTCTTGGTCACTTCATCGGAGTGTATTTGCGAAGCGGACAAGCCATATAAAAACACTTCACCTAGCGTACAAGCAGGAGTTTGTGAATCGAAAACCGATTGTTAAGGGATTACGCATTGTTTTGGAAACGCGCGGCTATGGTTAAAGACAACGCATTGTTGTAACATGTAGCACCTGATCTCTGTAATATACTTATATAGATAGCTTTAAATCTTTACCTATATATACTATATACGTTTAAATGACTGGATTAAAATTTTCATCATTATAAGCTTGTCCACCTAGTTTGTTGCACGTCGATAAAAAATGGTTCTTCAAGTGTTCTTCAGTGTTTTTATTCGGTATTCTAAATTCTGAACATTTCTTCAAACATGTATTTTATGTTTAGCCGAAATGGTAAGCCGCTGAAGTAGTGGATGGCTTTAAATTCCGTTTGGGATTGGGAACGAGATACTGCTAGAAGTTCAGCGGTATTTCTAGAGCTCGCAACTTGGTAATCAAAACTTTCGTATCAAAACAGCCTTGTAAGAAACACTTCCTTCGACTCATAATTAAAATTTAACAATACAAATAATTCGAAATACTTTTGTGGTAGATTCGGTAAATACAACTGACATGCATACGAGGTGTGTTGAAAAAGTAAGGTGACTTTTCAAATTTCGCGGGCTACGTACATTCGATTTTTTATTTTTTTTTATGTTGGTACACTCATTCGGAACATATGTTCACATTTGTAACTATATACCATTCTTTGTTTGTTTGTGAGAGGCATAAAGGTTAGAAGTGTTTGTTGTAATCCGCGATTTTCTGCTGTCGAAAAAATATGGACCAAAGAATTTGCATCAAATTTAATACATTTGTAGATTCGTTAAAATATATAGCTTTTACACTATCCCATAAATTTACTATTATTATTATATATTCGAGATTCATCAAGTAAATTACTACATCAGTTATTACAAAAAACAAAACAAAAAAAAAATAAAAAATAAAAAAAAATAAAAAAATAAAAAAAAAATTTAAAATAAAAATAGAAATAAAACAAAATTGCTCCATGCAAAAATTGCGAAAGCAACAAAAACAAAAGAAGAAAGCAAAAACGAGAAAGCAGATAAACACAACTGTTATTAATTTTGAGCTGATTTTTCAACTGCAGCCTTGAAAATTTTAAATTAAATGCTCATTAAAGAGAGAGGACATTGAGGTAAAAGGCTCAGCAGGTGGTTCGATGGTAAGAAATATGGAGAAAGTTTTGTTCTCAGAGCTTAACAAAAGTGGAGAATTTATTGAGCCCTTCAAAATATTGAAAATTAACACAATTCTAGAGATATTACGTCTAGTTTCCAGCATCTGCAAGGACAACAAATTCAAACGATCCACATAAGCAGGCAAGATTACTGAGTCACTCCAAGGAAGGCCGCGAAGTGCGAAGGGAAGGAATCTGCGTTGAACAGCTTCAATGCGATTGATCTTCACTTGGTAGTAAAGGAACTAGATGCGGCTGGCATATTCCAGTATCGATCTAACAAATGTGCAGTAAAGAAGTTTGGTGATGTAAGGGTCGTCAAATTACTTGGACCATCTCTTAACAAAACCCAAAATTGAACTGGTCCTACTGACTATATGTAATCGATGTGATCCTCAATAGAAAGGCGAGAATAAAGAATCACAGCCATATCCTTGGCTTTGTTGATCCTGGATAAGGAATCTCTCTCCAAAATATAATCGAAGGGAATGAGTGATCTTCTGACAGCGAAAGTCGTCATTAGAACTAATAACATTAAATAATTTGGAATAATATTTTAGTGACAGTATTGGTAAATAGTCATAGATTTTCTAACAAGGTGGTAGAGTGGTAGATTTAAAATATAGTCATAAAGTGGTAACCCTGTTTACGATACCTGGGTCATGCAGACATATATAATCATTTTAAGCTAACTTAGTTCATTTAAATTTTTACAGTGTTTGGAAATATAGGTCTTGTTTTCATTTACCCAGGTTAACACTCATAAAGAAAATAATTCCAAAAAGCTCTTATCCTAAGGAATCATATAACAAATTACATGAGTATGCTAATATGTACATGAATTAAGACTATATATGTATATGTTTTTGGAAAAGTTTGAAGGTAAACAATAATTTTAAAACCATATGATAATTACCTCTTCTAAAATTAAGATTAGCATTTATTTATTTTTTTTTTTTAAATTGATTAATGTATTTTATTTAAAAAGAATTATTTCTATTATTTTTTGTCTCTAGAACTTATTTGTGAAGCACTTTTACTTATTAGTTATTATAAGAACACCAAATTGTAACCACCTAGTAACATTTCCCAACATTTTTTATTAACAACCAAATTTTAGATATTATTTTTTCATTTAAATTAATAATGTTACGCCAAATCACATTTTTTAAGTATTTTTTTGTCGTAATAACAATTTTCATTTTAAAGGAGTAACAAACACAACAGAAAGGGTTGCATAAGTCAATTGCTTTTATCAACATCTCAAATAACCATCTGGTTATAATGTTGTATGTATGGGTTGAAATTAAAAGATTCATTTAAATATAAAATTTCCCACGTTACTTCCGTTTTCACTAATTCAATTTTCCCTTAATTTCCTGTGGTGACTATGGAGCAGCAGCGCATTACATCCACCTTCACTGTTTCCCATATTAAAAGTTTTTTTTTTTTTTTTTTTAATTCATTTGATATTTACCACCAGAATAGTAGTTATGTTTTCGTGGAACTGTATCCGTCCCTGCTTTTTGCCTGCTAAGATGATTGCAGATTTAAGTATGGAACGGAAGCTTTAATAGAAATTTTCTGACATTTTTTGTTTTTTTGTTTTTTGAGGAAAACTTTTAATGAGCGAAGTTTTTTTTGTTCCTTTTCAGGTTTTAGAAAGCCTGGGGGATAACTTCTAAGTATATTAAAAACTATGCAGCTCTTCCATTTACTATAGGTATACAATAAAATCTTAAATTACATAAATACAAAACGAAGTTAAGAGCCTTACCCTGTCAGACATTCCCTTTTTTTCGTCTGAGTGGGAAAACTTTGACTGCAATATCAGCCAGGTAATTAAAAATTTCCACCTTCCGCCACCTACTCATCAGTCAGTGCATTTTATAGTACTTAAATCCGGGGAACTCTGGCCTGCCATGGCGTGGAGTGCAATACCCACAACGGTGATGTTTTACAGCTATATAAAAAAAAAAATTGTGTGTATAGATTGCGTTTGTATTGATGTCGAACTGTTTTATTTATATATGTAACTGTATATGGTAGTGTGTCGGTAAAACTCGGTGGATCGATAGCGCCGTAATCATTTTCTGTTTCAATTAACGTCTGGGAAGGAAATTTTAATGACGTACTGATGGCTGTTTCACGCTTTCATGGGTGTGGTCACGATTGCATCAGTTTACTACATGTAGTTTTGTGGGTAAATTTTGACTGTGGACCAGAGTTTTTCGAACATAAATTTCAATATTTGAACGAACCACCAGCATCACCACCTACACCACCACCACCACCACCACCGAACTTTTCATTCCCAATCCATTACTCATGGGGATTTTGAAAAGGCGTGGAATCTGGAATACATTAATAAGGTTACGAAACTTTTCCGGGTAGTTATTTGATGTTTCCGAGATTTGCAAGCCGCACAATCATGAAAGTCTCTAGTGTCGGGCTTAAGTAAACCCTCAGGAAATCAGGAGAACTACCCGATATCTTAGCGAACAGAATACCAATGAAATTCGAAATACTGGCGACGAAGAAAACATAAGCTCCTGTGCCAGAATTGGTCTGCATTAGTACTGTGAAAGGGATCTTCTGGGGCCCGGACGATTTACAACTAAAGTAGCTTGCACAGTTCATTGAGATACCAACTAGTTAGTATGAATGTATGTAGTAAGTATGTATGGCGGAATGCATTCATCCGTTTTGCTCATTTTCACGTTTTATTCAAGGAATAAAGTTCTAAAAGTAATCGAAGGTGCATTCAAGTGGAATAGCAGCATCCACTACAGATCGATTAACAGGAAGAAGAAGTTTATTTCAAATGAAAAATGAACGAGAGCTGGTGGAGCTGACCCATTGAATATGTACCTAAGGAGGATAATCGCAGTGGGAATAAATTTCATTTCTCAAGCAAATGAATCGAAGTGCAAAAGATTTAATTTATCGATGCGATGCGATGTGATGAGAATAGTTTATGCACCTACACCACATTATGAGGCTTGAAAGGATGCTGTAGATAGTTGGATTGGAGCTACACATACATATATATGTAAATATGTGAGATGTAATAAATGTGTGTAAAAGGAAAATATAGTTTTCTAAGTTTTTAACATTTGTTTTTCGATCGCTTGTGTAGTGCTCTCCCCTCATTACGTTATTTTTTATATTTTTGAGATATGCTTCACAAAAGGTATAGGTACTCCAGAGCAGATATACAGAAAATGGTAGGTACACTCGAATTTATATATACATATACGTAAGAAAAATTAGAGTCTCCATTGAAATTGTGGTTTCTTTGCATTCTGGAATATATTCATGGAATTGTTCTCAAAAGCTCATTTGCAGAATTTCCCTAATGGAGACTCAACATTAATGAAAAATATAAATACATGGAGGTTTCGGTATTTGATCCATGGACGACAATCTTGACACTTTTCTCACACTGTAGGCTGGATGAAATTGTACAATTGAGTGATGAATATATAATGCCGGTGCAATATGCCAAAGTGCTGAATGTCTCACAAATTTAAGTTCCAGATGGAATCTTTTCCGATATCAAAAAAAGTTATAGCAAAACAGTGGGGCTTGTACAGGATGTTTCCTTCATGGTAGTCTATAGAGCGGGAAGTGATAGTACTCACCCGAACAAACAATAAATTGTAATTAAGGGAAGGGGGGGTGGCATATCAACCGTTTCAAAATTACAGAGTGATCAAGAAAATTTGCTAGGTTTGGATAAAATATCTCTGAAAAAGTACATGGTGTACGGTCACCGTCAAGAGCTCATTGTATGTAAAATTTCATGCCTTTCTAACTACTGATCTCAGGCACTTATGGTGATCTAAACTAAAATTTCGGATTTCCTTACCTTTTTTTTATACTTTGACCTCTGTTTTTTTTGTTTTTTGCAAAACAGTGGCTAACATAACTTTTTTTTATTAAAACTATAAACTATGGACTCTCTCCTCTTTAATTTGACCTATTACACATATGTGCTACCTGTAGCCGTTAAAACCCTATTAGCTCTCAACCTATTTTCAAACCTATTCTCGAGTGAAAATACGCAATTAAAAAAAAATATCCTAAAAAATCCTAACAGTTCTGGAGATAATGGGTCTCAAAGATATTTGGATATGTTTTTATAAATCACCCTGTAACTTCTGAACGTTACACCCTATAATGGATTTTCTTACGAAAAAGTCCAAAAAAAGCAGAAAGGGTTATATTTTGGGTACATTTTGTGATAGGTCATTGTAAAGCCATGCTTTTTGGCTTTTTAAATTTAATATGAAAAATTAGTGTTGACGACGTGTTTTTGAGAAAAAACAATAGTTAAAACAAAAAGTATATACTAAAAAAACTTTTAAAATAAATAACTTTTGTAAATAAAATGCATTAAAAATAAAATTTTTTTTTTTCTTTCTCAGTGTATATCACATATCCATAACAATAATCACAATTGTCTAACTGCAAATTATGCCCAAACTTTTAAGATTTAATCTGAGTTGAGCATTTTTATTTTGCATTAACCTTTTTTTGTTTATATCACTTAGAAAGAAAAAACTAGTTTTTACTTTTAGTGCATTTTATCTACGAAAGTTATTTATTTTACAAGATTTTTTAATACATTGTTACAATTTTTCCTTCTGTTGTGGTACCTGACCACCTAGCCTCCAATTTAGTCAGGTTAGGCGTGGGCGTTAGCATGCAACAGGCCGGCAGGAGCTCAATCTATTGGATTAAACAAAAGAATTTTACCTTGGTCCTTGTTCCTGGCAGAAGAAAAACTCAGGCTTACTTAGGCACTTCGGCTACTTTTGGTTCTGAGGCAAATCAACTTTATGTAGACAAAGGTCCTTGTTGAGATCTTCCTTCTTCCCCTCGTTATTCCTTGTCGGCGCTTTTTTTCTTTTTGAGTACTTCCACAATCAATGAAAACTCTTTTTCCAGTTTCCGATCTTGGCTTTACTAAGTTTAAGCGAAACTTGGCGCTGAGAAAAAAATAATAAAAAAAAATCCAACTTGTACTTTACTTTTACTTTACTTTACTTTACTTTACTTTTATTTCTTTTTTAACTTGTTTTGCGTTTACGTCTTTTTACCACGATTGTCTGTTACTTACTTACAAAAACTTGGACTACGTGACTGACTCTATTCCAATATTATCTTTTACTCTTTTCCTAACTCGGCTTGGACCGACCTCTATCTCTGAAAGTTTTACGTCGCTTCAACTTCAGTTTAATGATTTTATGAATCTTGTTTTTCTTTTTCCTTTTACTTTACCAATTTTATCTAACTTTAAGATTTGTTATGATTTAACTGTCAAAATTTTAATAATTTAATTTTTACAAGTTCTATCTAAACTGGGATATACATTGGTTTTGATAGTTCCTTTTAAGAATATTTCCTAATTCTTACCCGTATTTGTCACCACTGCAGTATCGAAACTTTATTTTCTACATCCGCCGAACTGGTTACTTTAATGTTCAATACGTGTCGAATTATTTACGGATTTTTTTTTACTTGATAGCTGTCCACTTGTATTCATTCTAGATTTCAACAAAGGTTTAGCTGGCTTTTTATTTTCGATACTCGTTAAGATTAATTACGGATTTTTATTTTTGATTGCTGTCAACTTGCGTACATTGCAAATTTCAACAAAGGTTAGAACTTTTTACTGGCTTTATCTTCTCTATTTTAAGATCAATTACGGGGTTAAAAAATGTGAGTTTTCCATACAATTTTAATGCCGGTAAAATCGCAAGTAAAAAGAAATTTACTGAGGATTCTACCAGCTTAGTACGCAATTCAAAGGTTGCAGTGAAATTTCCCTCTTTGTAAGATAGTCATATAAAGTCTCAACACATTTTTCTAGCACTTTAAGGTACGCAGCCTTGAATTAGTGGTAGCGCTTTTAACCATGTCTATGTCTATGACAATTCATACAGATCAAGGCACGAAAGTCTACCAAAGTGCGTCTGCGGTATACGGCAACGTGTACGCCAGACTATTGGTCTAGGATTTTCTATATTTGTCAATCGATGCCTTTCCAAATTTGATAGATGTCGCGACTAAAATAGTGATTTGTAGTCGTTTCTAGATCTGTGGAATCTAGTGCGCTTCAAAATTGGATAAATGCCAAAGATAATTTACTTGTAGTCCTTGTCTCTATACTTGTCAAACAGTGTAACTCCAAATTTAACGCGCGTCAGGATTGTTATTGTTTTCACAATGCGTCGCGGCGCCGACTTTGTAAATCCGGTTTCGGTGGTAGGATTTGAGAATACTGTAACACAATTTTCCGACGCAACACTATAAAATGTGTCATACGATAAAATTGCCCCGGCCGAACGGTAGCGAGGGAGCACTTCTAGCAGCGTACCTTCCTACACGACTCGTCTGTGAATTAGTAAATTATGCTACGCGCCTCACTGCTTGTCACTTATGTACTCGATCGCTTTCTAGTTTTCACCACAGGCATGAGGTGAAGTTGAACCAAGAGCACTCCAAAGCTTGACGTGGTGTATTCAGTTCGAGCCCACGCTAAAAGTTTCGTTGTACGGTGCACGTAGGTAGGAACGCCAGGTTCTACTGTTGATGAAGGAACGAACCGATCAGCTGATGTTGCCAACTGTCAGCACTTGAATGCCTTGTTTACCTGTGTGTGTTTGTAAAAGTAGAATCGCGACCGTGGATAAAATAAGCACCGAATTTATAGCACGGGGTGATAGTGAATGATTAGCATGGGGAGCTTAATCAATTGCTTCGCGAAGTAGTTGGCGTCTATCTCTCGAATTCGGTTGTCAAGACTGGGTCGATATACGTCCGTAAAGGTGGAATCGTGTCTATATAACATGACGTGAAATCTATCTACAGTCAGTGCCGGGTTTCACTGAATTGTATCCCAAGAAGTGGAGCTCCGGGGATCTCTTCGTGATAGCCCGTCTAAAGTACTCGGGCTGTCCGTGGGGGTCCCTTCTGAACGCTTCTTGTAGTCTTCCGGGAAAGTGTAACTCGACTGTGCAACGATAGCCTAGTAGATTTCGAAGCTTTGTTAATTTTTTGTTGTTGTATTCTTTGCAAAGATCTTTCTCGTATCTGTGAACAGGTGCTGAAATGCGACGATTATATGGGGCAACCTGTATCTATTTCAGAATTCAATGTTGATAGATACTGAGTAGCGTTGGTTGATTAGAGAAACCTTAATCAATCTTGGAAGTCAACGGTGTAACAGATAAATCTTATAATAGCAATAAAATTCAATAGAATAATGGAAAATGGAAATAAAATGTTGTAAAAAAAAAGATAAAACTAATCTAAAGAAATGTCTAGCACTACTACTGTCAACTAGTCTCTCGGACCTGCTCTCTGGGGACGATGGGTACTGCCAAATGTGTGGGGGCCGGAATTCGCCTCATCAGGGGGCGCCGCGCCATCTGTTAGATTTTGCTGGTCCCCAATCCGACGCACTGCTTCGCTTTCTTCATCAGAGTACTTGCGTACGCTTGAGGCTTCAACAGGCTCTATCTTCATCATCGGGTTTAGTCATTAAGTTAACTTTGGTTCGGTGTCTATTTTTTACCCGCTGAACAGCTGACTGGATAAATGTCAAGTTCAGTTCATTGTTTTGTTTATGGTTTTGCTTCGTGTCTTGTTTCGTTTAATTCTTGTACAAGATTTTGTATAATTTTCTCAAGTTTTAAATATCTTTTAAACAAAACTCCGTGTTAAATTTTTGCGATTTTCAATCGGAAGGCAGATTCAACAAACAGGAATTTATGATATTAACCCGTTTTCCACCTAACAAATTTGAGGAAGGCGTACTGCTTTTAACAGAGAAACCAGAAGGTTTCTTCGGACGAAAGGGAGGTCGTTGTGGTTCCTTAGGTGAAAACAAATCAAGACCACAGAAGCATGCAAGAAGGAAGACTCCAAATTATCTAGGGGCGCATCCAAAGCGAATCTTGCATGTTGATGTAGACTTCGCGGTAATTTGCTGTTTTATTTAGACAATTAAGGTAAATTTTCTGCACCTTTGGGGCGAGGTAAGTAATCCTGTAACAATATTTGATTTTCTACTTTTTAGTCATATTCTCGAAACTTGACTCTTGAATCTCGACTCATATCACATACGGCCCAAATTGGACAGCCCCAAGAGTTTTAGTTACCACACCCACCGTAAAACTCCATATTCTCTTCATTCTAAATAAAAAAAAAACCATATAAATATAAATCCATCTCCACGTTTAATGCCCTAAAACTCTTTCGTCACGAACGGCACTCTCAAGCGTTCAGGGGCTCAGGCGCTCAGACACAAACTTTCTGAGTCAGGGGTCTGTAAGTTGATAGAAAGTTATTAATACCTAAATCTTAAATTTGTTGAGCCACAACTTCAAAACATAGAGGAGTAGGAGAATAGTTTATAACCATTTAAAAGTCCCGATGATTGTTTTCATATTTAATATTTTACAATTTCCTAAAAAGACTTATTTGAACGAAAAGTCATGAACTAGATAATTTTGTCACTATCTGAAAGTGGCGCTGAAATAATTAAAAAGTTCTCTATACCACGGATAAACCCAAGTACATATTTATACTAACGTCGTACCAGTTTGCTCAGACTGTATTATACTGGTATGCAACAACACTGTACTGTATTATGGTATCTGTACTATGGTGTCTGGACTAGCTATGTGTCATAGGTATGAATTCCAAAATGGCCAGACTAATGCAGCTTATTTCAGCCCTGTCATACAAATTAGATTTGCATTAATTTCACCTATACTGAAGAAATAATCAGTCCCAGACATTTTGAATGCTTCAAAGAGATCTTAAATTGTGAGACTATATTGAACCATTCTAGATAGAAATGCGGGAAACAGCTTTATTGATATATCTTATATATTTCGGGAATTTATCAAAAATATCGCCAAAATGGCTCTTATATAAATTTTAACTTGTTTCTAAATTGTTATTCAACTGTTCGTGATGTTACACTGTCTATGGGAGCAAATAACTAATTACTCTTACCCTGTTTGTCGTTTTTTAGTATTTAGTTAATCTATTCTATTACCTCAATAAAAAATAAACATTATCTCTCCGCACAACGAAAACTACAAAATTCCACGTTGGTTGTTTACAAATTAATTATCTGCATACAGCAAATGCGCACATACAAAACATATTTCATAGCCACACCTTTAATTTGTAAAACCGGTTGACATTTTGTGACTCTAATTGTGAGCCTAATTCTAAAATTAACCCAATTTCGAGTTTGTTTTGTAACTTTAAAACGCCCAGTGGGCGCATTAAAACTGACCAAATTTGCATCCAGGCAGTATATTCAAGCTTTTCACATGAAATGCGAATTTATTCAACCCCACATTTAAATAAACCGGAAATCATTTCAAGCGGCGAATGCGATTAAGTATAAGCATGATGCCGCAAATGTTTGTTGTTTCAACTTCAGAACACCTTTAATAAGACTAATGAAAATATTTACGTGGAAAAAGTATTAATTAAAAGTTTCCTTTATCTCTTGTTTAAATTTTTCTGAGGTTTATTGTCGAAAGTTAGTTAACTTTTGTTCCCTTTTCCTTAGCCATGCCCTGTTGGTGGAAAACATTTTAAGAAACTTTTCCGATTTACCACAACTTCCTCAAAGACAGTTCATGCCAAGTAATCCGCTTAATTTGATTTCATTTCCTGCTCTTCTTTGGATAAAGGTGAACTTTTGCTCAAACTAAACAGCCGTAAACTTCTGATTGCGTTGTACACTTTTTTTTCTATATTGATGACTACAACACACCTTGAAACTTTCACAAGTCTTTACGGAATATTAATAGCTTACCGGATTTGCAACGTAATCTAAAAGTTCGCAGTGCTCTTATTCTCGAAGATAAGATGTCTTTCATTTTCATTTTCGGTGGGTTTCATTTCTTCTTGCTGTTCATTTAGAATGAGGGTAACGACTAGTAAGTTTCTTATGATGCCTCTAGATATTTTTTTAAAGTATTTTCATCCATTATTTTTTAAGTGGCGTGGTATATCTATTGCATGCAATACCATCCATGGTATTTTCCAATTTCCAAGAGAAAATTTGTGTTACAAAATTTAAGTGCCGAGATGTAACAATCTGTAGTGGCTAGAACAAAAAATGGAGATACTTTTTCGTTGCATATACAACGAAATTGTTAATTTAAGTATTTATTTAAAAAATCAAAATTACTTCCTCTCTTATAATTGAAGTATGGCATGCGTTGCAAAATTTACAGTACGCCCATTTTTACAAAACTTTATTCAGTTCAGAAGTCTGCCTGAGAATCAAATTTTGATATCAATTTTTGACTCACTTCTATCGAACCGAATTTGTTGAAACTGAATACGCATACGTAGTTCTGGTTCTGATGTGAATACAATACAGTGAGAAAAATTTCCATAGTTCCACACTCATTCTGCAAAGAATTTTGTAGAACAAGATGTAGTTTGGATTTTCTTTTTTGTTCAATTATTGTCCAAGTAAAAAGTGATAGGAATCAACTTTACCAATTTTAGAAAATACGTTTATTTCAAAAACAGTGGAAAAAAGTATTATCCTTACATAATATACAGCGAAATATCCATAGTTGCATTCAAAAAAACTAAATATATTTAAATTTCCCATATTTATGGTATTTTAACAATTAGTGCTTCCGCCTTTTTTGATAATAAGTTCAAAAATTCTATTTTTCATACTAAATACTGAATTTTAAAAGCTTTGTCAAAACCCTTCGTAACCTTAAAGCTGGTAGTGGAGTGCAAAAACACCCTAAATCCCCTCTCGTTGTTTAGGTGCCAGATCACAGCGATTTAGCGGAAACGAAAAGGTGGATGAGTTTGCTCGTATTGATGCAATATCGGGGAATCATCCTCTTCAATCGGGATTGCACCAAATATTCTTGCATCTAGAATTTCGGCCTGGGCTGACTGCCACCACAGTCGCCTTTGATTGGATGATTCCTCGGGTAGAACTACTAGGGTACTGTGGGGTAAACCTAATTCAAATCTGATGAGAAGGATATTGGGACTAATCAGGCCAACTTTGAGAACACTTGTATCAATTCTCACTGGGCACTCTTTTCTTAGGTTTTGTTCAAGAAAGAATTTTTTTTGGGATTCTCCGGTATATAACAAAAGCTAAAAAATGTTCTAATTTGTTATTTCATCACACAACCCATTAATTTTTGGTGACAAGTTTCAAGTCTTGGTTTGACTCATCAACAGGTCCCAAATAGCGAAATTGTGTGGTTTGAAAAACAAATGAAAAAAATGAAAAAAAGAAGAAAGAAATGAAAAGTTTGAGAAAAATAGAAAAATTAAAATTTTTTTTAAAGAAACAGATTCATTCGAAGCGAATCGAACCTGTCTACGCCACGCCATGGGCTGAAAAATAAAGAAGAAAGGAAAGAAGAAGAAGCGTTTCATGTCAGCAGAAAACCTTACACTCATCGGTGCAGCTTGGTTTTCTGCCTGCTGCAGACGCTTGAAAATAGATCAAACTGATCTCTTCTCATATAAACTCAGAATAAATTCTTGGTGTGAATTATATGAGGAAAAAACACTCATATACAAGCCCAGGAGGAAAAATAAATAAAAAGATTACTCTTTTGGATTTTTACGGGGTTAAACTTAATTTTGTTCAAGAAAGAATTTTAATAAATAAAAAAATTGTTTTTTTTTCTATTTTTCTCAAACTTTTCATTTCTTTCTTCTTTTTTTCATTTTTTTCATTTGTTTTTCAAATCACCCAATTTCGCTATTTGGGACCTGTTGATGAGTCAAACCAAGACTTGAAACTTGTCACCAAAAATTAAAGGGTTGTGTGATGAAATAATAAATTAGAACATTTTTTAGCTTTTGCTATATACCGGAGAATCAAAAAAAAAAAAATTCTTTCTTGAACAAAATTAAGTTTAACCCGATAAAAAGTGCAGAAGAGTAATGTTTTTATTTATCTTTTCTTAGGGGTCACCTACACAAGATGAGACTCGTTGATGATCCTATATGTAAAGGATGCGGAGCGGAGCCCGAAACGGTAACTGATTTCTTGTGTCACTGTCCGGAAAGCGCTACAGATTTCTTGGCTCACACCTCCTGATAGAACTGCTCGAGGTGGACAGGGAGGGTTGGGGGCCAATTCTGAACTTTGTCAAAGCGTCTGGCTGGGACCTGTGAGCTATTGCTCATGAGTCTGGAGGATGAACAATGGGCCTTGCTGTGGCCTAAGCTCCAGAGTCCTCCCTCCGGGGGACTCAACCTCTTTTCAATCCATCCATTCAAATACTAAATTTTTGGTTGTCTCCATTGGAATCTTCGACCAGGCATCTTTAATTGCTGTTTTTAAGTCTGTGATATTGCTGTATTGTCTACAATTGCCATAAACCTTACGCGCCAGTATTCTCCAAAGGTTTTCTATGGGATTCATATCGGGCGAGCGAGATGGCCAACTCATGTTTTTCTTCTGAAACCATTGCTTTGTGACTCTTGAATGAATCGATCGGAGCGTTATCTTGCTGAAAGACCGAGTCCTGGCGCGTCATTGTATCTCCATATTCCAGCAAAATATCTTCTAACAGGTTTTTGTAATCTGTTGACTGCATTCTAGTTGCTATGAAACAAATTGGGGTCTTACCAAAGTAACTAAGTGCCGCCCAAACCATCACTGTTCCGCCATCAAAATTCTGGTTCACGGTAACATCAGATTTTCTTCGTAAAACATGCCAATAGTACTTCATCCCATCCGATCCATTTAAATTAAATTTTTTTTCGTCGGAAAATATCACGTTTTTCCACTCTTCATTCCACACGGTGTAGGTTTTCGCAAAATCTAATCTGTACTGCATATGACATTTAGTGAGTGGAGGCTTCGTTGTCGTTTTTGTCCATTTGTAGCGGTCGCTATGTAATAAAATTTGCTGTAAGCGCCTTTTTGTGACCGGTAAGCTTAGATCACATTTTATTTGCGCAGCAGTTAAATTGTTAGGTTAAAGTAAGTGGATCCGCCCAAATGATAGGATAACAGCCTTAAAAATAACAAAAATTCCCATTTTCAACTTACGTTTTTTCTTAAAAATCTATCAAACTAGTTTGTAAATATTTTCGTTCAGCAGCTAAATTCTAAATGGAGCGCTTTTTTTTATACTCCTTCTCGTTTTGTGTTCATGTCACTTCCAGTAAAAAACATTTGACTGAAAGATAAGCCCGACTAAGGTATACATACCAAATTTGAAAATGTGTTGTTTTTATAATTCATACCAGAACTGAATGTTTCTTTGTTTTTTACTGACCACCACCAGTATACTTTACACTCATGATAAAAATTTGTGGTAACGGTGGGATTACGTAGTCATTTCATAAGTTCTAGCACAAATAAGAACAGATATTAGAAAAATAAATAGGGTCTATTCAAAGTTTTCATATAAATTAATTCATTACCTAATACTAGATGCTTACACCTCCAAATTACTCAAAATGGCCGCCCTTCACCCTAAAACAAGCCCTCAAACGATGAGGCTAATCATCTATTGAATCACAAATGGTTTCTAAGCATAAATTCGCCATAGCTTTTATCAAAGCTTGCTTCAAGCTTTCTAAAACGCTCCATATTTTACAGGTCAGTGGGTTCAGGTCCGGGTTTCCAGACGACCAATCTTCATGAGCAATTAATTCCGGAATATTGGTTTGTAACCACAGTGGATCTGGCTTTATGAGCAGGAGTTGAATCCTATTGGAAGACCCAGTGTTCTTGGTTGAATATTGTTGCACTGAGAGGCTTCACTCTGTTTTCCAGGATAGTATCTTGATAAACTTTAGAACCAGATATACACCTTTTTTACAAAAATGAGTCTCTGTTGCACTACGATAAGACACTCCTAAGATACTCCTAGCCAAACCATTAGAGAAACGGAAGGGTGGCCACGCTGAATACGCGGAATTGATTCTTCCGGTCCTTTGCTGCTATGTGGATAAATATTTGGCGTATTTATTTTTTCCTCGATGGTGAAATTTTTCTCATCAGTGAAAAGGATGTCCCGGTGTTTAAAGCCAGCGCATCGTCGCACAAGCTTTTTTGATCTTTTCAGTCGTATTTTCTTAAAGTAGCTGTCAAAAGTTAGCCGGTCCTTCTACGATAAGATTTTAACTTAAGGTCCTCGGATATAATTTTTGACATGCTTATCTTCATCTGCTGAGCCATTACAATTTGTCGTCGAATCGGATTTCTGCGAATTCGGGCCTTTACTCTATTTATGTCGGCTGTTTATGTTGGTAGATCGTGGTCGATCGGATCTTATTCGGCCAAGTGCCAAATTAAACTACGTGTCAAATTAAATTGCTCGAGCAATTGGTTACTTGCAAAGTTATTGCACTAATGAAACGCAATGACTGCGATCCGATTTTCCTTTACGGCCCATTTCATTTTAATGCTTAAAGGAAATTGAACTAAATTTTAGGTGTGGATCATAATTCATTGGTGGAATGTAAAAAATCGGTGCTGCCACTTGTTATAGAATACTTAAGTGTTAAAATTTCATTGTTAAAGTGTTGTGTCACAACTTCTGATATGATGTTTCTCGCTGATAATGTTGCTCGTGGTGATGAATACTAATGTCGGACGCGGAGTTTGGTGGGCACTCTATTATATCTTGCTGCTAAAGATTTCGGTTATCGAAGGTGTTGGTCCTCCAGACTGTCGAATTTTACCTAACGTGTTGAATTTGTATTTCGAAATATCCATGTTGTTCAGGCAAAATATGAGGTGACGATGGGATCTCACTGTATCCAACGATGCGGCTATTTTCTTGTTACGAACTTACTGGATAGCGTTCGGCACTCCATTTCTCTTATCCAGAACTAATCCTCATTGCATTGAGCACTGTGATGAGACACATATTTCATTATTTCCCTCTTAAAGGTAATTTGAGATGGAACATGAAAAAAAGCTAGAATTGGTCGATAAGATCAATTTTTACGATACCCTAGATAAATGTCCATATATAATTTCGTATGAGCACACCTCTGTGTTAGTTTGATTGTAAAATTGATTTTCGCATCTAATTCTAGAACGGCTCATCCGACAGTACAAAAGATTATAATCAACTTCATAGGATTTTATATTCTGAATAAAAGTCCTTAGATACAATAAAAATGTCTAGAAGACGTGGTTGCCCGATTTCGTGTATTTTTGAAGTTTTATTTACTATTTTTATGAAAATGCCATCGACAAAATTTCAACACTTTACGTCGATGCGTTCTCAGGTAGTGCCCAAATATACAGTGAAAAACGAAATTTTTGTATGGCAGCCCTACGAAGGAGTTATCCGATGTGTCTCGTTTTCGAACTTAAATATATAATTTTTTGTAAAGGCCGTGTGCAAAAATTTCAGCTGTCTATGTACATGCGTTCTCGAGTTATCGTGTGCATAGACGGATAGACGATCAAACGAACAAACGAACAGATGCGGACAGACAGACAGACTGACATGGAAAAAACAAAATATCTTTTAATATTATGCGTGGGTATTCAATCCATTTTGGAATGACAAACTTAGTATATCCTATAGATTGCATCTAGGGTATAATAACCTAAAAAGCTATATACATTTAATAAAGTTCGTCCTTCCTATAATAGAAGCAAAACAACAAATTTTAAAGTCCTGCAACGGTATTGGAAGATTCAATGAGGTAACCACTGATTATTGGTTAATCGGGAGGCATACATGTATGTAGATTGATTTGTACAGGTTTGCTGCAATTCGTACTGCCGCATTAGTAAAGAATGGAACTCAATAAAGTTCTATCTTTACGCAAGTACACAGCATTCCGTGCTACACAGATATTAAATTCCATACGTGATTTCATCTTTGAGGACCTCAAATAAACATCAGAAAAACAAACATTAATGAGATAATCCGATTCCTAACCTCAACAGGCGGGACTTAAGATGACAATGCCCTCATTTCAATTAATAGGATTTGAATTGCCTATAGCCCCAAAGCATTTAGGCATATACAACTGCAAACAGAATTCAAATTCGGGGTGAATTAAAGCATTTTCTTTGAATGGCTTTAATTTGTTTTTTTTTTGCTGTTGTAAAAATATCTTTTTTGTTTTTTAGAAGAAACATTTTACATAATATTATGCTAGAGATAAGATGATTGAGTCCCGTCTTACATTACGGAAATACAATTCGTCAGGCATTTTAAAGAGCTAAATAATTAGTCCTGAGAGACTTTCATTGCAAACTATCAACTGGACTTCCACATCACATAAATGCAAATTTATTCCGAATCCGATTAATGGTAATCATGGGTGGTAAAATCACAGTCTAATACATATGTATGTATATACCGAAAGCTATACATATTTTAGGGAATTGTGGCTCAATTTTCATTAATCGAATACAATTCCAGAGAATTCATGGCTTGAATTAATCAATAAGTAATAAACCTGAATAGCCCTAAAGATGTGCCTTATTATATATCTCTTCCCTTGAATTCTCTAACATGTTTATGATTACGAGCTGCCATGTATTTAACTGTTATAATTATTATTGTTGCTACCATACCAGACATACATATATAAATGAACAAAAGTTTTGCTATGCTTACATCTGGGAAAATGGCTGTTGTACTACAACAGTTTTGCACACATCTGGGTATCCAATGTCAACGTCTTGTGGGTAATTAACCCTCTGTCAGAATGGAAGATATTTCCCGAGAAGAAACTTTTGCGAGCACGAATAGCTAGCTTAACCGCATGGAAAGATACCCTGAAGTCACCTTAGCTTTGTTTATCATTAACAGGACACACAAAAGTGTACTACTCTACAAAGCTTTGTGACAAAAAAGGTCCCTGTGTGTTGCATTGTTCTTGAGGTTCTTTAGATTTTAGTTACCTTTGGGCAATGAAGCCCAGAAGTACAGATCCAAGAGATACCCATGTTTGTAGAATGCTTTCTGTTTGGCAAAGTATACGCCTGGGCTAAATTTTCAGGAAACTAACATAAACTTGAGACATTTTACGAAATGTTATTGCCTTAGGGAAAATGTTGTTATTAAGCTTTGATGCGTTTCTCAATTGTTTTCTCCCCCAAATTAACATCAAACCGGCGTAAGATACTTTAGTGGAATATAGCGAATTCGTCTCTACTATGTATGAGACGTTTTTAATTAAGATTTGTGCAATAAACTTTATACTCGAACTTCTTACAGACATTCATATGATAACAAAGTTAAAACTATTTTAAGAAACCCGGGGATGTAAAAAGGAAGTGAGTTTTTTGTTCGATTGGATATCTAATTTCCGTACAACCCTTAGGTTGCGTATATACATAACCAGAGATTGATGAGGTCAACCATTTCCTTTTTAGAAACTTCCTGCTACTAGTTTAATTGGCTTCTAATTGGGTCAAAGTACTTTTTAGAAATTATATCCGAGAACCCTAGAGCTCTAGTTGTGAGCATGCTATGAACCAGCATCAATCATTAAAATAACTTAGGAAATTCCCATTGAACTTTAACTGAAGTTTGAAACTATAATGAATCTAGGGGTAATAAGAGATTTGTTTTGCGGTATCTTAAGTGAAGATTTTTATGTATTTAGTAATGTTTTAAAGTAAAAAATGCAATATACATATGCATACCTACTATGTTGGGTATGAGTTATTTCATTTGAATACATGGGTTGAGAATATGTGAGTAGTATAACATAAAAAAATATTTTGTGTAGGGCTTCTGATTTTCTTAAACATATGATGGATAGCGCCTTATGAGGTATTTACCAGCTATAGTTGATTATTTTGTATAATCTTCATATAGCAAATTGATGAAAGCTATCTTTTTTGGTCATTAATTCTGCTAAGCTGAGAAAGGTTTGGGTCTTAGAATATAGAGAGAACAAGAAGTGTTGATACCTATAAAATTCGTGTACATGAGCATTGCTTTGCTTTGGGACATTCCGAAAACATTCTGTGAAAGATGTGGAAGCAATATGCTCTGATATCCAGTTCATGTCTTTTAATGCATTGTTGTCCTACGACGGGTAGATGGCTATTCACTTCCATACTTTACCTCTGCATAACCAGTAAATCGAAAGGAGGAAGCCTTCCTTATAAATTCTTTGGAAGGTGATAGCAAACATTACCTTTCAATTCTGTGGAACTATTCATTCCGCCATCTCAGGAAGTGTATGGAACCATTAAGCATGAATTTTCCGGAAGGTTGGAAAAATCCATTCAATTTATACCCTCAGGAAGGTGAAGGGAAGCACTCTTTCTGTTTTCAGTAAGAGATAAAGGGAACAACTCTTCTTGCTTTGTTAGAAAGGTGTGGAAAATAAATGAGTCTTCATTTATTCGTATCTCGTACTTAGCGGAAAATGATCTAATACTTTTTCTAAAATAATGCACAAATCGGAATATTTTTCATCTATAGCTGCAGCACGTACTTTTGATTCCTTCATTGTTGTTAGAAAAAATTGAAACGATCCCAGCGGGAAATGGAGGCGCGCAAAGACGAATGCAAGAGCGTTTCTTTGGAAGCTCGCAGTGCTTCCATACCATATCCTTGTTCATATAGTTTTAACGTGAGTATGTCCGCAGAAGGAAGCACTAAGATGCAGATTCTTGGGAAGCGCTCTTGGATCGCTTGTAGGGTAGCACCATAGACAAACTAATATAAATATGCAACACCTTTCTAGAATATAAAATTAACGATACCTCGACAATGGCTCGATTTGACATTTGATGACATGCCCAAAGGGTAAGCCAGTAATGCCTCGCTCCATACAAAATCACTGTTGCCTCGACCCGATGAAGGAAAGGCCACAATTTTTTCTTAGAAATTTACTGAAAATTGCTTCCTTCGAATTTTTATGCATAGACCGAGGCCGAGAGTTCCAATATAAAATCAACGATGCCTCGACCTGATATATCGAAGGCCAGAATTTTTTTTTAGAAATTTACTGGAAATTTTTTCATTACAATTTATACGCACTTTTGGAGGGCGACAACAATTGTTATGAGCGTAGACGCAATAAACAATTTTTTGCTTCTTTGCTCGATAACTAATATTGATTTTTCCAAAGAGTTCCTGAAAGATATATCGTAGAGAAATTCAAGAGCTATCAATTTTTTTAAATTTTGTTCCACCTAAAATTCCCAACTGCGGATCCCTTGCAAAGTATAACTTCCTACAGACTGGACTGTATTTTTAAATTTCTAAAATTTTCACAATTTCACTCACGTTTTCATGCAGACAGACAGACGAATGAGCGGACAAAATAATTTTTAATATTATGCGTGGGTGTCCAATCCTTTTTGCGGTACCTATAATCATTATTTCTTTGTATTACACATGGAATAACAAACTTGGTAGACATACCTGCTCTATGTCCATTATTATACCCTAGATGAAATATACAGGGTATACTAAGTTTGTCATTCCGTTTGTAGCACCTCGAAATAATGATCGTAGAGCAAAATGGGTTGGATACCCACGCATAATATTAAAAATTATTTTAATTTTTGCATTTCCGTCAATCTGTCCGTCCGTCCGTCTGTGCGCATGATAACTCGAGCGTATACTTAGAGAGCTGAAATTTTGTACACAGACTTTAGAAAAAAAGTAAAATTAAGTTCGAAAATGAGACAAATCGGGCCACGAATGAGTTGCCATACAAAAATTTTATTTTCCACTATATATTTGGACACTGCCTGAGAACGCGTCGAGTAGAGAGGTGAAATTTGGTACATGGTGTTTTCATTGTACTAGCAAATAAAATTTCAAAAATGGACTAAATAGGACAACTCCTTTTTGGTGTTGCCATATAAAAATTTAGGTGTTTTACGTATACTTTGAAAGCGATCAGTCCAAGACATTTTTATTGCACTAAAAACTTCTTCAGAATATGAAATCCTATAAAATTGGTTATAATCATTTTTTCTGTGCGACAAACCGTTCTAGAAATATATGCGAAAAACCACTTCAAAAATCAAACTTGTACAGAAGGGTGACAATACGAAATTTTATAAGGGCATTAATGTTGGGTATCATAAGAATTGGGCTTAGAGCAATTCTAGCTTTTTTACTTGTTTCATCTAGATTCTAAGGTATAATAAAATCTACTTGTTGTCCGAATCCTACTGATTCCTAAAAAAATTGCTCATTGCTTGACTACGCATCTACGCTCATAACAATTGCTGTCGCCCTCAAAAAGTGCGTATAAATTGTAAGGAAAAAATTTCTAGTAAATTTATAAGAAAAAATTGCGGTCTTCCCTTCATCCGGTGGAGGCAATGGTGATTTTGTATGGGACGTTGCATTGCTGGCTTACCCTTTGGGGTGCCAAGTCGAGGTATCGTCGAGGCATCGTTAATTTTATATTCTAGAAAAGCGTTGCATACTTTTCTTTTTGTCTTTGCCTTTGTATGGTTTTAGTTTGTCTATGGTAGAACTCTTGGAGCGCTTATACGGAGTATAGAAGGAATCAAAATATGGCCTTTACTAGAAATTTCAGTTTTATGCTAAATGCGGTCCATTTAATATTCAATGTATAAATTACAAGAGCATGTTTTGCTATACAAAAATAGCAATATTGTTATATTACATTATTAAAAAATGTTAATCAACGGCACACTCAACTGACTACTAAAGAATTAAAAATCTGCTGCGCTTTCAGATGCATATGAGTCATATTTTCACAACAAAAAACATATAGGTTATGAATAAGCCTTAAATCAGGGAAGAGATCTGTTTCCGCAAAGATTCCTTTAAAAGAGCTCTTCGGAAAAGATATTTTCTGGCTTTGTTGTGGAAGCGCTTGACATATTTCCCGCTGGGATATGACGCATTTTCGACCTGCATGTACTCTTTCGAAATAGCCTCTGGAAATATAGCCGTACAAATTTCTACATATTTCTCTTCGATAACAACACAAATGATCATATCTATTCATTACCTCTGCTTTCTCTAAGTATTGCCTTCCTAAACCAGGTCAAAGTAAGGTTTACCCATGTACTCATTTTTAATGCATTCCAGGTAATGTTGGCAAGAAATATAATCTGAACCAGGCATTCCCATTTTTGCACTGCGAAGGTTTTGGTTTGAATCACTATGCCTCATATCCTTCATGTCCTGGCTCCCACCGAAGAGTTGATTTGAATGGAGTGGTTTTTCAGTTGACCTAAGTCTCTACATGGGCGGATACAGATTTGTTTTATTATTTGGGGGGGTCAGTCTGGTCTAAAAATGATGTCATGTATAATCATTTTCTATTTTATGTGAGACATATTTTGTTGTTGGTGTTGAATCACTAAGCGTTTTTAGTGATTGTTATAACAAAAATAAACAAAACAACAAAAAATACTTTGATGCGTAATAACCTTTATTTTTATACACTTTGATTTGACAATTATATGAACTATCCGGCACGATCACGACCAGACGAACATTGAATCTTTTTTTCGATGCAAATTATACTTCCTTCTTGCTGTTACCTGGAGGTATGGGTTTTTCCTTGAGAAAAAGAAAAAAAGGTTGAAATTTTTGTATAATAGAAATGATACAGCGAGTTTGCATTAATCAGGTAAATTGGAAGCATTTATGACATATGACACTAGATTAAGGGTGGCTAGGTTCAGCCGACAAGTTTTCAAAGTACTGGTTGAGTCGTAAAACGATATTTCAGCTGTAATGCTTGACTGCATTTTATGACAGGATTATGAAACACGATTGGGCCGACGCCACCGTTTCTTTGTGTATGCTTTATGCTATGAGCATCGGTGTTCGGATTACCAAGGGATACAACTACATGCACTTTATGTTAATATTATAAGTTTCATTTCATGCCTCAACAGTTGGGTTTTATCTTTTATGCCAAATACATTCGAAATTATTACTTTTATTGGAGGCTTATCTATCTCCAAATATTCCTTAAGTAGGATTTTTGTTTGCCTAACCCTAAACGTAGGTATGGGGAACACAAAAAATATTACAAATATTGTATTGCCGTCTATTTGTATTCTAGATATTCATTTGGAAAATTCATCGGACTATCCTGGATTTCGTATAGAACTTGTTATTTGAAGTTTAACGGAATACAGTACTTAAACCAAAAAGAGAAAACTGTAGAAAAGCGTACCCATGCTAAAGCAAGAACGGTCTCCAGTACTCGGAAATATCTTATAACAAAGTAAACTAATTACTGGTATAATATCGCTAAAATTTTTAGAGTTTACTTATCTCTCATCACTCTATTCGTAAGTGCAGGGGCTTATGCACTTGACTAAAGTGAACGGAATGAATAAAACCAAGTATACGAAAGAGACTCCAATTAAAATTCAACGATTTATAGGAAAAATTAACAAAATAGTCATACGCCCTCTTCATTGACTGTTTTGTGGACCTTTTCTATGCGCTTTCATGAAGTTTTTTTTTTCATTTTTTCTTCAGATATGTCATTAGTGCTGCCAATTCTGAATGATTTCCAAGCAGTATATTTCGGTAAGAATGTCAGTAGGTTAACACTTAATACAGTAACTAAACTACTAATTTATGTATTTTGTTTAAATTCACAAATTCATCATAAATTGTAACTTTATAAAATACAGGAGTTAAAGCTCTGCGTTACATTAAGTTTATTTAAAATAGCAGTCAAAGAATACATATGCAATACGTACCTTGCACCCATGATACAAAGATTAAGAAAGTATAGCCGAATTATCTGTCAATGAGTTGCTTCCCTACTTTGGCGACAATTGTCACAAATTTGTTCGTCTCAATTTCAATTGACAATTATCAAAATGGGAAAAATTATCTATTTGGAAATTTCTTTGCTTTCCCACTAGCACATAATTACTTTTCCCGAAGTGATTTAAACGAAGAAACTAATGTTTTATTAATAATTTTAATGTATTCAAAACGTCCTATTTCAGTCAATAAAATATGAAAAACTCAAAACAAATTCGCTGGAAATGACATTCGTGACGTAGAAACACAAAAATTTCCTCTCGAATTGGCCATACCTTGTTATCTTTGAATCATGCCTTGGACCTATATAACTTCATGGTAAAGTTAAGAAAGTTTAACTTTATTTTTGTATTCTAGTAAAACTATTGAATTTGTCGAAATAATAAAACATTTTTATACAAAAATAAACTTCTTACTTTAAATCTAATAACTCATTACAACAATGCACAATGAATTGTGTGACGTTGTGAAGTTTTGCTGAATTTCTACAGTTGATGAGTAATAATTGTTTGTTTTGACCCGTCGTCGATATGATTCTAATAAGCCGTCTTTACATCGAAGACCCGTCAAAGATTCTTCGGCAGCTGTTTTCAATTAAAACTAACCTGCCCTGCATTGACTCTTCTATTCAAGCACTCCGTCATGTACACGAATTTGATAGGCTTCAAAAGCCAGGGCCTAAACCAGAGCGTAGACCAGGCCGCTAGAGTTGGAAGGGCTGCGTTCTTTTTAAACGTATCAAATTGAAGTTGGAAGTGATCAGAAAGCTTTATGTTAAAAAAAAACATACAGTAGAATAGATTTGCTGTGCAGTGAATTATTTTGTTCGGAAATATGCATAAGTTCTACTGCAATTATTCTTCCGTGGTCTTTAGGAGAGAGGGGGATGACGTCAGGGTAGGCCACCATTTTGACCATAACTTCGATTTAAGGCAAAATTAGGTCAATCCAAGCACATCTTTGGAAATGACTGGGAAAAGGAATACTTTTGCTGAACATTGCATTGATTGAATGAAAAATGACAAAAATATAGACATTTTAAAAAAAAAGTGAAAGGCTGTCAGGTCGGCCCGTGTTGTCTAGGTTGGCCAATTGTTGAAAATGACCGGGATAATTAATAAAATGAAAAGCCGAATCGCATTTCCGGTGCTGGGCGTTTTGTGGGCGTCTTCGAAGTACACAATCACAGTGGGCCAACCCTGACTGCAAAAAATTTCAAACCGTGACGACAAATGTCATTGCCGAATCGTGTCACAACACAACCAAACATGCTACAGGATTCAATTTTCCTCTTGGTATATTTTCAACCATGAACACCGCAAACAGTCTCAATGCTTACTTTATCGATTGGATATATTCGCCTCACTTTTTGGCCGTATTCACTGATGCTAAAAACCTCTGCTGTCGCATGTTGGTGGCGCTAGTGGTCAAAACTAAAAAAAAAAATATCGCAGTTGGCCGAACCAGATGACAGGCCAACCCCACTGACATGTATATAAATGGACTGACTGATCTTCTGTTTCATGTGGCACTAGTTTTGATTTCAGAAAGTCTGTTCTCACCGTCAATGCTACCAACTGTAGTAAGCTGGCGCGAAATTTAAATTATTTGGTTTTCATGTCAATGGATTTACTTAAATATCTGTCAGTGGGATTTACCGAGTTTATTAACAAAATATTTGAGACTTTGTTTATAAATTCTAATTATGAGTCGAAGGAACTGATTTTTACAAAGATGCTTTGGAAGGAAAGATTTATTTATGGAAGGAAAACCTGTGCGCATGTTCAGGTATACAAAATTTGATGAAAAGTGATGAACAGTTCAGTTACAGTTCAGTGGGAAGGTATGCTCTCACGGAAAGAGTCAGTAATATGAAAGTGGTGCCATTTGTTTTCATGCATGTTTTGTTCAACGAGTAGTTCATTTATATACATGTCAGCGGCCAACCCTGACGACATTCTTTTACCTATGTAAGCATTTGCGTGTTTATAGTCTTGGGAATACATATCAGCTGAATATGATTGTGTGGCCTTGTGTCTTTACCAAATAAGTACTAGACAAAATAATTCCTCAACGGTTGATCCTACGATAAAAAAGTGAAAATATAAATTTGAAGAAGACTAAATTCCTTACATTTTTGTAAAAACATTTTTTTAAGTCTCATGTGTAACGAGTTACAGCGTCCGAAACGGGAACATTCTTTAAAAAAAAAAAAATGTATACAAATAGTACCATTTATACGGGGTGTTTCGTCCATGGAGGTCTTCAAATTTATATTTTCACTTTTTTATCGTAGGATCAACCGTTGAGGAATTATTTTGAAAAAAAAAACACAATATTTGGTACCTTTAATCCAAGATGGTGGACCGCGCGGAATCCCTCCAAGGGTGTAAGCTTGGATTTTTCATCGGGGCGCGGAACTGATTAACATATAAAAATCACAACCACCCCACCTTTTGTAGGGAAAAAACCCCTACTGACTGAACTATAAGTAATAAAAAGATACTTCCTTATTAAACACATTATATTTACGTCCGTGTGAATTTTTTACAAATTCCTATAATTTTTGGTTCATAGATAATTACCACTGTAATTAGGGTAGGCAGAGAGGCAGATAAAACCAACAAATCATAACGCCATATAAAAATTCATTTAAAAAACAAATCCATTTTCTGTTCTATAATAATTAAATGAAAAGTTGAATTCCATTGCAAGAATTTCAATTTGACTTCCGTGTTAAAATTTATTCCACTTAAATACGAGACCTGGCAATTCAGTGGGAGAATTGCAGGAAAAGTGGAGGTGAGGTAATTAAAACTTGTTTTCAAATGAAAAGAATGAATTGGTGCACGAACAACAAGAACGAACAATATATATTCTTTATATGAAACAAAAGAGAATTTTTTAAACAATAAACTTAACACCAATTATCCGCCATTGTTCACGTTCTCTTGTTCTTCCTCTCTGGTAACTGTGCACAAAAACAAATTTCCACTAATCATTTAAATTCCTTGATAAAATCTCATTTTCCGCACATATTAAATCTTTGTAGAAAAATGTCGGCCCATTGTAATCACTTTTAAGGGTGTGCTTATTAGAACTGATTTTGGAAGGTCCTTAGCATGACAAATTGCTAAAAATACCTTCCGATCATTAATCCCGGTAATTCACTTCATAAAATTTGATAATTAATTGGAGACTTAGTCCTTCAGGCACATGAAGTAGGTCTTATGGAGTACCTAGAGGTATTTGTGGAATCTCTTAAAATGTAAAGTTGCTAATTAACTCGTGGATGATTTATGTTCATGTATTTATGTTTACTGCCTATATAAAAATTATTATGAATTATAATTGGATTGTGAAGACAGTTTACCATAAAGATGTGAAAATAGGATTTACTTTCCATATAAAAATTGGCCAAATTGGTTTGAAAAATCATAAAGTTTTTTAGTTTAGTGACAATTCATAAACTGACAGGTTTAAAATATAAATCACCTCCCTTAATCCCTTGGGGAATTTTGGCAAACTGCTTCTCTCGTCAGGAACAACTTCGGCAGCTCTTCTATATCTCCATTACTGAATAATGGGGAAGTGGTTGTTGACTGCTTGGATTTTCGACGGAAGGTTCTTGTAAAAACTGGCTTTGCACCCACTTTACAGACACCTGCTTTCTATCTCCCGTGTTGTTGTTTACACTTCCGTACAAGAGATGTGTTCAACGTTTTGAAAGGTTTCAAAATCTTCAAAGCCCTTGGGTTCACGCAGGCGCAGAACTAGAGTAGAAATTACGGGGGCGGGGGGCCTCATCTTACAAATTAAATTGAGAAAAAAAAATCCAGCGCTGAAAGTCGCCTAGTTCAGCCACCGCAGTACTGTAGAGAGGTACTAAGAAGGTTCCCAGTGTGGACGATGTGCCATTTTTTAGTATACATTTTTACAAAAAGTCATTTTTTAGTAGTTTAGGGTGCAAATTGCAGGAGTCATTCAAACCAAACTTGTCTCAGTTTTACACAATATTTCATGCGGGTACAATTTTTGGTGTCAAAAATAGTACTTACTATACGTCGTTGCCAATATTGAAAAAAGCATTGGCGGGAAGTTGAAAATTGATTTTAATAAAATCCTTCGAATTTTTGTTGAGTATCTATGAATATATTGTCTTTGGTAAAACACTTTTTATCGCTAATTAACCCAAATAATTAATTTTAAAATATTTACTTCGACGAGCCCACTTATTTATTTGTTTTTTACAGTTCTCTGTCAGTTGGTACTTGGAGCTTAGACCGAAAGAGAACGCTATATAGAAGTGAGCTCACTTTTTACAATATGTTTCTATTGACATAGTCAATCCATATTATACATGTCAGTGATTTTATCATAAGAACGTTAGGAGTTAGAACTACGCATGTGGTAGTAAGGGAGTCTGTTTCGTGGCTTTGGAAACATCTCTCGAGGGTTTTGGATCACCCAAAGTTGGGGTCCTAAAGTCAAGTTTTGAGATAACCTATACACATACATCACATGCATACAATAAAATACATTGAAATAAATTTTGATTTCTGTAAGTTTTGAAATAAAAATTTTTTTTGAAGGTGAATTATATAAATACAAAATAAAAATAAAATAATAAATATATTTTTTCAAATAACTCAATTAATTAAATATTTTTTTTTCTTCAAATTTAGGCGGGTCCATGACCTCCCCTCCCCCACCCTGGATTCGCCACTGGGCTCACACCCCTGTTAATGAAATGTTGAGGTTTATTCCTTGCTAAACCTCGGAGCAGACAATTTCCTTGTCTTATTATTAGACAGAAAATGTTTCGACTGCTTGGAAACTAGGCCAACGGTTAGCCTGTCCCAAAAAAGGAGAAGGCAGAATTTATCATTAAATTTAAATTTACCTACTAACTAGAAACTTATCAACAATAGCCAATATGTCTTCCATTATAGACGCTCATCTGGAGACTTGCTGGCATACTGCTCTTCAAGCCAAACTTAAAGCAGTTTGTCTCTTCCTCCTTTTCTATTAGGGGTTGAAAGTTTTTTATCTGGTCGTCCAATACGGGTTGTATTAGATAGCGTTACATCTGAACTTCACCCTATAAATGTCGGTGTTTCCCAGTGTTTCTGCCAATCCAGAGTTTAATTACATCTGGATTACGTTCAAACCAAACAAGCACATCATCTACTTCTTTTTCCTTTATCGCAGCCCATATATGTTTGATGACGACACGGTATCCGTATTTGATAATATCCCCAACAATATTGGTTATTTATTTTCTGTCTCCCCCTCTTTCGAAATTGTCCTGGCAGGCGATTTTAATGTCCATAACATATCGTGGCTCAGACATTCTTCTACCAAAAGTCATGCAGGCCGTTCCGTTGAACTTTTCAGTGAATCTTTTAATTTGCAACAGCTACTGGATGCAGCAAAGCAATCTCCTGATGCAGATGGAGATAGAGCCATTGCTTAATCACGGCTCAATTTACTACCTTAAACCTGTGCCGCCCTACTCTCAACAATGAGTGAAAGAGTTTGCTTTCCGCACTTATCAATTGCATCCATATCCGGAAGTGAAACAAGTCTACAAGACTGTACGGAATACCTATAAGTCCATTATTCAGAGAGAACAATTTCTTTTTGACCAGAATATTAGACAAATAATCTTGGCAAGCCGCAAAGGTAGCAAAGGTTTGTGGTCCCTTGTTAAAACAATCAAGAACAACTTCACCAGTTCCTCTATACCTTTACTACTTAATAATGGTGCAGTGATTGTTGACTCACTGGTTAAAGATAATATTGTAGTTGCTAGCTTCGCTTCAAATTCTAGTCTTCCACCCACTTCACAAACACCTGTTTTGCATTTCTTGTGTGGATGTGTACAAGAGCCAATACACATCCGTACGAAATATGTGTTCAAGGTCCTTAAGGGGACTACCGTCCTCATGGTTTTTCGCCCCTGTTAACTAAAAGCTGTGCTTCATCCTTGGCTAAACCTCTGCGCAAACTATTCTACTCGTCTTATTCGACAGGAACATTTCCAACTGCTTGGAAACTAGCTCATATTCAGCCTATTCCCACAAAAGGAGAATGAAGTATCTAGAGTCTAATAATCTCATCAGCGATCGCCAATATGACATCCGAGCTGGACGCTCATCTGTAGACTTGCTGACTTTTCTAACGGAACGTTGGAACCGAAGTCTTCACAATTTTGAAGAGTCCAAAATTGTTGCCCTAGATGTTTCAAAGGCTTTTGAAAGATTCTGGAATCCAGCTCTTTTAGCTAAACTTAAAACACTTGGTCTCTCACCTCCTCTTCTACTATGGATTGAAAGGTTCCTATCTAATTGCCAAATACGTGTTGTATTAGATGGTGTTACATCTGAACCTCATCCCATAAATGCCGGTATGCCTCAAGGCTCTGTTATCTCACCAACTCTGTTTTTAATTTTGAATAATGACCTTCTTTTCCCATTAATCCCATCCATAGTTTCGATGATGACAGTACCCTTGGTTTCAGTTATACCTTAGAAACTCTTGCGGACTATAGGGGAAATGCCGCATGTGTTAAACAAGATTGCATGATTAGATCATTGAATAACGATCTTAACAATATCCTCGCTTGGGGCAAAGCGAATCGCGTCGAAATCAAATTTAATGCATCTAAGACCCAAAGCTGTCTCATCTCATTAAAACAAGACCATAACTTAACCACTCCCGTTTCCTTTGATGGAGCATTAATGCGGCTGGTCGCACAGCCTTAGCTACATTGGATATTGGCAAAAGGAGAGCCTTCAAGCTCATTGGAGATGTGGCAATAATTTGTCATATCGACTCACTCGAGCACCGCCGTAATGTTGGATGTCTTTCCATCCTTTATTGCTACATGCATGGTCAATGCTCTGATGAAATTTCTAGTCTAATCCCTTGCAGAGTGATTACTGCACGCAATACCCGCGCACATCCTTTTACCCTTCAACTTACTTTTGGTCATACCGTAAAATTCCGTGATGCTTACAGTTTACTATCTTCTGTTTTTCTTCCGTCATACAATCTGCGGAAGTTTAAGGGTGTGACATACTTCGTCACCTCCGCTACTCTCCTCATATCCCCTAATCCTTCCCCTATATCCTTCCTGCCATGCTGTGCTTTGCATCATAGGGTATCCCCTGAGTTTGGCTTAAAAATATGAATTAAAAGCAGGGTTCTGTTATACTATTTTCTTCTTAATTTTAATTAATAATCTGCTTTCCCTTACTTTTAACCCCATCCATAGTTTCGACTTGTTCGAGTACCGCCCGAATGTCGAATGATTTAGCTCTTTTAATGCTACATGCATGGTCAATGATTCGATAAAATATCTAGTGTGATCCTTTGTAAATTAATTTCTCGTGCTGCAAGACACGCACATTATCTCATCCTTAAAAATATATTCGTCCGTACAGTAAAATTGTGTGATGTTTTTTTATCCCGAACTGTGCGAAGTTGGAACAGTTTACCATATTCAATCTTTTATCGGTATTGCAATCTGTGAAGGTTCAAGAATGTCTTAAACACGCATATAAAGTTACTTGAATCGTTGCATTGCAAGTACATTTCCCGTGAATTGACGAACTTGGACTTCATTTGCACTATGAACCTTTTGTTTCTACATTCATATATTATGTATTGTATATATATATATGGCTATAGCAACATTTATATACATATTTCAAAACATGATTAGTTTTGCTGCAAAGCCGTTTGCCTGCTCCTATCATTAATCGGTAGTAATCAATAAACAATTAAACGACCAATTGACTCATGATTACATTTTCGAAATACAATTTCCGATTATCCTATGGCCAATTTGAAGCTCGATAACAAGAATTTCAAGAGAGCTACCAAGATAATGGCAGCAATAGTCGGCAGCTCCACAATGTAAACGAGAAATTTTATTCCTATGAATGCGAAATACCCAAAAATCAAACCAAATGTGTTTGGCTTTTATGATCATAATATTCAAGGAAATTACACTTGATAAAATTGAACAGGTAATTGCTGTGTTTATTTGGTTCAGACAAGTGCTGAAATGGAGATTTTAAATTGTATTCAGGTAAAAGGTGTGTAGATATTATGAATGCCAAAAAGTAACTAAGAAGGGAATATACATACCTATGGTGTAATATGTAGATAGCTGCACATTTGATAATATCTTGCAACTAACTAGGTATATGGTGTTACGCTGAATTTAGTATAACACATTATGTTGATCTGCAGGTTAAATATAAATAAATAAATAAAAATATTGCCCTCCAGATACATTTAAAACTACTTTCTGCCAATTTGACAACTAGAGAAAGATTGCTAATTTGACAACTAGGGAAAGCGGATAGGTATACTTCTAATATAAATTATGGTGTACAAATGCATATAGAACGTCTGCTAATTTACTAAGTATGTATGCGATTCCTGTAATTTTTTTATACCTGTGGCCTATTTAAGATGAGATAAAAGAAGCAGAAAAAATGTAGATTCACAAAATTTGTAAATGCGTTGTAAACTACAAGTGTTTTTTTTTTCACAAATTTGTGAATATCAAAACAAAATTAGCAATTGCAAAATAAAATGGTACTTACTTCTCTAATAACAAACAAAAAGGACATTTTATTTTCGAACATTTTCCAACACCTTAGCACATGAAGCAAAAATAAGCGAGTGGAAAAATATTTTGAATCCTTTCAACTCTCAGGGCATTCTTAAAAAAAAGATGAGAAATTCTTTCGTGATGTTGTATGGTAAAATATAACGAGAGAAACAATGGCAAATTTTTTCTTTAAGAACAAAATAAATAATGCAAAGAAAACGGGTTCATCAGGTGGCACTAAGCGTGTTTTCACAGACGTCGATAACATTTTTATTGATATTATTGGCAAGGAGTCTTGAATCCAACACTGCAAGGGTTTATTGAGGAATCATCTCCCACACTTTCCTCTTCTCAAGCAATGCCATAAAGCTTTAAAGAAAAAGAAACAAGGTCCGAAAAATATGTTTTTACTTTCAATATTATTTTTAAACATTTTCTTCTTTTAACTAGAGTACCAACCCAAAAAAAAAAAAAGCGGGTGCCTAGTGGATGAAATGGTATTAAGATATTAAAATCCTTTCTTAAAAAAAGAAAAAAACAGAATGCAGTTAGAAATTCATAATCTGTAACTCGACGCTATTAAAGAGGAGCGGGATTTGAGATTACGGAGAAGTGGTATAACTTCTTACATATAATGAGAAAATACTTCAGATGAACAAGATTCAGCAGTGCACGAGAATATTTTTCATTTTAGTACATATTAAAAATCCTTAACAAAATATTCATAAAACACTTCATTATTTTTTTTTATGAAAAATGAGTAATAGAGTAAGCATTATTAATAGAGTTGAATGTTGCCAGAAACCCTGCTGGTCCGATTTTTTATGATTATGATTATTTTAGTAACAATTGTTTTTTATTTTATTAATTAAAGGTAATAAGAAGATGTCAGATAAAATTAAAACAGAACGCTACAAAAGACGGGGAAGAAGTGGATATCGCCATCTGGTCTAAGGGCACTGATGCAGAACGTACAAACTACCGACTTGATCGGATGTCTTTACGGCCAAGCTTACGGCTATCTGGGAAACTGTCAGGTGGGGCGTCAAACACGAGGGTACATGTGCCATCTTCTCGGACAGACTATCTTCGCTCAAGGCCATAAAAAATCCGAAAAACAAAAACCCGTTGGCATCTAATATCAGAAACTCCCTTCACACAAGTAGAATTACCCTGGCATGATGCCGAGCCCATGTGGGAATAGAAGGGAATAAAAAAAGGGACACGCTGGCCAAAAGCGCGCTGCGCAGCAATAATATCAAAATAACACCACCAGGCTATAAAGCAGTCAGAGCGCAAGCTCGAAGGAGCACATCCTACACATTCCTTGCCACACACCACAAATCATCGGACAAGCCCATCATGCCTGACAACTGAAGGAGGAAAATGATATCGATCGCGAGATTGAGACTTGACTTGCATTTCCTACCGGTCAAGAAACACTTTTTTTTTTTTTTTTAAAGAGAAAACAAACACACGAATTTTTAGGTATTTAGAATATAGATAGTTTTAAGAATAATTAAAAAAAAAACATTAATATATAAATAAAAAGAACAATTTTCAAGCCCTTTGCTTCTTAGGGTATTCAATTATATCACCAGTTTTTCTTTAATTAAAAAAAAAGACTTCAAATGAAAATACCTTGTTATCCCTCAATTGGACATTACACACACAATTGTAGACATAGACTTTAGAAATAAGTAAATTTAAAATTAAACAACTAGCATAACACTCTATTAATAGCACTTCTTGTTAAGCCTAAGGTCTCAAGTTGAAATTGCTCTCTTTATTCGTTATTGTTTTTACCCCTAGATAGCGTAAGGTTTTTCTGTAAACATAATAATAATGTCCTTAGTAAAATAAGTTCAGATGAGCTAGCCACCACAAAAAAAGAAATGTATTAATTTTTACCTTTAAGGAAAAAATAAAAACAACGTCAAACATCTTAATTATAAAAAATAAAAAAAAAATGTCACAAAATGAAATAACTAGAAAACAAATAGGATAAAATATGTACCAAGTCGAGGCTTTTCGCAGACTACTAAAACAGCTGATCGCTGCCCAGACGGCCTAGTACCCGTGGGCCTAAAACATTGTTTGTATTTAGACGTAGGCTTAGTTTTTAAGTACTAAGTAAAAGCAAATAATGTGAATATAAATAAATAAATAAATTGAAACACCAATAATTAATAACAAAATCATAAATTGTTGATAAAAAAATTATTAAATGAAAAAAAAAAAACAGAAAAAGAAAGACTGGATCTTGATACTAAAGTATAGTTTACACAAGCGAAGTTACTGTCCCAAGTGACCTCGTTTTCAGTCCTTCACCTCCTCTTGCCATATCCACCAGTTTACTTGCGCCAGTATGAAAACGAGTTCCACTCACTTCAACTTTTTAGTGAAGTGGAACCTGAGAAATAGTCAAATTGAGTAAATTTCTGCATTTGGTACACGTTTTGATGTGAGTAGTCATTTATAAAATCATCTGGCGTGGAACTTGTGAAATGTGAAGATATTCATTTTTGAGAGAAAATGGTTTCAAGTGAAAAATTGCATATGGAAAAGGTCATTAATTGTGCAGCAATGTAATTAAGGACAATTTCGGAGGAAAAATTCTAAGAAAAAAGAAATTGCGAGTACGTTCTTGGCATATTGATTGCTAAGGAATAAAATTTTTGCTTACTTAATTATCTTTGAAATTTACGACATTTCTTACTGAAAAATAAAAAACACTCCTTTGTATAAAAGTTCAAACACAAATGAGTTGACATTTTACAAGTTCCACACCAGCTGATATTGTTAAAAACTACTTAAATCAAAAAATGTACCAGTTGCAGAAAATGTACCCAATTTGAATATTTCCCAGGTTTCACTTCGCTAAAAAGTTGAAATGAGTGGAACTTGTTTTCGTACTGGCGCAAGTAAACTGATGGGTATGGCAAGAGGAGGTTAGGGACTGAAAACAAGGTTACTTGGGACAGTAACTTCGCTTGTGTAAACTATACTTAAGTAAACCTTATGTCGACTTGACAATGTGCGAGAAGTTACCGCATCGTTTATTTGAACTACTGGTCTTAATCAGGGGCGGATTTGATCACTTGGCCGCCCTAGGCCTATGGAAGATTGCCGCCCCCCTACTCCCTGTAAAACACGAAAAATTGAATGATCTATATCCAGTGAAGGGACCCCAGGCTAGAATTAGCGGAGTAGGCTGCCTCATAAATCGGAGTAGATTTGAAAAAAATGGAGTAGAATTAAAAATAACACTTTCCAACGAATTATTTTATTTAAAAAAACGAAAAAGTATAAAAATGTAATGAAATACCCACAACTACAAGAAAAAATCGCCGCCCCCTAAATCTGCCGCCCTAGGCCCGGGCCTACTCGGCCTATAGGGAAATCCGCCCCTGGTCTTAATTCTAGAGGCTAGTTTGTTGTAAACCTAAAACAGCTCTGACTTTGAAAAATGAAAATTTATCAGGGACTCAAAACATTGGTTCATGCGTAAGATTCCTCGTAAGTTTTTTTTTCGGTTGTGCTCTGTTTTAAAGATATAGCTAGTTTTATTTTTATACTTTTTTAGCGTATTTGATTTTTACTTATTGTTTTTTATACTCTAGATCAGGGGTGGCCAACCTTTCAGCTTCCGTGGGCCATATTGGAAGTAGGCGAGTTATATTGGGCCACACATAAAATATACGAACCCTAAAGATAGCTAATGAACAAAAACGAAGAATATACATTCTTAGTTAATAATTTTAAGTAATTTAAGCTTCATTAATACATAAATTTTTTATTACAAAATTAAAGAAATAGCAACATGAAATTGATGAGATATTTGACATTGTTTTTGAGAAAATAATGCTTCGATATTTTGCGATCGAACTTTTTGCAACTCTCAGTGTGTTCTCAAAGTGCTCATAAGTTATTTTGCTCCTATTTTTATTCTTTGTGTGCTTCATCTTAGAAAATAGCGCTCACAAAAGTATTTGCTTCCAAATAGCGATGGCATGAATTATGGAGCAAGGGGTACTTTTCTCTGGGAAGATAATTCTTATAAAAGTCCAGTAAAGAGAAATTATTAAATTTTTCTTAAAGTTAAACGTCAGATTGCAGCTCTAGCCATTTCATTTGAAAATTTGCTGGCAAGTTTATGTCAACTAAAAATGGAGTCGCAAATATGTTAAGAAAGTAATGTGTTTTTTTTTTTTTTGGAAATCTTGAAATCTTTGCTCAGCTTTCTGTATCAAATCGAAAATCAAGTTTGCATATTTTTCGTTACTCTCAGGACAGTGTTTAGCCAACGTGTCAAAATACATAAAATTATTCGCTTGAATTTGTGACTACCGTAGTTTCAGTTTCATTTCGAAAGCAGTTATAGTTTCAAGCATAGTATTATGAGTTGTTTTTCACTTTGAATACGCAAATTTAGCTCATTTAAATTAGCTGTTAAGCCTACGAAAAAAGCAAAATCTGTGTGCCTGTTTTCATCACCAAGTTCTGGCACAGATTTTATTCTTGATTCCATAAATGATTTGATTTCATTTCGCAAGTCATAAAATCTTTTCAACATTTTACCCCGACTTAATCATCTTATTTCCAAAAAATAAATAATGTCCCCAATGTCTTCAGTGTCAATTTGACTAAGTACAATTGCACATTGAAAACTTTCTTTGGCCACATTGCGCAATTGTACATTTATTATGTCGAGAAGTAATTACTCCATGGAAATGTTATATAGATAAAGAAAATGTTTTATATAATTTATTGAGAAATTATTTAAGTATAGTAGTTTTGTTGGGCCGCATTCAAAGCCGTCTTGGGCCACATGCGGCCCGCGAGCCTCGAGTTGAACACGCCTGCTCTAGATGTTGATATAGAGAGTGTTGACAAATTCTTTTTTATTGTTATTTTCAAATTCTACGTCTTATTCCCTTTTTGAAATTAGCTAGGTATTTCAAATTATATTTCAGATATTTGGTTACAGCGATTACAGGCGTTGTTTTTGTACAGTCTGAAAACAAAGTGTCACCAAAACTCTATTCGATTGTTTTGAAAATCATTCGTTATGGTTCGTTATTTTTCACTATGCCCCTGTGGAAGCGTATGTTTTGGTTTGAAAAAGAGAAGGTAGAGGTTGAAATATCGAATATCTTCAGAACATATATAGCTATATATAGCTTAATTTAATGGAATCCCACAGGAATAAAGTTTAATTCTGTGTAAAGAGTATACTACTCACTTTTAAAAACGTTTGTTGTCAGTACACAGGGAAGGCTCATATTCATATTTCAATATTTACACGATTTATAAAATATCTCATTTTCAACAATGTTGCGTGTGAATGTTTTTCCTCGGAGGTAATATAACTGGAATAACATTCTTTATGAAATTGATTTTTCCCTCCAAGAAGAAATAATGGGAATCTCTCAAAATTTGTTGCTTCTCGTAATTTGACGTCGACGAAGCCATGTCATATTCTGTTAACGCGGAAATTCATTGAAGTGTAGTAGCTGTAGCTGGTAGCTCCTGGTATTACAGTGTGAAATCTGCCAGGAGGCAGATTTCCTGACAGAACGAAATTCTATATCCTGTTCGGGTGTCACATAACATTCGGGAACACTAACATTTGTTCATATGAGAGGTGGGAGGTGGCATGGGTACGTTGTCATTAAGATATTTCCCTTGGGGGCAAAAATCTTATGTTTGCGCTTCAATTTCAGCATCTTTTGTTAAGGTCTTTAACGCTTCTCGCCATTAAATTTCTAGATTAAATGTATATTGTGTCAGTGTTGACAGTGATGTGACACGATATTAAGATGTGAACGGGGATAAGGATTCATTGTTTATATGGAAATTTATAAATGAGGAAAAAATAAATAAAAGCTGGTGGGAAGGAAATCAGATGCCGATGTGGAATTTATTTCCGCTTGTCAAGATACATAAATTGAAATGAAACTCATCTCTGAGAAATGAAATTACATTTTGTGGGATTGAAAATTTTTTGAATATAAAATACGAACTTTGAAGAAAATTTTTATAATTCTCCATTAAATTGGTAACGGGCCTCTTAACAAATTTTTAATTAATAAGAAAAGTATTGGATTAAGTATGAATTTTGAATAATAGGGAAGGCAGGGAGGGTTATGAGAGGTTGGAAGATTCTAATAGACTATCGGGTTAGAATAGATCGATCTTAAGCTACGATTATACAATGAAATCTTTACAGCTCAGCTTTGTACAGCTATGTACCATAAACTTTTTCTCGTAGTGAGAAACAGACATATTTTGGAAAATAAGATAGAAAAGTGGAATCTTTCGTAAAGTCTAAAAAGGGGAAGTAAGTATTTTTAAATTAAAATATTTCGAATCGTAAAAAAACGGTACAGATTCTAGAATCATTAAGAATTTTTAAAACTCACTAAAAAAAGGGGAGGTTAGTTAGTCGAAAGAAAGAATTCCAGCGCTCGCGACTTCGGGATCTTAAATATCGAAATCTAAGTGATAGCATACCTTACAAAATTAGAAATCGAAATTGAAAGAAATCAAAAGAACAGACAATAATTTTAGTTTCTCATCAATCTATTATATTTTGAAAGGCAAGTCAGTCGTGAAGTGATGTTATGGTTGAGTTATATTTCTTCCAAATTAATTACAACGAACGTGTAATTAGATTAGAAGTTTTTTCATTGTGCAAAATATCAAATAAAGGATTCTTTGGATTGAAGTGAATGAAGGAAGCTGTTTTTTAGTTAAGAATTATTTTTACACCTAGTGTTAGAAAATTTGTGGTGTCTAGAAATTTTTTTTTTCTAAATATTTTGATTTTTTACCCTTTCATTATCCTTGAACACATACGCTAAAAAACAACAATGTCGCATTCATTATATTACGTCTGCAATAAACAACGACGCCAAATGCCACTGACAATTTCGTGTCGCATTGTATTTCAGCCTTGAAGAATACGTCCGTACCAATATTCGTAATTTTTTCATTTTATATTATTAAAAGAATATCATATTTCGTAAAAATTATGAAGCAAGCAACCACCATTGCAAGTGTATGGGCGTTCCTTTTTTACGAAAACGTTTTATAGATTTTTACAATGTTTTCTAAAATGGATTAAAAACTCCATAAAAATTATAGATTTTAAGTAATTTTCTCCAATACTACGAAAATCTATCAGATCGAGATTTTATGACAGCTTTCGTAAATACTTACTTTATAAAAAAAATGTCCGATTGTAGTAATTAGTTCAGTTAATCAGTGCCGGGGCAAAGACGTTAGTTACCGCCCCCTCTAACAACGATCTTTATTTGGGACAAATTTTATTACAGTTCCATGGTATACTAGGCATTGTATGTATATGATAGATACCTATTTATAGATACTGCATACCCTAGAACCCATGTAGAATCAGAATTGTTAAAAACAAATTGATTTTGAAATAAATGATTGTTAAATAAAAAGAATTTGAAATTCAAACGAAAAGTAAGATCCATTATAGATCTTAAATTTCGTTTGAATGTCCAACTGTTTTAAAATAAAAGGAAAGTAAAAAATCGTATCATTACAAATACAGTTTATTTTATACCAATTGTCATATTTATATATTGATAATGCAATTATGTGAATTGCAATATAAAATTTCAGAGACACACTTGCATTTTACGATACTAAGAATTTAATTAAAGAGCTTACATTTGATTTATCACTAAATATGTCATTTGACTTAAGAAAGTTCCGCGCATGTACAAAACGTGAGCAAATATTGTAAAATTACTTGTATATTTGAAAAATAAAAACGAAATAGACACTTCAATTTTATAAGTGTCAAATATTAAATGTCAGAAAAAGTTGTATAAGTATTAAATTCGGTTCTAAAAGGTTCGTGTATTAAATGATTATGGTTTATAACTAGGGTCATATTGCAATAAACTCGTATACCGCGTACTTTTTTTGCAATTTCAATATTGAGCTCCAATGTACTAACTTCTGATTATACACCGAGCGTATACCGAGCTGCTTCTCAGTATATAGAGACAGATTTCGCAAAATACAATATTGAAATTGCAAGTCTGTCTCCGCTATTATTAACATAAGGATAACAAATTAAAAATTTAAATTATGTTAGATATTAGTTTTTTATTTTTGCCGCTTTTCAATATGAATCTTCTCGGCTAAAACTACTAAACTTTTGAGACAGTTTCAAAAAAACTCTGGTTAGGAATTCTGGCAAACTGCCGTTCAGGTTGAATGGATTTATCCGTTTTTTTACTCAGATTCAAAGGCTTTAACTCCGGCTGGTATAATAATAATTTTCTGGTAACTTTGTTCTTGTGCCTACTGTCTTATAATCTGTCTACATTCGAGGAAGGATTGATGGATGATGGGGAACGAAGGGTTGCCAACCACATTTGTACAATTTTTGAATTAATTTCACATGAGACAAAGGTACAATATGAGAATTTAACGGGATTATTAGTAGGCTTACACACTTAATTTTAATAGACAGCTTGACTGTATAAGTATAAACACAATTGAAAGTATGATATCAGCAAAGCAGCTTTTAGATTCCGGAAAGAAAACTGAAGTGTTGTATGGTCTGAAAAAATTTTCCAATTCTTGTAATTAGATTTTTTCTCGTTTAGCTATGGGTTCAGAAGTCCGTCGTATTGCCGCCCCTTAATTTTAGCGCCCGGGGCAAGTGCACCCGAGTGACCCCCCCCCCATAGATCCGGCCCTGCAATTGATCCAACCATTCACATATTACTCATCTGAGAGTTTTTGTTTGGGGAATTGTAGTCATTCGGTAAAGATACATTTTTTAAATAATTTTGTTAGGAAAGCTATAAAAATTTGATTACGGTTGGGAAGATAAGAAAGCCAGCTTAAGATTATCAGAACAGTATTTTTTTGTAGGAATAGTAATTTAAGGCGCAGGAGCTATTCAAATCAAACTTTTGTCATGCAAATATTTCAGAATGTTAGGAATAAATTAGGGGTCTCATGTAGTAGTGAAGGAGTCTGGGTTCTACAACACCTGGATTTGTATAGTTTCGAAGTTGCATTGTAAATTTCCAGTAAGTTCAGCCAACTGATTTCTTTCTTCTACTAAATACCGAGATGAGTCATTTTGCTGCCAATTGTAGGTATAATTCGATATTCGGCTGCCAATTTTTTTGGAAATGTAATAAAATTTACTCGGCAACAACAAAGTGACTTATACAGGCAGGTAATCATAAAGATGGGTAAAGTACCTATACCTGAAAACATGCTAAAAGTGCACCAGCTAATCAGGATCACTTGTAGCATAATCTAAAATCACAAATATTCAGGAAAATTAGGGATAGAGAAAAGAGTATAGTTTCACAATCATATCTCGAAACAGCACGTTTGTCATTAGTTGTTTTAAGTCATTTGTATTTCTCAGAACCGGTCCTTTTGTCCTTTTTTCATATTATCAGACGGCAGACACCTAAATATGGTACAGGCGTAGGCATGGTATAACGAATATATACCATGGGCGTGTAGGGATAACAAAAAGGATATGCTAGGACACAGAAGAGTTTTCCGATTATTTTACATTTAAAATGGACACGACAAGAAAAAGAAGAAAGAAGAAAAAAACTTTTATGAACAAAAATAAAAAATGTGAAAGCACAAATTGCATGCAACGAAACAGAATAAATAAATGAGAAAGGGCGAAGTTTTTACAATTTTACTCTCATAAAATTTTCCCACGCTTTTGTGAAAACCGGTTTTCTCTAAAATGTTGTGAGAAATATCCAATGTTTGTTGGTGTAATCCCATGATATTTGAACAGCACGTGATTCTGTTTACATTCGTTTTGCTCTGAAGAGATTAAGTGGGAGAAATTCATGCTGGATTCTCTTCTCTGATATTTTCATAGGAAAGATGAGAATTTCATTTGAGAGGAATTTTATATCTCCTTTCAACACCTTGGCCAAAGCGAAATTTATCTTTATCTTAAAATATAGAGGTAGTGTGACCTGATGAACATTATTATGAATAGTTTGAAAGGATTTTGAAGGTATTCAATAAGATTTTGTCGTTCGGGTAATCCTACGTTCTCTCGATTTTTGTGATCAACTCGTTGTCTCGGTCGCACTACAATAATGCATAGCCATGCTCTTTTCACCGAGCCATGCAAAAGACGAAAGTATATGACATTACCTGTTTCGGTCTAAAAAACATGAAATTTTTTCAATTTTATTTGGCTGTGTCCTATCTTCTTAATATGTATTAGGTTATTTTTGCCATTTGTATCTAGTCATATCTAGGCAGTTTCAGATCGAAGGTACTCTTCTATACCTACCTAGTAATTACCTGCTTAAATTGTATCTTCTCAAAATCAAAGGTGTGCCTGTGCCGTTTTCAGTGTCTGGAATAAATAAATAAAATTAGAGTTCTTGAAGTTTTGAAGTCTATTGAATTTCCGTTGTTGTGAGGTGTAGACGTTCACGAAATTTACACAATCTAGGTATTTAGCAAGTGGTTTTACAAAACTGACATTGAGTAAAAGTCAGACTGACACTAGTATTGATCTTAATGAAACTTTGACCATTCGATAACTGCTTGGAAAATCTAGTCAACAATAAAAGAAAGGTAAGAGGAGACATAAAATAAAAAAAAAAAGTACTCAACAGGTACCTAAATTTTTATTATTTTTCTTTAACAGATTTTTCCTTTAAAATGGCTTATGCAGGAGCATCGAAAAAATCTTTATTGGAGACCTTTAACCAGATTAAGCTAAGGCAGCTGAATGAATTACGCAAGGAAAATGAGTTTTGTGATTTAATTCTAAAAAGTGAAGATGGATTCGAAATTAAAGTGCACAAACACGTTGTCTGCTCTGCAAGTAACTACTTCAAAGATCTACTAACGCTTCCAATGAAAGAAAAATACCAAGAGTCCATTCTACTGCCAGATATAACTGCAGATGTTTTGGAAAAAATAATTACGTTCATTTACACTAGCGAATTCGAAAATGAAATTGAAGATGTCGAAAAAATTATAAAATTTGCAGCGATTTTTCAACTTGAGCAATTAGTTGAAATCTGTTCACTAGCACTAAGCGAATCAATTACGGATCAAAGCTGCCTGAAGTATTGGCGGATCGGTAAAAACAATCTAATCTATAGTTTGGAGGGTAAGTGCTTGGCGTATATCGCTATCAAAGCTGATTATCTTTTCGAGAGCTCATCAATGAATGACCTAACTATCGAGGAGATGCGATCGTTACTTGCTGATAACAGGATACATTTACAATGCGATGAAAAAAATATCTTTGAACATGTATGGAAATGGGCAGAAAGTAGAGTTTCTGAAACCGAAAGTTTCTCTCAAATATTTTCGGAAGTTGCGGATTTGTTTAACTATGCTGAATTAGAGCAGGAATTTATCCTTCAGAGAATTTTTCTTAACGATAATTTAACAGAGAATTCCGAGATTTTTGCGAAGATTGCTAAAGTAACTAAGCAAACCTATAAGGAACTTTCGAGCCGTTTTTTCTTTTATAAACCCACTCAACGGTTATTTGGATTGTCACAAAATAAGATGTTTATCGGCCTTGGAGAAGAGAGCACCATAGAAAAAGAAATCAAGTTTGAATGTGGTTTTAGTTCTGCAACATTCGACAATAAATGGTTGATATGTGCAGGAAGGGACTCCAAATCTTGTGACATATTTAACACACAGGAGTGGAAAAAGTTTCCATCTATGAAAATAGGGCAATTGTGGCATAAGTGTGCATATCTGGACAACAATATCTATGTATGCGGTGGAACTATTTATTGTTCCGAGGAAATGTTTGATTTAAACAAAGGAGAATGGGGAATCGGTCCATTAATGATTGGTGATAATCATGATTTCGGATTAACTGGAGTAAATGGAGCATTATATGCCATTGGAGGCAAATCTAATAAGGTCCGAATACTAGATCCTCGAGCATGGAGTTGGAGCGTTTGCTGTAGCTTTAATGAAGAGATGCTCGGACAGATAAGTTGTGTTTCGATTGGCCCTTACATTTATTGTTTTGATTCCAGAAAAAGATGTATTTTCGACACTCGATCAAACAAATCTACCAAAACTATTCGTTTGGAAGATGAATATTTTAGTTGTAATTATTGTGAACTTGACGGTTACATTTATGGTTTTGGATATCAGAAAGATTCTGCTGATAAATATTCCCTGAATGTCGTTCAATATCATCTCGATGGAAAACAAAGACTTAAGAAATCATACGGATTATATAATGAGACGAAGACAACTGCTATAGTATCTTTGTATTACTAATAAATTTCCCGTGTTTATGTATAATTAATGGAGAGAAATACATTTTTTTCGTTTGTTTTAATTTGAATCTATTTTTTCAATTTTGTTGATTACTTCGTAGGCATTTTCTTTTTCCAATTTTGAATATGTTGTGTAACTTTACCTACATAATTATGGAAAGTATCATAATTTCGCCGTTGTGAATCGAGATAAGCCTGAAAATGTTGAATCGTTGTGGCGGATCTATATGTTTTTCTTCAACGGCCACCACACTTGCTTGATTCGATCACAAAATCAAAGATCAAGGACAGGCTTGTATAAAGTGTAATAGAATAGTGATCCCCTAAATAACTGCATGGTAACTCCTTGTAAAAGAAAATCTAGTTGAATCGCTAAGGGAGAATTTTCACATATCTATCCCTATAAGGTTGGATGGATAGTAAAAAAATTGGATTATATCAAAATTTTATAGAGGAATTCTTCAATAGGTACATATGTGTCAAAAACATCTGGGACAAAGTGCGCAACTCTGAAAAGTCACATACGTTATGTACCCGTGTTTGCGCAAGTATAAGATGCAATTATTGATAGCGACAATCCACAATTCCTTAAAAGTATGTATGAAGGACAGAGAAAGGATTACAGATATTTTATGACCATATAATTCTATTCTATATTTTAATTTGGAAAATCCGCTGAGCTATGGTGTATTTCGTACAGAACTTAAGCTCAGCGAAATAAAGTACTTTAACCAGAAAGAGAGAACAATAGCAAAATGATAGCAATTTCAGTAGTATCAGCGCTCCATATCAGTGGGATGGAAGGAGAGTTATTCATTGTTGTTACGATAATTGATTTTGGTATATCACATTCTCGAATATGCTTGTTATGCTGCTTAAGTTATGTACAATATCGATCGTGCAAGAAGTAAATAATTTTAATAAATAATTAATGATGATGATGATGATACCTATATAGATAAATTGGTTTTGGTATAACTGTGAATGCTCTACACCAACACCTTAATTTTGTCTCTTTTCAAAGTTGCATCAACGAACAACGATTCCTAACACAAAGTAAAACAACAAACTAGCCCTTTGGGTCTTCAAAAAGGACTATTTCACAGGAGGCAAACAATCCAAATTATTATCCAGATTTCCAATTGAATCAAGCAGAAGGAGAGCAAGACAGCATTTTCTATTAGCAAGTTATTTTACCCTCGGTATACGGGTGACTCAAATGGAACCTTTTTCACTGAACAAAATAAAGTTAAAATGTTTGCTAAACGAAGAGAAGCTCTTTTGACAAATGAATAATGCTATATTTCACACAAGGTATGCTAGATTCCATGCTAAATACAGAACCAATAATCATAAATAATTGAAAAAATTGGGGGGGTTTTTTTTCTCTAAACTTTACAAGATTTAATAAAGAAGAGTAAGCAAGAAATTGATATAAATACAGGAATTACATATGTATAAGAGCAGTTGGTCCTTTCACCATTAAAACTAAAACAGGGTTTCTCTGTGAAAACAGTATCCGAGGGATCAACAATTTTACTCGTGAAGCAAAGGCGTAACAAGAGTGATGCACTTTCGTTGAAGTGGAGGGGCCCTTTGCAAAAAAAAAAAAAAATTATTGCTGAAGAAAAAAATAATATTAACAGCATTTGTATTTGACAAATATAAATTATTTTTCATTCAAATATATTTGTCTTTGTTCTCGATTTGAGTTCACCCGCTTGACAAGACTGAGATTGATTCGTGATTCTGCCATGGGAGAAATTTTTGTCAATGCTAAACAATTTACTGAAGATATACTAGCAAACGTTACGAAAACAATTGCAAGAAAAAAGACGTGACTCGAAAAAAGACGTGACTCGAAAAAAGACGTGACTCGAAAAAAGACGTGACTCGAAAAAAGACGTGACTGAATCGCAAAATGATGACCCCTGCTTCGTACATCAATTTTTGAATCAATTGATCTTCCTTTATATTCACTGACGTGGAGATAGGAATGGAATAAGCATCCGAAGATCTTAGATTTGTTTCCGGTGATCTTCTTAGAAAAACCGGCACTGAGAGTAGGAGAAAAGCTATTACTCGATTTGCTTGAATCAATTCACGACTATAGCCTCCAGGAATCCTATCTAAATGTTGAAATCGCGCTTCGAGTTTTGCTGACATTCCCAATTACGATGGCTTCGTGTGAATGAAATTTAAAAAAATTGAAGTTAATAAAAAAATTTCCTCCGATTATTACAAAAACTTTTAAAATAAATAACTTTTGTAAATAAAATGCACTAAAAAATAATTTTTTTTTTCTCAGTGATATAAAGCAGAAAAGTTTAATGCGAAATAACTATAATTACAATTGTCTTACTGCAACTCATACCCAAAATTTAATATTTAATCTGAGTTGTAACATTTATTATTTTGTATTAAACTTTTCCGCTTTATATCACTGAGAAAGAAAAAAATTATTTTTTACTTTTTAGTGCATTTTTTTTTAATTTTTTTTTAATATATTCTATTTTCTACTTCTTAGTCATACTCTTGAAACTCGACCTTCGAATCTCGACTGTCGAAACTCGACCCTTGAAGTTAGACTCTCAACTCCTGAAAATCGACTCGCGAAACTCGACTCTCGAAAATCGACCCTCGAAACTCTACTGTCGAAACTCGACTGTGGAAACTCAACTCTCGAAACTCGGCTCTCAAAACTCGACACTCGAAAATCCACTCTCGAATCTGGAATCTCAACTCTCGACTCATATCACGCACGGCCCAAATTGCACAGCCCCAAGTATGGTAGTTACCACCCCCAAAACACGTAAGAAAACTTTAGCCCATCGTAAAGCTTCAAATTCACTCAATCTAAATCAAAATGCCCCACTCAATCTTAATCAAAAAAACTCCATGTAAATCCATCCACGTTTACTACCCTAAAACTCTTTCGTCACGAACGGCACTCTCAGGCGTTCAGGCGCTTAGACACAATGTCATGGGTCTGTAAGTTGATAGAAAGTTATTAATAAATATGTTCAAAAATGCATGCAAACATATTTTTAGAAAACTTCTGATCAGATACTCTTTGAATGTGTTCAGTCCTTGAATTTATCACACGAAAATATTTTCCTTTAAATTAACTTTGCTCACAACTATCGCACCATAAGAATGTACTTTAGATTGGGGATTGCGCGTTCGTCTGTTACGGGACAAGATAAATGACCCGGAAAATCGCTTTTTAAAACTATTCTCCAACTATAATCTGCCCTGAGAAACTTTGTCTTTATGATCCCACATCCATGTACCTGTGTATGTGCTGCCCTTAAAATCAAACTTAATTGAACCCAAAATTTTAATTAATTAACTTTGCAAAGCTATAACCAAATTTGAAGACTTTATCGATTAGAAAGTAACTTCGTGGTGTAGAGCTACATCTATTGGTGTTATATCAAAGTTAGTTTGAATTTCAAACTTACGGCAATATGAACAGAGTCCATTAAGATACTTTCCATCTTCATCTATTGCGTGACCCTGGATTTAATTATATTTTAATAGCATGATTATAACCAGCAATACATCTTGTCATGTCATCCAGAAACTAATAGAACAACCCCATGTCACTATAAATTATTCTCTCTGAAAACTATTGGACCGCTATTGTACTACAATCCTGGTCTGGTGAGTCACAAGCTTCATTGGTATTGTTCTGTGGTACAACTTACAACCGAACGGCAACTAGTTGCACGCATTCATTCAAAGTTAAAAGGAAAATAAATTCAAGGAACAGCACTTCTTTAACTTTTTAAGTCTGCTTGTCCCGTTTTATCTCTCCCTAGATTCTTTCAAGAATTTGTAGAGTGCAGTTCTGAAACTTTGCCGAACTAATAAAAACTTTGCGTTCATAAGATAGAGAAAGTTGCGGAAAATATGTATGTACGGCAGCAATCTGGAAAACTTATTTGCCCTTCGTGGTTAGGAGATATAAGATGACCTCAACTGAAATTAATGAACTTTTTCAATATGTGGTTGACTAGGACCACCAAGTGAATTTTAATTACTGGATTAAAGTTGGATGTAGTCTCTGTGTCTGAGCTTAACTGTTTCATTGCGGATTGTTTAATTTTTCAAGAACTGGGCAATTTTAGTGAATATAGTGCTGCTCTTGAAATTTAAGGCTTCTTTTTTTTTTTCTAAAGGATATCGAAAACTTTGTATTCCATGAGGATTTTTCGTTAGCCATTTTGATTTATTGGCACTATAAAGAAATTCTTTATTTTTCATTTACAAGTTCATGAAATAATTTATCTTAGAAAATAGTTTTGTGCCTACAATAATAATTCATTCTAAAATGCTAGATATGGAAATAGCGATGGGACATAAAAGAGCTAGAAGCAATCGAAATTCTGACAGTAAATAATGATTTGGGCGAGCTTATAGGAGAGCTGTTAAGGCTGGGTCTATGTCATAATTGGGACAACTCGGTGCACAGTTCGCAAGATGGGCGGGGTGTTAAGATTTTTGAATAAATCGCAAATTGATTAATAGAATATTTATTTAAACACCTAAGGCAACATATTAACGTTTTCTAATTTTTAAATTTGTCCCCCAAATTTTATTGAAAATGATTTAAAAATGAAAATTCAGTGATTTTTTTTTAATTTCTCTGGTTTGCGGAGCGGGGCTGCCACAAATTTGAACTAAATTAAATAAATTTTTAACATAAGCTTTTTGAAGTTAATAAGCAGAAAATAACGGTTTCCGATTTTTAAAGTTCTACTTATATCTACGACAATTCGACGCAATAATTTGTTTTACCTGCATTTTACCCAGTAAGAAAGCAATCTATTACATCAAATTTTCACGAAAATAAGTAGAATTTTAAAAATCGAAACACGTTATTTTCTGCTTATTAACTTCAATGAGCTTATGTTAAAAATTTATTTAATTTAGTTCAAATTTGTGGCAGCCCAGCTCTGCAAACCAGAGAAATTAAAAAAAAATCACTGAATTTTCATTTTTAAATCATTTTCAATAAAACTTGGGGGACAAATTTAAAAATTAGAAAACGTTAATATGTTGCCTTAGGTGTTTAAATAAATATTCTATTAATCAATTTGCGATTTATTCAAAAATCTTAACACCCCGCCCATCTTGCTAACTGTGCACCGAGTTGTCCCAATTATGACATAGACCCAGCCTTAATGCTTTTCACTAGACCGCGGAAAAGGGGAAAAATTAATTGAACGGAGGATACGAAAAACAAGCATGAGAAACATTGGTTGGAACCTTTCAATTAAGCAAATATGTAAATTATAGAAAGCATTTCAAACATGGTAAGCATAGTTAAGAGAAGGTCTAACCAATTTCCATTTTATGGCTAAAAGTCGTAGGATGCCAAGTCAAGACGGTAGGGATGATGAAACATTATTTCTAAATTTGAAGTGGCTAAAAACTCATTTGTTCGAGAAGCTGGATGGAAAGAAGTGTTATCAAATGCAAATTGATCCAATACCTAAGATGTATTTTCCAATTTTTGTCAAGGATAATCAGCAAGAAATTGAACTGAAGGATGTAGAAGTGACCATACGATGATCATCAAGCATGCACATACTGGGTGGCGTAAAAGTACTGGGACGATAGAAATTACTTATATGTTTTTTATATGATATCTCCTGTCATTTGTAAAAATAGAAAATAGTTTTAATTTTTTTTTATTTTAACGCTTATTTTATTTCTATAGTGTCCAAGCAGTAATTTATGGTTGAATGATCCCGCTTTAGGTTGGGCGCAGACTCAGCCACTTTCTGTAACAGAAAAGATAGATGGGTGTGAGTAAATACTCAGTGGGGCTGTGTGCTCTACCTACAACTACTACTCTAATGCTCACGGGGTACATCAGCTCTAGCTACAAAAATCTCCTTGGGTCGTAACATACCTGACCCAGTAGAAGGCCAAATTGTCCTTCTTTCTCTACAACATATGCAGAGAAGGAGAAATAATTTAGGCTTGTGTATAACGCGTAACACACCAGCTCATGCTGAACATACCATCCTATCACACTCACGATCTCATCTCACTCTCACAACTCTATTGACCTAATTAAAATATACTATTACACTAAACTACTATATCGATTATATTTAATAATTCTACAATTACATAAACTACTACTAAAAACTATCACCCAATTTTTATTTGTATTACAAATCCTCGCCGTATCTTATCACGATTATTATAATGCACTCTAACTCGAAGGTCACACTTAAACTAATCATACACGGTGACACACTTTTGGTCTCTGGTCTGCGGTTTACAGAGAATAAAATCTCCAGGATGTTTACACGACAAAGGACTTCTGCTCCTGAAGATCAAAAAAATGGGTCACTGGAGACCATAAGAAAAAACTCTCTAAAGACACGACTCCGAAGTGTATACGAAATTTATGTTTGATCTTTAGAAATCACTAATTGTCTAGAAGAATTATCCCAAAAACTATTTTTAAAAAGAAATTCTTTGTGTGATTTTTTTCTTTAATAAAAATACTAAAAAAATTCTCTCCCTTAAACCCATTACTATATCAACTTGAGATTTTAATAATTTACTAACATAATTATTATTAATGGAGACGAAAAATGAGCAAACTTCAGAAATCGCAAATGGAGACCCGGTTGTTTTGAAATACACAACGGAAGATCGGAGACCAAAAAAGGCTCTACAAACTTGGACTCTTTAGAGAGTTTTGCATCTTCAAAGTATATACATGGGCCTCTGGCTCTCCTGAAAGACTGAAAAAGTAGTCTCTGGACGCCAAGCATTCTCGCCGTGTAGCTTCACCTATAGGGAACATTTAAATAAGCAATTAGTGAAACTACCAGCTGTTGAACGAATGTGGTATGAGATTACCATAGATTCATTCCAAAAACTCATTCCTCCTAGTTTGAAGAATAAAAGCAATACTTAACAAGTAAAAAAGCTACAATTGGTCTAACACCAATTCTTCGTATTAAATTTCGTATGGTCACCGATCTATTCAAGTTTGATTTTGAACTTGTTTTTCGCATATATTTCTAGAACGGTTTGTCGAACAGAAAAAATGATTATAACCAATTTTATAGGATTTCGTATTCTGCAGAAGTTTTTAGTACAATAAAAATGTCTTGGACTGATCGTTTTCAAAGTATACGTAAAAGACCTAAATTTTTATATGGCAACACCAAGAAGGAGTTGCCCGATTTAGTCCATTTTTGACATTTTATTTGCTAATATAGTAAAAACATCACCTACGAAATTTCTGCACTCTACGTCGACGCGTTCTCAGGCAGTGTCCAAATATATAGCGGAAAACGAAATTTTTATATGGCAACCCCACGAAGGAGTTGCCCGATTTGTCTCATTTTCGAACTTAATTTTACTTTTTTTTTTTAAAGTCGGTGTACAAAATTTCAGCTTTCTAAGTATTCGCGTTCTCGAGTTATCGTGCGCACAGACAGACAGACGGACGGACAGACGGACATGCAAAAATCAAAATAACTTTTAATATTATGCGTGGGTGTCCAATTCATTTTGCTCTACCATCATTAATTCGAGGTGTTACAAACGGAATGACAAACTTAGTATACCCCTATAGATTTCATCTAGGGTATAAAAATGAGGGTGCATAGGGATACACTGGCTACTAATAATCACAGGTGTAATAATAAAAAACAAAATTATAGAACTAAAGAGAAAATCGAATTTTGGTCTCATTAGAAAAACTTTGACATGGAAACAAATTATATGACAACTTCCTATGTCATATTAGTTAAATATCCACTTTACTCCATAATAAATTTTTCTCTGACGAGTTTTATGGCAAAAATCCAAAATGGAATTCCGTTTTAGCAGAATGCTAACGTTTAGGATGAAATTCAATAACTTAAAGCTAAGTGGCCTATTTTAAATCGAATTAAATTTATAGGAAAAAAATGTATTGCTTTATGTTATTAAATTCGAGACACTCAGTATTTTATTACAGTTAATTTTAATGAAAATAATTCTCTAGAGATTTTTGTTTTTAATCTCTGAATTTGATAATCCTTGATTTTCCTGTATTTTTAAAATAATCCAGAAAACGAGATTTTTAAGTGATACAATTACATTCCTACTCTCCTCGTACAATTGATGGTAAATTTCTTGAAATCTGGTAATTTTAAAGTAGGTAGAACAGGTAAACACTTCTAAGCTGATTGATATCAGATATCAATTTGCTTAAAAGGTCCCCTTAGCAAAATCTATTTTGCGTGTGAAATAAATAAATCAAAATTTTGCACCGAAATTCTGTGAACACAGCAACCATCTCTGGAAATCGAACATTCATAGCTAGAGTAGAAGAAAATTATTATTTGTTGGCAAATACCCAGGAGCCTAGTACTCCTATTCCGTGCTTCTCATACTACGAGTGCATATTAGAGAGGTATTTAAAACCATCAGCAACAAGCACCTAATGGTATTGGGCACACTTGCGTAATCCCAAATTCAGATAATTCCTGAATAATTGATCACGTTTCTAGAAATCTGTGAGTAAAGTACAAATCGAATTGAGCCTGTGTACGTAAGCTTGTTTCTAGAATTGGGATGAAATTATTATCCCACAGGCGTATATATATTCCTGTCACGGGTACATGTCGAAACAAATGGGACCATCATAAATTATTATTGCAGATGTGGTTTTGTGTGATTCTCGTAATTGGGGAAAGCCTTGTGCTAACATTCACACCCACACGTATACCTATCCCAATAAAGTTTCCATGTAAATGGCAGGATTTTCCTATATTATTTATATATGCCTACCAATAAAGAAAGAAATTGCAGCCAATGGTTGTGGAGTTGGTTGTACCCGGATGGTCAATGTAATAATTTTATTGATTAATATCCTTATTTGGGTCAACGCATAACCGCGCACATGTTGTGCAAATTATTGTCAAAATTGTTAATTTCCTTTTTACTATCCCTTGTGGTGGGTGATGTATATATGTATGTGTGTAGCGTATTTAAGGAGATTCTGGGCAAAATAAAATTCCCTCTAATTAATATATATTTTCTTTAGTATAGTTTTTCTGGTGGTGCATTTACACACATACGTGATACAATTTTTTGCACTTTTCGCAAGCCTAGAACATCAAAAGGCTATAGGCCTATGGATCGTGGGTTGGCCGTGCCTTTTATAAGCATTCTTGTAATGGAAGTTAGTGCAAGTGCGAGTAGTCCGTTAATTTACACAAGAGATAATTGTTCCAGACATATGTAACATAATTTTGTTCATTATTAATAAGCTGTCTCTTTTCGAGGCTGGTATATCATATTTTTAATAATTTTCTATCAACTTACATACCCCTGACTCAGGAAGTTTGTGTCTGAGCGCCTGAGGACCTGAAAGTGCCGTTCGTGACGAAATAGTTTTAGGGTAGTAAACGTGGATGGATTTACATGGGGTTTTTTGATTTAGAATGTGTGAATGGGAAGCTTTCCGATGGGGTAAAATGTTCTTACGTGTTGGGGGATTTTGGGGTGTTGGATGTAACTACCATTGAGACTCGAGATTCGAGAGTCGGCTTTCGATAGTCGAATTTCGAGAGTCGAACTTAGAGAGTGGAGTTTCGAGAGTCGAATTTCGAGAGTATGACTAAAAAGTAGAAAATAAAATATTTTACAAAACTTTTAAAACAAATAACTTTTGAAAATAAAATGGACTAAAATGTAAAAAATAATATTTTTCTTTCTCAGTGATATAAACAAGAAAATTTTAATTCAAAATAAGAAATGCTACAATTCAGATTAAATCCATAACTATAATCACAATTGCCTTACTGCAAATAATGCCAAGTGATAATGGTTTAAATAAATCTTCTACATATATTAAACACGCTTACATTTTAACAATACATGTACAATCTATATAAACAAAAGATATAGGTATTTTTATTGATTTATAATCAGTAATTGTTGCTAACCCACTCTAGGTGGCAAAAGCTCTAGGTACGCCACTGGGAGAAGCAAAAAAACTGCGAAAGTAGAAAGGAAACTAAGTAAGAGGAACAGCACCGTGTCTAGGTGGGACTCGAATCTACGACCTTTAGGATGGTAGTCAACGCGATTACGCACCGAGCTACCAAAGCCATTCCATTCATTTTACGTTCTAAATTAATTTTTGGAAAAATTACAAATAAGCAAGTCCGTGATCAAATTTAACAGTAGAGTAACAGTGGAGTAAAACTGTGATAGGTATAAACAGTTAGGAAAGCTATTTGGAATGGCCTATCAGACAATTTGAAGGACAATTTTAAAATTAAAATGTAATCACAGAAGAGAAAACAAAACAAAAAAAAAATCGGGCGTCCAATGAATATCTTCCAATAAAACAGGGGAGAGTTTAATAAATGACAATAGTTTCCTATATCCGAAGCATAACACCTTGCTCCACAAGCCATGATTCCCGAACCAAACATATAATCTAATCAATATCTCGGAAATCTTAATATTGAAATTCCATTAGCCCCTAAAAAGCATCGTTACATCATTATCCAGGAATTTGGGGAAAAACATTTTCCCAAGACAAACACATTTAATCCTGACAAGTGGAAGCGTGAAGCTTAACACTTTTCGCCAAATTATGACATGTTCCCGCATCAATTAGACCTTGGGGGCTTGAAGCAGAATTTCAGGATAATCCGGTACTCATTGTGTGGCATCTTAAGACGACGCTAGTGGTGCAGGTGGTAAGCAAAATTACGATTTATGTAATTAAATTCGTGTGAGAAACAGAAGGTAGCGGTATGTGTAAGAATACTTCGCCTCCTTCTTATTCCAACATTTAAAGGAAGCAAATCCTTCGACATCGTCGTATGTTTAGCTCTCAAAAGCATTTTGTTAATTGCTTCGTGATATGAAGCGTGAAAAGAATGGCAAGGATAAATCGGATAACTGTAGTTAGGCGCCTTAGTTGTACTCTTGAAATTTTTAGCAGAATCATTTGTTAAACGAAAACCCTGAAGGTAAGCAGATAGGTATGCATCCTTTTGTCTACAGTTTTATGGGTTTAATCAGATTTTCAAATCAGTTCCATACACCTTTCTTTCTGGTATGGATAGAGAGGAACCTTTTCTTTATCTTGTAAATCGAGTAGCTTAACACAGTCAACACTTTAATGTAACCAACAGAGGGCAACAATAACAAAAACAACAAACCTGCCATAGAATATTTACGTTGTTCTGCTTATATTCAAATTTATGCATGGCGTGTCCCCAACGAGGTCAAGCTGCTAAAATATGGAGGACTATTCTGTCCAGCAGTATTGAATTACCAGCATCAGCACAGTCAAGTCCGGTGTTCCTATTCGCACTGTTCTTGTTGTGTTTGTGCTATTCCTGTTCCAATGCTGGACCACTGTCGTAATGTTTTGTTATTCAGATGAATCGAGTCGTGAATAATTTGTAATCCGTTTTAAAGTCCGGTCTCCAGTTATCGATTTTCTTTTTGATGTCACACTATACGGTGACGACGAGAACAATGGCGCTACCATTGAAAACAAAAGCCCTTATAAAACATCAAATGCATGCAATAATTTTCTATATGATTTACATAAATCAAAATGTCTTGCCAAGATGGCAGAGTTTGAGAACTTTGTTTTGTATATTAATCGTTTCGTTTTTTTTTTCTTTTGCAACAGTCAGGACAAAGGATTATGATTGATGGAAATTTTCTAGGTGCTCCCTTATGGCGAATTAGTGTGTTGATTTATACTTGTTTAAATAGAAGGGCCTAAATTTACATAGATTGTCGAGAACAAGAGCCCCAAAGTCACGTAAATCCAGCCAGATTAAGTCTGCCCTACAAAACTAAAGGTTTTAGTATCTAAATGAAATCTTTATATTAGTTGACTTTTTACCCTTTAAGCATGATCAATGAGTCTTATGAGGTACAGAATTGCTCGCAGCAAAGAATACTCATAATCATTGAAAACACCCACTAAATTTGGATAAATCCGTAAAAGTTGCCCTTCTATATGATAACACACACTCTTCCGAGGATCACACTTTTATTGTTATTAGGGAGATCTTATCACTGAATATTAGATTTGTTCGAACTGAATCGATTCGAATATATTTTTTTTTTAAAGACAACTTCTGAAAAGAAAATATTCTGAAAACAAAACATCAAAACTTTTAGCACTACCAATTCTTGTAATTATGCGCCTCTGATACTCCAACAGTAGTGTCGTGTGCAAGCAAGGGCTATATAAACGACAAGGTGGCTCGTCTCGATCTCTTCTTACAATTGGCATCGCTTGAGGTAGGTTGCTAGTGACTAACATTTATATAGGGTATCGACTGGTATACTAATTACTAATAATCATTAATTTCTAGTCTTGACGGAAATTAAAATATCTTACTCCGGGTCTCGACTGAAGATAAGGTAACACTTTAAGCTGACTGACTTAAAGAATATTATGTCGGGTCTCGACTGAGATAATTATTTGCTAACTAATCGTTTATTTCTGGTCTCGACGGAAATAAGGAATCTTACTTCGGGTCTCGACTGAAGTTAAGATAACCCTTTAAGTCGGGTCTCGACTAACTTAAAGAATATTATCTTGGGTCTCGACTGAGATAATTTTTGGCTAACTAATCTTTTATTTCTTGTCCCGACGGAAATAAGGAATCTTACTTTGGGTCTCTACTGAAGTTAAAATAATACTTTCAAACGGGTTTGGATTGACTTAAAGAATCGCGACTCGACTGACTTAAAGTATATTATCTCGGGTCTCGACTGATATAATCATTTACTAACAAATCCTTTATTTCTGGACTGGGCGAAAATAAAGAATCTTACTTCGGGTCTCGACTGAAGTTAAGAAAACACATTCAGCCCGGTCTCGACTGACTTAGAGAATATTATGTCGGGTCTCGACTGAGATAATTATTTGCTAACTAATCTTTTATTTCTGGTCTCGACGGAAATAAAGAATCTTACTTCGAGTCTCGATTAAAGTTAAGATAACCATTTAAGCCGGGTCTCGACTAACTTAAAGGATATTATCTTGGGTCTCGACTGAGATAATCATTTACTAACGAATCTTTTATTTCTTGTCCCGACGGAAATAAGGAATCTTACTTCGGGTCTCGACTGAAGTTAAGATAACCCTTTAAGCCGGGTCTCGACTAACTTAAAGAATATTATCTTGGGTCTCGACTGAGATAATTTTTTGTTAACTAATCTTTTATTTCTTGTCCCGACGGAAATAAGGAATCTTACTTTGGGTCTCTACTGAAGTTAAAATAACACTTTCAAACCGGTTTGGATTGACTTAAAGAATATTATATCGCGACTCGACTGACTTAAAGTATATTATCTCGGGTCTCGACTGATATAATCATTTACTAACAAATCTTTTATTTCTGGTCTCGGCGAAAATAAAGAATCTTGCTTCGGGTCTCGACTGAAGTTAAGAAAACACATTCAGCCCGGTCTCGACTGACTTAGAGAATATTATGTCGGGTCTCGACTGAGATAATTATTTGCTAACTAATCTTTTATTTCTGGTCTCGACGGAAATAAAGAATCTTACTTCGAGTCTCGATTAAAGTTAAGATAACCCTTTAAGCCGGGTCTCGACTAACTTAAAGGATATTATCTTGGATCTCGACTGAGATAATCATTTACTAACGAATCTTTTATTTCTTGTCCCGACGGAAATAAGGAATCTTACTTCGGGTCTCGACTGAAGTTAAGATAACCCTTTAAGCCGGGTCTCGACTAACTTAAAGAGTATTATCTTGGGTCTCGACTGAGATAATTTTTTACTAACTAATCTTTTATTTCTTGTCCCGACGGAAATAAGGAATCTTACTTTGGGTCTCTACTGAAGTTAAAATAACACTTTCAGCCGGGTTTGGATTGACTTAAAGAATATTAAATCGCAGCTCGACTGACTTAAAGTATATTATCTCGGGTCTCGACTGATATAATCATTTACTAACAAATCTTTTATTTCTGGTCTCGGCGAAAATAAAGAATCTTACTTCGGGTCTCGACTGAAGTTAAGAAAACACATTCAGCCCGGTCTCGACTGACTTAGAGAATATTATGTCGGGTCTCGACTGAGATAATTATTTGCTAACTAATCTTTTATTTCTGGTCTCGACGGAAATAAAGAATCTTACTTCGAGTCTCGATTAAAGTTAAGATAACCATTTAAGCCGGGTCTCGACTAACTTAAAGGATATTATCTTGGGTCTCGACTGAGATAATCATTTACTAACGAATCTTTTATTTCTTGTCCCGACGGAAATAAGGACTCTTACTTCGGGTCTCGACTGAAGTTAAGATAACCCTTTAAGCCGGGTCTCGACTAACTTAAAGAATATTATCTTGGGTCTCGACTGAGATAATTTTTTGCTAACTAATCTTTTATTTCTTGTCCCGACGGAAATAAGGAATCTTACTTTGGGTCTCTACTGAAGTTAAAATAACACTTTCAAACGGGTTTGGATTGACTTAAAGAATATTATATCGCGACTCGACTGACTTAAAGTATATTATCTCGGGTCTCGGCTGAGATAATCATTTACTAACAAATCTTTTATTTCTGTACTCGGCGAAAATAAAGAATCTTACTTCGGGTCTCGACTGATGTTAAGATAACACATTCAGCCGGGTCTCGACTGACTTAGAGAATATTATCTCGGGTCTCGGCTGAGATAATCATTTACTAACAAATCTTTTATTTCCGGTCTCGACGGAAAGAACGAATCTTACTTCGAGTTTCGATTAAAGTTAAGATAACCCTTTAAGCCGGGTCTCGACTAACTTAAAGAATATTATCTTGGGTTTCGACTGAAATAATCATTTACTAACAAATCTTTTATTTCTGGTCTCGATGGAAATAAGGAATCTTACTTCGGGTCTCGACTGAAGTTAAGATGATCTTTAAGCGGGGTCTGGACTGACTTAAAGAATATTATCTCGGGTCTCGACTGAGGTGATTATTTACTAACTAATCTTTTATTTCTGGTCTCGACGGATATAAAGAATTATTCTAACCAATGATTAGAATAAAAGGTCTTAACGTTAGCCTAAAGCCAATTCCTCAAGTGCCAAGTATTAGATCGATGAGAACCAGCCACTTGTAACATTTTATTATTTATTCATATATCTATTTGATTATATTTTGAAATATATTTACATTACACCTTTCGTGTACATATCTATCAAGCATCATAATTTATTTCATTCTATATTTATTTTACTTATACATATGTATATATTTATATCATTGTATTGATGTTCTCTTATATTGCAAATTTGTGCCAATAAGTGTGTTTTTCAATGTGATACAAAAATCTCTGACCCAATAATTTATATAATCCTTTATTAATAGAATTACTCGAGATAATTAAACAATACAAGTGTGCCAATGTTTTGCTCTATATTAACCCCATATATTGAATATCTATTTATATATCTATTATTAACAATCCTGTAAGTGTGTTTCCTATACGTTTGAATCGTTGATCTAATGACTTAATAAGTGTGACAGGGTTAGTGAAAGCAAAAGAAAGTGAACAGTGTTGATTTGTTGTTCGGAAATAGACCAATGATCTTGCTTGTACGATCTACTAACAGGCAGTACAAGATTGTCCATAAAGGACTATAGCTTTTATCAACATACCTTTAGCCATATGGCAGGCCTTCGATTGTACCGGCTAATCAACAGTCGCAGCATATGCCATGTTTATTAGAAAGGCATTTCTAAAATGGTCAGAATTTTTAATCCAAAGGATTTAAGTCTAGTCTGCCTAGTTGGTTAATCAGTGAATATGTAATCTGGTAAATTTGGTTTTCGTCTGGATGGTTTTGCCTCATAAGAAGAAACATATCCTTACGCCATTTGGAGGCCATTAGATCTACAGATATTTTTGGGAATATTATTCACTGAGTTTTTAGTGACATTCATTTCATGGACCATAATTTATCGTTTTCAGAGGGAATTTCTGCGAATTCTGACTTTCATTTCTTTCTTTTATGACATGAGTCGTCCGTTCGGATCTCTGGCGGTCTTTGATGTTTCCAGCTTTCTCATAGAAATTTACACTGCTATGAACAAATATTAGACTTATACCGAGTAGGCAGAATATGTCTCTTTTATACAATATGAAATTATTGGGTATACTAAAGTTTGTCATTTCGTGTGTAACACATAGAAATAATGCTGGTAGAGTAAAATGGATTGGACACCCATGCATAATTATAAAAGTTTGTTTTTTATTTATTTATTTTGATTTTTTCATGTCTGTCCGTCTATCTCTCTGTCCTCTCCATAGGGAACTGAAATGACCGTTTTAAAAAAAATTATAGATTTATACCTTTTAGACATTCAGCACGATCTAATGAATCATTAGTGAGCCACATAGTTGTCATAATTATGGCTCGATAATCAGATCATAATGTACAAATGCACATTTATATTGTAAGTATTTATAATATAAATCTGGAGATCCGCTGTACATCTGCCAATTAAAAAAAAAAAAACAAAGGAAAGAAGAAATGCAAAGGACTATATTATCAAAATTCTTCTTAACGCTAACGTTCTTTCATTTTCAAATCCGCTAAATTGAAAAAATAAAATAAATAAAATTCGATCCATTTCGTCTTTTCATTGTCATAATAAGTATGTCAAAACTAGTTGGACAGTAGAACCTAATTAATAACGAATGAATCATTAATGTCTAATGAGTCATTAGTTAATTATTAATTAGGAGCATGTGTGTCTAGGGTATTAAATTCTAAATGGGACACATCAGGTAACTCTTTCGTAACGTTGCAATTCAAAACTGAGATTTTTCACAATACTTTAGAAGGAGACTGCGTCAGAACGCACTGTACAAATGTGAGCTTTTGTGCACGGTGTTTTCATTAAAATAGTGAATACAATTTCAAGAGTGATCTAATCGGGTCAATCCTTTCTTGTCGTTGCCGTATACAAATTTAGACTTTTTACGTATACTGGCAAAACGATCAGTCCTAGATATTTTTATTGTACTGAAATGTTTTTCAGAATTTGAAATCCCATGAAAACGGTAACAAGTTTTTTTACTGTACAAAGAATCATTGTTCAAATAGATACGAAAAACCACGTTAAAAATCAAACTTGTACAGAGTACAGAGTACGAAATTACATACGGGCATTCATCCTGGGGGTATCATAAGAATTCGTTAGACATGGATATTTATATCATAATGCTCGGCAATATGAGTGCTCTTGATTTAAAAATTACAATGCGCATTGGTTTCCGAAAATTACCAAAAATTCGGCAATATTACCATATTATATGAACAAGTAAAAAGGCTTGAATTGGTCTAACAATAAGACTAATTCTTATGATACCCTAGATAAATGCCCGTATGTAATTACATATAGTCACCTCTGTATGAAAGTTTGAAAGTTAATGTAGTTTTTCGATTATATTTCTAGAACGGTTCGTCGGAGAGTAAAAATGATTATGAGTAATTTCATACGGTTTCATATTCTGACGAGCTTTTCTGTACAATAAAAACGTTTAGGACTGCTTGTTTTCACAGTATACGTAAAAAATCTAAACTTTTATATGCCAACACCAAGAAGCGGTTGTCCGATTTAGTCCATTTTTTATATTTTATTTACTATTGCTATGAAAATAGCATGTACCAAATTTTAGCTCTCTATGTCGGCGCATTCTCAGGCTATTTCTATTACTTTATTTTACGTGTATTTTTTACAAGTTTATGCGAGCAGCTATTGCATAATCCCCAGCAGCTCAGCATTTTTTTTTCAACTCACTATGATGTCAACTGTTTATAAAAAAAAGTTTTAGCCGGCGCACTATTACTTAAAAATTTTTTTTTTACCTCTTTCGCAGCCTCCAACACCCACTGCTACTTAAGAAGCTGACGGTAGGTTCATTGATTAGATGTACGAGATCAATTAGCGATATGAAAATCAGCCGGCTTAAGGCTCAACCATAATTTACGTATACATAAATAATGTTATTTACGTAAAGCAAACGCGCCCTTTAAATTTAACAGATGTACACAAATTAACTTTAGGGTATCAGACGGGAACTGTCGTTAAGTTTATATGTCTAATTGCAGTTAGTAAATGTGCAGTAAGAATCGCTCATTCCATACGAGCGAGATGTGTAAAACAATTAAATTATTACTAAATGATTAAAAGTGCAATGTAAAATTTAAGGTGGAATAAAAATCGTTCGACGAAATAATAGAAAGTAAAAAATCTTCAATTAAATCAACTTCCATTTTTTTTAACACTCCTTAGAATTTAAAGCATTAAATTCAAGAAAATAACGCTTACGGAATGTGATATCTATATAAGGCTAAAGATATCAATATAAAAATTAAGTAAGTAAACCTGTCTCAATTGTAATTGAGCCTTTACTATGACTTTTTCATTTGCAACGTTACCTCCTGGAATTTTTCTGAATTGAGAAAAGAGTACACCAGCCAATAGAGCTCGATATGCAACATGCGGTATTAGAACCACCCCCTGCCAGAGGGGTGGCTGGTAATAAGCTGAAGTGAACAATGAAACCTGTTTTCCGATCGGACATAACCCTACCGAGTTAGAGCCCATCTAAGGTGCGAAAAATCTAGTACCTCAATTCGAATAAAAACGTGGGAAATAATAAAAAAGTTAGTAATGGGATGGTTATAAATAGTTATTTAAGCCTCCGAGTATAGGACTGTGGGTACTCAAACTTCTTCTTAGGACTTAAGGAATTCGGTTCTATACTAGATTTTCCAAAATCTACTAAATAAAATATTGACCCCCCGCCATTTACTCCCGCTAGATAGAAATAAACATTATTAATAAAAAATATTCCGAGTATAATAATGCATCGTTTAAGATATCTTTCATGTGTGGAGCTTTCGGGCCTAAAATGGGCATTCCGCTTTGTATGCAAGTTATATATATTTAAGAGCAGTTCATAAGCAATCAAACGTTAGAGCAAATTTTGTCTTTTTAAGAAGAAATTACCTCTCATCACTTTCGGTTTAAAATTAACATCGGGATATCTTCCTATAACATTAAAGACGAAAATAGATGTGGACAAAATTTATCCAATGCATAAAGTTTCAGAGTTTCGCATCATGGCGGCATATCACTGACTTCGATAATTTTGGAAAATTTATTTTTTGTGGTACGGACTTTAATAAACTTTTATTCATATACATGTAAGTAAAAGATCTATGGTATGCTTTCCTCAAGTAATGAAGTGGTTGGATATTGGGAAGAGTCATTCACTTCTTACCCGATTAGAAGATTTACGGTAGGCAAATATTAGCTGCGGGTATGTTTTTTTTGTTTGTTTGTTAATTTATGGTATAATTATAATTAGGCATTCATTATCAGTTAGATAATCATTGAGATTACATCTTAGGGATGTGTGGAATTAAAAGAAGATATAATTAAGTTAAAGGTGAAATAGGGTTAACTGTAGGTAAATAAAAGCCACTATTTTTGTGTATATTTTATTTCGATTGCTGGTGGTTACAAATGGTTTGTGGCTCCGAATCCTGATTGGAGATATGGGCAGTCATTTGAAATTTATCATTCAGTATTTCTGGGCAGTACAGTAGCTACCGTCAAATTTGGAATTTTGGAATTGCTTAAATATGCCTCTAGAAGTTTCATGGTAGTTTAATCCAAAATTTGAAACTATAAGTAAGTAGGTTCAAAGAAATTTTTAATATATTATAGACATTACAGAGAATTAGAAAAAATGTCTACGTTCATGCAGAAGTCTTTTGTTATTTTTTTTCTGTTAGTGTAGCAGTTTATTGGCTAAGGCTAGGAAAACAAAATTTAATTTAATTTTAATAAGAAATATTTACCGGAAAATTTTTAGACAATTTCGATTAGTAACCATATCTTGTTACATGTTTCCAGAGGCCAGATTATGGCTTGTTGTCAAATAGGTTTTGGACACGCCATATCCGTCCTATTAAGGGATTTTTTTATACTAAATATAGACAGGGTATTTACAGTTACATATAAACACACCCACTATATAAGGATATGTATTAAATAAAGTATTGCTACCATAAATATTCCACAAATAGAGGTTGGTTTATTTGAGTCTTATTTTATTTTATTTAAATAATGTATAAAGCAAATGAATTAATCATTTCAGTGGTGATGATCAGACATTAATCAATTTAAGGGGTTTTAATTTTGCGCATAAATCGATGGAACGAAAAATTTCAACAAAATTTAGGTATAAATATTGAATAATTTTTTTTCTTTGTGTAAACGATACTATAAGCCATTAATTGCCTACGTGGTAAATAATTTCTGAAAATTATTCCAACAGAACAAGTTATAATATGAAAAATTGTTCAGGCAACTGTATTGGATTGCTTTTTGGTCAGTGTAGTTTCTATATTAATTTAAATAGTTAAAAAGTAAGAAATAAGCTAACTTTAGTCTAAGACCAATCCTTATAATACCCTAGACAAATTCGCGTATGTAATTCACTGCAAGTTTGATTGTTGAAATGGCTTTACGTATTAAATTCTAGAAAGGTTTGTCGGACAGTAAAAATGATTAGAACTAATTTCATAGGATTTCATATCTTGAAGAATTTTTCAGTGCAATAAAAATGTCTAGGATTGTTCATTTATGAACTATATGTGTAAATATCCTATTTTTTTTATATGACAACACCAAGAAGGAAGAACGGGTTGCCCGATTTAGTCCACTTTAGAAATCTTATTTTGTATTTTTATGAATACGCCATGTACAAAATTTTAGTTCTCTACGTTAACGCTATGTCAACCAATGACCAAATATACAGTAAAAAATTAAATTTTAATTATGACAACCCTACGAAGAAGTTGCCCGATTTGTCACATTTGCGAACTAAAATCTACAATTTTTTAAAAAGGTCTTGTGCCTTCCAGATCTTTAAGTGAACGCGTTTTTGAGTTATAGTGAGGACGGACAGACGGACAGATGAACATGTGCTTGGGTGTCCAATCCATTTAGCTCTACCATCAATATTTCTATGCATTACATATGGAAGATAAGACCTGAGACCTGATACGACTGCTTATTCTACTAGTGTTGTGCCGTTTTGGTTATGTATTTATGTAATATGGCATTTATATAATTCTCTTAATTTGTCCCATTGTCACAATTAGATTTTTTATAAATGAATTATTTTAACTTTTATCTTTACTGCTTTTAGAATTTTTGCTGTTTTCTCTTTTTTTATTACTTTTATATTTATTATTATTATATATTATTATTATTATTACACTTATCCCCCGACTAACACTGAAGATAGGTTTTTTAGAAAACCGTGTAAATCGAAATCACAGATTTTTAAACTTAAAATTGTGTAAATCCAAAACAAACTAAAAGTGCATAATTGAGTCATTTATTTCAACGTAAAATAAAACTAAATATATAATAAAAAACATAAAAAGAACGGTCTATTCATAAAATCACACAAAATAAAGAAAAGTGTGTGTATGTAATTTATTTTATGTATCTAACCAAACATTTAATTACTCTTATCACTTTCGTACGGTATTAATCTGTTCCTCCTGATTGGTATGATGTCATTATCATCCCTCGATTATACATACTTGACGCTATTTTAGTTCGATGTTCGATGAATATAAGAAATAATTTCAGATCGGCGAACCTTGGTAATGAATCCGTAATTAGTAGTAGTAGTAGTAGTCGTTCATTATTAGCTAGTTTAAAAAGATTTCAACAACAGCATATAAATATTTTAGTAGAGTCTAAAATTATGGCCAAAGAAGGTGAATATTCGTTTTTATAAATTCAATTCAATATTTTTTGAAACGATAAATATTTGTATCATTTTTATCATATTTAAGATGATTGTATATTTTAAGACCATGATAAATTAAGGAATTTTGTGCTCTTAAAGTTCTAAGCGAACCTAATCTAAACTCTGTAGCATTTCTTAACGATATTGATTGTACGCTTCCTACATATTGCAAATACTTGTTAAGGTATTCTGGCAAAATACCATTCTTGATTTTAAATACAAAAATTAACACATTAAACGTAATCTTCTCTTTCACGCTCATTCACTGGAGAGTATTCAGCATTAATGAAATGGTGGTGTATCTGATACAATAAAGTAGAATATTCATCGCCTTGTTTTGAAGCTTCTGCATACGTTCTAGTTGCTCCTTGGTACTTAAGAATAACACCGTTGAACAATACTCAAAATGAGGTTTCACGATGACATTATAAATCTGTATTGCTGTAGCCATTGAAATTTCAATTCGTATTCTTCTTAAAAAACCACTTTTTTCCCAATCTTTTTACAAATATAGTCGATGTGTTTTATAAACGATAAATTTGTTTCTATAATGACACCTAAGTACCTACTTAATTTCTGACACACACTCTATAACGGTGTTATTCATATTTATACCACTTATATTCTCGCCACCAAATAATATGCATTTAGATTTTTCATCATTTAATTTTAGCTTATTCATTTTCAACCAAAAATTTACTTTTTCTAAAGCACTTTCCATCCGGGAAACAAACAAACTAATATAGTCTTGGGCTATGTAAAGTAATGCATCATCAGCGAATAACGCAAGTTTTACACCCAATAAAATGGTCGCAATATCGTTAATGTATAACAAAAAAAGTACTGTACAAAGAACCGAGCCTTGTGGAACACCAATGTGAATACTCACTTTTACAGATTCATTAACTTTTGTTCTTTGATGCCTTTCAGATAAGTAAGATTCAAACCAATCATACGATTTCCCATTTATTTCATATTTTTTTAATTTAATCAAAAGTATATTTCTATCAACTGTTTCGAATGTTCTTTTTAAATCTAGAAAGACAGCTAAAACTTTTTTCCTATTTTCAAGTTTACTTTTCCACTCAAATAATGCCCAATTTAGTGTAGTTTCACACGAATGCCCTTTTCGAAAACCGGACTGCTGTTCTATCAGTGCATGGTTGGACTCGAGGTATTTTCCTAATTGAATTTGTGCTACCTTCTCTATTATTTTTACATGTATCGATAGCATGTTCACTGCGCGAAAATCCTCAGCCCTAACGGAATTCTTAACCTCTCTAATGTTTTTGGAAATAAACCCTCACTAAGTGACTGATTTATTATCTTTAATAGTGGTTCCCCAAACACAATCCAATTATCTAAAATTATTTTTGTACTCATATGATTATTGTCCATTTTATTGTTCATACATTTAACCACTTGTTTCAGCTCTGATAAATCAATGTTTCTAAAATCAAAATTGCTATTTAAATTAGGCAAATTACATTCAAATTTCATATATGGAATATGTGGGCTTTAGTCAAATCTTAGAGACCTCATCATGTTGAGTTAAGCGTTTATTAATATCTCGCTGAAATAGGAGAGCTCGTTCAAGATTCGGGTCATTTTGTAGAAAATGATTACCCAATTTGCGCTCTAATTCAAATTCTTCACGGATGGATTTTGCTATGAATGCAACTAGTTCATTAATTGAAATAAAAAATGACTAGAAATATAAGCGCCGATGTTACTAAACGAATGGAATTAAAAAATGATTTTTTTTTTTAAATCCCATATTTTAAAAACCGTGTAAAAGTGAAATCATGTAAAAAAAGTACCATGCAAATGGGGAGATACCTATATTATTATTATTCATTAAATTATTGTTACATTAATATTTATGTTAATTAATTAGAGCTTACTTTTTAGTTTTAGTTATTTAGTACAGAGTGCTCAGTTAGTATTTTCTTTATTTAATAGTAGTTATGTAAATAGATTGTATCCGTTTACCGTTTTTTGAACTTATAAAATAAATATAAGAAAATAGATAAATAAATAAAATTGTGTAGTCCCTTGATGAATCCATATATGACACATACACTAGTTTAGTATATTTAGTTTTCCTAAAGTTCAATATAAGTTATAAAATCGTTTGCATTTAATAAGTCGTGTAAATATTCACACACAAAAAATATGCGTAAGCAAAATTTGCATTTTATATTATAAAATTTTATTATTTCTCATAGCATCGTGTTATGTCTGCTAATGAAATTGGAAGCCCACGAAAATAAAATTAAACGTGAAAATGTTGTGAGAATTATTATCTTGTTGACGGATCACTTTTTAAAGAAAACTTGTTAAGAAATAAATTTTTTAGTTACAATCATTGAATAAAGCTTTTAATTCATTCTCTTGCTGAGGCTGGCAAGAGTGTTGCATAGTGACTATAGTTTATTGTATAAGTTTTGTACTCAGGTAATTCTTCAAAAATTCACTGTTGCATAGGTATTGCACCTATCCAACAAAATATAAGAGAAAATAAAATAATTTATCGCGATACAAAAATACATTAATATAATATTGTTTGTTGTAAAATGTCGTAATGGTTACATTGTTCCAGACCGAATCGGATATACCTTTTAAAACTCTGTAACCACGGTAAACAAACTTTAGCCCAAACAGTTTGAAACACCTTTCTGATGAAAAAACAAAGTGAGATTTAAATCAACAAAGAATAATTAATTTTTTAATGTATTTAATATTTAATTTTAAATAACAAAAATATGATTTATATGCATCAAAAGGAATACAACACAATAAATCCAGAAGTCAAATTCCCTCCGGACTTTCTTCTATTGATGAATCTGTGTTTAGAACACATTCAAAAATATATTAAATTTCAGAGCAGCTAACTATTAAGGGCACTCTTCAAGAAGGATGTGTTGTCAGCCTCGTCACAAATTTATAAGCCAGATGTACCCAGAAGAGGTGTCTCCTGCATTCTCAAACCTCAATCCAGTCAAGTTTTTGTATGGGAATACACACAGTCATTTGAATTGTACCATAAACTGACGGTTGAAATAGCCTCATAGTCTCTCCGACTGATTTCCAGTAGCACCTCTGGTACCAAACAAGTTTACTGCAAGTAGTCTGGTTACCATATTCTTTGTGGATATCGAGTCGACATGGGATTGACTTGCTGCCTTAGGCAAGTGCTATACCAGACTATTGATGTGCTGATGTGGTGCTTGTGAAGTTTAAAAATAAACAGCAGCTGATATATTGCGAGGACATCACATCAGTAGGTAATGCTACATCCACTCAAAGTTATCTGATTTTCATGTTAAAATCTCAAGCACTTAAAATGGAATCCAGTGAGGAGAGCTTTTGCTGTTATTATTATTAAAGAATGGAAGAAAAAAGCAAAATAAACGGAAATATTGAGTTTATGGTGGGTCATATATTAATATAGTCGGGATTTTTTGATGGCATTTACATCTGAAGAAAACTATCATTAATGGCCAATAATAAAATTGAGCCATTATTCATGATAAACGATAAAGTCCAACTGTTATTCATAATAGGATCCAGTTAGCCAAACGCCTCCTAGAAGGTGAGTTATATTCCGTGAATGGAGGAAAGCAGTTATGCTTATGTAAATTGCAAATTTGAACTTCAAAAATTGATTGGAAGAAGCGTTTCGTATTAGCAGAAACCTCAATCCTCTTCAGTACGGCGTAAAATTTAATAAAAAATTCCACAAGCAAACATACCATCTTTTCCGATTTACTACGAAATTTATCTCAAAGCATTCTCAAATTTATCAGTTTTGCAGTAGTCTGCACACCTTAATTCCCTCAGGCAATATTCATTTTTCAAGACCTTGCACTAATTTCGAAACAAAATTTTGTTCACTCATTTTTAATATTTTAAACTAACCCGACTTAATTAGTTTGAAAATAAAATATCAACTGATGCCAGTAAAAATTAGCAACATGCAAAGCACTTGCTGATTATCAGGAGATCAGTATCACATCAGTAAATGATTACCTTTTACAATGTAGCATGCCTAATTAAGTAATTAGCACATCAGCTCATCAGTACATCAGCATATCAGTGGTCTACAGGGGCGGATTTGATAACTTGGCCACTCTCGGCCCATGGAAGATTATCACCCCTGTACTCCTTGTAAAACACGAAAAGTGGCAGCGAAAATAACAAATAACCCGGTACTAATATTTGTAGTCTGCAGTGGAAATAAATTAAAATGATGCGCTTCAACTTGGAGTAAGCTAGCAAGTAAAGATCCAGTTCGATGATCCAAAATTTTCTTATTTGTAATCTCTATACGTGTAAATTTCTTTTTCGGGGTGCTATAGACACGTTTTTGAATTTTTAAACGTTGACGTGAGGATTCACAGAGGGCGCGAATACTAAAAAAAAAAATCTCAAAAAATCTCAAGTTTTGCCGTCGCCCTATGCCCGGGCCTACTTAGCCTATAGCGAAATCCACCCCTGGTGGTCTGGTGTGGCACTTGCCTTACAGTTTCTCCAGCTGACTTCCAGTAGCACGTCTAGTACTAAACATGTTTACTACAAGAAGTCTGATTACCATATTCATCAGAGACATCGAGTCAACATAGGGTTGACTTGCCGCTCGTATCTTGGTCAGTAGTTCATACATTTATATTAGTCGCTCTAACTTCCACCAGCTATCATAGGGACTACCTGGATGTTTGTTTTTAGGTACAGTCCATCAACAGTACCAGCATCTTCGAGGAGAAGTACTCTGCAGTGACAGATAACCTACCGCTAGTGAATGGTAAAACGTGTACACTCTCACTATGATTCTATCAGGTAGCCCTTCTATGGTACTGGCAACAGGGATCTTACTAGACCCCCAAAACATATCTTTTGGGTAAGTCGTGTTGATTTCTTATTAACTAAAAATAACTAGTTGTGTAAAATAAAGTAACGTTGTGTGCTACTACTAAATTAACTAATTAAATAAATATACCTACATATAAAATTATGCCTAATTACTAGTTCGTTTATATTTGTTAGTCATTTTCATAAGTTTATGAACTCTCAGTCTAGAAATACGTAGTTCTTACAATAATTTTTTGCTATTTGTTCGTTATACTGCACAAACAAAAGAAAATTCCTAATATCAAAATGAAATGACGTAAAAAGCTTTAAGCTTAAAAATTAACTTCGACTAGGAAGAAAAGTGGTGCATATAGCGCCAACTTCTGAAACATGGCTTTTGTATCAATCTACATATTTGTTTTTATAATCACTGTTTGAAATTTATAACTTTTTTATGACTTGGACATACGAATACCTATGCAAGGAGAAAACATTTTTAAGTATGCATATAAGTCACCATGGCATATAATTTGTTATATTCTTGGATCAGGGGGCCTATTCTTGAATTACGAATGGTTTTTACGCATTACTTATACTGGGTATCCCCTAAGTGGTGTCACATCCGAAGGCTACGGATAGGTGATGCCTAGATGAGCAAAAAATTGTATGGGGGGGGGGGTGGAATTATAACGGTTTCCGAGATAATAGGACTTTCAGATATTTCGGTATGGTTTTATAAATCACCCTGTAACTTCTGAACGTTATACCCTGTGATGATGACTTAAAACTTTGATTGATAATCGTTAGACCTTTCCAATGGTTTATAAATTTTTTTCCATCATCTTCTCCATTTTGAAGATAACAATTTCAACAAACTTAAAATTTCGGAATTTTTACTCGTTTTTTTTTTTTTGTTTTATTTAACTATAATTTTTATCAAAAAACATGTCATGAATACCAATTTTTCATATTGGATTTAAGAAGCCCGAAATCTTAGCTTTAAAATAACTCCGTATCGAAAATGTAACCTTTTCTATGTTTTTTTTTTTCACTTTTTCATAAGCATATCCAGCGAAAATGACTGAAAAAGGTCATTTTCAAAAAAAAAATGGGCTCTATTCTGTCGGTAAAATTTTATGATTTTATGTTATGTTATGCCTTAAAATAAAATATTTCCCTAAAATTCTATTCTGTACCAGAAATTTTATTTTATTTTATGCATCGTAACATAAAATATTTCCTGTTATGGAGCATAACACAAAAGAACCTAAGCAGCACATTTTAATGGTATTTTGACACATTTTATGAAAATTATATGCGTCAATTAACATTTGTTGTGCGACAATTGTTTTAATTAAAAACTAAAATGTCCACCGCCATACATAAAAATTACAATTTTGTTAGAAATTGTAGAGATTCCCACCAGTGCAGTGTATGGTAAAATATAAAAAGTTAATTATATTTGCCTAGGTTTTAATTTTATGCAGAAGAGATCATACGATACGATATCTTCGCGATTCCTAATATCCATGTGAGTTGCCCAGCCTTAGGCTTCAAAAGTTCTTCCGGCTGGATAATTAATAAACTTCTTATATTGTGATTTGTAAACTTATTTTGCAAACTTATGAATAATTCTAATTTATACCCAAAATGTTTCGTTTTAAGAAAACAAATTCAAATACTATAGCCCATACCGGAAAGACATCTATTCCGTTCACTTTGAGTTAGGAATCTAAAATCAACGGAACGGATGTCTTTCTGCTGCTTTGCATTTCTACGGACATGGTCCGTATCAAAGTCCAGTCAGGAGTTGTCATATTTTAGAACTTTTACACCCAAAGTATCTCAAGAGCTATTAAGAAAGCAGCTTCTTTCATAAATATTATTTAGTGGGTGATTTGATAGAGTATCACGCAAATGTCAATTGACCAGTTGTTCAAAAAGTAATAGAAAACATAGCGGAATATACATACTAAATATTTTATGTTACGTGTTCATAAAAGAATTCATATAATAATTTTATGGAACCACGACAGAATACGAATTTTTAAAAAGTTATTTTCATTTTATGAAGAAGGGATTTTTTCGCCATAAAATAACATAAAATATTATTTTATGAAAAATTACAGAATAGGGCCCAATTGCCTACTTTTTGGCATTCATTGAATTTTTTCAGTCATTTCAGCTGGAGATGCTTAAGAAAAAGTGAAAAAAACATAGAAAAGGTTACATTTTCGGTACGGAGTTATTTTAAAGGAAAGATTTTGGGCTTCTTAAATCCAATATGAAAACTTGGTATTCATGACGTGTTTTTTGATAAAAATTAAAATTAAATAAAAAAAAAACGAGTAAAAATTCCAAAATTTTAAATTTGTTGAACCATAACTTCAAAATGGAGAAGAGGATAGAAAAAAATTTAGAGACCGTTGGAAAGGTACAACGATTGTCTATCTATTAAAGGTTAAACCATCATCATAAGGTGTAAAGCTCAGTATTTGCATAGTAATCTATAAAAACATACCCAAATATCTTTCAGTCCCGTTATTTCGGAAACAGTTTGGATTCCCCCCACCCCTCACCATACAATGTTTTGCTCGTCTAAGCCTGACTTATCCGTAGCCTTTAGATATGACACCCGTAATAGTAGTCGCTACGCAAAACCCAACTGGCAACACTTTACCAAGAATAATTCATTACAGGCCGACAGAAATACAAGGTTTATGGGCTTCTCAGCCGTACGGGCAATAAACCGAAAAATTAGAAAATGCCGACAAAGCCTAGATGAAGTACCTTAGAATAGGATAAGTAGCCTTGTAGGTAATTAAGAAGGTAAGGATAGTTTATGATAAGGTGAGAATTATGGTAGACTAAAATTGGCGATGTAATGTACTATGAAGGGATATGAAGAGAACTAGGTTACTGATAGGGATTATTGAATAGAGTTAGCGATTACAGTTAAATTGAGAACAGGAGAACAGGCGGTAGATTGACATCGGGCGTGCGGCTGACTTACATACTTACTTACATACCACTTACCGGACACCCTGTATAACGAATAGTTTGCCAGATCATCATAGAAACCTGTGTAATACAGAAATAGACTTCTATGTTAAATTGCTGACAACTGCCCTTCAAAACAACATATAGTTTTTCTCCACTACGCACCAACCTAATAACTATCGGTATAAAATCCTTGCGCCCAGAATCCAAGAGCTGTACAAGTATAGGCAAAAGTTAAAGAAAACTTTGAACAGAATTTACCGGCGAAATCTGAATACACAGAACCCGGAATATTCATCCTTACTCTCCCAAATTAGGTGTCTGTCGACAATCATTGACGAGCAAACCCGTAACTTCGTCGATGAACAATTTCGCGAGAGGTTGAAAGCTATTAAGCCGGGTCCGCGAGCTTTTAGCGAAATCAACAAAATATGTAGCAGGAAAGCCCAAGTCCCTGAAAAACTACTTGATGGCAACAACTGCTTAAATTCTACTGAAGAGAAAAGCAGAGCCTTCGCTAACTACTTTGAATCAACCTTCAAAAGCTCGCCTCCAACTCATCTCCCTAACTTTCATAGACAAGTCCTAACAGAAGTGGAAAATTTTGAGACACAAAATACATCACCAATTGCAGAATTCAGCCTTGAAAACCCAGCTCGAAATCCAAATGACCAGCGAATATACACAAACCCGCTTCATCTAGCCGCCCGAATTTGGTCACTCAACAATAAAAAGTCGAGTGGCCCAGATGCTATACCGAACTTCATTATGCGGAAGTTAACACCGTTGGCAATCGAAATGCTAACAATAATCTTCAACAATTGTATAAACAATTGTTATTTCCCCATCAGCTGGAAAGTGTCAAAGATAATACCAATTCCGAAGAAGGCATCTTCTAAAAGCATCTCGGAATTCAGACCGATTTCACTAGTCTCTAACTTGGGAAAACTTCTGGAGAGATTAGTGAAACAACACATCGATGACACTTTCGTGGAGAAGCAGATGGAGCAGCATCAGCAATTTGGATTCAAGGCTTTACACTCCACTCTGCACCCACTATTAAAATTTCACACTGATATGACCCAAGCTCTTAATAAAAAGACTCATACTGTGGCCTGTTTTCTTGATGTTGAGAAGGCCTTCGACTCCATCTGGAGAGAAGGTCTTATCTCCAAACTGATTGGATTTCAATTCCCACCTTACCTCATTCGGATGATAAATAGCTTCATATCTCAGAGAAAATTCTTTGTGGAAATAATGAATTGCATATCTGCACATAAGAACATAAAAGCGGGCGTCCCGCAAGGCTCAGTACTCTGGTCATTCCTCTTCAATCTGTTCACGTTTGACCAACCGCAGACTAATGGAGGAGTCACGACCCTTCTCTATGCGGATGACTCATTAACGTATGCGCACTCTAAGTCCCCCAAATTGGCGACAAGGGAAGTGGGTGATCATATAGCCAAGCTTTACGAGTACTATCGTAAATGGGGCATAAAGATGAACGTCGCTAAATCGAGTTTACTCTGCATTAGAACTGCACGTTCACGGAGAGGCGTATGTCAAAACGCAAGAAACATCGGGATCACTATCAATAATGAAGTGATAAAACCTACTAAGAGCGTCAAATACCTAGGTATAAATTTCAATGAACGTTTCAAGTTCAACCCTCACGCAAAAGCAGTTGCTAGGAAAGCAAACTTTGCACTCAGCATGGCCAGTCCTATAATGAGATATAGGAATGGACTCACTCTGAGCACGAAACTGCTGATGTACAAGCAGCTCATTAGGCCCACCTTAACGTACTCGTTTCCCATATGGCACACTATTTCGTCAACCTATATGGATATCCTTGCGAGATTCGAGAGAAAAACGCTCCGAATCTGCACTGGACTCTACCGAAGGCCATGTGGAAAGCATTATCGCAAGCAGGTCCTATACGAGAAAGCTGGTATTTCTCCGATACAAGACTATCTGGTTGAGGTAATGAAGAAGCAGGTAGCCAAAATCCCCAATCATCCAAACCCAATTGTACAGGAACTAACAAATTTTCCCCACTTACCCACTAACAAATATTTATCGCCTTTTTGTATATTAAACTGTCATAGAAAATACTACCGCGAAGGTATTTTTACTTTTTTCAGGGAAAAAGGAGACAGGTACAAAGGCTAGGTGAGGATGACGGAAGGAGGACTGCAGCCTGCAGGACAGGATATATGCGACCTGCTTCAGACAAGACCCGAAATAGGAAGACTAAAAACAGCACCAGGAAGTGAAGACAGTAGCACCCTGATGTAATATCTAAGTTATGTAGCTAGTACTTAAGTTAGCTAAGTATTAGAATTACGAAATATTGTTAGTTAATTATAACTAGGTAGCGCTAGCCGTAGTTTAGAAGTAAGTCATATGTTAGTTAGTAATTCATGTATTTAGAAAATAAGAAAACTCAGCTAGATAAATTGAACTCAGGGCCAAAGAAAAGCCCGTAGGAATTATAATCAGGGAATAGGTTTAGATAAGAAAAATATTGTTAGGTTAAGTGTAAAAATTTATTCAGCGCAAATAAAAAAACTTGAACTTGAATAGTTTATATACGAAAGTAACGAATACAGATTTCAAGAATACAACATGCACATTCATAATAATATCTGCCTATTGTAATGGATTTTTGCACCAGTACTATTAAAAAAAAAATAAAAAAATAATTTGACCACAAAATTAGGGCAAGAACCATATTATTTTTTAGTTGAACAAAAAATTTTATTTTCAGTGTTCTTTTTTATTCAATCGGAGCACTTACACATCCTAAACTTTTTTTGGTTTTTGTTGCACGAAACTAAAAATAACCAGTATTTCGATACAAAAGTTCAATTACCTGATCTCGATAGTTTAGTTTTATTTACAATACTTTAAAATTGAAATTTTCACCGAGAAACTTTACTCAATGAGTTCTGCAAAACCTACCCAAACCCCAATGTAAAAACAAACACTGCTTAAAATATCATTTTAGCAACTAACTTTTAATATGAATTGGCAGGCCCCATTTAAATTAAAAACTACTTAATTAGGTACCAGCACAAATGTCACCTATTTAAAAGTAGATACTTTTTAGGGTATGAAAATATTCTCCCCGATTCGTGCGCTTTTAAAATCAACAACAACTTTTTGATCGATGTTAAAAGTTCACGAATTGGCTGTTGTTATTGTTGAATTTTTGGAAGTAAACTTTCATCCGAAAAGTTTCATTCAAAGAAACTGTTTTGTTCGTTCAGTAGTTGTTTGGAAAAACAGATTCCATCGAACTTTGCCATAGGGAAAAGTTGATTGCACCACAATTTATGTACTTATACCTATACCTATTTACACAGGTATTTGTTTTATGTATTTCTCGGAAATTTTGTGAATATTTCGCAAGTTTTTTGTTCATTTGATTCTTACTCTAGGTACAAGAAAACTATTCAAAAATCTATAGATAGGTAGTATACTGTACCGATACCTTTATTTCAACATATTTTCGGGAAAACTTTCCAGTTCTGAGAACGAGAATAATAGAGACTTTGAAAGTTTGTTAAAGCAAAAGATAAATGCATTTCACCATGGAAACAATGATGGAAGAAAAACCAAGAATATTTTCTTCTTACAAAATAACAAGATATGCACACAAAGGCGGGGTTGGATGTAAATGTTTTGAAATCTCCAGTTTATTTCTTATTATCTGTACAGTTTCAATAACTGAATAATCATTGTAAAATATACAAAATCAGGTTACAACAAGAGTCAATAGATACCACTAAAAAATTTTCTTAACTAACCCTAACTAAGCAGTTGTTTGAATAGCGCTCTGGATAAATAGAAATCAATTTGAGTAGAGTAATATTATTTAAAATGCAGTGTGATATTAATAATGAGGAAACATAATTTAGGTATTTCATAATTGAAAAAAAAAACGCGACACCTAAGGGAAATTAATAACACTTTATAAAATATCAAAGACGAAGACAATTCTAGAAGAGTTTATAAAGAAATTCGATTGAGTCTATCAGAATAAGATGGAAGGACTACCGCATTATCTTAGTGTAGGTCCAAAATAAACTAAACTACTTCTTAAAAAGTACTACTAGTGTCAATTTTATAGATGAACGAAATGAAACTATCCATTTAGAAGGAGCTAGAGCTATGTTTATTGATTCTGAACCGGTTTTTGGCTTCCCGAAAAGCGACTTTTCGGCACTTGTCAGGCTTTGGGAGGACAAAATTGAATTGGTATACTGAGTAAGTACCTCATAGAGTTGACACAACCAAAGAAATTTACAGAATAGAGCACAAAAGTATTTTTCGCGGCGCTAAGCAGAATAGAATTAAGACTTCTAATTACCAACTTTATTATTATCTTAAGAGGATGAATAAGGTCGATAGTGAAATCTTTCGCTTCTGGATAGAAGATAATGAAACTGCTGAACATTATCCTCTGCGGCTGTGAAGCTTAATGTAATAAGACTAACTCATGTCAAAAAAAAAGGCCTTCCGATGGTCTGAGAATATTATAAAAATTGCTCCTAAAGACATAAAAAGTTTTAGTTAGATTTGAGTGTGTTGACCGTTTTTCATTAATTTTTTTTTGTGGATTTGAATATTTTTGGGCTAGGTCATGAGGAAAACACCTGTTTTATTTTGCGAGAATTTTATTATTTCTCCGACGTTTCGGCCGAATTGACGAATGGTTGGATAACCTCCCACAACACTGTATATAGTATCTTTGTTTTTGTTTAAACATCAGTGTTATGTTATTTGTCTATTCATTTATTTATATTGTGTTTTGTAATCAATGGTTTTCTATAGTTTTATTTATTAATTATTTTGTTAATAGTTTTCTAATGTTTTCAGTCCACTGCGTCCTTGAGAACGGTTCGAGATATCGGCCGAAACGTCGGAGAAATAATAAAATTCTCGCAAAATAAAAGAGGTGTTTACCTCATGACCGCCTAGCCCAAAAATATTCAAATCCGCATAAAAAGTTTTGTTCAGTCCACCGACGTGTTGTGATTCCCCGATGTAAACACATTCCTAAAAAGACAAAATAAAGGAACCACAAAGAACCAAATTCTAAATGAAATCAACAAAAAGCACTTATATGACTGTTGGGAATTTCCTTCCTTTGACCTAGCGACGTCCAAAGATTCCAACGAAGAGATAGAACACCTAAAACATATAAAATTATTATTATTTTTAACAAATTTTATAAAAAATTTCATCAACTTACCTTAAACATACATTCCTCCTACATTTATTGATGACAACAATTGACATTACGTCAATCAGCTGTATGAGGTACGTTCAGACATCGCATCAATCGTTGCTGGGGCAACACCGAGAAGCGAGAGCTCATAACTGGATGCGGCGGCTATATAAAGCTGACGAGCTGCAGCACAAAATCGTTCTTGGTCCAGAGCTCATCTGGTTTAGAGACTAATCTAAATACAAGATATTCCCAACCTCATTATAGAAGATTAGTTCTATATTTCAGAGAATAATCTGAAAATCCTATCATTACAAAATCCATCCTACACCTAAGCAGAAGTTTAATTCTGCGCAGAGATTAATCTGGAATAATCCATCCCACACCTAAGCAGAAGTTTAATTCTGCGCAGAGATTAATCTGCATAATCCATCCCACACGTAAGCAGAAGTATAATTCTGCGCAGAGATTAATCTGCATTACTCCTGCCCACGTCTAAGCAGAAGAATAATTCTGCTGAGAGATTAATCTGCATTGTTTGTTATATTAACATATTGCTACATTTCTGCGCATGCTCAGAATACTGTCAGAGACTAATCTGACTACTTTTACTAACGATAGCATTTTACTTCCTTGTGCCCCACGTAAGAACAGAAGCATTTGGCTGCCTTTGTGCCCTCACGCACCACACAAAGGCAGTTTGTCAATTAATATTAATCGACATTTTAGTTGATGACAATTTCTTAATTCTGTTCTTCTTCTTTTTTATAATAGCATTTTGCTGCCCTTGTGCCCTCACATACGAGTAAAGGAGCACTTTATTATTTTGATGCATTTATGCTGTACTTATGCTTAGAAGTAGCATTCTTAAATTTATTCATAGGAAGTAGTCCTCTCATAGACTATTAATATTCTTCTTCTTCCTTTTTCTAGAATAAGACGAATTAAAGGAGGCGGACTACGCGAGCGTTGAAATTTTACACTGAATTTTTAATTTGTTTTCGTTTGGATTTTTTATTGAATTTTATATTGAATTTTGTAGTAGGTTAGATTTAGTTTTAAGTTTCAATGAATTATTGTGATATTAGTGTAAGCAAATGAATTTATAATACTTGAAGTATTTTATTAATAAAAGTTTTATATTTGAATTGTATGACTGAGTTGTCAATTAAAAACCGGCACTCCCTCCCACGTCCGAGACTAGCTCTCACAAGTTTTGTCAAAGACCTCAATTTCGAATGGGCATCTCAGGTTTTGTATATATCTACAACGTACACACAATCCCTAATAAGATAAATAATAAAAGAAACGAAAAAAGAAACAGGAATCCCTAAAAACAAAATTAAAATACAAATATCCAGTCATAACAAGAAAAAAGGCTAAAATTGGTCTAAGATTAATTCTTATTTATGATACCGTCGTAATTTTGAAAGTTTGATTTATGTAGTGGTTTTTCGCATAGCATATTTCTAAAACGATTCGTCGAAGAGTAAAAATAATTATATCCAATTTCGTAGAATTTCATATTCTGGAGAACTTTTCAGTACAATAAAAACGCCTAGAACTTATCATTTTTAGGGTTCCGTACCCAAAGGGTAACAACGAGAGCCCTATTACTAAGATTGCGCTGTCCGTCCGTTCGTCACCAGGTTGTATGTCATGAACCGTAACAGGTAGACAGTTGAAATTTTCATAGACTATGTATTTCTATTGGCGATATAATACCAAATAATAAACATAAAATAAAATTAAAAATTAAAGCGGGCCCCCATTCAAGAAATGTAATTTTTTCGGCGTTTTTCATTCTTATTATTATCTGTCTGTTATCGGACTGTATCTCATTAACCGTAACAGGTAGATAGTTGAAATTTTCACAGGGTGTGTATTTCTATTGCCGCTATATATATATAAAATAATAAAAATAAAATTAAATTAAAAATTAAAGGGAACCCCCATACAAGAAACGTGATTTTTTCGGCGTTTTTTTCCTCGTTTTATTCTCATTCATCATTATTATCATAAGTAGGCATTTTTTTTCAAATTCCAGCATTATTATTAATTTTTCAAATGATAGCATTATTTTTTCACATGACTCCTATTCTCATTTGAAAAAATAAATAAAAAGTACATAGTGTTAAATTTTGTACGATGGTATAGAACCCTTCGTGTGTGAGTCCGACTCGCACTTGGCCGGTTTTTTTTTAAACAACAAGCGCAATACGAGCAAGTCTAAATAGTATAACTATCATACATAGAAGAAAATGGACCGCTGAAATATAAAGAATATGTGACTCAATTTAATTTTATCTCACTTTCTGATTTCTACTTCATAATGGCTCCTTTTCGAGTGTTCATTTATTGCTTGTAGAGGGATCACTACTAATTTTTGTCAGCAACTGAACGCTTTCTATCACCGTTTTTAATTTTTCCATATAAAAAATTCAAACACCACACGGTTAATCTCAAACGTTTTTTTATGTACTGAAAAATTCTTCGAAAAGTAAATATCTACCTATAAATTTGGTTATTAGTATTTTTAATCTACGACGAACCATTTAATTTGCATATTTTCAAAACAGAGAGGGTGCCTATATTTACTGCTCTTCATCTAGGGTATCCCAAGAACATGTTTCCAATAGTTTTGTCATTCCAGAATTCTTCACTAATTCACTATTCTACAGGGTTTTCCAATAAGATGTGTTATTTTGATATTCAAAGAAAAATGCCATTTTTTGAGATAAATGATCGGATCTTTGATTCATTACAAAGAGGAAGGTATGCCGTTAATAATGGAAAATAACATCAGCCAAATGACCACCACGACCATGCCTACAGGACCATATCCTTTTCATGAAATTTTCCATAACCAAATCGCCAAATGGCTGCCCTATGTCCTCGATGGCCTCACGAATTCCATCTTTGAGATCTTGAATCGACGCTGGGCTGTTGGCGTAGACCTTCTCTTTCACGTGGCCCCAAAGGAAGAAGTCACAAGGTGTTAAGGCACAAGATCTCGGTGGCCAATTGTGATCACCGCTTCGAGAGATAACACGGTCCGGAAGCTTTTCCCGTAAAAGATCAATGGTTTCGTTGCTTGTATGGCACGTAGCGCCGTCTTGTTGAAAGTAAACGTTGTCCAGATCAATACCATCCAATTCCGGCCATAAAAAATCATTAATCATCTGTCGATAGCGCAATCCATTCACCGTAACTGTTGCTCCAGCCTCATTTTCGAAAAAGTAAGGTCCAATGACCCCGCGGGACCATAAACCGCACCAAACAGTCACACGTTGAGGATAGAGAGGCTTTTCAACAATAACTCTTGGGTTTTCCGAGCCCCAGATGCAACAATTTTGCTTGTTGACGAAGCCATCCAGGTGGAAATGGGCCTCATCACTCAATATGAGTTTTCGATGGAATTCCGGATCATTTTCATGCATTTCAAGGACCCAATCAGCAAAGACTCGACGTTGTTGATGATCGGCCGGCTTGAGTTCTTGTATTAACTGAACTTTGTAAGCCTTAAGACCCAAATCTTTATGCAAAATACGGTGTAATGACGTTTGTGGAATGCCTAATTCCAAATAACGACGAGGAATGGATAAACCTGGGTTTTCTTCAACACTTTCGGCTACAGCAGCAATATTTTCGGCTGTTCTTGAGCGACGTGCACGGGTTTTATTCTTCACATCACTAACTTGTCCCGACAGCTCGAATTTTTCTACCAATTTCTGTATTGCGGTCCGACAAGGTGCTTCACGACGACCCAAAAATATTCGAGTTTTACGAACCGTCTCTGCCACATTTTCACCATTTTTATAGTGAATTTTAATAATTTCAATGCGTTGTTGAATCGTGTATCGTTCCATTTTTATTAATGGCGTAGTTTCTACTTGTCAAGTGTCAAAAAATGACAGCTCCAAAAGTGACATCTACCGAGATAGCGGGCTAATTAAAATAACACCTCTTATTGGAAACCCCTTTATATTAATCATCGATATAATCCAGAATTCTTCACTAATTCACTATTCTATTACAGTGTGAAATAATGCAGATTGCTTACATATGTCTACTAAGTATAGGTATTTAAGGCATGGTCGTCTATAAAGGGTAGATTTTCAACCCCCCCCCCCCCCATTGTTGTAGCCTATACTTTTGTTAATGTGATAAGTTAAATTTTTTTCTTGATACGTATGGATGGCTCACAACAATAGGTTTTGTCATAATATATCTTTCTTCAGGTAAAGCATACAGTGCGTATATATATATTTTAAATTTTGATTAGATTTTAAACGGTATATTAAATCTAAAGGAGGATTTACATTATGTTGGTATGCATTTTTTCCAGATATTAAGAGGGAAATAATAGATCGTATATGGAAATTTATTTATGAGTGACGAAAGAAGCAAACGCTTTCGCTGTATATGTTTTACTATAATTTTATATTAAATAGTTTTTTGAATTATCTTTCAAAATCACAAAAGTAAAAATACGTTTTTAATTTGCTTTTCATCGTTAAAACAACAACTTTTGAACTAATTAAAACATGGTAACTAAAATTTTCCATGAGCGCCCCATGGTTTTATTTAAATAGCTAAAAGCATGTTTTTTTTTTAATTTTTATGGCATTTTAAATATTTACAGAGTCATATCTAAAATCCCCTAAAAAATAAAATATTTTTATACCCTAGATGAAATCATTATCCGCCATTCCCTTTGTAACGCACAGAAATAATGATGGTACAGCAAAATGGCTTGGACACCCACGCATAATATTATAAGTTATCTTGATTTACGAATGTCCGTCTGGCTGTGTAGAACGCGTGCACTTAAAGAGAAATTAGAAATTTTGCATACGGGCTTCAAAAACAAAAAAGTAAAATTTGGTTCGAGATAAATCGCAAGTACCCGATTTGTCTCGAACTTAATTTTACTTTTTGTTTTTGAAGCCCGTGTATTAAATTTCTAATTTCTAATCTTCGTGGAGTTGTCATACAAAAATTTCACTTTTCACTATATATTTGGACACAGCCTGAAGAATGCGTTAACGGAGAGAGCTGAAATTTTGTATATGGCGTTTTAATAAAAATAATAAATATAATTTCAAAAATGGGCTAAATCGGGTAACCCCTTCTTGGTATTGCTATATAAAAATTTAAGCCTTTTTCGTATGCTGTGAAAATGATCATTCCTAGACGTTTTTATTTTACTGAAAATTTCTTCATAATATGAAATACTATTAAATTGGTTATTAAAATTTTTACTGTCCGACGAACTGTTCTAGAAGTACATGCGAAAAATCTCTTCAACAATCAAATTTGCACAGAGAGATTACCATATACGAAATTACCTACAGGCAGTCATCTAGGTTATCGTAAGAATCGGCTTTAGACCTTTCTAGCTTTTTTACGTTTTTTTTTATTAATTTTTTTAAATTGCTTTCTTGACCCGTCAATAAAATCTTTCATAGAAATGTTAAAATACTTTCCCACTTCAAAGGAGGAAGGAAAAAAATAATTTTATTCTGCATTTTTTTTCTTATTTATGAAAAGTGGTACTTTATATTTTTTTCTTGGAATATAAATAATATGTAATAAAAATAGAATTAAACAACATGTTTTCAAACGTAACGTTCTAAATTTCGGAAGCCTTATACTGCAGACCCACAGAACATTAACTAAGAATTACCGTGAACTCAATTATGTAAATATAGCACTTATAGATTAGTAGAATTTTTCCATTCAATTGGGATATCAGCACAAATTATATGCTTATTAAATTAATCATAGTAAATTTATTTAAAATCCCGATTATTGAGTTCACATTAATTCTCAGTTATTCTTTCGTCTCTGGAGGGTATTAGCCTACTAGGTTAAGCCCCTCCCATTCGTGATCTATACATACGGCCTAGATCTAAAGGTTGAGGTTATTTTGTTAACAATGGAACTCTGTAAGTTAATTGTCACTCAATGATTATTAGTATCAAAGATACATACGTTCAACTTGCAAAACATTTTTGCTGCACTTTATATCTTCAGGTTACACCCTCCAACCCAGCTCTGAGATGGATATAGCTCAATGTCATAAAAAAAATTTCTTCACACAATCATTTCAATATTGAATAACACCAAGAAACGCTTCAAAGAAATAATTTATATCCATTAGGGTAAAATTTCAGGAATTTTTTACAAAGCATAACTCATTTGGCTCCATAAAACGCTGATTTGATGACATAATCCTTATGGTTCGTCTAGATTCAACTATTTTGGCGGACATCCAATTTAATAAGTCGGAAGCAATCTGTTCAGCAGAGAGAAAAACTCGATTTCAACGTCAAGAAAATTCTCTTTCTCTATATGGCCTGCATAGTAAAAGGATACGATCTCATTCTACAGATATAAATGCGGAAGACAAAATAAAAGATTTATGGGCTCCGCTAAAGAAGTTAGCGCCCATGATAAAACTTCAACAAAAATTAAAGGCGCTGCGAAAGATTTGTAGGCATTATCACTTTGGCGAATTATGAAAGTTTTTTTGTTTTCTATTTTTGTTTTTATTTTTTAAAGTTTAGTAGGTATAAGGACGTTAGGATTAGTGTAGAAGTGAAGCTATATGAAGGACATTCAATTTGGAGGAATTTAATTCAGTTTAGTTTTTACGATATTGGTTACATGATTAGAAAATGGGCTCAGCAATAAATTACTTCGAATATTGGAATTTTTGACATATTTTTGAGGAATTTTTGTTTAAGTAAGGAATAAGTAGCACAAAATAATTAAAATTTTCTTAAATCCTTGCTTCAAAGGTAGTGAGCTAGTATTATGTGTATATAACCAAACTAAACTACAGCTAGCTGGGAGAGAATTGTTTCCTCTTTAAGCCTTAGATGTTCTCTAGTGCAAACAATTCGTATGATTGTGGAAACTGAGGCGACCGAGGCACTACTAGAAAGGAGGATTGTAAAGTGTTTCATAAGTGCAAGAAAATCGGCCTCGGCAATCCACTTGATCCATTAGCAGTTCCTATGTATCCAGTAGGGCCATCTACATATATTATGAAATGGTCATGAATTTTTTTCCTTGGATATAGGAGGAATCGTATTTCCTATTGCGTTCACTGCAACTGCCATAGTTATTATTTCCCCTCGTTCAACTGATGTGATTTTCCCAAATTGTTTTACATCTTTTTTGTGACGATTTTATTACGTTTTAGAAAAGTGGGTACACACATGTTTCGTCCATATTATAAATGTTCCTAGCAGTAAAATTTGTTCGCCGATAAACTTATCCAACTTTTCAAAAAAAAAAAAAAAATCACATTAGTTTTATTATAGTTAGCAACTCTACTAATATTCGTTACTTTCGGTTGCAGTATGTAATACGAAAGATGTCGTTTAAGAAATCTCTTTAATGAACCAATTCCAGAGCATTCGTTGTTTTTTCAAAAAGACGGATGAGTAATTCCAAATTCTGTTACACACTAATAAGCTAAGTGTTCTGGCACGTATTATGTATTAGCATATTTTTGTTCTTGACCTTCAGTAAATACTCTCCGAGGCTTTTGGTATCCACAGGTTAGCCAAAGAGTATTTGATCCTGTTTCTGTAAAAAAATTATTTAATACTAAGGTTGTAAATTCGTGTGAAAATTAATAACATACGATTGTTTTTAATCCTCTTCTTTTTTAATGTATTGTTACAGGATTACTTACACCCAAAGCAATTTCCATCTTTCCGCGCGACACATAGAGGGACCCAAATAAACCACACAAATAAAGGGCAAACCACACGTAGCAGCGCGAAGTACGAGCATTTCTCTCTCTGGACTTGTGCCTAGACGTGGAAGCACAATTATGTTGACACGTCGTAAATGAAACGTTGGATATTGCTAACCGACTAGAAGAATTAAAAACTAATCAAAATAGGAGAATAAATTGTGTTGACATTCCTAAATAGAAAACGACATTTGTTGTTACGAACAAAGTTCGGCAAATACTGCAAACGAAAGTCATTAAATAATCTGACATTTGTCGGATTAAAAGTTACGAACAAAACTTCGCAAATACTAAAAACAAAACTCATTAAATTATTTGAAAGTTACTGAATTAAAATAAGGAAAAAAAAAGCTTGACAAATACCGTAAAAAAAAGTCAATAAATAATCTGACGCCAATTGAATTGAAACGACCAATAAAAATTCAGCAGGTATTAGGACAAATATCGATTAACAATTAGGCAAAGAACTTTAAACTGAAATGTCAATTAAAATTAGCATTAGAACAAATATCAATTAACAATTAGACAATGAACTTTAAACCGAAATGTCAAAGAAAGATTTATCAGAAGCGTAAGAATAGATAAGAATTAATTTGAGAAAAGAAATGTAAAGAATTAAAGAATTAAAAACAGATGGCGCCACTGGGCACAAAATTGTAAGTAAGAAATAAAAAAAACAAAAAAAGTTGGGTAGAAGCCGCCATACTGTAAGCGTGTAAAACAGAAAATTTTTGTGAGCAGCACTCATAAATTAGAAAACAAAAGAAAATTGTAAGAGTCTAGAAAGGAAAAGTTTTAAATAAAAAATAAATAAAAATAATAATAATACGACAAACAAAAACGATGGAGTTTTCTTTGGAGAGGTAGCGAGTTGCATTGCGAGGCAAAGGAGAAAATTTTCCAATCCCAGTTACCGGAGTCCCAGGTCGGCACTGCAGAACTCTAAACAGGTAAAATCTGCCGGCCAAAGTTGAAATATCACCTGCATAAATTTACGCTGGAATCGCTCGGCCAGACCAATAACCAGAGGAGACATAGTGCGGGATTTCGTGTCAAGTTCTCTTCCTTCCCCGAATTTATACACCGGCTGACACAAAACCTACTAAATTCCTGTAACAGTATCTTGACTTTGTACTCTTTCCCCATTTGTCTTAGATGTACTGTAATTTTTATTATGGCAGTTTTGTAATATAAGACCAGCTGTCGATTCAAAGATGTAGAACTGTGGTTGGCATTATCACTAGCCACAGCTCGCTTTACGCTCATCATCTAACAAGGATGGGAGTTGTTGACAGTCCTGAGTATCTGTCCTGCCCGAAAGGAGAGCCTGAGACAACCGAATACTTTTTGTGTACTCTAGGTTTTGCCATCGTATCCGTAGAGGAGTTGAAAAACTTTTCTCACGAAGACCTGATGAGGACAGTAAGGTTTTGGTGACAGGGCTCCTAACAGGAGAGCTCAATGGTCCACTCTGGCCTCCGTGCTTGGGATCTCTCGTCTCTCTGCCTTTAAATAAAAAAAAATGTGTAGCAAAAACTTACCAGGAAATAATAAATACTTACTTGCAGAGATAACCTCAACTTTAGGAAATATTTCAAATGTATTCCACTAACAAGTTTTCTCGTATTGCTCAGTGCCATGGTCTGTGAGACACTGATGAAGCACATTAAATGAAACATCAAGAGAGATGCTTGACATGGAGTATGACTTTTTGTTGAAGAAATTGTTTCCGAGGAGCTAAAATCGGACTATTTAAAGCTGCCCCTGTTGCAACTATCCCCCATTTCCCCTACAGTTTAGTTATTGAAAATCTTTAAAATTCCGCTGCTCTATTTATACCTAAACAGCGTCAGAAAATCATAATCTTTGTTTTATTTGTAATCACTATTAATTAAGCATTTATTTTATTTGCTATAGCGTGGTACAGATTTACAATAGCGTAGGCTTTAGTGCCGTGTAGAAGCTTACAGTTCGAGCCCTGAAGTGAAACTGCTGGATCATTAACTACTAGAACGAAGCTAGAGCTACATACATTCATACAAAGTGCGTATCGAATGAACTACATGTATAAGCATGTGTGTATACTACATCTCCCTTTTGTTTTTTTTTTTTTTTTTTTTTTAATATCTATTCATTGCTGAGTTACAATTCATTTCTATTTCTTATGTACTATAATACGTGACTAATTTGCCTAATACAATTCATTAATCTAGATTTATATAATTTCAGTTACTTCATAATTTGAGTTCAATTGTGGAAAAATGAGGCAATGCGATTTATATGTAGTAACGTTTTCTTAGAAACTTTGAGTTACGCCTCAATACCTGTCCATTGGTTAATTCAATCCAATATGAGCGAGGACTTGCAGTTGGTTCGGTAATGTGTGCCTTTACCCATCCTTCTCTGTCAATTTTAACCCATATTTTCTCTCCTTTTACGAAAGTTTGAGCTGGTCTACTATTTCGATCATAATACTTCTTGTATTTTCGATTTTTTAATTCAATATTTTTGTTAATATTTGGTATGATCTGCGGTGAAAATAAGTTTAACTTTGCAGGAAGCAATGTTCTTGTTTTACGACTCATCAATAATTCTACAGGAGATGCATTGATTTCTTTTAATGGGGTGTTACGATATTCAAGTAAGGCTAACCAAAGTTCAGTGTTGCTATCTTTTGACTTTTTTAATAAGTTTTTAGATATATTTACAGCTTTTTCAGCAAACCCGTTTGCTTGCGAATATAGTGGGCTTGTTGTTGTCAATTTAATATCATGGAGATTACAGAAACTTTTAAATTGAAACGAGTTAAATGGTACATTGTCTGCGATAATTTCATTCGGTATTCCATGATTTGCAAAACAATGTTTTAAATGTTTTATGACTTCATTTGCTGTTTTATTTTTTAGGACCAGAATGTCGATATAGCGTGAATAATAATCGGACAGGGCTAAGTAATCTTTGTTTTCAAACTGAAAAATATCTATTCCTATTTTTTGAAATGGGTACTGTGGAACTATGTGTGAGAGCATTGTTTCTTTTATATTGGCATTACGAAATTTTTGACATGTGTTACATTTTATAATTAAATTTTCAATATCTTCGTTCATTCTTGGCCAGTAAACTAGCGTTCTGGCTCTTGCTTTAGTTTTCTCAATTCCCAGATGCGACTGGTGCAATAAGTCTAATATTCTCTTTTTAAGGTTATTCGGTACTACAACTCTCTCATTTAAAAATATTATATCATCATCTAGAAACAATTCATTTTGTAATTTGTAACAGAATCTAATATTTTCAGGAACTTTACTTTTGGATGTTGGCCAACCATGAATTAAAGTTTGTTTCAATGCCTTCAGACATGGATCACGATCAATTCCTCTTTTAAATTCGTCTTTTCTAGAATCACCTATATTTAGAGAGTGTACTAGTTCATTCAAGTCTTCAATCTCTACTTGTTTGTCATCTTTATTGAAGTACCTTGATAATAGGTCGGCTATATAAAGATTTTTACCAGGGCAATATTTTAAGTCAATTATATATTTACTTAATCTCAATTTCATCCTTTGGAGGCGAGGAGACGGAATGGTATTTAAATCTTTTTGCATTATGCTAACTAACGGTTTGTGATCACTCCTTACAGTGATTTTTCTCCCATAAATATAGTAATGGAATTTATGGCACGCAAATACTACTGCCAAAAACTCTTTTTCAATTTGTGCGTATCTAACTTCCGCGTCAGATAGGCTTCGTGATGCAAATGAGACTGGTTTACCTTCTTGCATTAAGCAACATCCTAAACCAAATTTCGACGCATCTGTTTCTATTGTAATTTCTTTTTGTGTATCAAACGTTTTAAGAGTTGGAGCTGAACAAATCATCTCTTTAACTGTACTTAAGCACTGTTCATGCAATGGGAGCCACTGGAACAACACTTGATTCCTCAAGAGTTCTCGCAGTGGTTGGATTATTTCAGCTAAGTTGGGTACATAATTTCTCACGTAATTAATCATTCCTATTAGTTTTTGTAGGTCCTTCTTGTCCTTAGGTGGACCAATCTTTTGGATTGCTAAAACTCTGTCTGGGTCACAGGATACACCATCCTTAGAAATAATATGACCAAGATACTTTACTTTTTCTACGCAATATTGTAACTTATCTTTATTGAATTTTATATTTAGGTCTTTTGCTCTCTGAATAACATCGTTTAATATTTTGTCATGCTCTTCTAGTGTTTGTGCGCTAATTAACACATCATCAAAATAAATGACTACACCCGGTATGCCTTCAAAATTCTTTTCATTAAATTTTTGAAATATTTCAGGGGCGTTACTAATGCCAAATGGGAGACGCAAAAATTTGTAGCACCCAAAGGGTGT